>CM077663.1:114484209-115751292 GCA_039707655.1 Elymus sibiricus | reverse complement strand
CCACATAAATATTTTCAGTTCGACCGGACGCTGAAAAATGTCATCGTGAATAGTGAAAGTGCTTTTTGGGATATTTTTGGAAAGTCACCTTTTGGGATATTTTGCCAAAAGGCTTCTAGAAGGGATGGATGGATGAGGACCACCTTGGGGGGGGGGGCCCACAAGGGTTGTGGCCGGCCAAGAAGGGGGATCCACCTTGGAGCCCCACTTGCCCACTTGCTTTCCCATTTTGCCCTTGGAAAGTGTTTCCTTCATGGGCAAGTTTTGATATTTTGAATACCCATCCTACCCCTTGGCTTTCCTATAAATAGAGGTGGAGAGGGCTGCCATCTCTTGATCCTTCTCTCATACACATGCCATTTGACTTGTCTGGCTTCTCTCTCCCTCCCAGCGAAATAGTTTCGTAGAGCCGAAAGGCTGTCTGGGTTCCGGCAGGAACTAGTTCTGGACGGCGAAGCCCTGCCGGATAGATGACACCGTATGTGTGCAACTCTGTAGAGAGATCATAGTTTCGGTCTTAGTTCGAGAGTGCCTCCCGAAGGGCTGTCCGAGTGACCGTCCGAAATTCTGAGGTCCTCCCGAAGGGCTGTCCGAGGATCCGTCCGGTGGGACTATCCGAGGGACTGTCCTGAGACCTCCCGAAGGGCTGCCCGGAGATCCGTCCGGGGATCAGGCGAGGGAGTACATCCTCGCGGTTGGGAGGTTGTAAATCCTAGCTGCGGGGATCTGCACCGCCGATCGTCATCGACTCTACTTCCGCTGCGCTACGAGTCGGTAACGAAAAGATCAAACCTTGTATGCAGTCTCCATAGTGGTCCTGGGCTGGTGCGTAGGTCGGAATTTTTTTGTTTTCTGCTACGTTCCCCTACAAATATTTGTCTTACCAAATCCTCATCCCAAAAATTTGTAACTGGATCAATAAGGTCAGCTACTTTCGTCAAAAGATTCCCCCTCCTAGGTGTAATAATTCTCCTATTCGCACAATTCGGGATCCACGCATCTCTCCATATATCAATGTTTTCTCCGATTACCCATTCCTAAGAGATTCCACTCCTGCCATGATACTTTGCCAAGTGAAAGAAGCACCCTTTTTTAAGCTTGCACTCATCAAATCACCCCCCGGAAAATACTTAGCTCTTAGAATGGTGGCACATAACGAATCAGGATTATCCAATAGACGCCAGGCTTGTTTAGCTAGTAGTGCCAAATTAAAACAGTGTATATCCCGGAAGACCATTCCACCTTGGTCTTTTGGAACACACATTTTCCACCACGCCATCCAATGCATCCTTTTCTGATTGTCCTCGTCACCCCACCAGAATTGTGACATCGCGTCACTGATTCATTTACAATTTTTTTTAGGAATTTTAAAGACGGACATGGCATATGTTGGAATAGCTTGAACAACAGATTTCAGTAAAATTTCCTTTCCACCAGCCGATAACAACTTTTCTTTCCATCCACTATTTTTCGTTATAATTCGATCAATCAAGAATTGAAAACAATCACTTTTATCCATCCCCACATTGGCAGGTAGTCCCAAATATTTATCATTAAGTTCCTTAGTCATGATATTCAGAATAGTACAAATTTGTGCTTTATCTTCCACTTTTGTGTTGGGGCTAAAAAATATACTTGATTTTTCGACACTCACCATTTGCCCCGAAGTAGCACAATAAGTATCTAGAGCCTCTTTCAAAGCCTCCGCATTTGTAGCATTTGCTCGCATAAGAATGAGCGAATCATCTGCAAAAAGGAGGTTGGACACTGATGGTGCTTCTCTACTGACCTTTATGCCAGAAATATTGCCCGTTTCCTCCGCCTTTGCTAAGAGAGCAGTTAGACCCTCCGTACACAACAAGAACAAATAAGGCGAGAGGGGATCCCCCTGCCTTAGCCCTCTGGAGGGTTTAAAACTGTCAGTCTCATCACCATTGAACCGCACCCTATGTTCCACAGAAGACACACATTGCATAATCAAATTCACCCAATTTTCTCGAAACCCGAGTTTCAACAATATTGCTTTTAAAAAAGACCATTCCACTTGATCTTATGCTTTATGCATGTCCAGTTTGATGGCACATAACCCCTCCTTCCCCGCTCTTTTCTTTTTAATTTTGTGGAAACACTCATATGCTATTAGAATGTTATCAATGATCATTCTCCCAGGGACAAAAGCACTTTGAGTTGGACTAATAATATCCGAGAGAATTACCTTCAAACGTGTCGCAATCATTTTTGAAATAACCTTATACACCACATTGAATAAGCTAATTGGTCTAAATTGAGTAATCTTTTTCGGAGCGTTAACCTTAGGGATCATTACAATTGCAGTATCATTCCATCCTGCCGGTATTGAACATGAATTCACCGCCTTGAGAACTTCTTCTGTCAGATCTTCTCCCAACATAGCCCAAAATCTCTTATAAAAAATAGCGTGCAGGCCATTTGGACCCGGGGCTTTTAAATCTCCAATATCAAATAGAGCTTTCCGGACCTCCTCTGCCGTGTATGGAGCCATAAGGGTAGTATTCATTTCATCACTCACTTTTCTTGTCACAAGGGAGAGAACTTCCAGGTTTGGTTGAGAGACCTCTGATTTAAAAAGATTTGAGAAATACCCTCTAATGTAATTTTTCATCTCAGATTCTTGTACCCAGATCCCATTATCCCCAAGCAGTTTTTTAATATGATTTCTTTTCTTTCTAGCTGTTGCTGCATTGTGGAAAAAGGATGTATTACGGTCCTCATGCAAAAGCCAATTTGCACGTCCGCGTTGTAACCAGTGAATCTCCTCTTGTTCCAACAAGTTTTCAATAAGGACCAGAATCTCCTTCTGTCGTGCTTGGGAATCCACAGTTATAGTTCCTCTACGCAATTTTTCCAATTCTTTTTTAGCTTTTTAATCCTTTTTTCCGGGCCTCTCAGAGAATCTCTATCCCATTTATGCAAATCCGCTTTTACCACTCGGGTACGGTCAGCGAGAGATGGTCCAACACCCGACATCTTTGCCTTATCCAATGTTGTGCGTACTATTTCCTCTACTGTCTCTTCTTTTAGCCAACGTGCTTCAAATTGTATCTCTCGACCTTTGGGTGAATTAAAGATATTTCCATCAAAAAAATTTGTGTCTAGGACGAGTGGACGATGATCGGAGTGAACGTGTTCCTCATTGATGATCGCCGCTCGAGGGAATTTGATCGCCCACTCCACATTGCAAACCGCACGGTCAAGTCTTTCCCTTGTATCACCTCTCCTCCATGTGAATGGATCACCAATACATCCCATATCCTCAAGGCCACACTCCCCTAAACAGTTACGAAACTCTCTCATCATAGTATAAGGTCTCATGTTGCCGCCTTCTTTCTCTGAAGATAGTAATATTTCGTTAAAATCCCCTAATACCACCCACGGGTGATTGCCTTTACTATGTAAATTCCGCAAATTATCCCAAGATAAGTGACGCTCACTCCAACCCTGGTGGCCATAAAAGCCCGTAAACCGCCAATGTACATAATTATCATTCATAAAGAGTATATCAATAAAATGAGGAGACACATAGATCGAAATCACTTTATTCAACTTCTGATAAAACATGACTAGGCCACCGGCCCGACCATCACTATCCACTACAATCATGCAATCAAAAGATAAACTACGACGGAGCTCATCGGCTTTACATTATTCAGGTGAGACTCAGAAAGAAAAATCAAATCCGGCTTGATACGCCCCTGGAGATCCAAGAGCTCGCGAACTGCCGTGGAGGAGAGCATACCACGGCAGTTCCAACCTAGAATTTTCATGTGGCCCGGCGGACCTCCTCCTCGGAGGCCGCCGATACGCCATCATCTCCAACCGACTCCCTCCTCTGTAGCAGGCAAGCCTCCTCCTTCTCTGTTTCCTTCGCCACATGAGTGATTGTCCCATCCCCATCTCTCATAGTTTCTACCCGTCCCATACAGATTCTCTTTGAGGAAACACTCGTCTCACCATACAACAATTGTTCATAGCTATCTATCTCTCTCTCAAAAGAAAAATACAAATCACTCCCTGTTGGTGGAGCACCAAAAGGATTGCCCCTCTTTTTTCCTATGATTTCCTTACGAGCTCCTTCATATTTTTCATTCCCTCCCTTCTTTCTTCCCCTCTTATCTTTCCTCTTACCCTGACCCTGCATGGTTCCAGCATTAAACGTAAACATTGCAGATTTTTTTCCATGGCAGGAGCAGCCAGCCTCGCAGCCACAACCCCTGATAACGCCTCCAGGACCCCTGGCTTAAACAACATTTGATCCTGTAAGCTTGTACCATCAGTGGCAGCAGTTTGCAGTGTGCTAGAAGCACCCAACACAGTGTTCCCCTTACCCTCCTGCCCATTAGTACAACCCAGTTGTACCTTTGCAACACCCAGGCACGCATATGGTGTAGTAGCCGCGCCCAGGTGCTGCACTACACGGCCTCCCTGGCCATGCTGATTGCCTTGAGTTGAGATGCCTCCACCCGCCAACCCCTGGCCCTCCTGGCCAGGGTCAACAGGAGCCACCGGAGGCGCTGGTAGGTCCTCCCGACCGTGGCCAGCACCTGGAAGAGGCAGCATTGGACCCATATGCACCCGACCCTCCTGGCCGAGCGGTAGGCCCTCCATGCTTGGGCCTCCGGCCGTCTCGGCGGCCGTCGACATGGCCACCAATGCCACCTTGTCCTTCACCGTGAGATCGCCCACGGCTTTGGTCACCTTGACCACATATCCCTCCGATGCTCTGGATGAAATGTTTTTGCTGGAACCTCCTAACAGAAAGTTTCTCATACCTAACATCATACTTATTACTCTCAGAACTGCCCAAAGGAGTTTAATTCTACCCATGTCTTAAGAGGCTCATGCAGAGGCACTTCCACACGTAGACGCAAGTATTTCTCTACAATCATGTGATTTTTATGGGAAACGGCGATCATGTCACCAAGTTGCTCCCCTAAGGTCCAGCCCATACTCTCGGTTTTTAGCTCGAAAGGGAGGTCACGAACCGCCAAGGTCAACCTCAGCCGGGTTTCCCTGGCCGTCAAATTCGGCGAAGATGACTCCGTCTCGCTTGTAGTGCCATGGCTGGGCCTTCAACACGAACCGCCGATCCTCCTCGGCGGAGAAGTTGAGGACGAATCTCCCGTCCCCGCTGGCCACTTCCTGGACAGTGACCGTGCCGTTCAGCCTCCAAGCTGAAGTCGCACGGAGTTCATCGACGATGATCCGTGGGTTCACCTGGAAAGGTGATAGGAGACGCCCCACCACCAGGAAGCCGCTGATCGCCCTCCTCGCAGCTTCCATATCAATGATGAGAGCCGAGCCATCGCCCCGGGGTCGCCTGGGCGTCGCCTTCCCCTTACTATCAGGGGTCTTGGCCGTAGCAGCAGTCGACCCGGAAAGCGGCGTCGCTGGCGGCATCTGCCCTGCCGGCTGGGTCACCCCTCTCACTGGATCCTCTCCCCTCTCCGACCCCTTCCCATGCCTATCCCCCTCTCCCCTGGTCGCCATGGTAGTCCTCCCCGAGCTCCTTCCTGGGAAGTTTGTGGCAGAACTCTGAACTGACGCAAGAGATGAAGAACAGAACGGGAGTCCCCCCGCTAAGAAATAGCTCACGATATCCCCATTCAGAAGAAATCCCGGGAAATAATTTCCATTAATATTCCCAAATAAATGTACATCAATTGTCAGTTTCCAAACCGAAGACACGCTCATCACTCCTCTTTCCTCAATCTCATCCAGATTCTCCTCCCCCTGATTGTTTTTCCTAACACAAATCGCTCTGCTTTGAAACTCCTCTCCCCCTTTCCATCCATTGCAGTTTCCTTCCAAATCCGGGTGACTAGCCGGCGTAATCAAATGTTGAAAACACTGGCTGATTTCTCTCCTTTCCCCGGTCTTGGGAAATCCTCCCGCCGGGTGACTAGCAGGACTAAAACCAAAAGAAACATGTAAAAACGAAGTCCTCCCGCCGGCAAGTGCCAGGATCTACCACGTCCCAATGGCCTACAGCCATCGAAGACTAGGCGGACCGACGGCGGTGCCGGCGGGAGACAAAGAATGGAGGGTTTTCTGCTCGTTGAAGAGAGCTAGTTGTCACGGGCACTTAAATAAATGGAGTTTCGGTTTAAGTCCATTTGAAGTGATAAACCGATCCGTGATATATCCCAGCCTCTTCCAATCATTTTTAGGCGTAATCGCAATCAGTTCGGATTGTAAGAAGAAACGTCTACCATGTACTTGCATATCCAGCCCTTTTTTAGAATTCTTGTGTATCCGGCTGCATCGATCGAGTTTGGAAGGAAGATTTGGCCAGCGACCAGGCTCATGGGGCCCAGAGGGAAGTTCTAGTGAACATAACAACACAGCTCAAAACGACAAGCTCCAGCATATGGAAAGCCCAAACACGCATATGAAAACCCTATCCCCTAGTTCTAGTGTCTCTTTCTTCTCGTTCTTTTATTTTTTTTTTTGTTTGTGGGTTTTTATTCGATTTTCCCTGATTAGCCAAGAATGTTAGGTTTTCAGGTCTGGTTTTCCTTATAAACTGGACCAACTCTTTTCTTCTTAATGAAATGCAGAAACCCCCTGCCCCTCTCGAGGTGTTCTCGAAAAAACAAATTCTGCCCCAAAATGGGGGCCCCTAAAATTTGGGAGCCATGTTCTTGGCATGTAATAAGCTTTAAAAAATAGAGGGAAACGATATATGACCCCCTCCCTTTTTAAAGTTCTAAACCCCCCACCAAGCCCTTCCTAATGAGGCACAACCCTACCACGACCCTTCTCATTCATCAAGCTCTCTTCCTAGACCTCTTCTTCCATAGTCCCTCCCTCTGCTCTTCCTAAATGGAGTTCTGCCATGGACTCAGAGTTGGAACTCAAAATGGAAGTTCATGTGCCCATAGTTCTGGAAGATGGTGGGACGAGGGGACAGCATCAATGTTTTCGTGAGAGGTTAGCAAATTTGGGTTCCTTGTTGTGTAGCTGCTTTTGACATTCTGTCTGCATATGTTGCTTGTTGCATACACATGGGCATTGTGCTGCAAGGGGTTGTCTTTATGTTGCAAATGTGTCTTTTGCGTTGTTGTGTATGCTATTTTATTATTACTTCTTTTGCTTTTTCTATTGCATATGCCATGCCAAAGCACTTTGTTCAATGAATGGGCATTTGTGGATTATTAAGAAATGTTGCAATGTTTCTGCAACTTTTCCTTCAAAGACACCAGAAAGTGTCGCAGCAATGTGCTTGCAGTATCTTCGTCTTGCAATGACCAGACGGTCCAAAATTCGTATGTACATTGCCAACCCCACACATCATTTACTGCACTGAACAGTACACATTAAAGACCGACAACTGCATTGTAAAATCAGCAAATAAGTTGGTGAGTATAAGCTACAATTCTATAGACATTGTATTCCAGGAGTACAAATATTCTGGTACAAATTCATTTTGACTTTCTAATACTACGGATCTGTTAAAGAGCACCGAAACGGAAAAGGAGCTAAAAAAATGAGCTGCTAATATTACCAACGGAAAATCACATACACCCACCAGAAAGGCAACACCATTGGTGCTTCTTCCCATGCAAGCTACTTGGAAAATTTCCTTGAGGTACACCTCAAACAACTAGCTGCAGCACAAAGTGAAAAATGGGCAGTTCTTATGCAAGAACCTCCTTCAGCTTGGCCTTCTGGTCGTCTGTCAGGGTTTTCGGGAACAACACCTCGAACGTCACATATAGATCACCTTTCTTGTTGCTTTGGTGCAATGGCATGCCCTCTCCTTTGTATTTCTTTACCTCCTTGGGCTTAGTGACACCCTAACAATTTGTGATGGAGCAGAGTAGATTAGATGCAGATGAGGCTGGTAGCCTACAGTATGCAAAAAGAATCGTGTACTGTTCAGGATTTGGTGACTTACTTGGGAGCCGATTTGGACCAGATGGTTGTCAAGATGCTTGAGGTTCTTCTCGAATCCAACCAGAGCTTGGAGCTGTAGCAGAAAAGGCAATCAAATCATCAGATATGTTAAACAGACTCCAGTACACCATATTGAAAAGAATAGAAATTTGGTGGATTAAGGAAAGTTGGATTCAGAGGATGACAAATACACAGGTGTAGAAGTAACTAAATAACAGCAAGGTCCATACTGAACAAAGGAAGGAAATATGACATTTGCCCCAAGTTGATCTATAGTTTACTGTTAATTTTCAGCAGAAACCCTATGTCCCAAATGGAACCTAAATGTTAAAGTGATCACTTTTGGAATGGAAATGTGCAATAATACTTTGGAGAGTACACTGTTTGATGTAGGATGTAGCGAGGTTATAACTGGAGTAATGAGTGCCCAATTTACAGAGCTGTGATGGGCATCAAACTCATCCAGTTTTGATATAACTTCTTTGGTTCTTGCATACCAATTAAGATACTTTCCAATGAAGGTACAAGCTGCACTAATTTTCTCCGCACTAACTAGTCTTAGTGTTAATAGTAATAGGCATAAGAGAGAGGGCAGACAGGCAGTACCAGGGAGATTGTAACTGTTGCATGTAGGTCGTTGCCTTCTCTTCTGAAGCGGTCATGTGGTGCTGTCCGAATCCTGAACTGCTCATGAAATCATTTTTTCAGGATGAAATTAGTCACACAATTATTTCCCACACTAATTGCAACCAACCAAGGAAAGGAGGAAAAACAAACCTTCAAGTCTCCAGGTTCTCCATCAATCTTAGGCTCTCCTTCCTCGAAAAATGAAACCTCCTGAAATATCAAATGACACAGCTAAGTCAAACATCTAAGCAGTAAAGTGGAGCATATCACAATGGATCCGTTGCATCATGATAAACAACTTGTCAACTTAAGCAATTCTATCTAATCATCTCTTGACCATGTGGTAACTTATTACCATTGTCATAGCAACCTTGTGCAGGAAATCAGATGTAATCACAGTTCACATTGAAAGTGGCAAATGTACAAATAATCGGTTCAAACAAATGGTTCAGGCACAACATTTCGAAAATAGACTAAATAATATTCTGATGATGACCCTCGAAGTAGCTATTCATGAGGATTAATCAATACATACACATTGTAGTGGCATCTTATCTGGAGGTTTCTTATTTGCTAACTCTATAGTGTAACCAGCAAGAAATAAACCAGCAAGTTTGCCTAAAGAATTCACATTCTCAAGTCTTGAGTAACCATATGCAACAAAGTGATCAGTTACAGCAGATATATTTTCAATTGACCCAAGGTAAAGTACTGGACACATAGTTTTAAATAGCCGGCTATAGCCCGGCTATAGCTCGGCTATAGCCTTTTGAGAATCTCGGGGCTAAATGAATTCACGTACAATTTCCGGCTATAGCCCCGTTTAGCCCGGCTATAGCCCCATTTTGAGGGTCGGGGCTATTTTCTATAGCCCGCTATTTAAAACAGTGACTGGACATAAAATATGGCAGCTGCTTCATACCTGTCCATCTTGCATACCCTTCTCAATATCAACAGTCAAAAAATCACCTTCTCGTACATACTTCACATTTGGACACTGGTCGCAGACCTGAAGAAGACAAAAAATATACGCTATCACTGGGTGGAACAGACAATAATGAAATAATTTAAGAAAACTTAATTTGATCACAGAAGAAGTGCATGAAACGTGTTGTTTTCAGTAGGTTAAATCACATCAGCCGCAGAATTACACAGCATGTAAATTAGGAAAATACCTGCTCGGTCATTTGTTGATACATTCCAGGACCAATTTGACGGTGGTAAACTTCATTCCTGCAGTTGCATCGTCTCTTTCCTGGTGCTGGTTTTATGATGTTTTTTTCTCTCCAAACCTATCATGTCCACAAAAATAGTAAAGTAAAATTTGTGCTACTCACAATTAAGAATTCATAGTACAGGCAGCATACTTCGTGAAAACTCACGTCATGCTACCAAATATAGCGATTAGGTTACTAACTAGGTGCAGCATTTTTCTAGTATCTATGTGTTAATTTGGAATACATAACCTAGCAATATATTTCCATTTCACCAGCCACACAAATTGGTTACCTTTAATGAACCACCCATGTACAGGTCCTCTAGTGAAGCATCCAGTTCAACAATCACATCATCACCTTTTATGATCTGTTCTTCCTCCTCTTCCATACCACCACCACCTCCTCCGAAAAAGCTGGAAAAGCATGGGAAAGAAGAGCAAATGATCACTAAAACTGGAAATTCATGTGATACAAATACAACAAACACAAAGAGATGATTAGTATTGCATTGTTTCCATCCAAGTTACTACTGGATTATTTTAACAGCCTTGGAAAATGGCAACATCAGAGAAATACATCCACGTTTTTTTTTTATTATGTGATTCGGCACAAGAAGCACACCTAATCTGTGTATGCCATGACTTCACAAGTGATGCATGCACATATGAAGTTTTAGTTGGTCAGCTACATTGTTGTTGATCCTTATGACAATTGATTTTAACTGCACGAGCCCATGTGCTGAAAAGAAAATAATTCCACTAATATAGCCTGAACTTTCTGAAATTATTATCATGATCTCTTGGATCAACGACAAACACGAAACTGGTGCATTTGTCAACACTCAATACAATTATTACTCATGATATATCTATAGTTGACACTACCAGACCCTACAGAATGGGAACCATATGCATTTTTCAACACTCAATACAAGTATTAGAAATGTTTGATATATCTATGGTTGACACTGCCAGACCCTACAGAATGGGAACCACTTGCTCTGTGATCTAACAATACTTGAATGAGCAGCTCAGGGAATATTTCTACTCAAACAGGAGGTGTCATTTCACTACTTAAGTGCATGCCAATCTTCATGTATTCAACACGGTCATATGAATTACCTTATTCCCTATCGATTGACGAGCAACTAAAATTTGGACAGTTCCCTATATCTGTAAACAAAAGATCCATGTGATGTAACATCTCTATTGGTATGTACAGCAATCTAAGGGTGACCGGAACACGTTTAGTTCATATTTCACTAGTAAGAATGTACAAGTTATAGCCTAGTGACAGATTGTTTCTACCTAGTACCTTCTAAGTCGACAGTTTTTTCCTCTGTATTTTGACATCTCTAAACTCGCATAGATAGCAAATTATTACCTAGTACACTGTAATAGCTCGAGATAGGTAGATCATACCTCGAGCGCGAAACACACTGTGTACATGGCATACTGAGATTCAGGCTACTAAAATGACAGATGCCAGGCAGCATTTTTTTTCCTCACCTGCTGAAGATGTCCTGCATGTTCATCCCACCGCCGCCTCCTCCTCTCCCGCCTTGGAACTGCTTCAGCCCCTCCTCGCCATACCGGTCATAGATCTTCCTCTTCTCCTGATCCGTCAAGACCTCATACGCTGCATGATAGAAACATATTCAAAGTTTCAAACATAGATCCCTTCAAGTCGAATTATTCAAGCTCAGCGAGTGGAATTTCACTCCTTGTACTCCTAAAACAGGCTAGTACCATTATTGATCTCGGCGAATCGCTTGGTGGCCTCCTCATTGTCGGGGTTCTTGTCGGGGTGGTACTTGAGCGCGAGCTTGCGGTACGACCTCTTGATCTGATCCTCCGACGCGCCCTTGGGGACTTGCAGCACGTCGTAGAAGCTCTTCCTGGTCCACACCAACAAAAACAACACAAAATTTTCAGCGGATTCCAAATGCCAACCCGATATTTGGACCAGACAGAAGTCGGAGTTGGATCGAGACGAGAGATCAGCGCTGAATCGGGGAAGGGGGACAAAGTAAGATCTCGAAAAAACCACGCGGGAATCGACAACTGTTCCGAGCATTACCCCTCGATCACCGCCGCGAGATGCAGCAGCAGCGCGAGGACGGCCGCGAGCCGCGCCCCGCTCCTCCGCGGCGCCGCCATCCCCACCTCGCCGCGTCCCGCTCGACCTCCCCCTCAACCCACCACCGGCTAGGAGTTGGGATTGGGGTTCCCGCGGCTCGCGAATCCACGCGTGTGCCCCTGCGGTACTGCCGGCCTCCTCCTCCTCCTCCTCGTCGTCGCCGTCTTCCTCAGTGGCTGGCCCTCGCGCCTCGCGGGTTAAGAGCTTCCAGAACTATAGAAGGAGAAGGGATCTGGAGCTCCTTTTCGGGGAGACGTGGAGGCGGGTGACGTGGACCAATGAGAGGCCAGATGTGCGGGGCTCTCGCGAATGGGATGGCTCCACGTGGATAAAACGACCGCATTAAAGGAATCGCCCGGTGCACACGGGTCAGGTTGACTTGGCGATACTGGTAAACGGTCTACCTATGATGAACGTAGCAATTCTGCTACTCACGTCATGTACTACCCATTCCATTTTTATTTACTCTGAATATTAACTTTGTCAAAATCATTTTCTAAAATCTGACTATATTTATAAAATATATATAAATATTTACAATAACAAGTATAACTAATGTGAAAATCTATTCAAATATGACTTTTATTGTTGGTTTTAGACATTTTCATGCAAAAAGCATTCGGTTTCCTCACGTGGTTTAGTGCATTTTCGAGGCTAGCATCCAACCAAACGGCCTCATTTATCCGTTCACAACTAGGTGGGCGTCGACCACCTAATCCTATCATCAAAAATCTCTATTTACGTGCCCTTTCTTCTTTTTTTGCGAAATCAAATGCCTTCAGTATTAAACATTCAAAAGCAATTCGACGATACATATAGAAATCTTCAAACAATTGGAAGTTACATTAAGAATGTCAAACAATTCGAAGAAAATTCATAATCTGAACCCGATAGTTCAAACAAAGTTCATATTCCGAACCCAACAATTCAAACAAAAGCAACCGAAAGTATCATTGCCCGTCGCCATTTGCATAGCGTCCAATGGTGTCGCTACACATTTGGCGAACCCACACCGTTGCAACGTCATCGAAGTCGTCGGCCTTGACATACATGACATCGGACGACTCCTGGCACTTCGTCAGGCAAGCATCTTCTTGCTTACATCTCCGTGAACTTTTTAAACCTCTCCTCCTTCTTTTCTTTTCTGAGTTCATTGGGTTTGGCACTTGCCACTTCCTTCTTGTTCATGATGTCCTCCCACTTCTCTGTCATTTGGCTAGCCGCCCACTGCGCTTCACCCTCTCGTTCTCCCACTTGTTCTCCCCTCGACCTTGGCACTCGGGTCGATAGTACAAGCACACTTCTAACTACATCGCTTGTTTCATCAACTTCGTCCACTTGGAAGGTTGTGCCACTTTCGGTGTTGGCAATCTCGAGTGAAACTGCCCAAGCCACTCCATTCACTTTGGCCAACTTCATCCAACAATGATGCACGATGCATGGCTTGCCCTCGTTTTTCTTGTACAATGTCACCACGAGACCGGGCTAGCAAAGCAAATGAATCACATGATGAATGCATTGCAACATAGAGCAGATGAACTATAAGATGAACTTTATATGAAGCGAAACTTACGAGCACGATGATACCCATGTGAAGGAGTTGAAGGAAATGTGTCCTAGATGCAATAATAAATGTTACTCTCTCCGTTCCTAAATATAAGCCTTTTAAAATATTCTAATATGGACTACATACGGAGCAAAATTAATGAATCTACACTCTAAAATACGTCTATATACATCTGTATGTAGTCCGTATTAACATATTTTAAAATGTTTATATTTAGAAACATAGGGGGTATTATTTATTTCCATGTTCGTAATTAGTGTTTATTTTCTTTGCTAATTGCAGCAGTTCTCGAGTCTACAATAACCACGAGATTCAGAGTAAAACCCAATTGCATGTGTGGAATAATAAACAACAAGTAGATTTCTAGTCTGGTGATATGTGTTCAACGTATCTATAATTTTTGATTGTTTCATGTTATTGTATTATCAATCTTAGATACTTCTTATGCAATTTTATATCACTTTTGAGAACTAACCTATTAACCCAGTGCCTAGTGTCAGTTGTTGTTTTCTGCCTGTTTTTGGTTTTATAGAAAATCAATACCAAACGGAGTCCAAACGCTACGAAATTTTTTGTCAAATTTTCTAGACCAGAAGACACCCTAGAAGCTTTGGGGGGAGACCAGATGACAGACAACGAGACGGCAAGACAACAGGGCGCCCCCAGGGGGTAGGGTGCGTTCCGATGCCTTATGGGCCCCTCGTGGCTCCGTCTGACCTAATTTCGCTTCTATAAATTCTCAAATATTCCAAAAGAAAAACAAAGAGCCACCCGAAACAATATTTTCAGTGTTGCAAGTATGTGTTCTTCCGCGATCCCACCTGAAGGTCTTTTCCCGCACACTGTCGGAGGGGAAATCGATCTTGGAGGGCTTATACATCAACCTTGTTGTCTCTCCGATGATGCGTGAGTAGACTACCACAGACCTACGGGTCTATAGTTATTAGCTAGATGGCTTTTTCTCTCTCTCTCTCTTTAATCTTCAATACCATGTTCTCTTCAGAGATCTATTCGATGTAATCCTTTGTGCGATGTGTTTATTGGGATCAGATGAATTATGAGTTTATGATTAGATTATTCATTAAAAGTAATTGAGTCAAATCTAAATTCTACTATGGGTGATTTATATATATAGCTATGTAATGCTTTTCCATCTATGAGTTTTCTTTGGCCAAGTTGATATATCGATTTTTAGTGGAAGTGGTGCATCAATAGTGGGTTCAATCTTGCGGTGTCCTCACCTCGTGACAAAAGGGGTAGCGAGGCATGTATTTGTATTGTTTTCATTAAGGATAAAACAACAATATTAACATATTGCATCTCTTTCTTTGTCTACATTATGTCATCTTGCTTAAAGCGTTGCTCTGTTCGTATGAACTTAATACCATAGATGCACGCAGGAGTCCGTCGATTGGTGGAGTAATAGTACTAGATGCAGACAGGAGTCGGTCTACTTGTCACAGACGTAATGCTTATATATATATATATATATATATATATATATATATATATATATATATATATATATATATATATACACGCCTGTTTGGGACACCTAGGTGCCTGGACACCTGTGACGCCCGGATAGTTAAGCTACAGTAATTCCCTGCTAATGATGCCACGTCACCACGATTACTGTTGATAAACTCGCGTTGGTTCGAAACCGATTCAAATTCGAATTCAAAATCAAGTCAAGTAATTAAAGTTGTCAAACATTAAAACTGAAATGTTCGGGGTGTGTCAAATAATTCATAAGTTGTTTTGGAGAAGAAACCACACTTTTTATAAAATATTTAAATGCCCTAAAATAATTAAAACAGTATTTAATATAATTATTAATTACTTTTATATAAATAAATAATTACAAACTAGTTCAAAATAAAGTTGGAACATTTTATTTCTGTCGGTTATATTGCAGAACTAATTTAGGTATAAGTTTGGCAATTTACTAAAATTGTTTTTGAATTGAAATAATTAGCAAAACTGATAATAGAAATAATAAAAAAAGGCAAAAAGGAACACCCCCTGCTAGGCCTTGGCCCAGCTGGCCACCTGGCCAACCTGGCCCAGCCAGGCCGGCCCACACCTCCCCCACTACATAGCCCCCTCCCCCAGCCCACAGTGGGGAAATATCCCCCACGATCCCCCCCTCGCTTTGGTTGGATCGGGGCAGAGGAGGCCCCGATCCCGCCGGCGCCCGCGCCGCCCCGCCCGGCCCCCGGCGACCTCGCCGGCCGGCCGCCCCAGCCGCTTCGACCACCGCGCCACGCCGCCGCCTCCTCCCCCCCCGCCTGTGAGCTCCCCCCGGCCTCCGCTGCCGCTCTCCCCTCTCCCTTCATCGCCGTTCGTCGGGGCCGCGCGCCGGAGCCGCGCTCCAGGCCGCGCTCACCGTGCCCTGGCCATGCTCCCCCGCACCCACGCGCGCCCCGCTCGCCCCTGCAGCGTCCACCCCGCGCTCGGCCACACCCAGCGCCGCCCCTTCCCCCTGCCTCCCTCGGCCCGACGCGCGCGACGACCACTGGCCGCGGCCCTGCTCGGTCGCCCGGCCGCGTTCCCCCCCCACACACACTGCCAGCCCGGGCCGCCCCCTCCTCGCGGCGCCCGCATCCGCCCAGGTGCGTCCGCCACGGGCCGCCGCTAGCTGTTGCCGGCGGCAGCTGCTGCTGGCCATGACCGAGGCCATGGCCATGTGCGGCTGTGCGCCCGTGTGTGTGCACGCGCCGTGTGGGTGCGTTCTGTGTGCGTGCGTGCGTGTTGTGAGTGTTGGTGTGTGTGTACTGTAGGTGTGGTTAGCTTTTGCTAACCCACGCTGCACACCCCTATGTACAGCCGCTAAACATCAACTAAACGATTTTTAACGTGGGTAAAAATTATACGGATAGGTAGTACACTTGTCAGGGTCCAAATTATGCCATTGGGCCAAATTCAATTAATGAATGGATTGAATACAGTGAAAATCACAAAATGCTACTTTCTGTTAATGGAAAACAGATATATTGCCATAGCCACTTTAGAGCAGAAAATGAAGAAGTTACAGGGATCTGTCGTGCCATCAAAGGGCATGGCCTTGTAGTACTATTGTTGTAGTACAAAACGCTTATAGGAAGTATCTCCATTAGAGTTATGGATCAATGGCAATCATCCAAAAAAAAACTTTGTATATTTTGACAGTTTCTGGAGCCAACATTAAGTGGCACTTTTCAAATGCAGTTTCGATCAAGCAACTGAACTCTAACATGGATGTCAATGATATTGTCATGTAGATCACAGAAAAACACTCAAAATTGATATAACGCGCATAATCATAGGGTGAACAGAGCACTAGCTATAGCCTCTAGAAAAACAGCTAAGCGATGTTTAAAACTGAGCAATTCTCAGACTTAGCAGAATTTTAGTAAAGTCTAGAAATTGATTAATAAACTTTGAAAATTAATAGAAAATGATCCGTAGCTCGGATCGAAAAACTTTCTACATGAAAGTTGCTCAGAATGACGAGACGAACCCGGATATGCTACCCATATGCCCACCGGATACCTCTAACTATCCGAACCTGGAACATTGCCCCCTTCGGTCATCTGTCTGACAGATGTCCGGAACCGGGAAAACTTTCCTGGATGGGTTCCCCCTTCATCGGTATCGTGTAGCACTGCGTTAGGTCACACCCGGCACAACTTATTGCCATGCTATGCTTTGTGATACACTGTTTGCTTTTGTATTTACTGTTTCTTCCCCCCTCCTTCTCTCTCGATAGACACCGAGACTGCCGACGACCCTGCTGAGTACAACTACGTCGTCGACGACCAGACCATTTCAATAGAGCTTCCAGGCAAGCAACCCCCCCTTGAGCATTCCGATATCGCCCATTTCTTTCTCTCTCATTCTTGCATTAGATTTTGCTACTGTATTAGCTAGCTCCTATTTCTGATGCATAACCTGTTTTTGATAAATTGCTACTACACCTGCTATTAAATCAACTGCTTAGTATAGGTTGATCAGTGAATCCCCTGTGACCCCCTTAGTCCCAGTTGCTCCTGCTTCTTCATCGACGACTCGAAGACTCGATCAACCGACCGACGAGCCAGGCCCCTCACATCACCGCACACCCCTTAGTTGTATGACTCTGCACAGCTACTATCGAGTACCGAGGGTGACACCTCGTGAAGTACTCATGATGCTAACTCTGCAGTGCAGCTAGTCGGTCGTGGTTATCGAGGGTGATTCCTCCTTCACCACTCCCGACGACGACTCGGTCGTGCAACCCCTCAAGTGTGGGACCCTCGAGGGTGATTCCTCTAAGTCCACCTTGACGGTTTCATCGAGCGGGACCCCTTGAGGGTGATTCCTCAGGTTTTGTCTTGATGTTTTATACACACAGTTACTATGACCTGGTTACAGAAACATGTTGGTGATGGGTCGGCCCTGAGGGGTACCCACAGTTTGATGTTGATGAGGCGTGGAGGGGCAGGAGAGGCCCTTGCCACACATCCTCGAGACGGGGCGACGGGACCGCAATTCATGGGTCGTGCTTGCCCCGCATTAATAAAATGCTAATGGGTTATGGGTACCAAACCATCGCGTGGGAGAAGTTATGGGTACTCAGCGTCGTTGTATCAGCCGAAGCTCTTCGGACGTCAGCAATGGAGCGGCGCGCGCCGGATTGGACTGGACGGTACAGCTCTTGGACTGGAGTGTGCTAGGTATGCTTCCGGCCGCCCACGCATCGTGCAGGAGCGCAGAGGGCAAGTGGGCCCACGACCCCTTTGTGCTTAGGATTTAGACCGGCGGGTTGGCCTCTTCGTTGAGCCTAGGTAGGGTGATGACGTGCTGCTATCCCGAGGCCGGGCATGACCCAGGAAAGTGTGTCCGGCCGGAGGTGATCAGGCGTGTTGGAAATGCGGTGCACCCCTGCAGGGATGAATAATCTATTCGAATAGCCGTGTCCACGGTAACAGGACGACTTGGAGTTGTACCTTGACCTTATACAACTATAACTGTGATTTAAATTTGAAATGAATGTTGGCTCCGAGATTGCTTCCTCGCAGGGAGTCGAGGAAGAATCTCTGGGCGTGGTTACTTAATAAAATTGCTACAATAATATGACTATATATGAGATACCAGTCTACTCTCTTCTAATGCTGCAAGATGCTGAAGATGCTAGTCTTCGATAGGACTAGGCCTTTTCCCCTATTCTTGCTTTCTGCAGTCAGCCCAGATATAACCCCATTCCTTGATACTGATGCATACTTAGCATAGTTCTGATGTCAGTCTTGCGAGTACTTTGGATGAGTACTCACTGTTGATTTGCATTCTCTTTCCCCCTCGATACGATTACCGCGTTCAGACGATGGAGCCCAGGAGATGGAGTACGCCAGAGACGACTACTACACCACCGCTGGAGCCTACTACTACGTGGAGAGTGCCGACGCTCAGGAGTAGTTAGGAGGTTCCCAGGCAGGAGGCCTCGCCTCTTTCGATCCGCTGCTTATGTTTGTGCTAGCCTTCTTAAGGCAAAACTTGTTTAAATTATGTCTGTACTCAGATCTTATTTGCTTCCGCTGACTCGTGCTTGTCGAGCTTTGTATTCGAGCCCTCGAGGCCCCTGGCTTGTAATATGAAGCTGTATGACTTTAATTTGTGTCTAGTGTTGTGTTGTGATATTAATTAGTGAGTCCCTAATCTTGGCCGTACGCATTGCGTGTATGTTTAGCGTACGGACGAGATCGGGGGCGCCACAAGTTGGTATCAGAGCCAACTGCCTGTAGGTAGCCCCCTTTCCACCTTCTTGGCCGAAGTTGAGTCTAGTACTTGAAAAACTTTTACTAACATAGTTGTGTGGCTTACGGGCCCACATCTCAAATGGGTGGTATTAGGATCTTTTATTCCTCTTCTATACTCTGGGACTCTGATCTCTCTTCTTTTCGGGTTAAAGATTTTATTAACTCTGACTCTAGGTTCTCGTAACTACTTTCTCCCGGAGAGCCCTCATTCTGGAAGATCACCTGCGTCGTCAGAAGATTCTGAAGATAACCTTTGTTGTTTTCCCGAGACCCTTGTGCTCATCGCCTTTGCAATTCCCTACCACCGATATATCCCTATGGATATCTGCATACACTTGTCATTCTCCCGATCATTCTTTGTTACTCTTGTTATTACAAAATGGCCCGAGATACTCTCCGTTGTCCCGAGAATCCTTCGAGTTTACTGCCTTGCAGTTCTTTCCGCATGAAAAACCTTACGGCTAATTCCTCACATTTATCGAGGATCCGTTCAATCCAGTTGTTCATGTGTTTCACAAAATTCTTCGAAATACTTTTTGATCTTCCGAAAATCCTCTGCAGCTTGTTGCTCTTGAAATTCTTGCCTGCTTGCATTATGGTTAATTCCATATGTCTAGTAGTCTGCGTTGACATCCCTTGCCTTTGCCATTTTGAGCCTATTGATTCAATGTGTGCGTATGCACGCAGTCTTCAGCTTCTCCTTATAAAATTATCTTTCCGGCTCAGACGTCCTTCCGCACATGAGTTGGTTCTCGGCAATTCAACCCTTTATTGATTGTCCTTCCAAGTCTGTTCAACTTACTTGTATTTGATCAGAGCATCTGATTCTGATACATCGATCTGGATATCATAATACCTTTGTATTTAAGCATCAGACTACGGATGTTCCTGTAATCCGATGCCTCTGCATTCCTTCTTCCTCTGATTGAGTACCGATACTCACATCAGCTCCGTTGTGGATCGCCCGATCCATTGTTGGATTATTATTCAACAGTGCCCATCGTTTTCAATCACCTTGTAATTTCTTCCCCTGATACATAATGCCTTTAGCAAATTGTATTATCTGATCTGGCTGGCCATGCTCTAATTTTGAGCTGGTGATTTTACTATTGAAGCTTGTGGTATATGTTCCTAAGATGCCCCGATGGGATGAACCTATGCTTTCACTAATCCGTGTGAACCCGAAAGTTTTCACGAGTCATACTCTTCTGGTGTTCTGCCAGATAAATTTCCAACACTACAACTTCGTAAAAGCGAGAAATGAATGAAATGTTATGCATTGGAGAAGTGGGAGTCGACCTTGAACTTGTGTTCATGCCCATGGAAACGATGTAGACCGTCTCGGAAGCTTCTTGCAAAATGATTTTTCATCTGAATAATTCTTTCCGTATCCTTAATTTGATCCCTTGCAGTTATGGATCCGACCATGCTGACCTTATTCAGTGTATCTGAAAAGAAATTCATTCTAGTGCCTCGTCTATTTTTGGCAAGGTTGAAGTATCTGCTGTCGTAGGTCAACGACCCAATTTAACTTCTATCATGTTCTACCTTCGAGTTTTACCCTCTGGTATCTCGAGGATATCATGCCTTTGCACTACATCTTTTGAACTCTTGATGAAGTAATAATTTTCCTTGTCTTAGTCACTCTACGAGTTCTGGGTTGTTGTCAACCGTGAACACCGAATAGTGAATCGAATCCGCACAGCAATTCAATACCTTACTAAATGTTACTGGGAAATTTTTAAACTCAATCTGGTTATTCCTAGACCATCGGCTACATCCTTATCTTGCTATCTTTGACTGTGCTACCTCGTCCTTCTTCGGTGCACGAATTCTTCAAAGTGTGAGCACGACTTACGTTGAGCTTTCAACATCATGTTGTTTGTCTTGAAAGGTAACTTTGGTTCCGAGCTTGCATCTTATCTATTGTTCCTATAACTTTCCACTTCGTCATTCCCTACTTGACGCCGTCGCTGTTCGATTGCTTTCTCTTGAAAACTCTCGACAAAAGGTGTCGTGGTCATTGTCCATGTTTTGACTTCTTATGATACGTCAATTGAGTTCATGATGAGAAATAACCTCCTTGCCCTCGATGATTTTGGTTATCATCGACAACACCCTTGACTTCCTTTCACCGCGAACTTGTCCATGTTATGGATGAAACTTGCTCTCCCGCTTGTGTTGTGTTCTACCTTGAAGTACTACTGTCTTTTATGCTGAGTATGTTGTGAGGATTGCTCCACCTCTTAGAAATTCTTGGTATAGTGATACTTCTCACCATCACCATTCCTTCTTGGTCCCCGTGTTGATTCTAACCGGGATACCAATAGCAAACGATGCTGCTTGGATTCTGTACTTCTAGCAACCCTATTGCTTTGAAGTTAACGATCGACAGTTCGTCCCTATGCTATTGGTTATTGAATCGTCACTCTAACTTTGATCTTGCTGCCTAAGGCCATATTTCGGACGCACTTTTCGACCAATGATTAATGGTGTATGTTTTCCTCGAGCATACAACATTAAATCATTTAAACTGACAAAACATTATCTCCTTGTTCGCATAATTGTGGAAATCCATCCTTTTGGAAATCTCGATGAATTGTCGCTGAGCCCATCAGCCACCTCCTCATCCTCTCCTTGGTTTAATGATGAACTCTTGTTTCGGGACCCGCTTCCATAGATCATTTCCCGAGAATCTTACAATGTCATCTCGTCGATTTGTGTTGCACCTTTTCTTCTCGGGCCTCCTGAGTCTGAGGTATCCTGACACCAATCAGATCTGGATCTCGGTCAGATATGATGGTTGGAACATATTTCCAGGACTTTTAACATTGGTCCTTCGATGACCCGGTAAGGTGATGTCATGCCTGGCACACCTGGCTGGAGGAACTATTATTATAGTTTCTTCCTTTTGCAAGGTTAGCCATTCTTCCAGGGGAAATTGTAAGAATTATTTTACATGTTGCTCCTGATGGATCAGTTGTGTTTCCAAAGTCTGGTCCTTGCTTGAAACACCATATCATTGCTACCTCGAAGCATGAATATGATACCCCGATCATCAACGAGAACATTGGAAGCATAAATGCAAAATGTTTCTTGATCAATTATCCAAACACCATTGTATGGGTAACATCATGAATTTCCTTGCCCATTTACCTAAGTGGTTATCTACTTGCTATCCTGACTTGGAAAGCATGCTTTACTTGTCCTTGGGGAAGTTATACCCCCAATACTTGTGTGAAATCACATTTTCCTTTCCATTGTTCTGATTAATCTATTAGTCACATTTTCCTTTCCATTGTTCTGTTTAACCTTCTTGATCTATATGATCGAAGCAGTAATGATTCCCTGCTTATGAAAACTCCTCGGTGTACACCCCTGTCAGCAAGACCTTGTTACTATTGTTGATAACATTCCGGTAACTGCCGGTGGACGAGAACTTTGCCTATTGGTCCGCCTCATTCCAACGAGCGGGAATATGGTTCTCTTCGTCCTCCGCCCTTGGTACCGGCGTTGTTGCCAACATAGCTGGCAAGCTATCCTCTGACTTGCCTTCTTATCGTGACCGTAAAAGATGTCACCATCCTTCCTACTTTCAACCCACATGGTGGGCCCATAACCCACAGGTCCACGGGATCGAAACCTGACTCTCCTGTACAACCCTAATTCTAAGTATCCTTTACAATTGGCTTCGTATGTGATTCACGAGCTAATTTCTATACCATGTTTCATCCTGGTATCAAACACGATATTATTCTCGTTACTCAAGACCCTATTTCAGCTTCTGATTAGGCATCGAATGATTGCCTACCCGTTTGAATCTCTTGTACCATCGCATATTACTCTCAATGAATTCCCTGAAATACTACTCGTAGGGTACTTTGTGTATTTCCCCTTGGGTTCACCGTCAGATGCCCAACTTTGTAGAGAAGCCTTCTTCCAGAGTTATCCCACTTATCGCGTTCGTAGGACGATGGAGATTCTGAAGAAAGGATGACGACTTGATCACGATGACCTGAAGCAGAGTAATGAAGACATCAACGAAAGGAATCAACCTCTTCGATGAGGGCAACCAAGACCGAGAAGACCCGTTAGAATTTCGCAACCAGAACTTTTCCCCCTTACTCCACCGCTTAAATCTCGGGACGAGATTTCTTGTAGTGGGGGAGAATTGTGACGCCCGGATAGTTAAGCTACAATAATTCCCTGCTAATGATGCCATGTCACCACGATTACTGTTGATAAACTCGCGTTGGTTCGAAACCGATTCAAATTCGAATTCAAAATCAAGTCAAGTAATTAAAGTTGTCAAACATTAAAACTGAAATGTTCGGGGTGTGTCAAATAATTCATAAGTTGTTTTGGAGAAGAAACCACAATTTTTATAAAATATTTAAATGCCCTAAAATAATTAAAACAGTATTTAATATAATTATTAATTACTTTTATATAAATAAATAATTACAAACTAGTTCAAAATAAAGTTGGAACATTTTATTTCTGTTGGTTATATTGCAGAACTAATTTAGGTATAAGTTTGGCAATTTACTGAAATTGTTTTTGAATTGAAATAATTAGCAAAACTAATAATAGAAATTAAAAAAAAGGCAAAAAGGAACCCCCCCTGCTGGGCCTCGGCCCAGCTGGCCACCTGGCCAACCTGGCCCAGCCTGGCCGGCCCACACCTCCCCCACTACATAGCCCCCTCCCCCAGCCCACAGTGGGGAAATATCCCCCACGATCCCCCCCTCGCTTTGGTTGGATCGGGGCAGAGGAGGCCCCGATCCCGCCGGCGCCCGCGCCGCCCCGCCCGGCGCTCGGCGACCTCGCCGGCCGGCCGCTCCGACCACCGCGCCGCGCCGCGCCGCCTCCTCCTCCCCCCCGCCTGTGAGCTCCCCCCCGGCCTCCGCTGCCGCTCTCCCCTCTCCCTTCATCGCCGTTCGCCGGGGCCGCGCGTCGGAGCCGCGCTCCAGGCCGCGCTCACCGTGCCCTGGCCATGCTCTCCCGCACCCACGCGCGCCCCGCTCGCCCCTGCAGCGTCCACCCCGCGCTCGGCCACACCCAGCGCCGCCCCTTCCCCCTGCCTCCCTCGGCCCGACGCGCGCGGCGACCACTGGCCGCGGCCCTGCTCGGTCGCCCGGCCGCGTTCCCCCCCCCCCCCCCCCACTGCCAGCCCGGGCCGCCCCCTCCTCGCGGCGCCCGCATCCGCCCAGGTGCGTCCGCCACGGGCCGCCGCTAGCTGCTACCGGCGGCTGCTGCTGCTGGCCATGACCGAGGCCATGGCCATGTGCGGCTGTGTGCCCGTGTGTGTGCACGCGCCGTGTGGGTGCGTTCTGTGTGCGTGCGTGCGTGTTGTGAGTGTTGGTGTGTGTGTACTGTAGGTGTGGTTAGCTTTTGCTAACCCACGCTGCACACCCCTATGTACAGCCGCTAAATATCAACTAAATGATTTTTAACGTGGGTAAAAATTATACGGATAGGTAGTACACTTGTCAGGGTCCAAATTATGCCATTGGGCCAAATTCAATTAATGAATGGATTGAATACAGTGAAAATCACAAAATGCTACTTTCTGTTAACGGAAAACAGATATATTGCCATAGCCACTTTAGAGCAGAAAATGAAGAAGTTATAGGGATCTGTCGTGCCATCAAAGGGCATGGCCTTGTAGTACTATTGTTGTAGTACAAAACGCTTATAGAAAGTATCTCCATTAGAGTTATGGATCAATGGCAATCATCCAAAAAAAACTTTGTATATTTTGACAGTTTCTGGAGCCAACATTAAGTGGCACTTTTCAAATGCAGTTTCGATCAAGCAACTGAACTCTAACATGGATGTCAATGATACTATCATGTAGATCACAGAAAAACGCTCAAAATTGATATAACGCACATAATCATAGGGTGAACAGAGCACTAGCTATAGCCTCTGGAAAAACAGCTAAGCGATGTTTAAAACTGAGCAATTCTCAGACTTAGCAGAATTTTAGTAAAGGCTAGAAATTGATTAATAAACTTTGAAAATTAATAGAAAATAATCCGTAGCTCGGATCGAAAAACTTTCTACATGAAAGTTGCTCAGAACGACGAGACGAACCCGGATACGCTACCCATATGCCCGCCGGATACCTCTAACTATCCGAACCTGGAACATTGCCCCCTTCGGTCATATGTCTGACAGATGTCCGGAACCGGGAAAACTTTCCCGGATGGGTTCCCCCTTCATCGGTATCGTGTAGCACTGCGTTAGGTCACACCCGGCACAACTTATTGCCATGCTATGCTTTGTGATACACTGTTTGCTTTTGTATTTACTGTTTCTTCCCCCCTCCTTCTCTCTTGATAGACACCGAGACTGTCGACGACCCTGCTGAGTACGACTACGTCGTCGACGACCAGACCATTTCAATAGAGCTTCCAGGCAAGTCCTCAAAGTCCACCTTGACGGTTTCATCGAGCGGGACCCCTTGAGGGTGATTCCTCAGTATTCGTCTTGATGTTTTATACACACAGTTACTATGACCTGGTTACAGAAACATGTTGGTGATGGGTCGGCCCTGAGGGGTACCCACGGTTTGATGTTGATGAGGCGTGGACGGGCAGGAGAGGCCCTTGCCACACATCCTCGAGACGGGGCGACGGGACCACAATTCATGGGTCGCGCTTGCCCCGCATTAATAAAATGCTAATGGGTTGGGTATTTGATCTGAGTTGGGTCGTTGGCCTTTTTACGCACCAAACCATCGCGTGGGAGAAGTTATGGGTACTCAGCGTCGTTGTATCAGCCGAAGCTCTTCGGACGTCAGCAATGGAGCGGCGCGCGCCGGGTTGGACTGGACGGTACAGCTCTTGGACTGGAGTGTGCTAGGTCTGCTTCCGGCCGCCCACGCATCGCGCAGGAGCGCAGAGGGCAAGTGGGCCCACGAGCCCTTTGTGCTTAGGATTTAGACCGGCGGGCTGGCCTCTTCGTTGAGCCTAGGTGGGGCGACGACGTGCTGCTATCCCGAGGCCGGGCATGACCCAGGAAAGTGTGTCCGGCCGGAGATGATCAGGCGTGTTGGAAATGCGGTGCACCCCTGCAGGGATGAATAATCTATTTGAATAGCCGTGTCCCCGGTAACAGGACGACTTGGAGTTGTACCTTGACCTTATACAACTATAACTGTGATTTAAATTTGAAATGAATGTTGGCTCCGAGTTTGCTTCCTCGCAGGGAGTCGAGGAAGAATCTCTGGGCGTGGTTACTTAATAAAATTGCTACAATAATATGACTATATATGAGATACCAGTCTACTCTCTTCTAATGCTGCAAGATGCTGAAGATGCTAGTCTTCGATAGGACTAGGCCTTTCCTCCTATTCTTGCTTTCTACAGTCAGCCCAGATATAACCCCATTCCTTGATACTGATGTATACTTTGCATAGTTCTGATGTCAGTCTTGCGAGTACTTTGGATGAGTACTCACTGCTGCTTTGCATTCTCTTTCCCCCTCGATACGATTACCGCGTTCAGACGATGGAGCCCAGGAGATGGAGTACGCCGGGGACGACTACTACACCACCGCTGGAGCCTACTACTACGTGGAGAGTGCCGACGCTCAGGAGTAGTTAGGAGGTTCCCAGGCAGGAGGCCTCGCCTCTTTTGATTCGCTGCTTATGTTTGTGCTAGCCTTCTTAAGGCAAAACTTGTTTAAATTATGTCTGTACTCAGATCTTATTTGCTTCCGCCGACTCGTGCTTGTCGAGCTTTGTATTCGAGCCCTCGAGGCCCCTGGCTTGTAATATGAAGCTGTATGACTTTAATTTGTGTCTAGTGTTGTGTTGTGATATTAATTAGTGAGTCCCTAATCTTGGTCGTACGCATTGCGTATATGTTTAGCGTACGGACGAAATTGGGGGCGTCACAACACCTTGCCTATAAACCATTGGATTACATTGAGATGTGTGCATGTGTAATTAGTATTAGCAGTAATGGGTCAACTCGTTAGCTCTTTATAAGGAAGAAATTTTTGGTAATTATTGCTTGATATGGACACTTAATGCCCAGATTAGACAAGATAGGAAAAATCAACAATTAATGGTCCATTAAGGCCATGCATGCTCCATACGTGCCCAACTTTATTTCTTATACATATAATTCTATTTTTGTACATAAAATAGGAAGTCATATACACAATTAGATACTTAGGTATATCATCATCATGGAAAAATACTTATGTATGCGTATGTCTTCAAGCATATACTTGTATTAAAAAAGGTTATATTTTTTTGGGTATGCGCATACCCATCGTATTTCTTTTGCATACCCCAAATTTGAGATTTGTATACCCGGGTATTCAGATACCTATGGATGTCATAATTCACGTAGTCGGGTATATACGTAGCCATATTTTACTTTATATACGTTGAATGGATACCTACAATAGTTTTTAACCCTTTTTCATATAGCCGGATATATACGTGTGCAGACACAATGGGTATGTAGTTATATTTTTAAGTACATTCGATATATAGTAGGAGATTTATGTGAGTATGTCGTATAAAGTATGTTGGTATACTAGGAGTTCATTGGTATATTTTACGTAGTCGGATACATGCATAGACATATTTTACAAATACAATTCACATCAAGGTATGCCCTATTTGCTTGCGGGGATTTGAGTATATTCATTTAAAAATATATTGGACTAAGTTTGTAGGTATATAAAGTCTAGGATAAATTATTGGGTATATACGTACGTAAGTAAGAGTGTTCAAATTATTCTTAACGATGCTATAGTATAATTGTTTATTATGGAAAGAAGTCGTTTATGAGTCAGTCAATTGCATGCATTTGTTTTGAAAACCAATCCACAATCAATGGCCGTGAGTACTAATGCATGCAAGCAGAAAATGGAAAGCGAATTATTTGAAAGACACTAGTGATTATTTATATGTAGAAAATGCATTAACGGGTTGGACCCGATCAAGGTGCCCAGACTCCTAGGTGCCCCAGATAAGGGGTTGGACCGTCTATTCTGACATCGATGTGAGAATAACTATTCTGACAACACTTCCGAACTGCAGGGTTAATGCGGGTGCACTGCATCCCTATCAAATGAACACTGCAATGTTAGCAGAAAAAACTGTACGCGTTTTTTTGGCACCGTTTTCGCTCCAGTTTCTAAACCGTTTGTCGGAATAAGACATGTAATATACCGTTGGATAGCTATAGAAAATCCGCAACTTTTCCATGTTGACCACTTTTCGTGATTCCTCAAGGTTTAAGAGCAGTTTCGAAAACGGTGGCCGTCCGACGAGTGGCAGCGAGCGTATTTTCGCGTTTTTTTCTAAACCGCTCGTCGGAATGAATCAAACGATATGGCGTTGGAAAGATATCGTCAAGGCGCAAATTTTTCATGTAGATAACTCTCTCTAATTCCTTACGGTTTGAGAGTAATTTCATATTTACTAAAAAACGTAATTCTGTTTTTCAAATTTTACGAATTTTTTGGTACGGTTTTCGCTGTAGTTTTCTAACCGTTTGTCGGAACGAGGTGTGTGATACGGCGTTGGAAAGCTGTGTAATAGGCGCAACTTTCATATGTTGGTCATTTGTTGAGATTTCTCGCGGTTTTAAAGGAATTTTGAAAACGGTGTCGCTGCCTACGAGTGGCAGGGAGCGTATTTTCGTAAAATTTTCTAAACCGCTCGTCGGAACGATGCAAATGATACGGCGTTGGAAAGATATCGACGAAGCGCAACTTTTTTATATAGAACACTCTCTCTAATTCCTTACGGTTCAAGAGCAGTTTTAAAATTACCGAAACACAGACACTCTATTTTTTGCGACACCAAAATCGACGAGAGAACCGCATCAGACTGAAGAACGCACTGCATCGGACGGGCAAGCGGACTGCATGGTTTTCATTGCATCGGACGTAAATTTTCTCAAACGAGAGAGTGGGATGGACTTCACATCGGGCGTAAGTGAACCGCAACACTACAGAGAAATGAACCTCATTAAAAGAAATTGTCGTTCTATAACATTTTTTGCACTTACGATATGAACAACACCAGACGTCCGATCGCACTGCTTCAGATGAAAATCCGCACAACATTAGACGGGCAAATGAACTACATGATTTATGTTGTATTGTCTTTTTCCTAACTTTTGTTATGAACAAAGTAAACTACTCTTACAAAAGGGCTCCATCATGGGTTTTTCATTTTTTATTTACAGAGCGAACCACAAGTGCTAATACAAAATTTACTACATCAAAGTGCACTGCACGAATGATGAAAAATACTGAAAATAGATTTAATATAAGTTTACACAAGCAAACATCCACATGAGCATCAACACTAAAACACACACATCAACAGGACTTCATCCATATACACCGGGACATCGACACCCACTAGGAACTGCACACGCCCAAGCGCCGAACACCCTGCGAGCTACCGCCCACGTGTGGCGGACTGCACACACGAATGCGCCGCACTGCACAGACGCGTCGCCGGACCGCACGGAGGCGAGTTCACCTAAAGCAGCGCGTTGCGAGGGGTCGGATCCAGGCGGAGCAGACTGGAGACGATGAGCAGGAGGCTCGATGCCCGCCGGAGAACTTCACGCGGGGCCTGCTGCCCGCCGAAGAACTACACGCGGGGGCAGTTGCCCACCGGCGAACTGCACGCGGGTGCCCACTAAGGTAGCTGTCGAGGCCCACCGCAGCTCACCGTCGCAGTAGGAGGCCATGGAGAGGGAGCTCGTGGTCGGGGATCAGGCCGCTAGGGGATCCTCCATGTTCGGCTGTTCCGGCCACGTGCTCGTCCACTGCAAAAACACGGGCGCACTTCACGAACACACATGCCTGCACTGCACGGAACGTGCCCGCAGAACCGCTCGACGGAGGGGGAGAAGAAGTTGAAGTCCGGCGGCCTGCTGGTGGTGAGGAGAGCCGCATAAGATGTCACCATCAAAGAACAGAACTCTCGGAAGCTTGTGGTGGTGCTGGTCGACATCCTCCACCATGGATCTCGCAGGTGGAACGTCGGGGAGCACACTCCCTCCTTCCTCTGTCCACTCCATGCCCGCCATATGGACGGCGGCGGTGGCGGGTCACGGGCAGCCGGATCTGAAGCGGGGGAGGAGCAGGTCCCTGGCTCGATTCGGCGGTGGCGCCTCGCATTTCGATCCGTGGCTGGTCAGATCCGCGAGGCCACGGTGGAGGGTTCTGGAGTGGAAGGGCTGGCCGCGGCTCGACGGCGGTAGGTGGCGGGGTTTGGGCGGAGGCATGGAGGGGAGATGTGGAGCGAACGACGGGGGGAAGATGGTGGACGTGGTGGTGAAGAGGAGGCGCGGCGGCACCGGCCTGTAGGAAGAGGAGGCGGGGCGGCGTCTGCCGGGAGGAAGAGGAGGCGTGGCGTCGTTGGCCTGGAGAAAGAGGAGGCGTGGCGGCGCCGACCGGGAGGAAGGGGATGTGGTGGGTGGGGGTTTTGATAGGGAGGAAGAAGGAGGTGAGTGTCGTGCAGGAGGTGGGGTGGGTATGGTGCCAGGCGGGGTGGGGGATTTTACTTTTTTCTATTGTTTCTGCGGTTTGGTCACCGGGTCTGGAGTGGTTCGGACGTGGGGGTGCGGCAGTATGTTTGTGTTATTAGAATAAGCTTTTTAGCGTTAGAATAAGACTCTTAGAGGTGTTGTCAAAATAGACCCACCATATATATATATATATATATATATATATATATATATATTCGTTATAATTATTTGTTTTCTATCAATTGCCCAACAGTAATTTGTCTATCCACCGTATGTCATGCTAAAAGAGAGAAGCCTCTAGTGAAATAGGGCTCCCGGGTCTACCTTTATCATATTATGAAAAACAAAAATACTTGCACTTTTACTACTTTTATTTTACTTTGCAATTTATCTATCTACCATTATCAGATTTAATCCTTGTTATTCGATAAGTACAAGGGGATTGATGACATGGCTTGAGACTGCGTCGGTATTGTTGGGGAACGCTGCATGGGAAACAAAAAAATTCCTACGCGCACACAAGATCTATCCATGATGATGAGCATCTACGAGAGGGAGAGTGAATCTACATACCCTTGTAGATCGCTAAGCGGAAGCGTTAAGAAACGCGGTTGATGTAGTCGAACGTCTCCGCGATCCAAATCGCAAGTCGTCCCTCGATCCGATCACGAACTAGTGTCGAACGGACGGCACCTCCGCGTTCAACACACGTACGGCTTGATGACGCCTTCACCTCCTCGATCCAGCGAGCGATGATGAAGTAGTAGATGAGTTCCGGCAGCACGACGGCGTGGTGATGGTGGTGAGGAACAATCTCTGCAGGGCTTCGCCAAGCACTACGGAGATTATGACGGGAGGAACTAGAGGGTTAGGGTTGCCGGCACACGGCTTGGGAAATCTTAATGTGTCCCGTGTGCTAGCCCTTCCCCTCTATTTATATGTTGAGCCTTGGAGTCTAAACTTGGAGTAAAAGCCTCCTCCAGGTCGGTTTTGCCGCACAAGGTCGGTTTGGCCCGCAGGGAAAGAGTCCAACTCGGACCCCAGCAGTCCCGCGTACAAGCGGTAGTACCGCTTGAGCGGTAGTACCGCTTCACAGCGGTAGTACCGCTTACGCGGTAGTACTGCCTTACCAGCGGTAGTACCGCTTAAGGCAGCAGCAAAACTTCCTTTTGCACTTTCCAATACCTCGTGGGCTTTACCCCTTTGGCTCATATAAAGTGTTGCTGCACCCGAACACTTCGGTAAACATCCGGAACCCCTTCCGGTGAATTCCGGAACCCTTCCGGAGATCAAAACACTATTATCACATATATCAATCTTTACCTCCGGACTCTTCCGGAGACCCTCGTCATGTCCGGGATCTTATCCGGGACTCCGAACAACCTTCGGTCACCAACACAATAACTCAACTATACTAACCGTCACCAAACGTTAAGTGTGTAGACCCCGCGGGTTCGAGAACTATGTAGACATGACCGAGACACCTCTACGATCAATAACCAATAGCGGGACCTGGATGCCCATATTGGCTCCTACATATTCTACGAAGATCTTTATCGGTCGAACCTCTATGTCAAGGATTCAGTTAATCCCGTATGCTATTCCCTTTGTTCTTCGGTATGTTACTTGCCCGAGATTCGATCGTCGGTATCTCTATACCTAGTTCAATCCCGTTACCGGCAAGTCTCTTTACTCGTTCTGTAATACAAGATCTCGTGGCTAACACTTTAGTCACATTGCTTGCAAGGCTCATTGTGATGTTGTATTACCGAGTGGGCCCTGAGATACCTCTCCGTCATACGGAGTAACAAATCCCAGTCTTGATCCATGCCAACCCAACAGACACCCTCGGAGATACCTGTAGAGCATCTTTATAGTCACCCAGTTACGTTGCGACGTTTGATACACACAAGGTATTCCTCCGGTGTCAGTGAGTTGCATGATCTCATGGTCATAGGAACAGATACTTGACATGCAGAAAACAATAGCAATAAACTGACACGATCATATGCTACGTTTATAGTTTGGGTCTTGTCCATCACATCATTCTCCTAATGATGTGATCCCGTTATCAAATGACATCTCATGTCCATGGCTAGGAAACCTTCACCATCTTTTGATCAACGAGCTAGTTTAACTAGAGGCTTACTAGGGACATAGTGTTGTCTATGTACCCACACATGTATTTAAGTTTCCAATTAATACAATTATAGCATGGATAATAAACGATTATCATGAACAAGGAAATATAATAATAACCAATTCATTATTGCCTCTAGGGCATATTTCCAACAGTCTCCCACTTGCACTAGAGTCAATAATCTAGTTCACATCACTATGTGATTTATATTGTAATGAATCGAACACCCATGCAGTTCTGGTGTTGTTCATGTTTAGCCCTTGGAAGAGGTTTAGTCATCGGATCTGCAACATTCAGATCCGTGTGTACTTTGCAAATATTTATGTCGTCCTCCTTGATGTAATCGCGGATGGAATTGAAACGTCGCTTTATGTGCCTGGTCCTCTTGTGAAATCTTGGTTCCTTGGCTAGAGCAATGGCACCAGTATTATCACAAAACAGAGTCATTGGGTTAAGCGCACTAGGCACTACTCCAAGATCTGTCATGAACTCCTTCATCCAGACACCTTCCTTCGCCGCCTCCGAGGCAGTGATGTACTCCGCTTCGCATGTAGAATCGGCTACCACGCTTTGCTTGGAACTGCACTAGCTAACCGCACCCCCGTTAAGAATAAATACGTATCCGGTTTGTGACTTAGAGTCATACGGATCAGTGTCAAAGCTTGCATCGACGTAACCCTTTACGACGAGCTCTTGATCACCTCCATAAACGAGAAACATGTCCTTGGTCCTTTTCAGGTACTTCAGGATATTCTTGACCGCCGTCCAGTGTTCCACTCCTGGATCACTTTGAAACCTTCCGGCCATACTTATGGCAAGGCTGACATCGGGTCTTGTGCACAGCATTGCATACATGATAGAGCCAATGGCTGAGGCATAGGGGACGACACTCATCTTTTCTCTATCTTCTGCAGTCACTGGGCATTGAGTCTTACTCAACTTCACACCTTGCAATACAGGCAAGAACCCCTTCTTGGACTGATCCATTTTGAACTTCTTCAAAACTTTGTCAAGGTATGTGCTTTGTGAAAGTCCTATCAAGCGTCTCGATCTATCTCTATAGATCTTGATGCCTAATATGAAAGCAGCTTCTCCTAGGTCCTTCATTGAAAAACTCTTGTTCAAATATTCCTTCACGCTTTCCAACATTTCTATATTGTTTCCAATCAGTAATATGTCATCCACATATAATATTAGAAACGCTATAGAGCTCCCACTCACTTTCTTGTAAATACAAGCTTCTCCGTAAACTTGTACAAACTCGAATGCTTTGATCACCTCATCAAAGCGAAGATTCCAACTCCGAGATGCTTGCACCAGTCCATAAATGGATCGCTGGAGTTTGCAAACTTTGTCAGCATTCTCTGGATCGACAAAACCTTCTGGTTGCATCATATACAACTCTTCCTTAAGGAAACCGTTAAGGAACACTGTTTTGACATCCATCTGCCAAATTTCATAATCGAAAAAGGCAGCTATTGCTAACATGATTCTGACGGACTTAAGCATCGCTACGGGTGAGAAGGTCTCATCGTAGTCAACTCCTTGAACTTGTGAAAAACCCTTTGCCACAAGTCGAGCTTTATAGACGGTGACATTACCGTCCGTGTCCGTCTTCCTCTTAAAGATCCATTTGTTCTGAATGGCCTTACGCCCTTCAGGTAATACTTCCAAAGTCCACACTTTGTTTTCATACATGGATCCCATCTCGGATTTCATGGCCTCTAACCACTTCTCGGAATCCGGGCCCATCATCGCTTCTCCATAGCTCGTAGGTTCATCGTTGTCCAGCAACATGACCTCTAAGACAGGGTTGCCGTACCACTCAGGAGCAGTACGCGTCGTTGTCGACCTACGAGGTTCGATAGCAACTTGATCCAAAGCTTCATGATCATCATCATTAACTTCCTCTTCAACTGATGTAGGCTCTACAGAAACATCTTTCTGCGCTGCGCTACTTTCAGGTTGAAGTAAAGGTTCAACAACCTCATCAAGTTCTATCTTCCTCCCACTCAATTCTTTCGAGAGAAACTCTTTCTCAAGAAATGTTCCATTTTTAGCGACAAACACTTTGCCTTCGGATCTGAGGTAGAAGGTATACCCAACTGTCTCTTTTGGGTATCCTATGAAGACGCATTTCTCCGCTTTGGGTTCCAGCTTTTCAGGCTGAAGCTTTTTGACATAAGTATCACATCCCCAAACTTTAAGAAATGACAGCTTTGGCTTCTTGCCAAACCAAAGTTCATATGGCGTCGTCTAAACGGATTTCGATGGTGCCCTATTTAAAGTGAATGCAGCTGTCTCTAATGCATAACCCCAAAATGATAGTGGCAAATCGGCAAGAGACATCATAGATCGCACCATATCCAATAAGGTTCGATTACGACGTTCGGACACACCATTACGCTGTGGTGTTCCAGGCGGTGTCAGTTGTGAAACAATTCCACATTGTCTTAAGTGACTGCCAAACTCATAACTCAGATATTCTCCTCCTCGATCAGATCGTAGGAATTTAATCTTCTTGTTATGATGATTCTCAACTTCACTCTGAAATTGTTTGAACTTTTCAAATGTTTCAGACTTGTGTTTCATTAAGTAAATATACCCATATCTACTTAAGTCATCAGTGAAGGTGAGAAAGTAACGATAACCACCGCGCGCCTCAATGCTCATCGGACCGCACACATCAGTATGTATGATTTCCAACAAGTCACTTGCCCGTTCCATTGTTCCAGAGAACGGCGTTTTAGTCATCTTGCCCATGAGGCATGGCTCGCATGTGTCAAGTGATTCAAAATCAAGTGACTCCAAAAGTCCATCAGCATGGAGCTTCCTCATGCGTTTTACGCTAATATGACCTAAACGGCAGTGCCACAAGAAAGTGGTATTATCATTATCAATTCTACATCTTTTGGCATCAATGTTATGAACATGTGTATCATTACTATCGAGATTCAATAAGAATAAACCCCTCACTTCGGGTGCATGACCATAAAAGATATTACTCATATAAATAGAACAACCATTATTCTCTGATTTAAATAAGTAACCGTCTCGCAATAAACAAGATCCAGATATAATGTTCATGCTTAACGCAGGCACCAAATAACATTTATTCAGGTTCATCACTAATCCCGATGGTAATCGAAGAGCGAGCATGCCAACGGCGATCACATCAACCTTGGAACCATTTCCCACGCGCATCGTCACTTCGTCCTTTGCCAGCCTCCGTCTATTCCGCAGTTCCTGTTTTGAGTTGCAAATATGAGCAACCGCACCGGTATCAAATACCCAGGCACTACAACGAGAGTTGGTAAGGTACACATCAATAACATGTATATCATATATACCTTGTTTGTTGTTGGCCGCCTTCTTGTCAGCCAAATACTTGGGGTAGTTCCGCTTCCAGTGTCCAGTTCCCTTGCAATGAAAGCACACAGTTTCTGGTTTGGGTCCAGCCTTGGGTTTCTTCACGGGAGGAGCAACTACTTTGCCACTCTTCTTGGAGTTACCCTTCTTACCCTTGCCATTTTTCTTGAAACTAGTGGTTTTATTGACCATCAACACTTGTTGCTCCTTCTGAATTTCAGACTCAGCGGCTTTCAGCATCGCAAACAGCTCGGCGACTGACTTGTTCATCCCGTGCATGTTATAGTTCAACACGAAGCTCTTGTAGCTAGGTGGCAATGATTGAAGAACTCTGTCAGTGATAGCCTCTGGCGGAAGGGGCATCCCCAATTCAGCCAGACGGGTGGAGTACCCAGACATTATGAGTACGTGATCACTGATAGACCCGTTCTCCTCCATCTTGCAAGCATAGAACTTATCGGAGATTTCATACCTCTCGATCCGGGCATTCTTCTGAAAGATAAACTTCAACTCCTGGAACATCTCATATGCTCCATGACGTTCAAAACGTCTTTGAAGTCCCGGTTCTAAGCCATACAATATTGCACATTGAACTATTGAGTAATCTTCAGAATGAGCCTGCCAGGCGTTCACAACGTCTAGAGACTCAACTGGAGCGGGTGGATCACCAAGCGGTGCATCAAGGACATAAGCCTTCTGGGAAGCCGTAAGGATAATCCTTAGATTACGGGCCCAGTCCACAAAGTTACTTCCATCATCTTTCAACTTAGCTTTCTCTAGGAACGCATTAAAATTCAAGGGTGCTACTGCGCAAGCCATGATCTACAACATAAATATAGCAAAGACAACTTAGACTATTGTTCAAGATAATGAGTTTAGTTAATCATATTACTTAAAAACTCCCACTCAAATTGACATCCCTCCGGTCATTCGAGTGTAACATGATCCAAATCCACCAACTCAAGTCCGATCATCACGTGAGTTGAGGTGGTTTCAATGGTGAACATCTTCATGTTGATCATATCTACTATATGACTCATGTTCGACCTTTCGGTCTCTTGTGTTCCGAGGCCATGTCTGTACATGCTAGGCTCGTCAATTTTAACCCGAGTGTTCCGCATGTGCAACACTGGCTTGCACCCGTTGTATGTGAACGTAGAGTCTATCACACCCGATCATCACGTGGTGTCTCGAAACGACGAACTTTCGCAACGGTGCACACTCGGGGAGAACACAATTTATCTTGAAATTTAAGTGAGGGATCACCTTATAATGCTACCGTCGTCCTAAGCAAAATAAGATGCATAAAAGGATTAACATCACATGCAAATCATAAGTGACATGATATGGCCATGACCTTGTGCTTTTGATCTCCATCTCCAAAGCACCGACATGATCTCCATCGTCACCGGCATGACACCATTATCTCCATCATCTTGATCTCCATCAACGTGTCGCCATAAGGTTGTCGCGCCGACTGTTGCTTCCACGACTATTGCTAACTCATAGCGATAAAGTAAAGCAAAACGGCGAAAATAATTAAAGAGAACTCTATGGCTCCTGCCAGTTGCCGTACTCATCGACATGCAAGTCGTGATATTCTATACAACACATGATCATCTCATACATCACATATATCTCATCATGTACTTGGCCATATCACATCACAACATACCCTGCAAAAACAAGTTAGACGTCCTCTAATTGTTGTTGCAAGTTTTACGTGGCTGCTACGGGTTTGCAAGAACCGTTCTTACCTACGCAAAACCACAACGTGGTGTAGTGATTGCTTTTTGATCTTCTAAAAGAACCCTCTTCATTGAAATCGATTCAACTAAAGTGAGAGAGACAGACACCCGCTAGCCATCTTTATGCAACGAAGTTACATGTCAGTTGAAGGAACCGGTCTCTCGTAAGCGTACGAGTAATGTTGGTCCGGGCCGCTTCATCTCACAATACCGCCGAATCAAGTATTAACTAGTAACGGCAAGCAATATGTATACACCCACGCCCACAACTCGTTTGTGTTCTACTCGAGATCTCATCTACGCATAGACCTAGCTCAGATGCCACTGTTGGGGAACGCTGCATGGGAAACAAAAAATTTCCTACGCGCACACAAGATCTATCCATGGTGATGAGCATCTACGAGAGGGAGAGTGAATCTACATACCCTTGTAGATCGCTAAACGGAAGCGTTAAGAAATGCGGTTGATGTAGTCGAACGTCTCCGTGATCCAAATCGCAAGTCGTCCCTCGATCCGATCACGAACTAGTGCCGAACGGACGGCACCTCCGCGTTCAACACACGTACGGCTTGATGACGCCTTCACCTCCTCGATCCAGCGAGCGATGATGAAGTAGTAGATGAGTTCCGGCAGCACGACGGCGTGGTGATGGTGGTGAGGAACAATCTCTGCAGGGCTTCGCCAAGCACTACGGAGATTATGACGGGAGGAACTAGAGGGTTAGGGTTGCCGGCACACGGCTTGGGAAATCTTAATGTGTCCCGTGTGCTAGCCCTTCCCCTCTATTTATATGTTGAGCCTTGGGGTCTAAACTTGGAGTAAAAGCCTCCTCCAGGTCGGTTTTGCCCGCACAAGGTCGGTTTGGCCCGCAGGGAAAGAGTCCAACTCGGATCCCAGCAGTCCCGCGTACAAGCGGTAGTACCGCTTGAGCGGTAGTACCGCTTACGCGGTAGTACTGCCTTACCAGCGGTAGTACCGCTTAAGGCAGCAGCAAAACTTCCTTTTGCACTTTCCAATACCTCGTGGGCTTTACCCCTTTGGCTCATATAAAGTGTTGCTGCACCCGAACACTTTGGTAAACATCCGGAACCCCTTCCGGTGAATTCCGGAACCCTTCCGGAGATCAAAACACTATTATCACATATATCAATCTTTACCTCCGGACTCTTCCGGAGACCCTCGTCATGTCCGGGATCTTATCCGGGACTCCGAACAACCTTCGGTCACCAACACAATAACTCAACTATACTAACCGTCACCAAACGTTAAGTGTGTAGACCCTGCGGGTTCGAGAACTATGTAGACATGACCGAGACACCTCTACGATCAATAACCAATAGCGGGACCTGGATGCCCATATTGGCTCCTACATATTCTACGAAGATCTTTATCGGTCGAACCTCTATGTCAAGGATTCAGTTAATCCCGTATGCTATTCCCTTTGTTCTTCGGTATGTTACTTGCCCGAGATTCGATCGTCGGTATCTCTATACCTAGTTCAATCCCGTTACCGGCAAGTCTCTTTACTCGTTCTGTAATACAAGATCTCGTGGCTAACACTTTAGTCACATTGCTTGCAAGGCTCATTGTGATGTTGTATTACCGAGTGGGCCCTGAGATACCTCTCCGTCATACGGAGTAACAAATCCCAGTCTTGATCCATGCCAACCCAACAGACACCCTCGGAGATACCTGTAGAGCATCTTTATAGTCACCCAGTTACGTTGCGACGTTTGATACACACAAGGTATTCCTCCGGTGTCAGTGAGTTGCATGATCTCATGGTCATAGGAACAGATACTTGACATGCAGAAAACAATAGCAATAAACTGACACGATCATATGCTACGTTTATAGTTTGGGTCTTGTCCATCACATCATTCTCCTAATGATGTGATCCCGTTATCAAATGACATCTCATGTCCATGGCTAGGAAACCTTCACCATCTTTTGATCAACGAGCTAGTTTAACTAGAGGCTTACTAGGGACACAGTGTTGTCTATGTACCCACACATGTATTTAAGTTTCCAATTAATACAATTATAGCATGGATAATAAACAATTATCATGAACAAGGAAATATAATAATAACCAATTTATTATTGCCTCTAGGGCATATTTCCAACAGTCTCCCACTTGCACTAGAGTCAATAATCTAGTTCACATCACTATGTGATTTATATTGTAATGAATCGAACACCCATGCAGTTCTGGTGTTGTTCATGTTTAGCCCTTGGAAGAGGTTTAGTCATCGGATCTGCAACATTCAGATCCGTGTGTACTTTGCAAATATTTATGTCATCCTCCTTGATGTAACCGCGGATGGAATTGAAACGTCGCTTTATGTGCCTGGTCCTCTTGTGAAATCTTGGTTCCTTGGCTAGAGCAATGGCACCAGTATTATCACAAAACAGAGTCATTGGGTTAAGCGCACTAGGCACTACTCCAAGATCTGTCATGAACTCCTTCATCCAGACACCTTCCTTCGCCGCCTCCGAGGCAGTGATGTACTCCGCTTCGCATGTAGAATCGGCTACCACGCTTTGCTTGGAACTGCACTAGCTAACCGCACCCCCGTTAAGAATAAATACGTATCCGGTTTGTGACTTAGAGTCATCCGGATCAGTGTCAAAGCTTGCATCGACGTAACCCTTTACGACGAGCTCTTGATCACCTCCATAAACGAGAAACATGTCCTTAGTCCTTTTCAGGTACTTCAGGATATTCTTGACCGCCGTCCAGTGTTCCACTCCTGGATCACTTTGAAACCTTCCGGCCATACTTATGGCAAGGCTGACATCGGGTCTTGTGCACAGCATTGCATACATGATAGAGCCTATGGCTGAGGCATTGGGGACGACACTCATCTTTTCTCTATCTTCTACAGTCACTGGGCATTGAGTCTTACTCAACTTCACACCTTGCAATACAGGCAAGAACCCCTTCTTGGACTGATCCATTTTGAACTTCTTCAAAACTTTGTCAAGGTATGTGCTTTGTGAAAGTCCTATCAAGCGTCTCGATCTATCTCTATAGATCTTGATGCCTAATATGAAAGCAGCTTCTCCTAGGTCCTTCATTGAAAAACTCTTGTTCAAATATTCCTTCACGCTTTCCAACATTTCTATATTGTTTCCAATCAGTAATATGTCATCCACATATAATATTAGAAACGCTATAGAGCTCCCACTCACTTTCTTGTAAATACAAGCTTCTCCGTAAACTTGTACAAACTCGAACGCTTTGATCACCTCATCAAAGCGAAGATTCCAACTCCGAGATGCTTGCACCAGTCCATAAATGGATCGCTGGAGTTTGCAAACTTTGTCAGCATTCTCTGGATCGACAAAACCTTCTGGTTGCATCATATACAACTCTTCCTTAAGGAAACCGTTAAGGAACGCTGTTTTGACATCCATCTGCCAAATTTCATAATCGAAAAAGGCAGCTATTGCTAACATGATTCTGACGGACTTAAGCATCGCTACGGGTGAGAAGGTCTCATCGTAGTCAACTCCTTGAACTTGTGAAAAACCCTTTGCCACAAGTCGAGCTTTATAGACGGTGACATTACCGTCCGTGTCCGTCTTCCTCTTAAAGATCCATTTGTTCTGAATGGCCTTACGCCCTTCAGGTAATACTTCCAAAGTCCACACTTTGTTTTCATACATGGATCCCATCTCGGATTTCATGGCCTCTAACCACTTCTCGGAATCCGGGCCCATCATCGCTTCTCCATAGCTCGTAGGTTCATCGTTGTCCAACAACATGACCTCTAAGACAGGGTTGCCGTACCACTCAGGAGCAGTACGCGTCGTTGTCGACCTACGAGGTTCGATAGCAACTTGATCCAAAGCTTCATGATCATCATCATTCTCTTCCTCTTCAACTGATGTAGGCTCTACAGAAACATCTTTCTGCGCTGCGCTACTTTCAGGTTGAAGTAAAGGTTCAACAACCTCATCAAGTTCTATCTTCCTCCCACTCAATTCTTTCGAGAGAAACTCTTTCTCAAGAAATGTTCCATTTTTAGCGACAAACACTTTGCCTTCGGATCTGAGGTAGAAGGTATACCCAACTGTCTCTTTTGGGTATCCTATGAAGACGCATTTCTCCGCTTTGGGTTCCAGCTTTTCAGGCTGAAGCTTTTTGACATAAGCATCACATCCCCAAACTTTAAGAAACGACAGCTTTGGCTTCTTGCCAAACCAAAGTTCATATGGCGTCGTCTCAACGGATTTCGATGGTGCCCTATTTAAAGTGAATGCAGCTGTCTCTAACGCATAACCCCAAAATGATAGTGGCAAATTGGCAAGAGACATCATAGATCGCACCATATCCAATAAGATTCGATTACGACGTTCGGACACACCATTACGCTGTGGTGTTCCAGGCGGCGTCAGTTGTGAAACAATTCCACATTGTCTTAAGTGACTGCCAAACTCATAACTCAGATATTCTCCTCCTCGATCAGATCGTAGGAATTTAATCTTCTTGTTATGATGATTCTCAACTTCACTCTGAAATTGTTTGAACTTTTCAAATGTTTCAGACTTGTGTTTCATTAAGTAAATATACCCATATCTACTTAAGTCATCAGTGAAGGTGAGAAAGTAACGATAACCACCGCGCGCCTCAATGCTCATCGGACCGCACACATCAGTATGTATGATTTCCAACAAGTCACTTGCCCGTTCCATTGTTCCAGAGAACGGCGTTTTAGTCATCTTGCCCATGAGGCATGGCTCGCATGTGTCAAGTGATTCAAAATCAAGTGACTCCAAAAGTCCATCAGCATGGAGCTTCCTCATGCGTTTTACGCCAATATGACCTAAACGGCAGTGCCACGAGAAAGTGGTATTATCATTATCAATTCTACATCTTTTGGCATCAATGTTATGAACATGTGTATCATTACTATCGAGATTCAATAAGAATAAACCCCTCACTTCGGGTGCATGACCATAAAAGATATTACTCATATAAATAGAACAACCATTATTCTCTGATTTAAATAAGTAACCGTCTCGCAATAAACAAGATCCAGATATAATGTTCATGCTTAACGCAGGCACCAAATAACATTTATTCAGGTTCATCACTAATCCCGATGGTAATCGAAGAGCGAGCATGCCGACGGCGATCACATCAACCTTGGAACCATTTCCCACGCGCATCGTCACTTCGTCCTTTGCCAGCCTTCGTCTATTCCGCAGTTCCTGTTTTGAGTTGCAAATATGAGCAACCGCACCGGTATCAAATACCCAGGCACTACAACGAGAGTTGGTAAGGTACACATCAATAACATGTATATCATATATACCTTGTTTGTTGTTGGCCGCCTTCTTGTCAGCCAAATACTTGGGGTAGTTCCGCTTCCAGTGTCCAGTTCCCTTGCAATGAAAGCACACAGTTTCTGGTTTGGGTCCAGCCTTGGGTTTCTTCACGGGAGGAGCAACTACTTTGCCACTCTTCTTGGAGTTACCCTTCTTACCCTTGCCATTTTTCTTGAAACTAGTGGTTTTATTGACCATCAACACTTGTTGCTCCTTCTGAATTTCAGACTCAGCGGCTTTCAGCATCGCAAACAGCTCGGCGACTGACTTGTTCATCCCGTGCATGTTATAGTTCAACACGAAGCTCTTGTAGCTAGGTGGCAATGATTGAAGAACTCTGTCAGTGATAGCCTCTGGCGGAAGGGGCATCCCCAATTCAGCCAGACGGGTGGAGTACCCAGACATTATGAGTACGTGATCACTGATAGACCCGTTCTCCTCCATCTTGCAAGCATAGAACTTATCGGAGATTTCATACCTCTCGATCCGGGCATTCTTCTGAAAGATAAACTTCAACTCCTGGAACATCTCATATGCTCCATGACGTTCAAAACGTCTTTGAAGTCCCGGTTCTAAGCCATACAATATTGCACATTGAACTATTGAGTAATCTTCAGAATGAGCCTGCCAGGCGTTCACAACGTCTAGAGACTCAACTGGAGCGGGTGGATCACCAAGCGGTGCATCAAGGACATAAGCCTTCTGGGAAGCCGTAAGGATAATCCTTAGATTACGGGCCCAGTCCACAAAGTTACTTCCATCATCTTTCAACTTAGCTTTCTCTAGGAACGCATTAAAATTCAAGGGTGCTACTGCGCAAGCCATGATCTACAACATAAATATAGCAAAGACAACTTAGACTATTGTTCAAGATAATGAGTTTAGTTAATCATATTACTTAAAAACTCCCACTCAAATTGACATCCCTCCGGTCATTCGAGTGTAACATGATCCAAATCCACCAACTCAAGTCCGATCATCACGTGAGTTGAGGTGGTTTCAATGGTGAACATCTTCATGTTGATCATATCTACTATATGACTCATGTTCGACCTTTCGGTCTCTTGTGTTCCGAGGCCATGTCTGTACATGCTAGGCTCGTCAAGTTTAACCCGAGTGTTCCGCATGTGCAACACTGGCTTGCACCCGTTGTATGTGAACGTAGAGTCTATCACACCCGATCATCACGTGGTGTCTCGAAACGACGAACTTTCGCAACGGTGCACACTCGGGGAGAACACAATTTATCTTGAAATTTAAGTGAGGGATCACCTTATAATGCTACCGTCGTCCTAAGCAAAATAAGATGCATAAAAGGATTAACATCACATGCAAATCATAAGTGACATGATATGGCCATGACCTTGTGCTTTTGATCTCCATCTCCAAAGCACCGACATGATCTCCATCGTCACCGGCATGACACCATGATCTCCATCATCTTGATCTCCATCAACGTGTCGCCATAAGGTTGTCGCGCCGACTGTTGCTTCCACGACTATTGCTAACTCATAGCGATAAAGTAAAGCAAAACGGCGAAAATAATTAAAGAGAACTCTATGGCTCCTGCCAGTTGCCGTACTCATCGACATGCAAGTCGTGATATTCTATACAACACATGATCATCTCATACATCACATATATCTCATCATGTACTTGGCCATATCACATCACAACATACCCTGCAAAAACAAGTTAGACGTCCTCTAATTGTTGTTGCAAGTTTTACGTGGCTGCTACGGGTTTGCAAGAACCGTTCTTACCTACGCAAAACCACAACGTGGTGTAGTGATTGCTTTTTGATCTTCTAAAAGAACCCTCTTCATTGAAATCGATTCAACTAAAGTGAGAGAGACAGACACCCGCTAGCCATCTTTATGCAACGAAGTTACATGTCAGTTGAAGGAACCGGTCTCTCGTAAGCGTACGAGTAATGTTGGTCCGGGCCGCTTCATCTCACAATACCGCCGAATCAAGTATTAACTAGTAACGGCAAGCAATATGTATACACCCACACCCACAACTCGTTTGTGTTCTACTCGAGATCTCATCTACGCATAGACCTAGCTCAGATGCCACTGTTGGGGAACGCTGCATGGGAAACAAAAAATTTCCTACGCGCACACAAGATCTATCCATGGTGATGAGCATCTACGAGAGGGAGAGTGAATCTACATACCCTTGTAGATCGCTAAACGGAAGCGTTAAGAAATGCGGTTGATGTAGTCGAACGTCTCCGTGATCCAAATCGCAAGTCGTCCCTCGATCCGATCACGAACTAGTGCCGAACGGACGGCACCTCCGCGTTCAACACACGTACGGCTTGATGACGCCTTCACCTCCTCGATCCAGCGAGCGATGATGAAGTAGTAGATGAGTTCCGGCAGCACGACGGCGTGGTGATGGTGGTGAGGAACAATCTCTGCAGGGCTTCGCCAAGCACTACGGAGATTATGACGGGAGGAACTAGAGGGTTAGGGTTGCCGGCACACGGCTTGGGAAATCTTAATGTGTCCCGTGTGCTAGCCCTTCCCCTCTATTTATATGTTGAGGCTTGGGGTCTAAACTTGGAGTAAAAGCCTCCTCCAGGTCGGTTTTGCCCGCACAAGGTCGGTTTGGCCCGCAGGGAAAGAGTCCAACTCGGATCCCAGCAGTCCCGCGTACAAGCGGTAGTACCGCTTGAGCGGTAGTACCGCTTCACAGCGGTAGTACCGCTTACGCGGTAGTACTGCCTTACCAGCGGTAGTACCGCTTAAGGCAGCAGCAAAACTTCCTTTTGCACTTTCCAATACCTCGTGGGCTTTACCCCTTTGGCTCATATAAAGTGTTGCTGCACCCGAACACTTCGGTAAACATCCGGAACCCCTTCCGGTGAATTCCGGAACCCTTCCGGAGATCAAAACACTATTATCACATATATCAATCTTTACCTCCGGACTCTTCCGGAGACCCTCGTCATGTCCGGGATCTTATCCGGGACTCCGAACAACCTTCGGTCACCAACACAATAACTCAACTATACTAACCGTCACCAAACGTTAAGTGTGTAGACCCTGCGGGTTCGAGAACTATGTAGACATGACCGAGACACCTCTACGATCAATAACCAATAGCGGGACCTGGATGCCCATATTGGCTCCTACATATTCTACAAAGATCTTTATCGGTCGAACCTCTATGTCAAGGATTCAGTTAATCCCGTATGCTATTCCCTTTGTTCTTCGGTATGTTACTTGCCCGAGATTCGATCGTCGGTATCTCTATACCTAGTTCAATCCCGTTACCGGCAAGTCTCTTTACTCGTTCTGTAATACAAGATCTCGTGGCTAACACTTTAGTCACATTGCTTGCAAGGCTCATTGTGATGTTGTATTACCGAGTGGGCCCTGAGATACCTCTCCATCATACGGAGTAACAAATCCCAGTCTTGATCCATGCCAACCCAACAGACACCCTCGGAGATACCTGTAGAGCATCTTTATAGTCACCCAGTTACGTTGCGACGTTTGATACACACAAGGTATTCCTCCGGTGTCAGTGAGTTGCATGATCTCATGGTCATAGGAACAGATACTTGACATGCAGAAAACAATAGCAATAAACTGACACGATCATATGCTACGTTTATAGTTTGGGTCTTGTCCATCACATCATTCTCCTAATGATGTGATCCCGTTATCAAATGACATCTCATGTCCATGGCTAGGAAACCTTCACCATCTTTTGATCAACGAGCTAGTTTAACTAGAGGCTTACTAGGGACACAGTGTTGTCTATGTACCCACACATGTATTTAAGTTTCCAATTAATACAATTATAGCATGGATAATAAACAATTATCATGAACAAGGAAATATAATAATAACCAATTTATTATTGCCTCTAGGGCATATTTCCAACAGTCTCCCACTTGCACTAGAGTCAATAATCTAGTTCACATCACTATGTGATTTATATTGTAATGAATCGAACACCCATGCAGTTCTGGTGTTGTTCATGTTTAGCCCTTGGAAGAGGTTTAGTCATCGGATCTGCAACATTCAGATCCGTGTGTACTTTGCAAATATTTATGTCATCCTCCTTGATGTAACCGCGGATGGAATTGAAACGTCGCTTTATGTGCCTGGTCCTCTTGTGAAATCTTGGTTCCTTGGCTAGAGCAATGGCACCAGTATTATCACAAAACAGAGTCATTGGGTTAAGCGCACTAGGCACTACTCCAAGATCTGTCATGAACTCCTTCATCCAGACACCTTCCTTCGCCGCCTCCGAGGCAGTGATGTACTCCGCTTCGCATGTAGAATCGGCTACCACGCTTTGCTTGGAACTGCACTAGCTAACCGCACCCCCGTTAAGAATAAATACGTATCCGGTTTGTGACTTAGAGTCATCCGGATCAGTGTCAAAGCTTGCATCGACGTAACCCTTTACGACGAGCTCTTGATCACCTCCATAAACGAGAAACATGTCCTTAGTCCTTTTCAGGTACTTCAGGATATTCTTGACCGCCGTCCAGTGTTCCACTCCTGGATCACTTTGAAACCTTCCGGCCATACTTATGGCAAGGCTGACATCGGGTCTTGTGCACAGCATTGCATACATGATAGAGCCTATGGCTGAGGCATTGGGGACGACACTCATCTTTTCTCTATCTTCTACAGTCACTGGGCATTGAGTCTTACTCAACTTCACACCTTGCAATACAGGCAAGAACCCCTTCTTGGACTGATCCATTTTGAACTTCTTCAAAACTTTGTCAAGGTATGTGCTTTGTGAAAGTCCTATCAAGCGTCTCGATCTATCTCTATAGATCTTGATGCCTAATATGAAAGCAGCTTCTCCTAGGTCCTTCATTGAAAAACTCTTGTTCAAATATTCCTTCACGCTTTCCAACATTTCTATATTGTTTCCAATCAGTAATATGTCATCCACATATAATATTAGAAACGCTATAGAGCTCCCACTCACTTTCTTGTAAATACAAGCTTCTCCGTAAACTTGTACAAACTCGAACGCTTTGATCACCTCATCAAAGCGAAGATTCCAACTCCGAGATGCTTGCACCAGTCCATAAATGGATCGCTGGAGTTTGCAAACTTTGTCAGCATTCTCTGGATCGACAAAACCTTATGGTTGCATCATATACAACTCTTCCTTAAGGAAACCGTTAAGGAACGCTGTTTTGACATCCATCTGCCAAATTTCATAATCGAAAAAGGCAGCTATTGCTAACATGATTCTGACGGACTTAAGCATCGCTACGGGTGAGAAGGTCTCATCGTAATCAACTCCTTGAACTTGTGAAAAACCCTTTGCCACAAGTCGAGCTTTATAGACGGTGACATTACCGTCCGCGTCCGTCTTCCTCTTAAAGATCCATTTGTTCTGAATGGCCTTACGCCCTTCAGGTAATACTTCCAAAGTCCACACTTTGTTTTCATACATGGATCCCATCTCGGATTTCATGGCCTCTAACCACTTCTCGGAATCCGGGCCCATCATCGCTTCTCCATAGCTCGTAGGTTCATCGTTGTCCAACAACATGACCTCTAAGACAGGGTTGCCGTACCACTCAGGAGCAGTACGCGTCCTTGTCGACCTACGAGGTTCGATAGCAACTTGATCCAAAGCTTCATGGTCATCATCATTAACTTCCTCTTCAACTGATGTAGGCTCTACAGAAACATCTTTCTACGCTGCGCTACTTTCAGGTTGAAGTAAAGGTTCAACAACCTCATCAAGTTCTATCTTCCTCCCACTCAATTCTTTCGAGAGGAACTCTTTCTCAAGAAATGTTCCATTTTTAGCGACAAACACTTTGCCTTCGGATTTGAGGTAGAAGGTATACCCAACTGTCTCTTTTGGGTATCCTATGAAGACGCATTTCTCCGCTTTGGGTTCCAGCTTTTCAGGCTGAAGCTTTTTGACATAAGCATCACATCCCCAAACTTTAAGAAACGACAGCTTTGGCTTCTTGCCAAACCAAAGTTCATATGGCGTCGTCTCAACGGATTTCGATGGTGCCCTATTTAAAGTGAATGCAGCTGTCTCTAATGCATAACCCCAAAATGATAGTGGCAAATTGGCAAGAGACATCATAGATCGCACCATATCCAATAAGGTTCGATTACGACGTTCGGACACACCATTACGCTGTGGTGTTCCAGGCGGTGTCAGTTGTGAAACAATTCCACATTGTCTTAAGTGACTGCCAAACTCATAACTCAGATATTCTCCTGCTCGATCAGATCGTAGGAATTTAATCTTCTTGTTATGATGATTCTCAACTTCACTCTGAAATTGTTTGAACTTTTCAAATGTTTCAGACTTGTGTTTCATTAAGTAAATATACCCATATCTACTTAAGTCATCAGTGAAGGTGAGAAAGTAACGATAACCACCGCGCGCCTCAATGCTCATCGGACCGCACACATCAGTATGTATGATTTCCAACAAGTCACTTGCCCGTTCCATTGTTCCAGAGAACGGCGTTTTAGTCATCTTGCCCATGAGGCATGGCTCGCATGTGTCAAGTGATTCAAAATCAAGTGACTCCAAAAGTCCATCAGCATGGAGCTTCCTCATGCGTTTTACGCCAATATGACCTAAACGGCAGTGCCACAAGAAAGTGGTATTATCATTATCAATTCTACATCTTTTGGCATCAATGTTATGAACATGTGTATCATTACTATCGAGATTCAATAAGAATAAACCCCTCACTTCGGGTGAATGACCATAAAAGATATTAATCATATAAATAGAACAACCATTATTCTCTGATTTAAATGAGTAACTGTCTCGCAATAAACAAGATCCAGATATAATGTTCATGCTTAACGCAGGCACCAAATAACATTTATTCAGGTTCATCACTAATCCCGATGGTAATCGAAGAGCGAGCATGCCGACGGCGATCACATCAACCTTGGAACCATTTCCCACGCGCATCGTCACTTCGTCCTTTGCCAGCCTCCGTCTATTCCGCAGTTCCTGTTTTGAGTTGCAAATATGAGCAACCGCACCGGTATCAAATACCCAGGCACTACAACGAGAGTTGGTAAGGTACACATCAATAACATGTATATCATATATACCTTGTTTGTTGTTGGCCGCCTTCTTGTCAGCCAAATACTTGGGGTAGTTCCCCTTCCAGTGTCCAGTTCCCTTGCAATGAAAGCACACAGTTTCTGGTTTGGGTCCAGCCTTGGGTTTCTTCACGGAAGGAGTAACTACTTTGCCACTCTTCTTGGAGTTACCCTTCTTACCCTTGCCATTTTTCTTGAAACTAGTGGTTTTATTGACCATCAACACTTGATGCTCCTTCTGAATTTCAGACTCAGCGGCTTTCAGCATCGCAAACAGCTCGGCGACTGACTTGTTCATCCCGTGCATGTTATAGTTCAACACGAAGCTCTTGTAGCTAGGTGGCAATGATTGAAGAACTCTGTCAGTGATAGCCTCTGGCGGAAGGGGCATCCCCAATTCAGCCAGACGGGTGGAGTACCCAGACATTATGAGTACGTGATCACTGATAGACCCGTTCTCCTCCATCTTGCAAGCATAGAACTTATCGGAGATTTCATACCTCTCGATCCGGGCATTCTTCTGAAAGATAAACTTCAACTCCTGGAACATCTCATATGCTCCATGACGTTCAAAACGTCTTTGAAGTCCCGGTTCTAAGCCATACAGTATTGCACATTGAACTATTGAGTAATCTTCAGAACGAGCCTGCCAGGCGTTCACAACGTCTAGAGACTCAACTGGAGCGGGTGGATCACCAAGCGGTGCATCAAGGACATAAGCCTTCTGGGAAGCCGTAAGGATAATCCTTAGATTACGGGCCCAGTCCACAAAGTTACTTCCATCATCTTTCAACTTAGCTTTCTCTAGGAACGCATTAAAATTCAGGGGTGCTACTGCGCGAGCCATGATCTACAACATAAATATAGCAAAGACAACTTAGACTATTGTTCAAGATAATGAGTTTAGTTAATCATATTACTTAAAAACTCCCACTCAAATTGACATCCCTCCGGTCATTCGAGTGTAATATGATCCAAATCCACCAACTCAAGTCCGATCATCACGTGAGTTGAGGTGGTTTCAATGGTGAACATCTTCATGTTGATCATATCTACTATATGACTCATGTTCGACCTTTCGGTCTCTTGTGTTCCGAGGCCATGTCTGTACATGCTAGGCTCGTCAAGTTTAACCCGAGTGTTCCGCATGTGCAACACTGGCTTGCACCCGTTGTATGTGAACGTAGAGTCTATCACACCCGATCATCACGTGGTGTCTCGAAACGACGAACTTTCGCAACGGTGCACACTCGGGGAGAACAAAATTTATCTTGAAATTTAAGTGAGGGATCACCTTATAATGCTACCGTCGTCCTAAGCAAAATATGCGTGTCTTGCTGCCCCTTCTGTCACTGGGAAAGAACACCGCAAGATCGAACCCATCACAAAGCACCTCTTCCCATGGCAAGAAAAATCGATCTAGTCGGCCTAACTAAACCAAAGTTTCGAAGAAGAAATACGATGCTATAAGCAATCATGCATATAAGAGATCAAAGAAGACTCAAATAATATTCATGGATAGAAACTGATCATGAACTCAAAATTCATCGGATCCCAACAAACACACCGCAAAAGTTTACATCAAATAGATTTCCAAGAGACCATTGTATTGAGAATCATAAGAGAGAGAGAGAAGAAGCCATCTAGCTACGGCCTACGAACCCGTAGGTCTATGGTGGACTACTCATGCATCATCGGAGAGGCACCTATGAGGAAGATGAACCCCTCCGTGATGGTGTTTAGATTGGATCTCACGGTTCTGGAACTTGCGGCGGCTGGAATTGTGTTTCGTCGACTCCCCTAGGGTTTTCTGAATATTTGATTTATAAGCATCAGAGGCGGTGCGGAAGGGGGCCGAGGAGGGCACAACCCATCAGGGCGCGCCGGGGCCCCCCTGGCGCGCCCTGGTGGGTTGTGCTCTCCACAGCCCACCTCTCCGACGGTTGTTTGGCCCACTGGGTGTCTTCTGGTCCAAAAAAAATCTCCAAAAAGTTTCGTCGCGATTGGACTCCGTTTGGTATTGATTTTCTGCGAAGTAAAAAACAAGCAAAAACAACAACTGGCACTTTGGCACTATGTCAATAGGTTAGTCCCAAAAAATGATATAAAGTTGTTATAAAATGATTGTAAAACATCCAAGAATGATAATATAACAGCATGGAACAAGCAAAAATTATAGATACGTTGGAGACGTATCAATTGACAACCCTCATACCTGCGTTGGGTGCAAGTATTTGCTCTTTTGTGTGTAGGTGCCGCTACTCTAGTGTTTGGTTGTACTCCTACTGATTCGATAAACCTTGGTTCTTATCTCAGGGAAATACTTTTCTCTACTTTACTACATCACCCTTCCTCTTCAGGGAAAGTCCTAACGCATCTCAAGTAGCATCTGGCTTCTAAGACTGGCTCATGTGTTTGCATGATGATCCTGTTTTACTGATCATGGGCATAATTAAAGTATCAAGGATGCCGACAACAATGGTAACACATTGTTGGAAGAACAATTGTGTCGAATAGACCCAGTCGGTTGATATACTACAAGATTTCATCGTCATTTAGTTATAAGTATAATCATGCAAAAGTTAACATATGCCTAATTCCATAGACCATGAGAGGAATCCCAACAAAAGTAACCACTATTAGAAGTTATCTATTCACCCCACCCCCTCATGTAGACATGCTTTACTAATCCTACACTATGCCACATGGTGCAGAACTCTTCATTTGGGCATTGATCTCTACTACGCAACTTTATTCTTGTAGACTCTTGTTGGGCCTCCAAGCGCAGAGTTTTGTAGGACAGTAGCAATTTTCCCTCAAGTGGATGACCTAAGGTTTATCAGTCCGTGGGAGGTGTAGGATGAAGATGGTCTCTCTCAAACAACTCTGCAATCAAATACAAGAAATCTCTTGTGTCCCTAACACACCCAATACAATCGCAAATTGTATAGGTGCACTAGTTCGGCGAAGAGATGGTGATACAAGTGTAGTAATGATGGTAGATATAGATTTTTGTAATTTGAAAATATAAAAACAGCAAGGTAACAAATAGTAAACAGCGAGCAAAAGGGTATATTAATGCTTGGAAGCAAGGCCTAGGGTCCGTACTTTCGCCAGTACAATCTCTCATTAATGATAATATAATTGGATCACATAACCATCCCTCAACGTGCAACGAAGAATCACTCTAAAGTTCTTATCTAGCGGAGAACATAAGAAGAAATTGTTTGTAGGGTATGAAACCACCTTAAAGTTATCCTTTCCGATCGATCTATCCAAGAGTTCGTACTAAAATAACACCAAGTTATCCTTTCCGACCAATCTATCTAGAGTTCGTACTAAAATAACACCGCATGATACGCATCAACCAACTCTAATGTCACCTAGATACTCCAATGTCACCACAAGTATCCATGAGTTAATTATACGATACACATCAAACAATTTCAGATTCATAATACTCAATCCAACACAAAGAACCTCAAAGAGTGCCCCAAGATTTCTACCGGAGAAAGTAGGACGAAAACATGCATCAACCCCTATGCATAGATTACCCCAATGTCACCTCGGGAATCCGCGAGTTGAGTGCCAAGCCATAGATCAAGTGCTCTCAAATCCATAAATGTATTCAATCCGGTAATAACGAAATCTCAAAGGGAAAGATTCAATTCATCACAACATGATAGCAAGGGAATAACATCATATGATTCGACTATATTAACAAAGCCCGTGATACATCAAGATCGTGACATCTCAAGAACACAAGATAGAGAGATTGAACACATAGCTACTGGTACATACCCTCAGCCCCGAGGGTGGACTACTCCCTCCTCGTCATGTCCTCCGCTGGGATGATGAAGATGGCCACCGGAGATGATCTACCCTCTCCGGCAGGGTACTGGAACGCCTCCATATTAGTTTTTCGTCGATACAGAGAGTTGCGGCAGCGGAACTTCTCATCTAGGGTTATTTCTGGGGGTTTCTGAATATATAGGATTTTTGGGCGTCGGTTTCACGCGAAGATGGGCCACGAGTGGACCACAAGACACCAGGGCACGCCGAAGGGGCCTGGCGCGCTCTGGTGGGTTGTGCCCACCTCGTGGCTCTTCTGGCCCTCCAACGAAGCTTCTAGTGCCTCTTTTGTTCCAAAAAAATCATCAAAAAGTTTCGTTGCATTTGGAGAACTTTGATTTCTGCACAAAAAACAACATCACGGTAGTTCTGCTGAAAACATCGTCAGTCCGTGTTAGTTCTAAATAAATCATGTAAAGTGCATCAAAACCATATAAAAGTATTGTAAACATAGGTGAATGTGGCATGAATACTTCATAAATTATCGATATGTTGGAGACGTATCAGGCATCCCCAAGCTTAATTCCTACTCGTCCTCGAGTAGGTAAATGATAAAAGAAATAATTTATGAAGTGTGAATGCTAGCATAGTGCATACGTTTGATCAATGATAATTTCAACCACTTTTCCTAGGATCATAACAACAACTCTTTCTCATAAAACTCATCATGATAAAGTAGCAACCAATTCACATGTTATGGTTCAAACAATGAATTCTCTTGAAACTTAACAACCTATGTTCTTAGTCACCAAACAATTGCCATTCAACTTATTCTCAACAAAGTCTAAGTAAGAGCTCCACATACTCAATCATCATATAGTCTTCTATGATTGCTAGTACTCAACTCATATTTTTAGAACAAATGGCATCCATCGAACACAGAGAAAGATAGGGGATTAATGTTTCGCCTTCCAACTCATTTATCATAGAGATAATTGTCAACAATAATAAGTCATGATCAAATATATTTGACTGCCATATGTGCCTAGATCTTTTCCCACCACATGATGCTTGTCAACTAGAGAATAATCGAGGTTGAAATGAGAATACATACTATTGACTCTTGCATAAAAGTAAATACTGAAAGGTAAAAGATAGGCCCTTCGCAGAGGGAAGCAGAGGTTGCCATGCGCTTTTTGGTTTTGTATGCACAATCCCTTAATACAAAAGAACGTCACGTTATATTGCCCCTTATGATAGCAACCTTGATTATGCAGTCCGTCGCTTTTATTACTTTGCCATCACAAGTTCATACAACGCTCAATTTTCTCTTACACTAAATGATCAAACACATTTAGAAGCAATTTTTATTGCCTTTTTGCACCGATGACAGCTTACTTGAAGGATCTTATTCAATCCATAGGTAGGTATGGTGGACACTCATGGCAAGAAACTGGGTTTAAGGGTTGTTGCATGCACAAGTAGTATCTCTACTTAGTACGAATTTTTGGCTAGCAAAAGATCCTAAGCAAACACCACATGTTGGAGGATCCATAACAATATAACTTCTATGCAAATATACACAACCATAACTCATTACGTTGCCTTCCTTGTCCAACTTCAATTAATTTGCTCAAGTTTGAAAATAATTAATGGGTATTCACAATCATTGAAGATGTCCAAGATAATATATTTGTATCTGAAAGTTCTCTTCCTTATACTAATCATTCACGAATTGCTTGTATGACCAATATTGTGATTGTCAAGCTTCAAAAGATTTCACTTTCTAAACCCAATGTGAACTTGATACTAAGAATATAGCACATTGATAATTTCAGATTTATGATATTTCATTCATTCACAATTTACTCTTAGGATATAAGTGAAGCACAAGAGTAAACATCAAACTACTCTCAAAAGATATAAGTGAAGATCAATGAGTAGTCAAACAATTAAGTAGCTATGTGAGGACTCTCTCTCAATAAAGATTTTTAGATCCAAGTATTTTATCCAAACAGCAAACTAAATAAAAATTCATTCCAAGAATAGCACATATCATGTGGACAAATAAAAATTTAGGCTCAACATAGGCTAACCGATATTTGTTTGATGAAGAGAGGTGGGATGCGTAGCATCCCCAAGCTTAGATGCTTGAGACTTCTTGAAATATTTACCTGGGGTGCCTTGGGCATCCCCAAGCTTGAGCTTTTGTATCTCTTTCAATCCTCTCATATCCCGGTTTCACCTAAGTCTCAAAAACTTCATCCACACAAAACTCAAAAAGAACTCGTGAGATAGGTTAGTACACATAAGAACAAATCAACACTTCATGTACTATCAAGACAAGTTGCACAATAATTTTCAAACATCATCTACTGTTTACTATCGTTTCCACAATTTATATCTACCAATATAGGCTATGGAAACTATAGGATAAGTAGATAAGAAAACTATGACAGCAATCTGTCCAAACAGAACAATCTGTAGAAAATTATGAAAACAGTGTACTGCTGTAACTCAAAAAATTATGAAAATTTAGGACATGCTAAATAATTTATATTAAAAAACTTTGTAAAAATTTCAGAAACTTTCCACGTTCCAGTAAAATATAAAAATTCAAACACTACAGAAAAAGTTTATGTTTTTACACAGCACACATCAAAACATGCAATGGAGGCATCCTAAACGCAATTATTGGAACTTTTTATTGAAAAACTAGATTATAAATAACACCTAACAGAAAATAAAAAAAATAAAATGATGCTCCAAGCAAAACTCATATCATGTGATGAGTAAAAATATAGCTCCAAGTAAGATATACCGATATTGTTGAAGACGAAAGAGGGGATGCCTTCCGGGGCATCCCCAAGCTTAGGCGCTTGAGTCTTCCTTGGATATTACCTTGGGGGTGCCTTGGGAACCCCCAAGCTTAGGTTCTTGTCACTCCTTATTCTCCTCATATCGGTGTCTCACCCAAAACTTGAAAACTTCAATCACACATAACTTAACGGAACTTCGTGAGATGGGTTAGTATAGTAAATAAAGATCATTCACTTAGGTACTGTCAAGACAAGATTAATAATTTTTATCACATAATACCTACAGTATTCTACAATTCCCATAATTTATATCACTGAATATAAGCTATGGGAACACTAAAACAAGCAAACTATGCATGCAAAACAGAATCTGTCAAAAACAGAACAGTCTGTGAAGATCTGTAGTATAGCCATATTTCCCTGTCTCTAAAAATTCTGAAAAATTAGGACAACCTGAAGAATTTGTATATAAACACTGTGTAAATTTTTTAGATCATTATCACGTTCCAGTAAAAAATGACAATTCCTGTACTGGAGTCAAAAGTTTCTGTTTTGGTTCAGCATCAATTCTACACATCTTGTGAGTCATCCCAAAGGCTTTACTTGGAACTTTATTGAAATAAAAGACACAAAACATGATTAATACATTAGCTTAATCATGTTAACACACAAAAACAGAAAGGAAAAGTGTTGGGTTGTCTCCCAACAAGCGCTTTTCTTTAAAGCCTTTTAGCTAGGCATGATGATTTCAATCATGCTCACATAGGAATAGTATTTGAAACATGCAAAAGAGCATCATGGATCACATGGCAAGCACATTTAATTCTAACGCACTTCCTATGCATAGGGATTTTGTGAGCAAAAAATTTATGGGAGAAAGGATCAACTAGCATAGGAAGGCAAAACAAGCATAACTTCAAAACTTTGAACACATAGAGAGGAAACTTGATATTATTGCAATTCCTACAAGCATATGTTCCTCCCTCATAATAAATTTCAGTAGCATCATGAAGGAATTAAAAAATATAAATATCACATAAATAATTCTTTTCATGATGCACAAGCATAGAATTTTCATTACTCTCCACATAAGCAATTTCCTTCTCATTCATTGTAGTGGGAGCAAACTCATCAAAATAACTATCACAAGATACATGATTGACATGAACAAATTGAATATTAAAATCATGATGACAAGTTTCACGGTTACTATCACTCTTTATAACATACATGTCATCATCATAATCATCAAAGATAGGAGGCATGCCATCATCATAATAAATTTTCTCATCAAAACTTGGGGAACTAAAAAATATCATCTTCATCAAACATAGCATCCCCAAGCTTGTGGCTTTGCATATCATTAGCATCATGGATATTCAGAGAATTCATACTAGCAACATTACAATCATCCTCATCATTCAAGGAATTTTCATTAAGTATTTTCATAATTTCTTCCTCTACCAATTGAGCACAATTTTCCGAATCCTTATTTTTACGAAAGACATTATAAAGACGAAACAAATGATGCAACCTAAACTCCATTTTTTTGTAGTTTTCTTTTATAAAACTAAACTAGTGAAAAACAAGAAACTAAAAGATTCAATTGCAAGATCTAAAGATATACCTTCAAGCACTCACCTCCCCGGCAACGGCACCAGAAAAGAGCTTGATGTCTACTACGCAACTTTATTCTTGTAGACTCTTGTTGGGCCTCCAAGCGCAGAGTTTTGTAGGACAGTAGCAATTTTTCCTCAAGTGGATGACCTAAGGTTTATCAATCCGTGGGAGGTGTAGGATGAAGATGGTCTCTCTCAAATAACTCTGCAATCAAATACAAGAAATCTCTTGTGTCCCCAACACACCCAATACAATGGCAAATTGTATAGGTGCACTAGTTCGGCGAAGAGATAGTGATACAAGTGTAGTAATGATGGTAGATATAGGTTTTTGTAATCTGAAAATATAAAAACAGCAAGGTAACAAATAGTAAACAGCGAGCAAAATGGTATTTTAATGCTTGGAAGGAAGGCCTAGGGTCTGTACTTTCGCTTGTGCAATCTTTCAACAATGCTAATATAATTGGTTCACATAACCATCCCTCAACGTGCAACGAAGAATCACTCCAAAGTTCTTATCTAGCGGAGAACATAAGAAGAAATTGTTTGTAGGGTACAAAACCACCTTAAAGTTATCCTTTTCGATCAATCTATCCAATAGTTCGTACTAAAATAACACCAAGTTATCCTTTTCGATCAATCTATTTAGAGTTCGTACTAAAATAACACCACATGATACGCATCAACCAACTCTAATGTCACCTAGATACTCCAATGTCACCACAAGTATCCATGAGTTAATTATACGATACTCATCAAACAATTTGAGATTCATAATACTCAATGCAACACAAAGAACCTCAAAGAGTGCCCCAAGATTTCTACCGGAGAAAGTAGGTCGAAAACGTGCATCAACCCCTATGCATAGATTACCCCAATGTCACCTCGGGAATCCGCGAGTTGAGTGCCAAGACATAGATCAAGTGCTCTCAAATCCATAAATGTATTCAATCCGGTAATAATGAAAACTCAAAGGGAAAGATTCAATTCATCACAACATGATAGCAAGGGAATAACATCATATGATCCGACTATATTAACAAAGCCCGTGATACATCAAGATCGTGACATCTCAAGAACACGAGAGAGAGAGATTGAACACATAGCTACTAGTACATACCCTCAGCCCCGAGGGTGGACTACTCCCTCCTTGTCATGTCCCCCGTCAGGATGATGAAGATGGCCACCGGAGATGATCTACCCTCTCCGGCAGGGTACTGGAACGCCTCCAGATTGGTTTTTCATCGATAAAGAGAGTTGCGGCGGTGGAACTTCTAATCTAGGGTTATTTCTGGGGGTTTCTGAATATATAGGATTTTTGGGCGTCGGTTTCACGCGAAGATGGGCCATGTGTGGACCACAAGACACCAGGGCGCGCCGGAGGGGCCTGGCGCACCCTTGTGGCTTGTGCCCACCTCGTGGCTCTTATGGCTCTCCATCGAAGCTTCTAGTGCCTCTTTTGTTCCAAAACAAAATCATCAAAAAGTTTCGTTGCATTTGGAGAACTTTGATTTCTGCACAAAAAACACCACCACGGTAGTTGTGCGAAAAACAGCGTCAGTCCGTGTTAGTTCTAAATAAATCATGTAAAGTGCATCAAAACCATATAAAAGTATTGTAAACATAGGTGAATGTGGCATGAATACTTCATAAATTATCGATACGTTGGAGACGTATCAGGCATATGCGCCACAATCCTTGCCCACCGATGATTGATGAAGTTATCATTCCGAACATTCCTTTGAAAGGTTGCCCCTTTGTCCGGCATTGGAAAATGGATCAATGCTTGTGCCTAACCAAGCCAACCATGAAAAATCCATCCTATTTGGTGGTGTATGCGGCTCATATGTTCTCTTTCATTGCTTCCATCTCAGACACTGACGAGTATTGCTCCTCCACCCCTTTGTTCATTTCACCGTCGTTGGGCATGGACATCATCCCCTCATCGGCCATTGTCGAGCTTGGGAGGGGGCATTCCACTAAACAAGGTGTGTGCACCCACGGAGGAGATGTCCTTCGGTGGTGCCTGGTGTTGGACACACTGCGATGACTTGGTGAAGTTGTAGTCTCTATTGAGGTTGACGGTGAATGGCATACCTGAGTGGGTGGAGGTGGCGGACTGTTGCGAGGCTGGGTTGTAGTGGTAAGCAGGGGCAGTAGAACATGGCGCATTGTGTGTAGGCGCACCCAACATGGCGACGTAGCGTGGTAGGAGGAGCTCTTGCTCGTGCCACTATGATATCTCTCGCCACTACTATATATCAAATCAGTATTGACCCCTCATGAATGGTCGGCCTAGGGCCATTCATCAGTGATAACTATCATCACTGGTCGGCTCGGCCTGACGCATTAGTGACGAGCATCTTAGGGTGTAGAGACCCGACCCAAAAGGATCGATGCCTCTGTGTTTTCTGTGCTATCTCTGGATCAATTGCTAGCACACACAGTACATTGATGAAATGCCATAACATCACATGTTAAAAGGGATAACGTAGATCCAGATATACCTGAAATTACATAGCGGAAGTCAATCAAAAAGGGTGTGGAGTCCCATCAACACCAATGGCAAGTTGAGTGTAGACCGTAACCCTACAACGCATCTCTTACTCGACGTAGAATTCCTGCAACATGAGAAGTTGCAGCCATGTAGGTCGGTAAATTGAATGTATTGGTAAGATCACGGATAAGACTAAAATGAATATAAATCTATCACTACATGCAAATTTGGATGTGGAGGCTCTAAGTCTGATTTTGTGCATAAAGTTAATTTTATCCTACAGCAAAGGAAACAAATGCAATTACTACAAAATTGGTGGCATTAATGAGATGGTCCCGCGAACCAAAATCTCATATCCCAAAGTCATCATTAAAACACATTAATCAAGTCTTCATCCATAATTTGCTTTTAATGCGGTGTTGAGAGTTCCGAGATAGATCCAATTATAAAGGCTCGGAATTATCCGTAACCGGGGACACGACTAATTGATTAGTTTAATTCTCTATAGAGATTTGTGCTCTTTACCCACAAGATTCAATTCGCTCCGTTTACATTCTCGCACTGCATGGTGTTTGAGAACCGTATGAATGAAACATGGTTTTCCAAAGAGTTCCTCTGACCGCTGCCAGTCATCCATCCAATCCTACCATTCGTCTACATCTGCTGGTAACTGTCTAGCCAGAGTCACAACTAAGGTCAACCAAGCCAGAGCCCATATTGACTTGTGGTTGCTCGGTAAGCTTCTGGTCTTGAAGTATTCATCCGTCTCTTTGAACCTGGGTAGAAGTCCGTCGGGTAATCACAGGTAGAAACCAGGATCCCCTGGGCAAATCCTAATAGGTACCCGGGCAAATCCTGAGAATAGGTACCCTGGGCAAGTCTTAATAGGTGCCATGCAACCAATCCACCCAGAGGTACTTTGAAAAGTTGTCTTGAGTCATGAAGCCATTGTAGTTGTCGTCATCAGCCATGAGGTTGTTGTCATGAAATATAATTCATCACTCTCACAACTTCCATTAACACTCATACCAACCCCCGTCTACTAAGCATAGCAAAATGAAATAAATACTGTTCCCGGGGCTTAGTAACAATGTACATTGGGTTCCTACCTCATGATACTAATCAAGACTAATATTTCAAAATTACCTACTTGAGCGTGCATGGTGGAAAAGTTGGATACTACAATGCAATAAAATATGGGTATTGTGAAAATCATGGTTAAAGTGAACTTGCCTGGTACTTGTTGGTAGAATTCATCGCTCATAATCGATTGATCTATTCGTCAAACTCCTAGAATAATCTAAGGTAATCAAACAATTGCATACACATGTGAGCAATCACTCTAGAAATCAAGTCAATCAACAAATTTAAATCAATGATGAATTCCAAAAGAATAAATCAAAGGAAAAACACGAGAAATCATAATTGATTAAATCAAGGAATTCAACCATAAGGTTTTTGCAAAACTTGTGAAAATTTGAGATCAAATCCAATAAGTCACGCAACAAGTTTCTGATCCAAATAATTATATTAACAGAAGAAAATCAACTGAAACACAGGTTAACAGAAAGTATTTTATAATATTTTTCAATAGCAAAAAGAATCAACTAAAAAGCTTTTATAAAACTCTAGTTATGATTAAAACAAGTTTTTTCCTCGAATTAAACCAAAACAATTTCAACTATTAATATAAATAGTTTCTGATCTAAATTAAAGTTTAACAGAAAAATAATATTTTCATTAAACTTTGAATAGCAAATGAAACACATTTAAAATAAAAGAAACAAATACTTTTCATTGAAAACAAGCCTAATAGGTTCTGATTAGAATACGATCAAAATAGAACTACAATATAAACCAAAAATAAATTTTATTGTTTCTCTTGATAAACAAAACAATTATAAACGAGTAGCAAAAAGAATTATGCAAAACCTATTTTTAAATAAAATTCATTAGCAATCTAGGGTTTAAAGCAAATTTAATCAAATTCAAATTTAAGAAATTCAAGTATGAAAACTATTGGATCTAATAGAAACTTCATAAAATTTGTGATCTAATGCAAAAAGAATCACTCAAAAACAATTTAAAACATAAAATATATAAGCAAACTAAAAACAGAACTAAATCTGAAATAGAATTAAAAGAGAAATAAAGAAAAATACTATGGATAGGCTAAACAACATGTGACGCACTTTGGTTTGTGGGTGGGCGTGCACTGCTAGGCTAAACAGCGGACGGGCGATACTTAAAGAAAAAAGGGTTCGCCGTTTAATACGATGTACTACGCTGATCGTTGCAGATCCGACGGTGGGGTGGACTCGAGGCTTATAGCGGGCGGCGCGGTGAAGCTCTCCGGCGAGGTGACATCGACGGCGCACATGCGGCGATGCGGATGAGCGCTCCAGGGGGTCTCCGGCGACGGCTCTTGCTCCTGAGATGAAGTTGCGGGCGACGAAGAGGAAGGCGGTGTCGGTTGGAGTCGAGGGTGACCGGAGGGAGCAGGGCGTCGGCAATGGCGGGTGGCGGCCTCGGGCGACTCCGGCAAGGAATCTGGGCGAGAGGAGAGGGTCGGGGTTGGGGATTTTGCGAAGAACGGAGCGAGGGACTTGGTAGTTATAGGAGGGGGCGTGGAGGAGAGGTCGGGGTCGATGGGAAGGAGATCCCAGAGGATTTTGTTCCCGCGACAGAGCTCCGGCGAGATATGGAAGGGGAGGAAGGTGACCGCGAGGAAGCTTCGCACGGGATGGGTCCCGCATGCCAGAGAGGAAGAGCAGAAAGGAAAGGAATCGGCGACCGATCCGAAGGGATTCAGTACCGGCTACGCGTGTGCTGTGTTGGGCCTCGGGTGCTAATGGGCCAAGGGCTTCGGCCATTTTTTTGAAAATAAAAATAAACAGAGAAAAGAAAAGGAAAATAAGGAAATAATTAAAAGTTGAATATAGACATATTATATATCAAAATTTTCAGCAGAAAAATTCCTAAAATATGAACATATTTTCATGGCCAACTAAAATATTAAAAAATACATTTTTTGCAATAACTCCAAAATGAGTTGGAATTTGAATTTCAAAAATAAATTACAAATATTTCTGTTTTCCAATTTTGAATCTCAACACCAACATGGTCTTTGATTTGGAGTGTCATTTTCCTCCTCTCATTTTTTTGAAACATCAAATGGGGAGTGGGTTTCAGAAAATTGAAAAAGGGATTTCAAAAGGATTATTTTAAACTTCTGATACGTCTTCGTCGTATCTATAATTTTTGATTGTTTCATGCCAATATTCTACAACTTTCATATACTTTTGGCAACTTTTTATACTATTTTTGGGACTAACATATTGATCCAGTGCCCAGTGCCAGTTCCTGTTTGTTGCATGTTTTTTGTTTCGCAGAAAATCCATATCAAACGAAGTCCAAACGGGATAAAAACTTACGGAGATTTTTTTTGGAGTATATGTGAATTTTGGGAAGTGGAATCAACAGAAGGCAGTGCCCGAGGGGCCCACAAGCCAGGGGGGCGCGCCCTGGGGGGTAGGGCGCGCCAGGGTGGCTTGTGGTCACCCCTTAAGGCGGTTGGTGCCCTTCTTTCGCCGCAAGAAAGCTAATATCCGGATAAAAATCGTGTTAAAATTTCAGCCCAATCGGAGTTACGGATCTCCAGGAATTTAAGAAACGGTGAAAGGCCAGAATCTGGGGAGGCAGAAACAGAAGGAAACAGAGAGAGAGATCCAATCTCGGAGGGGCTCTCGCCCCTCCGCCGCCATGGAAGCCAAGGACCAGAGGGGAAACCCTCCTCCCATCTAGGGGGGAGGTCAAAGAAGAAGAAGAAGGAGGGGGGCTCTCTCCCCCTCTCTCCCGGTGGCACCGGAATGCCGCCGGGGCCATCATCGTGACGGCGATCTACACCAACAACTTCGCCGCCGTCATCACCAACTCTCTCCCCCTCTATGCAGCGGTGTAACAACCCTTCTCCCCGCTGTAATATCTACTTAAACATGGTGCTCAACGCTATATATTATTTCCCAATGATGTATGGCTATCCTATGATGTTTGAGTAGATCCGTTTTGTCCTATGGGTTGATTGATGATCATGATTGGTTTGAGTTGCATGTTTTATTATTGGTGCTGTCCTATGGTGCTCTCCGTGTCGCGCAAGCATGAGGGATCCCCGCTGTAGGGTTTGCAATATGTTTATGATTTGCTTATGGTGGGTGGCGTGAGTGACGGAAGCACATACCCGAGTAAGTAGGTTGTTTACGTATGGGAGTAAAGAGGACTTGATACTTAATGCTATGGTTGGGTTTTACCTTAATGATCTTTAGTAGTTGCGGATGCTTGCTAGAGTTCCAATCATAAGTGCATATGATCCAAGTAGAGAAAGTATGTTAGCTTATGCCTCTCCCTCATATAAAATTGCAATAATGATTATCGGTCTAGTTATCGATTGCCTAGGGACAAATAACCTTCTTGTGACAAAAAGCTCTCTACTAAGACTAACTTAGTTGTTTCTTTATCTAAGCAGCCCCTAGTTTTTATTTACGTGCTCTTTAATATCTTGCAAACCTATCCTATCACACCTACAAAGTACTTCTAGTTTCATACTTGTTCTAGGTAAAGCGAACGTTAAGCGTGCGTAGAGTTGTATCGGTGGTCGATAGAACTTGAGGGAATATTTGTTCTACCTTTACCTCCTCGTTGGGTTCAACACTCTTACTTATCGAGAAAGGCTACAATTGATCCCCTATACTTGTGGGTTATCAAGACCTTTTTCTGGCGCCGTTGCCGGGGAGCAATAGCGTGGGGTGAATATTCTCGTGGGTGCTTGTTTGCTTTATCACTAAGTAGATTTTATTTGCTGTTCTAAGTTGTTCTCTATCTTTAGTTATGGATATGGAACACGAAATACCAAAAAAATTAGGTGTACTTGCTACTCATGGAGATGGGGAACCTCCTAAAACCCTCGATGCTCATTATGTGAAAGATATTATGCACTACTTTAATAATCCTGAGAAAACCCCATTCAATTATATAATGGGAGACATGTTGGATCAACGTGAATACTTCAGGGATTATCGCTTGACTCAAAAAGGGAAACTGTTATGGGATCAAATTCATATGTTGCATTGGTATGCTTGGAATTTATGCCAGAGATATGATTATACTTGTTGCTCTAGGATGAAGGCTCGACACCTTCCCTTTTCTTGTAGATTTAATGATAATAAAACCTTGGCTTATTATGCTAATGGTATATATGATTACTATGATGTGGAACGAATAGAAGAATTCGTTGCTTTTAAGGGTGCTTATGAAATTGAATCTTTGTTTGAAAAGTATGAAGCTTTTGATGATGATGTTTATAGGCCTGAAAATTTTGCTATACTCAAATATTGCTATGATAATTATGAATACAATGCCGATATTGATGCATTTATTGAGAAAGTCTCCGCTGTCCAAGAAGAGACTAATATTTTGCAGGAATCTATGGAAGAAGAAATTGCTGAAACTGTGAGCTCATTAGATGAAAAAGATGACGAGGAGAGCGAAGAACAAAAGGAGGAAGAGCGGATTAGCTACCCGTGCCCACCTTCTAATGAGAGTAACTCTTCAACTCATACATTGTTTAATTTCCCTTCGTTCTTACCGAAGGATGAATGCTATGATAATTGCTATGATCCCTTGGATTTGTTTGAAATATCCCTTTTTGATGAACTTGATGCTTGCTATGCTTGTGGCCATGATGCCAATATGAATGATGTTTATGGAGATGAACTTGCTATAGTTCCTTATGTTAAACGTGAAATTGTTGCTATTGCACCCACACATGATAGTCCTATTATCTTTTTGAATTCTCTCAACTACACTATATCGGAGAAGTTTGCACTTATTAAGGATTATATAGATGGGTTGCGTTTTACTATTACACATGATGATTTTGATGGATATAATATGCATGTGCTTTCTGCTCCTACTTGCAATTATTATGAGAGAGGAACTACATCTCCACCTCTCTATGTTTCCAATACGATAAAATTGCAAGAAACTGCTTATGATATGTATTGGCCTTTACTTGATGTGCATGAATTGTTCTTTTATGACATGCCAATGCATATGAAGAGAGTTATACTTCATTGTTGCATGATATATGTTACTTTGTGCTCACTACTAAATTACAAATCATTGTTAATTAAAATTGGCTTTGATATACCTTGGGATCCGGGTGGATCCATTACTTGAGCACTTTATGCCTAGCTTAATGGCTTTAAAGAAAGCGCTGCCAGGGAGACAACCCAGAAGTTTTAGAGAGACATTTTATTCTTCTGTGTGCTTTTTTATATTTTAAAAACAAAAAAATAAAGAGGGGAACCTAAAACTTTTCAAAAAGAAAAGTGAAAGTGAGAGGGACGAGCATTGTGAAAGTGGGAGCTAGCCTTGAACTTTGTTCATGCCCATGGAAACCTTGTGAATCTTAATTACAGAAACCTTTCAACAAAAATAATTATCCCCTTGTATAAATCCATTGTATTATAAAAATAATGTGCCAAGATTTTCCTTTAGGATGATTAGATTGCTTGTTTGGTGTGTGCAGTGCAAAAACAGAAACTTTGGCTGTAGTGCGTGAATTTACATTTTTTACTGGAATTTCAAAAGTTTTTGAATTTTTTAAAAAGTACTTCTATGCAAATTTTTTATTTTGTCCTAATTGTTTAGAATTTTTAGAGTTACAGAAGTATGGTGAATGTTCAGATTGCTACAGACTAACCTGTTTAAGACATATTCTGTTTTTGATGCATTGTTTTGCTAGTTTCTATGAAACTACCGATTTTATCGGTGGTATAAGCCATAAAGAAGTTATAATACAGTAGCTAAAATGCAAAAATAAAATTTGAATGGGTTTGCAACAGTACTTAAAGTGGTAATTTGCTTTATTATACTAACGGATCTCACGAGGGTTTTGTTAAGTTTTGTGTGATTGAAGTTTTCAAGTTTTGGGTGAGATCACGATGGATGAAGGAATAAGGAGTGGAAGGAGACTAAGCTTGGGGATGCCCGAGGCACCCCAAGGTAATATTCAAGGACTTCCAAGAAACTAAGTTTGGGGATGCCCCGGAAGGCATCCCCTCTTTCTTCTAACAACCATCGGTAATTTTACTTGGAGCTATATTTTTATTCGTCACATGATATGCGTAAATCTTGGAGCGTCGTGTGTTTTTTATTTTTATTTTAATAATGCACCATGCTGGTATGAGAAAGTCCTTGGTTGATTTATAGAAGGCTCTTTGCACCTCACTTATATCTTTTGAGTATGGCTTTATAGAATGCTTCATGTTCTTCACTTATATCATTTGAAGTTTGGATTGCCTGTTTCTCTACACATAGAAAACCGCCATTTGTAGAATGCTCTTTTGCTTCACTTATATTTGTTAGAGCGTGGGCATATCTTTTGTAGAAAGAATTAAACTCTCATGCTTCACTTATATCTATTTAGAGACTCAACAGGAATTGGTCATTCACATGGTTAGTCATAAAATCCTACATAAAACTTGGAAATCACTGAATATGATATGTTTGATTCCTTGCAATAGTTTTGCGATATAAAGATGGTGATACTAGAGTCATGCTAGTGAGTAATTGTGGATTGGTAGAAATACTTGTGTTAAAGTTTGTGATTCCCGTAGCATGCACGTATGGTGAACCGTTATGTGATGAAGTCGGAGCATGATTTATTTATTGATTGTCATCCTTTGTGTGGAGGTCGGGATCGCGCGATGGTTAACTCCTACCAACCCTTCCCCTAGGAGCATACGTGTAGTACTTTGTTTCGATGACTAATAAATTTTTGCAATAAGTATGTGAGTTCTTTATGACTAATGTTGAGTCCATGGATTATACGCACTCTCACCCTTCCACCATTGCTAGCCTCTCTAGTACCGCGCAACTTTCGCCGGTGCATTAAACCCACCATATTCCCTTCCTCAAAACAGCCACCATACCTACCTATTATGGCATTTCCATAGCCATTCCGAGATATATTGTCATGCAACTTCCACCGTTCCGTTTATTATGACACGCACCATCATTGTCGTATTGCTTTGCATGATCGTAAGATAGCTAGCATGATGTTTTCATGGCTTGTCCGTTTTTTGATGTCATTGCTACGCTAGATCATTGCACATCCCGGTACACTGCCGGAGGCATTCATATAGAGTCATATTTTGTTCTAGTATCGAGTTGTAATTCTTGAGTTGTAAGTAAATAAAAGTGTGATGATCATCATTATAGAGCATTGTCCCATGTGAGGAAAGGATGATGGAAGCTATGATTCCCTCACAAGTTGGGATGAGTCTCCGGACTTTATGAAAAATAAAAGAGGCCAAAGAAGCCCAAATAAAAAAAAGAGGCCAAAGAAGCCCACCAAAAAAAAACAAAAAAAATGAGAGAAAAGAGAGAAGGGGCAATGCTACTATTCCTTTTTCCACACTTGTGCTTCAAAGTAGCACCATGATCTTCATGATAGAGAGTCTCCTATATTGTCACTTTCATATACTAGTGGGAATTTTTCATTATAGAACTTGGCTTGTATATTCCAATGATGGGCTTCCACAAATTGCCCTAGGTCTTCGTGAGCAAGCGAGTTGGATGCACACCCACTTAATTTCTTTTTGAGCTTTCATACACTTATAGCTCTAGTGCATCCGTTGCATGGCAATCCCTACTCACTCACATTGATATCTATTGATGGGCATCTCCATAGCCCGTTGATACGCCTAGTTGATGTAAGACTATCTCCTTCTTTTTGTCTTCTCCACAACCACCATATTCTATTCCACCTATAGTGCTATATCCATGGCTCACGCTCATGTATTGCGTGAAAGTTGAAAAAGTTTGAGAATACTAGAGTATGAAACAATTGCTTGGCTAAAACTGGGGTTGTGCATGATTTAATACTTTGTGTGATGAAGATGGAGCATAGCCAGACTATATGATTTTGTAGGGATAACTTTCTTTTAGCCATGATATTTTGAGAAGACATGATTGCTTTATTAGTATGCTTGAAGTATTATTTTCTCAATGTCAAATGATAGACTATTGTTTTGAATCACTCGTGTCTTAATATTCATGCCATGATTAGATTATATGATTAAGATTATGCTAGGTAGCATATCACATCAAAAATTATCTTTTTTATCATTTACCTACTCGAGGACGAGCAGGAATTAAGCTTGGGGATGCTGATACGTCTCCGTCGTATCTATAATTTTTGATTGTTTCATGCCAATATTCTACAACTTTCATATACTTTTGGCAACTTTTTATACTATTTTTGGGACTAACATATTGATCCAGTGCCCAGTGTCAGTTCCTGTTTGTTGTATCTTTTTTGTTTCACAGAAAATCCATATCAAACGAAGTCCAAACGGGATTAAAACTTACGGAGATTTTTTTGGAATATATGTGAATTTTGGGAAGTGGAATCAACAGAAGGCGGTGCCCGAGGGGCCCACAAGTCAGGGGGCGCGCCCTGGGGGGTAGGGCGTGCCAGGGTGGCTTGTGGTCACCCCTTAAGGCGGTTGGTGCCCTTCTTTCGCCGCAAGAAAGCTAATATCCGAATAAAAATCGTGTTAAAATTTCAGCCCAATCGGAGTTACGGATCTCCAGGAATTTAAGAAACGGTGAAAGGCCAGAATCTGGGGAGGCAGAAACAGAAGGAAACAGAGAGAGGGATCCAATCTCGGAGGGGCTCTTGCCCCTCCGCCGCCATGGAAGCCAAGGACCAGAAGGGAAACCCTCCTCCCATCTAGGGGGGAGGTCAAGGAAGAAGAAGAAGGAAGGGGGCTCTCTCCCCCTCTCTCCCGGTGGCACCGGAACGCCGCCGGGGCCATCATCGTGACGGCGATCTACACCAACAACTTCGCCGCCGTCATCACCAACTCTCTCCCCCTCTATGCAGCGGTGTAACACCCCTTCTCCCCGCTGTAATCTCTACTTAAACATGGTTCTCAACGCTATATATTGTTTCCCAATGATGTATGGCTATCCTATGATGTTTGAGTAGATCCGTTTTGTCCTATGGGTTGATTGATGATCATGATTGGTTTGAGTTGCATGTTTTATTATTGGTGCTGTCCTATGGTGCTCTCCGTGTCGCGCAAGCGTGAGGGATCCCCGCTGTAGGGTTTGCAATATGTTTATGATTTGCTTATGGTGGGTGGCGTGAGTGACGGAAACACAGACCCGAGTAAGTAGGTTGTTTACGTATGGGAGTAAAGAGGACTTGATACTTAATGCTATGGTTGGGTTTTACCTTAATGATCTTTAGTAGTTGCGGATGCTTGCTAGAGTTCCAATCATAAGTGCATATGATCCAAGTAGAGAAAGTATGTTAGCTTATGCCTCTCCCTCATATAAAATTGCAATAATGATTACCGGTCTAGTTATCGATTGCCTAGGGACAAATAACCTTCTTGTGACAAAAAGCTCTCTACTAAGACTAACTTAGTTGTTTCTTTATCTAAGCAGTCCCTAGTTTTTATTTACGTGCTCTTTAATATCTTGCAAACCTATCCTATCACACCTACAAAGTACTTCTAGTTTCATACTTGTTCTAGGTAAAGCGAACGTTAAGCGTGCGTAGAGTTGTATCGGTGGTCGATAGAACTTGAGGGAATATTTGTTCTACCTTTAGCTCCTCGTTGGGTTTGACACTCTTACTTTTCGAGAAAGGCTACAATTGATCCCCTATACTTGTGGGTTATCAACTTCCAACTCACCTTTTTTTCAAATGGAAGAAATCATGTCATCTCCTCTCTAGGATTTTGTTTTTGAAATGAATTTTTTTGAATTCATGGAAATCCAAAATGCAATAATGCAAGTTTTGGCGAAGTCCTTTTATTCCCTCTCATTTTACTTTCAGAAAGTTTCAAATTCCACTCAAATTTAAAAAACAATGAGACATGCAATCATACTTAATTTAATATAACATTCCAAAATTTAGAATTTTGGGATGTTACATAGGGCTTACTAAGGTAGATAACACTGAATGGTCCAAGAATGATCGACCAGTGATGAGGGATTCTTCCACCTCTGAATGGGTGGGCACGGAAGGATGACATCACTGACGGGTTGACACCAGTGGTTGCTTAGTGATTTTTTTTTATCATTGACCTTCCTAGTTTAACGACAGTCATTGCTATATGTACGAAATTTTATAGGTCTCTTCTTCTTCCCGCATGGATAACAAAATAATGGAACAGAGAAGTATGAATGCATTCATGGTTATTCGATTACCGCTCGGGCGTGCGATTACCACAGCGCTCATTTTCTACTAGTGTGTGGGTTCCCAATGAGTACACATTGAACCGGCTATGATTCCCATGACGGTATTGGTTTACCTACCAGCACGCCTTTCACATGACGTCGTTAGACATTCTCTCGGGCTATATATATATAGATCACCTCTGCACCGGTATCACCTCACTAGCGCTCCACCCTCATCTCACTAGCCCCTCTATTAGCAATGGCAATTCCCTTCAAAGTCATGTCGGAGCCTACACTCTTCCCCGTCATTGTCTAGGTGCCTCAACCCGCCTCATTTGTGGAGCCTACTCCTAGCATGTTGCTACTTGTGAGCTACGTTGGGTTTTTCCCCGAAGAGGAAGAGTAAAGCAATATAGTAGCGATAAGTATTTCCCTCAGTGAGAACCAAGGTTATCGAACCAGTAGCCGAACCACGACAACTTGTTATTAAAATAGCACTTGTACACAGAAAACCAAACACTTGCACCCAACGCGTGCAAGAGGGTTGTCAAGCCCCTTGAACTCGTTACTTGTAAGGATTACTTCTGATGGTGGTAGATAGATAAATATAAAAGCAAAATAAAATAAAAGATAATAAATTGCAGCAAGGTATTTTTAGTTTTTTTAGCAAATATAATTAAGTAGACCTGGGGGCCATAGTGTTCATTAGAGGCTTCTCTCTCGAACGTAGCATACGGTGGGTAGAAATTACTGTTGGGCAATTGATAGAAAAGTGCATAGTTATGATTGTGTATTCATGGCAATGATCATGTATATAGGCATCACGTCCGTGACAAGTAGCCCGAATCAATTCTGCATCTACTATTATTAGTCCACCAATCGACCGCTATCCAGCATGCATCTATGGTATTAAGTTCATGACAAACAGAGTGATGCTTTAAGCAAGATGACATGATGCAGACAAAGTAAGTACAAGCAATATGTTCAAACCCGTCGTTTTACCCTTAGTAGCAACAATACAATACGTGTCTTGTCCCCTTCTGTCATGGGGATATAGAGCGCCGCAAGATTGAACCCACTACAATGCACTCCTACCGCTGAAGATAAATCAATCTAGTTGGCCAAACCAAACCGATAGATCAGAGAGACTTGCAAAGCTATAACAATCATGCATAATAGAATTGAGAGAAGACTCAATTACTCTTCATGAATAATCTGATCATAAACCCGTAATTCATCGGATCCCAACAAACACACTGCAAAAGAAGATTACATCGGATAGATCAACCCGAGAATCACGAAAAACTTTGTATTGAAGATCAAATAGAAAGAAGAAGCCATCTAAGTACTAACTATGGACCCATAGGTCTGTGCTAAACTACTCACACATCATCATGGAGGCAACAAGGTTGATGAAGATGGCCTCCGTGATGGATTCCCCCTCCGGCAGAGTACCGAAAAAGGCCTCCAGATGGGATCGCGGAAGAACAGAGACTTGCAGCGGCAGAAAAAATGTTTTGAGTGGATCTCTGATGTTTTTGGGGGTAATTGGGAATATATAGAAGTGTAATTAGGTTGGGAGGTGCCACGAGGGGTCCACGAGTCATGGGGGCACACCCTACCCACCAAGGCGCGCCCTGGTGGCTCGTGGCCACCTCGTGGGTCTTCTGGCCTCCTCCCGAAGCTTCCCGGGTCCCTTCTGGTCCAAAAATAACTCCCGTAAATTTTTATCCAATTTGGACTTCGTTTGGTATTGACTTTCTGAAAAGTCCAAAAACTAGGTAAAAAACAGAAACTGGCACTGGGCACTGAGTTAATAGGTTAGTCCCAAAAATTATATAAAATAGCATATAATTACATATACAGTATTCAAGATTGATAATATAATAGCATAAAAAAATCAAAAAATATAGATACATCGGAGGTGTATCACCTGTCGTTGTTCTGGAGCCCACGCCGTCCCCATTCATGAGCCCTTGATGTTTGACTTCGAGACGGATCCTACTCCCGTTGTCGTTGCAGATGATGACAACTTGGCCAAGGCATGGGAGTTGCGCGATGTTGTCTTGTCGAGTAAGAGGAGGAGAAACACGCAAAGAAGGAAGCCTGTGCACGCTAAAATAATCACCCGCTCTGAAGCCACCCGCCATACCGCCTCACGCATAGAGGCTAAGGCCCACGTGCACGCTGAAGCAACTATTGGCCATGGCTGTCTCCCTACCGTGTACCTCTACAGCTCTCTCATCGAGGCCACCGTGGGCAGCTAAGCCAGTATGGTGTTGTCGTACGAAGTGGCGTGGCTATGGGCCAGATGGCGGCCCCGCGCATGCTCTTTGCCGACGTCGAAGTCGAGGAGAAGCATATGTATAGTTTACTACTTATGTATTTTCTGGTGCGTCTTATATTTTATCTGATATGTTCTAATTTGTGTAATATATAGTTAATTATTTGTCGCGGTTGTTTCATTTACAAATCAATTTTAGTTAAGCTCCATTTTTTCAAAGATCATAAAATGAAAACACATTTAAGCTACCACCACTGACCATTGATAGACATGACCAGTCAATGATGAGTGAAATTTAGTCACCAATGACCGGCCTCGAAAGGACACAGTCGGTGATGATAAGTGCCCATTTCATTTAATCAATTTATTTTGTGGGATTTAGTGAGTGCGCAGTTTCTTTTTTTGAACAGGGAGTGCAGAGATATTGAAAACGGTCATTTATTGTTAACACGGTCTGAATAAACTATCCTAATTGTATATTGAATTTTAAATGATCAAAACACATACCTAACATGTAAACACACGAGGCTTGACCCTTCTCTCACGGCGATATAGTAGTAGATTTGTACACAAGAAGAACCAAATCTTACATTCTTAAGAAGTTGGTCCCAATTTTCTCAACATGTAAAGTGGCCACTGAGGGAGTCCTCGACTAAGGGGTCCTCGGGCCGTTGGCCTATCTCCTAATAGGCCGGCAGGATGGGCCGCTCTCTAGCTATCACAGGAAGGGCCGGATAGATCGAGACCCCACGTTCCAGAAGAAAGCCCCGAAGGCGCGTCGTGCACTCCAAGTCAAGATGGGGAAATCGACATTTCCATCCTCGGCAGGAGACCTATCATGTGTAAACCCTAGGAACCCCCCGGTGTCTATATAAACCGAGAGGGTTTTAGAATGTAAGATAGAGAAACTCATCTAGGGTTTAGCTAGTCGATCTCGAGGTAGATCAACTCTGTAACCTTCATACCATCAATATAATCGAGCAGGACGTAGGGTTTTACCTCCATAGGAGGGCCCGAACCTGGGTAAACATCGTCTCCTTCGTCCCCTTGTTACCATCGATCCTAGACTCACAGCTCGGGACCCCCTACCCGAGATCTGCCGGTTTTGACACCGACATTGGCGCTTTCATTGAGAGTTCCGCTGTGACCTCCAGAGGGATCGATGGCCCGCGTTGTCATTAACGAAGAAGTCCGGAACATGGGCTCCTTCGTCCCTGGACAGATCTTTGCTTTTGGCAGCATCGTGCTGCACGCTGGTCCGACCGGCCGTCTTGGCCGGGTTGGGAGTTTTGCCCCTGATCAAGAGGTCAAATTCTGAAACCTAGAGTTCTCCGTGGACTCTCGGGGCGATCTTTTTCTTACCGGGCTCGCAGTCTCATCAGACGCACCCGAGAACTCCGAGGCCTTAAACTCGGATGTCACTTTTGACCCCGCCCACGGGACTAACCCCGGTGATGATCTGGTTTCTAGTCCGGATCCGGCCATAGCGCCAGTTGGCAGGGTACCAGCTCCTGCCGAACACACTTCTTGTGCGGACACATCGTAGGTTAACTCCGAAAGCGCTAAGCAAATTGACCCGATCGAGCTCTCGACACTTAACGAAGCTCTAGATCGGATCTTATCGATGAAAATCACTGGCGACCCAGCCCCGATCCATGTTCAGATCGGTCTTAAGGCAGGTCAGGAGGAATTGTTCATCCCACCCACCACCCACTTAGTAGCCACTGTCGAGGACTTAACTGACATGTTGGACTACGCCTCCGAGGAGGCAGATGACATGGATGAAGAGGATCGCGCCCTCACCCCCATCAACACCGGGCGATGGACTGCCATCTCCACCTACGACGTCTACATGGTGGATACTCCATCCGATAACGGCGAGCGCACACCCGCAAACAATGGTGATAAATCGGATGAAGCGCCGTAAAGGCACCGGAAACCGCGCAGACGATCAAAGACCAAAAAGGGAAGGGAAGCTATTGCTAGCACCGGGGAAAATGATACCCCGGAAGACCTCGGTGATCCCGATATCCCCGAGTATCCGTTAGAGGACCAGGAAAGGCCGGAGGACCAGCGCGACCACGAAGATCCGAACGATTCCGAGGATGACAACTACCTCCCCCCTGTAGAGGAGGAGGATAGCCCGGAACCCGAGGACTTCATCGTCCCCGAAAACATGGAGGATCAGGAACGGTTTCGGCAACAGCTTATAGCCATTGCCCGAAGCCTAAAGGCGAAGGAACGGCAGCTCAAGGCCGAACAAGATACCCTCAATGATAGATGGACAAGGGTCCTATCAGCCGAAGAAGAATACGGCACCGGTCTATTGGACCAACCCAAGAGCTATCCACGCCGACGGCTGCTGCCACAATTCGATGACGAGCTCCCTAATACGCCGTCCCCCAAGCACACTCCATATGACCAGCCGGACCACCCTCCCCGAGGACGAGATTGGACGGCTGGCAACGCCGGTTATAGGACGGCGATACCCCGCAGAAGGGGAAAAGAGCCAATGGAGCCTGAGGGCAGGTACGACCTGCGACACGACCTGGATTATAGAACAGGCCGCACGAGATCCATCTACGGATCTAGAGGGTACTCCCCCGTTAGACGGGACGAGTACCGGCCCTGGCTCGACCGAAACAATAGAGGTCGGGACCAAAACCGGGCCAGAACAGACGCCGACTACCGGTGTGATATAGCCCGGGTCAGAGGCGCTGCCCACCCACTGTGCTTCACTGACGAGGTGATGCAGCATCAGATCCCGGAAGGGTTTAAACCCGTGAACATCGAGCAATACGACGGAACAACTGACCCAGCAGTGTGGATCGAGGATTTCCTCCTCCACATTCACATGGCACGAGGAGACGACCTCCACGCCATCAAGTACCTACCCCTTAAACTTAAGGGGCCAGCTCGACACTGGTTAAACAGTCTCCCCGAAAACTCTATCGGGAGCTGGGAGGATCTCGAGGATGCATTCCGATCGAACTTCCAGGGCACCTATGTACGGCCTCCGTACTCCTCCGACCTAAGCAATGTCGTCCAAAAGGCAGGAGAGTCCGCTCGACAATTCTGGAATCGGTTCTTGACCAAGAAAAACCAGATCGTCAATTGCCCAGATGCCGAGGCTATAGCCTCTTTCAGGCACAATATTTGGGACGAGTGGCTGGCTCGCCAGCTCGGTCAGGATAAACCTAGGACCATGTCCGCCCTCACATCACTCATGACCCGCTTTTGCGTGGGCAAGGATAACTAGCTAGCGAGACGAAGCCACAACCCCGAAGACCCCGGCACCTCCGAAGTCCGGGATGGAAACGGGAAACCCCAACGCAACAAAAACAAACACCGGCACAACACTAGCGACGCCGACGACACGACCGTTAACGCCAGCTTCCGCAACCCTCGATCCGGGCAGCGGAAGAAGCCTCCTAAAGGCAATCGCGATGGACCCACCCCGTTGGACAAAATCATGGAGATGCCTTGCCAGATCCATGGAACTCAAGATAAGCCCGCCAACCACACCAACCATAACTGTTGGGTGTTCAAACAGGCCGGCAAACTCGCAGCCGAAGAGCAAGGCAAGGGCCCATGCAGCGAGGACGACGAGGAGCCCCGCGGTCCGAGCAATGGAGGTCAGAAGCAGTTCCCTCCAGAGGTAAAGACTGTGAACATGATATACGCCACTCATATACCTAAAAAGGAGAGGAAGCGCGCCCTTCGAGAGGTCTACGCCATAGAGCCTGTAGCCCCGAAGTTTAACCCATTGTCGGCCTACCCGATCACTTTTGATCGGCAAGATCACCCGACCAGTATCCGTCATGGGGGTTCGGCGGCCCTCGTCTTAGACCCCATTATCGATGGGTATCACCTCACTAAAGTCCTAATGGACGGAGGAAGTAGCCTCAATCTGATTTACTCAGATACGGTGAAAAAGATGGGCATAGATCCGTCAAGGATAAAGCCTAGCAACACTACCTTTAAAGGAGTGATCCCAGGTGTCGAAGCTCGGTGCATAGGCTCTGTTAGCCTGGAAGTAGTGTTCGGTTCGCCCGACAACTTCCACAGCGAGGACTTGATCTTCGACATCGTCCCCTTCCGCAGCGGTTATCACGCCCTGCTGGGCCGTACAACATTCACTCGCTTTAATGCCGTCCCACACTACGCATACCTCAAGCTCAAGATGCCCGGGCCCAAGGGGATCATCACCGTCAACGGCAACACCGAGCGTTCCCTCCGAACTGAGGAACATGCATTGGCCCTGGCGGCCGAATTCCATTACGAGGACGATCGGCGAACACCGAAATCTGCCATAAAGGCACAAAAGGTTGACAAACGAGCTCGGTTTCAGTCCGAACTCCAAGAATCTTCTCCTCCCTAGAAATAGGGACACGCTCCCCATTGCACAGCCCTAATGCCCGTCAAACGTGTGCCGAGAAGGCACAACTTCGCACTCAAAATCCCATGGGCAGCAATGGGGAACAACTATCAAAGGGTAAGTGTTCGGCTGAACCGAACTACTACCAATACACGTCCTCGGACATATCACAGGTACCGTCAAGGACCTGTTAAAGCGTAACGCTCACCCACCCTTCGGTGACAAGATCTTCTTCCCAAAGTCCGCTCGCCGATAGTATCACCCTTAAAGGAACACAACTCCCTAGGAGGCACAAGGAGCAGATTGGCGACAGGGCGCATTGAGGACATCAAGCCACCAATCGAAGACCCCTGGTACAACCTCTCCTTTGTAAATTTTATATTTCATCTTCAAATACCTGTAAACAGTTGCTTCAGCAATCCGAGCTATAAGAATTATTGAGCAAATACAAGACCATTATACATGGCCACTTCGTTGTATTTTAACACTTCTTGCGAAAATTGTTCGGTATACATTATGATGCAACCGACTAATAGACCGGGGACTTGAAATTTAAAAAAAATCGCCCTAAGCATCACCCCAACACAGCAGGTCGTGTGCTCGGCGTCTTGGATTTTGCTTTATATGCATCGGATCCGAACTATGTCTTGGGTCAATAGTTGGGTTGCCCGGCTCCTGTGTTTGCCCCCTTACGTTCCGCTCGTTCGGCTAAAGGGGCAAAGGGAGAACCACTATGATTGTGTTTCTAGTTCACCTGGTCAAGCACCTCAGGGGAGAAAGCCGAAAACTGACCGTCATAGTAAGCAAGAACCGGTCTGCAAATCCGAGCATAAGTGTCATACTAAAAGATCGATAGAGGTTATTTCGTGTTATACGATGGGTTTCATTCTTGTACAAACCATGTGATGCTGGCTTCGGCCCCGGTACATCCGAACATCACACCACATTGGGGGCTGGTTATCAGCCCCCGCATTTTTTTCTTACGCTCCTATGGCTAAGTGAAAGCGATAAAGCATCATAGTCCGATTGCCTTGTCCCCCTCGCACTACCGCCTTCGGGCTCCGATACCTCGGCTAAGGGTCACAATGCGGAGACAAAGACACCTCGCGTAGTATCTACGTGGGGGCTGAAGCCGACGACTCACAACTTTCAGATAAAACGGCCACACGGGAGTCAAAATAAATATTAAAAACTTATAAGACATGATAAACCATGCAACACTGATTATAAAGCGTTAAAAGTCTTCGAACATATTACAATGCGCTCATTCATACAAAACATCTTTGGAGCATTGTGCCTCTATTGCCCGAGCACCCTCCATCACTGCGGAGAAGTATAGCTCGGGGCGCCTATGCTCCTTTCCAGGAGGCGGAGGTGCGGTAGCCATCTCGGTCGGCTTGAGCTTCGGCCAGTGCACCATGGTCTTCGCAAAGGCCATCCGAGCTCCCTCGATGCATGTAGAGCGCTTTAGCGCGTCAATACGAGGCGCATCATCGCATAGTTTCTGCACCAAGCCGAAGTAGCTGCTCGGCAATGGCTCTGCAGGCCACAGTCGGATGCAGAGATCCTTCATGGCCGGCTCCGCCATCCTGTGCAGCTCCATCAGTTGCTTCATCTGCTCGATCAGGAGAGGAGAGCGCTCGGGGGACTCAAATTGTGCCCAGAATAGCCGAGCCAGATCCTCCTCCTCCCGCGAAGCATAAAACTTGTTCGCGTCCGCTGCACTCTTCTGGAGATCCGCACAGACGCCTGAGGAACGCCACACCTGGGTGAGCAAAGCAAACCTGCTACCACCAAAGGCGCATTGTAGTGAATACGGCTTACCATCTGTGATAGCCTTGAGTTGGCGAACCTCCTCTTCAAAGGACCGCCTGTCCACCCGCTCCTTCTGGAGCTCAGATTTCAGTGCGGCTAGCTCGGTGGCGTGTTCTTTGCCTTTTTGCTCAAGGGCCTCGCACTTCGTGCCGGCATCCTTGAGCTCTTGCTGCACCTCCTCCACCCGGGCCTCATGCTTGGCACTCGCAGCTTTCAAAGTGGAAAGCGCGGCTGCTGCTTGTTCGGCGGCCGCCTTCTCATCCGCGACCTCTTGCTTTATTTTCTAGAGCTCGGCCTTGAGCTTTTCAACCTCCGAAGCGGAAGCTGTGGAAGCAATAAATAAATGATTACACTGGGTCACCAGTGCAGATCATTAACAATATGCAACCCGGATATTATAATTCGGTTTACCTTGTGCCTCGTCGAACCTCTTGTTCAGGCTATCAAGCTCCTCTTCGGAGATCTTGAGCTTCCGATTTAGCTCGGCAAGCTCAGCGGCATTAACGGCAGCCGCCGATGACGAGGCCTACAAAAAATAAAAAATATGATACGTTTCAACCCCCGAACTGTCAAGGATACGACCCTATGTTCGGTCCTATTAAAGGGTTATTAGAACATTGTGGGATTAATGATGCCTTATGCATTGTTGTTCACTCCTAATTGTTTGACCCCCGGGTGCGTTTTTGCAAACACACCCAGGGCTCGGGGGCTACTGCATGTATAAAGATAGCATAAACTTAAAAATTAAAATTGTTCGGGAAAAGGGTATTACGTGACTCACCTTGAAGCCCGTCAAGAGACCATTAAAGGCCTCCTTCAGTCCGTGATCAACGGACTGAATGCCTTGCAGAACCGCACCCATAAGAGCGCGGTGATCCTCGGAGATGGGGGCGCTTGCTAGAGCCTCCTCTATGACCGGCCACCCAGTCGTCGGTGGCACTGGTGGTGACCGGCCAGCCCGATCTCTGATCGGGGACTGAGTCGGTAGCTCCGGAGGCACAGCGTGCTCCGGAGACATCCTCGGAGGGGACTGGGCATCCCTACGCCCTTCCTCCTCGGTGGCCTGGGGAGTATTCTCCCCCTGGTCCTCAGTAGCCTGGGGAGTTTCCTCTCCCTGGCCTTCGGCGGCCGAGGCATCAACCTCGGCCATGGCATGGTCACCCCCGCCGCCTGTGTTAGGCTCCAAAGGAGCCTGGCGGGATGACACCTCTGCGGTATCCTTCGCGGCCCCTGGAGGTGTGGGGTGCGATGCAGTCCTGCTCTCCGCCAGTTCGGCGGGCGGAGACTCCCCATCCGATATTTGGTCGATAGGGAGAACGCGCGGTGGGCTACAGATTAAAAGATGTTCTTGCATTTAAAACACTAAAAACTTTGCATAAATGACTCAGGGAGTCTTCAGATTCATACCTTTGAGCGGGGGGCTTGACCCTTAAGTTCCTTTGGGGAACCCTCTCAAAGTCCTCGGACTCTGCATCAGAGTCCGAGCTGTCGTCGGGTAGGATCAACCTCGCCCGGCGCGCCCTTTTCAGGGTAGGAGGAGCTGCATCCTCCGCGGCGTCCGGTGACGCCGCCCTCTTTCTTGTGAGGGGGGAAACGCCTTCCCCCCCGTCTTCATGCTCTTCCTCGTGACTAGAGGAGGCATGGGTTTCCTCGGACACGGCGTCTGGCTGGTCTCTTATGCGGAGACCCTCTCTGGCCTTCTTTTTCTTCTCCTTCTTCTCGGGCGCCGAGTACGGCGCCACAACGAGCATCGCCGTCAACAACTCCGACCTGGGATCTTCGGGTTGTGGAGCCGGGCAGTTAACTCTCGCGGCTTAGCTCAACCACTTCTGCAAAAATAAGGGAGAAGGCGTTCAGTCTTTTGGTCGAAGAAACAGAGTCAGTGGATTAAAATTATGCCGTACCTAGGTGGGGGGGGGGGGTTATCGGTGCTTAGGCCCGAATCCTCTTCCTTGGCCGGCTAGCTTTTCCGAGGCTTGAATAATGCCTTCCACAACTTCTCAGGGGTGGTACGGAAGAGTTGGCGCACGGTAGGATCGTCCTCAGGCTGATAAGCCCACATTGGGGAAGCCTAGCGCTGGCAAGGAAGAATACGGCGGTGGAGCATAACCTGGACCACGTTAACCAGCTCCACCTTGGCCTCGATCACCGAGGTAATGCGCTTCTGCAACAACTTCACCTCAGCATCCGACCCCCAGTCAAGGCCCTTCCTGAGCCATGAGGTCAATCTCGTAGGAGGTCCGGATCTGAACTCGGCAGGCGCCGCCCAGCTCTCATCCCTTGGTTCGGTGATGTAGAACCACTCTTTCTGCCAGATCTTGATTGTGTCGATGAAGGTGCCGGTTGGCCACTCGACGCGGGGGAGCTTGCTAATTACCGCCCCTCCACAGTCTGCGTGCTCGCCCACGATGGTCTTCGGCTTGACGTTGAAGACCTTGAGCCACATGCCGAAGTGCGGCTCGACCCGCAGGAAGGCTTCACAAAGAATGATGAAAGCCCAGATATGCATAAAGGAGTTCGGGGGGAGATCATGGAAGTCCAACCCATAGAAGAACATAAGACCCCTGACGAAGGGGTGGAGCGGGAAGCTCAGTCCCCGGATGAAATGGGGGACAAAAACTACCCTTTCGCCTGGCTTGGGGGTGGGGACGACCTGTTTCGCTTCTGGAGCGCGGTGGAAGACGTTGGCGGGGAGGTAGCCGGCGAGCTTTAGCTCCCGGATGTCCTGGTCGGTGACCGTGGAGGCCTCCCACTTGCCCATGGAGCCCGAGCCTGCCATGGGTAAGCTCGGAGGGGAAGTTGAGGAAAAACTAGATCTGGGCTCTCGGAGCTTGGGGAGATTAGGAGGCAGAGGAGGCGAATGGGAAGCGTGAGTAAACCTTGGTTTTTTTTCCTCTTTTATGAGGCGTCACGCCGATTAACCTCCCTCCACTTCGCCGCAAGTCTCTCCGCTTCCCAAGGCGCGCGTGCCGTTATGCACGCGCAAAGTGAACCTAGGGTTCTGATCATATCCCGTGTGAAACGGAGCACGATCTATACATTGATGAATCGTGTCAATGTGAAAATGGCCTCGAATCGTGAATCGAGTTGTCATAATTGGTTCAGCGGTCGGGGTAGGCCACGACCCTTTGTCAGAAAGGTTGTCAGGAAAAAAAAAACTGTTTACACTTTGACGATTGGCCTTCGGGGCTAAGCAATTCATGGTGTTCGGACGATCGAATGATCAGATGAAATACGTGTCATCGGAAGCCGGATTGGTCTCAACCGATCATTTACGGGATGAAAAACTCACCCCGCAAGCCGAAGACTCTGGTCACAGAAGCTGCCAGAGCTGAGACTCTTGGCGTTGGGGGCTAGTTCGGGGGCTACTGAGGGAGTCCTGGACTAAGGGGTCCTCGGGCCGTTGGCCTATCTCCTAATAGGCCGGCAGGATGGGCCGCTCTCTAGCTATCACAGGAAGGGCCGGATACATCGAGACCCCACGTTCCAGAAGGAAGCCCCGAAGGCGCGTCGTGCACTCCAAGTCAAGATGGGGAAATCGACATTTCCATCCTCGGCAGGAGACCTATCATGTGTAAACCCTAGGAACCCCCCGGTGTCTATATAAACCGAGAGGGTTTTAGAATGTAAGATAGAGAAACTCATCTAGGGTTTAGCTAGTCGATCTCGAGGTAGATCAACTCTGTAACCTTCATACCATCAATATAATCGAGCAGGACGTAGGGTTTTACCTCCATAGGAGGGCCCAAACCTAGGTAAATATCGTCTCCTTCGTACCCTTGTTACCATCAATCCTAGACTCACAGCTCGGGACCCCCTACCCGAGATCCGCCGGTTTTGACACCGACATCCACCTCAGCATCCATTTAAGCAATGCATTCCCAATTTTTCTGCACATGCAAGGCTTCCACGTCACCCAACTGCCATGTCATCAGCTCACATCAATGATTTTTTCCCGAGAAAAAATGGAGCTCCATCTGTGATGATCCGGCCCTATCGTCTCCCAATTAATTTCCCCACCTATTGATCTTCCATCCATCTCTTCATCTACTACACCAGCGTCTTTTGTTATCCACGGAATAAATGGAGGAGTAAGATGCAGTTGTTCACCACAAGTACCGGAGCTGCTCGAGAGGATTAGCCACGTATTCAAGCCCCACTGTGGATGCCCGTCGCTCTGTTACAGCTCTAGAAGAGGAGGCGGAGGCTGGAAGCTTCTAGAACCAGCAGGTCGTCGCTGCGAGACGCTCCCTCTGCGGCGCAGCCACCACCTACGGCGTATCCCTCTTCTCCTACATGGTCGTCTTTGGCAACTCCCCGCTTACCCGCTCCTCATCGTCATTCCCGCGTTCGTCGTCGCCAAGTCTATCAGGGTCTTCACCACATGTTATGCCTCTTGTCACACCTCTCCTACCCTACCTTGGCATCTGCACCAAGCCGGGCAAGCTGTGCTGGCACTTCGCCGGCAAGCTCGCCTCGATCGTCTGCGCGCTGCTCATGGCCGCCACCATCGGCATTCGGCAACACCTCTGGCTGATCCGTCTCTTTGTGGTTAGTTGTTGCATCAATGATGATTTCGGTGCGCTTGCAGGTGTTGATTCCTTGGAGAAAAATCACTTACTCCTATTTAGGTATGTATCCATCGGGCTTCCTGGTGTATGTGTACTTGCTAAATACGATGTGCCTTTCATCTTGTGATTCCTCTTATTATCTATGCTCAGTTTGCTTTGGAGACAGTTCTAACACAAATAGGACCATGACACAACAACTTCTGATTTACTCCCTCCGTCTCAAAAATAAATGACTCAACTTTGTACTAACTTTACACTAAAGTTAGTACAAAGTTGAGTCACTTATTTCGGGACGGAGGGAGTATTTCCCATACTTCGCTTCTGTAACACATGTTTCCAAAGCGCACATGTTTGATAAGTACAACCTGACAAGACTGCCCATATCAAATGAGAAGCATACGTATACACCCCTAATTTTAATGGGTTGGGTTCTTATTTGCCCGTGGAAATCACATGCATCTATGTTGGCTCTTGGCTGCACATCATTGCTCAGATCGACGTCGCTTCTGTTCGGCTTTCTTGACGCCTGATAAACCTGAAAGAAGCACAAAGCGTGTCAATCTGCATCAGTCCATGGTGATCTGAGATCTCTAATCATAGGGTCCCTGAGCTCGTAGGTACCCAAGTAAACTGGTGGACGCGGCGCTAACCGTCCCCGTTGGCCTACAGGAAGGGTTCAGCAGCTCCCTATTTACCAGCGTTGCAATCTTCCGCAGGTCCTGTCTTGATTGTTCAAGGTGTTCAAATTTTGCATCTTACGAGTAGTACCCTTTTCGATAAATAATTTGGTGAACATAGATCAATCGATTTATTTCTTGGATCACTTCAGTTGTTAATCTTAAGTCAAGATTGAAGTTTAGTAAAAATATAAATGTAAATGTAGTTGTTCAACATTTCAAGCCATTTTTTCTTTTCAATTATCCTATATATGCTTTTCATCTTATGTATGGACGAAAAAGTAGAAAGTCCCGCAACAACGTGCGGGGTGTCATCTAGTATATACAAATAACATATCGCATGGAGATGTGGTTAGCCAACTAAAAATTCATAGATACAATAACATGAAAAACAATTAGCTGTACTCCAAGAGATTAACTCAATGGGCTTGCTACTAAAAATCTATTACCGATCGCAAGAAAATTAAAAACGCTAAGCCATTGATTTTGTAACGCTAACCGGTCATGTCTAGAGGCCGGTCAGTCTTAGATACTCATCACGGACCGACCTCATGTGCCAGTGATGACTACACATGCTGCTATAATAGAGTACCCCCTTCCATGAACACTTAACCCTATTCCCTGTCTTAGATAGTCATCACTGCACCTTGAAGATGTTGGACAGGGTCGGGTTCGTCAGGCCGGAGAGATCCATTGCGGCGACGCGGCCGGTGGAGGTGGTAGTGCGGCAATGGCAACGGCTGAGGTGGATTTAGCATCGGCATCAGGCTCGAGTGCAGGAAGAGAGAAGGGAGTGTGGCACAGGGAGGAGACAAGGTAGGGTTTTTGGCATGGGTGCGGGCTGTCGGACCCAATGAGACACACGTCCGAACACTCCTACTTCACCCCTCAATTTGAAGTTGAACTCAGGGATTCCACAAAGTCCGACCCAACATAGAGGTTCTTCTTGGATGGCTAAAAGTGTTTGGTGTCTGATTCAAACACTTAAGGCCAAAATAGTTGCCCTCTTTGGAATTGGCCTTAAAATGTAATTTAGTCCGAGCTCTTTTTGTTTTGACGAGTTCTTATGATGAGAACATTGGCTGTAGCATAATTTTTCTAGGTAGGTAAATATAATACCATAGTGAAGATGCACGGCTACATTTTTTTGGATGAGTACCATTGCTGTCTGCTCGGGTCGGCCATATTATTTTATTGAAATGAAATACAATGTACGACTTTCCAGTGACTCATTGGCCTAGAGTTGAACAGAGCTACAGAACAGATAACCTTTCTGAAGAAATTAAACGTATAGCTGGAATAGCTTAGTTGGCCAGAGCGTGTGGCTGTTAACCACAAGGTCGGAGGTTCAAGCCCTCCTTCTAGCGTATTTAATTTTATTTTCTTCTTATTTTTTCTATGTTGCTTTTCCAATCAGACTTTGACTTTAAAAAACTCCTTCTAGCGTATTTAATTTTATTTTCTTCTTATTTTTTCTATGTTGCTTTTCCAATCAGACTTTGACTTAAAAAAACTCCTTCTAGCGGTGTTCTCATTTTACTTTCTTCTCATTTTTTCTATGTTGCTTTTCCAATCTGACTTTGACTTAAAAACACCCATTTCTAGTGGTATTCTTATTTTACTTTCTTCTTATCTTTTCTATGTTTTTTTTTCAATCCACCTTTGAGTTTCAAAAATAAAATTCCATCTAGCGATATCTTTATTTTATTTTCCTCTTATCTTTTCTATGTTGCTTTTCTAGGGAAATTCACTTTGGCTCATAGGTGTAGATGCATCCATTATCTAAATGTCATTTTAAAAGGTTAGAAAAATCGAGAAAAAATCCCGTATGTACATCCGGACATTATATGTTCGTGCACAAAGTTTCGGTGAAAAGGAACATTTTTGTGGCTTGTGTAAAAAAGATTAAAAACATGTCACAAAAATGTTCTTTCTTTGTGAAATTTTATGTGCGAACATAGATTATACGGATGTACACGTGAAATTATTGTTCGGAGTTTTTAACATTTTAAAATGTGTTTTATATTTATATATTTCATTATATGTGCATCTATACCTATGAGCCAAAACACCACTCTCACTTTTCTAGTCCAACTTCGAGTTTAAAAAATGCTCCTTCGAGCTGTATTTTAATTTTTATTTTCTTCATTTATTTTCTATGTTACTTTTCTAGTCTGACTTTGAGTAAAAAAAATAACTTTCTAGTGGTATTTTTATTACATTTTCTCCTTATTTTCTCTATGTTGCTTTTCCAATCCGCCTTTGAGTTTGAAAAAACTCCTCCAAACTACCACAAATCCTATATAATTTTTCAAATAGTTGATCCCCATTATCCATATCTCTTAAATTCTTAACATGCAAAAAATGGCAACTTAACATGTAACGATGCATAGGAAGATAAACACCTCAACAAGCAATCATGTGTGAGAAAAAGCCCCCACTATTTTACGCAACTTATTATATTTGTAAAGAAACAATTTGTATAATACTATAAATCATATTTCCTCCATCGCAAAATAAGTGTTGTTGATTTAGTACAACTTCTTGAAATAGACAAAATAAACAGGCACACCCCCCTAAACACATCAACGACTGAGTTAACTCATACCCGTCGATACACCCTTTTTACTGTTTTGTTAAAATTGAAAAATCGGCGCCCGGCGTGGTTCAAACTTGAGACCCCATGCAACATTAAACAGAGATAACCAACAGGACACCTTAGTTGTTGTGACTTTTATACTTCTTTTCTCCTTTTTAATAAAGCTAAAAACGCAATGGTTTCCCCCCCCTTTTTTTTTGCTGTTTTTGTTTCGCCTGGTTTTTTTCCTTTGGTCTTTTATGTTTTCTGTTTCTCTTTCTTTTTTCGAGTACAGGAAAAGGGGGAACCTGGATTCCCAGCATGGACGGCTCTCCGAAGTGCATGCAATGACGGGCTCAAATATGATTGGATTGTGCACGCCGGGCCCTTTGGGACTCGAAGGGTTGCCATTAGTATTTCTTGACACTTTTTTCGAAAGCAAGGGGAAAACATTTTATTTTCTAAAAAGTCATGAACTTTTCTTAAATTCTTGAATTGTTAACAAACCGAGAACTTTTCTTCGAATTCATGAACTTTTCTTAAAAACCGTGAACTTTTTCCGAATTCACAAACTTCTTTTTTTAAAACATGTGATTTTTTTCATATTCATAACTTTTTTCTAGAATTGATGAACTTTTTTAAAAATTGATGATACTTTTTCAAAACTGTTGAACTTTTTTAAAAAATTGACGGATTTTTTCCAATTTTTATATTTCTTTTTCAAAGTAGATGAACTTTTTTTCAAATCGACGAATTTTTTCCCGGTTTGTGAATTTCTTTTAAATTTGTGAACTTTCCTTCAAAATAGATGAACCTTTTTCAAATCCATTTTTTCCCCAATTTTCCATGGCTTTTTACGATTTTTCCAGATTCATTTGTTTTCTACAAATGTGAACGGTTGTTATTTAGGCGAGCAAACAAATTAGATACCACGATCTGTTAGGCCAGGCCAAGGTCGCGAACACGTGAGCGCCAACTAGGCGGTGTGCAAAACCGAACCGAAAACCAAAAATAGAATTAAGAAAAACGAACTGAGATTTAGGTTTTTTCAGGTTATGGTTTCTGTTTCAGTTCCCGAATCTGGAAACCATTTAACCTTTGATTTTTTTGGTTAAAAATCGAATAGTTTTTGGTAAAACTGAAATAATCGAAAATAGCTTTGTTGTGTGGAAAATATCCGCAGATATGTGTGGAAACAACGTGCTTTCAAACGAACCCTTCTCGCCTTGTACGAACACCATCCGTTGCACATGGTCTATTTTTGGACATACTTAAAACTATCAAACTTTCGCAAGCAGGTGCGCATGCCTATGATAGTCATCAATGCCACGTTTGAACGACTTTCAATACCGTTTGCAAGTTGCGACATCTTCGGTCATTTATCAACCTTTTATACGGAGAAAACTCTAGAAAATGCAAAATTTATCAAAAAATCCAAAGAACTTTGCACGATGCTTTGAATTGGTCATACAAGTCGATGAAAAAATTGGGGCCATTTAACGGATGCCGAGTAACGTGGTGCTCCCAAACGGACTATTCTCGCCTACCCGAACACTCTCCGTTGAACATGGTATTTTTAAAAACTCAGGACTGCCCCAATTTTTGCACGCAGATGGACATGCCATGGTAGGCATCCATGTCAAGTTTGAACAATTTCCGACACCATATGCACCTTGTGACACGTCTAGCCATTTATCGGCCTTTTTTTTCATCGGGAAAACTCCAGAAAATGCAAAAATTATCAAAAACCCAAACAACTTGGCACGATGCCTTTAATTGGTCATACAAGTCCATGAAAAGAATTGGGGTCATTTCAAGGATGTCGATAAATAATCTGCTATCAGACGAAGCCTTCTGGCCTACCCGGACACCCTTCGTTGAACATGGTCTAGTTTTGTACATCCATGAAATGAATCCAACTTTTTTAAGAAGGTGGTCATGCCCATTTTAGGCATCCATGCCAGGTTTGAACAATTTCCAATACTGTATGCAAGTTGTGAGACGTCCGACTATTTATCAGTCTGTTTTGACCGAGAAAACTCCAGAAAATGAAATTCCCAAAAGCAAAACAACTTGGCATGGTGCTTTGAATTGGTCATACAAGGCCATGAAAAAAATTGATGACATTTGACGGATGTCAGAAATAACATGCTCTCAAATGGAGTCTTCTCACTTACCCGGACACACTACATGAAACATGATGTTATTTGGACATTCTTGAATTGCAAGCAAGTGGGCATGTCCATGATAGAGATCCATGTCAGGTTCGAAGGAAAATATATTTAAATTCATTATGTACACATTAAATGATTTTGAAAGCATTTAATAAATATTTGAAATAAAAGAGATAAACCATAATTCAAAACACTTGCTTAAAATGGTTATTTTGGTATTCCAAAATATATTTGAAATTTTGTAGCAGGTTTCGAAAAGAATAAGGAAGAACAATAAGGAGAAAAAATATGAAAATATACAAAAAAAAACTTAGCCCTTGGCCCAACTAGGCGAGGACACCGCTCCTATCGGGCACTTGTTCGGTCGGCAAAACGCTCAGGGCATTCAAAAAGGTCCAGCAATTTAAAAAATGTCCCTATTTTCAAAATCGTTCAAAAATTCATAAACGTTCCTTTTTCCATCAATTTATTCCCAAATTAAAAAAACGGGGAGTTTTAAATAATGTTCGTGCTTCCCAAAAAATTATGGAATTTAAAAAATGTCATGTTTTCTAATCTTTTCTACACAAATACAAAAATATTCGGCAAAATTTTAAAAAATGGTTTCATTTTTGTTCCGTATTTTTATATTTTGTGATATTCCAAATTTTTTAGTGTTTTGAAAAAAATGTGTGTGATCAAAATTTTGTTCGCTCTTTTTTTAAGAATGTTCGTGTTTTGTGATTCTGAGAAAAATTTAAAGAAGCGAACATTTTCTATACTGTTTACGTATAATTTATTCAAATATGAATAATTTTATGTTTTGGAACAAATTTTGGAAAAGCCAATTTTTTCAAAAATTTGAACAAAATTTGAAACGCCCGAGCATTGTTTGTAAAATAAAAAATAAGCAAAAAAGGAAAATTTGAAAAAGAAAAAGAGGTGAACAGAAAATATAAAAGGACGCAGGTTTTGTGTGAAAAAATTGTTAATCTCGAAAAATATTCACAAATTTGAAAAATCAATACTGGATTTGAAAAAGTTCCCATTTTTTTTATAAAAAGTTGCAAACAAACTGCAAAACTTCATGGATTTAAAAAAAAAGTTTAGTTGAGTGTTCGCAAAAAAATGGAAAAAGTTCACGGATTGGGAAAAACTTTGTGAAATTTGAAAAAGACGAACGAAGTTAAAAAAGATTCACAAATTTGACAAAGAATCGGGAATTTGGTAACTTTTCTATCACGCATTTAAAAAATATCAGAAAATAAAGAAAATGGAAATAGAAACAAGAAAAGAAAAAAGAAAAAGGAAAATAAAATAAAATAAAAACCCAAGTAAAAACAGAAGAAAGACTCGGCCAAAACAGCTAGAAAAAGGAAAACCAGAGTCCTTTCTAGCGTTATATTTGACACACTACAAAAGGTGAAAAAAGAACTTAGACATAAGAGGTGAGGTATCCCATGTATTTAACCCGTTTGGTTATGAGGTTTCGAGTTTGAGTGTGACACAATGCGCTTATTTTTAGAAAGTTGCTAAAAAAGGCGATCTCAGGTCAGAGGGTGTGTGTATAGCGTATAAGTTCCACCGGACATAAGAAAGTGGATACGATTTACAAAAGGTCCAATTACCCTTTATACGTTTATTACTAGGAAGGCGTACCGAAGCGGGGCTCTAAAATAAAACATTTATGAGACTAGTACGTCCGCCAAACGACTAATTACTTCCCGTCAATCAAATGAAAGAAAAATAGCGGCGGTCATTGAGACGAAGAGTAGGAATACATGGTGACCTTTTTTTTGAAATGCAACACTTGTAATCCATCTAGATCACGACAGAATTGTCGGTTACAACACATGTTACATTGGCAAGGAAGCTATAAGCCACAAAGACGCTTCACCATTAGCTAATTCTACACCCATGGCGGCCAACACATGTGCTAGCTTATTACAGCCACGTCCAACATGGACTACTTCAGCCTGAATGAATTGGGTATTTGAAAGTGCTAGTTATCGACTAGAGGAAGGATGGTGAATAGGCGATTTTTATAAACGACTTCGAAACAAGCAATGTATTTGAAGTATGCGGAAGCTAATCAAGATCAAATAGGGATAACAATCAAAGGACTAGGCAAAGCTTGGAATATGATGAAGACATTCAGGCAAGTATGGCATAATCATCATGCAAGCTAAGATGTATTGAAGATAAACTTAGACAGTACGAAGACAACTTGCAATCAGATGAATGTCTTCGATGAGTGTCTTCACACAGAGATGAGCAAGCAAAGTCTTCACAATTCAATACAGTAAGTAAGGAAGCGAAGAAGATATAACTAGTTGCTCGACAAAGACACAAGATTTGTTGGACCAGTTCCAGTTGCTGTGACAATTGTACGTCTGGTTGGGGAGGCTGAGATTGAACTCTGAAGACCTCGTCTTTCACCTTATTCCCCTTGAGCCAAGATTAATCATACCTCGCCCAATCACTCCGGTAAGTCTTCAAGGTAGACTTTCGAAACCTTCACAAACTTGGTCACCCGACAATCCACAATGACTCTTGGATGCTCTAGACCATGACGCCTAACCGCATGGAAGATACACAGTCTTCAAGAATAAGTCTTCGGTTCTGTCAGAACAGAATGACTTCGATGATGCTCAAACAAACTAGCTCTAGGTGTTTGGGGGTTTAACCTTGCAGGATTTCTCTCTCTCTCAAAGTGTTCGAGGTGGGTTGCTCTCAACGAGAAAAGCCGTGCAATAACTCTGAGCAGCCACCAACTTATGGTGGAGGGGGTGGGCTATTTATAGCCAACAGGCAACCCGATATGATATGACCGAAATGACCCTGGGTCAATGGCCGACCGACACATGTCACAACGGTCGGATCTCAAACATACGCGACAACCTTGCTAGGGCTACAAGCAAAGCTGACTCAACCAACTCTAGAAGAGATTTTCTCTCATAGTCTTCACTGGAAGACATAGGTATTTGGGTTGAGCATCACATCAGTTTCTGACTTCGATCACTTGGACCCTACTTAACAGTACGGTGGTTCCTATGACTCACGAAAGAAGAAACGAAACTACCAAAAGACAAAGTCTTCGTGTCTCATTATCTTCATGCGTTTATCTTCACGCACCACCATTGTCTTCAGTCGTCTTCAATGTCTTCGGACATTTTTAGGGGTCATCTTCGATGGTTAGACCGAATCTCCAGGGAATTCTATCTATGTTATCCTGTGAACTCTCACAAACACATTAGTACCTCAACCACGTTTGTCTTCAATACTTCAAAACCAATAAGGGGTGGCATTAGATGCACTTACAATCTCCCCCTTTTTGGTGATTGATGACAAACTGATTGAAGTTTTCAACGGGGATAAAAGTATTTGAAGATATAGACTTGGAGATAATGATTATAAGATATAGAGAGCCCCCCCTGAAGATGTGCTTATGAAGATTTTGCTTTTGAATGCAAAAGCACATGTCATGTTTTAATCGTGGAGATCTCCCCTTATATTTGGAATGAAATCACAGTGCATTCAACATATGTTATGAAGATAATGAAATGCACAATGATAAATGGATGTCTGCAAGATGACTTCGAGCGCATAGGATAAAACTTAAACGGCGCCAAAGTATGGTAAAACGGCGAATGTGTAGACGTCCATCGGGCCTTAAGTTTTACAACTCAAAACAACAAATGAACAGAATGAGAGATATAAACTTAACAAAATATAGACAGCCCGGCCCAAAATCCCGTTTGAAGACTATCAATCCAATGCTTCTCCCCCTTTGTCACCGAATGACCAAAAAGGGCGAAGACATTGAACCACTACACATCCCCAGCACGAGTCAAAGACGATGGCGCGTCAGGGACGGTGTTGGTGTTGGGCGGTGCAGAAGGGCCTGATGCAGTGCCGGCGTGGGTCGCAGGTGCAGGAGGAGAAGTGACATCTTCAGCTTCGTCGTCGGTGAGGTTGGCGTGAACGGTCTACGCCGAAGACGAATAGTCACTGTCTTCAAGAGGTGGCATCCTACGCCACTTCTCTGTGCGAGGCGAAGTAGTACAGAACTTGAATCTTCGTGTGAAGCCATCCTCCTGAAGAGCATCTTCAGATGCCACAAGCGTCAATGTCTTCCATGTGCGCTTGCTAGTCTCATTAGCAACAAAGGCATTCTTGCTTGTGAGGTTGCGAATGCGATTGACGTCAGACATTAAGCTTTGGAGTTGTCTCTTTGTCCATTCATGGTGTCGATCCTGTTTTTGCTGGAGAGAGACAAGACACTCTCTATTAGTCATAACACGAACCCTGCTAGGCTGAGATCTTTGAGGCAAATTGCTAACAGTGGCTTCGGTAGCAGTTGCACTTGGCTGTGGTTGGCGAAATGCACCAATGAGTCTGGCCTGGACTGGATCACTTGGAATATGAAGTCCTTCAACATGAGCAGTGACAGTGGTTCCTTCCACAATTGGATTCTTGCCCTTGGAAGGATAGATGTCTTCATGTATGACTTCGACCTCGGGAAGAAACACAACGTGGTTATGAGTAGAGGGCAGGTACTGAGTGTTGGATCTTCTCTTAATGAAACACATGATCCAAGGAGCATAGACTTTGGGCTCAAAGAGATCCATGCCAGAAGCTGCAAGTTGGCGAAGAAAGAAGTCTTGAAGATTGAAGCTTATGCCATAAATGGCATTGTAGACGATTGTCTTCATAGCGCCAACCAGCTTGCTTGATGAAGAGTGTCCCTTGATTGGACATAATGTATGGCGAAGAATATGGTAGATAGTCTTCGGCAAATACTGAAGATCTTCAGCAAAGAACTCTGTGGGGGCATGGATCATCCGGTGCCATCGGCTTCATCAATGTGAGCATCTTAGTCATGTTTGGTTCATGGGCATGGAAAATGCTCTGAGTTTCTTCGGCATAAGCAGCAGATCTTGGGTGAAACTCTTCTCGAGATGCAACAAGTGGTGTAGTAGCAAAGAGTTCACTAGCAGGGGCCTTGATGTGTTCATCTCTGACCATGAAGTCTATGCCCATGTCTTTAGATCTCTGTTGAAGCCTGAGATGTGGAGAGTTGCATCAAATTGAAGAATGAGTTCTTCATTCCAGTCTTCCTTGTCGACGACAAAGGGAACAAACCAACATCATGAAGAGGATCAATGGCTTGATCAAAACATGGCAGACCACTCATGGCTTCAAGACTAAGCCTCATGTGCGGAAAGATGTGATTTTGGCCATATAGCACATATGTGTAATAGCTTCGTTGTTGTGCGCTCCAGAAGTGATTAGATTGAATCCGCTGACGACTGTATGGATTTGCGTGAGAGTCAAAGAAGGTGTTGTTGCGCTTGAAGCTCTTGACACTTAAGACCATGCGACTTGCTGGGCCTTGGTTGTGAAGACTTGGGAGTCTAGGCAAAGGATTCAAAACCCTGGGACGACGATGAATATTAAACTCATATTGGGGTCCCATTCTTGGTGGAGCAGCAAGTCTTGGCCATTTCACCGGAACCATATGGTCTTCTCTATTGCGGGCCATCGCAATGTTCTTAGCATTGTCTTAAGTGGATGGCGAGGCAGTTTCGGGAGGGCCATCAGGTGAAGGAGCATTGGCTTCACCTTGAACATTTTCTATTGAATGTCTTCAGCAGCTTTAGCTTCGGTTTCAGCTTGTGGAGTTGCAATCTCTTTAGCCACAGGAGTGTCAACGACTGATGCAGTTGTGGTAGCATGCACTTCCTCCTATGGAATGCATGTCATAGATGGGGTTGAGGGCCTAGGGCCTTTGCGAAGCCTTTTGAGGAGTGACACTTGTTCATTGGTTTCAACCTCCATGTCTTCAAGAGGAGAACCTGGTGACTCAGGTAGTGGAGTTGATACAGAGGCATGAGGAGTATGGGGAATGACTTCATGTAGAGGTGAGTTGGGATGAGCTTCTTCCCAAAATTCATCTGGGACAATTGGCGTAGCAAGAGAGCCAATACCCACATTTTCACTTTCCTCACGTGGAGGCGACGATACCACTGCGACAGTAATTTGAGGTACTGGCTCAGGATCGATTTCCACATTGTCTTCATGAATGGCTTCATCATGAGCAATGTCTTCAGCTGTGGTGGAGTCAACAACTGGTATCTCTCCAGCTTCAGGAGCCTATGTGGTAGCAGGCTCGTGCACAACAATACGTCTCTCTTGGTTCGACGAGGCAGGAGGGCCACTGAGATTGGCGCCACATGAGTAGACGGTGTTGTGAAGGATGGTGGTGGAGGCACTTGGGCCTGGCTTGAAGATTTTGTTTTCTTTATCTTTAGCTTCTTGGGAGGCAGAGGGGCAGCAGTCTAAGCAGTCTTGCACTTTTTAGCATCGGCCTTGGCTGCCTTTGTCTTCTTGCTCGCAACAGCAGGGGAAGGAACTGGAGCTCTTGAGCCAGAGAAGCTAGGTGAGAAGATAATCTTCGGCACCTCTTGGCTTGCGGGAGCACACTGGCTCGAAGACTCTGACGCCTGCTTTGACTTTGACAAAAGCTTCGGGTCAAGAGCAGGTTGGCCAAGTGCTTTCCTCTTCAGCATCTCGTTATGGGCTTGCATCATCTTCTCATATTTCTCCTTGAGACGTGCAAGAGCGCCACGAACGTCTTCACGACACCTTAGAAACTCAACTTTCAGATCTTCCATAATCTTCTTGTAGCCTTGAATTTCCTTGGCGCCAAGCTTGTTAACATGTTTCTCGAATAGGGCCTTCTCATGGCAAATCTTTTCACATTGCTGGATGACTCTTTGAGCAGTGGTCATCTCTTCATTCACCAATCCTTGAAAGGTGACCCACATGCCAATTGGAAAGTTGAAGGGCATCAATGGTGATGGATGGATGATAACCCACAAGTATAGGGGATCGCGACAATCTTCAAGGGTAGTATTTCACCCAAATTTGTTGATTCGACATAAGGGGAGCCAAAGAATATTTATGAGCCTTAGCAGTTGAGTTGTCAATTCAATCACACCTGGAAATATCTTTCTACAACAAAGAGTTTAGTAGCAAAGTAACAATAGTAACAGGAACAATGAAGAGTAGCAATTTGTAGTGATTGTAACAGTAGCAGTAAGGAAAGTAACTTAGCGAAGATAAATATGCCAAAAGCGTAGGCATTGGATCAGTGATGGATATTTGATTTGGATGACATTCATCATGTAATAGTCACAACCTAGAGCGATACAGAACTAGCTCCAGTTCATCAATGTAATGTAGGCATGTATTTCGTATATAGTCATACGTGCTTATAATAAGAAACTGCATGACATTTTTTGTCCTAGCCTCCCGTGGCAGCGGGGTCCAAACTGAAACTAAGGGATATTAAGGCCTCCTTTTAATAGAGAACCGGAACAAAGCATTAACACACGGTGAATACATGAACTCCTCATACCATGTCCATCACCGGACATGATCCCAATTTCTGTCACTTTCGGGTCTACGGATCGTAACACATAATAGGTGCATACAACTTGCAAGATAAGATCCAAAATACTCTCATATTCATAGAAACACAATTGGTTCAAATCTGAAATCATGGCACTCGGGCCCAAGTGACAAGCATTAAGCATAGCAAAGTCATAGCAACATCAATCTCAGAACATAGTGGATACTAGGGATCAAGCCCTGACAAATTGACTCGGTTACATGAAAAATCTCATCCAACCCCATCACCGTCCAGCAAGCTTACAAAGGAATTACTCACTGCCAATGGTGAGCATCAAGGAATTGTTGATGGAGAAGGGTTGGTGATGACGACGGCGACGAATTCCACTCTCCGGAGCCCCAAACGGACTCGTGATTAGCCCTCCCGAGGAAGAACAGGAGGTGGCGGCGGCTCAGTTTTGTAAAACACGACGATTCTTTTTCTCTTATTTTTTCTAGGGTAGAAGACACCTTATATCAGAAGATGGGCGTCAGAGGCATGCCAGGGGGCCCACGAGCTAGGGTGGCATGCCCTGGGGGGTAGGCGCGCCCCCTGGCTCGTGGCCACCTGGTGGGTCCCCCACTGTTGGTTCTTTCGCCAATAATTTTTATATATTCCAAAACAATCCTCCGTCAATTTTCAGCTCAATTCGAGAACTTTTATTTCGGCACAAAAGCAACACCATGGTAGTTCTGCTAAAAACAGTGCCAGTACGAATTAGTTTCATTCACATCATGCAAATTAGAGTCCAAAACAAGAGCAAAAGTGTTCGGAAAAGTAGATACGTTTGGGACGTATCAACTCCCCCAAGCTTGACTCATTCCTTGTCCTCAAGCAATTCAGTTGATAAATTGAAAGTGATACAGAAAACTTTTACAAACTCTTTTGTTCTCGTTGTTGTATATATGCTAAACTTAGTGTTCAAGTTTTCAACAAAGATTATAAACTAACCATGTCAAGATAACACTTAGGTCTCACATTTACTCATGACAATAACATACTAACTAGAGAGTAATAATAAGATATCTCGGATGCCAACAATTTGTCAAAACAATCATGATATAATATGATAACATGATATCTCGCTATCCCTTTCTGAGACCGTAAAACAAAAATGCACAACACCTTTGAGGTTCAAGGAGCGACTAAACATTGTAATTCAGGGTAGAAGAGATCCAGTCATGCTCACATCCAACATTAACTAGACTCAATGCATAAAAATGACAATAGAGCTCTCAGGACTAGTGCTTTGATGAGAAGATGATGAGTAAATAATAAAATAAATAACATGAAAGTAAATTGAAAGGCCCTTCGCAGAGGTGCGAGAGCTCATGGTTTAAAAGAGAGGTGAAAGTATATTTTTGGGTGGTGTTCTTTTTCTGTCAACGTCACAACAAAGGATTTCGGTATCTTCCATGTTATACACATTATTAGTGGTTCCCAAGCAGAATTCTAAAGTTTACCCCCCTTCACCATACATACACAAGCCATCGGTAACCGAATCCACGGGTGCCCTCCAACATTCAACTTTCCAGGGGTGTTTTATTTATTTATTTTTGATTATGCAGGACTGGGCATCCTTTTTACCAGCCTCCCTCATGCAATGATAGGTGAATAAATACTCATCTTGATAATAAACCGCTTAGCATGGAAGATACTGACTGCCTCGTTGCTCCATGAGCGGTACGAGCACACAAAACAAATGTTTATTTGAATGATTAGAGGTGGCACATGCAAATTTACTTGGAACGGCAGAGTAATACCGCATATAGGTAGATATGGTGGACTCATATGGAACAACTTCGGTTTAAGGATTTTGTACGCACAAGCAGCATTCCCGCTTAGTACAGATGAAAGCTAGCAAATATACTCGGAAGCGACCAGATAGAGAGCGACAACGGTCATAGCCATGCATTGCGAATAATTAACATTGAACATTAGCATGGGTAGGATACAAACACTCTGAACATAAATATCATGAAGGCTACATTGGGTTTGAATCAACTACATGTTTGCACATGTGCCAAGTCAAGCTACTCGAATTACTCAGAGGAGGATACCATGCTGACATACTACATCATAATCATTTTAATGCATGTTGACACACAAGATAAATCATTATCCACTCCAAGCTATTTAAGCATGGCATGAGCAACTATAGTCTCTAATTGCCATCACAAACATGTTTACATATGCTGAATCAAGATCGATTGAGCTAATCATATTTATAAAAACGAAAAAAACAAGAAGAGTTCATACCAGCTTCCTTTATCACAATCATTTCATCAAAGTATCGTCATTATTGCTTTTCACTTTCCCAAACGAATGATGTGAAAATAATAATAGTGCAAGTGTGATGTGGACTAAGCTGGAATCTGCAAAACATTTATTCAAAGGAGAAGACCACGTAATATTGGCTCTTTATTAGATCAAAAATATAGCATACCATCCATTTAACAATTATAGAATAGTTTTCTCCTTTAGACAACTCAAAGAAAAGAAAAGAATTTCAGAGAAGCACACTGAAATGTTTTTGGAGTTTTTTTAGTTTTTCTGAAGAACGCAAATTAATAAGGGAAAACGAAAAGCGAGAAAACTATTTACACTGGAAAAACTCCCAACAAATAAAAAACCGAGAAATCTTTTTGGGTTTCCTTTTAATAATCCAAACTCATTAAACTAGAAAGAGGAATCGAAAAGAAGCAAGAAATATTTTTGGGTTTTTAAAAGTTTTTCAAACACACAAAAGAAAGCTAAAATAAAACTACTGATGGATTATACGATGAAAGAGGATGAACACTGATACGTCTCCAATGTATCTATAATTTTTGATTGTTCCATGCTGATATATTATCATTCTAGGATACTTTTTGGGTCTTTATTTACCAATTTATAATATTTTTGAGCACTAACCTATTGACCCAGTGTCCAGTGCCAGTTGCTGTTTTCTGCATGTTTTTCACTTCTCAGGTTTACAGTACCAAACGAAGTCCAATTGCCACGAAACTTTTTGATGATTTTTTCTGGACCAAAAGAAGACCTGGAAGATTTAGAAGGAAGCCCAGAGACACACCAGGGCCCCACAAGCCAACAGGGCGCGCCCTGGGGGGGCCGCGCCCTGATGGCTTGTGGGCGCCTGGCGGCTCCCCCGACCTCGTTCTCTGGCCTATAAATTCTCTAATATCGTTAAAACCCTAGAGGCAGTCCCGAAACCCTTTTTACACCGCCGAAAGTCTTTGTTCCGTCGCGAGGCCATCAGGAGCTCCGTTCCGGCACCCTGCCGGAGGGGGGATCGATCACGGAGGGCCTCTTCTTAACCTTGCTGCCCTCATGATGATGTGTGAGTAGTTCACCACAGACCTACGGGTCCATAGCTAGTACCTAGATGGCAATCTCTCTATCTCTTGATCTTCAATACAATGATCATCGCATCTTCGCTTTGATCTATCTGATGTAATCCTTTTGTGCGGTGCGCTGATCCGATAAATTGTGGGTTTATGTTCAGATTATTCATGAAAAGTATTTGAGTCACCTCTGATATATATTATGATTCTTATTTGCATGATCATTATGGCTTCGTAATTCTCTCCGATCTATTGATTTGCTTTGGCCAAGTAGATTGATCTTTCTTCAGTGAGAGAGGTGTGTTGTAGTAGGTTCAACCTGACGAGTTTCTATATCCTAGTGACAGAAGGGGACAAGTTGCGTCTTTGTGTTGTTGTTACTAAGGATGGCACGATGGGGTTTATTCATATTTCTTGAGTTTACTTTGTCTACATCATGTCACTGTTCTCCATGCATTACTCTGTTTGTCATGAACTTAATACGTAGAGAGGCAAGCATAGAAGCGCTCTTGAAGTGGAGTAATAGTAATAGGTGCAGGCAGGAGTCGGCCTATTTGTTTATGGACGTGATGCCTATATACACATGATCATTACCGTGAAAATCGCAAAACTATCCACTTTTCTATCAATTGCCCAACAGTAATTTGTTACCCACCGTATGTTGCCTACACGAGAGATGCCGCTAGGGAAAACTATGGCCCCCCGGGTCTATTCACTTATAAATTCATAAACGCTACCATTACCTTGCTGCCTTTATTTGTATTTTATTTTATTTTGCAATTTAAAATTATCTACAATTATCTACACAATTCATTTGCTTGCAAATAACGAGATCAAGGGGACTGACAACCCTCTTGCCCGCGTTGGGTGCAAGTTGTTTGCTCTTTTGCGTCCAGCCGCTGAAGATGGTTGAGGATTGATATTCCTATTGGTTTGATAAACCTTGGTTTCATAACTGAGGGAAATACTTACCCACTTTGTGCTGCAATTACACATTCCTCTTCACGGAAAACCCAACGCAGATCACAAGTATCAGGAAGGATTTCTGTCGCCGTTGCCGGGGAATATCATCATCAATTTTCAAAAATCTTCTAGATTCTGCTGCAGGTGGTAAATTTAGCTAATTTTTCCTAAATATTATCTTTTTTTATTAATTTTCTCACATATAACGTCGTTGGCAAAATTTACAGATTTGTGATTCAGTCGGCCAGGAGGAAGCCGACTGGATCCAGTCGGCTTTGCCATAGCCGATTAGTCCCAGTCGGCTTCTAATCGGCCGATAGGGCAGTCGGCCGCGCAGAAAGAGCTCCTGTCGGCTTTGTAGAGACCGATTAGTTCCTATCGGCCTAGCCGTGGCCGATTAGTACTAATTGGCCTAGCTATGACCAATTAGTACTAATCGGCCACGGCTAGGCCGATAGGTGCATGCTCCTCATATTTTGATGCATAACTAACATTTTGTGATGTATTAAATGACACAATAACCCCTCCCGCCATCTTTTCCCGCTTCTGAGTTCCCGCCAATATCTCCCGCCATATTTTCCTGCTTCTGAGTTCCCGCCAATATCTCCCGCCATCGTTTCCCGCTTCTTAGTTCCCGCCAATATCTCCCGCCATTGTCTCCCTCTTCTGAGTTCCCGCCTATTCTTCTCTTCTAAACCTATAAAAACCCCTCCACACTAAGTTGGGTAAGTTGTCCAGTATAGTATCGTAGTTTCGTGGAGATGTCCCATTATCCTTTTGATCGTAGTTTTCACTCTGGTATGTCCGATCGTCTTCTCCGTCTAACTGCCAATTTCAAGATCGACGATAGAGTAGTTCCATGGGAGGAACTCATCAGTAGTGACACCATAATGAATGAGTTGGCTCACTCATTAGCTTGGAGTGGGTGGCCTCCCAGTAACGGGGTCCGGTATCTCCTCTGGATGAGGGTGTTCAACGATGCGTAACCTTGTCCCCCCCATGTACCGATGCAAATAGCCATTGAATTCACCGAGATCAAACATGCCATCCTCCTCCCAGAGACGTGTGGTCGCAGTATCCCAGTCTACCATGTACTGCTGAAGCCTTTGGAGCCATTGCACATGTGTCCTATTTATCCCCTTCCTTGTGTTCCTGCAATTGAGGTGTGCGTGTAACAATTAACTAATGATTCACTATGAACAAATGTGAATGACAATGAAACATTGAATAAGTATACAATACCTGTGGACTACTGCTGGCAGTGGGTTCTCTATAGGAGGGGGGTTGACCATCTGCCGAAGACCAAATTGCCTCATAACCCGCTGCTGAGCCATCTCCTCGATGCAGATATCGAAGATAATCTTCGATTTCGTCATCCAGTAACCCCGATCTCTTGTGCATAGCTGAGAAATACCGTCGGGGTACCTGGCATGTATGTTTGCTTGCGTGTACGGCTGCCATATCACCCCGGTGTACGTATCGAACTGCTCGTTTAATGCCGTGCACGCTCGCCTAGTCTGCTCAGTAGCTTAGCATCTCTGCACAGATTATAAGTGAGTTTTCAGCAGTAGTGCAGGCAAAGAACATGCATTAAATTATAACACGAGACATACCTTGCGACGCGTCCAACACAGACCGAAAGTAGGCATGTCGATTCCGTTAGCATCGAACAAGTTTCCCGTAGGATAAGCCTCCTGGACATCTATGTTCGGCCGTCCTATAGAGAACCTCTCCCAGGACCACATCTGTAAAAATAGAGGGCATCCAAGAAGGGCTGACTTATCCGCGGCAAGCTGGCAACCGTTGCACATACCTCGGTATGTAGCTGCTAAGACCGCTGATCCCCAACTCCTAGGTGTGATCTAATTCGGCATCTCAGCTCTCGCGATCTCTAGTGCAATAGGGATGTAGTGTGCACTTACAGTGGTGACATGGTTCTCTGTGAACAGAACCTTCCCGAGAAGCCACAGTAGGTATGCCTCTAGGCTACGAGTGACCTGTTGAGGGAGTCCTGGACTAAGGGGTCCTCGGGAGACCGGCCTATGTCTTATGGGCCGGACTGTATGGGCCACTTGCTGAATACTAGAAGAATAGAAGACCTCCTCTCCAAGAAGGAAGCTTCGGGAATCGTGGATTGTTCTCCACGTTGGGAATAGCGAATAGGCATGTTTATCCCTTCGACGTGTAACCGACCATGTGTAAACCCTAGGGACCCCTGGCGTCTATATAAGCCGGAGGGTTTTAGGATGTAGAACAACAGAACTCATCTAGGGTTTTAGTCATACGATCTCATGGTAGATCAACTCTGTAAACTCCTTACACTCAATATAATCAAGCAGGACGTAGGGTATTACCTCCATAGGAGGGCCCGAACCTGGGCAAAACCTTGTCCCCTTTGTCTCCTGTTACCATCGATCCAAGTATCACAGTTCGGGACCCCCTACCCGAGATCCGCCGGTTTTGACACCGACATTGGTGCTTTCATTGAGAGGACCGCTGTGATCGCCAGAAGGAATCGATGGCCCGCCTAGTCGTCAACAACGAGGTCTGTAACACGGGTACTTTTGTCCCCGGACAGATCTTCGCCTTCGGCAGCATAGTGCTGCACGCCGACCACGCCGGCCATCTAGGCCGCGTCGGAAGCTTCGCCCCTGATCAAGAGGTCAGATTCGGGAACTTAGAGTTCTCCGTAGACTCTCAAGGCGATCTATCACTGTCTGGGCTCGCGGTCTCGCCTGCCATGCCCAAAGGCTCTGAGGCTTTAACCCCAGACCCACTATTCGGCCCCTCCCTTGGGATTAACCCGGTCGAGGGCCCGACGCTCAGTCCGGATCCGGTCATAGCGCCCGATGCCCGGACACCAGTTCTTGCCAAACACTTCCCCCGCACGGACGCATCGGAGGTTCACTCCCGAAACCCTGTGCAGGCCGACCCGACCGAGCTCTCGATACTCAATGAGGCTCTGGACCGGATCTCGTCGATGAAGATCACCGACGATCTAACTCCGATCTGTTCTCAGACCGGATTTTAGACGGGTCAAGACAAATTTTCCGGCCCACCCACCACCCACTTCATAGCCACTGTCGAAGATTTAACCGACATGCTTGACTATGCTTCCGAGGAAGCAGAGCATATGGATGAGGAGGATTACGCCCTCACCCCCGCTAAGACCGGGCAGTGGACTGCCACCTCTACATACGACGTTTACATGGTGGACACCCCGAAAGACAACGGCGATAAATCGGATGAAGCGCCGTCAAGACGCCACAGGCCGCCTAAACGGTCAAAAGGGAAAAAGGGGCGAAAATCTACCGATGGCACCGGGGATGGTGATACCCCGGAAGATATCGACGGCCCAAAAATCCCCGAACACCCGTTAGAGGGTCAGGAGAGACCCGAAGACCGTCGTGACCCAGATGATCCAGATGATCCCGAGGACGACGACCACCTCCGCTCTATCGAGGGGGAGGATAATGCGGATGCCGAAGACTTTGCCATCCCCGATAATCCTGCTGACCAGGAACTATTCAGACAACAACTCATATCCACGGCTCGAAGCCTGAAAGCAAAAGAGCGGCAGCTCAAAGCCGAACAAGACGACCTCAACGACTGATGGACGAGAGTCCTCTAAGCCGTGGAAGGATACGACACCGGTCTATCGGACCAGCCTAAGAGCTATCCTTGCCGACGGCTGCTGCCACAATTCGACGACGAGCTCACTGATACGCCGTCACCCAAGCATACCCCGTATGACAAGCCAGACCGCCCCCCTCGAGGACGAGACCGGACGGCTGATGATACCGGCTACAGGCCGACGATACCCAATCGACGGGGAAAGGAGCCACTAGAGCCCGATGACAGGTTCGACCTGCGACACGACCTGGACTATAGAGCAGGCCGCATGCGATCCATTTACGGATCCAGAGGATACTCACCCGATAGACGGGACGGGTACCGACCTCGGTTCGACCGCGACAATGAAGATCGGGAACAACACCGAGCTAGGACAGATGCCGATCATCGGCGCAACATAGCTCGGGTTAGAGGGGCTACACACCCACTGTGCTTCACAGATGAGGTAATGCGGCATCAGTTCCCGGAAGGGTTTAAGCCCGTAAACATAGAACAATATGATGGGACAACTGACCCAACAGTATGGATAGAGGATTTCCTCCTCCACATCCACATGGCACGAGGAGATGACCTCCACGCCATCAAGTACTTACCCCTGAAGCTCAAGGGGCCAGCTCGGCACTGGTTGAATAGCCTCCCCGAAAACTCCATTGGGTGTTGGGAGGACCTAGAAGAGGCATTCCGATCTAACTTCCAGGGCACTTATGTTCGGCCACCAGACTCATCCGATCTCAGCAACGTCGTTCAGAATCCCGGAGAGTCCGCACGGCTATTCTGGAACCGCTTCCTGACCAAGAAGAATCAGATCGTAGACTGCCCGGATGCCGAAGCTATAGCCTCCTTCAGGCATAACATTCAGGATGAATGGCTGGCACGACATCTCGGCCAGGACAAACAAAGGACAATGTCCGCCCTCACGTCACTCATGACCCGCTTTTGCGCGGGCGAAGATAACTGGCTCGCTCGACGTAGCCATAACCCCGAAGACCCCGGAACCTCTGAAGTTCGGGATGGGAACGGGAAACCGAAGCGCAACAAGAACAAGCGCCGGCACAATAATAGTGATGCCGATGATACGGCCATCAACGCCGGCTTCCGCAATTCCCGCTTTGGGCAGCGGAAGAAGCCTCCTAAAGGCAAGCAAGACGGACCCACCCCGCTGGACAAGATTCTAGAGAGACCTTGCCAGATCCATGGCACTCAGGAGAAGCCCGCCAATCACACCAACCATAACTGTTGGGTCTTCAAGCAGGCCGGCAAGCTCGCAACTGAGGACCAAGGCAAGAGCCCATGCAGCGAGGACGAGGATGAGCCTCGTGGTCCGATCGGTGGCGGTCAAAAGAAATTACCCCCAGAGGTGAAAACAGTAAACATGATCTACACCACTCATATACCCAAAAAGGAGAGGAAGCGCGCCCTTCGAGATGTCTACGCCATAGAGCCTGTAGCCCCGAAGTATAACCCATGGTCGGCATACCCGATCACTTTCGATCGGCGCGATCATCCGACCAGTATCCGTCACGGGGGTTCGGCCGCACTCGTCCTAGACCCGATCATAGATGGGTACCACCTTACTAAAGTCCTCATGGACGGTGGAAGTAGCCTTAACCTGATTTACTCAGATACGGTGAAAAAGATGGGCATAGATCCTTTGAGGATCAAGCCCAGCAACACTACCTTCAAAGGAGTAATCCCAAGCATTGAAGCCCGGTGCACAGGCTCTGTAAGCCTGGAGGTTGTGTTCGGCTCGCCCGATAACTTCCGAAGCGAGGACTTGATCTTCGACATCGTACCTTTCCGCAGCGGCTATCACGCCCTGCTAGGCCGTACAGCGTTCGCTCGCTTTAATGCCATCCCGCACTACGCATACCTCAAGCTCAAGATGCCCGGCCCCAGGGGGGTCATTACCGTAAACGGCAACACAGAGCGCTCCCTCTGAACTGAGGAACATGCGTTGGCCCTGGCGGCCGAATTCCACTACACCGAGGATTGGCAATCGCCGACATCTGCCGTCAAGGCACCCAAGACTGGGAAAAAAGCTCGGTCTCAATCCGAGGTACCAGAACCTTCCACTCCCTGTAAATAGGGACTCGCCCCCATCGCACTGCCCTATTACCGGCAAAGTACGTGCCAAAGAGGCACAACTTTGCGCTTAAAATTCCATGGGCAGCGGTGGGGACAAACTATTACAGGGTAGGTGTTCGGCTGGACCGAATTGTCACCGTCAACACGTCTTCGGACACTCTACAAGTACCATAAAAGTGCCTGCCACAAGGCGTCAAGCCCATCCATACCTCGGCAAATTCTCAAGACCTTTTTCTTCCAGGTCCGTTAGCCGAACTAACAAAGCCCATAAAGGGATACACCTCCTTAGGAGATGCAGGAGTAGATATGCGACAGGGCGCACCAAGGACGTCAGGTCATCTATCGAAGGCCCTTGGTACAACCTCTCCTGTAAAATTTATATTTCATTTATCAAATACCTGTAAACAGTTGCATCGGCAATTTGAATAATAAGAGTTGTTGAGTAAAATGCAGATATATCATTTTTTCTTTGCTGTCCCTTTTCGGAACACCTTCTGTTTTCTCCCTCTTGCGAACCTGTTTCGGTATACTGTATGATGCAACCGGCTAATAGACCGGGCGCTCGACTTTAAAAATCGCCCTAATCACAATTTCTTTAAGTGTTCGGCGTCTTGGAATTCCGCTTTATATGCATTGGTTCCGAACTATGTCTTGGGTCAATAGTTGGGTTGCCCGGCTCCTGTGCTTGCCCCTTTATGTTCCGCTCGCTCGGCTAAAAGGGCAAAGGGAGCACCGCTGCGATTGTGCTTCCGGCTAGCCTGGTCAAGCGCCTCAGCGGAGAAAGCCGAAAACCGACTGTCATAGTATGCGCGAACCGGTCTGCGAATCCGAGCTTAACTAAATCTCGTCAGAGGTTATTCCGTGTCATACGATGGGTTTGGTGTTCGCACAAACCAGTGATATAGGCTTTGGCCACGGTTCATCCGAACATCACAAACACCTGGGGGCTCGTTGTTGGCTCCCGCACTCCTTTCTCGCGCCCCTATGGCTAAGTGAAAGCAATAAAGCATTATGGTTCGATTGCCTTGTCCGCCCCACACTACCGCCTTCGGGTGCCGATAAGCTCGGCTAAGGGTTATAGTGCGGTTGGAAGAGACACCTTGTGTAGTGTCTACACGGGGGCTGAAGCCGACGACTTGCAGCTTTCAGGGTTAACGGCCACAAAGGAGTTATAAAGGATGCAAAACATACAATACATGATAAAAAACCATGCATTTTAAATTTATACATGCTGACAAGTCTTCGGACATATCACAGCATCCTACTCATACTCATTCTCTCTTGTACATTGTGATTCTATGGCCCGAGCACCCTCCATAACTCCGGAGAAGTACAGCTCGGGGCGCCTATGACCCTTCCCAGGAGGCGGAGGAGCTGTGGCTACCTTCAATGGATCCAGCCATGGCCAGTGCACCTTGGCCGTCGCAAAGGTCATCCTTGCTCCTTCTATGCAGGAAGACCGCCTCAATGCGTCGATCCGAGGAGTGGCGTCGCTCAGCTTCCGCACTAGGCCGAAGTAGCTGCCCGGCAATGGCTCGTTGGGCCACAGCCGGATCCAGAGATCCTTCAGGGCCGGTTCCGCCATCCGATGTAGCTCCATCAGCTGCTTCAGCTGCTCCACAAGGAGAGGAGAACGCTCGGGGGCTTCGAATTGCGCCCAGAATAGCCGAGCTTCATCTTCTTCTCCCCGCGAAGCATAGAACTGCTTCGCATCCGCTAAGCCCTTCTGGAGGTCCGAGCAGGCGCCTGAGGAACGCCATACCTGGTTAAGCAACTCGAACTTGCTGTCCCCGAAGTTACACTACAAGGAATACGGCTTACCATCCATGATAGCTTTGGCTTGGCGGAGCTCCTCTTCAAATGAACGCCTCTCCACCCGCTCCTTCTGGAGATCGGTTTTCAGGGTGGATAGTTCGGCGGCTTGCTCTTTCCCTTTCAGCTCAAGGACCTCGCACTTCTTGCTGGCGTCCTTGAGCTCCTGTTGAATCTCTTCCACCCGAGCCTCATGCTTGTCGCTGGTGGCTCTAAGGGCGGATAGAGCGGTGGCCGCTTCTTTGGCCGCCGCCTTCTCAACCAAAGCTTCTTGCTTCGCTTTCTCAAGCTCGGCTTTGAGCTTCTCTATCCCTTTCGCCGAGGCTGCGTAAGTATCGACTTATGTTCAGAAACCGTGTTGATAGAGCGGTAAAGAAGAGTTTTGATACTCTCATTTCGGCTTACCTTGCGCCCCGTCGAATCTCTTGTTCAGAGCATCAAGCTCGTCTTCGGAGCTCTTGAGCTTTCGATTCAGCTCCTCTAGCTCGGCGGCGTTAGTAGCCGCTGCTGTCGACGAAGCCTGTATCACAGAGTTATATAACCATTAAAGAGGTTTAGAAACTCCGAACTGTCACTAAAGCTGACTCTGTGTCCGGACCACTAATGGGCTGATCGGCCTATCCGAACACATATTGTCCGACGCTCAGCTCGGATGTAAGGCTAAGTTGGACCCCCAGGTAAGTTTTCCAAACTTACCCAGGGCTCGGGGGCTGCTATGTGTATAACAATTACTTAAATAAATCAATATTTCACAAAGTAGGGCATTACTTGGCTTTCCTGAAAGCCCGTCAGGAGACCGTCGAAGGCCTCCTTCAGTCCGGAATCCACGGACTGAATGCTCCGCAATACCGCACCCATAAGGATGTGGTGCTCACTAGAAATGGAGGCGCTGGACAGAGCCTCCCCCATGGCCGGCCACCCTGTGGTCAGCGGAGCCGGTGGGGGATCGGGTAACCCGATCTCCAGTCGGAGATTGAATTGGTACCTCCGGAGGCGTCGTGTGCTCCGGAGATGGCCTTGGAGGAGACTGGGCGTTTCCATGTCCGGCCTCATCGGTGTCCGGGTGAGTCTTCTCCCCCGGGTCTTCGGTGGCCGAGGTCTTAGCCTCGACCATGACGACGTCGCCTTCACCTCCAGTGTTCGGCTCCAGGGAAACCTGCTGGGACGACACCTCCATGGCTTCCTTCGTAGTGCCCGGAGGAGAAGGGCGCGACGCAGACCCACTCTCCGCTAGTTCGGCGGGCGGGGTCTCCCCGTCCGAAACTTGGTCGGTGGGGAGAACGCGTGGTGGGCTGCAAATTGATCAGCGTTCATATGTTAATAAACATTCTAAATTGAGCACCGATGGCTCAATGGGTCTTCGGATACTTACCTTCGAGGTGGGGGCTTGACCCTGAGGTTCCTCCGCGGAACCCTCTCGAAGTCCTCGGACTCGGTGTTCGAGTCCGAACTGTCGTCAGACAAGATCACCTGTGTCCGGCGCGGTTTCTTTTGGGCGGGAGGAGCTACCTCCTCTGAGGCGTCCGATGACGCCGCCATCTTTCCTGTGAGGGGGGAATCGCCTCCCCCCTCAGCCTCGTGTTCCTCCTCTTGATTTGAGGAGGCATGAGTCTCTTCGGACGCAGCCCCTGGCTGGTCCCTGTTGCGCAGGCCAGTTCGTCCTGGCTTCTTCTTCTCCTTCTTCTCTGGCGCCCTATAGGGCGCCACGACGAGCATCTCCAGCAGCAGCAGAGACTTGGGGTCTTCGGGCTGTGGAGCCGGACACTTGATGCCCATGGCCTTGCTCGACCATTCCTATGAAAGGTAATCGGAAAATGCTTAGAATATCTCTGAGCAGATGGAGCCGATGTAATAACACGACACTATACCTCGGGTGCAGGCTTGATGGCGCTCAAGCCCTTGTCCTCCCTGCTTGGCCAGTTCTCCTGCGCCTTGAACAGCGCCTTCCATAGTTTCTCCCGCGTAGTGCGGAAGAGTTGACGAACTGTAGGGTCGTCGTCCGTCCGGTAATCCCACATGGGAGAGCTCCGGCGCTGGCAGGGGAGGATGTGCCGTCGAAGCATGACCTGAACCACGTTGGTCAGACCAACTCCTTCCCTGATTAGGGAGGCGATGCCCCTTTGCAAGTCCTCCACCTCTGTTTCCGACCCCCAGTCGAGACCCTTCCTGACCCATGAGGTCAATCTGGTTGGGGGGCCGGACCTAAATTCGGCAGGAACAGTTCCGCATTCGGCAAAAACAGTACCGCCTTCCCCCTCCTTGGGCTCGGTGATGTAGAACCACTCCCTCTGCCAGGTTTTGATGGTGTTGATGAAGGTGCCGGATGGCCACACTGCGCGCGGAAGCTTGCCGATGACTGCCCCGCCGCAGTCCGCGTGTGCTTCGGCGACACACTTCGGCTTGATGTTGTAGATTTTGAGCCACAGTCCGAAGTGTGGCTCGACCCACAGGAATGCCTCGCGGATAATGATAAAAGCAGATATATGCATGAAAGAGTTCGACGGGAGGTCGTGGAAGTCAAGCCCATAGAAGAACATAAGGCCCCTCACGAAGGGGTGAAGGGGGAAGCCTAATCCCCGGATGAAGTGGGGGACGAAGACCACCCTCTCGCCTGACTTGGGGGTGGGGATCACCTGGCCCTCCTCTGCGGCTCGGTGTAAGACGTTGGCGGGGAGATAGCTGGCGTCCTTGAGATCTCGGATGTCCTGGTCTTTGACCGTGGAAGCTTCCCATTTGCCGCTGGCCATGGCTGAGCTCGGAGGGGGGAGGATGGAAGATTTAAATCTGGGCTCAGGGAGCTCGGAAATGTGGGGAAGCAGGAGGTGAATGGGGATGTGGATAAGCCTTAGGGTTTCCTTCCCCTTTTATTAAAGATTATTGCCGGTTAGCCTCCCTTCGCGACGCCGTGAATCTCTCCGCTTCCCGAGACATGTGTGCCGTTGTGCGCGATTAAACATATCCCATGTAAAACGGGGCACGATCTGTGCATTGATAGATCGTGTTGGAGGAAACGGCCTCGAACCATGAATCGAGTCTTCGCGACTGGTTTAGAGGTCGTGGTGGGCCGTGGCCTTTCATCTGAAAAGTTGTCAGAAAACGCTATTGGTTTTCTGACGTTTGGCCTTCGAAGCCGAACTACTCATGGTGTGCGGACGGTCTATGATCGGAAACATTACACGTCGACGGAGGCCGAACTGTAGTTCGAGCCGAACACTGTTTGGAGAAAGGAACTTGCCTCGCAAGCCGAAGACTCTGATCACTCGAAGCAGCTGGAGCCTGGACCCTTGGCGATGGAGGCTAGTTCGGGGGCTACTGAGGGAGTCCTGGACTAAGGGGTCCTCGGGAGACCGGCCTATGTCTTATGGGCCGGACTGTATGGGCCACTTGCCGAATACTAGAAGAATAGAAGACCTCCTCTCCAAGAAGGAAGCTTCGGGAATCGTGGATTGTTCTCCATGTTGGGAATAGCGAATAGGCATGTTTATTCCTTCGACGTGTAACCGACCATGTGTAAACCCTAGGGACCCCTGGCGTCTATATAAGCCGGAGGGTTTTAGGATGTAGAACAACAGAACTCATCTAGGGTTTTAGTCATACGATCTCGTGGTAGATCAACTCTGTAAACTCGTTACACTCAATATAATCAAGCAGGACGTAGGGTATTACCTCCATAGGAGGGCCCGAACCTGGGTAAAACCTTGTCCCCTTTGTCTCCTGTTACCATCGATCCAAGTATCACAGTTCGGGACCCCCTACCCGAGATCCGCCGGTTTTGACACCGACACCTGTGTCGCATTCAGAGGGACATTTGGATACCCCGGGAAATTCTGGATCTGTATTGAGTAAAGAGAACGTATTAATAAACAACAAATTTAATTGTAAAACCAGATGCACGACCAACGAAAGATATGTGGCTGACGAACTAACCCTGAAATGATGCAGCCATTCATACTTAGGTCCGTGAGGCTCCGACGCAAGAACCGGAGCCCCATCATAAACACCCAAGAAACATTGTGTCATAGATGCCTCCCAACCAGGCGGTGCATCCAACGGTCCTATGGCACGACCCGCCAAGGGTAGGCCCAACAGCATCGAGACATCCTCTAGAGTAGGAGCCATCTCTCCCCAGCGGAAGTGGAATGTGTGGGTCTCAGGCCTCCATCGGTCCACTAAGCAGGTGAGCAGAGAGGAGTCAATGGCGACGCGTCTGGAGGTGTCAGTGTCCTCTACTAGACGCGCGAAAGGTAAAAGTCCAGCCCATTTCAACCTGCATATCAGAAAGCATAACAATTCATTTAGTGTGACACATTAAATCTAGCTTGAAATAAATAAATAAGTAAAACACGTACCTGTCAACCCAATCCAGATGTATCTTCCAGTCCACCTTAGAAGTGCGAGTGCGAAGGGGGTCGAGCTTGCGCTCACATAATAGCGAGGCACGATGCTTACTATCAACCTCCGGATTTAGCAACGACGGTACCTCCATTCTACAATAGGGCATTCAGCAAATCCAGGCCTTGCTGAAAATTGCCCTGCAGCAAAATTCGAAGGTATCACAGTCGCACCAACGCATTCATAATAAGTCCACTCGGGCGGACACCGTCCAGTCTGCTCACAGTCCTCTCGCGCCAAGGAAAGACCCGCGAACTCCTCCTCTTCCGAGAGGTCCGCACGGAGGACGCGGGCGCGATGATCACGACGTCAGTCGAACCCCCCCTCCGAGGGGCGGCTCACGTGGCCAACATCCATATGACGGTGGCTACCCACTCGGGAGGGACCGTGAGCGGAGCCCTGTCCGACACAGAGGCTATGACGCCTGGTCCGACATCACTCAGCGAGTGGTTGATCGGAACAGATATGACAGAGACCGAGTGAGCGGCTAGGGTATTACCGGTCTCAGGTGTTTCAGCAGATACATCCGGGAGGCTGAGATACCCCCCAATTACCGGTTAGCAACTGGAATCGGCAAGTTCAACGGCGAATCCAAGCCGGAGACTTGGCTCGAGGATTATCGAGTGGCCGTCCAGATCGGCGGCGGCAATGATTTCGTTGCGATGAAGCACCTTCCACTCATGTTGGAAGGATCTGCGCGAGCGTGGCTGAATCAATTGCCCGCCAATTGCATTTATTGTTGGGAAGATTTGGCCCGAGTGTTCGTCAAGACATTCGAAGGCACATACATGCGCCCGGGTGGATTGACAGAACTGCAGCACTTCGTCCAGAAGAGCAACGAGACTCTCCGTGAGTACATCCAGCGCTGGACCACGGTGCACAACACCGTGGAAAATGTGACTGAGCATCAGGCCATGTGCGCCTTTAAGGCAGGCACTCGGTATCGGGAATTGATCTTGAAGTTCGGTCGAGCTGGGGATCTGTCCCTTAGTCGGGCCATGGAGATCGCGAATAAGTACGCCAATGGCGAGGAACAAGACCGTCCCCGTAGCGGCAAAGGACGAGCTAGCAACGCCCCTCAATCGGGGGGCAATGCTGGGAAGAATTAGAAGCGAAAGGCTGATGCCTCCGGCAAGGCAGAGGTGGCAGCCGTTCAAGGGCAAGGCCAAGGCAAGCCGAAGCCGAAGAAAAAGAAGAAATAGTGGATTCCCAAGAAGAAGTCTGACTCTAAATCCGACATTCTTGATCAGCCCTGCCAGATTCATACCAAGACGGATGAAGAAGGCAACGTTGTGCTCCCGAAGCACACCACTCGGGAATGTCGCCTGCTCAAGCAGGAGATGGGCGCAGAGCCCTCGACTGAAAAAGTTGATGTCGAGGACGATGAAGGTACTTCCGAGTACCCACAAGTTGATAAAGTCCTCATGATCTTCGCTGACGTCGAAAGCAAGAGGCAGTTGAAGGTTGTCAATAGGTAGGTCAACATGGCAGTTCCGACTGCCACCAAATACCTCAACTGGACAGAGACACATGTTACTTTTGACCTGTCCGACCATCCACCTCACATAGCCACCCATGGGAGGCACGCACTGGTCATTGACCCGGCTGTGGTTGGAGTCTGACTACGTAAGGTCCTGATGGATGGAGGCAGCGGACTCAATATAATTTATGCTGACACGCTCAAGGCAATGGGCATCCCGATGTCTCAATTGAGCAAGAGCAACATGCATTTCCACGGGATTGTTCCTGGGAAGAAGGCGGAATCACTCGGCCAGATCGCTCTGGACGTCATGTTTGGGAGCGAAAAGAATTTTCGAAAGGAAAGGTTAACCTTCGAGGTGGTAGACTTCTGCAGCGCTTACCACGCCATCCTGGGTAGGCCCGCCTACGCGCATTTCATGGCTAGACCATGTTACGTGTATCTCAAACTCAAGATGCCAGGGCCTAAAGGCGTGATCACGGTGACTGGCGACCGGAAGATTGCTGAAGAGTGCCTCCAACGGGGCTCCAAGATCGCCAACGAGCAGGTGCTCGCAGTCGAGCTCGAAGGGTACAAGAAAGAAGTGGACACGGCCGATTTGCTCAGGTCAAAACGGCCAGCTTCGGAATCGGCTTTTCAATCGGCCGGCGAGACCAACCATGTCCATGTTCATCCGAGTGACCCAAGTGCTGCTCCGACAAACATCTCCACGTCACTCGGAGAGAAATAGGAAGCCGAGCTCATCCAGTTCCTCCGTGAGAACTGGGACATCTTTGCATGGAAGCCGTCTGACATGCCCGGTGTTCCCAGGGAACTGGCTGAGCACAGACTCCGAACCGATCCCAAGGCCAAGCCAGTCAAAGAGTACTTGCGTCGATCTTCCGTCGAGAAGCGCAAGGCGATTGGTCAAGATATAGCTCGACTCCTTGCCACCGAGTTCATTCGCGAGGTTTACCACTCCGAGTGGCTCGCGAATGTCGTTCTGGTGCCGAAGAAGGACAAATCACTCCGCATGTGTATTGACTTTAAACACCTCAATCGGGCCTGCCCGAAGGATCATTTTCCTTTACCCCATATAGATCAAATAGTGGACTCTACCGTCGGATGCGAACGTTTGTCGTTCCTGGATGCATACTCCGGGTACCACCAGATCCGAATGTACGGGCCTGATGAAATAAAGACGGCCTTCATCACCCCATTCGGGTGTTTTTGCTATGTCACTATGCCATTCGGCCTGAAGAATGCTGGAGCTACTTTCCAGCGTATGATCCAGAAATGCTTGCAAAAGCAGATCAGTCGGAACGTGGAGGCTTATATGGATGATATCGTGGTCAAGTCTAGGAAAGGTTCCGACCTCCTGACCGACCTTGCCGAAACCTTCGCGAACCTACGATGCTTCGAAATAAAGTTGAATCCAGCTAAGTGCACATTCGGAGTGCCCGCCGGAAAGTTACTCGGTTTTCTCGTTTCTGAACGAGGGATTGATGCCAATCCAGATAAAATCAGTGCCATAGTCCGAATGAAGCAACCAGAATGCCTGCACGACGTGCAAAGGCTCACAGGTTGCCTTGCGGCCCTGAGCCATTTCATCTCAAGACTCGGTGAGAAGGCACTCCCTCTTTACCGACTGATGAAAAAGTCTGACAAGTTCGAGTGGACTTCTGAAGCACAAGCCGCGTTCGAAGAACTCAAGGCATTGCTTTCCACCCAGCCAGTGTTAGCTGCTCCGGGCAGCCAGGAACCTTTACTCCTGTACATCGCGGCTACCAGCCAAGTGGTGAGCACCGTCCTTGCCGTAGAGCGCGAGGATCCGGGAAAAACATTCAAGGTCCAAAGACCCATATATTACATCCCAGAAGTGTTGACCCCTTCCAAGCAAAGGTACCCACACTATCAAAAGCTGGTCTATGGTATTTACCTGACTGCTAAAAAGGTGGTTCACTACTTCCAAGATCACTTGGTCACGGTCATTAGCAACGCTCCCCTGTCGGAGATCTTGCATAATAAAGACGCTGCTGGCCGAGTGGCAAAATGGGCAATTGAGCTCCTTCGGTTGGAGATCAAGTTTGAAGCCAAGAAAGCAATCAAGTCCCAGGCATTGGTTGATTTTATGGCCGAGTGGATTGAGCAAGAGCAGCCAATTCCGAGCGTTCCCGAGCACTGGACTATGTTCTTTGATGGATCCAAGATGCTCAATGGCTCGGGGGCTGGCGTGGTTCTTGTTTCTCCCAAAGGAGACCGTCTGAACTATGTCCTCCAAATCCATTTCGATTCATCAAACAATGAGGCCGAGTACGAATCCCTCCTGTATGGGCTCCGTATGGCCATCTCACTTGGCATTCGTCGTTTGATGGTCTACGGTGATTCGGACCTTGTTGTCAACCAAGTGATGAAAGAGTGGGACATTCGGTGTCCAGCTATGAACGGCTACTGCAACGCGGTCAGAAAGCTGGAGAAGTTTGGAGCTGCATCACATTCCTCGCGCAAAGAATCAGGCAGCAGACGACCTGGCAAAGATTGGGTCTACTTGGCGAGCAGTCCCTAAGGACATATTCCTTGAACATCTGCGCGCCCCAACAGATGCAGAAGATCCTTTCACGGAGGAGCCCCCACAAGCAGTCGGTCCATCAAATCCGACTGAGGTTGACGTCCCGGCCGTGGTCGATCTAGTCCATGAAATGCTGGTAATCACTCCCGAGTGGACTCAACCCTATTTGGCATACTTGCTCCGGCAAGAAATCCCCGAAGATGAATAAGAAGCTCGCCGAATTGTCCGTTGATCCAAGGCATTCGAAGTTTTGGGGGATCAGTTATACAAGAAAAGCACTACAGGAGTCACTCGGAAATGCATTTCCCCAGAGGAAGGGCTGCAGATCTTACACGAGATTCACTCGGGAACTTGCGGCCATCACGCATCCTCTCGGACCTTGGTCGCTAAGGCTTTCCGAGTGGGTTTTTATTGGCCCCGCACCAATGAAGCAGCAAGAGATCTGGTCGACCTGTGCTTCGGGTGTCAATTTTACAAGAACAAATCCCACAAGCCTGCGTCCGCGCTAAAGACGATCCCTCTCACTTGGTCGTTTGCCATGTGGGGTCTTGACATGGTCAGGCCTCTGCGGACCGGGTCGAGTGGATTTACCCACCTGCTTGTGGCGGTTGACAAGTTCACCAAATGGGTTGAAGCGAAGCCCATCAAAAGCTTGGATTCCGGTACTGCCGCCAGTTTCATTCGGCAGATCATCTTCAGATTCGGCGTGCCACATGACATCATCACAGATATTGGGAAGAACTTCGACTCGGACGAGTTCCGTGAGTTTTGTTTCTCTCAAGACTCTCGGGTTAACTATGCCTTAGTGGCTCACCCGCAGTCGAATGGACAGGCAGAACGTGCAAACGGAATGATCCTCCAAGGGCTGAAACCCCGATTGATGAGGGACTTGAAGTACGCTGCGGGGGCCTGGGTCGAAGAGCTGCCATCCGTCTTATGGGGCATACGAACAACCCCGAACCGCTCTACAAAGCGTACTCCTTTCTTCATGGTGTACGGATCAGAAGCCGTGCTGCCGAGTGATCTTCAACACAATTCCCCCCGAGTGGAACAATATGATGAAGCCGAAGCCGAAGCAGCACGTCAAGATGGTCTTGACCTCTTGGAGGAAGAGAGAGAGCTGGCCCTCATCAGATCGACGCTCTATCAACAGGATCTGAGGCGTTACCACGGCAGACAAGTCAAGGGCCGAGCTTTTTAGGAAGGAGACCTGGTTCTCCGACTGGACCAACAAAGACCCCATAAGTTGGCGCCTCCGTGGCAAGGGCCATACGCGATCTCCAAAGTCCTGCACAATGGAGCCTACCGGCTTTACAATATCAAAGATGGCGTAGAAGAGCCTCGAACTTGGAACGCGGATCTACTTCGCAAGTTCTACACGTAGAACGCGACTACTTTAGTTTGTCATTCCAATAATGAATCCAAGTGATCTCGATGAATAAAGTTTCGTTCCTTTATGTTTTGTCGAAATTTAACTCTTTTCATTCCGGTGAATCAATCTCCCTTATCACCCCCAGTGGGTGTAAAATGCTTAGCTGCGACCCCGCATCGCCTAAGTTAAAAAACTGTTTTGAGTGGGCTATCCTCCAGACTCGGACACTAAGATGGACATGACCATCATTGTTCTCACGAACAACTCCGAGTGCGGTTCTCACCCACACTCGGGAGCTTAGATGCGACCCCGCGTCGCCTAAGTTAAAAACCGTTTCGAGTGGGACATCCTCCACACTCAGACACTAAGATGGACAGGACCATCATTACTAAGATGGACATGACCATCATTGTTCTCACGAACAACTCCGAGTGCGGGTCTCATCCACACTCGGGGGCTTAGCTGCGACCCCGCGTCGCCTAAGTTAAAAACCGTTTCGAGTGGGACATCCTCCACACTCGGACACTAAGATGGACAGGACCATCATTACTAAGATGGACATGACCATCATTGTTCTCATGAACAACTCCGAGTGCGGGTCTCATCCACACTCAGGGGCTTAGCTGCGACCCCGCGTCACCTAAGTTAAAAACCGTTTCGAGTGGGACACCCTCCACACTCGGACACTAAGATGGACATGACCATCATTACTAAGATGGACAGGACCGTCATTGTTCTCACGAACAACTCCGAGTGCGGGCCTCGCCCACACTCGGGAGCTTAGCTGCGACCCCGCGTCGCCTAAGTTAAAAACCATTCCGAGTGTGGGCCATGCCCACACTCGGGGGCTTAGCTGCAATTCCGTATCGCCTAAGTTAAAAACCATTCCGAGTGCGGGCCACGCCCACACTCGGAGGCTTAGTTGCGATTCCGTATCGCCTAAGTTAAAAACCACTCCGAGTGCGGGCCACGCCCACACTCGGGGGCTTAGCTATGACCCCGCGTCGCCTAAGTTAAAAACCGTTTCGAGTGGGACATCCTCCACACTCGGACACTAAAATGGACTAGACCATCATTACTAAGATGGACAGGACCATCATTGTTCTCACGAACAACTCCGAGTGCGGGCCTCGCCCACACTCGGGGGCTTAGCTGTAACCCCGCGTCGCCTAAGTTAAAAACCATTCCGAGTGCAGGCCACTCCCACACTCGGGGGCTTAGCTGCGATTCCGTATCACCTAAGTTAAAAACCATTCCGAGTGTGGGCCATGCCCACACTCGGAGGCTTAGTTGCGATTCCGTATCGCCTAAGTTAAAAACCACTCCAAGTGTGGGCCACACCCACACTCGAGGGCTTAGCTGCGACCCCGCATCGCCTAAGTTAAAAACCGCTTCGAGTGGGACATCCTTCACACTCGGACACTAAGATGGACAGGACCATCATTGTTCTTACGAACAATTCCGAGTGCGGATCTCGCCCACGCTCGGGGACTTAGTTGCGACCCCGCATCGCCTAAGTATAAACATTCAGAAATCAAAAGATCGAATGAAATCAAGGCAAATAGAAACTGCATCACTTGAAACGAAAGTGCGGATAAAGGTTCCGACGACAGGAGCCTCAGGCTCATTCAAAGTCTTACGGTTACAACTACCAGTCGACATTCCGAGGCAAAAGCTTAAAGAGTTTTTAACCCGACGATCACTCGAGGCGAGGCGGGACCACCGCTTCAACAAAGGTGTCCAGGTCGATGCTATCTGCGATCCGAGTGGCAGCTTCCATAAACATATCCATGAAGTCTTCAACCTCGGCGTGCTTCCTGTTAGCAACCTCTAGAGACCTCAACTTCTTCTCGTCCACTCCCTTGTAGTGAACACGGACGAGTGAGAGGGCGATGTCAGCTCCAGCTCGAGCCGCAGATTTTTTTCCAGGCCTTCACTCGGCTCGGTACATCTCTCACTCGGATGAGAGCAGATTCCAGATACTTTTAAGGCTCCTCGTCAGAAAAGACATCCCGATCAATGTCTGTGACAGCAGTGCTGAGCCTTTTCATGTACGCAGTCACTTGAGCGACGCGTTCTTCCAAGCGAAGAATGGCCATAGCAGCGCTATCCTTGAGCAGCTCTTGGGACGGGTCCAGCTCCTTCTCGATCTTGTCAGTCTCCTCGGCAACATCATCGCAGAAATCTGGGTTTCGTTGAATGAAGAAAACAATCAGAAATGAATAGAATTCATTCAGCCAGACAAGGTTGCACAAGAATCACTCGGGAATGTTTACCTTTGAGTTTTTCACTCATGGAGTCGCCGTATTCTTCGACAAACTGCTCCAGCTCGGTTTTCTTGGCTATGATGCGCTTGAGCTTGGTCTCCCACTCAGCATACGACTTCTTCAACTCGGCGAGCTCTTCCCTGGACTTCTTCGCAGCAACCTCCAGAGCTTTCTTCTCTTCTTCCAGCTTCCCGACTGCCTTCAGCTTCTCCTCGACTTCCTTGTCCTTATGGCTGGCCTCCTTCTGGGCAGCTGCCAGATCTGTGTCTTTCTTCTCGAGGGCTGACTTCACGGTTTCTAAAGAAATATAATTCTTCAGCCTCTCGACAAGTTTACGATTTTCGCCACGAAGATCTGATGAAGTAGACTTAGTCGGACAGGGAGGGAGGACAGTTTTTGCAGCAGTTGGACAGGATGAACGTACCTTCGATTGTCTTTTTTTCCTGCTCCAATCGGGCATTCTTGGCTTTCCCAGCTTCTAGGTTGAGGCGCAGGTCCTGCACCTCCTTCTCCAGGGCATTGTAGTGGCTCCCGAGCTCACAAATAGCCTGCAAACAGAAAACAATATTGGCCAAAATTTTGACTCGGACTCTAAGACTCCCGCGGACTGCTTCAGTCGACAACAGTCTCGGGGACTACACCCAGTGGGTGCGCTCAGCGCGCCCCCACTGGAAGATCAAATACAAGGCTTTTCTTCAAGTTTAACAAATGGATCGAACATCAAATTCATTCAGACTCTTAGACTCCCGCCGACTGCTTCAGTCGACGGCAGTCTCGGGGACTACACCAAGTGGGTGCGCTCAGCGCGCCCCCACTGGAACCCAAAAACACCCAGCAGGTGTGCTCGGATGCAAATCTACTTAGGACAGAAGTAAAAAAATCTCGACTGAGGAAGGTACTTACGAGAGTACTTACTCGGACATTCTTCTTCAACGCCTCACTCGCATCATACGCCGTCTTCAGTCGTTCACTCATCACCTCCAGCTGGATTAACGCCTCTTTGCTTGCTCCTACTTGATCCTCCGGGACATGGTGTAGTGCAAAGATGTTGGTCATGGGAGGAGTCAACTGGGGGGATGATGTACCAGTTCCGAGTGCAGCTCCAGCTCCCGAGCTGGCCCCTCGTGCCGGCACCAAGGCATCGACAGGCGATGACTCCTGCATCACAACGTCCGCGTTGGCAGAAGGGTTCGGCAGGTCAACCTTGTCGTCCGCATCAATGTCGATCACTTCACGCGGAGCTGCAAGTGTTCAAAGGCACTCGGAAATGAGCAAAAAGTAAACCACGGCGTGCGCTCGAGTGAATCTGAAGCTTACCTTCTGAAGACGCAACATCGGCGTCAGCCCGCTCTTCCTCCGGAGTGTGGGGATCAGGTGAAGCAGTTGAAGTGTCAGCACTGCAAAGGAAACACTCGGATTATTACATCACTCGGATGAATTTAGACAACAATTCTTGAAGTGGAGATACTTACGCCGAGGCCACGGGAATGGTCATCATAATCTTCGGGATGGGGACTGCCTTCCGAGGTTTGGCCGTGGTGACTTTGGCCTGTTTCGCCACCTTCTCGGGTGATGAGACAAGTTCTCCACGCCCACGCTTCGAGCTGCGAGTCGAAAGGGCAGACCCAGTCGGCTTGACAGTTTTTGGCCCCTTGGGACCACCACCGTGGACTCCCGAGTCCTGGCGCGCCTTGGAACGGACTTCAGGCACTCGATCATCCGAGCGCGACGACTCCACCTCGTCGCTGCCCTCCGAGCCCTCTTCTTCTTCTTCATAGTCTTTGTCGTCATCGTCTTCTTCGTATTCCCCTACCTCTGCCAAGTCCTCTGGATGATCGGTATCGCTTGCCACGTCAACCGGACCTCTGTCCACAATTGGCACCTGGCTGTTCATTTGCATGAAAGCCTGCCGAATGAAGAACAGATCAGTCAGATCAATTGCAATAAGTACATAAATATCACTCGGATAGTGGACCTTCGAAGATTACCTCATTCGGCGGATTCTCTGATGAGAGTGGAGCCACCAGCCTGCTCCCTCTGGGGTTGTCACACACTGGAGTGATTGATGGGGATATGTACCTAGGGTAGGGTCTTAGGCCTGACCTACATACCCTACCTAAGGACACTACATTGGAGAACTTAAAGATTACAAGATTACAAGGAAGACTCCAACTGAAATCACCATGGCGCATGAGTCACTCGACAAAAAATCTACTCGGAGGTTTCTCCCTCCATTCGACAGCCGCCTTTCACTCGGAAGAACCAGAAGTCAGTCGACCGCAGAAGACCAGAAGCCACTCCAGGGAGGCCAACGGACAGGCGTTCGACTGGTCGCCATAAGTAGCATTTATTACATACGTTATCAGTAATGTTCACCTTTATTACCACGATCGAACCCTTGGTTGCCGGGTATTCATGAGGGGCAGCGCACTCTATATAAGCCACCCCTCCCCTCTGGCACAAGGGTTCGCACCCCCTGTAACTCACACATTCCACATGACAGAAACTCCCGAGCACTGAGACATAGGGCTGTTACCTCCACGAGAGGGGCCTGAACTCATACATCCGTGTGTACAATCTCGCCGTAGCTAGGACTCTGCCCTCTCCTTACGTACCCTTAACCTCTACTGTCAGGCTCGTTCCCACGACAGTTGGCGCCCACCGTGGGGCAGGCGTCTAAGCGACTTCCAGCGAGTTTGCAATTTTCTTCATCGTCATGTCTTCCGACGGCGGTTTGTTCCTAGGCCACGAGATCCGTATCGGTGCGCTCACCTTCGTCGCCGACGACTCGGCATGGCTTCAGGAAGCGCCTCTGGACGTTGAGGTGCTCCCGATCCATGGGGCGACACACTTCCGTGCAAGCTCCTGTGGCGTTCTTCTTCGGCAGCCGTCAACTCCGTACCTGTCGACTCCGGCATCGTTTGCTCTCCCCGTTGTTCGTCGCCGCAAGCGATCTGGTCGCTCGCGGCTCCAGCGTTGGGCGAGTCATGCGGCGGCTCGCCAAGCGTCATCTCCGCAGTGCGAGAGCTGCGATCCAGCGGCTAAGGTTCTTATGGCGGGTTCACAGCAAAGCCCGCCTGGCTACGGCCGCGGCGGGCACGAGGTTGGAGGACCGTCGAATCAGCAACAGCGCCCAGGCCTTGGAGGTCACGCGCCTTCGGCTCGAAGAGATGTAGAGGGCACTCGACGAGCGTATCCGCCAGCGTCCACAAGTTTCCAGTCGACGTCAGCGACAGTTGTTTCCGAGTGGATCTCAGAACAACGTCCAGGTATTCCGTACTCCAGTTCAAAATGTTGCAGCCGCTGCTAGGATTGCAAATTCCATTCAACCATCATGTTCACAGGCTGGCAGAGGTTTGTAGCAGATCCGAGCGTTGCTTGGGGCAGCGCAACATCAGAATTCGGCTGTTTCTCAGTCACGCAATAGGTTACACAGTAATTCGCCCAAGGCAGACACAGTTCAGTCGGCTCACAGCCCGGGGTCACCTCTGCGTCGCAGGGGCAGAGGTTACCGTGAAGATCAGTACCGAGATCAGCGGCGGGATCAGTTTGCTCCTCGTTATCACTGTGATGACCGCCGTCGAGTGCCTACTCCTCCGCGGGGTGGTTCATATGTGCCCTGGCACTATGATGATCGGCGCCCGTACGGCGATGAGCGGATTCCTGGGTTCGACGCGAGGTCTGTCCTCGTACAGAATCGGATTGACAGGGGCAAAGTTCACAGAGATGGTTATGATAGAGATCATCCGAGTGGAAGTGGTGCCGTTGTCTCTGGGCCCGAGTGTTTCAGCAGAGCCATTCGATCCGCTGAGATTCCCCCCAACTTCAGGTTGGTGGCTGGAGTAAGCAAGTTCACTGGTGAGTCGAAGCCGGAAACATGGCTAGACGATTACCGAGTGGCGGTGTAAATTGGTGGAGGAAATGACAATATAGCCATGAAGCATTTGTCTTTGATGTTGGATGGTTCGGCCCGAGCGTGGCTAAATCAGTTGGCTCCTTCTAGCATCTACTGCTGGGAGGATCTTGCCCGAGTGTTCATCAGAACTTTCGAGGGCACATGCAAGCGTCCCGCTGGTTTGTCTGAGCTGCAGCACTATGTGCAGAAACCGAATGAAACTTTGAGGGATTACATTCAGCGTTGGACCACCCTCCATCACACGGTGGAAAATGTTTCTGAGCACCAAGCCGTCTGCGCCTTCAAGGCCGGTGTTAAGTACAGAGAGCTTTATCTGAAGTTTGGTCGGACAGGAGATATGTCTCTGAGCAAGATGATGGAGATTGCCACTCGATATGCCAATGGCGAAGAGGAGGACCACCTCCGCAGCGGCAAGGGAAAGGCAGTCGACAATGATGCTGGTGGCGGCAAGGGAAAGGCAGTCGACAATGATGCTGACGACTGAGTTGTTTGATGTAATAAGAGTATTCTAGACAATGTTGTTTATCAAAGTTATGACTCCCGCAGTCCTTTGTCGATTCCGATCGCACAATCTCATATTCAAAAACACTCTGAGTGGTGAGCGACCCTCTCACTCGGGGGCTTAGCCGCGAACAAGTTTTCGCCTAAGTTAAAATTCCTGCCGAATGAATAGCATCCTATTCACTCGGAAACTTAGCTGCGAACCAGTTTTCGCCTAAGTTAAAAATACTACCGAGTGAATAGCACCCCATTCACTCGGAAACTTAGCTGTGAACCAGTCTTTATCTAAGTTGAAAACTCTTCCGTGTGACGAGCGACCCTCTCACTCGGGGGCTTAGCCGCGAACAAGTTTTCGCCTAAGTTAAAAATCCTGCCGAGTGAATAGCATCCTATTCACTCGGAAACTTAGCTGCGAACCAGTTTTCGCCTAAGTTAAAAATCCTGCCGAGTGAACAGCATCCTATTCACTCAGAAACTTAGCCGCGAACCAGTTTTCGCCTAAGTTAAAAATCCTGCCGAGTGAATAGCATCCTATTCACTCGGAAACTTAGTTGCGAACCAGTTTTCGCCTAAGTTAAAAATCCTGCCGAGTGAATAGCATCCTATTCACTCGGAAACTTAGCTGCGAACCAGTTTTCGCCTAAGTTAAAAATCGTGCCGAGTGAATAGCATCCTATTCACTCGGAAACTTAGCTGCGAACCAGTTTTCGCCTAAGTTAAAAATCCTGCCGAGTGAATAGCATCCCATTCACTCGGAAACTTAGCTGCGAACCAGTCTTCGTCTAAGTTGAAAACTCTTCCGAGTGACGAGCGCTTCTCTCACTCGGGGGGCTTAGCCGTGAACAAGTTTTCACCTAAGTTAAAAATCCTGCCGAGTGCATAGCATCCCATTCACTCGAAAGCTTAGCTGCGAACCAGTCGTCATCTAAGTTGAAAACTCTTCCGAGTGGAGAGCGCTTCTCTCACTCGGGGGCTTAGCCGCGAACGAGTTTTCGCCTAAGTTAAAAACCCTGCCGAGTGAATAGCATCCCATTCACTCGGAAACTTAGCTGCGAACCAGTCTTCGTCTAAGTTAAAAGCTCTCCCGAGTGACGAGCACTCCTCTCACTCGGGGACTTAGCCGCGAGTCAGACCTCGCTTAAGTTAAAGGCTGTTCCGAGTGACATGCAACATTTTCACTCGGAAACTTAGTTGCGAACCAGTTTTCGCCTAAGTTCAAAATTCTTCCGAGTAATGAGCATCCATCTCACTCGGAAACCAAACAAACTTAGCCAAGCAAAGGATTGGAAAGCAAAAAAGCAAACATGCAAACATTGTCTCTATCAGACCCCCGCCGATGCAAGCACTCGACGAAGGTCTCGGGGACTACACCCAGTGGGTGCACTCAGCGTGCCCCCACTGGACCTACTATCACTCGACCAGGTCCTACCTGTTGAGTGACAAGCGACTATCAAAACAAATCTAAGACCCCTGCCGATGTCACCGCCATTCGACAGCGGTCTCGGGGACTACACCCAGTGGGTGCACTCAGCGTGCCCCCACTAGACTAGAAACCACTCGACTAAGACCTGATCTACTCGAGGGGAAAACAAGCAAGTATGCACCAAAAGAAAACACCCAGTGGGTGTAGAGTCAAGATGGACGGGAATTCAATCAGAAATGAACTTACAATCGCACTTACTCGGACATTGGCACGAAGCGCTGAGCTGGCATCATAAGCCAACTTGCTGGCCTCGTATGCCTCCTTCGTACGCAGCATCATTTGCTCAGCCTGGATCATGGCCTCTTTGCCAGCTCCAGTCTGGTCCTTTCGGACGCGGTACAGAGGGAATGCGGGCGTCGGATGAGTCGGTGCTGCAGCGGAATGGCCACTCGGACCTGAGTCCGTGCTCAAGTTCACTCGGACGCATATCAAGACAGAATCGATCGGGGTGAATGACAAAGACTCCAATCGACGCAGACTTCTGTGAAGCCCTAAAATGCATTCAGAATTTTTGTGTCTTATCAGAACCTGCATCGATTCCTTTTTCACTCGAACCCCGATCCATTCGGGGGCTAATGATGGGGATATGTACCTAGGGTAGGGTCTTAGGCCTGACCTACATACCCTACCTAAGGACACTACATTGGAGAACTTAAAGATTACAAGATTACAAGGAAGACTCCGACTGAAATCACCATGGCGCATGAGTCACTCGACAGAAAATCCACTCGGAGGTTTCTCCCTCCATTCGACAGCCGCCTTTCACTCGAAAGAACCAGAAGTCAGTCGACCGCAGAAGACCAGAAGCCACTCCAGGGAGGCCAACGGACAGGCGTTCGACTGGTCGCCATAAGTAGCATTTATTACATAAGTTATCAGTAACGTTCACCTTTATTACCACGATCGAACCCTTGGTTGCCGGGTATTCATGAGGGGCAGCGCACTCTATATAAGCCACCCCTCCCCTCTGGCACAAGGGTTCGCACCCCCTGTAACTCACACATTCCACATGACAGAAACTCCCGAGCACTGAGACATAGGGCTGTTACCTCCACGAGAGGGGCTTGAACTCATACATCCGTGTGTACAATCTCGCCGTAGCTAGGACTCTGCCCTCTCCTTACGTACCCTTAACCTCTATTGTCAGGCTCGTTCCCACGACAGTGATCGCCTTGATCTTGGCTTCTACTATGTCTGCCGTGAGCTCCTCCGGGTGTGTTCGAGTGGTGTCTCTCGGCCCAGTATACTCCCACATGGGACGGACCCTGGCTTGCAGCGGTTGAATCCTCCTCTGGAGAAAAATCTCCAGTAAGTCGAGGCTGTTGACACCCTTCTGCACCAAAGCTACCAGGGCTATCACCAGGATGTCCACTTCTGTCTTCTCATCCTTGGTCACAGTCAGCCTGGGGACTGGCCGAATGCGTTCAGACGTATACGGAGGAAGTCCCGACTGACCTTCACCGACTGGAACATACTGGCAGTAAAACCAGTTTTCCTGCCAGCCCTTCACCGAATCTGGAAACGTCATCTGCGGGAAGCAAACTTTTCCCCGCGGCTGGATTCCCAGACCCCCACATAGCTGGGCCACATTCGTCTTATCCTTCGACCGAGTGGGCTTTTTTACAATCATCACTCGGCAAGTGAAGAGATGCTTGAACAAACCCCAATGGGGATGACAGCCCAAGAAATTTTCACAAAGAGAAATGAACGCGGCCAAATAAACAACAACATTGGGGGGGAATGTGATGGAGCTGAGCACCGAAGAAATCCAAGAATCTACGGAAGAATGGATGAGGCGGAAGGGAGAAACCTCGCTCGAGGTGAGTTACCAAGAGCACGCGCTCATCCCCTTTTGGCGAAGGCTCATCCTCGCCCGCCCCCGGCAACCGCCAGCTCCCCTCAGACAGGAGTCCCTGGCTCTCCAGCTCGAGCAGCCGGGCCTTGGTGACCCGCGACGCCAGCCATTCGCCTTGGGTCCATCCTGCCGGTGCCCCGACGCTTGAGTAGGAGCCGTGCGAACTCTTCTTCGCCTGCTCGGCCTTCGCGGTTGCTACGCGCATCCTCTCCGGCAAGCTCGGAACTAGTCTACGACAGGAGCACGGTGGAAAAATTGCGTACGGGTGACGGAGAAGACGAAGGAGGAGGCAAAGGGTGAGATCTGTTCCGCCTCCAACAGTGTCCTCGCCTTTTATATCGAAAATTGGACGAGATCTCTGGCCGTCAATCTGCAAACGGAGCGAGATCCGTGGATCCACTGTTCAGAGCCTTAGGGACACGTGGCGAAAATTTCGGCACAGTCATCGAGGCGTCGTGCCCACTACCCCCAATTTCGGCGACATGACCGTTCTACCGCGCGCCCGCGCGCATCTTTTGCGATTTTGAACGCGCAAAGTTGATTCATCTCCAACGTATCTATAATTTTTGCTTGTTCCATGCTGTTATATTATCATTCTTGGATGTTTTACAATCATTTTATAACAACTTTATATCATTTTTTGGGACTAACCTATTGACATAGTGCCAAAGTGCCAGTTGCTGTTTTTGCTTGTTTTTTACTTCGCACAAAATCAATACCAAACGGAGTCCAATCACGACGAAACTTTTTGGAGATTTTTCTAGACCAGAAGACACCCAGTGGACCAAGGAAGTGCCGGAGAGGTGGGCCGTGGAGACCACAACCCACCAGGGCGCGTCGGGGGGACCCCGGCGCGCCCTGATGGGTTGTGCCCTCCTCGGGGCCCCTCTCCACCACCTCCGATGCCTATAAATTCCCAAATATTCGTAAACCCCCAAAAATAACCCTAGACTCTCTGCTCCACCGTCGCAACTCTCTGTATCAACGAAAAACCAATCTGGAGACTTTTCAGTACCCTGCCGGAGAGGGGAATCCATCTCCGGTGGCCATCTTCATCATCCTGGAGGAGGCCATGACGAGGAGGGAGTTGTCCACCCTCGGGGCTGAGGGTATGTACCAGTAGCTATGTGTTCAATACCTCTCTCTCGTGTTCTTGAGATGTCATGATCTTGATGTATCACGGGCTTTGTTAATATAGTTGGATCATATGGTGTGTTTTCCTTACTATCATGTTGTGATGAATTGAATCTTTCTGTCGGCGTCCTGGGAACGGGGGTACCCAGAACTGCCTGCCTGCGGCCCAGGGCGTCGCCCACCTCAACGGCCTGGTGCGGCCTAACGCAGCCTCACTCAAGACAAGGCCCTCATGAGAGCCCCACGCTCACGAGGGGGAGGGCGCCAAGACCCTCCGAGGGAAGAGGCCTCCCCAGGCCCCCTCTTGAGCGGCGGAGATCTCTATGCAATACTCGGCCTCGGGAGGTCAAAGATGACGCAAGCCGGGCCAGGCGGGCGCCAGCGCGCGCCGAGGAGACATTTTCCTCTTTTGTACAAGGGAGGAAAGGACGCACGCGGGTTCCCAAGGCACCCCACAAGGGTTTCCATTCCAGCATAACAAGACCAAGACCACGAGCCCCACAGGATGGACGTCATCGCCGAGCCCACTTCTGCATCACCACCAGCTACTTTGCAGGCGAAGACCACCTTTCGTCAGGATAAGATGTACCTCCTGTCCCCTTTCGAATTTGGCCGCTGTGGGATCCCTTCCCACCATTGCGATAAGGGAAGAGGACCCGGTGCCGCTATAAATGGATGCTAGGCTGCTCCGTAGAAGGGGGAGATTGAACACCACCCGAGCACCCTGGCGAGGTTACTCAACATTGTACTAGTTCATCCACAAACCTCCTCGTGAGGCAATCCACCAAAAAGCAGGAGTAGGGTTTTACGCTTAGCAGCGGCCCGAACCTGGGTAAATCCTCGTGTGCTAGTCTTCTTCCCCGCGATTGGGTGAGATCGACGGGCTAGGCTGTTGAGCTGTGAGCTTGATGTCGAAGCTGGTGGGGATCTTCGCACACACCCCTGTGTTCGAACCTCTTTGGGTTTTGCGGAGCCCGAAATCCGCCATTTGGCGCGCCAGGTAGGGGCGTGTCGAAGCCTCTCCATACGCGGCTATAGTCAGGCATCGATTCATCTGCTCCATGGCCGACGTCGCCCCCAAGGCCAGGCAGCCCTTGGCGTGGAGCGGCACCACGGCTCGCCTGGCCGACCCCACGGTCGCATGCATCCTCGGCGGATCGCAGGCGCCCGCCTCCAGCCGCCAGGTCAAGCAGTTCCTCCGCCAGGCGAGCGCGGTTCGGCCACGGCTCGAGGCCCAACAGCTTCGAATGTGGCCAGAGGTTGACATCACCTTCGGCCCCGATGACCATCCCAGGACGACGGCCGCCGCCGATACGCTACCCATGCTGTGCACACCGACCATAAGCAACGTGGCTGTCACCAAGACTCTCATCGACGATGGAGCCGGCCTCAACATCCTCTCTGTGGAAACCTTCAACACGCTTCAGGTGCCCTACGACTAGCTCACCCCCTCCAGGCCTTTCTCTGGGGTGGCCAGAGGCTCCGTCGCCCCCTTGGGGCGGGTGCGCCTCCCCGTCACCTTCGGCACCCGCTACAACTACCGCACCGAGCAGATCGACTTCGATGTCGCCCACATCCACCTCCCTTACAACTCAATCCTTGGCTACCCCACCCTCGCCAAGTTCATGGCGGCGACACACCCAGGCTACAACGTCATCAAGATGCCTGGGAGCAACGGCATCATCTTCATCGCCGGGGACACCAAGGACGCGGTCCACGCACTCAAGCTCGCCTACAAGGCCGCGGCTGCGGCGCGCCCCAACGCTGGGGACGCCGCGCAGGCTTCGGAGGACGCTGGGGACGCCGTCAACGCCGCGCCAGTGAAGAAGAAGCAGTTGTTCTCTCAGAACCGGGCTGAGACGAAGCAGGTGCCTGTAGACGACAAGAACCCTGGCCTCACCTTCACCATCGGCGTCGGCCTCCCTCCGGAGCAGGAGGAGGCATTGGTGGCCTTCCTTCACGCAAACAAAGATGCGTTTGCGTGGAACGCATTCGACCTAGTGGGGGTCCCGAGGGATGTGATTGAGCACCACCTCATGGTGTGCCCTAACGCGCGTCCGGTAAAGAAAAAGGCGAGGAAACAAGCCCTTGAGAAGCAAGCGTTCATTGCCCAAGAGGTCAGCAAGCTAAAGGAAGCCAGGGATATCCGAGAGGTGCGGTACCCGGAGTGGCTGGCCAACCCAGTGGTCGTCCCGAAGAAGTGCGGGAAGGAGCGCATGTGCGTCGACTTCACGAACCTCAACAAAGCTTGCCCCCAAGACCCATTCCCGCTGCCGCGCATTGACCAGATCGTGGACTCCACCGTCGAGTGCGACCTCCTATGCTTCCTGGACGCCTTCTCTGGCTACCATTAGATCAAGATGGCGGTGGAGGACGTCTAGAAGACGGCCTTCCTCACCACGTGCGGTGTGTTCTGCTACACGTGCATGCCCTTTGGGCTGCGGAACACTGGCGCGACCTTCCAGTGGTTGATGCACATCGCCCTGGGGCAGCAGCTCGGGAGAAACGCGGAGGCCTACGTCGACGCCATCGTGGTCAAGTCGTAAGAAGCCAAGACCCTGGTCGAGCACCTGGAGGAGACATTCGCCAGCCTGCGGCGGGTGAGCCTGAGGCTGAACCCCGAGAAGTGTGTCTTCGGGGTCCCGTCGGGTAAGCTACTCGGTTTCCTGGTGTCGCATAGGGGGATCGAGGCAAAACCGGAGAAGATCAAGGCTATAAGCAGGATGAGTCCGCCTCAGACCCTCAAGGAAATGCAGAAGCTGGCGGGCTGCGTGACCTCCTTGGGGCGCTTCATCTCCAAGCTTGGCGAGCGCGCTCTACCGTTCTTCAACCTCATGAAGCGGAAGGGCCCCTTCGAATGGACTCCGGATGCAGATGCGGCATTCGAGGACCTCAAGCGGTACCTCACGAGCCCACCAGTAATGGTGGCGCCCCGCCTTCGTGAGCCCCTACTGCTGTACCTGGTTGCCACCCCGCACTCTGCCAGTGCTGCGCTTGTGGCAGTCAGGGAGGAACGTGTCGGCACGCGTAACACCCTCAGGCGCCGGCGGGTCCCCCGACACGAAGCAAGGTGACTCACAGGATGCCTCAAAGCCCTCACCTCTTAAAGACGACGCTCCTGAGGCCTCGGCCGCCCCTGCGACCCCCGAGGCACCGGGATTTCGTAAGCCCGCTGCGGAGCGGGGCGACGCGGAAGGCCTCTCCCTCGTCAAGCACACGGTGTACTACGTCAGTACCGTACTGAGGGACGCGCGCTTGCGCTACCCAATGCAGCAGAAGCTCCTGCTCGCGCTTCTCATTGCTTCAAGGAAACTGCGCCATTACTTTCAGGGTCACCCCATCAAGGTCATCTCTGCGTATCCCTTGGAGAAAGTGATGCGCAACCCCAACGCCGTAGGGAGGGTCGCAGAGTGGAACATCGAGCTGCAGGCCTTCGAGTTAGAGTTCAGCACGACCAGGGTCATCAAGGGGGCAGCCCTGGCGGACTTTGTGGCCGAGTGGACGGACGCTCCCGACCGAGGGCTGGACGAGGGCCAGTCCCTCACCCCCGGCGACGAGGTGCCTGATGGTTGGATCATGCACTTCGATGGGGCCTTCGCGCGTAGTGGAGCGGGGGCCGGAGTCGTGCTCATCTCCCCAACGGGGGACAAGCTCTACTACGCCGTACAGCTTTGCTTCCAGCATGGCGAGAAGGTCTCCAACAACATCGCGGAGTATGAGGGCTTGATTGCTGGCCTCAAGGCCGCGGCGGCCTTGGGGATTCAGCGCATCACCATCAAGGGCGACTCCCAACTCCTCGTCAACTTTTCCAACAAGGAGTATATGCCTAAGGACGAGCACATGGAGGCATACTTGGAAGAGGTACGTAAGATTGAAAAGCGTTTCCAGGGCTTGGAGTTACAGCACATTCCGCGCGGCGCGAACAAGGAGGCCGATGACATCGCCAAGAGGGCGTCGCGCCGCAAGCCTCAAGAGCCAGGCATCTTCGAGGAAAGGCTCTTCAAGCCATCCGCGACACCTCCAACCACGGACCAGGCGCCGCAGAGCGAAGAGCTGCCCCCAGCACCGCCCTCGGGGGCTCCAACTTGTGGCCCGGCCTCAGGAGCCCGACTGCTCCTGGCGCTGGAGCCCCAGGCCGATGACTGACACAGGAGTTCAAGATGTACCTGCTCCACGGCACACTACCAGGGAAGGAGGAAGACGCAGAGCGTGTGGTACGTCAGGCCACGGCTTATTGTTTGCAGGACGGCGAGCTATACCGCAGGCGTCCAAACAACGTCGCATTGCGGTGCGTGTCCAGAGAACAAGGGCGTGAGCTGCTGGCCGACATCCACGGAGGAGACTGCGGGCATCACTCCTCGTCACGCACCCTTGTAGGGAAGGCGTTCCGCAGTGGCTTCTACTGGCCTACGGCGCTCAACGACGCCACCGAGCTGGTCCGGTCCTGCGAGGCTTGCTAGTTCCATGCCAAGCAGATTCATCAGCCCGCGCAGGGCCTCCAGACTATCCCACTCTCCTGGCCCTTCGCGGTCTGGGGGCTGGATATACTGGGGCCCTTTCCGCGAGCGGCCGGCGGATACCGCTACCTCTACGTCGCCATCGACAAGTTTCACCAAGTGGGCGGAGGTGGAGCCCGTCCGCACCATCCCCGCCGGTTCGGCCGTCAAGTTCATCAAGGGCCTCGTGAGCCGCTTCGGCGTCCCCAACCGCATCATCACCGACAACGGTTCGCAGTTCACAAGCAACCTTTTCAGGACCTATTGTACTAACCTTGGAACGTAGATATGCTACGCTTCGGTGGCGCACCCACGAGGCAACGGTCAGGCAGAGCGCACCAACGCGGAGGTCCTGGGGGGCCTCAAGGCAAGGAGCTTCAAGAAGAAGCTTGAGACCTGCGGCATGGGTTGGCTTGATGAGCTTCAGTCCGTGTTGTGGTCCATCCGCACCACTGCGACCAAGCCCACCGGCAAGACCCCGTTCTTCCTCGTCTACGGAGCTGAAGCCGTCCTCCCACACGAGGTCAAGCATCGATCCCCGCGGGTCATGGCATTCGAAGAGGAGCGTCAGGATGCCTCGCGGGGGACAGACCTAATGCTTGGGGAGGAGGCCCGTCGCCAAGCCTCGCTCCGAGCTGCGGCGTTACCATTGCCGTAACGTCCGCTCCAGGACCCTCGAAGTCGGAGACCTCGTCCTGAGGCGGGTCCTTTCCAGGGAGGGCTTGCACAAGCTCTCGCCCGTGTGGGTGGGCCCGTTCAGGGTCGCCCGCGTCTCCAGGCCTGGCACCGTGCGCCTGGAGACTCAGGACGGGGTCCCCATCCAGAATGCCTGGAACATCCAGCACCTCTGCAAGTTCTACCCGTGACACTCTCACATAATAATGAGTGGGCTGTATACGCCCGGAGCCCCCCGAGGACGCGGAGGGGTTCCCACCCATGCCCAAGTGGAAGCCCCATGCTCCGCGCTGGCGGACAATACTGTCCTCCAATGACTATGCCCACGAAACATGGATGCCCTATGCTCCGTGCTGGGGGAAGACGAAGACTAGCCTAGGTGCCGGACGTGGCTGTTCTTTGCTTTTCTTGTATTCGAATTTGCCATTTTTCTGGAATGAAACTCGAGGCTTTTCAACCATATTTTAAGAAAAGGGGCGGGGATTTTTCTCCTTGTAGTTTTCCATCTTGAAGTTTCTTTCTTTGGGTTAACACCTGCCAGCCTCTCCCTCTGATCGAGCTCGGCGCCTTGGATGAAGCCTACACCGTGCTCGGCCAGATCTGAGCCGACCTCCAAGACACCGACAGGAGCTCCCTCGCGAGGGAGCGCCTGGGGCTTATTGATGGGTGGCTCCAAGCTGACACAGCCACCAAGACGGCCTGGGGTCGGGCTGAGGCTACCATCGCAGAGAGCAGGAAGGTGGCTGTCAAAGCCGAGGCGGCTCGCGATGCGGCGCTGGCCGAAACAACGTCTGCCATGAAGCGTTGCGACGAGGCAGAGGCCAACCTGAAGGCCCTTCAGGGGGATCAAGCCACGCACGCACAACGACTCCGCCAGCGGGAGGAGGACCTCAAGGCCCGTGAGGCCCGCGAGGCGAAGCTTGCCGACCGCGATTCCACGCTGTCCCAGGCGGCTGTTGGCCAAGCCACGGAGCGGGAGCGTCTGGCCAAGCTGGAGGGGGAGGTAGCAGAAGCCCGGACGTCCCATGTCGGCATGTCTCTGATGTGACGGCCCAGCTGGATGCCAGGGAGAAGACTCTTGCCGCTGCTGAGAAGAAGGCGGCCGCGGAGCACGACGTCTTCCCCTCCATCGAGCTCAGGCTTCGCCAGGCGCTGGACTTCATCTGCAGGGGAGGATTCAAGGAGCCACTAGCGACTCCTGAGGGCGGCTACGCAGGGCTCTCCTCCAAGCTCGCCGAGGTGCTCGAAGGTGCTGCCGCCAAGGTGGACGCCATCCTGGAGGGCGAGTGTCGTGACTTTTTCTCCACTGCCGCTCGCGTTTCTTCAGCCACCTCTACCTCCGCGGGCCTGGCTTTGATTTCGACGCGCTGCTCGTCCCGGTTGCCCCTGAGTCTCGTGCCGCTGCGGCGGCGGCCGTGAAGGATTCCGTGGAGGCGTTGGTGAAGAAGTTCGCCTGCGTCCCCGACGCCGGGCCCCCTACAGTGGAGGCGAGCGGTGGCGACGAAGGCGTCGGCAGCGATATTAACGATGAGCCCGCCGTGACTGGGACAAGCGGCGGCGGCGGCCATGGCGTTGATGGCTCCTCCTCCTAGATTTCAACCTGCGACATTTATCATGCCTCGCGGAGGCGTCAGACTTGTTTAAGTTCGCAAACCATTCAGTGTTTGTAATAACTATTTGAACTGTGTGATTTCCTTTCGTGCTTTGTTTCCTTCCTGCTTGCTTTTGTGCTCTGCGTCGGCAGGGCCCAATCCTGCGCATACCTCGACCGCCGTTGGGGTGTTCGGATCACCAGGACGAGACCAAGGGGCGAGGGACTACGTGACTAGTGAGGCCCCTGAGTCGCGATGCTCAAGGGTCCCCCTTGACGTGCGAGCAGCCCTCATGAAGGAAACATGGCGACGACGAGGTCGATTTGGAGCGTCTTAGTACTCTGCGTCGGCAGGGCCCAATCCCGCGCATACCTCGACCGCCATTGGGGCGTCCGGATCGCCAGGACGAGACCAAGGGGCGAGGGGCTACGTGACTAGTGAGGCTCTGAGTCGCGATGCTCAGGGGTCCCCCTTGATGTGCGAGCAGCTCCCATACCTTTCCTCGCCAGCTTTTGCCTGGGAGGGACGCGAGAAGACCAGGTGCCGGGACCTGGTGAGGTGGCGCGCGCCAGGCATGGCCTGAGCGTAGCCCCCGTCCAGCCCCCTCGCGTGCACCCCAGGGGAACGCTGCGTGACGGGGCCATGGAGAAGGGCCAAGAGGCCATCCTGAGGTTGGTGCAGCCGCTAGGGCACCCTCAGTTGTTTATCCACCAGTGCGGAGCATGGGGAATCCACTCGGCGTGGGCATAGCCACTGAGCAACCGTGTCGTCCGCCAGCGCTGAGCATGGGGCCTCCACTTGGGCGTGGGCATAGCCGCTGAGCGACCGTGTCATCCGCCAGCGCGGAGCATGGGGCTTCCACTTGGGCGTGGGAAGGGAGCTCTGTGTTAGAGTTTCCGGGCGTGTACAGCCCAATTTCGTTCGTACGCGTGACTGGCACGGCAGAACTGGAGGAGGTGTATATGGGCACCCGTGAGCCAGCGCGGGACTCACGAGGCCCTACCTCAAGGCGGGTTGCGCCTGAATTTCCTGGCGCAGCGCGCGCTTACGAGACCTGTGTGATGGGGGTAACCTGCGCCGAATGAATCTCCGGAGGCCATCGCATGAGAAGGCCAAACACCAAAGACCCCAGGAGGTGACGTGAGCGGGGCCGGCCCGCCAGACAGGGCTCAGTCGTTGGGTTTATCGATGCTGCAGGGACGGACCCGAGCACAGACACCGTGCCCAGTCTTCTCATGCGACAAACCGGAGCAAAAACACCCGGCGCGCGGCTCCCACGACGGCGAAGTGCCGAACTGCGGTTATACGAACCGGGCCGCGCACCCTGACTCACCCACTCTCGATTAGCTCATGCGAGGACAAAGCACCAAGGACCCCGGGAGGTGACGTGCACGGGGCTGGCCCGCGAGACAGAGCTCGGTCGCTTGGATTTATCAACGCTACAGGGACGGACCCGAGCACAGACGCCGTGCCAGCCCTTAATCATGAGGCGGTCGAGGGCGGGTTGTTAGGGCACAGTGACATTCATGGCGGCGAAGCACGGGCATGCAGGTTGGAATACTTAAAAACTCATCAGATGTAGAACCAGTTCTGATACATGCGCAAAATGATACAGCTGCAGGGGCGGGCCCTAACAGCTTGAGGATGATGCAGCCCGAGGGGCGCCCTCAAATGAACAAACCAAAGGTCACCTGGTAATGACGCTGCTGAAGCGTCGAGGTAGTTGTTGAAGCTTGATCCTCATGAGCCTGAGGGCTCTGGGGGCTCGAGGGGCCCGTGAGGCCCAGGAGGCTCGCGAGGGTCTGGGACCTCCTGAAGGACCGTGCGGTGCCGGGCCTCATGAGACGCGTGCACGGCCTGCGCGAGGCGTTGGTACGTAGCGCCCATGTTCACGAGGCCAAAGGGCATGCGTACGTAGTTGCAGGGGTAGCCCTCACCGCGGCCGACATGCGATGGCCAGAAGAGGCCATGTGATGCGGCCCTGCCGCCCTCGTCGGGGGCGGCAACTGCACTGGGTGGTGTGGGGCGTCACTCGCTGCGCATGGCTCGCGCCTCCTGAAGCTCCTCGATCGCGTTGGTGATGAACTCTCGTGAACCTGGCGCCTCGCGCCGTGCTCCTTGCTTGTGGGGGGGCATGTCGAAGCACGCCTCCAAGTGGTGCCCGAGCACCTCCCTCGTCACACCGGTCAGGTCGGAAGCTCTCCAGATGGAAGCCCCCGAGCCCATCCTGAGGGAGGCACCGGGCGCGCCTTCCTATGCAGGAGGGAGAGGCGCCCGAGCAGTGGACACGGGGCCTGAGGCGCCGTCCTTGGGAATCTTTGTCCCCTGATGACTCTTGGGGAGGAACTGCTTCTTCTTCTTGGGTGTGTCCTCAGGAGGCAGGATGCCACCCTCGTCGTTAGAATTTTCGGCCGTCGCAGCCTGGTAAGCTCGTTCGAGGGAGCAGACTGCATCCTTCTCATCACAGGCGACCGTAATGACACCGCCGCTCCCTGGCATCTTGAGGACGTTGTAGCCATGGTGGGTTGCCGCCATGAACTTGGCGAGGGCGTGATATGTCTCCAACGTATCTATAATTTGTGCTTGTTCCATGCTATTATATTATCATTCTTGGATGTTTTACAATCATTTTATAACAACTTTATATCATTTTTTGCCAAAGTGCCAGTTGCTGTTTTTTGCTTGTATTTTACTTCACAGAAAATCAATACCAAACGGAGTCCAATCACGACGAAACTTTTTGGAGATTTTTTCTGGACCAGAAGACACCCAGTGGGCCAAAGAAGTGCTGGGGGAGTAGGCTGAGGAGACCAAAACCCACCAGGGCGCGCCAGGGGGGCCCCCTGCGCTACCTGATGGGTTGTGCTCTCCTCGGGGCCCCTCTCCACCGCCTCTGATGCCTATAAATTCCCAAATATTCCAAAAACCATAGGGGAGTCGACGAAACACAATTCCAGCCGCCGCAAGTTCCAGAACCTCGAGATCCAATCTAAACACCATGACGGAGGGGTTCATCTTCCTCATAGGTGCCTCTCTGATGATGCGTGAGTAGTCAACCATAGACCTACGGGTCCGTAGGCAGTAGCTAGATGGCTTCCTCTCTCTCTCTCTTATGATTCTCAATACAATGGTCTCTTGGAGATCTATTTGATGTAAACTTTTGCGGTGTGTTTGTGGGGATCCGATGAATTTTCATTCATGATCAGTTTCTATTCATGAATATTATTTGAGTCTTCTTTGATCTCTTATATGCATGATTACTTATAGCCTCGTATTTCTTCTTCGAATCTTTGGTTTAGTTAGGCCGACTAGATCAATTTTTTTTGCCATGGGAAGAAGTGCTTTGAGATGGGTTCGATCTTGCGGTGTTCTTTCCCAGTGACAGAAGGGGCAGCAAGACATGCATGTATCGTTGCTATTAAGGATAACAAGATGGGGTCTATTCCTACATGAATAGATCTTGTCTACATCATGTCACCGTTCTTATTGCATTACTCTGTTTTTCCATGAACTTAATACACTAGATGCATGCTAGATAGCGGTCGATGTGTGGAGTAATAGAGGTAGATGTAGGCAGGAGTCGGTCTACCTATCTTGGACGTGATGCCTATATAATGATCATCGCCTTGGATATCGTCATGACTATTCGATTTTCTATCAATTGCCCAACAGTAATTTTTTCACCCACCATGCGCTATAATCATGAGAGAAGCCACTAGTGAAACCTACGGCCCCCGGGTCCACTTTTCCAACATATTGCTTTCCGATCTATGTTTTTGCAATCTTTGTTTTCAGATCTACAAAACCAAAAACCCAAAAACATATTGCTGCATATTTTATTTGCACTTTTTATTTTGTGCTCTTGAGAGATCTATCTCTCCTATCTATCACTACCTAATCTATCTTTTTACCGTAGAGAGATTGACAAACTCTCTTTCGCGTCGGGTTGCAAGTATTTGTTGTTTGTGTGCAGGTGCTGCTTATTGGGTGGTGGTGATCCTCTTACTGGTTCGATAACCTTGGTTTCATACTAAGAGAAATACTTACCGTCGCTGTGTTGCATCATCCCTTCCTCTTTGGGGAAATACCGACGCAGTCTCAAGCCACGTCAAAGGAATTTCTGGCGCCGTTGCCAGGGAGGAAGCGGTCTCTTCTACGTGCCTATCGTAGGAGCCGAGGGGACTCCATCATCATCTACCAGGTTCCTAATCACAAATCTCATCTCCTTGCAATTACATTATTTGCCATTTGCCTCTCGTTTTCCTCTCCCCCACTTCACCAATTTGCTGTTTTATTCGCCCTCCTTTTCGTTTGCCCTTTTTCTCGTCAGATCTCTTGCCTAGTCATTATGGCTAGTTCTTCCTTTGTTGCATGTACTCCCGATAATGAGGTTCTTAATTTTAAGCAAAGAGGAGGGGAGAACCTAAAGGATGCTTGGTATAGGATTTGCAATGCTCATAATAGATCTATCCATAAGCAATCTATTGTTGTTGTTCTTCGTAGCTTTTAGGTGGGCATCACCACTTGGTATAGGTTCGTCCTTGATAGAATTACCGGTGGGAATTTCTTGATGTGTCCTTCTTTAGATGCTTTTAATGCTTTGAGAAGTTTAGTGGGATCACCACCTATCATGATCAATGAAACTACTTTAACTCTCGAACATGTTATGGAGAGATTAGATGCTATTGAAAAGAAGATGATTACTAAAGGACATCTTGATGATCTAGATAAAAATATGCATAACCTTGCTAATAAAATTGGGTCTAAGGCGGGAGATGCTCTTAAATTGCGTAAGGAAAAAGAGACCGTAGTTAACGAAAGGGTAGAAGAGAGCCCTTACCGAATTGATAAGATAGAAGAGATTTTTAGTAATTTGGGTTCAGCTTTTTCTTCTATCAAAACTATTGAAAAAACTCCCGTAAAGATTGGCAAGACCACGCAAGTCACTAAGAACAAAGTTGCTACGCCTAGTAGCCACAAGGGGGGTCTTAAAATGATTAGCATTCATCCCGACTTTCTTGAAATCATAAGAGACCCTATTTATAAGAATGGATTTTTTTGGTTTTCTTCCTAGCAGTGTTGTCATCAAAAATATGCAAGCTAAATCCTTGAAAAAATCTCGTTGTGTGATTGAAGAATTGAAAACCAAAGATGGCAATACTTGAATCTATGCGTTATGCCTAGCTAGGGGCGTAAAACGATAGCGCTTGTTGGGAGGCAACCCAATGAATAAGTAAATTTTTGCTTTTTCCTTTCTGTTTTTGAGTGTTGACACAATTATGCCTTTGTTATGATTGTGTTTTTATGGTTTATTTTGTGTTTGTGCCAAGTAAAGCCTTTAGGATGATTCATAGGATGAGTAGAAGTGATGCTGAATCTGAAACAGAAACTTTGCGTCCAGTATATGAATTTTCATTTTTCGCTGGAACATGATTTTGAGCTGAAATTTTAACACAGTGTTGCAATACAAATTGGTTACGTTTTCCTAATTGCTCAGAATTTTTAGAGTTACAGAAGTATGGTTAGAGTACAGATTACTGCAGACTGTTCTGTTTAAGACAGATTCTGTTTTCGTTGCATTGTGTGCTTGTTTTGATGAATCTATGGGTTATATTGAAGGGTATGATCCATGGTAAAGTTAAAATACAGTAGGTATAATGCAATAATAAAATATTAATGGGTTTGCAACAGTACCTAAAGTAGTGATTTGCTTTATTATACTAACGGATCTCATGAAGATTTTGTTGAGTTTTGTGTGATTGAAGTTTTCAAGTTTTGGTTGAGATCACGATGGATGAAGGAATAAGGAGTGATAAAAGCCTAAGCTTGGTGATGCTACCGCACCCCCAATATATATCCAAAGAGTAACAAGCAACTAAGCTTGGGGATGCCCCTGAGTGGCATCCCCTTTTTCTTCTAACGACCATCGGTATTTTACTTAGAGCTATATTTTTATTCGTCACATATCATGAGTTTTGCTTGGAGCGTCTTGTATCTGTGCTTTCTTTGTTTGTTAGTTTTTCACTTGTATCCTTGCTGGACACACCTATTTGAGAGAGCCAAACTCATGCTATGATTTGTTAGAATTGCTCTATGTGCTTCACTTAAACTTTTTGAGCTATAGAATTGCTCTAGTGCTTCACTTATATCTTTCTGAGCACGGTGTGCTTGGAGATTTTTGTAGAAATACTCTCATGCTTCACTTAGATTAATTTGAGAGTTAGTAAATTTTGAAGAAATCCTCTCATGCTTCACTTATACCTTTTTGAGATATGAAATCTTTATGCTCATGTGCTTCACTTAAATTTGTTTGAGCTTGCCAAAAAGCAATGGCAACATATGAAACTAGTCCCAAAGTGATAGATATCCAAGGAGGATATAATAAAAACTTTCATGAAGATCATTGGACAAATTAAACTTGATTCTTTGTAATAGTTTTGAAACATGATGATAGTAATATGTGAGTCATGCTAGTGAGTAATTATGCTTAGTAGGAATATTGGTGTTAAGGTTTGTGATTCCCTATGCATACACGAAAGTCAATAGTTATGCAATGAAGTTACATCCTACTTATGGTGCATTATTCGGTGTTAGTTATGCTCAATGCTCACTTATGTGAATTTTCGTTTCTTGGTTTGGTTGCTTCCCAATCTATTTGCTAGCCTCCATTTGTACTAAGTAGAAATACTACTTGTGCATCCAAAATTCTTAAAGCAAGTTTTGCCTTATGAGTCCACTATACCTACCTATATGCGGTATTTCCATGCCGTTCAAAGCAAATTTGTATGTGCCATCTCTAAATTTTCAAAATAATTTTTCTGTTTTGTGTGCCTGTACCGCTCATGAAACGGTGGGGAGTGTCCAATATTTTTCCATGCTAGATGTGTTATTCTCAAGATGAGTGTTTATTCACTTGTCATTGCACGAGAGTGTGGCGCTAATAGGTATGCTCATTCCCGAAATGAAAAAGAAAAAATATTTACTTTATGTTGTCAAATAAAAAATTCCTTGGAAAGTGTTGGTATGGAAGGCAACCGTGGATACGGGCCGCCATGGAAAGTGAAAGTTTGGTGGAAAAAGGAATAATCTTTATTTTTTGTTTGGGTACCGCCTATGATATATCTAGCATGGAAAGTATTGTGAGCTACTTTGTCGTTTTCGTTGACAGGAAAAGCATGCCACCAAAAATATTTCTTCTCTCTCAATTTAAACCTTGAGCTCTGGCACCTCTACAAATCCCAACTTCCCTCTGCGAAGGGCCTATCTATTTACTTTATGCAATTTTTATTTTTGCTTTGAGTCTCCATCTTCTCTTATAAGCACCAACTACGGGGAACTATGATCGTACTTGAGCATTGGGCATAGTTAATATTTGAGTGTGTTTCATGAATGGATCAATGATAGAGCATGATGGGCTAGGGATAATTTTCTTTAGTGTTGATATTTTGAAAGACATGGTTGCTTGTTGACATGCTTGAGTATTGAAGTCATTATGTTAATACTAGACTATTGCTTTGAATCATTTACAAGTCCAAATGTCCATGCTATACAAAAGAAAAGAATGTGATGAACATGTTAGGTAGCATTCCACATCATAAAATATGTTTTTATCATTTACCTACTCGAGGACGAGTAGGAATTAAGCTTGGGGATGCTGATACGTCTCCAACGTATCGATAATTTTTGCTTGTTCCATGCTGTTATATTATCATTCTTGGATGTTTTACAATCATTTTATAACAACTTTATATCATTTTTTGAGACTAACCTATTTACATAGTGCCAAAGTGCCAGTTGTTGTTTTTTGCTTGCTTTTTACTTCGCAAAAAATTAATACCAAACGGAGTCCAATCGCGATGAAACTTTTTGGAGATTTTTTCTGGACCAGAAGACACCCAGTGGGCCAAAGAAGTGCCGAGGGAGTGGGCCGAGGAGACCACAACCCACCAGGGCGGGCCAGGGGGGCCCCGGCGTGCCCTCTTGGGTTGTGCCCTCCTCGGGGCCCCTCTCCATTGCCTCTGATGCCTATAAATTCCCAAATATTCCAAAAACCCTAGGGGATTCGACGAAACACAATTCTAGCCGCCGCAAGTTCCAGAACCTCGAGATCCAATCTAAACACCATCACGGAGGGGTTCATCTTCCTCATAGGTGCCTCTCCGATGATGCGTGAGTAGTCCACCATAGACCTACGGGTCCGTAGGCAGTAACTAGATGGCTTCCTCTCTCTCTCTCTTATGATTCTCAATAAAATGGTCTCTTGGAGATCTATTTGATGTAAACTTTTGCGGTGTGTTTGTCGGGATCCGATGAATTTTGAGTTCATGATCAGTTCCTATCCATGAATATTATTTGAGTCTTCTTTGATCTCTTATATGCATGATTACTTATAGCCTCGTATTTCTTCTTCGAATCTTTGGTTTAGTTAGGCTGACTAGATCGATTTTTCTTGCCATGGGAAGAGGTGCTTTGTGATGGGTTCGATCTTGCGGTGTTCTTTCCCAGTGACAGAAGGGGCAGCAAGACACGCATGTATCGTTGCTATTAAGGATAACAAGATGGGGTCTATTCCTACATGAATAGATCTTGTCTACATCATGTCACTGTTCTTATTGCATTACTCCGTTTTTCCATGAACCTAATACACTAGATGCATGCTGTATAGCGGTCGATGTGTGGAGTAATAGAGGTAGATGCAGGCAGGAGTCGGTCTACCTATCTTGGACGTGATGCCTATATAATGATCATCACCTTGGATAACGTCATGACTATTCGATTTTCTATCAATTGCCCAACAGTAATTTGTTCACCCACCGTGCGCTATAATCATGAGAGAAGCCACTAGTGAAACCTATGGCCCCCGGGTCTACTTTTCCAACATATTGCTTTCCGATCTATCTTTTTGCAATCTTTGTTTTCAGATCTACAAAACCAAAAACCCAAAAACATATTGCTGCATATTTTATTTGCCCTTTTTATTTTGTGCTCTTGAGAGATCTATCTCTCCTATCTATCACTACCTAATCTATCTTTTTACCATAGAGAGATTGACAACCTCTCTTTCGCATCGGGTTGCAAGTATTTGTTGTTTGTGTGCAGGTGCTGCTTATTGGGTGGTGGTGATCCTCTTACTGGTTCGATAACCTTGTTTTCATAACTGAGGGAAATACTTACCGTCGCTGTGCTGCATCATCCCTTCCTCTTTGGGGAAATACCGACGCAGTCTCAAGCCACGTGAGGGCGGGGTACCCGAGGATGGCGTTGTACGGGAGGTTGACGTGGGCGACGTCGAAGTGATGAGCTTGGTCTGGTAGTTATCGCGCTTGCTGAAGGTGACTTTGAGGCACACCTGCCCCAGGGGAGTGGTGGAGCCATCGGTCACTCCTGAGAAGGGCTTCGTCGGCATGAGCTGATCATAGGGCATCTGAAGCATCTCGAACGTCTCGAGAGAGAGGACGTTGAGCCCAACGCCGTCGTCGATGAGGGTCTTGGTGACGAGGACGTTGCTGATGGTGGGCGTGCAGAGCATGGGAAGCGTGCCTGCGGTGGCCAAGCACTTGAGGTGATCCTTGGAGTCGAAGGTGATGGCGCACTGCGACCACCTGAGGGGACGCGCGGCCTCAAGCTTCGGGAGGGCCGCGTTCACCTCACGAGAGAACTGCTTGAAGATGCGGTTGGAGGCAGGGGCCTGAGTACCGCCCAGGATGCAAATCGCACGAGGTTCCTGAAAGCCCCCAGCCCCATCATCCTGCCGGTTATGGTCATTCCTCCTTGGCGGCGGTGACAGCGGAGGGAGGCTAGCATTGCCCTGAGGACAGGCCTCACAAGGCTGATCGCGCCGGGGTCCGTCACGAGGCTCGTTACGACAGCGGTCCTCGTGAGGCTGGTCGCGCGAGTCCTGACGTGGGTCGCGGTTGTCCCTGCGGCCTCCACCGCGACCCCCTCCACGACCGTAGCCGCGGTCGCCGCGCTCGGGGCGGCGGCCGAGGCGCTCGTTGCGAAGCGTCCTGAGCTCCTATCAGTCTTCGGTGTTGTGGCTGCGGGTGTAATGGAAGATGCAGAACGGGCGGTTGCCCTTGTGGGGCTCATCATGGTCACGACCGTGCTTCGTCTCAGGCTCTGCTGCCAGCACAGCGGGGCCCTTGCGCTTCGCCTCCTTAGCCTTGGCCTTCTTGTCTTCAGGGTCTGCCTTCGGAAGCTCGAGGAGGGAGAGGCGGCCCTCTTCGGCCCTTGCGCACTTGTTCGCCAAGTTGAACATCTCCAGGGCCGAACACAGTTCGTCATGGATGGCGAGCTCCTCTTTCATCTTGACGTCCCTGACGCCATCGGTGAACGCCGAGATGATGGCCTCATTCGACGCCTTCGGTATTTTGAGGCGGACGTGCGTGAAGTGTTGTATATACTTGTGCAGGGTCTCGCCCGGCTGCTGCTTCATGCGTCGCGGGTCGTTCACTGCAAGGGCGCGGTCGCGGGTGCCCTGGAAGTTGGCGATGAAGCGCTCGCGGAGTTCGTCCCAGGAGGAGATCGATCCCTCCGAGAGGTTAAGGAGCCAGGAGAGAGCACCACCCTTGAGGGCCATGGGGAACCAGTTTGCCATGACTTTGTCGTCACCGCTCGCCGCCTCGATGCTCAGCGCGTAGAGCTGAAGGAACTCCGTGGGGTCGGGGGTGCCATCGTAGCGTGGAGGCAGGTCCGGCTTGAACTTGTCGGGCCAGGTGACATGGCGCAGCTCCGGGGTGAAGGCGCGGTAGCCTGCTCCACTCACAGGCGCGACGGGTGCGAGGGGAGCTTGGTCTTGGCGTCCGTGCACCGCAGCCTTCGGCGGTGCACGGTCCTGATGCCGGCGCAGCGGTGCAGGGAGCGCACGCGCGTCACCTCATGGACACGGCACCACCTGGCAGCTTGCTTCATCCCGTGCCTGCGCCGGCGCCTTATGCGACCGGCCGAGCGGGCGCGCTTCGCGTCTGGGCTCGGGGTCAGCGCCGTGCAGAGAAGGAGGAGGAGGTGCGCCATGAGCCACATCGCCCGCCTGGGAGGGCGGGGGACGGAGCGAGTGGGAGGGCGCTGGGGCCTCGCCGGCGACACTGACGAGCTCGGCGATGCGACCAAGCCAATCGTCGTAGCGATCGTGGGCGGGGCGGTAGCGCAGCAGCTCGCACACCATGAACAGTGCAGTCCTACGCGTTCGCCGGCCCGTAGCGAGCGTGGGAGGACGACGCCATGGTGGGAACAAGGGACGGAGTAGCGGTGCGGCCATCGCGCCGCACGGTGGGTGGCTGCGACGAGTCCTGCTGCTCGTGAGCGGCTGGATCAGTGGCAGCGTTTGCTATAGGAGAGGCGGAGCGGCGCGGGACGCCGTGGCCCACGGGCGCCGTCTGGGCAACGCGGGCAGCCTGACACTCAGCGCGGACTCGGCGAGCGTTGGCCATGGGAGCGACGAAGCGGAATTGGAGGGAGGACTCCGACACCCCCCTACCTGGCGCGCCAAATGTCGGAATTGGGGCTCCGCAAACCCAAGGAGGTTTGAACTCTGGGGCGCGTGCAAAGATCTCAACCCACTCTAGCCTCAAGCTCGCCACTCCACACCCAAGCCTCGCCGAATACGTGCCAGCGAACGAGAAGATGGACACAGATATTTACCCAGTTCAGGCCACCTTGCGGTGTAAAACCCTACTCCTGCTTTTGGTGGATTGGCCTCACGAGGAGGTTTTGGGGATGAACTAGTACAGTGGTTGAGCGACCTCGCGAGGGCTCTAAGGTGAGGATGGATCGATCGGTCTACGGTGAAGGCTAGTCCCTATTTATAGCGGCCTTGGTCCTCTTCCCTTATCGCACAGGCGGGAAGGGATCCCACAACGGCCAATTTTGAAAGGGGACAAGAAGTACATCTTATCGTGACTAAAGGTGGTCTTCGCCTACAAAGCTTCTGGGCGTGACGCAGAGGTGGGCTCGACGATGACATCCGTCCTGCCGAGCTCATGGTCTTGGTCTTGTTGCACTGGAATGGAAACCTTTGGGGGTTCCTTGGGAACCCGCGTACGTCCTTGCCTCCTTGGCACCAAAGAGGAAACTGTCCCCTCTGTGCCCGCTGGCGCCCGCCTGGCCTTGGTCGTCATGGCTCACGTCATCCCAGCCTCATGAAGCCGGGTACCTGCATAGGAATCTCCGCTCCTCGGGAGGCAGCCTAGGGAGGCCACTCCCCTAGAGGTCTTGGCGTTGTTCGCCTCGCGAGGCTAGGGCCCTCGCGAGGGTCTTGTCCTGGGGAGTTTGCCGCCAAGGCGTACCGGGCCGTCAAGGTGGGCCACACCCTGGGCCGCAGGCAGACAGGTCTGGGTACCCCCGATCCCAGAACACCGACAGTTATAGGCGACTTATCACACGTGCAAGCAACAGGCTGTACGGTTCCAAACAAAATGAAAAAGGCAAGTGGACAGACTTGTTGATATGCGAATCCTTCATCATCAAAGTAAGACTACATCAAAAGTCAAAGCGTGCACGAAGGCACAACACAGGCATACAGCTATTTGCTTAAGATATTACATGGCTACAATCGAGCCCAGAATGTCGAATCAAAGTTTTTTGAGTATGAGTTACTCCTGTAACCCGGCTTCTGAGTCATCCGGGTTAGCTCCAGGCTGACCCCTCGCAGGTGGTGCCTCCGGGTTATCCTGTGCTAATTCTTCTGTGTCTTGGATCTGAAGGTTGTCCACATCCCAGTTGACATTGGTTAAGGCTTGGAAAATGGCTTCTTCATGCAAGATGGGGGACGGGTCAACATAAGGGGCAAAAATATGCTTACGACGTTGAGGAGCTACAGCTTCAAATGTCGGCGGCTGAACTCGCGAGTTGTTCTCGTCATAAGCCGCCTGATACTTCTTCAGATCCATCTCTACAACCAGTTGGCTGGCCAACACTCGAGTCGCCTTTACGCACCGAGCATAGTCAGCAGCAGATAATTCTGACCCGTCATGTTTGTACTGAGGAAATCCTCGGGCCATCTCTGCAGGATCCAGATATGCTGAATAAGCCAGGGCCCGGCTCAAATATGTCATTGCACCTGCTCGGGCGGCTGATCTTTTCAGCTCTTCGATTTGCTTCGGGATCATTGAGAGGTGTCTCAGCACATCTTTGATGAACTTCACCGGCTCTTTGTCACCCATGACAGCCTTGATGGTGCGGAGACTCCCAGCGTATAATTTTTCAGGCAAGGAATATACAACCTTCAGCTTCATCACGTTGTTGTCCTGAAGATTCCGGGTTCGATCGCCTGCAAATAATACAAATGTGTGAGCCGCCAGGAGAGTCTTTATTCATACATGATTATTTGAGCGGGTTATCATGAGCTCATAAAATTCCTTACCAAAGATGACTTGGGTCATATGAGCAATATGCCGCTTTAACTTGGCCAGCTCTTCAGTAACGGGTTTCAGTTGACCTTCAGCGTCTTCCTCACGCTTGATCAAGGAGGCTTTTTCAGTCTCGAATGACTTTTTCTCTGCTTCAAAGCCTGCCTTGATTTTCTCCAATTCTTCCAATGAAGATTTCAGGCCCAATTGAGCTATGGTTCGGGTGGCTTGTTCTAATTCCAGATCTTTTTTCAAGCCGGTCACATTTGACTCGGCTACATTCACAGCTTCCTGCACAGTGAGAGTTATCACTTTAGATATTTTTTAAAGCCCCAAGCAGATTGCAAGCAATATACTTCACACTTGGGGTCTAAGACATATCAGTTTTTCTTCAAACATATGATCCGGGAAGACCCGGCTCATGAAGATGAGCCGCCACTTGGTGGCTACAAGTCGATTCTTCAGAAATATTTTATTAAGAAGACCTGACTCATCTCATAAAGATGAGCCGGCCCTTGGGGGCTATAGGTCGATTCTTCAGAAAGATTATATTAAGAAGACCCGACTCATCTCATGAAGATGAGCCGACCCTTGGGGGCTACAAGTTGATTCTTCAGGAGTTCTATATTTACAAGACCCGACTCATCTCATGAAGATGAGCCGGCCCTTAGGGGCTACACAAGTATATATAGAGTACAAGACAAAATTTAGCATACCTCATATTTTCTCTTCATCATACCAACCAGGCTGGCTTTCATGTCCCGGCTTGTAGAGAGGGGGCTCAAATAGCCGTCGTGCAATTCTTCAGCACTGAACTCCTCATAATTGGGAAGTTTAAGCTTAGCCTTCCCCTTCTTAGGCAATGGCGTCTCATCCCTGGCGATAATCTTGGTCAGTAGATTGGAGGCCGCTGGAGTTGTGTAACCCGTCCTAATGATAGTAATTGATACGTCTCCAACGTATCTATAATTTTTGATTGTTCCATGCTATTATATTATCTGTTTTGGATGTTTTATATGCATTAATATGCAATTTTATATTATTTTTGGGACTAACCTATTAATCTAGAGCCTAGTGCCAGTTTCTGTTTTTTCCTTGATTTTGAGTATTGCAGATAAGGAATATTAAACGGAGTCCAAACGGAATAAAATCTTCGGAATAATTTTTCTTGGACCAGAAGAAACCTGCCAGACTTGGAGACGAAGGCAGGAGACCTGCCGGGAAGTCACAAGCCACCAGGGCGCGCCCTAGGGGGGGGCGCCCCCCTCGCTTGTGGCCCCCCAGCAGGCCTCCTAACCCTATTCTTTGGCCTATAAATTCCCAAATATTCCGCCAATACCAAGAAGAGCCATGAAAATACTTTTCCGTCGCCGGAAGCCTCTGTTCCCGTGAGATCCCATCTTGGAGCCTTTTCCGGTAATCTGCCGGAGGGGGATTCGATCACGGAGGGCATCTACATCAACTCCATTGCCCCTCCGATGATGCGTGAGTAGTTCACCACAGACCTTCGGGTCCATAGCTAGTAGCTAGATGGCTTCTTCTCTCTCTTTGTTCTTCAATACCATGTTCTTCATGATCTTCATGGAGATCTATCCAATGTAATACTCTTTTGCGGTGTGTTTGTCGAGATCCGATGAATTGTGGGTTTATGTTCAGATTATCTATGAATATTATTTGAATCTTCTCTGAATTCTTATATGCATGATTTCATATCTTTGCAAGTCTCTTCGAGTTATTGGTTTGGTTTGGCCAACTAGATTGGTAATTCTTGCAATGGGAGAAGTGCTTAGTTTTGGGTTCAATCTTGCGGTGTCCTCACCCAGTGACAAAGTAGGGGTAGCAAGGCACGTATTTGTATTGTTGCCATCGAGGATAAAAAGATGGGGTTTTCATCATATTGCTTGAGTTTATCCCTCTACATCATGTCATCTTACCTAATGCGTTACTCTGTTCTTCATGAACTTAATACTCTAGATGCAGGCAGGAGTCGGTCGATGTGTGGAGTAATAGTAGTAGATGCAGAATCATTTCGGTCTACTTGACACGGACGTGATGCCTATATGCATAATCATTGCCTTGGATATCTTTATAATTATTCGCTTTTCTATCAATTGCTCGACAGTAATTTGTTCACCCACCGTATTATTTTCCTTCATGAGAGAAGCCTCTAGTGAAACCTATGGCCCCCGGGTCTATTTTCCATATTATATTTTCAGATCTATAAACCAAAAATACCAAAAATACTTTGCTGCAATCTTTTTACTTTTGTTTTACTTTTTGTTTTAGTAATCCTTTATATCTATCTCTATCAGATCTCATCCTTACAAATAACCGTGAAGGGATTGACAACCCCTTTTCCACGTTGGGTGCAAGTGTTTGATTATTTGTGTAGGTACATCTATTGGGGACTTGCTTGTATCTCCTACTGGATTGATACCTTGGTTATCAACAACTGAGGGAAATACTTATCTACTTTGCTGCATCACCCTTTCCTCTTCAAGGGAAAACCAATGCAAGCTCAAGAAGTAGCAAGAAGGATTTCTGGCGCCGTTGCCGGGGAGATCTACATCAAGCCTACCAAGTACCCATCACAAACTCATCTCTTGCATTTACATCATTTGACATTTGCCTCTTGTTTTCCTCTCCCCCACTTCTAAAAAGATTTTCAGAAAAAACCAAAAAGATTTGCCTTTTTATTCGCCCTTCTTCCGTTCGTCTTTTCGTTTGCTTTTTGTTTGCTTGTGTGCTAGATTGCTTGGTTTGTCGCGATGACTCAAGAGAATACCAAATTGTGTGACTTCTCCAATACTAATAATAATGATTTTATTAGTACTCCGATTGCTCCCGCCACTAGTGCGGAATCTTACGAAATTAATGCCGCTTTTCTTAATCTTGTTATGAAAGAACAATTTTCCGACCTTCCTAATGAAGATGCCTCATCCCATCTAAATACTTTCGTTGAGTTGTGTGATATGCAAAATAAGAAAGATGTGGATAATGATATTGTTAAATTGAAGCTATTTCCGTTCTCACTACGAGATCGTGCTAAAACTTGGTTTTCATCTTTGCCTAAAAATAGTATTGATTCATGGAATAAGTGTAAATATGCTTTTATTTCCAAGTACTTTCCGCAAGCTAAGATCATCTCCCTTAGGAACGATATAATGAATTTTAAACAACTTGATCATGAGCATGTTGCACAATCTTGGGAGAGGATGAAATTAATGATTAGAAATTGCCCCGCACATGGTTTGAGTTTATGGATGATTATACAAATTTCTTATGCGGGATTGAATTTTGCATCTAGGAATCTTTTAGATTCCACCGCGGGTGGTACTTTTATGGAAATCACATTAGGAGAAGCTACTAAACTCCTAGATAATATTATGGCAAATTACTCTCAATGGCATACTGAAAGATCTCCTACTAGTAAAAAGGTGCATGCTATTGAAGAAATAAACACTTTGAGTGAAAAGATGGATGAATTAATGAAATTGTTTGCTAGTAAGAGTGCTCCTATTGATCCTAATGATATGCCTTTGTCTTCTTTGATTGGAAATAATAATGAATCTATGGGTGTGAATTTTGTTTGTCGGAACAATTTTGGTAATAACGCGTATAGAGGTAATTTCAATCCTAGGCTGTTTCCTAGTAATTCCTCTAATAATTATGGTAATTACTATAACAACTCTTATGGAAATTATAATAAGACGCCCTCTGATCTTGAGAATAATATTAAATAATTTATTAGTTCGCAAAAGGGTTTCAATGCTATGATTGAACAAAAAAATTGCTCAAGATTGATGATTTGGCTAGGAACGTAGATAGAATTTCTCTTGAGATTGATTCTTTGAGAATTAGATCTAATGCATCCAAGCATGATATTAATGAGTCTTTAAAAGCTATGATAATTTCTATAGATGAGTGTAAGGAAAGAACCGCTAGAATGCGTGCTAAGCGTGAATGGCTTGAAAAAGTGTGTTCTCATGATAATAATGATGAAGATCTTAAAGTAATTGATGTGACTCCTATTGAATCTTTGTTTTCTAAAATAAATCTTGATAAATATGGGACTGGAGATAAGTCAACTTTAGTTAAAAGGCGTCCCAATGATTCGGAGTTTATAGATCTCAATGCTAATATTGATAAAAGTGGGATTGAAGAGGTCTAAACTTTAAATAGCAATGAACCCACTCTTTTGGATTTCAAGGACTTTAATTATGATAGTTGTTCTTTGATTGATTGTATTTCCTTGTTGCAATCCATGTTGAATTCTCCACATGCTTATGATCAAAATAAAGCTTTTACTAAACATATCGTGGATGCTATGATGAAATCTTTTGAAGAAAAACTTGAGTTGGAAGTTTCTATACCTAGGAAGCTTTATGATGAGTGGGAACCTACTATTAAGATTAAAATTAAATATTATGAGTGCCATGCTTTGTGTGATTTGGGTGCTAGCGTTTCCACGATTCCGAAAACTTTATGTGATGTGCTAGGTTTCCATGAATTTGTTGATTGCTCTTTAAATTTGCATCTAGCGGATTCCACCATTAAGAAACCTATGGGAAGGATTAATGATGTTCTTATTATTGCAAATAGGAATTATGTGCCCGTAGATTTCATTGTTCTTGATATAGATTGCAATCCTACATGTCCTATTATTCTTGGTAGACCTTTCCTTAGAACGATTGGTGCAATTATTGATATGAAAGAAGCAAACATTAGATTCCAATTTCCATTAAGGAAAGGCATGGAACACTTTCCTAGAAAGAAAATAAAATTACCTTATGAATCTATTATGAGAGTCACTTATGGATTGCATACCAAAGATGACAATACCTAGATCTATTGCGTTATGCCTAGCTAGGGGCATTAAACAATAGCGCTTGTTGGGAGGCAACCCAATTTTATTTTATGTTCCTGTTTTTGTTTGTTTTTGCTTCTGTTTTTGAGTGATCTACACATTATTACCTCTGTAGTAATTGTGTTTTCTTGTTTTAATTAGTGTTTGAGCCAAGTAAGACCTTTGGGATGGTCTACCGTGATTGTGATTTGATTCTGCTGAAAAACAGAAACTTTTGCACTCAGTCCAGGAATTTTATAAACTCACCAGAGCGTCGAATGAGTCTGAAATTTTTACAAAAGATTGATGTAAAAATTTCCCTGATTGTCCTAATTTTTCCGAATTTTTGGAGTTACATAAGTATTCGAAGTCTATAGATTTCTACAGACTGTTCTGTTTTACACAGATTCTGTTTTCTTTGTGTTGTTTGCTTATTTTGATGTATCTATGGGTTGTATCGGGGGGTATGAACCATGGATAAGTTGGAATACAATAGATATTACACCAATATAAATAAATAATGAGTTCACAACAGTTCCTAAAGTGGTGATTTATTTTTCTTATACTAACGGATCTCACGAGTTTTCTGTTGAGTTTTGTGTTGTGAAGTTTTCAAGTTTTGGGTAAAGATTTGATGGACTATGGAATAAGGAGTGGCAAGAGCCTAAGCTTGGGGATGCCCAAGGCACCCCAAGCCATATTCAAGGATACCAAAGATCCTAAGCTTGGGGATGCCCCGAAAGGCATCCCCTCTTTCGTCTTCAATCCATCGGTAAATTTACTTGAGGCTATATTTTTATTCACCACATGATATGTGTTTTGCTTGGAGCGTCTTGTATGATATGAGTCTTTTGCTTTTTAGTTTGCCACAATCATCCTTGCTGTACACATCTTTTTGAGAGAGACACGCGTTAATCGTGAATTTATTAGAATACTCTATATGCTTCACTTATATCTTTTGAGCTAGGCAATGTTGCTCTAGTACTTCACTTATATCTTTTTAGAGCACGGTGGTGTTTTATTTTATAGAAATATTTGAACTCTCGTACCTCACTTATATTATTTTGAGAGTCTTTAAACAGCATGGTAATTGGTTTAGGTTATGAATTTAGTCCTAATATAATGGGCATCCAAGAGGGATATAATAAAAACTTTCATATAAAGTGCATTGAATACTATGAGAAGTTTGATTCCTTGCATATAGTTTTGAGATATAGAGATGGTGATATTAGAGTCATGCTAGTGAGTAATTGTGGATCGGTAGAAATACTTGTGTTAAAGTTTGTGATTCCCGTAGCATGCACGTATGGTGAACCGTTATGTAACGAAGTCGGAGCATGATTTGTTTAATGATTGTCATCCTTTGTGTGAGGGTCGGGAGCGCGCGATGGTTAACTCCTACCAACCTCTCCCCTAGGAGCATGCGTCTAATACTTTGCTTCGATAACTAATAGACTTTTGCAATAAGTATGTGAGTTCTTTATGACTAATGTTGAGTCCATGGATTATACACACTCTCACCCTTCCACCTTTGCTAGCCTCTCTAGTACCGCGCAACTTTCGCCGGTGCATTAAACCCACCTTCCTCAAAACAGCCACCATATACTTTCCTCAAAACAGCCACCACACCTACCTATTATGGCATTTCCATAGTCATTCCGAGATATATTGCCATGCAACTTCCACCATTCCGTTTATTATGACACGCACCATCACTTTCATATTGCTTTGCATGATCGTAAGACAGCTAGCATGATGTTTTCATGGCTTGTCCGTTTTTTGATGTCATTTGCTATGCTAGATCGTTGCACATCCCGGTGTCCCACCGGAAGCATTCATATAGAGTCATATTTTGTTCTGGGTATCGAGTTGTAAGTAAATAAAAGTGTGATGATCTTCATTATTAGAGCATTGTCCCGTGAGAGAAAAGGATGATGGAAGCTATGATTCCCTCACAAGTTGGGATGAGTCTCCGGACTTTACAAGTAATAAAAGAGGCCAATGAAGCCGAAATAAAAAAAGAGGCCAAAGATGCCCACCAAAAAAATGAGAGAAAGAGAGAAGGGACAATGCTACTATCTTTTTCCACACTTGTGCTTCAAAATAGCACCATGATCTTCATGATAGAGAGTCTCCTATTTTGTCACTTTCATATAACTAGTGGAATTTTTCATCATTTTGCACGACCACTTAGTTTCTTTTTGAGCTTTCATACACTTATAGCTCTCGTGCATTTGTTGCATGGCAATCCCTACTCACTCACATTGATATCTATTGATGGGCATCTCCATAGCCCGTTGATACACCTAGTTGATGTGAGACTATCTTCTCCTTTTTCCTCACAACCTCCACCGTATTCTATTCCACCTATAGTGCTATATCCATGGCTCACGCTCATGTATTGCGTAAGAGTTGAAAAGGTTTGAGAACATAAAAGGTGTGAAACAATTGCTTGACTCGTCAACGGGGTTATGCATGATTTAAATACTTTGTGTGGGGAAGATGGAGCATAGCCAGACCATATGATTTTGTAGGGATAGCTTTCTAAGGCCATGCTATTTCGAAAGGACACAATTGCCTTGTTAGTATGCTTGAAGTATTACTGTTTTTATGCCAATATTAAACTTTTGTTTTGAATCTTACGGATCTGAATATTCATGCCACAATAAAGAATATTACATGGATAAATATGTTAGGTAGCATTCCACATCAAAAATTCTGTTTTTATCATTTACCTACTCGAGGACGAGCAGGAATTAAGCTTGGGGATGCTTGATACGTCTCCAACGTATCTATAATTTTTGATTATTCCATGCTATTATTTTATTTGTTTTGGATGTTTTATATGCATTAATATGCTATTTTATATTATTTTGGGACTAACCTATTAATCTAGAGCCTAGTGCCGGTTTCTGTTTTTTCCTTGATTTTGAGTATTGCAGATAAGGAATATTAAACGGAGTCCAAACGGAATAAAATCTTCAAAATAATTTTTCTCGGACCAGAAGAAACCTGTCAGACTTGGAGACGAAGGCAGGAGACCTGCCGGGAAGTCACAAGCCACCAGGGCGCGCCCTAGGGGGGGGGCGCCCCCCTGGCTTGTGGCCCCCCACCAGGCCTCCTAACCCTATTCTTCGGCCTATAAATTCCCAAATATTCCCCCAATACCAAGAAGAGCCACGAAAATACTTTTCCGCCGCCGGAAGCCTCTGTTCCCGTGAGATCCCATCTTGGAGCCTTTTCCGGTAATCTGCCGGAGGGGGATTCGATCACGGAGGGCATCTACATCAACTCCATTCCCCCTCCGATGATGCGTGAGTAGTTCACCACAGACCTTCGGGTCCATAGCTAGTAGCTAGATGGCTTCTTCTCTCTCTTTGTTCTTCAATACCATGTTCTTCATGATCTTCATGGAGATCTATCCGATGTAATACTCTTTTGCGGTGTGTTTGTCAAGATCCGATGAATTGTGGGTTTATGTTCAGATTATCTATGAATATTATTTGAATCTTCTCTGAATTCTTATATGCATGATTTCATATCTTTGCAAGTCTCTTCGAGTTATTGGTTTGGTTTGGCCAACTAGATTGGTAATTCTTGCAATGGGAGAAGTGCTTAGTTTTGGGTTCAATCTTGCGGTGTCCTCACCCAGTGACAAAGTAGGGGTAGCGAGGCACGTATTTGTATTGTTGCCATCGAGGATAAAAAGATTGGGTTTTCATCATATTGCTTCAGTTTATCCCTCTACATCATGTCATCTTACCTAATGCGTTGCTCTGTTCTTCATGAACTTAATACTCTAGATGCAGGCAGGAGTCGGTCAATGTGTGGAGTAATAGTAGTAGATGTAGAATCGTTTCGGTCTACTTGACATGGACGTGATGCCTATATGCATAATCATTGCCTTGGATATCTTCATAATTATTCGCTTTTCTATCAATTGCTCGACAGTAATTTGTTCACCCACCGTATTATTTTCCTTCATGAGAGAAGCCTCTAGTGAAACCTATGGCCCCCGGGTCTATTTTCCATATTATATTCTCAGATCTATAAACAAAAAATACCAAAAATACTTTGCTGCAATCTTTTTACTTTTGTTTTACTTTTCGTTTTAGTAATCCTTTATATCTATCTCTATCAGATCTCATCCTTGCAAATAACCGTGAAGGGATTGACAACCCCTTTTCCGCGTTGGGTGCAAGTGTTTGATTATTTGTGTAGGTACATCTATTGGGGACTTGCTTGTATCTCCTACTGGATTGATACCTTGGTTCTCAACAACTGAGGGAAATACTTATCTACTTTGCTGCATCACCCTTTCCTCTTCAAGGGAAAACCAACGCAAGCTCAAGAAGTAGCAGTAATCTCTTCATTCTTTTCATAAGAAGGGGCATCTTTAGTTGCTTTATGAAGACTGAGGGTTAGGATTATCTGCCGGGTTAGCTTCAACATCTATAGCCGCAGTGCTTGTCAGTTCAGTATGCTGGGGCAGTTCATCTTGCTCGTCCTAACGATCTTCGGGGTTTTCAATATGAGCTTCAGGAGTCACTAAAATCAGATTTTCCGACCCAGGGACCTCAGGATTGGTTGATGATTCGCCAACCATTCTTTTCTTAGTTTTTGCCTTGGCCCTGCAAACAAGTTAGCAGAATGAAGCGTATGCAAGGATATGGTATAAGGAAGAAGTTTACCCTTGATTGATAACAAGGGGTGTCAGCTTTGTGGCGGTTGAGTCGCCCGATGAAGGAGATGACTCCTGGTAATTTGAATTAGAAGGATTAAGAAGTTGTCGGATAAGGCCAGCTTTTGGAAGAGAAGGGGTTGGACTATGAGGCTCCTCATTCTGTCGCTTGTGGGCGACTGATTTGTCAGGTAAGCCGGCCATAAGGTCACTGGAGCTGCTCCGGGTATGGCGCCTTGATTCATCCTGAGTTTTCTTCAAAATAAAATTAGGATCCGAATAAGCATCAGGGTGAGAAAAACGTATTTTCCGAATGACCCGCCTTGTTTTCCTTGGAGACAAGGATTCTGAGCCGAAAGACATGGAAATTACTTCAACATCTTCAGCCCAGCTTGTTGCAGCATCACCCTGAGAGTAAGAGGCGTCAGCAAGTTCAATAAAAAGATGGCCAAGGGAGTCAAGTTCTACCTCCGACTGTGCATCAGCTGCTGGTGACTCGCCCCTAGTTAACAGCTCTTCCGCAGCCGCCTTATTCGTTTTCTTACTCAGGGCGGGTTTAGGTTTATGGGCCAGAGTTTTCCTCTTCTTATTCCAGAATGGAGAGTTTGCCTGCAAGGATATCAATAAAGACAGAAAGTAAGGTTTGAAGTTCAAAAAATTCGGTATGCCGGATAAATAGTTACCAAAGATTCTTAGTGGAGGGGCCGGATTAAGAGCGCAGAAGGGATTCAGTCCAACTTTGTTGCAAGCTTCTTGAGTTTCTCCCAGCAGTTTATTTATAATCTGGTTTATCTCATCAGCTTCCAAGTCCACGCTGTTGTATCTATGAGCATCGTTTAAACCGCCAGAATAATTGTACATTAAATCGCCACGGCGACTCAATGGTAAGATCCTCCAAGCTACCCAGCATCGGGTTAGGTCAACCCCAGTTAATCCATTGGCTAGCAAGGCCCTCAGTTTTGGATATATGGGGGCATCCTGAGCACGCCCCTCTTGTGGAGCCCAGCCAGGAAGTTCAAAGTTCATAGGAAGATGATCTGGTCTATAACCCGGCACATGACTTTCATCAGCAGGGGTCGTGTTCCGGCAATAGAACCAAGTCTTATTCCATCCTTTGGGGTGGCTCGGCAGAGTAGCTGCAGGAAAAGAACCATCTCTTTGCCTTTGAATTGAGACCTCGCCGAGCTCTAAGCTGGGGCCATCAGCACACTCAGTCTGGCAGTTGAAATAGAAGAATTCCCTAAAAAGAAGGACAGTAGGCTCCATTTGCAGATACACCTCACAAAACACTTGGAACCGACATAGGTTGGATATGGAATGAGGACCCAGATCTTGAGGATCAAGATTGAAGAAATTCAAAACATCCCGGAAGAATTTTGACCCAGGGGGAGTAAAGCCCCGGAGAAGGTGATATATGAATACCACTACTTCTCCTTCGCCGGGTTGTGGAATTTCATCTCCGGGGGCAACCCGCCAGCCAATTTCCTCTTGAGACGACAGAAGGCCTTGGTCTTCATAATCCTTAAGCATGAGCTCAGAAACTTGGGAAGGCACCCAGTTGCATATGGTGGATTTTGACATGATGAGTCGCCTGAGTAAAAGTAAAAGGAGCTGCAGAAGCATATATGGCGGGTTATTTAGAAAACGGCCACTCGCTTAAATAAGCTATGCGGACAGACGGCAATATTTTGGCAGCTATGGTCAAGAGTAATATGGCCTAACTATTTACAACACATGAATCGCCTCATGATAAGTCGGCATCTAAATGAAGCAATCTCTGAACATGGCGGGTTATAGTCATAATGAAGAGCCGGCAAAACATAAGGGCATCTTATGATAATCAGAGATTTCTGGTTTTTTCTAAGTATGGAACTAACAAGTTTCTACCGAAGCAGCTACAATTATGGATCTACAAATGGTTCAAAAAAAAGCAAAGTAATTGCTAGACCTAACGACGGAATATTGAAGCGGTGATGACCTAGATTTGTGGATTCTTCAGGGAGATGTAAGCATATTATGCATAAAATGGTGCCGTCACTCATGCCGCTCTGTTTCTATGGGAAAGTTCATTGAAACTTCACGTAAACTAGCAATGGTGATGAAGGAGCGATGAAATCCGGTAACTCTGATGAACTATGACGAACTGACAAAGATCTGGGAGAAGGGAAAATGACTTACCCGACGGTTGCAGAGGGCGGCGGAAATGTTTGGCCGAGCTATGGTGAAGTTGGGATGACGCCGCGGTCCTGGAGAGGGTCGGCCGGCGATGGACGAACAACGGTGGCGGCGCAGCAGAGACTCGAGCTTGAGGAGGAAGAAGAAGCGAGGGGGCAAAGTAAAAAGTGAATGAGAGGGCCCCCCGCGGGTATTTATAAGACGAAGAGCCGAAGGGTAACAGGCAGGCGCGAAGATCAAGGGGGGCACAGTAAATTTCGCAGCCAGAGGCGCCTCAATTTTCGGGCTGAACGGATATATACAAAGATTCGTTGTGATGTAATCATTGATTTCCTGGATTTCTGGGGAGTGATGTCAGTAATGGGTAGAACAAGAAAATTACAAGTCTAGAAGCGTCGTAAGCCGACATTTCATGACCCGAAGAAGATGCAGATATGATCAGAAGATAAGCCGCCAAGTAAGGGTGGTGGAGATTGACATGAATAAATTCAAATCAATCTGGGGGCTAATGTTGGGGATATAACCCCACGATATAACCCGCCCTATTGGGCCAGGTCATCTTCATGGCGGCTCGGCAGCAAGACACCAGGTGGGCTGCAACGCTAAAGAGCAAGACTGGCAAGGTGGCTTGCCAAGTAAGCCGGATTGTGGCCCGGTACTCGAAGACGGCAACTCAAGGCCCAATGGTGGAAGATCGCCTAGAGTTTCCTTGCTTAGGAGGCAAGGCGTGTTAGAAACATACTTGGTCACGAGTCGTAGCACGACTTGGACTCTTGTAAGCCCAGGGTCTCGACCTATATATAAAGGCGAGTCCCTGAGGCCAATAGACTTAAGTTACAATCGATCAATAGCTAGGTCAACCGAATCCGCTCCCTTGTAATTGATTATCAAGCGATAAGCAGAAAATCAGGAGTAGGCTATTACCTCAATCGTGAGGGGCCGAACCTGGGTAAACCGTGTCTCCCGATTCCGATCAACCCCGACAAGCTAACCACCCAGTTGCGATGGCCTCATGACTAAGTCCTCACACTAGGACATCTGTCGTGACAAAACCTCCACAATGTTGATGAAGAAGGGTTGGTGATGACGACGGCGACGAATCCCCCTCTCCAGAGCCCCAAACGGACTCCAGATCAGCCCTCCAAAGGAAGAATAGGAGATGGCGGCAGCTCCGTCTCGTAAAACGCAATGAAATATTCTCTCTCATTTTTTCTCCGAAGATGTGAATTTATAGGACTGGAATTAGGGTCGGGGGAGCCACATGGGCCCCACAAGCTAACAGGGTGCGCCTTGTTGGCTTGTGGCCCACATGCAGCCCCCCTCCAGTGGTTCTTCGCTCTATAATTCATTATGTATTCCAAAAATAATTCACAAAAAGTTGCGTCCAATTTCAGGAACTTTTATTTCTGCACAAAAATAACACCAAGGTAGTTTTGCTGAAAACATCGTCAGTCCGGGTTAGTTTCATTCAAATCATGCAAATTAGAGTCCAAAACAAGAGCAAAAGTGTTTGGAAAAGTAGATACGTTTGAGACGTATCAACCGGATGTTTCAGTCCTTTTCTCAAAGAAGAAGAAGAAAAAAAGTCATGAACATGTGTTCTCATCTCGGTGTACAAGCAAGAAACACGCGCCAACTCCAACGAACCGTTATCTACTAGGCAGATTTGCCATAGTTGTCGTCAAAAAGTGTAGTGAAATCCATCATGTCATGTGCACCCGTGTAGGGTGTACCGGCCAAGTGCACTCATCTAAGACCGATCGAGAACCCATGGCCGATGATGTGCCGCTAAGTGCGGCTTCAATCATCTGGGATTCTGGGGGTGGTATTGCCAGTGTGCTTCAGTGAAGAACCTCGGCCAGCCCGCTGGTGATGATTCACGGCTTCTATCGACTCACGTGCATGTCTATTCTTGCGAACGCGTTCTCTCTGGGCTGGTGATTGATCAGGATTATGCTAGGTAGCATTCATACTCTAGTATTCTCAAACCTTTTCAACTTTCACGCAATACATGAGCGTGAGCCATGGATATAGCACTATAGGTGGAATAGAATATGGTGAGGATGTGAGGAAAAGGAGAAGATAGTCTCACATCAACTAGGCGTATCAACGGGCTATGGAGATGCCCATCAATAGATATCAATGTGAGTGAGTAGGGATTGCCATGCAACGGATGCACTAGGGCTATAAGTGTATGAAAGCTCAAAAAGAAACTAAGTGGTTGTGCATCCAACTTGCTTGCTCACGAAGACCTAGGGCAATTTGAGGAAGCCCATCATTGGAATATGCAAGCCAAGTTCTATAATGAAAAATTCCCACTAGTATATGAAAGTGACAATATAGGAGACTCTCTATCATGAAGATCATGGTGCTACTTTGAAGCACAAGTGTGGAAAAAGGAATAGTAACATTGCCCCTTCTCTTTTTTCTCTCATTTTTTTTTGGTGGGCTTCTTTGGCCTCTTTTTTTTATTTGGGCTTCTTTGGCCTCTTTTATTTTTCATAAAGTCCGGAGACTCATCCCAACTTGTGAGGGAATCATAGCTTCCATCATCCTTTCCTCACATGGGACAATGCTCTAATAATGATGATCATCACACTTTTATTTACTTACAACTCAAGAATTACAACTCGATACTAGAACAAAATATGACTCTATATGAATGCCTTCGGCGGTGTACCGGGATGTGCAATGATCTAGCGTAGCAATGACATCAAAAAACGGACAAGCCATGAAAACATCATGCTAGCTATCTTACGATCATGCAAAGCAATATGACAATGATGGTGCGTGTCATAATAAATGGAACGGTGGAAGTTGCATGGCAATATATCTCGGAATGGCTATGGAAATGCCATAATAGGTAGGTATGGTGTCTGTTATGAGGAAGGATATATGGTGGGTGTAATGCACCGGCGAAAGTTGCGCGGTACTAGAGAGGCTAGCAATGGTGGAAGGGTGAGAGTGCGTACAATCCATGGACTCAACATTAGTCATAAAGAACTCACATACTTATTGCAAAAAAATATTAGTCATCGAAACAAGGTACTACACGCATGCTCCTAGGGGAAGGGTTGGTAGGAGTTAACCATCGCGCGATCCCGACCTCCACACAAAGGATGACAATCAATAAATAAATCATGCTCCGACTTCATCACATAACGGTTCACCATACGTGCATGCTACGGGAATCACAAACTTTAACACAAGTATTTCTACCAATCCACAATTACTCACTAGCATGACTCTAGTATCACCATCTTTATATCGCAAAACTATTGCAAGGAATCAAACATATCATATTCAGTGATCTACAAGTTTTATGTAGGATTTTATGACTAACCATGTGAATGACCAATTCCGGTTGACTCTCTAAATAGATATAAGTGAAGCATGAGAGTTTAATTCTTTCTACAAAAGATATGCCCACGCTCTAACAAATATAAGTGAAGCAAAAGAGCATTCTACAAATGGCGGTTTTCTATGTGTAGAGAAACAGGCAATCCAAACTTCAAATGATATAAGTGAAGCACATGAAGCATTCTATAAATCCATACTCAAAAGATATAAGTGAGGTGCAAAGAGCCTTCTATAAATCAACCAAGAACTTTCTCGTACCAGCATGGTGCATTATTAAAAGAAAAATAAAAAGCACACGACGCTCCAAGATTTACGCATATCATGTGACGAATAAAAATATAGCTCCAAGTAAAATTACCGATGGTCGTTAGAAGAAAGAGGGGATGCCTTCCGAGGCATCCCCAAGCTTAGTTTCTTGGGAGTCCTTGAATATTACCTTGGGGTGCCTCGGGCATCCCCAAGCTTGGTCTCTTTCCACTCCTTATTCCTTCATCCATCGTGATCTCACCCAAAACTTAACAAAACCCTCGTGAGATCTGTTAGTATAATAAAGCAAATTACCACTTTAAGTACTGTTGCAAAACCCATTCATATTATGTTTTGGCATTTTAGCTACTGTATTATAACTTGTTTATGGCTTATACCACCGATACAATCGGTAGTTTCATCAAACAAGCAAAACAATGCATCAAAAACATAATCTGTCTTAAACAGAACAGTCTGAAGCAATCTGAATATTTACTATACTTCTGTAACTCTAAAAATTCTGAAAAATTAGGACAAAATAAACAATTTTCATAGTATTACTTTGTAAAAATTTCAGAAACTTTTGACATTCCAGTAAAAAATGTAAATTCACGCACTACAGCCAAAGTTTCTGTTTTTGCACTGCAGACACCAAACAAGCAATCTAATCATCCTAAAGGCAAATCTTGGCACATTATTTTTATAATACAATGGATTTATACAAGGGGATAATTATTTTTGTTGAAAAGTTTCTGTAATTAAGATTCACAAGGTTTCCATGGGCATGAACAAAGTTCAAGGCATGCTCCCATTTTAACAATGCTCGTCTCTCTCACTTTCACTTTTCTTTTGGAAAAAGTTTTAGGTTCCCCTCTTTATTTTTTTGGTTTTAAACTATATAAAAGCACACAACAGAATAAAATGACTCTCTAAAACTTCCGGGTTGTCTTCCTGGCAGCGCTTTCTTTAAAGCCATTAAGCTAGGCATAAAGTGCTCAAGTAATTGATCCACCCGGATCCCAAGGTATATCAAAGACAATTTTAATTAACAATGATTTGTAATTTAGTAGTGAGCACAAGGTAACATATATCATGCAACAACTAAGTCTAACTCTCTTCCTATGCATCGGCATGTCATAAAAGAACAATTGATGAACACAAAGTAAAGGCCAATACATAGCATAAGCAGTTTCTTGCAATTTTATCGTATTGGAAACATAGAGAGGCGGAGATGTAGTTCCTCTCTCATAATAATTGCAAGTAGGAGCAGCAAGCACATGCATATTATATCTATCAAAATCATCATGTGTAATAGTAAAAGGCAACCCATCTATATAATCCTTAATAAGTGCAAACTTCTCCGATATAGTGTAGTTGGGAGAATTCAAAAAGATAATAGGACTATCATGTGTGGGTGCAATAGCAACAATTTCACGTTTAACATAAGGCACTATAGCAAGTTCATCTCCATAAGCATCATTCATATTGGCATCGTGGCCACAAGCATAGCAAGCATCAATTTCATCAAAAAGGGATATTTCAAATGAATCCAAGGGATCATAGCAATCAACATAGCATTCATCCTTCGATAAGCACGAAGGGAAATTAAACAATATATGAGTTGAAGGGTTACTATCATTAGAAGGTGGACACGGGTAGCTAGTCCGCTCTTCCTCCTTTTGTTCTTCGCTCTCCTCGTCATCTTTTTCATCTAATGAGCTCACAGTGTCAGGAATTTCTTCTTCCATAGTTTCCTGCAAAATATTAGTCTCCTCTTGGACAGCGGAGGAGTCCTCAATATATGGCTTAACATAAGCATTAGAAGCATAGTTTTCATAGCAATATTTAAGTATGGCAAAACTTTCAGATTTGTAAAGAGTAGCATCATACTTTTCAATCAAAGAAGCAACTTCATATGCACCCTTAAAAGCAACAAATTCTTCAATTTGCTCAATATCATAGTAATTATAAACACCCTTGGCATAAGAAGATACGATTCCATTATCCTTAAACTCACATTGATAGGGAAGGTGTTTTTTAGGGTCTTCAGAACAACAAGTAAAATCATAAATTTCGCATAAATTCCAAGCATAGCATTGCAAAGTATTAATATGATGCCATAAAAGTTTCCCTTTTTGAGATAAGCGGTGTCGCACATAATAAGCATGCTCATTTAATGTTTTGCCCTCAACTAAGCTAGTTGGGGTTTCAGCACGAGCACAAACGGATCGAAGATGATCCAAGTAAAAAGCTTCAACAATGTGATAGATTTTGGGTGGTTCTTCAACCATTGGTGTAGTAGGTTCAACTAATTTTTTTGGTATTTCGTGTTCCATATCCATAGCTAAAGATAGAGAACAACTTAGAACAGCAAATAAAATCTACTTAGTGATAAAGCAAACAAGCACACACGAGAATATTCACCCCACGCTATTGCTCCCCGGCAACGGCGCCAGAAAAAGGTCTTGATAACCCACAAGTATAGGGGATCAGTTGTAGCCTTTATCGATAAGTAATAGTGTCGAACGCAACGAGGAGCTAAAGGTAGAACAAATATTCCCTCAAATTCTATTGACCACCGATACAACTCTGTAGGTGTAACGGGATAGGTTTGCAAGATAATAAAGAACACGTAAATAAAATCTAGGATCTAAGGTAGAGAGCTTTTTGTCACAAGAAAGTTATTTGTCCCTAGGCAATCGATAACTAGACCGGTAATCATTATTGCAATTTTATATGAGGGAGAGGCATAAGATAACATACTTTCTCTACTTGGATAATATGCACTTATGATTGGAACTCTAGCAAGCATCCGCAACTACTAAAGTTCATTAAGGTAAAACCCAACCATAGCATTATAAGGTATCAAGTCCTCTTTATTCCCATACGCAAACAACCTACTTACTCGGGTCTGTGCTTCTGTCACTCACGCCACCCACCCATAAGCGAATCATGAACATATTGCAAACCCTACAGCGGGGATCCCTCACGCTTGCGCAACACGGAGAGCACCGTAGGATAGCACCAATAATAAAACATGCAACTCAAACCAATCATGATCATCAATCAACCCATAGGACAAAACGGATCTACTCAAACATCATAGGATAGCCATACATCATTGGGAAATAACATATAGCGTTGAGCACCATGTTTAAGTAGAGATTACAGCGGGGAGAAGAGGTGTTGAACCACTGCATAGAGGGGGAGAGAGTTGGTGATGACGGCGGTGAAGTTGTTGGTGTAGATCGCCGTCACGATGATGGCCCCGGCGGCGTTCCGGCACCACCGGGAGAGAGGGGGAGAGAGACCCCCTCCTTCTTCTTCTTCCTTGTCCTCCCCCCTAGATGGGAGAAGGGTTTCCCCTCTGGTCCATGGCCTCCATGGCGGCGGAGGGGCGAGAGCCCCTCCGAGATTGGATCTCTCTCTCTGTTTCTGCCTTCTCAGATTCTGGCCTTTCACCGTTTCTTAAATTCCCGGAGATCCGTAACTCCGATTGGGCTGAAATTTTAACATGATTTTTATCCGGATATTAGCTTTCTTGCGGCGAAAGAAGGGCACCAACCGCCTTACGGGGTGACCACAAGGGTCCCGGGCGCACCCTACCCCCTGGGGCGCGCCCCTATGCCTTGTGGGCCCCTCGGGCATCGTCTCGCGTTGATTCTTTTTCCCAAAAATCACATATATTCCAAAAAAAAATCTCCGTAAGTTTTTATCGCGTTTGGACTTCGTTTGGTATGGATATTTTGCGAAACAAAAAAACATGCAACAAACAGGAACTGGCACTGGGCACTGGATCAATATGTTAGTCCCAAAAATAGTATAAAAAGTTGCCAAAAGTATATGAAAGTTGTAGAATATTGGCATGAAACAATCAAAAATTATAGATACGATGGAGACGTATCAAAGACCCATCGTTCTTGACCGTCACGATGAGGAAGAATACGATGAGGAAGAAGGCAACATCGAAGAAGAAAATACGAAGCCTACGCCCCCCCCCCCCCCCCCCCCCCCGCCGCTCGATGCGACTCCAGGGTCGCCGCGGCTAGACAAATAGGTAGTACCCCCACCCCGATGTAATCGACCGATTAGGCATGAACTCAAGATGTGTTCAATCCCCCCGCCCTCGATGTGTTCAATCCCCTACCTCACTCTCCTATCACGTGCTCCAATTAAATCTAGCCCGAGTCGACGGAGTTACTCTAGAGAGGTCAAAGAACTTACCGCCATTGCCGATGCGCTCTGGTGGAGGTCTGAAGTCGCTACGGTGGTCGCCGCCGTCGTAGATCCTAGTGTTGTCGCTCCGGTAGTCGTCGCCGCCGGTGTGAGTGGGAAAGAGGGGAGAGAGCGGTGCGGAAGGAAGGTGAGGGTAATTTATGACGGCGCTTCGGGAAACAACGCGAATTCTTGAGACCGCATCCACGCGTGCAACCACCCATGCCCACGTGTCTAGGGTTGCACCGCTCGGGCCTGGCTCCACAAAAACGGCCGATTTGAGCGTTCCTGTGGATGCAGGCCCAGGGGTGCTTTGATGTTCGTGCTATGCAGGCCAACCAGTCAATACGGGTAACCAAACGGCCCAAATTTTTCCCGCACGGTCCGGGCCCGATCTAATGCAGCCTACCAAACGTGTCCTACGTCTCTCTCTTCAACAACACACGTACTGTCCACACAAAAAACACGAGAACATGTAGGTTTTCCACATGGAAAATCAACCAATTTATGAGGCGCGGGACAGAACGCCCACACAAGCGAGCAGTTGGCCACCGCCGGAGGCGTGGAATCTCCGTCGGGCTCCATGGAACCTGGAACTCGGATACCTTGTTGTGGTGCGCTGGCCCACCGTGTGAGGCAGAGAGGTTCGGCCGGACTTCAACACGCACCTCCACCACAGAATCGTCGATGAGTGGGTGGAGATGTATATTTGCACCTCGGAGTGTTCTAGTTTACATCTCCGGGAGGCGGAGATGTAATTTTTTTTTGCATCTACATCATCTGTTGAAGAGGCGTTTTTGGGTCTTGGAGATGTAAAAGTTAAGTATTTTTACATCTACATTTTCTATTGAAGATGCTCTAAGTCTGTTAGCACGTGTTAGTACCTAGTACGTATCAAGTTCTTGTTTTCCAAGTTAGTTAGGTGTGCGAGCGGCTATTATATAAAGGTAGTTGAGTCCTTTTAGAAAGGCAGATTATATTTTCTATAGGTTAGACAACATGTGTATCAAATACTAAACAACCCTCTTTGAGTGTCGTTGATATTTATTTTGTGTAAATTTTCTGCGTGAAAGTTGCACTTGGCTCGAGGTCCGTCATGTTCGACGGGTTGCGCGCTGGTTACGTCTATTTCAGCGGAAAGTTCTTCGTGTGTTGAGGGATTGTCTGTTGGTCATCGTTACCCCATCTTCAGGTTGCGTGAACTACTCGCGTAATTGGGAGATTTTTATCGGTGTAATTAGGAGGACTTCGTTGCATCGTAAAAGATTGGGTCAAATCAGCGGCGCGTCCGAGGTCGTGCTTTCATCTTCTCTTATAAAAGTCTGCTGGGAAACTGTCAAGACCTGGTGCCCTATTATTTTTCATTTGGGCTATCGCCTCAAACACCTCTTTCTTTGTGGAGGGCGACGACAAAATCTCATTCTCGTCGGTCCCAAGTTGAGGTAAATCCCCAACCACATGCTCATCGAGCGACACAAAATTCTCCTCGGGTGCTCCAAATAGTTTTTTTTTATAGAATTTAGAGATATACAATTTTAGGTTATCATGTCCTACAATTGTCCCCTCATCCTGTTCTAACTAAATGGTTTTCTTCTTTCTATGTTCTCCATTCGCAATCATATAGAAAAACTGTCTATTATTATCACCCTCAACTTCCTGCCTCATTTTAGCTCTAAGTGCACATTTCATGTCTTCTCCGAGGAGGTTTCGTAGATTCTCCTTGTCTTCTGGCTTAGTGGTCCGATCACTCATGCCTAGCAAACTGGATTCAACCTTTACATCCAACTCATTAATAAGTTGTAGAAGCCTTTCCTTTTCCACTTTATATATGCCACTTTCATTTTTTCCCAGCCCCTCAAGAACTGACACAAACGTCTAATCTTATATTGCCTCTTTCTATGTCCGACTAGCCTTTGGTCTCCTTCACCCATTCCCGGGCTAATAGGTCAATGAATCCCTCCCTCTCAAACCACGATAGTTCGAAAGAAAAGATATTCTTGTTGCCTACATGGGTCGCACACTACCAGAATCGCCTCCTATGCCGACGGCCGGCATCCGTAGGCGTAGACCCGAACACCGTCGGCGTAGGGCTATGCCGACGGCCACCGTCGGCGTAGGGCCGTCAGGATCGCGTGCGTCGGCGTACCCGGTCAGTTTTCTCGGCATAGGGAAACCGTCGGCATAGGCTCCTATGCCGACGTCCGGCCGTACGACCGTCGGCGTAGATAGGCCGTCGGTATCCTTTTTCACATGACGGCGCCGTTGGAGGACATCAACCAACCGGAGACACCCACGTGGCAGGGCTACGCGTCAGGAGTTACACCGACGGTACCGTCGGCGTAGCCCTGCCACGTGGCAACTCCTGGCGCGCCCTGGGGGCAAGGCTACGACGACGGTTATACCGTCGGCATACATCAGGGCCTACGCCAACGGTGTAACCGTTGGCATAGCTCTGCCACGTGTCATCTGCTGGTGCATCCTGGGGCAAGGCTACGCCGACGGTTATACCGTCGGCATATCTACTGTTTATTTTTTTTTGTTTATTTACAGATAATATACATCACAAATATACACAAATATATCACAGATAATAAACATCATATATATATCACAGATCCACATCATTATCATCACAACATAAGTGGAATCAACAAAACATACGTCGAAACAACACAATATAAGTCGAACAACACGACATAAGTCCATAATATAGATGCATGAAAGATACAAGTCACCGCCACCACCACCCAGAGGCTTAAGCGCCAGGACATCCACCACCAAGTTCGTCACCGCCAAGACCGCCAAAGCCAAGGTCATCACTGCTACCGGCACCGCTACCGTCAAGACCGCCACCGCCGCCACCTCGGTGGATAGGAGTGATCGGGCTCCGTGACTCGGGAGTGATGCCATGATTGGCACCACCACCAACGGATGATCCACCGGTTCCCTGCATGTTTGAAAAGAGATGTTAAAGAGATATATGATTGTGTTGAATAAACGATAAGTAATGGTTGAATAGTTTGGGGATGTACAAACCGGAGTCGGACAGCGCTGTGCCAGAAATTCTTCAAACGTAGGCAGCACTGGTTGTGGTCCAGCAGGTGGTGGTGGTGGTTCCATTACAGGAACCGTGCCGGCCGCCAAGGAGTCAAAAACGAGCTGCATGTTAGTTGAGCAAGCAAACACGAAGGTCAGAAGATATGAAAGTGCAAATGTGAAAGTCAAATGAAAGGGGCTAAACTAACCTTCATCATGCGACTGCTGCAGCTCTCGCGTTCCATGCCATGGTCTCCTGACGTGTGTACTCCATGAAGGCCTACAATATGACATGATGAAACTCAGCAAAACATCTCGATGTGGAAAATAAAGTGAGAAAAAAGGAAGATAAGAGGGAAAATCCTTACAGAGTGTTGCTGGGCTAGGAGGGACTCTGGGTGAGCACGGGTCGTGCTCGTGTGCGAGCTCAGGCTCGGGTTGGTAACTCGAAGCTGTGTGTAGGAGACAGAAGGAGTGACCACAGCATCCAGAACTGCATGCCGACCACCGCCCTGTCTTCCGTAGCCTCTTTTATGGGGTCAGGTGTGTCAGGATTGTACCCCAGATACAACTCCTTGTAGGTCTCAAGGTGCTCGCTGGACTTGCCGTAGTACTTGCCCTTGCCATCCTTGGGCTTAGTCCGCACATGGGCTATCTCGCACGCCTCCATGTCTGAGAGCGGCCGCTTCAATTTCTCCTCCTGCACCACCAAACACCACCAAACAGAGGTTAGTCATACATAGAAGAAGAAGAATGTTTCATGTACATAGATATACCTGAACTTTCTTGTGGCTCCAGTGGTTCCGGTTTCCCTGACAATGTGTTCCGTCAGTCCCTCGATTAGCCCGGTTTTGGATGCTTTTAGCAGCCCACTTTTCATCATCACCGAGCCACACATCAACCAATGCCGCCCATGATTCCCTTTTTCCATAACACCAACCAGGACACGCCTACATAATGAAAGCATAATGGTATGTCGACACGAAACAATGAAATTTACCACAAACATCGGAATGAAAAGTCGGCATAGGCTTACCATCATGTATTGCTCCCTAGTCAAGGTAAGCTGCTCCTCCCGCGCGAATTCTTTGGGCATCTTCATGTTACGATAGTTGTAATAATATTGCGAGATGGCCACCCAGCGCACCTCGTACTGCATCTGGCGGGCCTGCTTCCTCGCAGCGCTCTGAAACAACTTGTCGGCAATGGGCTTGTTCTCCTCAAGAACTCGATAGTATTTCTACAGTTATTCATAAAAACAGAATGGAAGAAGCCATGAGTTAAACCATTCGATGATAAACTATGGACAAAACTCAAGACTCATGCTTCAGAAGAGAACTTACCCAAAAATTTGTTTTCACGGCCTTAGCATGTGTCACATAGTCCGCATGGGGAGCCGCTTCATAGTGGTCCCAGGTCATAGCCAAAACCAGGCGCTTCGGGTGCCTGACTGGGTCTGGAGCGAACAACCCCGGCCAATATTCCTTCAGCAAGATAGTGAGGATACCGTTTGGAACACGAACTTTTGGAGAAACTTTCCAGCCCCTACAAAAGATAGAAAATATGAGCATGTTTACAAGCAAAAGAATTAAAATATGATTAAGGGCCACTTACTCTTTCCCCGTTGGCGTAATGATCCACTTCTGCTCCTCTGTATCAGGTTCGGGGGGGAGTCTTGCACGACCACGCAGCCACCCCTTGTTGTCACCACCCTCCCTGCCACCACCAACCTCCTCCCCCTCCCTGCCACCACCAACCTCCTCCCCCTCCCTGCCACCACCAACCTCCTCCTCCTCCTCCTCCTACTCCTCAAACTCCCCGCGAACCTCCTCCTCCTCCTCCTCCTCAACCTCCTCGCGAAACTCCTCCTCCTCAGTAGAGGATACCTCACTAGAGGAGGGTCTCTCACTAGAGGAGGGTACCTCACTACAGGAGGGCCTTGTAAATGGCACCCCTAAGTCGGTGAGGGAGCGTTGTTTCTGGCCCCGACCCCGCCCTAAGGGCTCTCCCCTAGGGGCTCTCCCCGCACCCCCTCCACCTCTAGGGGCTCTCCCTGCACCCCCTCCACCTCTAGGGGCTCTCCCCGCACCCCTTCCACCTCTAGGGGCACCTCTCCCTTGACCTCCCTGTGAGGAGTCATCCTCAAGTAGTCGAGACGGAACAGTACGGGCTCGACCACTCTGACTAGTAAACGATGTGAGTTTGCTTAGTAAACCCGTGCCATCGGCCTTGCCCTTGCCCATGCTTAGCAAACCTGCATTGAAAAGAGAATAAACAATTAGTATAATAATAATGAAGAAAAAAACCATAGAAAAAAGACATTGATAAATAAGCATATTAATAAACCATAGTAAAAAGACATGAAACGTACATCTGCTAGGACCCATACGAATCATCACTGTCACTATCACTATCACACATATCATCTTCATTGTCGGACGTAGGTGGAGGCTCTTCCTTGTCGCCATCGTCTTCATTTAACAACTTTTCTAGCATAAGTATGTCTTTTTCATTAACAATGGTCTCGCCATCATTCCGTGCATCGTCATCGTTTGGATCCACATCATCATCACCCAAGGAGTCAGCGTAATCGCTTCTGACCACATCATCATCATCATCATCATCGGGTTGCTCTTGAAAGAACACTCCCTCGTACGTCATGGGGTTAATGTTGTAATAATCGTCATCGTTCGGGTCCGGTAGCTTACTATGTGGCGACACCTTGAACACAACTTCCCAACCCTTTAGGTACTCTTTCTGGCATGGGTAAGGCAGATAATAAACTTGTGTGGCTTGGGTAGCCGCAATAAAGAGATCGGCTCCAGCATAGACGGTTGATGGTTTAACTTCGACCAAACCATAGGAAGGCGTATGTCTCAGCCCCTTTACTGGGTCGAACCATCGGCATTTGAACACAGGGAGACTTAGGGTTTTGCGGCCACGACTGAATGAAAGCTCGTATATTTTTCCTACCCTTCCGTAATACTGAACTCCATTTTGACCTGGGGTGTACACTCCAGTATTTATAGTTTTGGGATCAGGCCGGTTGTTCTGGTGCTCCTTTGTATGGAAGCGATACCCATTCACATCATACTTTTCACATGTCATGATCGAAGGGTTAAAACCCATGGAAACCCATCTCAATTCGTCATCCATAGATATGTTCCAATCTTTTCCCTACAAGTTTAATTGAAATTGTTGGGTGCATTAGTTTGGTTAACTAATAAATGTTCAACTAGGTATTTAATAGGGGAATGTGAAAAATTACTTTAGCCATGAACCAAGCAACAAAATTTTGCCTTCCAGGGTTTCCATGCCGAAGAAGAGTAAGTGCCTCCGCCTGAGTAGGATGAATCATTCCCTTCCACTCCTCTACAATAAATTGACTGAAAGAAGAAAAGCGGTGTTTAGGCCGAGACTAAGAGAACATAGAACATGATGTTGTGCAAGACATAAAGGAATGGTGTGGTGGTATTACCTCATCCACTCCTCCTCAACTTCCGTGATGTTGTGCAAGACATAGAACATGATGTCCTCCCGCTCTTGTTCTGGCATGTTATAAGATTTCGAGCACCCAGCCCTGCCACCTTGCCCGCTGAATAGATCGAGCTTGGATTTATACTTGGGATCTTCCGTATTGTATCGAGGCACCTTATTATGCAGATTGGGAACTTTTGGGGAACGTTGCATGGGAAACAAAAATTTTCCTACGCACACACAAGATCTATCCATGGTGATGAGCATCTACGAGAGGGAGAGTGAATCTACATACCCTTGTAGATCGCTAAGCGGAAGCGTTAAGAAACGCGGTTGATGTAGTCGAACGTCTCCGCGATCCAAATCGCAAGTCGTCCCTCGATCCGATCACGAACTAGTGCCGAACGGACGGCACCTCCGCGTTCAACACACGTACTGCTTGATGACGCCTTCACCTCCTCGATCCAGCGAGCGATGATGAAGTAGTAGATGAGTTCCGGCAGCACGACGGCGTGGTGATGGTGGTGAGAAACAATCTCTGCAGGGCTTCGCCAAGCACTACGGAGATTATGACGGGAGAACTAGAGGGTTAGGGTTGCCGACACACGGCTTGGGAAATCTTGATGTGTCCCGTGTGTTAGCCCTGCCCCTCTATTTATATGTTGAGCCCTGGGGCCTAACTTGGAGAGAAAGCCTCCACAAGGTTGGTTTTGTCCGCACAAGGTCGGTTTGGCCCGCACGGAAAGAGTCTAACTCGGATTCCAGCAGTATCACGTACAAGCGGTAGTACCGCTCACGAGCGGTAGTACCGCTTTCACATGAGCGGTAGTACCGCTTACGCGGTAGTACTGCCTTACTAGCGGTAGTACCGCTTAAGGCAGCAGCAAAACTTCCTTTTGCACTTTCCAATACCTCGTGGGCTTTACCCCTTTGGCCCATATAAAGTGTTGCTGCACCCGAACACTTCGGTAAACATCCGGAACCCCTTCCGGTGAATTCCGGAACCCTTCCGGAGATCAAAACACTATTATCACATATATCAATCTTTACCTCCGGACTATTCCGGAGTTCCTCGTCATGTCCGGGATCTTATCCGGGACTCCGAACAACCTTCGGTCACCAACAAAATAACTCAACTATACTAATCGTCACCAAACATTAAGTGTGTAGACCCTGCGGGTTCGAGAACTATGTAGACATGACCGAGACAACTCTACGATCAATAACCAATAGCGGGACCTGGATGCCCATATTCGCTCCTACATATTCTACGAAGATCTTTATCGGTCGAACCTCTATGTCAAGGATTCAGTTAATCCCGTATACTGTTCCCTTTGTTCTTCGGTATGTTACTTGCTCGAGATTCGATCGTCGATATCTCTATACCTAGTTCAATCTCGTTACCGGCAAGTCTCTTTACTCATTCCGTAATACAAGATCTCGTGGCTAACACTTTAGTCACATTGCTTGCAAGGCTCATTGTGATGTTGTATTACCGAGTGGGCCCTGAGATACCTCTCCGTCACACGGAGTAACAAATCCCAGTCTTGATCCATGCCAACCCAACAGACATCATCGGAGATACCTGTAGAGCACCTTTATAGTCACCCAGTTACGTTGCGACGTTTGATACACACAAGGTACTCCTCCGATGTCAGGGAGTTGCATGATCTCATGGTCATAGGAACAGATACTTGACATGCAGAAAACAATAGCAATAAACTGACACGATCATATGCTACATTTACAGTTTGGGTCTTGTCCATCACATGATTCTCCTAATGATGTGATCCCGTTATCAAATGACATCTCATGTCCATGGCTAGGAAACCTTCACCATCTTTTGATCAACGAGCTAGTCAACTAGAGGCTTACTAGGGACACAGTGTTGTCTATGTACCCACACATGTATTTGAGTTTCCAATCAATACAATTATAGCATGGATAATAAACGATTATCATGAACAAGGAAATATAATAATAACCAATTTATTATTGCCTCTAAGGCATATTTCCAACAGTCACCCACTTGCACTAGAGTCAATAATCTAGTTCACATCACTATGTGATTTACATTGTAATGAATCGAACACCCATGCAGTTCTGGTGTTGTTCATGTTTAGCCCTTGGAAGAGGTTTAGTCATCGGATCTGCAACATTCAGATCCGTGTGTACTTTGCAAATATTTATGTCGTCCTCCTTGATGTAATCGCGGATGGAATTGAAACGTCGCTTTATGTGTCTGGTCCTCTTGTGAAATCTTGGTTCCTTGGCTAGAGCAATGGCACCAGTATTATCACAAAATAGAGTCATTGGGTTAAGCGCACTAGGCACTACTCCAAGATCTGTCATGAACTCCTTCATCCAGACACCTTCCTTCCCCGCCTCCGAGGCAGCGATGTACTCCGCTTCGCATGTAGAATCAGCTACCACGCTTTGCTTGGGACTGCACCAGCTGACCGCACCCCCATTAAGAATAAATACGTATCCGGTTTGCGACTTAGAGTCATCCGGATCAGTGTCAAAGCTTGCATCGACGTAACCCTTTACGACGAGCTCTTGATCACCTCCATAAACGAGAAACATGTCCTTAGTCCTTTTCAGGTACTTCAGGATATTCTTGACCGCCGTCCAGTGTTCCACTCCTGGATCACTTTGAAACCTTCCGGCCATACTTATGGCAAGGCTGACATCGGGTCTTGTGCACAGCATTGCATACATGATAGAGCCTATGGCTGAGGCATAGGGGATGACACTCATCTTTTCTCTATCTTCTGCAGTCACTGGGCATTGAGTCTTACTCAACTTCACACCTTGCAAAATAGGTAAGAACCCTTTCTTGGACTGATCCATTTTGAACTTCTTCAAAACTTTGTCAAGGTATGTGCTTTGTGAAAGTCCTATTAAGCGTCTCGATCTATCTCTATAGATCTTGATGCCTAATATGAAAGCAGCTTCTCCTAGGTCCTTCATTGAAAAACTCTTGTTCAAATATCCCTCACGCTTTCCAACATTTCTATATTGTTTCCAATCAGTAATATGTCATCCACATATAATATTAGAAACGCTATAGAGCTCCCACTCACTTTTTTGTAAATACAAGCTTCTCCGTAAACTTGTATAAACTCGAACGCTTTGATCACCTCATCAAAGCGAAGATTCCAACTCCGAGATGCTTGCACCAGTCCATAAATGGATCGCTGGAGTTTGCAAACTTTGTCAGCATTTTCTGGATCGACAAAACCTTCTGGTTGCATCATATACAACTCTTCCTTAAGGAAACCGTTAAGGAACGCTGTTTTGACATCCATCTGCCAAATTTCATAATCGAAAAAGGCAGTTGTTAGCACTCATTTTTGGCAGAAGGCGACTCAAGGCTAATGACCCGCCGCCAGGATGACCCGGTGTGGCGATGACTCGGCTAGTGACAGCTCAAGGATTACTGCTAAAGAGGCGCCATTGTGAAAGAGATGTAGCAGCCCAGAGAGGTGGATTATCAGCTCAACAATTCAATAACCGGCAATAGAATTCAGCTCAAGGGTTATCAAAGGCTGACGAGGTTGAGACCTGGCAAGGCGGCTGATCAGCAAAGCGGCGGATTACGAAGCAAAGTGAGCTGGCGTCAACACAGAGGAGCAACGGGTGACTCAGGGAGCGAAAGAGCAACGGGCGACTCAGGGAGCCAGGAGCAACGGGCGATTCAAGGAGCCAAGAGCAACGGGCGATTCAGGAAGCCAAGAGCAAAGGGCGACTCAGAAAGCTAGGGTCTATAAGCCGGCTCCACAACTCAGAAGAAGGAAAGCTGACTGCGACAAGCTGAAGGTGGACTCAGAAGACCAAGGCCGGCCCATGTTTTCGGCGACTCACACTGTAAACCGGCCCAATAGAGAGTTCGAGCCCAAGACAGCCCTGGCGGGTGACTTACCTAGTTAGGGTTAGAAACCGACTCTGATTGTAACTTGTAATCCGTGTAGGAGTCTCTTACTTGTACGGGAAGTCCAGCCGCCTCATATATATGTGAGAGGTGATGGCCGATTGAAGGAAGCACACAATCGACATATCAATACAATCTACTTTTTACGCCCTAACCTTTGTTCATGCTTCCGTTATTCGGCGACTTAGCATAAGTTCATCGAATATCGACAACCGAGCCGGGGGCGAGCGAATCGACCCGGTTCAGCCAATCGTCGCCGGCTCCCTCCGACGGGGTCCCTCCCGAGGAACCGGGGCGTCTGGTCCCAAAAGCGCCGGCTTACTGTCTTGCGTATCGCGCTGTGAGCCGGCCTCTCGCGTGGCGAGTTGCGGTGCATCACCCCCGGCTCTGCGGGTACACGTTGACGTGTCCGTGTGCGAACACACTTTTTGGCGACTCCGCTGGGGACGATTCGATCTAAAATTGGACAGCTATGACCAATTCTAAGACCGACGCCGCTGGCATCAGCACTGACAACATCATCAAACCGGCTCTTGAGGAGCTGCCAGAAGCACAACGCCAAGGCTTGGCGGCTTGGGAGAAGAAGCGTGACGAGGAGTTCAAGGTGTTGCGGCAGAAGCAGGCTGAAGCAGATCGGGAGCTGTATCTGGCGAGTCTCAAGAAGGATCGGCAAGGAGTCATCTCACCGATCAAAGAGCCAGAATACGTGCCTCTGAACATCAGGATCAGCCAACCCGCCGTAAGCAATAGCCCCTTTACTCCTGAGCAATTAGCCGAAATCCATTATCATATTGGACAAAGTACAAATAATATTTATGATGTGATGCTGGAATGTGATAAGGCTAAGGAAAACACGCCGCTAAGCCGGCCATCGGAGTTATAGCCGATGAGCCAGAATAAAGATAACCGGCTTATGCCTATGCTGTCAAGTCCGACTCCCATCCAAAGCATACCTTATTCGGCTAGACAGCTGGATCAAGAAGTACGTTTTGGAGATGAGCCGGCGCCGACTCAGAATTCGGCTCTCTGGGCACAAGCCGCCCCTTTGACCAACTCATCCACTGTGCCGGCTCAATCGTACAACATGGATGATATGGTGGCCAAGCTGAGGAGTGAGTTGGATCAGATGGCTTACGATAAATTCGGGATAACACTAAAGCCTAGAAATTATACTAAGCCCTATCCCGAATATTTTGATTTACAACCTTATCCCCTTGGTTACCGAGTTCCAGAATTTTCTAAGTTCAATGGGGTGGATAATAAATCAACATGGGAACATATTAGTCAGTATTTGGCTCAACTAGGTGAAGCCAATCATGAGCATCATAAAGTTCGCTTGTTCTCATTATCTTTAACCGGCACTGCTTTTTCATGGTTTTCTGCTTTAGCTCCTAATTCCATACATACTTGGTTTCATTTAGAGTGGAAGTTTCATGAACACTTTTTTGCCGAAGAAATTGAGTTAAAATTATCTCACCTTACATCGGTTAAGCAAAAGCATGACGAGTCGGTATCCGACTATGTCAAAAGGTTTAGGACCACAAGAAACCGATGTTATAGCTTAGCTATAACTGAGAGGGATATGGCCGACTTAGTACTTAATGGTTTACGATCCCATTTAAAAGAAAAATTAGAGGGGTATGAGTTCCTAAGTGTCGGCCAAGTGCAAGAAAAGGCTCTGGTTCAGGAGAGCCGGGCCAATGAGATGAAAGAATCATATCGGGTGAACCGGAGCCGGCTTAACACCATCGAGGGGAGTGCCGGCTCAGACGAGGAAACCGATATTTATACTGCTGAGTTTGTTTGGCCGGGTAAAGCCAAACCTTATGTGTGTGATGATCTTAAGCCGGTTCGTAAGAATCGGGAAGATGAGTTTAAATGTACTTTCGACGTAGGCAAGTGTGATAGAATATTTGACGCCTTGTTGAAAGACAAAATTATAAAGATCAATCATGTCATACCACCGCTTGAAGAGACAAGGCGGCGGGCTTATTGCAAATATCATCATTCTTTCTCTCATGCCACTAACGATTGTAATGTTTTTCGTCGACAGGTCCAATTGGCCCTTAATGACGGACGATTGTGCTTTGCTAGCATGGCAATTGATCAACAGCCGTTCCCAATGAACGCGCTAGACCTGGAGGGGAAAAAGGTACTCATTCGGCCAGAGACGGCCGGATCATCTAACAAAGCTAACGTTGTTGTTGGTGAGCCCAGGGACACGCAAGCCGGCAACATGGTGACTGGGAGGAAGGCGACTATAAGTCGAGAACCCGGCGGCAAGGAGGTTATCAAGATTACCATCAGCAATCCTACGCTCGGGGGGCAACAGGAAGAGCCGCCCAGATCACCGCAAAGGTTTATTAAGCCGAAGAGCCCGGAAGTCGGCCAGTGGCGGGTTAACACAGCTAATGCTAGGTACAAACGCATTAAGCCGACTTTCGACATGTTGATGAGGAAGTATGTCAGACAAGCCGGCTCAAGCACAAGCCGGCCCTATGGAAAGCGTTCAAGGTCGCCGGCAGAGTTCAGTCGGTACGTTAAGCCAGCTGTAGCAAAGACGCCACCTCTGAAAAGCACTTTTGACAAAAGCCAGCTAGGGCCAGTAAGCCGGCTCAAGGAGCATATGCCAAGTCCAGAGAGAGGAAAGGTGTGGCGTGTCAAGCCGCGAGCTGTTAGGGCTGGTGGGCCGGAAAACATGTATGGCGGCTCACTTACCATCGGGAGCCAGATACTGAAGGTAAAAGAACCAGTTATAGAGCCGGCAAGAGGCAGACCGATACTTGTTATCGGGCCTAACGGCGCGGCGAATGACCATGAAGCTAGCTCCAGTCAGACTGAGCCGCGTGACCCAAAATACACTCAACCAAGATGGTGCCCTGCCGGGTTAACCAAGACGCAGAAGAGAAAACTGCAAAGGTTGAGGAATCAAGAGAAGGCTGCAGAAGAAGCTGAGCGGCTCAGGGATGCAGGTTTTAACAAGGATCGCCCAATGATACGTTCTCAAGTCTGGGTGCCTAAGCCGGCAGAGGTCATAACCCAAACACCCGGCGTACTGGACTCTGCGCTGGAGAAGGGCAAAAAGCCGGTTGAAACGGCTGTTACTTATTCATCGTGGGCTGATGAGGTTGAAGCTGCAGACCTAGCAAGAGATAAGCCAGCCGCTGACGAGTCAGTAATGTCACAACTCACCTCAGAGGATTCAGCGGTGAATGAGTCAGCAATGACAGAACCAATGCTGAGAGAGCCGGTAACCATAGACTCTGCCATGGATGACCTGTCTGGCGAGTCAGCGGCTGACGAGGAGCTTCCAAACCTCGTGACAGACGAACTGCCAGTCCCAGGAGAGTCGGCCATTGATGACCCGCCAGGCGAGTCAGCAGATGGTGAAGAGCTTCTGAACTATGAAGGAACGCCGACTCACATGAGCATGGACATTAACATGGTATACTATCTGTCTGATGAGTTTCGTGCCGTTGACAAAACCGGTTCAGTAGCCCAAATTAACTTCGGACCCAAGAACGTCATCTTCGAGAAGCCGGAGGAACCGGTTAAGCATCTCAAGCCTTTGTATATCAAAGGGCACATCAATGGGAAGCCGATTACCAGGATGATGGTTGATGGCGGTGCTGTGGTCAATCTGATGCCTTATTCAGTCTTCAAAAGGTTACAACTTGATGATAATGACTTGATGAAGACGAACATGGTACTTAACGGATTCGAAGGCGGAGAAGGAGTGGAAGCTAAAGGGGTTATCAGTTTAGAGCTCACCGTTGGAAACAAGACCTTGGCCACTGCCTTCTTTGTTGCTGAGGTGCAAGGGAATTACAATGTGCTACTAGGACGAGACTGGTTACATGCAAACCAGTGCGTTCCATCTACTCTGCATCAACAGCTGGTTCAATGGGTTGACGATGAAGTAGAAATCGTCCCTGCAGATAACTCGGCCTACATTGCATTGGCCGAGTCACTAGTTGACTGGCAACACTCCACTGCTACATGTCTTTCGGGGCGTGACTTGTCCGGGTTTGATTTCCTAAGCGCTACCAGAGACGGGTTTGTGCCAGTATCTTTAAAGCCGGTTGGTGAAAACCGGCTTAGACTCAAGTGAATGGATAACAACGATGAGTGGCTCCAAAGCCGGCTTGACAAGTATCGGGCCAACAGGAACGATATGTTTGAAACTATTGAAGAGCCTGACGACTTGGACAAATTGGGGCAAGGCTTTACGTCAGCTGACCCGCTTGAAGAGGTGGACCTTGGAGACGGCACAGTGCCAAAGCCGACGTTTATAAGCCGGAATCTGGAAGCCGGCTATAAGCAGGAATTAGTCGCCCTGATCAAAGAGTATGCAGACTGCTTCACATGGGAGTATCATGAGATGCCTGGGTTAAGCCGCCAGCTCGTTGAGCATCGGTTGCCCATCAGAGCCGGCTTTAGACCTTACAAGCAGCCGGCTCAAAAGTTCAATCCACAGATATATGGCCGGGTCAAGGAAGAGATCGGCCGGCTTATCCAAGCAAAGTTCATCCGGCCTTGTAAATATGCTGAGTGGGTTTCAAATATTGTCCCGGTTGAGAAAAAGGGGTCAGGAAAGATAAGGGTATGCATAGACTTCTGAGATTTAAATCGAGCTACACCCAAAGATGAGTATCCTATGCCAATAGCCGATATGCTTATCAACGAAGCCTCAGGACACAAGATTATCAGCTTCTTGGACGGTAACGCAGGGTATAACCAGATATTCATGGCCGAAGAGGACTCGGCTAAGACGGCATTTTGCTGCCCCGGCCTTGTTGGTCTATTTGAGTGGGTAGTGATGACCTTTGGATTAAAGAACGCTGGTGCTACTTATCAAAGAGCGATGAACTTAATATTTCATGACCTTCTTGGAGTCATACTAGAAGTCTACATTGATGACGTGATGGTTAAGTCGGACGGCGGATTAAATCATTTGGCCGACTTACGACTGACGTTTGAGAGGATGAGAAAGTATGGGCTCAAGATGAATCCGTTGAAGTGTGCCTTTGGCGTATCAGCTGGGAAGTTTCTGGGTTTCATCATACATGAGCATGGCATAGAGGTTGACCCGGAAAAGGTTAAAGCTATTCAAAAGGTACAGGCGCCGGCTTGCAAAAGAGACATGCAGAAGTTCCTCGGTAAGGTCAATTATTTGAGGCGGTTTATTGCTAACCTGTCCGGGAAAGTCGATGCATTTACTCAGATTCTTCGGCTTAAGAACGATGATGAATTCACTTGGGGGACAGAACAGCAAGAGGCGTTTGAAAGGATAAAGACGTGCTTATCAACCCCTCCGGTTCTATTAGCGCCGGCTCACGGTAGGCCATGCCGGCTCTACATTGCTGCTGAAGAGAGAATGATAGGAGCCGCCTTAACCCAAGAAGCCGAAGGGAAAGAGTATGTCATCACATACATAAGCCGCCGTTTGATAGACGCCGAGTCAAAATACAGCTTTGTGGAAAAATTGTGCTTATCCCTTTATTATGCCTGCACTAAGCTACGCCACTACCTCTTAGCTAGTGAGTGTAAAGTGGTGTGTCAGACCGATGTTCTCAGACACATGATTCAAAGGCCGATTCTCAGCGGACGAATCGGCAAGTGGGCGTATGGGTTAATTGAGTATGACCTAGCTTATGAACCTCTCAAATCTGTGAAAGGCCAGGTTGTAGCTGATTTCATTATTGAGCATCGGATTGACTCGGAACAAGAAGCCGGCTTACACGTTGTGTCGGCTAAGCCGTGGCGGCTCTATTTTGACGGCTTAGTTTGCAAGAATGGGCAAGGAGCCGGCGTTGCATACATCTCACCCCACGGTACTGTATTTGAAGCCTCCTGCCGGCTTAACTACTTTTGTACTAACAATCAAGCCGAATATGAAGCACTTCTATTCGGGCTCGAGCTTTTAGTCAATGCAGGGGTTTCTCATATCGAGGCATATGGTGATTCGTTGCTAATTGTTCAACAAGTGGCAGAAGTGTTTCAGTGCAACGACGAATCACTCAACATGTACCTTGACAAATGCTTAGACATCATAGCAGGCCTGGATTACTTTTCTATCTCTCACGTGTCTAGGCAGGATAATTGGCTTGCCAATGAGTTAGCACAACAGGCATCAGGCTATCATGTCCACAGAGGCATGTTCTTCATAGCAGAAAAACCGATGTTGATTGCTGCTAACTCAGAGAAGGCCGGCTCAGGTAATTCGGCTGGTGAAAGAAAAGCCGTTTCAGGCGAGCCGGCTGACAAGGGAGACGCCGGCTTAGATAAGCCGGCTGATGGAGAAGAAGCCGGCTCAGATGAATCGGCTGCTGAGGAAGGGGCAATCCGGATTTCTGACTGGAGAGCACCTATCGTGAGTTATCTGAAGGATCCGAGTCAGAGAACAGACAGAGCCGTTCGGCAACTTGCTCTCAAGTATACACTAGATAATGGCGACTTATGCCGCCGAACGGCTGATGGTCTCCTGCTGAAGTGCCTGGATGAGGATCAGGCCAGAGTCGCCATGGGAGAGGTACATAACGGTTTATGTGGAACACATCAGTCGGCTCATAAGATGAAGTGGATGCTCCGGCGAGCCGGATTCTATTGGCCGACGATGATCAATGACTGCTTCAAATACTATAAGGGGTGTGAGGCTTGCCAGAAGTTTGGGGACATCCAGCTAGTTCCGGCTTCCAGGCTCAATCCTATCATAAAACCGTGGCCTTTCCGGGGTTGGGCACTTGATTTTATTGGCATGATTCACCCGGCTTCATCAAAAGGGCATCGGTTCGTGTTGGTTGCCGCAGATTATTTTACCAAGTGGTCGGAAGCAGTACCTCTCAGGAACATGACTCACAAGGAGGTAATTCAATTCATTACTGAGCATATTGTTCATAGATTCGGTATTCCACAGACTCTCACTACAGATCAAGGAACTTCCTTCATGGCAAAGGAGGTTAGACAGTTTGCCGAATCACTTGGGATCAAGATGCTCAGTTCATCTCCATATTATGCTCAAGCCAATGGACAGGCCGAATCTAGTAATAAAATCTTGATCAAGTTGATTAAGAAAAAGGTCAAGGATCACCCAAGGCGGTGGCATGAGGTACTATCCGAAGCATTATGGGCTCACCGGGTCTCAAGGCATGGGGCTACCAAGGTTACTCCTTTTGAGTTAGTATATGGGCAAGAGGCCGTCTTACCAGTTGAGGTGAATCTGGCCGCCTTAAGGTTTGCTAAGCAGAACGATTTGTCGGCTGATGACTACTATGGCTTGATGATGGATAACCTAGACGATGTAGCCGACAAACGATTAAAGGCTCTAAGGGACATTGAGAAGGAAAAGTTGCGGGTGGCAAGGACTTACAATAAGAGAGTCCGGCTCAAAGATTTTCAGGTTGGCGACTTAGTGTGGAAGGTTATACTACCAGTCGGCTCCAAAAGCCGGAAATTTGGCAAGTGGTCACCAAGTTGGGAAGGACCGCTGCGAATCGCCAGAATAACACCCGGCAACTCTTATTTGGTGGAAACTTTGGAGGGCGACTTACTACCTCGAGCTATCAACGGGAAATACTTAAAGAAGTTCCACCCAAGTGTGTGGCAATCCGCCTAACATCGTGGTTATGGCCGATGAGTACAAACATCGCCCTTAGACCTTATGGCCAATGAGTACAAACATCGCTCTTAGACCACGTGGCCGATGAACGTAAGCATCATCCTTAGTCAAAAATCCTACATGGAGTATTTTCTAGCACGCAAGCTCTGCTAGAAAACAGGGGGGCATATGTTAGCACTCATTTTTGGCAGAAGGCGACTCAAGGCTGATGACCCGCCGCCAGGATGACCCGGTGTGGCGATGACTCGGCTAGTGACAGCTCAAGGATTACTGCTAAAGAGGCGCCATTGTGAAGGAGATGTAGCAGCCCAGAGAGGTGGATTATCAGCTCAACAATTCAATAACCGGCAATAGAATTCAGCTCAAGGGTTATCAAAGGCTGACGAGGTTGAGACCCGGCAAGGCGGCTGATCAGCAAAGCAGCGGATTACGAAGCAAAGTGAGCTGGCGTCAACACAGAGGAGCAACGGGTGACTCAGGGAGTGAAAGAGCAACGGGCGACTCAGGGAGCCAGGAGCAACGGGCGATTCAAGGAGCCAAGAGCAACGGGCGATTCAGGAAGCCAAGAGCAAAGGGCGACTCAGAAAGCTAGGGTCTATAAGCCGGCTCTACAGCTCAGAAGAAGGAAAGCTGACTGCGAGAAGCTGAAGGTGGACTCAGAAGACCAAGGCCGGCCCATGTTTTCGGCGACTCACACTGTAAACCGGCCCAATAGAGAGTCCGAGCCCAAGACGGCCCTGGCGGGTGACTTACCTAGTTAGGGTTAGATACCGACTCTGATTGTAACTTGTAATCCGTGTAGGAGTCTCTTACTTGTACGGGAAGTCCAGCCGCCTCATATATATGTGAGAGGTGATGGCCGATTGAAGGAAGCACACAATCGACATATCAATACAATCTACTTTTTACGCCCTAACCTTTGTTCATGCTTCCGTTATTCGGCGACTTAGCATAAGTTCATCGAATATCGACAACCGAGCCGGGGGCGAGCGAATCGACCCGGTTCAGCCAATCGTCGCCGGCTCCCTCCGACGGGGTCCCTCCCGAGGAACCGGGGCGTCTGGTCCCAAAAGCGCCGGCTTACTGTCTTGCGTATCGCGCTGTGAGCCGGCCTCCCGCGGGGCGAGTTGCGGTGCATCACCCCCGGCTCTGCGGGTACACGTTGACGTGTTCGTGTGCGAACAGCAGCTATTGCTAACATGATTCTGACGGACTTAAGCATCGCTACGGGTGAGAAGGTCTCATCGTAGTCAACTCCTTGAACTTGTGAAAAACCCTTTGCCACAAGTCGAGCTTTATAGACGGTGACATTACCGTCCGCGTCCGTCTTCCTCTTAAAGATCCATTTGTTCTGAATGGCCTTACGCCCTTCAGGTAATACTTCCAAAGTCCATACTTTGTTTTCATACATGGATCCCATCTCGGATTTCATGGCCTCTAACCACTTCTCGGAATCCGGGCCCATCATCGCTTCTCCATAGCTCGTAGGTTCATCGTTGTCCAACAACATGACCTCTAAGACAGGGTTGCCGTACCACTCAGGAGCAGTACGCGTCCTTGTCGACCTACGAGGTTCGATAGCAACTTGATCCAAAGCTTCATGATCATCATCATTAACTTCCTCTTCAGCTGATGTAGGCTCTACAGAAACATCTTTCTGCGTTGCGCTACTTTCAGGTTGAAGTAAAGGTTCAACAACCTCATCAAGTTCTATCTTCCTCCCACTCAATTCTTTCGAGAGAAACTCTTTCTCAAGAAATGTTCCGTTTTTAGTGACAAACACTTTGCCTTCGGATCTGAGGTAGAAGGTATACCCAACTGTCTCTTTTGGGTATCCTATGAAGACGCATTTTTCCGCTTTGGGTTCCAGCTTTTTAGGCTGAAGCTTTTTGACATAAGCATCACATCCCCAAACTTTAAGAAATGACAGCTTTGGCTTCTTGCCAAACCAAAGTTCATAAGGCGTCGTCTCAACGGATTTCGATGGTGCCCTATTTAAAGTGAATGCAACTGTCTCTAATGCATAACCCCAAAACGATAGTGGCAAATCGGCAAGAGACATCATAGATCGCACCATATCCAATAAGGTTCGATTACGACATTCAGACACACCATTACGCTGTGGTGTTCCAGGCGGTGTCAGTTGTGAAACAATTCCACATTGTCTTAAGTGACTGCCAAACTCATAACTCAGATATTCTCCTCCTCGATCAGATCGTAGGAATTTAATCTTCTTGTTACGATGATTCTCAACTTCACTCTGAAATTGTTTGAACTTTTCAAATGTTTCAGACTTGTGTTTCATTAAGTAAATATACCCATATCTACTTAAGTCATCAGTGAAGGTGAGAAAGTAACGATAACCACCGCGCGCCTCAATACTCATCGGACCGCACACATCAGTATGTATGATTTCCAACAAGTCACTTGCCCGTTCCATTGTTCCAGAGAACGGCGTTTTAGTCATCTTGCCCATGAGGCATGGCTCACATGTGTCAAGTGATTCAAAATCAAGTGACTCCAAAAGTCCATCAGCATGGAGCTTCCTCATGCGTTTTACGCCAATATGACCTAAACGGCAGTGCCACAAGAAAGTGGTATTATCATTATCAATTCTACATCTTTTGGCATCAATGTTATGAACATGTGTATCATTACTATCGAGATTCAATAAGAATAAACCCCTCACATCGGGTGCATGACCATAAAAGATATTACTCATATAAATAGAACAACCATTATTCTCTGATTTAAATGAGTAACTGTCTCGCAATAAACAAGATCCAGATATAATGTTCATGCTTAACGCAGGCACCAAATAACATTTATTCAGGTTCATCACTAATCCCGATGGTAATCGAAGAGCGAGCGTGCCGACGGCGATCACATCAACCTTGGAACCATTTCCCACGCGCATCGTCACTTCGTCCTTTGCCAGCCTCCGTCTATTCCGCACTTCCTGTTTTGAGTTGCAAATATGAGCAACCGCACCGGTATCAAATACCCAGGCACTACAACGAGAGTTGGTAAGGTACACATCAATAACATGTATATCACATATACCTTGTTTGTTGTTGGCCGCCTTCTTGTCAGCCAAATACTTGGGGCAGTTCCGCTTCCAGTGTCCAGTTCCCTTGCAATGAAAGCACACAGTTTCTGGTTTGGGTCCAGCCTTGGGTTTCTTCACGGGAGGAGCAACTGCTTTGCCACTCTTCTTGGAGTTACCCTTCTTACCCTTGCCATTTTTCTTGAAACTAGTGGTTTTATTGACCATCAACACTTGATGCTCCTTCTGAATTTCAGACTCAGCGGCTTTCAGCATTGCAAACAGCTCGGCGACTGACTTGTTCATCCCGTGCATGTTATAGTTCAACACGAAGCTCTTGTAGCTAGGTGGCAATGATTGAAGAACTCTGTCAGTGATAGCCTCTGGCAGAAGGGGCATCCCCAATTCAGCCAGACGGGTGGAGTACCCAGACATTCTGAGTACGTGATCACTGATAGACCCGTTCTCCTCCATCTTGCAAGCATAGAACTTATCGGAGATCTCATATCTATCGATCCGGGCATTCTTCTGAATGATAAACTTTAACTCCTGGAACATCTCATATGCTCCATGACGTTCAAAACGTCTTTGAAGTCCCGGTTCTAAGCCATACAATATTGCACATTGAACTATTGAGTAATCTTCAGAACGAGCCTGCCAGGCGTTCACAACGTCTAGAGACTCAACTGGAGCGGGTGGATCACCAAGCGGTGCATCAAGGACATAAGCCTTCTGGGAAGCCGTAAGGATAATCCTTAGATTACGGGCCCAGTCCACAAAGTTATTTCCATCATCTTTCAATTTAGCTTTCTCTAGGAACGCATTAAAATTCAGGGGTGCTATTGCGCGAGCCATGATCTACAACATAAATATAGCAAAGACAACTTAGACTATTGTTCAAGATAATGAGTTTAGTTAATTATATTACTTAAAAACTCCCACTCAAATAGACATCCCTCCGGTCATTCGAGTGCAACATGATCCAAATCCACCAACTCAAGTCCGATCATCACGTGAGTTGAGGTGGTTTCAATGGTGAACATCTTCATGTTGATCATATCTACTATATGACTCATGTTCGACCTTTCGGTCTCTTGTGTTCCGAGGCCATGTCTGTACATGCTAGGCTCGTCAAGTTTAACCCGAGTGTTCCGCATGTGCAACACTGGCTTGCACCCGTTGTATGTGAACGTAGAGTCTATCACACCCGATCATCACGTGGTGTCTCGAAACGACGAACTTTCGCAACGGTGCACACTCGGGGAGAACACAATTTTATCTTGAAATTTAAGTGAGGGATCACCTTATAATGCTACCGTCGTCCTAAGCAAAATAAGATGCATAAAAGGATTAACATCACATGCAAATCATAAGTGACATGATATGGCCATGAACTTGTGCTTTTGATCTCCATCTCCAAAGCATCGGCATGATCTCCATCGTCACCGGCATGACACCATGATCTCCATCATCTTGATCTCCATCAACGTGTCGCCATGAGGTTGTCACGCCGACTGTTGCTTTTACGACTATTGCTAACTCATAGCGATAAAGTAAAGCAAAACGGCGAAAATAATTAAAGACAACTCTATGGCTCCTGCCAGTTGCCGTACTCATCGACATGCAAGTCGTGATATTCTATACAACACATGATCATCTCATACATCACATATATCTCATCATGTAATTGGCCATATCACATCACAACATACCCTGCAAAAACAAGTTAGACGTCCTCTAATTGTTGTTGCAAATTTTACGTGGTGTAGTGATTGCTTTTTGATCTTCTAAAAGAACCCTCTTCATTGAAATCGATTCAACTAAAGTGAGAGAGACAGACACCCGCTAGCCATCTTTATGCAACAAAGTTACATGTCAGTTGAAGGAACCGGTCTCTCGTAAGCGTACGACTAATGTTGGTCCGGGCCGCTTCATCTCACAATACCGCCGAATCAAGTATCAACTAGTAACGGCAAGCAATATGTATACACCCATGCCCACAACTCGTTTGTGTTCTACTCGAGATCTCATCTACGCATAGACCTAGCTCAGATGCCACTGTTGGGGAACGTTGCATGGAAACAAAAATTTTCCTACGCACACACAAGATCTATCCATGGTGATGAGCATCTACGAGAGGGAGAGTGAATCTACATACCCTTGTAGATCGCTAAGCGGAAGCGTTAAGAAACGCGGTTGATGTAGTCGAACGTCTCCGCGATCCAAATCGCAAGTCGTCCCTCGATCCGATGACGAACTAGTGCCGAACGGACGGCACCTCCGCGTTCAACACACGTACGGCTTGATGACGCCTTCACCTCCTCGGTCCAGCGAGCGATGATGAAGTAGTAGATGATTTCCGGCAGCATGACGGCGTGGTGATGGTGGTGAGGAACAATCTCTGCAGGGCTTCGCCAAGCACTACGGAGATTATGACGGGAGAACTAGAGGGTTAGGGTTGCCGACACACGGCTTGGGAAATCTTGATGTGTCCCGTGTGTTAGCCCTGCCCCTCTATTTATATGTTGAGCCCTGGGGTCTAAACTTGGAGAGAAAGCCTCCACAAGGTCGGTTTTGCCCGCACAAGGTCGGTTTGGCCCGCACGGAAAGAATCTAACTCGGATTCCAGCAGTATCGCGTACAAGCGGTAGTACCGCTCACGAGCGGTAGTACCGCTTGAGCGGTAGTACCGCTTTCACATGAGCGGTAGTACCGCTTACGCGGTAGTACTGCCTTACTAGCGGTAGTACCGCTTAAGGCAGTAGCAAAACTTCCTTTTGCACTTTCCAATACCTCGTGGGCTTTACCCCTTTGGCCCATATAAAGTGTTGCTGCACCCGAACACTTCGGTAAATATCCGGAACCCCTTCCGGTGAATTCCGGAACCCTTCCGGAGATCAAAACACTATTATCACATATATCAATCTTTACCTCCGAACTATTCCGGAGTTCCTCGTCATGTCCGGGATCTTATCCAGGACTCCGAACAACCTTCGGTCACCAACAAAATAACTCAACTATACTAATCGTCACCAAACGTTAAGTGTGTAGACCCTGCGGGTTCGAGAACTATGTAGACATGACCGAGACACCTCTACGATCAATAACCAATAGCGGGACCTGGATGCCCATATTGGCTCCTACATATTCTACGAAGATCTTTATCGGTCGAACCTCTATGTCAAGGATTCAGTTTATCCCGTATACTGTTCCCTTTGTTCTTCGGTATGTTACTTGCCCGAGATTCGATCGTCGGTATCTCTATACCTAGTTCAATCTCGTTACCGGCAAGTCTCTTTACTCGTTCCGTAATACAAGATCTCGTGGCTAACACTTTAGTCACATTGCTTGCAAGGCTCATTGTGATGTTGTATTACCGAGTGGGCCCTGAGATACCTCTCCGTCACACGGAGTAACAAATCCCAGTCTTGATCCATGCCAACCCAACAGACATCATCGGAGATACCTGTAGAGCACCTTTATAGTCACCCAGTTACGTTGCGACGTTTGATACACACAAGGTACTCCTCCGATGTCAGGGAGTTGCATGATCTCATGGTCATAGGAACAGATACTTGACATGCAGAAAACAATAGCAATAAACTGACACAATCATATGCTACGTTTATAGTTTGGGTCTTGTCCATCACATCATTCTCCTAATGATGTGATCCCGTTATCAAATGACATCTCATGTCCATGGCTAGGAAACCTTCACCATCTTTTGATCAACGAGCTAGTCAACTAGAGGCTTACTAGGGACACAGTGTTGTCTATGTACCCACACATGTATTTGAGTTTCCAATCAATACAATTATAGCATGGATAATAAACGATTATCATGAACAAGGAAATATAATAATAACCAATTTATTATTGCCTCTAGGGCATATTTCCAACAGGAACGTGGTCTGGATAGTATGATGTCCTGAGGTCTGACACCTCCTCAAGGATAACTGCCTCAGCTATGGAAGCTTCAATCTTAGCTTTGTTACCACATTTGTGTTTGAGCCACATAAGTACCTCCTTCTTTTCTGGCGGTTTAAGGACAAAGTCAGCCTCTGGCTTGAACCAGTTTTTTCGACCGACTGTGGGAGGTTGCATGTTTAGACGTGGTCTATCTCAAATTTTTTGTTGATCGGCTCTAGCTTGAACGTTATCCTTTGTCTTATCAGGAATGTTGACGATCGTGCGAAAAAGGGACTCTGCGACATTCTTTTCGGTGTGCATCACATCGATGTTATAAGGAAGTTTGAGGTCCTTGAAATAGGGAAGCTTCATGAAGGGGCTAATGTGAGTCCAGTTGTGCGTCTCACCATATCCCTCGAAGCGTTTGCCTTTACCTTTCCCTTTGACAACAGGCTTGAGAGCTTTTAGCTGAGCAAGAACATCTACCCCCGAAAATGTTGGAATCTCGTTTACTTCATGGACAACCCGACCTTTCGTGAAGTTCTTCTTGTCTTCCCTGTCTGGATGGTCTGGAGGGAGGAACTGGCGGTCCTGGTCAAAGGCTACATACTTGCGACCCTTCTGCAGCCAAATAAAACGTAGAGCCTGCATGCACACTGGGCATGGCATCTTACCACTTGTACACCATCCGCAGAATAGGGCATAGCTGGGAAAGTCATGCATGCAATACATCAACCAAACTTTCATCAAGAAATTTTTCTGCAGATGTCGGTCGTATGTCAACCTTGGGAAGTACCAAGAATGGTGCAAATCATCCACCAGCGGCTGCATAAACACTGCCAAATTCTTCCCCGGGTATTCAGGCCCTGGAATGATCAGCGACAAGAACATGGTGTTGCGTTGCATTAGGACACCGGGAGGGAGATTGAGCGGAATAACAAACACGGGCCAGTAGCAGTATGAATTGGACGACATACCATATGGATTGACCCCATCACTTGTTATTGCAACTCTGACATTCCCATCCACGGCTGCTTCCTCGGGGTATTCTTTATCGAATGACTTCCATGCTTCACCTCCCGATGGATGTACGATTTTATTTGTATGGTACCTTTTCCCTTGCTTGTGCCACTTCATCATTTTGGCAGACTCCTCCGTGATGAAAAGGCGCTGCAGTCTTTCTATGAAATGAAGATATCGAAGAACCTTTGCGGGGATGCGTAGCTGCCTCTTTTGACCATCCTTACCGACCACCTCAAGGTACCAAGAGGAACCGCACTTCCTACAGTACTTGTCATCCGCATACTCGTGCCTAAACAAAAGGCAATTCTTCGGACAGACATGTATTTTCTCATAATCCATAGAGAGTGTCTTCATGATTTTCTTCGTGGCGTACATGCTTTCCGGCAGTTCATGACCATCGGGAAGGCTGTAAGCCCATACTCCCATAAATGCTTTGATGTAAGCTTGGCTACAACCGTACTCACCCTTAACTGCCATCAGTTGCGAGATGGCATCCAGCTGAGAGAGTTTGGCACCCGCATAAAGAGGCTTCTTTGACGAAGCCAAGATCTCCAAGAAGGACTTTGCGGTTGCCTCCGGCTCCTCTGGTTCATTCTCTGAAGGTGTCGCATGTGTCGCCTCTGCAGCAATGACATCATCTAGCATGTCTCTGACCCCGTCGTCCACATAACCACTGATGCGTTGCCGCATCACCTCCTCTCTACCACGGTCCCGCTCGACAAAGTTTATCGGCATGTCAAAGTTTTTCATATATCCGTACGTGTGAAGGTGCAAGGTCATTTCGTCCTTGCCTTTAGAGTGACGTCTGCCACATCTCGCACACGGGCAATGTGGGATCATTCTCATTGGACCACGGAATGTCTCCCTCAAAAACACATCGGTTTTGGAAATCCACTCTGATGTTACTCGATTCCCACGGGTAAAACCATTATACATCCACTGATTATCTGCCATCCTCTGCTTTATTGGGAGCCACACAACAAAATTAAGATTTCATTTGAATTAATCACATCAAATATTTATTTTCTACCGCGTTGACGGCACTGAATCCACCTACATCTCTAATAGGTAAAGAGGGTCCTAATCCCACCCGAGGATGTGTAGATTGAGTACGTTCTCCATGCTCTACCCCATTCCGAGACAAAATTTCGGCAGCACCTCCCCGCTGTTCTCCAGATACACGTCTCGGCAAAAATCCGAGAGAATGTGCATCCAGAGAACAACGGGGAGGCGCCGCCGAAATCCTGTCTCGGAACAGGGTAGAGCATGGAAAACGTACCCAATCTACACATCCTCGGGCTGTCTGTGGAAAACGCTGGACAATCCGAAACAGTTGCGGTGATAAATATGCAATTGAATGCATATTTATCCATGCAACCATTTCGGACGGGAGACGCCAAGGTTACGCGACTTGACGTGAAAAGAAAATCTAGTGACATGATTCAAAGAGCGTAGGAGGTGAAGGTGGATTCGTAGCTCACCCTCGGCTGTAGAGGAAGTAGTCGAACAGCGGCGGGATCGCGGACCAAATCCTGTAAATTCGACCGATTGAATTTTTTTTAACTCATCACATCCCATAAAGCATTGACACTACATTATGAACCAACATGAAACAACATCTCAAATTACAAAAAAAAGCTTCATTAAGTGTCTTATGAAACAACATGACCTAACACTAAACATGACAAGCAACGTGTCTTATGAAACAACATGACCTAACACTAACTTGACCAAACACAAAACTTACCAATATTCATCAATCCATCCATCTAACAAAATTTCATCCATCCATCTATCACAAATCCATCTAACAAATTCATTAATCCATCCATCTATCACAAATCCATCTAACAAAACTTACCAACATTCATCAATCCATCCATCTACCAATATTCACCAATCCATCTAACAAAATTCACCCATGCATTCATGCACATAACAAACATGAACATAATGCAAAAAAATGAAAAAAAGCTCACCAGGGGCGTTTTGGGCGCCGGTGCAGCGGGCGAGCAGGGAGGCCGGGGGCGGGGCCGAGGAAGGGTGGACGGGGGGCGGGGCCGCCGCTGCAGGGCGTCGGCGGAGGGGGGCTCCGAGCCCCGGCCGGCACGGCGAGGGCCGAAGCCCGAGCAGAAGAGGGAGGGCGCGGGGTGGACGCGCAGGCCGGCGAGAGGTGGCAGGCCGGACGGGGGTGGTGGTGGGGTGAGGGGCGGAGAGGGTGGTGGCGGCGGCGCCGCGACGTCGAGGTGGCGAGGCTGTGGCGGCGGCGGCGCGAGGAGGGGGCGGAGAGGGTCGCGGCGGCGGCGCGGGTCGCGGTGGTGCTGGGCGGCGGTGGCGGACGGGCTCGGAGTCGGGGTGGAGATGGGCGGCGGCGGCGCGGGTCGGGGTCGAGTGGGGCGGCGGCGGCGGCAGCGGCGAGGCGGGTGGGGGGCGCGGGCCGGGATTGGGCGTGGATGGGGAATGAGTGGAGGGGGTTGCCCCGCGGATGGATAAGGGGGGGTATGCCGACAGTTTAGCCGTCGGCATAGGTGCCGATGCCACGTGGCCACCTACGCCGACGGCAAAACCGTAGGCACATCTATTTTCCAATATTTTTCTTCAACCTCAACTTTAATTTTAAAAAAAACTTCTACCTTTTTTTAAAACACCCACTGTCCTTCCTACCCTCCGAAGGCTACCTACGCGGCGGTTTCACCCCTCCAAGTGTCGGCGACATCGCCGTCCGTGAGGGAGGCCACACCCCGGAGCCTATGTACACCGCAGAACGTTTACTACCATGTCATCGCCGTCCGTGAGGGGGGCCACACCCCGGAGCCTATGTACTGCCTCTTCAGACATGCCACCACACCTTAAGGCATGTATGAGGGCCCGGTGGGACGCTCCGGTGGCATTGCTACCCCCCCAGGGCCCCCGTCCCGCCTAACCCTGGAGCGGTTGACCACGAGATCTAACCCTTTGACTTTCCCCGGACGGGCTTTGACCAGTGGACCTCTCCAGCCGGTTGTGGTAGGTCAGCTCATAGGAACACTTGGGAGCAACGTCCGGGCCAAACCTACAGCAAGATCCCCTCCGTGTAGACCCGACGCGGCCGTTTCCCCCCTCTAGGTGCCGGCGGCGGCGCCGTCCGTGAGGGGGGCCACACCCCGGAGCCACGTGCCGGGTGCATGCACCTGCCATCACACTTCCAGACGTGCAAGAGGGCCCAGCGCAAGACCTGGCGGCATTGCCACCCCCCCCAAGTACCTCGTCCGGGTTGTGATAGGCCAGCCCATAGCAACATCTTAGAACAAGGTCCGGGCCCAACCCACCGCAAGATTCCCTTCGTGTCGACCCGACGCCACCGTTTCCCCCCTCCAGGTGCCGGCGGCAGCGGCTTCCGTGAAGAGGGTCACACTCCAGAGACGCGTGCCGGGTGTTTGCACCCGCCACCACATTTCCAGACGCGTAAGAGGGCCCAGCGCAAGACCTGGCGGCATTGCTACCCCCCCCCCATGTACCCCGTCCCGTCTAACCCTGACATAGTCGACCGCCGGATCTAGCCCTTTGGCTTTCGCCGGACGGGGTTTGACCGGTGGACCTTTTCACCGGGTTGTCATAGCCCAGCCCATAGCTACACCCCCAAACACGGTCCCGGCCCAACCCACCCCAAGATTCCCTCCGTGTCGGCCCGACGTGCCCGTTTCCCCCCTCTGTGACACGGTGGCAGCGACGCCCGTGAGGGGGGGCACACCCAGGAGCCGAGTGTCGGGTGCTTGCGCCTGCCACCACGCTTCCACAAGCGTAGGAGGGCCCACCGCAACACCTGGCGGCATTGCTACCCCCCCATGTGCCCCGTCCCGTCTAACCCTGACCCAGTCGACCGGCGGATCTAGCCCTTTGACTTTCACCGGACAGGGTTTGACCGGTGGACCTTTTCACCGGGTTGTCATAGCCCAGCCCATAGCTACACCCCTGAACACGGTCCCGGCCCAACCCACCCCAAGATTCCCTCCGTGTCGGCCCGACGTGGCCGTTTCCCCACTCTGTGACACGTGTAAGAGGGCCCAGCGCAAGACCTGGTGGCATTGCCACCCCCTAAGTACCCCGTCCCGTCTAACCCTGGCACTGTTGACCGGACGGATCTACCCCTTTGACTTTCACCGGACGGGGTTTGACCGAGGGATATTTTCACCTGGCTGTGATAGGTCAGCCCATAGCAACATCTTAGAACAAGGTCCGGGCCCAACCCACCGCAAGATTCCCTCCGTGTCGACCCGACGCCACCGTTTCCCCCCTTTAGGTGCAAGCGGTAGCGCCGTCCGTGAAGACTGTGCGTAGACTATATATAACATGATTTTTTAGCGCCTGTACACACAGCTAAATAGACGATGCATTGGAAAAATTGTGTGTAGACTATATATAACATGGACATGGGCTATAGACTTCCTAAGTAAACCAAATTTTAATATAGGGGGAAGATTAAAAAAAATGTACCTACGCCGGCGTAGGCAAAATAAAAAAATATATGTAGCTACGCTGACGGTGTAACCGTCGGCGTAGCCAAAATAGGTATGCCGACGGCATAATCGTCGGCATAGCTATGCCCCCGGATCGGCAGCTCCCTCGGATCGATGACGTGGCATCTGCCGCGGATCGATGACGTGCACCGTCGTAGCTATGCCGACGGTGTCCGTCAGGGCCGTCGGCATATCTTTGACGGCGTCAAACGGGCGTTACCGATCGAGTGGCCTAGCCCGCAGATACGCCGACGGGGTGGCTATGCCGACGGCCACCGTAGGCATAGATAAATCTATGTCGACGGCCTTCGTACGCCGACGGTGGCCGTCGGCATAGATTGATCTACGCCGACGGTGTTTCGTACGCCGACAGTGAGACGCAGGTGGTCGGCATAGGGTGATATATGCCTACGGGGGCCGTCGGCATAGTTTAGGCCGTCGACAACGAGCCTGATTCTGGTAGTGGCATAGCCTGAATCAACAAGTAAAGGAGTGTGATATGAAAGTCCCATCTGTAATGCTTGCACCCTTACAAGAGGGGATTTCTGTTTCCAATCTACGCTGGTAAGAACTCGGTCCAACTTCTTGTATGTTTGTGCATACTTTATGGATCATTTGTAGCTATTCTTCTTGCGGGAGCCATGACACTCGTGATTTTCGTATTTTAGGCGATGACGGATAGAGCTATATAGTACGTATATAGTACCTTTTATATGTCATGTGACGATGCTTAACCTAATTCGATGTCGAGGTAGTGTAGATGCGTTTTGAACTTTTACGATAGGAGTCTGCTAGACATGCCCTTTAGTTGTAATCCCGCCTAGTCTATTTGCCATTCCGGCTTTTATGTGCTTAGGACTATGCGGATCGTTGTAAAACGTTGCAAGAATTAATCGTAATAGAGACAGGGGGTTTAAGTCCCTTTTCAAAGAAAAAAATTTCATAAACATATGCTCTCATCTCAGTGTACGAGCGAGCTGTCTACCAGGCAGTTCTACCATAGTTGTCGTCAAAAAGTGTAGAGAAACCCATCATGTCATATGCATTCGTGTACCGGCCAAATGCACTCCTCATCTGAGACCGGGTAAGAACCGCTGGCTGCTTTGTGCGGCTTCAATCAATCATCCGGGGACGGTGTTGCCAGCGTGCTTTGGTGAAGAACCTCAGCCAGCCGGTCTGTACTCCTGCGGACGAGTTCTCATTGGTGATTCATTAGGTCCACACAAAAATGACGAAAGCATGTACGTAGGTTTTCCACATGAAAATCGGTCAGTTTACGAGGCGCAGGACAGAACGCCCACACGAGCAAGCAGTTCGGCACCACCGGTCACCGGAGGCGTGGAATCTCCGCCGGGCTCCACGGAACCTGGAACTCGGATACCCTGTCGTGGTGCACTGGCCCACCGTGCGAGGCAGAGAGGTTCGGCCCGACTTCAGCACGCACCTCCACCACAGAATCGTCCATCGGAATCATTTCCCCCACGACGAAATGAGATTACCGCGGGCCGGCACAACGCAAACAACCCGGAGACGACTGCCGACTCCCGTCCTCCACACGACGGCGCGGCCGCGAGAGATCCACAAGCTTCGCGCGGTCGCTGACATCTGCCCTGGCGGATAAAACCACGCGAGCGCCAGTCAGAAAAAAGCACCGAGCACAACTCAGAAGCAAAGGCGAAACCAACGTCAGTTAAGTGCGAAGCAAGGGGCCAGAGCCAACCAGCCTCAGCGCGCGCGAGCGTGCGTGTGTGGTGGTGGGAGGTTCGTCAGCGGCTTGCCTGTGCCTGCGGGGCTAGAGCGGCGGCAGCGATGGCGGCGTCCGTGGCCACCTCCCCGGCCTGCAGCCGGCTCATCCCCGGCAGCCCGTTCTCCGCCTCCGCCTCCGCGCCGTCCCTCGTCCGCCTGGCGGGGCCCTCCAGGCGCCTCCGCCGGGCCCTGCGCGTCTCGGCCGCGGCGGAGCCGGCGGACGCGCTGCCGGCGCCCGGGGCCGGCGAGCTGGACGGGGTGGTGCCGGCGGGGCTGCTGGAGGAGCTGCCGGAGGGCCTCGCCTTCCAGGGCGACATGGGCGGGGGGTTCGCCCCCGGCGGCGGCGGCGGCGACGACGGGAACAAGATGCTCGACCGCGGCATCAACGCGGCCATCGTGCTCGGCGCCAGCACCTACGCGCTCACCAAGCTCCTCACCGTCGACCAGGACTACTGGCATGTAAGGACCTTCTCGATTCCAAGATTCCAGCCAAAATCGCCTCTTCTTGTTGTACCAATAGCCAGCCATGATATCGAATTCTCGATCTATTGGTGGGTTCGTGGTGGATGGATGATTAACCTTTGCTTCTCTTGATTGGATTTGGTTGGTGCAGGGGTGGACCATCTTCGAGATCGTGCGGTACATGCCGGAGCACAACTGGTCGGCGTACGAGGAGGCCCTCAAGGCCAATCCGGTTCTTGCCAAGATGATGATCAGCGGCGTCGTCTACTCCCTCGGCGACTGGATAGCCCAGGTGCCAATCCAATCCAATCCAATCCCCCCTCCCTGACTGATCCCCTTTCTGCTGCTGCAACTGCAATAGCTAATTCTCTTCTTGTCTGTGTTGCTCCTGCTTATCACCGTGTTACGAAGGGAAGCCCATCTTCGAGTTTGACCGGACCCGCATGTTCAGGTCTGGCCTCGTAGGGTTCACCCTCCACGGATCCCTTTCGCACTACTACTACCATTTCTGCGAGGTACCCATTGTGATTCTTAGCTGATTCGTATAATTTTTTCTGATGTTGATGTGTAAACTGACATGAATGCATCGATTTTCTTGCATCAGTCATTGTTCCCGTTCAAGGATTGGTGGGCTGTGCCTGTCAAGGTTGCGTTTGATCAGACGGCTTGGTCTGCGCTGTGGAACAGCATCTACTTCGTCGCCCTGGGCTTCCTTCGCTGGGAATCTCCGTCCACAATATTCAGCGAGCTCAAGGCCACCTTCTTCCCCATGCTTACTGTAAGCATCAGTCATCTTTTAAACTCTGAATTATGCTTCCGTGGTTGTGCCAGACTAAGTATTTTGGACACTGGGACTGAATGTTGATGGCCTTAGTTTCATGGTATACTGCCGGTTATTCGGTTAGAAAATGTAGAACGTAGAGCGAATTAATACAGAGGTGAGATGCATTTTGCTTCTTCATTTATTGACTCGTAGTATTGTCTTCAGGCTTTTTAGGTACACTAGAAACTACAGGTGTGTGTGTGTTAATGGGTGTAAATTAACTAAATAAGGTGCACATACATCTGATACACCATTGTGAAAGAATTTGGGGAGGTGGATGAGAGAAAATGGAAACAAAGTGATATGTGATCGATAGGATTAGTTGTGCTGCAATATAAGAGTATTGTATATTACCTTTGGCACATTTTATTTATCTTGCTACTCATTGTTACAAAGCTGAAAGTGCTGATCTATCTAAATTGTAATTGCAGGCTGGATGGAAGCTGTGGCCATTCGCACACTTAATCACATACGGTGTGGTTCCTATCGAACAAAGACTTCTCTGGGTCGACTGTGTCGAATTAATCTGGGTCACCATCCTGTCAACGTATGCCTCTCATCGTGCTTTCATATTTCATTTCACAGAATTACTCATGCTACCAAACTTCATCATGCATCCAAGATTACTAAACTGTGCCATCTTCTTGTTTGATAGTTACTCGAACGAGTAATCTGAAGCAAGGATCTTAGACGATTCCTCCACAACAGATACGCAGGTATATTGCATTTGCATCAGAACTACTAAATAGTATATGAAGAAATAAGTTCAGCCTTGTCATCTGTTTCGTCGTACTGACACCTGGAGTTATCTTTCTTCTTTTCAGGACAACTCCAGATAGCACATACTTCATGGTTTTGCTGTTTTATAGATCGCAACAGCAGAAACTGCCCCGGCCTCGTTACGTTGGGATTGTATAAATTGTATGTACAGTTAGTTGCCAGCGCTGCGTGTGTAAAAAAAACCTTGCATATATTGCAAGCAAATTGTGCTGGCCAAACAACACCGAAAAGAAATTGTCTCAAGGGAGATCAACTCCTGATGAAAATATGAGTTGGCAGATCTGTCTTTCCTAAATTGCATTTGATGGCATATGTCTGAAGAAAGGAAGCGTGATGCGAGTATTATATAACTGCAGAACACAACGCTTAACCAACATTTCCATAGCAAAAGACGACATTTTTCTGCACAAGTAGAGAAGTAGAGATGCTATAGCATTGTGGTATGTATACCACCGTTGTGGGATAATATGTATGCCCCTACTTGACAGATGCCCAGATCATGAGAGCATCAGATTTCGTGAAGCTGAATATTCACAGGCACAAGATTAAACTGCACAATTAGTCAAGGAGTGGAGGCAAACTGGTGCTGGAGGAGTAGATCGTTTTGTGAGGCGTTAGTTTAGTGAGTTGTGTTGGTGGGTGTCGGCGGTCTTGTTTGCACATGTTTGCAACGCCTCTTGTAAATGTTGACTTCTATGTAGCTATGGTTACTCTCGAAAATAAAAGTACCTACGGGGCGGGGGTAGTTATGGCCAACTGATAAACGACCTTATATATCTTTGCATAGGGAGTACAACTTTACGACTCCTCCAGAGTATCGGCATGGGCAAATATGACCCCTCGTATGCCCGTGAAAACGTTGTCCACGGATAAGAGGAGCTCGACCCTTATTTGTATAGAAGGGTAGAGGTATAGGGGCGTGAACACCTGCACTGACAGCACCTCTTCCCACAAGTTAGCACAAGAACGGGGGTGCTCTGCCCCGAGATCAGCCCTATTTTCCCATTATGTTATTCAAATTTAGTTACATTTGGGAAATACTAAAAGTTGATATGAACAACAGGACGGAATCTGAACAAGTTCAGCTTTGTGACTAACAAGTTACCATCAGCAATAATCATTATGATCATTTAACACGCTAGGAGCTAAAAAAACTTGCACCGGATATCGTTTCTAGACAGAGACTTGAGTTGCCTGCTTCACGGCTGGCTTCCATAGTGGCTTCCATACGATAGCTTCTCCTGTTTTCGCGCAAAAGCTAGTACTCCCCCGTCCCATAATATAAGAGTGTTTTCGACACTACATTAGTGTCAAAAACGTTCTTATAATATGGGACGGAGGAAGTACATGTTAGCAGACTGGAAGGCCAAATGGATGGCTATAAAATTGACTCCATTTATATTTGAACTGTCTACAAAACAAACTTTCTTTCTTGTTCAAACTGAACACTAACAACGACAGAGTTCAGTGCTCTTAGTGCGCAGTTGCTACTGCCTACTGGCTGGAATGCAACTACAAACCTAGTTGCTATCTGTTTCGTCAATTAACCGCCGATGAATCAAAGTCTACACAATTAATAATCTCTACTATTAAAGGGGGATCAAACGTCGTCGTCGTCGTAGTGATGGTTCGACCCCGAACCCCCTCCCCGATCGCTAGCTATCGATGACTCCATCGGTCCCGACGTTCCCCACGCACGCACGATCGAGCAAATCAGCGCGAACGAACCAACTCCACCCCGCACGCCGCTTCCCAGTTCTTGCGGAAACTACTCCCTACCCCACCACGATCTCTCTCTCGCGCGCGAGGAAGAGAACCGTCCTCTCTGATTCACACGGCCGTAATTGGATCGTCCCCTTGGCTCCCTTCCCTTGTCAACTGCCGCCATGTCTCGCAAGTCCTGATTGCTGCAGCCCCGGCCATCCACCGCTGGTACCTCCTCCATCCGATTGCAAAATACCCGTCTTTAGGCTCTGTCCAGGTTGCCATCATCGTCCGCCCGCGGGGCTCAATTGGGGCAACCGGAGGGGCGGCCGAAGAAAATCGGCTTCGCCAACGGGCTCACGGAGGAGGACATCGTCGCCATCTGCTTCTCCCCTTTCTACCCGGCCATCGACGTCTTCGGCCTGCCCTTCTTCGGTTGCTCGACCTGACGCCGCGCGGCGGACTCCCGTCGCCAGGGACTCCCGTCGCCAGGGCTTCTTCCTGCTGCACCCGCACCATGACGGGACTCATACCGTGAGGCATGTACGACGGCAGCTCCACGGTGCCGTCCACGCCCGCTCCAGCGCCGAGTGCACGGTGGCTGTCCACGCCAGCTCCGGCGCCGTCGTCAGCCATCGACTCGCGCGCGACGGTCCGGATCATGCGTGCACCTATAGGACGGCTTGCAGTGCCCCATGTGCAACAGTGCAAGCAGGATTTCAAGCCTCCAATACACGTCATGCCAGCGGCAGCAGTAGCGACGGGGCGGGTGGCCAGTGGATGGAATAGAGAGGGAGCAATTTCTATCGTAATTTCAGAACTGACAGCTCTAATATATCGATACTGCTACGAACATCCAGCGAGTTTGTTTCCATTCTTTTCGCTTGATCGTTTGGATTATACTAAGTTGTTCTGCTTTTGCAATTTCTTTCAGCTTTCTATTTCTGGTGGTGCTCTCTGTTTGACCTCTAACTGATTCTAGCTGGGAGGCCACTCACCATGCCAAAAGAACCCGGACGTGTTTGCTCAGTTCAGTCATTTGGTCGCTGCCGTTATTGCAATCAGCAGAAAATGCGTACTGACTTGACACTTTGTTAACAAATCATAGCAGGTAAAGCATTTCGAACGTGTAAACATTCTTGGAGGTCAACAACAATGGTGGATATTCCCTGTTTACCAGAGATGCAAAACTGAGGCAGCGCACACTGAAAATTAAAAGTGTGTAATGCTCAATCTAAACAGTACAGTTATGCAGAGTTTCAATTTTAGTTTTTTCTTCTCAGTTGATATAGACTTATCTACACACTTAAGCAGCCCACACAATAATCTCTCGGTGATAAGATTTTGAGCCAATGCAAAAACAATCAAGAAGACTAAAATACATCCAGGGACTATCCAACATCGAGTTTACCGAACATTTGACATAGAAAGGTATGATGAATGTCTCTCTGGAATTCTGCATATAGCCTATGTCTATGCATGTGTTAATTTGTTACTCATAGCACAGAATTTTCCTGTCGTTTGTGAAGTTTGGCATGGGTAAAGATGGAGAATCAGTACACATGGTGGCCTAGAGAGAGGCAACATAAGAAAATATTTGCATCTATACCTATGTGGTGAAAACTGAACATATATGATGTATTTCAACAAATATCATAAGTGTTGCACACATACTTTGTATTCCTGCAGGGATAAGGAGGAAAAGAAGACACACGACAAGTAGAACATAAACTGAGTTATTTGGTCTCAAGGGAGGAGATATTGAAAGAAGTTATTTCTTGTGCGCTTGGAAATTTCTGTTGGATATTGTAATGATCTTAAAGCCTAAACTGTAGCCATTATGTTTTAATGATAAAGATAAAGATTGTGTGAAAATATCTGAAAGCTACAGTAGGGCGGTGGACACTGTAGCTACAGTGTCTACCTACTTTGATGAGCTGCCCTGATCAGGGGCAGCTCATCAGCCACCTAATGTCTGTCCCCCTGGTGCACAGTGCTGATTTTTTGGAGATAAAGGAGAGGGGAGAACAACAGCTACGGCTGCGGTTTTGAGCTGCTGCTCTAAGCTCACACACACACACTTATCTCTCTCTCTCTCTCTCTCTCTCTCTCTCAAACAAAGGCTGCTGATCAAGCCCTGCACTGGAGCATCGGGAAGGGCAGTACACAACCACCAGATCAAGCTCTTGGTGGTGCTGAATTAAGAGAAGGAGGAGATGGCAGGACCTGGTGATCAAGGTAAATTCATCTCCTGTTTCTTGTGGCTCAAACTTATGCTAATATGATCCTGGAGTGATGCAACAATGGCACCAGAGCCTCTAGCATCAAGTTTGAGCTCATCTAGCTTTAGATCATGCTTGGTATGTTAATTTCAAGTTAAAGGATCAAGCAATTCTTCCTCTTTTTGGCTGTTCAAGCTTGGTCTAATTGTTTAGCCCTAAAGTTACTAAAGTTCTAGCCCTAACAGATCAGTTGAGGCTCTAGGGTTCCAATTAAGCACTTAATGAAAATGGATTTAAAGTATATATAAAAATCCCCAAATCCTAAGAACCCTAGAATTAATGTTCCCCTGTTTTCTCCTCAATTTGGATCAAAGGGGCTTCGGCTATGTCATGAATTAAATGGGGAAATCACTAAATTATGCATGATTTTCATGAATTTCCCCAAAATCCGAAACCCTAGCTAAAGTAGTTTGATGTTCTCTTCATGATTTGATGCCGTGGTCTTGGATTAAGGCATGTATTAAGAGGGGATTGACTGGTTTGAAGCCAACACTTATGAAATCCCTAATTTCCGAAACCCTAGTTCATAAAAATCCCCAAATTGCAAAAGGCCCTAATGCTAATGGTGATGAACTAAGAGCAGTGGAAGCTTACCGTGGGGTTGCGGTGTTCACCGTCGTCGTGCGGTGTCACCATGACCACCACCTGATGCTTGTGAGCACGGCCAGCCCTGTGCTCAGGCATCCCTGACGTCCGCTGCACCGGCCGGTGGCTTGCTGTCGCCGGGTGAGCACCACTGTGCCGAATCTGATGCCGGCAGCCGCCGCTGCCATGGGGATGCCTGTGCGCGTGCGTGCTGGCCTCGCCTAGGGCGTCGCCCGGAGCCGCTCGACGGAGCTGCGCGCCAGCCAAAGCAGCATGCAGTTCCGGCGAGGGGGTCTGGACGACGCCGCCGTCTCTTCCCTCGGGTGCGGCTGGCCTCGCCGCTGCATCTCTCGCGCGCGCGCGGCGCCGTCGGGAGAGGAGAAGAGAGAAAGGGGATCGAGATCGAGGGATGGCTAGGGTTCGGGGGGAGCGGGCTGCTTACTCGGTTTTGACGGAGGCAGCTGATGGGGATATGTACTTAGGGTAGGGTCATAGGCCTGACCTACATACCCTACCTAAGGACACTGCCCCAGAAAGCTTAAGGACCACAAGGAAGCTTCCGACTGAAATCACCAAGGCATACAAGTCACTCGACAATGTCCACTCGGAGATTATCTTTCACTCGACAGCTATCTTTCACTCGACAAGGACTAGAAGACAGTCGACCGCTGAAGACTAGAAGCCACCCCAGGGAGGCCAACGGGCAGGCGTTTGTCTAAATCATAAGTAGCATTTATTACATATGTTACCAGTAACGTTCGCCTTTATAGCCACGATCGGACCCTTAGATGCCAGGCATTATGAGGGGCAGCGCACTCTATATAAGCCGCCCCTCCCCTCTGGCACAATGGTTTGCACCCTGTAACTCCTATATTCCTCATGACAGAAAAGCTCCTGAGCACCGAGACGTAGGGCTGTTACCTCCACGAGAGGGGCCTGAACTCGTACATCCGTGTGTACATCCTCGCCGTAGCTAGGACTCTGCCCTCTCCCTTCGTACCCCTATCTTCTACTGTCAGGCTCGTTCCCACGACAGTTGGCGCCCACCGTGGGGCAGGCATCTAAGCGACTTCCGGCGAGGTTGCATTTTTTCTCCTTCGTCATGTCTTCCGGTGGTGATTTGTTTATGGGCCACGAGATCCGTCTCGGTGCGCTCACCTTCATCGCCGACGATTCGGCATGGCTCCAGGAAGCACCTCTAGATGTTGAGGCGCTCCCGATTCGCGGAGCGACGCACTTCTGCGCAAGCTCCTGCGGTGTTCTTCTCCTACAGCCGTCGACTCCGTACGTGTCGGCTCTCCACGCTGTTCGTCGCCGCAAGCGATCCGGTCGTTCGCGGCTACAGCGTTGGGTGAGACATGCGGCGGCCCGCCAGGTTTCGTCCCCGCAGATTGCGGCTATCGAGCCCGCCGAGTCACTTCACGGCGTGTTTGACTCGGCGTCAGATCAGTCTGACGTTCCCTCCGAGTGCAAGAGCTGCAATCCTGCGGCTGAAGTTCTTATGGCTGGTTCTCATCAGAGTCCGCCGCCTGGCTTCAGCCACGCCAGGCGCGAGACTGGAGGACCATCAAATGAGCAGCAGCGTCGGGATGAGGATATTCTCCATACTCCCATCGTTGGTGCGACTGCTGAGGCCCAGACCATGGAGGCTACTCGCCTTCAGCTCAAAGAGATGCAAGAGGCACTCGACGAGCGTGCTCGCCAGCGTCCACCGCGTCCCAATCGACATCAGCGACAGTTGTTTCCGAGTGGATCTCGGAATAACGTTGAGGTATTCCGTACTCCAGTGTTGAATGTTGCAGCTGCTGCTAAGATTGCAGATTCTATTCAGCCGTCACGATCAGAGGCTGGTAGAGGTTTGCAGCAGATCAGAACGTTGCTCGAGGCAGCGCAGCAGCAGAATGCAGCTGTTTCTCAGTCGCAGAACAGGTTACACAGCAATTCACCCAGGGCAGAAACAGTTCAGTCGGCCCACAGTCCTGGGTCACCTTTGCGCCACAGAGGCGGAGGTTACCGCGAAGATCAGTACAGAGATCAGGGGCGAGATCAGTTTGTTCCCCGTTATCACCGTGATGACCGCCGTCGAGTGCTTACTCCTCCGCGGAGTGGTTCATATGTGCCCCGGCACAATGACGATAGGCGCCCGTTCGGTGATGAGCGGAATCCTGGATTTGACGCGAGGAATGTCCTTGCTCAAAGGCGGATCGACAGAGGCAGAGCCCACAGGGATGGTTATGAAAGAGACTATCCGAGTGGAAGTGGTGCTGTTGTTTCTGGCCCCGAATGTTTTAGCAGAGCCATTCGTTCTGCAGAGATCCCCCCCCAACTTCAGGTTGGCGGCTAGAATTAGCAAGTTTTCTGGCGAGTCGAAGCCCGAGACATGGTTAGATGATTACCGAGTGGCTGTGCAGATTGGTGGAGGAAATGATAACATAGCCATGAAGCATTTGTCCTTGATGTTAGATGGTTCGGCCAGAGCCTGATTGAATCGTTTGGCTCCCTCTAGCATCTATTGCTGGGAGGATCTGGCCCGAGTGTTCATCAGAACGTTTGAGGGCACCTGCAAGCGTCCAGCTGGTTTGATTGATTTGCAGCACTGCGTTCAGAAGCCTAACGAAACCTTGAGAGACTACATTCAGCGTTGGTCCACTCTACATCACACAGTGGAGAATGTTTCCGAACATCAAGCTGTTTGTGCTTTCAAGGCCGGTGTTAGATACAGAGAGCTCTACCTGAAGTTTGGTCGCACAGGTGATATTTCCCTGAGAAAAATGATGGATATTGCTACTCGGTACACCAATGGCGAAGAGGAAGACCGCCTCCGTAGCGGTAAAGGAAAAGTAGTCGACAATGATGCCGGCGGAAATTCCAGTCGGAAGCATAAGCGCAAGGCTGATCCCCCTGCTCTGGCTGAAGCTGCCGTTCTGGCGTCACAAGGCAAAAATAAGGGAAAATCCAAAACTAAGTTCACCCCCAAGAAGTCAAAGAGTCAGTCGGGTACAGATGTTATGGATTTACCGTGTGCAATCCACACGAAGAAATATGAAGAGGGCAATTTGATATTGCCGAAGCATACCACTCGACAGTGCCGTTTGCTGATCCAGCAGTTCAAGGAAAGTCAATCGAATGAGAAAGATCCTGAAAAGGAGGATGAAGAAGACAAAGAAGAGTTCCCTGAGGTCAATGCCACTCTGTTGATTTTTGCTGATGTTGAAAGCAAGAGTCGACTGAAAGTTATCAACAGAGAAGTCAACATGGCCATTCCTTCCACCCCCAAATACCTCAAGTTGTCTTAGACTGCTATCACATTTGACTAGTCAGATCACCCAGCTCATATCGCTACCCCCGGTCGGCAAGCGCTGGTAGTGGACCCGGTGGTTGGGGGCACTCGACTACGCAAAGTCTTGATGGATGGTGGGAGCAGTTTGAACATCCTGTATGCAGATACCCTCAAGGGGATGGGCATTCCGATGTCCCGACTCAGCGAAAGCAACATGCAGTTCAATGGCGTCATCCCCGGGAAGAAGGCCAAGTCACTCGGCCAGATAGCATTAGATGTGGTGTTTGGCGATGATAAACATTTTCGCAAAGAGAAATTGACGTTCGAAGTGGTGGATTTCCAGAGCGCGTACCACGCCATCCTTGGCCGTCCGGCTTATGCTCGTTTCATGGCCCGTCCATGCTACGTGTATCTCAAGCTGAAGATGCCCGGGACCAAGGGTGTGATCACAGTCACTGGTAATCGACAGAGGGCTGAGGAGTGCCTCCAGCAGGGCTCCAAAATTGCTGATCATCAGATGGCTATGGTCGAGTTGGAGGAGTACAAGAAGAACGCTGATCCTGCCGACTTGCTGCGCGCTAAGAAGCCCGCTTCTGAGTAAGCTTTCCAGTCGGCAGGGGAAGTGAAGAAAGTGAACATTCATCCGAGGGACCCAACTGCTGCCCCAACCAACATCTCAACGACACTCGACAGCAAATAGGAAGCCGAACTCATCCAGTTCCTCCATGAGAACTGGGACATCTTCGCATGGAAGCCTGCTGACATGCCGGGTGTACCCAGGGAACTGGCTGAGCACCGACTTAGAGTTGACCCGAAGACCAAACCTGTGAAGGAGCACTTGCGTCGGTCGGCAACAGAGAAGCGAAAAGCAATCGGTGAGGAGGTGGCTCGTCTCTTGACAGCCAAGTTTATACGTGAGATTTACCACTCCGAGTGGTTATCAAACGTCGTCATGGTCCCTAAGAAGGACAAGTCACTCTGCATGTGTATTGATTTCAAACATATCAATCGGGTCTACCCGAAAGATCATTTTCCGCTCCCCCGCATTGATCAGACTGTCGACTCAACTGCGGGGTGCGAGCGTCTATCTTTTATTGATGCTTACTCTGGCTACCATCAGATCCGTCTGTTTGGTCCAGATGAAATAAAGACAACCTTCATCACCCCATTCGGGTGTTATTGTTATATCACCATGCCTTTTGGTCTAAAAAATGCTGGCGCTACTTTCATGCGCATGATTCAGAAATGTTTGCTTGATCAGATCCCTCGGAACGTTGAAGCATATATGGATGATATCGTAGTCAAGTCTCGCAAAGGTTCCGACCTATTGTCTGACTTGGCTGAAACATTCGCCAATCTGAGGAGGTATGATATCAACCTAAATCCGACTAAGTGCACTTTCGGTGTTCCTGGTGGCAAGTTACTCGGTTTTCTCATTTCCGAAAAAGGAATCGACGTCAATCCTGAAAAGATCAGTGCCATCACCCGAATGAAAAGCCCTGAGCGTGTGCTTGACGTCTAGAAGCTTACAGGTTGCCTGGCAGCGTTGAGTCGATTCATTTCTCGTCTCGGTGAGAAGGCATTGCCTTTATACCGATTGATGAAGAAATCTGACACATTTGAGTGGACTCTAGAAGCTGAGGCAGCGTTTGTTGAGCTCAAAACCCTGCTTTCCACCCAGCCGGTGCTTGCTGCTCCGCACAGCAAAGAGCCTTTGCTCCTGTACATTGCGGCCACTAATCAGGTCGTCAGTACAGTTCTCACTGTCGAGAGGGAAGAGGAAGGCAAAGCTTACAAGGTCCAGCGTCCTGTTTACTACATCTCTGAAGTGTTGACTCCTTCAAAGCAAAGGCATCCACATTACCAGAAGCTCGTATATGGTATATATCTGTCAGCAAAGAAGGTGGCACACTACTTTCAAGATCACTCAATTTTAGTCGTCAGTGATGCTCCGTTGTCTGAGATTCTCAACAATCGAGACGCGACTGGTCGAGTGGCCAAATGGGCTATTGAGCTCCTCTATTTTGATATCAAGTTTGAAGCGAAGAAAGCAATCAAGTCTCAAGCTCTTGCTGATTTCCTTGCCGAGTGGATCGAACAGCAGCAGCCAATCCAAGTTCACTCGGCACACTGGACCATGTTCTTTGACGGCTCTAAGATGCTGAATGGGTCTGGTGCTGGTGTTGTATTGGTGTCCCCAAAAGGCGACATACTCAGCTATGTATTGCAGATTCACTTTGATTCCTCCAACAATGAAGCTGAATATGAAGCACTCCTGTACGGGTTGCGTATGGCCATTTCACTCGGCGTCCGGCGCCTGATGGTTTACGGTGACTCTGATTTGGTGGTCAATCAGGTGATGAAAGAGTGGGATGTCAGGAATCCCGCAATGACTGGATACTGCAATGCAGTAAGGAAGCTTGAGAAGAAGTTTGAAGGTCTGGAACTCCATCATGTTCCCCGAGTGAAAAATCAGGTAGCTGATGAGCTAGCAAAGATTGGATCCACTCGGAAGCCTGTCCCCAGTAATGTGTTTCTTGAGCACCTACATTCTCCTTCAGTACAAGAAGATCCCTTCACTGAAGAGCCCCCGCAAGCAAAGAGCGCTTCTGATCTGACTGAAGTTGAAGTCCCAGCGGTCATAGATCTGGTCATGGAGATTCTGGTGATCACGCCCGACTGGGCTGTACCTTATGTTGCATACATCCTGAGGCGAGAACTCCCAGATGACGAAGATGAAGCTCGACAGATAGTCCGCAGATCCAAGGCCTTTACTGTTATAGATGGACAACTCTACAGAGAAAGCGTAACTGGCGTAGCTCAGCGGTGTATCACTCCTGAAGAAGGTCAAATGATTTTGGAGGAGATTCACTCGGGAATTTGTGGTCATCATGCGTCCTCCAGGACGATTGTTGCCAAAGCATACCGAGCTGGTTTCTTCTGGCCGCGCGCCAACGAGATGGCTAAGGAGATTGTTGATCACTGCGAAGGGTGCCAGTTCTATTCGAACCTGTCGCACAAGCCTGCGTCTGCCTTGAAGACTATTCCACCCGTCTGGCCGTTTGCAGTATGGGGTTTGGATATGGTTGGTCCCCTTCGAATAGGCCAGAGTGGATTTACTCATTTACTGGTAGCAGTCGACAAGTTCACTAAGTGGATTGAAGCCAAACCCATCAAGAAGTTGAACGCCCGCACTGCAATCAAATTCATGAAAGAGATAACTTTCCGGTATGGAGTTCCCCACAGTATCATTACGGACAATGGTTCAAACTTTGACTCGGAAGAGTTCAGATACTTTTGCTCCTCTCAAGGCACTCGGGTGGATTACGCATCCGTTGCGCACCCCCAGTCTAACGGTCAAGCTGAGCGAGCGAATGGCCTTATCCTTCAAGGGCTGAAGCCTCGACTCATGCGAGATCTCGATCATGCAGCTGGAGCTTGGGTCACTGAATTGCCGTCTGTTCTGTGGGGCTTGAGGACGACTCCTAATCGGTCGACTGGACGCACTCCGTTCTTTTTGGTATACGGAGCCGAAGCCGTTTTGCCCAGCGACGTCCTTCACAATTCTCCCCGAGTAGACTTTTACTCAGAAGCTGAGGCTGAGCAGGCATGACAAGACGGAGTGGACCTCCTAGAAGAAGAACGCGAGATGGCTTTGATTCGGTTGACTGCGTACCAGCAAGATCTGCGTCGCTTCCATGCGAGACATGTCAAGAGTCGGTCGTTCCACGAAGGTGATCTTGTGCTCCGAGTGGATCAGCAGCGACCTCACAAGATGGCTCCAGCGTGGGAAGGCCCTTTCGTCGTCACCAAAGTGCTGAACAATGGAGCCTACCACCTCTTCAACCTGAAGAAGAATATCGACGAACCGCGCGCCTGGAACGCGGATTTGCTTCGACGTTTTTATACTTGACGACTGAATGGTTTTGATGTAATAAGAGTTCTCCAGACAATGTCGTTTGTTAAAGTTATGACTCCTGCAGTCTTTTGTCGATTCCGATCGCACAATTTCTTATTCAGAAACTACTCCGAGTGATGAGCGATCCTCACACTCGGGGGCTTAGCTGCGAACCAGTTTTCGCCTAAGTTAAAAACCCTTCCGAGTGGATAAGATATCATTCACTCGGAAACTTAGCTACGAACCAGTCTTCGTCTAAGTTCCAAAACTACTCCGAGTGATGAGCGATCCTCACACTCGGGGGCTTAGCTGCGAACCAGTTTTCGCCTAAGTTAAAAACCCTTCCAAGTGGATAAGTTACTATTCACTCGGAAACTTAGCTGTGAACCATTCTTCGTCTAAGTTCAAAACTACTCCGAGTGATGAGCGATCCTCACACTCGGGGGCTTAGCTGCGAACCAGCTTTTGCCTAAGTTAAAAACCCTTCCGAGTGGATAAGATATCATTCACTCGGAAACTTAGCTGCGAACCAGTCTTCGTCTAAGTTCAAAACTACTCCGAGTGATGAGCGATCCTCACACTCGGGGGCTTAGCTGCGAACCAGTTTTCGCCTAAGTTAAAAACCCTTCCGAGTGGATAAGATATCATTCACTCGGAAACTTAGCTGCGAACCATTCTTCGTCTAAGTTCAAAACTACTCCGAGTGATGAGCGATCCTCACACTCGGGGGCTTAGCTGCGAACCAGTTTTTGCCTAAGTTAAAAACCCTTCCGAGTGGATAAGATATCATTCACTCGGAAACTTAGCTGCGAACCATTCTTCGTCTAAGTTCAAAACTACTCCGAGTGATGAGCGATCCTCACACTCGGGGGCTTAGCTGCGAATCAGTTTTCGCCTAAGTTAAAAACCCTTCCAAGTGGATAAGTTACTATTCACTCGGAAACTTAGCTGCGAACCAGTCTTCGTCTAAGTTCAAAACTTCTCCGAGTGACGAGCAATCCATTCACTCGGAAACTTAGCTGCGAACCATCCTTTGCCTAAGTTTAAATTTCTTTCGAGCAATGAACATCCATCTCGCTCAGAAACGAGACAAACTTAACCAAGCGAAGGATTATAAAGCAAAACGCGGATAAATCCTAGCGCGGTTAAAAGTTCTCCACGCAAGCAAAGCTACTCAGGCTTAAGGCCTGAACGAAGTTTTAATCGGTTACACCATCACTCGGCATACCGAGGCAAATAAAGTGTCAACTGTTTTTTAAGCACCAGTGGGGCTTGAGGGCTCGACAAAGGTATCCAAGTCAATTCCGTCGGCGATCCGAGTGGCTGCTTCAATGAAGGTCTCCATGAAGTCTTGAAATTGAAGTTTCTTTGTATTGATCACTTGGAGAGCCTTCAGTTTGTCCTCCCTGGCCTCCTTGCAATGAACCCGAACGAGTGAAAGTGCCACATCGGCACCGCAGCGAGCGGCGGATTTCTTCCATGCTTGCACTCGACCAGGGATATCGTTGAGACGGGTCATCATTGACTCAAGGTCAGTCTTGAGGGAGTCTTCAGGCCACAATTCCTTGTCGACCTTCTCCAACGCAGCCCTCAGTCGAGTGACATAACTTTGGACATTCCTGAGACGAGCTTCAAGTCGAAACATGTCCATGGCCACGACATCTCCAACAGGTGACTTGGTGGGATCCAGATTTGGCTCGATTTCTTCAGTTTCCTTCTCAAAATCTTGACAGAATTCTGCGCGAAGAGAAAGCGAAAAGATGATCACATTGCCGTTCTGAAGAAATCAAAGAAATGCACTCGACAGAGGAAAATTACCTTCAAGCATGCCGAACATCTTCTTCGCGAAATCTCCTAAGTGTTGCTCCAGAGCGCTCCTTTTCTTGGTCTGCACTTCGAGCTTTTTGATCCAGTCGGCTCGTTCCTGCTTGAGTTTGGTATTCTCTTCCTCCAATTTGCTGGCCGCGGCAAGTTTCTTCTCGGCGGCTTCAGTTTTCTCCCTCGCCACCTTCTGAGCGTCGGCGAGTGCCTTGTCCTTGTCTTCAAGCGCCTTCTTCATGGTATCTAAAGAAATAGCATTGTTGAGTCGCGCTTGGAGTCGGCGGTTCTCATCACGTACGTCTGTTCGAGTGGATTCACTCGGTTCAAAGGATGGAAGATGAAAGTAATAATGCAATTGATCGACAAGGATTACCTCCCAACGTCTTCAGTTCAGTCTGTGCACGGTCCAGGTTGTTGTTTGTCAGCTCCAGATCCAGCACAAGTCGATTCTTTTCCTTCTCCAGCTCGACATACTTGGTCCCGAGCCCACAAGCTTTCTGAAATCAGCAAAGAAGTAGTTCAGTCGACGATAATGTTTTTTCACTCCCGAGTGGAAAAGAACATGTCCAGTCGACTGGATGGCGGCCCGCCGCCCCACCCCACACCCCTGCAAAGCGTCATATCATGGTTGATGGAAATGATGTCCATGAAACCTGCAGGACAGGTGACGAGTATACTCCAAGTACGAAAAAGGATTCCGAATCCAAAGTTCTTAAGACTACTGTTCATCGTAAACGATCAACAGTAGTCTCGGGGACTACACCCAGTGGGTGCACTCAGCGTGCCCCCACTGGATACAAAACCACTCGACCAGGCTTGACTTGTCCGAGTATAAACAAAAGAAGCAAACATGCAAACATTATCTCTATTAGACCCCTGCCGACGTCTTCGCCATTCGACAGCGGTCTCGAGGACTACACCCAGTGGGTGCACTCAGCGTGCCCCCACTGGACCTACTACCACTCGACCAGGTCTGTCCTGTCGAGTGAAAGTCAGCTATCAACGCAAAATTAAGACCCCTGCCGACGTCTTCGCCATTCGAGAGCGGTCTCGGGGACTACACCCAGTGGGTGCACTCAGCGTGCCCCCACTGGACCAAAAACCACTCGACTATGACCCGATCTACTCGAGGAAAAAATAAGCAAGTACGCATCTGAAGAAAACACCCAGTGGGTGTAAAGTCAAGTTGGACAGGAATTCAATCGGAAATGAACTTACAATAGAACTTACTCGGACGTTAGCTTGAAGCGCTGAGTTGGCATCATTGGCTAACTTGCTGGCCACATATGCCTCCTTTGTCCGCAACATCATTTGCCCAGCCTAGATCATGGCTTCTTTAGCAGCTCTAGTCTGGTCTTCTGGGACGTGGTACAGAGGGTATGCAGGCGCCAGGTGAGTCGGTGTTGCAGTTGATGTCACGAGAGGTGCTTGAGGTTGCCCGATCGGCGCTGAAACCACACGGGTTGAAGTCGCTGGTGGAGCACTCGACAGAGGAACCACAGGGGTTCTGGCTCGAGAAGAATCACCAAGCTCTTGGGAAGACGCGGCGGTCGATAGACGTGGCATCTGTTCTGATGACATTCTCCGAGTGCGTACCCGTGGAGTGTCCATGGCAGCAACTTCACCTTCAGCACCCTGCTGCGGCTCCGCGTCGTCCTCCACATGGATGATGTCTTCAACTTTCAATCGACAACGTCAGACGGTTCATTCGACAAATTACCTTCAGAAAATCAGTTTACAGTGAAGATTTATTATACCTCTTTGAGATGTGGCCGCGTCAGGAGTGTCCACTTCCATGTGATCCCCCTCATCCCGCGGGGGCGACGTCACTGAGGTAGCAGCTCTGGCGAATAAATTTCACTCGGTCAGCAAAGACATGAAGGTTCATAGCAGCAGGAAAAGAAAATAAACACTCACGTTGAGGCGACAGGCACAGCAATCTTGATACGAGGCAGGGCCTTCCGAGGCTTTGGCACGTCTGGCTTGGGCTGTTTCGCAGCTCTTTCAGTCGACCCAGATGTCGCGGCACGGTCACGTTTCGGGTTTCGGGTGCTCGACACCAAAGTTTTGCTTGGGGCGGCCTCCGGGTCCTCACGCAGCTTGGTACGACGCTCGACACGCGAAGGAGCCTGGGCCTCTACCTCGCCTTCCTCAATTTCTTCCAGGTCGTCATCACTGCCTTCACTGTCGTCAGCATAGTCAACGTCTGCGTTGTCGCCTGCGCTCTCTTCAAGGTCCTCTGGCTGCTCCCCATTTGGCACGGGCGAATACATACTCGTAAACTCCTGCAAGATGCAAGTTGTGAAGTCAGTCGACTGAAGACGCGGTTACTCCACAAAATATGAAAGCACTCGACAAAGATGCAACTCACCAGGTTCGTCGGCGGATTCAAAGCAGAAAAGGGCAAGATTCGCTTGGCTCCCAGAGGGTTATCACAGGCTCCAGTGATGCTTCTGAGCCACTGAGCAACGGTCTCGTCAGAAACCTCCTCTGGATGTGTCCGAGTGGTATCCTCGGGGCCCGAATAATGCCACATAGTGTGATCCCTGGCTTGAAGAGGCTGGATACGTCGACTGAGAAACGTCTCTAAGAGATCCATACCAGTCACTCCGCCACAGACCAGATCTACCACTGCATTCACTAAAATCCCTACCTGGATCTTCTCCCCCTTTGTCACACTCAGTGTTCTGGGAGTGGTGGGTCTATCCAAAGTGAAAGGGGAAAGGCCAGTCGACATATTGGGAGACGCAACATCCTTGCAATAAAACCATGTCGACTGCCAACCCCGAACAGAGTCAGGAAGGGTCATCGACGGGAACGAACTTCTACCTCTCTTTTGGACCCCCAGGCCACCACACAGTTGGATGACGTTGGTCTTGCTATCATTAGGATTGGCTTTCTTGACGCATTGGGATCGGACGGAGAATATATGTTTGAACAAACTCCAATGTGGAGGACAACCCAAGAAACACTCGCACATGGTGACGAAAGCAGAGAGATACGAAATAGTATTCGGAGGAAAATGGTGGAGTTGCGCCCCTAAAAAGTTCAGAAACCCGCGGAAGAATGGATGAGGGGGCATGGAAAAACCTCGCTCGACGTGGGTGAGGAGGAGGACTCGCTCGCCCTCGCGCGGCTCCTGCTCAGCCTCGCCCTCCGACAGCCTCCAGGACCCTTCGGCTATCAACCCGTCAACGACGAGATTCTGGACATCCTCCGTCGAGACCGTCGACGGGAGAAAATCTCCCTGGATCCACCCCGGCGGCGCTGTGAATCGGGCGCCCGATGGTTTCCTCGCCTTGGCTCCTCCCTTCTTAGCGCGCTTGAGCTTCTCCGTCTTGCTCTTCGTCATCGCGGCGCCGGTCGTCGAGGCGGAGTCTAGCGGTGCTCGTGGGGCGGGGGAGGTGGAGGAGAAGTGAAGATTTGGGGGAGAAACACTGTGTCGGCCGCGGTATCGTCGCCTCTTATATCCGCCCGAGTGGGTCACTGACCCGCGGGCCCGCCAGATTTCTGGGTATCCCGAATTCAGAGGAGGAGCGGTACGTGGCGGTACAGACGGCGCCAAAATCGAGGCGTCGTGCCTCCACTTGCCTTAGTCGTTGCGTCATCTTCGCTCGGCGCGCGCTTATCCAAATTTCGAATCCCGTGAAATCCGGGCCGGACGGACCGATCCGTCGCATCAGAATACCCTGCTGAACACTCGGACCTGACTCTGCGCTGAAGTTCACTCGGGTACATTTCAAGACAAGAATCGATCAGGGTGAATGATAAAGATTCCAATCGACGCAAACTTCTGTGAAGCCCCAAAATACACTCGGAGTTTTTGTGTCTTGTCAGAACCTGCATCGATCCTTTTTTACACTCGAACCCCGATCCATTCGGGGGCTAATGATGGGGATATGTACCTAGGGTAGGGTCATAGGCCTGACCTACATACCCTACCTAAGGACACTGCCCCAGAAAGCTTAAGGACCACAAGGAAGCTTCCGACTGAAATCACCAAGGCATACAAGTCACTCGACAATGTCCACTCGGAGATTACCTTTCACTCGACAGCTATCTTTCACTCGACAAGGACTAGAAGACAGTCGACCGCTGAAGACCAGAAGCCACCCCAGGGAGGCCAACGGGCAGGCGTTTGTCTAAATCATAAGTAGCATTTATTACATACGTTACCAGTAACGTTCGCCTTTATAGCCACGATCGGACCCTTAGATGCCAGGTATTATGAGGGGCAGCGCACTCTATATAAGCCGCCCCTCCCCTCTGGCACAATGGTTCGCACCCTGTAACTCCTATATTCCACACGACAGAAAAGCTCCTGAGCACCGAGACGTAGGGCTGTTACCTCCACGAGAGGGGCCTGAACTCGTACATCCGTGTGTACATCCTCGCCGTAGCTAGGACTCTGCCCTCTCCCTTCGTACCCCTATCTTCTACTGTCAGGCTCGTTCCCACGACAGCAGCACCTGGGCCTGCAGGCCGCTCGGCCTGGACTCCAGGGGAGCGGGAAGGCTGGGACTGGGCTGTTTTTTCTGGCCCAGCTTGATAGAAATTATTAGCCCGAAAAAAAAAGCTGAAGAAAAGCTTCTGTTATGGGCAGATAAAATTCAGGATAATGTTGTCTATTTTTCCTGATAATGTTCACATTTTATGCAATGAAATGAACATTTTTAGGGCTAAATTTAATGCATGAATTATTATGACTATATTTTGGCAATTTAATTCTTTAGGCATTTTGATTCCTATTTATGTCTTAGTATATTTTATTATGCCTTGTTTAAATTATTTATACTGTAATTTTATTATGTCTAGTTAATTTTCTTAATGGTATTTTTATTTTGATGATGAAAATTATTGTGGCCATTATGGAATAATGTTTCCGCTGCGAAATAAAGTTTAATGGATCCTCAAATTAAGTGTGGTTTTATGCTTTGTCATTCTGACCAAAGTTGTTTGACGGGCATTTAAACCGCAAAATTCTTTTATTGATTTGTTTCACTTCTGGCCAAAGCTAATGTGAACCGGGTTAGTAGAAGAAACTAATGAATGAGGATTATTAAAGTGTGGTTTTTTTTATTTATCAATTTGGCCAAAGCTAATTGATGAATATTTGTCCACAAAATTTTGTTGTTCATTTTCATCTCTAGCCAAAGCTGATTTGAATATGATCAATAAAATTTAAATATGATGATGATGATGATGCTTACTAAAGCATTTTGAATTTTCTTTTGCAGCACCTAATGTCTCTCATATTGCTGGAATGCTTAATGGCATAGAACAACTTAATGGTAGCAATTATGCTACATGGAAGGAGAAGCTTGAAATAACGATGGCCTTACTCAATATTGATTATGCTCTCCTTAATGATCCTCCTGAGGCACCTAAAGAAAATGATGAAAATTATGATGCCCTCAAGAAGGATTATGATGTTATAAAGGCTAAGTGGGATGATTCTAATCGCAAATGCCTTATGATGATAAAGGGTTCCATTTCACAGAGTATGAGGGGAGCCCTTCCTGACTGTGAAACAGCTAAAGGGTATTTTGCCAAAATTGAGCATCAATTTAAAGGATCTTCTAAAGCTTATGCAACAAGTCTTATTAGGAGGTTAATTGATGAAAAGTATGATCCCGCTGGAAGTCTTCGAGAGCATATTATGAAGAAATGCAACATGGCTGCCAAACTTAAGACTATGGAAATGGAAATTTCTAATGGCTTCCTTGTGCATTTCATTATGTCTTCTTTACCACAAGAGTTCTTGCCTTTTATGATCAATTATAATGCGATGGACTTAAAGTGAGAAGTAGATGAAATGATGGCACGTTGTGTGCAAGAAGAAGAAAGGCTAAAGGCTGACAGAATCGAGCAAGCTAATCAGTTCAAGGTTTCACAAAAGAAGAGGTACAATAAATTTGTGAAAAATTATATGAAGCCTAAGCCTAATAAATTTAAGGATAAAGGCCAGTCTTCCAAAAGCTCTCAGCAAAAGAAGCCTGAGAAAGCCCCTAATCCAGAAGGGAAAGGAACTGATGGATGCCACTTTTGTGGTAAAGATGGGCATAAGCAAAAGGATTGCTATGGTTTCAAGAGATGGCTCAACCAAAGAGGTACTGATGTTATTACTTTTGTTGAAGAATCCCTTTATGTTAATTATGCCACCAATACTTGGTGGATTGATTCAGGTGCAACAATTCATATTTCGAATTCGTTGCAGGTATTCCATATGAGGAGGACCCTAAAAAGAGGAGAAAGAACCATTAGAGTTGCTAATGGTGTTGAAGCTGACACCGAGGCACTTGGAGATTTTACTCTCACACTTCATACTGGCTTCAAGCTTCTACTACATGATGTTCTTTATGTCCCCTCGATGAAACAGAATTTAATTTCTGTTTCATGTTTAGATGATAACGGTTATGTATGTCACTTTGGGAATAAGCAATGTATAATTATGTATGATAATAATAATGTTGGTCTTGCCTTCAGACAAGACAAACTTTATGTAATTTCCCTCTGTGATGATGTGAATAATGTGGGTTCTACCTCGAATATGAATGTCCTTACCAAACGCAAACGTAGTGATAATGAGACTTCTTCGAAATTATGGCACTATCGTTTAGGCCATATTTCGAGGGGGGGGGGGATTGAGCGTCTCATTAAGGATCAAGTTCTTCCTTCTCTCGATTTTTCAGATGCAGATGTTGATCATTGTATCGACTGCATCAAAGGAAAATATACCAAGCAAATTAAGAAAGGTGCAAACCGAAGCACGGGAGTTTTGGAAATAATTCATACGGATATATGTGGTCCGTTTAATGTGAGATCGGTGGATAGTTTTAATTCTTTCATAACGTTCACCGATGATTTCTCCCGTTATGGATATATTTATCCCATTAAAGAAAGAGCAGAGGCATTAGACAAGTTCAAGATTTTTAAAGCTGAGGTTGAAAATCAAAGTAACAAGAGAATTAAAGTTGTGAGATCTGATCGTGGTGGTGAGTACTACGGCAGACATACTACTTATGGCCAAATTCCTGGACCATTTGCAAAGTATTTACAGGAAAATGGCATCATGGCCCAGTATTCAGCACCGGGCGAACCTCAGCAAAATGGTGTGGCTGAAAGGCGGAACCGCACTCTTATGGATATGGTGCGGAGTATGTTAAGCCACTCCACTTTGCCGGTAAATTTATGGATGGAAGCCCTGAAAATAGCAGCACATATTCTTAACAGGGTTCCCAGTAAATCGGTGCCCAAAACACCGTATGAGTTATGGACTGGGAGGAAACCGACCCTGAATTATTTTCATGTATGGGGTTGTCCAGCTGAAGCAAGGATTTTTAATCCAATTATGGGAAAGTTAGACCCCAAGACAGTCAGTTGCCATTTTATTGGTTATCCTGACAAATCTAAAGCATATCGATTTTATTGTCCAAATCAGGCAACAAATTTTTTTGAAACGAGACACGCTGTGTTCTTGGAAAGTGATATGATGAGGGGGAGCACGACACCCCGGGAAATAATTTTGGAGGAAAAACGGGTATATGTCCCGACTCCGATAATTCAAGAACCTATTTTCCCGGTGTCTGCAGATGTTGCACCTCCTGTTGAGAGGACTGTTAATGCAACACCTGCTGAGACTCCAGTGACTGTTTCAGATGCTACACCTAATGATGTGTCTGTTGAAAGTTCTCAGCAGCCTTCAATTGTTGATGATGTGCCAATTAATGAACCTCTCAGAAGGTCACAGCGGGTTAGAAAGCCTGCTATTCCTGATGATTATATTACTTATTTGAGTGAAGATATGAATGAGTCGATGTTGGACAATGATCCTACATCGTTTAAAGAAGCCATGCAAAGTGAATTTTCGTCTGAATGGCTCAATGCTATGAAAGATGAAATGAAGTCCATGAGCACTAATGAAGTATGGGACTTAGTAAAAATTCCCAAAGGAGCCAAAATAGTTGGATGCAAATGGGTCTATAAGACCAAACGTGACTCCAAAGGGAATATCGAAAGACTTAAAGCAAGGCTCGTGGCAAAAGGCTTCACTCAAAGAGAAGGGATCGATTACAAAGAAACTTTTTCACCCGTCTCTTCTAAGAACTCATTCAGAATAATTATGGCACTTGTGGCTCATTATGATTTGGAGCTACATCAGATGGATGTCAAAACGGCATTTCTAAATGCTGACTTACATGAGGATGTTTACATGGCACAACCGGAAGGTTTTGTTGTGGAAGGAAATGAGCATTTGGGATGTCACCTTAAGAAATCCATCTACGGCTTGAGACAAGCATCAAGGGAGTGGTATCTCAAGTTTGATGAAGTAATAAGGAAATTTGGTTTTGAAGAAAATAAAGTGGACAATTGTGTTTATGTTAAGTTCAGGGGGAGTAATTTTATCTTCCTGATACTATACGTTGATGACATACTTTTAGCCAGCAGTGATAAAAATATGCTGCTGGAAACTAAGAGGTTTTTATCCTCTAAGTTTGATATGAAAGACCTCGGTGAAGCAGCTTATGTTTTAGGAATTGAAATTCACCGAGACAGATCCAGAGGGATCTTGGGGCTATCTCAGAGAGCATATGTTGAAAAGGTACCGAGAAAGTACAATATGCATAAGTGCTCAGCCTCGCCTGCTCCTATTGTCAAGGGCGATAAGTTTGGGACTTTTCAGTGCCCGAGAAATAATCATGAATCTGTGCAGATGAAGTCAATTCCTTATGCCTCAATTGTTGGAAGCATTATGTATGCACAAGTGTGCACTCGCCCTGATTTAGCATTCGTGACCGGGATGCTTGGCAGATATCAGTCTAATCCAGGTCTGGATCACTGGAAGGCTGCTAAGAAAGTCTTGCGTTATTTGCAAGGCACTAAAGGCCTCATGCTCACATATAAGAAATCTGATAACCTCGAGGTGGTGGGTTACTCAGATGCTGATTTTGCGGGATGTGTTGATACTAGGAAATCCACGTCAGGTTATGTTTTCACACTCGCAAAAGGAGCTATATCGTGGAGAAGCTCCAAACAAACTGTTACTGCATCGTCGACAATGCAGGCAGAATTTGTGGCATGTTTTGAAGCTACTGGGCAGGTAGTATGGCTGAAGAATTTCATCCCGGGTCTGAGAGTGATTGATAGTATTTCCAGGCCAATCACCCTCTACTGCGACAATCAACCCGCAGTAATTTTCTCGAGTAACAACAAGTCAAGTGATGCTGCCAGGCACATTGACATTAAGTTTCTTGTTGTGAAAGACAGAGTCCAGGATTAGACAATTAATGTCAAGTATATCAGCACTAAATTGATGCTGGCGGATCCGCTCACGAAAGGCTTACCACCCAGTGTTTTCAGAGAGCACGTTACCGGTATGGGTTTGGTTGAAAGCTTTTGATCCTGGCAAAGTTGGGACCATTGTGACACCATCTCCCCAAGGAGGCTTATTTTGAGATCGAATGGGAACCATAGTCACTTGGTTCAGCAGTACTTAATTGACTGTTGTAATCTATTGTCTTGGTGTACCATTTTATCAAGAGATGAGTCTGTAATGTTTATGATGCTTATGTAAATGATTATGTAAATTAAGTTGATGGTTTATGTGAATAAAGTTTATGGAGCTCATAAGTTTAAGAAGTTTCATTTTGATATGGAGTAATGTATCATAGTCACTGGGTTCAGTGGTACTTAAATGACCACTGCAAATCTTTTCGTCGTGATGCATTATTTTGTTGAAAAGTGAACTTATAAGTTTAGTCTTACGATCAAGGGGGAGAATGTTGGATATTGTAATGATCTTAAAGCCTAAACCGTAGCCATTATGTTTTAATGATAAAGATAAAGATTGTGTGAAAATATCTTAAAGCTACAGTAGGGCGGTGGACACTGTAGTTACAGTGTCTACCTACTCTGATGAGCTGCCCTGATCAGGGGCAGCTCATCAGCCACCTGGTGTCTGTCCCCCTGGTGCACAGTGCTGATTTTTTGGAGATAAAGGAGAGGGGAGAACAGCAGCTACGGCTGCGGTTTTGAGCTGCTGCTCTAAGCTCTCTCACACACACACACTTATCTCTCTCTCTCTCTCTCTCTCTCTCTCTCTCTCTCTCAAACAAAGGCTGCTGATCAAGCCCTGCACTGGAGCATCGGGAAGGGCAGTACACAACCACCAGATCAAGCTTTTGGTGGTGCTGAATTAAGAGAAGGAGGAGATGGCAGGACCTGGTGATCAAGGTAAATTCATCTCCTGTTTCTTGTTGCTCAAACTTATGCTAATATGATCCTGGAGTGATGCAACAATTTCATGTCAGGAACTAAGCACTATTAATCTATCTATCACAATTGGGTTGCTGATAATCATGAATAGCAAGCGTGATACGATAGCGCGGCTAAAAAACAAGAGGTGGCTGCTAGGGGGACCTAGAGATGGTCAAGAAAGCAAGCAGGAGCGAGGCCGGAACCACTTGGGGTGGCATGAGTGCTCCATGTGACCGAGAAATACGACGTCCGCGGTTAGTGGTGCTATAGTAGAGAGAGAGAGAGAGAGGGGGGGGGGGGAGGGGGAGAGGGAGAGGGAGAGGGAGAGAGGGGGGGGAGAGGGAGAGAGAGAGCCATTGTCAGACAACACGGTTGTCGTTAGCACTGAACGATAGAACAAAGGTGGCAACGAGAACACGCTTCAAGATGATATTTCCTAATTATCCACACATTGTAATCTACAATGATATTTGATATCAATGTATCCACTCTTATGTTTGTTGTCCATGGCAACGCACGGGTGCTCAGCTAGTAAGATGTAAGGCAGAATCATTGAACCATTGAAATGCATTTAACATGCATTTTCCATAATAGTTGCATTTAGACCTGTGAGCCAAAACACCATGTCCTACTCCTAACGTTGTGTTTAGCTTGTCTGATGAATGGCAGGTTAAATCGGTAGCTAGGAAAACATCAGGGTCAGTACAGGCCAATTAAGAGTAGTACAACCTTTGTGTTGAGAACTTGATATTAGCAAACAAACTAACGATAAATCTGTTTGCTACTATAATATAATAGCATGTCGATGCATATCGGTGTTTTAGATTATTTGAATAAAACAGTACTATTGCATTGATTATTAATTTATTACTACCTTACATTATTTCAGCGGATGGGGATGATGATCAGAGTGACCACAATAGATGCGAAGACATCTTTATTGATAGCCAATTCACTCGAGGCAACTCCTACCGGCCAATTGATCAGAGTGAACAAGGTGGCGATATCATGCCTTTCTACAGGCATTACAAGATGACCATGGGACTCTTCACTCTAGACTCTAGTGTTTTAATTATGTCTCTGCCTACGCAATTTTTTGAAGACCGTTCTGTTTTCTCTCATTTCTTTTGCCATCAACCAGCACAACTGAGCACATGTGCTCTTACAATCTGAATTACAGTCCTGTTTTTACTTTTTAGACTGAATGGCTCCAAGTCAGCACCACGTTTCTGGTTCTAACTTATAGTATACAACTGAATGGCTGTGCAACTGTGTGTGTGTGTGTGCGTGTCAGACTAAGATGGTGAGTGAATAACTAGACCATTATGTGTACACACTGTAATTATGAGTCCGGTTGAGTGTTTACTATCAATTTTGTTACATGAATGGATTATGAGAAGCTGACTACTATTCCAACTAATAATCTGTCTTTGCATAAGAAGCACCAGCAATCTGCTTTTCTAGTTCATGACTAGCCTAGTTCTGAGCACAAGCATTTGATAAATGGCAACCATGTTCATGTTTTTTCTCCTTGTAAAATGTTATAAAAAGAAAGCTTGTTCCCATATGTTGGACCTCCATTGGTATCAGAAAGACTCCAGTCAGTATTATACCGTTACATTAACAACACAACAAAATATGCATACCGGCACCATGAAATATAAATACCGAAATCAACAATCACAGTGACAGGATCGAGCCATAATGTTCGGCATCACATGGTTCAGGTCAACATAGTAGCAAACTTAAAGCAGCACCCCAAGCTACTTAATTTAACTACACCAGCCACACATGGTTCAGATTAACATAGCACCAAACTTAAAGCAGTGCCCAAACTATTTAATTTTAAATAAACCAGCCACCCTTAACAATTTATCAATGCTTAGGGGTAATTTTTATTCTCAACTGACTGGTTATATTTGAAAAGATGAACTAGTACCATAGTAATACTTGTTTCTTTTTATTAAAACTTTTAAGTGACTTGGATAGTTTGTAATCTTTCTTATTCCTTTTGTGTAGTGGATTTAGTCATTGTCCTTAACATTAGTATACATGGAATTTGATCTCCCGTCTTGAATGAAGATACTCAAGTTGTGTAATAACCATTCAAATATTTCAATTAAACATTTCTGGCATAGTCTATTGACATTTATGGTTACTTTGGAACTTGTTTTCAGATTAGCAGTGGTTAAACGGTCCTGAATTGGTATTTCCTGGACAGCTTGATATTTAATTGTACTAAACCATCTTCATATGTAGGGTAGCAAGTGTTCCTAGTTAAACTGCATACACAGGGCTAATCCATTTGATGAACTGAATGACAAATGTGTGTTCCTTAATACTTTTCAGAGGCAAGGAGCTCAGTTAACTGTGCTCGAAGGGGTAAATCGCCGTGTGTGGGAGAACACATGGAGTTAGTTTTGCTTGGACCTGCACCTTATGTCATGTGACTTGCACCGAATATCGTTTCTAGGCAGAGACTTGAGTTGCCTGCTTGTCACACTGCTTCACGGCTGGCTTCCATACGATCGCTTGTCCTGTTTTCGGGCAAAAGCTACATGTTATCAGACTGGAAGGTCATGGCTATAAAATTGACTCCATTTATATTTCAACTGTCCACAAAACAAACGTTCTTTCTTGTTCAAACTGAACACTAACCAGGACAGAGTTCAGTGCTCTTAGTGCGCAGTTGCTACTGCCTACTGGCTGGAATGCAACTACAAACCTAGTTGCTACCTATTTCGTCAATTAACCGCCGATGAATCAAAGTCTACACAATTAATAATAAGATGTAAGGCAGAACCATAGAAATAACACGATCTGATTTCTCTGAAAATTCAAACACTCCCGCGGAAAAAGGAAGAAGAGTATGTTCAAGCTAGCGTTACTACAGGGAGGGAGGGAACGAAGCTTAATTAGAAATGCGATGAGTGTATGGTCCAGTTCGATATCTAAAACAGGGTAAAGCCATATAACCTATATCGACCACAATATAGAGGTCCAATTTGACATCCAAAACAAGAGGGGAAAGTCATCATAATTCAAGCTAGCAAGTGCTTCATGTGTATATATATTTAAGGATAGGATACACAAATTGCAAAAGAAGGTACCTTTCACATTCTCGGTGACAAACTTGTTCTCGCGGTAGTCTTCGCTGTCTGGGTCATCTAAATCACCGATACAGCACTGGCTGCACGGGAGCTCGTCGCTTCTCAAGTCTGCAAAACTGTTTCCTGGAAGCATACACTTCTGGGAAGAGGGGGGCCGCGAGGCGATCCACTTCATGGTTTCCTTGAACACTTGGAACCGCATAGCCTTCTCTTTCTCGTTTCGGTATGTCTTGTTGAACCGCTTCATCCAATTCTCAAACCTCTCTTCCATCTCCTCCTCTTTATATATAAAGACGTCCTCTTCTTTCTTGCGAGTAGCTGCACAGGAAGACGGTATGCATGCATGAGGTGGTGATTCGTGACATGAAACCCCGGAGCTAACGAATACGTACGAGGAATCTAATCTACCTGGCTCATCATCATCTGGGCCTTTCCTGAAATAATACTGAACTGCCAAGGCTCCTCCAACACTAGCAAACGCAGCCGCGGCCGCGGCCGCGGCCGTGGAAGCAGCACCATGAGAGGGGAGATCCTTCTGTATTGATCGGGATGAGAAACATGAGTGGAGTTGCAGATCTGAGTGAGAAAACAGTGGGAGAGGGAGACTCACCGAGGAGTGGAGAGAGCGTGCAGGAGCCGTCCTTGGGATCACCCGCGGCGACAACCTCCGTGTGAGGAGGAAACCGACGGCCCGACGGAGGGACATGATTGCCTCTTCCTTCGCCTTATCCTCAATTTCCATTTCGCTCGTCTCCGCCGCCGCCGCCCTTCTGCCTCGCCTCGATTCGATTCTAGGGTTTCATTAACGATGGACACGGGAGGCAGTTTATAGTGCATGCATCCATGCATGCATGCCACCCTAATCACAATCCAGTGCAATGCCATTGTGTCGACTAATAAAACTATGATTTTTTTGTTTTTGCTTTATAATATCTGAGCTAGGTTAAACAACCATTCACCGCTTCAGATTTGATTTATGGTTATCCCAGAAAATGACATTGCCCAGACTAGTAAAACTATGGGTTTTTCCATATACAATGAAGGGCGGTGTTACGCCCCGTTGAAGGGCGGCCCCACTGGGGTGTCGATGTTGTACTGTGAAACAACGTCCCTATTAGCCAAGCCAGGCTACGGAGCTTGTCATCGGTGTCTCAATTCAGTGGGTGGCATCGATTGTGGGGCTCTGCTTTTCTCTCGTCCACGTGTGAGTGAAGGTGGGTGACGAGCCAAGAAAAATTAATCAAATATAGGAATATTAATTATAATGATCGATACCTTTTTTTTTTAGAAGAATCCCCACTTTATTTAACTAGGAGAACGGTTCATAGGGATTACAAAGGGGTCATGAGGAGCCCCCAGCCATACATGGCGACCAGCAACTAAAAGAGAAGAAAACTTAGCTAAGTTATGAGCATCAACATTAAATCTACGACCTTCGAAAATAAAAGCACAAGATGTAAACGCCTTTGATCTTTCACTAATCTCCTTGATGACTGCACCGTTCCTTCCTTCTGTCCGCCCTTTGATGTCTGCTATGACTGATTTGTTATCACAGGCGATCTCAACTTGGGTTAAAGATAAATCTAGCGCAAGGTCCAGACCCTCTCGGCACGCCAGCGACTCCAGAACCATTGGGTCCGTAATATGATCAAACGCCACCGCTGAGGAGCCAAGGAAATTGCCGGATTGATCCCTGCAAATAGCAGCCGCCGCTCCTCTCCTACCATCCCTTGACAAGCCTCCATCCACCTGAATTTTTGCAAACCCCTGTCCCGGCCCCTTCCAGCTGAACTGGTTATTCCTTGCTGATGTTTCATGTATTCCCACCGGCGTATCCCTCCCCGTCGCCTGTATAGTGTTTAACTCATCAATAAAGCTTGTCACAAAAGCATTCGTCGCATGAGGGCTTTGAAGGATTCCTTCATGGATCGCTTTTCTCCGGGCCGCCCATATCGCCCACAGTGTTACAAGGACTCTTATCATGGCCGTGTGAGGAACATCATCTATCAAGTTAAAAATCCATTGCCGAGCATCTGGATTCCTCACTGCTTGGACATAGTCCGCTGCATCATCATCAAACAAGGCCCAGACACACCGAGCAAACGAACACTCGATCAAGGAATGACGCCATGAGTCCTGCATACCACATAAATGACACTTGTCATTGGTTGCCATATTCCACGCCTTCCTTACATCCTCTGTAGGGATCGAATGTTTTGCCAAGCGCCACAGGAAGTTGCGGATCTTTGCTGGAACTTGAACCGACCACATCGAAGTCCATGCCTTTGCCTCGGTCTCAAAATCAGATCCCCCTACGTTACCTTCCAACCAATCTTCCCTCCTTCTTTTTGTGTCCACAAGCATGCGATATGCTGATCTTACCGAGAAAACCCCATTGCGCTCAAAGTTCCATGCCCAGAAATCCTCCATCCGTTGGGTGCATAACGGAATACTCAAAATTGCATTGGTATCCGCAGCCACAAAAATTTGCTCCAGAACTACCTTGTTCCAGGAAGCACTCGTACTATCAATGAGATCGCTCACCCTTGCGGGTGGATTGGGCGATAAGCATGCTATCGGTCGCATCATGTAGTCTCGCGGGATCCAGTTCTCCTCCCATATCTTTGTAGTTGCACCATCTCCAATTCGCCTTATGAGGCCCTGACTCAGAACATCTCGTCCTTCAATGATGGCCCTCCAAACCTGGGATGGCCTACTGCCCAACTCAGCATTGAGAATACTCCCTTGGGGGAAATAGACTGCCTTCAGCAAACGAGCACAAAAAGAGCCAGGGTCTTGCAAAATCCTCCATGACTGCCTTGCTAGCAAAGCCAAGTTAAAAAGTTCAAAATCACGGAACCCTAAACCGCCCATATACTTAGGTTGAGTCATAGCATTCCATGACACCCATGCCGGCTTTCTTTTTCCCTCCTTACTCCCCCACCAAAATTGCCTAATGAGCTTGTTTAGGTGTTCACAAAGTCCTCTAGGCAGTTTGAAACAAGACATTGAAAAAACTGGTACAACTTGGGCTACTGACTTAACAAGCACCTCCTTCCCTGCTGCTGATAATGTTTTCTCCATCCATCCTTTGACCTTACCCCACAATCTGTCTTTCAAAAACTTGAAGGCACCAAATTTTGAAGTACCAATATCAGAGGGCATTCCAAGGTACTTCTCATTCAAAGTCTCATTAGGCACATTCAAGATTGTCTTGATCTCCTCCTTGATAGTAGCCGGGCACTTCTTACTAAAAATATAGAAGATTTTGCAGTATTAATTCTCTGACCTGAGGCTTGACAATAACTCTCCAATAGGTTTGATACCTCTGACTCCCCTTCACTAGTTGCTTTGAAGAACAGCAGGCTATCATCTGCGAATAGTAGGTGATTGACCGGTGGTGCCGTAGGCGCCACTTGAACCCCCCGAAGTTGAGATGACTCACTAACATTTTTCAAGAGGCTAGAAAGGCCCTCCGCTGCCAACAAGAACAAGTAAGGGGAGATTGGATCTCCCTGTCGGATGCCTCTGCTAGGCTTAAACTCCTCCAATTTCTTCCCATTAAACATCACTGAATAAGACACAGAGCTAACAAGATTCATAACAATATCCACCCACCCTTGAGAGAAGCCCAACTTCAGCATAATCGCTCTCAAGTAATCCCATTCGACCCGGTCATATGCCTTCATCATGTCGAGTTTTAACGCACAATGTCGATGTTTCACCGCTCTGTTTCGTTTCATAAAATGCAAGCATTCATATGCCACTATGATATTATCTGTTATCAAACGCCCAGGCACAAACGCTGACTGTTCCGCTGAAATTATCTCCGGAAGTACCACTTTCAACCGGTTGGCTATCACCTTCGACGCTATCTTATATAGCACATTACACAGACTAATAGGACGGAATTGTGACAGAAAAGATGGTGATTTTACCTTCGGGATCAGTACCAAGAAGGTCTGGTTAATCCCTTCCGCGCTCTCCTGGCCATGAACGATTTTCAACACTGCAGAAGTGACTTCCTGCCCACATACCGCCCAGTGCTTCTGAAAAAAAATGCGCGGGGAATCCGTCTGGTCCCGGCGCTTTGGAAGGATACATCTGATAGAGTGCTGTTTTTACCTCCTCCTCCGTATAAGGCGCATCCAAGGAATCACGCATCTCGTTGGTGACCTTTGTAGGAACAGCATCAAGAACAGTTTGCATATTTGTGCAGCCCTCTGAAGAGTAGAGGTTTTTATAAAAATCTGTGGTCATCGCCTCCATCTCGTCAGCATCATCTGTAACCTGGCCATTCTGTTTTGTAAGCGATGATATGCGGTTCTTCCTTCTCCTCATCGAAGCACGCTGCTGGAAATATTTAGTGTTCTTATCCCCGTAAGTGAGCCAATCTACTCTGGAACGCTGGCGGTATAGAATTTCTTCTCTTTCATATAGCTCCACCAGTCGTTCAGTGATCTTAAGCTCACGATGGCTGGGCCCAAGTCGACCTGGCACATCCTTAAGTACAGCCAGCTCCCAGGTCAACTGCTTGATTTCCTTCTTGACGCTCCCAAAAGTGTATCTATCCCACGTATTTAGGTGACCCCCCAAGTCACGTAGCTTCTCCTGAACATCCACCGCGGACGAGCCTGCAGGTTTGCTGCTCCATTTTTCTGCCACGAAAGGGTCCAGGTCAGGGTGGCGTTCCCACATCAACTCGTATTTGAAGCATTTAGGCCTCCAGCGAACATCACTTTCTCCTAGTAATGTCACGACAATTGGCCCATGATCAGAATACGCTGCTGTCTCGTTCTCTACCGAATCCAGCGGAAAGATTGAATTCCATTCCGAGTCCGCCACAGCCTTGTCAAGACGAACACGTGTATACATTCCTCCAGCCACCCTCTTCTCCCACGTCCACTTGCTGCCTTTGAAACCCAGATCCACCAATCCACAAATATCCAGAGCATTCCTGAATCCCTCCATCTGGCCTTGCCCCCTTAAGTTCACGCCTTCATGTTCCGACTGAAGAAGCACCTCGTTGAAGTCTCCCAGTGCCACCCAAGGAAGGCTGGATGCACCTGCAATAGAGCATAACGTGTCCCAAGTTTTATATCTTTCACTGACACAAGCTTCGCCGTAAACACATGTCATTCTCCATGGATTAGCGCCAAGCTCAAGAATATTAGTATCAATGTGATATCTAGAGTAGCCCTGAATTTCTAGCTTTATTGAATCATTCCAGTAAATTACAAGACCACCACTTCTCCCTAAATTGCTAACAGCAAAAGATTTATCGTATCCAAAAGCCTGAGCTAGAATCTCTGACCGTGCACGTGGTAATTGTGTTTCAACTAAGCATAGCACGGCCGGGGCAAATTTGGCCGTGAGATCACGGACCTCTTGAACTATCGCGGGATTGCCCAAACCACGACAGTTCCAACATAAGAGATTCATTGGGCCCGGCGGTCCTCCCCGCAGGAGGCCGCCATATCCATCATGTCATCGACGATCTCTTCCCCGTTAGTACCTTGTCTCCTCCGCTTCACTTTTGGATCCTTCCCTGGGGTACTAGTACCAGGTTCACCAGCTGGACTTGCATCTCCACCTTCCAGGAGCATTACTGCCCCGTTCACCTTGCCCGCCAAGTTGGGGATAGCCTGCCCTCTTACTGTAACCACTCCATCATGTGACACCAGCCTCTTGCGCGCGTTCACCTCGCCTGCATCCTTCTGTAGTGGGTGCATCTTGGCCAGTTCTTCATTAGTTCTGCCCTCCTCGCTTCCCCTCCTATCTCCCATCGGGCCTCCTCTCCCCTGCCAACCACCTCTAGCACCTCGTCCCCCCGTCCTGCCTCTCTGACTTCCGCCTCTTCCTGCCCCTCTTCCCCCATAAGGTTGGCCTGCCATGGTTTCAGATTCCCACAACAGCCATTCCCCCCAGTCACATGTTTCAGGTCCATGAATTCCATCTCCGCATTCTTCCACTACATGCCCCATGAGTCCACAGAAGTTACAAAAATCCGGGAGCTTTTCATAGAAAACCCTGTACCTCTTCCTCTCTTTTAACGTGATAGGAACAAATCTCACCAAGGGCTTCTGCACATCCAGAAAAACTCGCACCCTCAAGGTGCTACTGGGGTTTATAACTCCTTCGTTCACCATGACCGTAAACGGTGGCTCGCCCACCTTGGCTGCAACCTTTTCAGCTAGCTCTTTCTTTGCCGTCAAGCCGTCCGGCAAGCCTTTGATTCTTGCCCAAACCGGCACCTTGTTCAACTTGTATTCGTTCACATCTGTGAATCCATCATACTCTTGAATTACCACCGCAGATCTCCGAAACAGCCACGGCCCTCCCTCCATGATTCTCTTCCAGTCTCCCAAGCAATGACATTGCACAAGGAAAAGATTTGGGCCTTTCACATTGAAAGTGACCCCCTTCGCCGACGCCCAAGCATTGCGCATCTGAGACAACAGTGCTGCATGGCTGAAAGATTTAGTAGTGTGTACTCTGAACAGCCCTAGCCAACGAACGTCCTGAATAAGTTCATCTACAACTTCAGAAAAATCTAGGTCATCTTGTTCCTCCCCATGCAGACACATCCCTGCGAATTGATCTTCCAGATCCGGCTCCGGTCCATATCCTCCCCACCCATCATCTTCTTCTTCCTCCCTATCTTCCTCCTCTTCACCCACGTGATCCTCCGCCTCCGTCTCCAGCACCTTCGCAGCCCTGATCTCATCTGATATAGGGGTCACCGAACTACCCCTCCCCCCGCTGTTCTCCATCCTCGCATCCGGCATCTGAGGGTCAGTCGCCGCCCCTGCCTTAACCTCTGCTCCCTTCGATCCCCCCTCCATCGCGTCCTTGCCCTGACTGCCCGACGGATCCGCCATACCGCCGGCCCCTTATCTCTATATGCTGATAGGACTCCCCCCGACTGTGAAAACACCGGCCGACGGGAAGGTTTGACGTGGACTCCGGGCAGATCGCCGGAGGATTGGTGGAACCCTAGGAGAAACCCTAGGGGAGATACAATCACAGAACACAAGTAAGATGCAATGATCGATACCTACAACTAGTCAAAATGAACACATACATAGGAACATGCTTCGACAGCACGCAACGGGCCACCGCGGCAAGTAAGAATCCACGGGCTGGGTTCCACTCAGCCACATCTTGCATTGCCTCTCGACATATGGGCTTGGGCGAACTTCGTCTCATGCATTGTGGGAGGCCCACCGTAAAATCCTGAGATCGGGAGGCAATGCAAAAGATTTAGTCACACCCCGCCTAGGCTAGGGAGTGGAGACCACCTTATAAGGGGATCTCAAGTGGAATACATGTTACCGTCGTAGATTGCAGCCGCTTGATGACGATCGCCTCGTAGCAAGAACATGTTGGAGACCATTAGAAGCTTCGTCCCCAACTTAGAATGCAAAAAGTGTGTTTGCGCACGAACACATCACAATGTACCTTCGACGCCGGGGATGATGCACTGCAGCTCACGTTGAAGGAGACATGACTGAAAGCACGATATACAAGCAATCCGGCAGGTGCTTTTGTAGACTCCGAAACCCCACACGTTCGTGTCGAATCCCTTCTGAACCCACGGTGGCTATAATCTGCCTTAGGTTGGTCCAATTGCTCCTAGAGACTAGAGGACCGCTTCTCTCCAATATGGAGAACGAGCAACAAACAACAAGGAAGACATATAAAAACTAGGGTATAAAATAGTAGATTGTTGTTCAATCCGCCGTCATGTCTTACATATATACGAGACGGCTGGACTTTCAGTACAAGACAAGATCTCATCTAGGCTTTTCTTACAAAACAAAATACAACAATTCACGTCTTAAAACCTTAGTTGTAGCTTAATTCTAATTCAGCCAGGACCTGACCCATACTTCTGTCCTCCTCCTTGCGCGACTGTAGAAATGGCATACAGACTCAGATTAAGATGGTCCAAACGCTCAAATTGTAGAAATGGCATACAGACTAAGATGGTCCAAACGCTCAAATTTGTGTGCCTTGGCGAGACAAACAATTCTCGTGTTGATCACTTTTCATATAAGGCCATGTTGATGCCTCTAAGAGTCAATATTTAGCTTCCAGAATCCGTCACTCGGCAGACTAGGCAATTTAGTGCTCGCAGCGACTTTGTAGGTCACATACTAACTCAGATGATGATGACTCCAAAAGCAAAGTTGTATGTATCACAATTTTCTTATTGAACATTTTTTCATGTAAGACAATCTGGATGGTTGTATGGGACAATCTTTAGCTTAGGAAGTATTACTCGACACCAGTCGGATTGTAGGGTCCTTCTGTCAGAAAAAATAGTGTTCGCTCGGGAAAATTAGTTTTCACTCGGATTGTCTCCGCTTGGGTTATCCGACAGAAGTTTCCCTCGGATTATTTGACTGAAGGTTCGTTTGGATTTGAACATCATCACTTGAATTTTCCAGCATGGCCTTATTTTGGCTTTACAGGCGCATACATTTTGGATCGAGATGGTTTAAATATCAGAATTGATTGGCTCGATGAGATGAATGCATTCCATGTATAACACTGTTTCATTTGAGATTATCTTGGAACTGTAATCAGCCGAACAGTAATCCGAATACAAATGTCAACACTCGAAGCACAACTTCGGCCCTTAAGATGGGAATAGATGGGGATGACCCAACCATCAAAATTGTTCATTTTGACCATACAATTTTTTATATTGGTAATTTTTTGTAAGGCCATCTTAATTTCGTTTTCCGTTGTGCTAAAAACTTATGTCAGCACACTCCCAATAGAGTTTTGCCACACCTACGGGTCGCTATGTGCTCAGAGGGGCTACGTATTGATTTGGCATTGTTTAATTAATCATTACTAGCAAAAGGGGCCGTGCGTTGCAACGGAAGATGCAATTTTTTACCCCTTGCCATGTTACCACTTCTCTTCTTTGTCACCATTGTTGATGATGGTCACATTGTCCACTACACGACCAACGTTCCACATTAGCCTGGAAATAATAAAGAATTGCATGGCCTAGATGCACAAGATGGAGAACGATAGCATTTGAGATCTCAACCACATCTACACAATTCGATTCTCGCTTTTACGTTGTAGTAGTTTAATACCAGTCTTTAAAGGACACAAACCAACACCAAATTCAGTTTAAAATGATCAACACCCCGTGCATGGACTTGAGTTCGAATTATTTTCATTAGCACCCTGTTCGGTACGTCCCCTTCTGGCTACTTTTTGCATTTCATTAATCACAACATGACCCCTCTCGTTAAAGTATGCAGTATGCATGTCTCAGGAATGCCCCTTTTTAAATTATTGAGGATATCCCTCAAAAAAAATTCTCATGAATCTGTTACACACATATAGAATGTTTAGCCCTCTTTTAATAGCAGCCCACCACATATATAGAAGGTAGTATATAATTAGCTTATGCTTCCTTTGGAATCCTGTTTTTAAATTATGGAGGATATCTCATGAATCTGTTACGCACATATAGAATGTTTAGCCCTCTCAAATCCATTTAATAGCAGCTTTTTCCTTTATTAGCCTTTCTTCCTTTCACATTTCTCTGTCATTGTCCCTCGGAGGGCTTCCTGATACCGAGGAAACTTAAAGGTGCATATAAATTGAGTAGATTGTATGTAAAAGGGCGATGTGGGACTAGTATTTAATAAAGAAAACAACCTTATTTTGTATGCAGAATTTGAGCTAGCTGAGTTGGTCATAACTTCTTTTCTGAACCTGAGGTTGTGTGTTTGAATCCGGCTACCAGCGGCGGCGCTGGGTGTATGCCTCTGTATTCACAAGAATACCCAAGATTTAGATGGAAAAAAAATTATATACATGTCAGCCCACAGACTAGCACACGAAGCAGGCCTAGCCCATGTAATTTTCCTCCTACCTCATCTCGTTCCCGTCCAGAAGTCAACCGCATCACGCATCCAGTACTCGCATCGACTCCTCGCCAGTCGCCAGCACCTCGCAGTCGCACTCCTCGCATCGCAGGTCGCAGCGCCGCCGGACCGGAGCCGATGTCAGCCGGGAAGGGCGACCCTGGCGGCGGCGCCCCGCCCCCCGCGCCGGCGGCGCCCGGCCGGCCGGCCCCCCGCCCGCCCCTCCTCTTCGGCTCGGGTAACCATGGCGGCGGCGGCCAGCCCATTGGCGGTGGCGCCCCGCCCCTCGCGCCGGCGGCGCCCGGCCGGCCGGCCCCCCGCCCGCAGTTTGGCTCGGAGGGAGCAGCAGCCGGACGGCTCGAACTCGGAGGCAGCAGCAGCTCGGGCTGCTCGGCCCGCCCCCCCCCCCCCCCCCCCCCCCGCGGCACAGAAACAGAAGGTGCGCCCCTGCCCGGCTGCCCCCAATTTGAGCATTCTTGAGAATTGAGATGTCCCCAATTTATGTTCTCCTTTTTTTCCTAATGTAGATGAAGAAGGGTGGAATTGTTGGCAGTAGCATATTTGCAATGTGGGAAAAGGCTTCAAAGGCAAGGAAAACAGATTAACTATCCACACCGAATCAGACAGTAGCTGCATCTAGTACTTGTACTTCTCCTGTTCATTTTGAGAGCAATTTGCAATTGGTGTTATGGCAAGAACCGGAGAGCAGAGGAGAAACCTCAACACCTCATGTAGAAGATGATGAATCTATTGATGAAGATGATGAACCGATGCAAGCAGATTTGGAGGCACTCGAACATGATCCTGGAAAGCGGATTCCCATCTCAGTGTATGCTGTCAATGACCAAGATAGAGTAAGAAGGAGATATATTGAGATGGGGTCATGTCAACCAAAGAATCATAAGTTCAAGTTTACAAATAAAAGTGGAAAAGAGCGTCGCTTTTGCCGTGCTTGGTTTAAAGAATTTCCATGGATTGAGTATAGTGTGGACAAAGAAGCCGCTTTCTGCTTCGTTTGCTATTTGTTCAAGGATAAAACAAGATGTCCCGGTAGAGATGCTTTTGTGAAGAAGGGATTTAATAACTGGAACATGAAGTCGAGATTGAAGAAACATGAAGGTGAGGTTTGTAGTGCTCATGCTGAAGCTCAACTACAGTTAACTCTTGTTGTTGTTGCTAAGGAGAGTGGTGATTGTACTTGGTTCTTTCAGCAGCTTGCACACTTGTTAAATGCTCTTGGTATGTCTTGTAAAAAGATGAGAATGCTTCGGATAGCTCAGGCTGAAGAACTTATTGCTGCATTGGAATTGGAAGAAGTAGAAACAGGGAGTGGGCTGAATCAGGAAATGGGTTTGGGAAGGCCATGTGATACACGTTGGGGCTCTCACTTCAAAACTGTGAACCGTGTCATCTCTATGTATGGTGCATTACGACGAGTCCTTCGCAAGATTGGAGACGAGTACCATGGTGCGGAGGCACAAGCGGCTCTATCCATAGAGACAATATTTCGATCATTTGAGTTTGTTTTCATGGCACACTTGATGCAAGAAATATTTGGATACACAGATGAGTTGTGTAGAGCTTTGCAAAAGCAAGACGAAGATATTGTTCATGCTATTGAGCTTGTTGGTGACACAAAGTATTACTTGGAGGCTTTGAGGACCGATGCTGATGCTGGATGGGATGATTTTCTCACGAAGGTCACATCTTTTTGTACAAAGCATAAGATCAAAGTTGTTGATATGGAGGGTCCTTACTTTCCCGTTGGCCGGCCTAGAAGCGGTTTATGTAATGGCGCGATCAATTACCACCGCTTCAAGGTTGATATGTTTGTGGGTGTCATTGATAGGCAAATCAGTGAGCTGAATGGCAGATTTGATGAGGTAAACGCGGAGATACTTTCTTGCATGGCGGCATTCTGTCCACTTCATCTATTTGCTGCTTATGACCAAGAGAAGTTGGTTAGCCTTGCTACAAAGTTTTATGCTTCTGATTTTACAAGTGATGAACTGGCAAGACTTCCATGGCAACTAAACATGTATGTTACTAATGTGCGTAGAGATGAAAGATTTCAAAATCTGAAAAAATATGTGTCAGCTTTCAGTTATGCTTGTTGAGACAAACAAGCATGAACAATATCATATTGTTTACAAGCTTCTTAAGTTGGTATTGATTCTGCCAGTAGCCACTGCTAGTATTGAAAGGGTATTCTCTTCAATGAGCCATGTGAAGAATAAGCTAAGGAACAAAATGGGTGATGAATATTTGAACAATTGTTTGGTTACATTTGTTGAGAGAGAATTTTTCAATCAAGTGAAGGATGAAGATGTCATCAATCTCTTCCAAAAAGGCGACCGCAGAGTTATATTGTAAGAAAGATATCATCACTTTATCAATCAAAAGGTACTTATGTATTCATGTCGTTATGGTCTGATACATTGAAATATCGCTATTGCCGTTATGTTAGTGTTGTTTTGTTCATATATTGCTAGTGTTGTATTGTTTGGTTCATATACTACATTTAGAAGAAAAAAAATTGGATGAATACCCGGTCTTCATTTCCTAGCGCCGCCACTGCCTGCTACCGTCTCCTATCGGAATGACTTTATTTTTTTATTGGTGGATTAACAAACGTGGCAGAGCCCAATGGCAGAGAACAGGTACGAAAGGGCTTTTTTTGCTTAACGGGCTGTGGGTTGATTGTTTATTGGGCCACGTCGCACTGTAAGCAAAATTGACGCTGTATCAATTAGTAACACTTCGCGCGTATTAAGAAAATCATCTACGACGCGTCAAAAAAAAACCGGGATGAAACCTTGCGCGAACCAACCTGTGATTGGATGGTTAGAGGGACAATGATTATTCCCAGTCCACCAGGGGTTCAAATCCTGGTGCTCGCACTCTTCCTGGATTTATTTCAGAATTTTCGACGATGCGCATTCAGTGGGAGGAGACGTTCTCGTCGACGACGAGGCATCGACGGTGACTTCATAAATCTCAAGATGATATGCCAGTTCAGTCTTTCGGAGATGCTCATAGGGGTAGAGTGTGCGTGTGTGCGTTCATAAGGGTGAGTGTATGCACGCGTACACGAGCGCTTTAATGTGTTAAAAAAAATCAGTGTGCTAGCTGATTGATTATAGAAGTGAGATGCGAGGTCCATCCTGAAAATTGGGGGATGTTTAATTAGCGTAGAAGGGCGTTTTATAGGATTACGTAGGTGATATACGATAAGTCTAGCGTTTTTGCTCCCAATATTTCCCTGCCAAAAACGAACCGCATGCCTACCGTACGATGCTACCAAAACAATCATTAAGGTAAACTTTATTAGATGCTGCAATTTAAACTGTTTTGACTCACGGCTCTTACAGGTTTTGCAGCATTACTTGGCAAATTTAAACTAACTTCATCCCCGAATGCAAGTACGGCAGGGAGTCGGCGAGCGCGACATACACCGATGCGGTGGCAGCGACCGCGGTCACCAGCACAACGAACAGGATGTATGGCCTCTTGCTCCCGTGCCCCATTATCCCGAGCGCGAATGGGTAGAGCAGCAGGAGCATCCACACGTTGAAGACGAGCCCGCTCGCCGCCCCCGCGACCTGCGCGGCCGACCACCGCCCAACGATCGCCTTGCCCGTCGCCGCGCCGATGGCGGCCACGTTCACGGCCATCACCACCACAGTGGGCACCAGTAACGGCACCCACTGCACGTCGTAGAGCTCCGCGAGCCTCTCCCTGGCGCCGCCCGTGAGCTTCTTGGCCGTCAGCTTGAAGGACACCCCCTTGATGCCGAGGGACCTGAGGAGAATGTGCAACATGGCCATCGGGTACACGCCCGTGGTGCCGATGATGTAGAACTGCTCGTTGCGGACCCAGTCGAGCAGCGTGAGGCCGGCCCACCTGATCTCCACCATGCCGATCAGCTCCACCGTGGCGATGACCCCGACGACGGAGAGCGCGAACGTCTGGAACGGCCTCTGGATGTAGAACTCTCCCTGGAAGAGCCACATGACCGGGTAGAAGTAGTACATGACGATGAAGAAGGTGGAGACCGGGTAGGTGGTCATGTTGATGTAGGCGATACGCTGCATGGGGTGGAGGCGGCGGCCGGCCAGGAGCGGGCAGAAGCGGGAGAAGAACATCTCGAGGGATCCTCCCGACCAACGCAGGATCTGGTACAGCCGCTAGGTGAGGTTGATGGGAGCTGTGCCACGGAACGCGTCGGGCTCCATGGCGCAGTACGTGGACCGCCACCCCGTCCGGTGCAGCCGGAAGCCGGTCACCACGTCCTCCGTCGCGATGTTGTACACCCACCCAACGTCGTTGCCCCACTCGGTGCCATCCTCGTACGCGCACGTCATCGCGTCGGCAAGCTCCGCCTCGCCGACCGTCGCCGGCGACGGGACGGACCGTTCTTGGTTGGCGGCCGCCGGCATCGAGTTGATGAAGGACGTGGATTTTCCAAACATGTTAGGCTTGTGCGAGGCCTTGGCTTCCTTGGTGTCAATAGGACGCCACTTAGGAGGGTCGGCGCTATATAAAGCGACACGACGGAACATGCAGCCGGTGCCGACGAAGGAGGGGCCCTGGATGCCGTTGAGGCCGAGGAGGGTGGCGTCGAAGAACATGCGGTTGTGGTTGCAGTAGCGGTCGGTGGGGTCGACGTCGTCGAAGCGCTGCGGGAACTGGACGAAGGCGGTGTCGGCGCCGTCGCGCGGGTCGAGCATGAAGCACATGGCGGCGCGGAAGGCCTGCGAGTTGTTGATGTAATGATAGCCGTCGAAGTTGATGATGAAGGGCGCGTTGGAGAGCAGCGCGGACACGCGCAGCTGCACGTTCATGGCGCCCGCCTTCTTCTGGTGGTCGTAGCCCGGCCGCTTCTCCCGGGCGATGTAGACCAACATCGGGAGGCGCACGTCGACGGCGCTGAAGTCCAGAGGGTGGTGGGAGCTCGCCGCCATGCCCAGCTCAGGATCCTTGCTCGGTTGATCCAGCATAACCTTGAGAACCATCATCACATGCATGTTGAATTAGCAACAGTTTTATCTATCTGCAGTATACTAAAAGAAATCGCGTGGGAAGAAAGAAATCTGGTACAATATTTTATTTGTACCTTTAGAATTGCAGGGTGGTGTCCTTTCCTGTGGCCCTTTGCGGGCTTGATCCACGTCCCCTGCCATGTGAAGAATAGAATGACCACTATAACTCTGACCAGAGTCAATAACCTGCAGTTACGCTTGGAGATATGAAATGATGTAATACTGATGAGAATAGGTTAAAGTCTGGTAGAAGTAGAACGACACGATTGAAGAATCTCTAACTAGAATAGAACAGATCCTCAAAAAAAAAAAAAAAAAAAAACTAGAATAGAACAAAGTTTGCCAAGTTGCATGCGTAGTTATATGGTACTGTAATCGTAGTTGAGCTCACGTGCTCTTGGATTAAGATACTAGTAGTACTTACGAGTACTATTTTTAGCACTGGCTACAAATTAAGATCCTACACATACATGTACCAAGTGAATATTTGCACAGTGTAGATTCTATATTTTTTGCCTTAAATCCTTTTAATATTTCCTTGCCGGATCAGGATCTGAGCGTTGAGATCCGCAACAACTAAAACATGATCTCAGCGGTTAGACATTCCGCCACATGGTAATGCTAACAAAACATATTTGGAGCGTCAAAAGCTAGACATAAAACTAAAATAGGTGAATTTCGCCAATCAATATGGAGTAGTTCCTTTACTTTTAGCACTATTTTACCGACACAAAGCTAGTTTACTTTTACTGTGCTCCCGTCCGGATCTGGCCCAGGTCACAAAGGTCACATCCCTAATAGCTTTAGCATGAGCGTGTGCATCTCCCGTGCCGCATAGTTAGGGCATGGCCAATGCATAGCCTCGGCGTCAGCGTGATGCTTTACATGTCATATAGGATCGGATATAGCTTTAGATGGTGTAGGCGTGTAGCGGGATCCTCAGAGGGAGACAGGTGTTTAAGAGAAAAAATATGGTCTGATGCAAAAAACTGAAAAATTGAAGTAAAAAATAGAGATGCATATGTATCGGAATCTGTATTTTCTTTTCCTTTATAAGGCCCATTAGTGATAGATCAATGTAGATTTGTCAAGCTACTTTATGTTATGGACATCTCTATCTATATGCCATTATCGTACATATTCTATAAGCAATGCAAGTACTATTTGGATCGTTTGCAGCTTTTGCCTACTTTGACGCTGTCCTCTCGGTGCACTTTGGGTGCCTCGAGATCACAGCACGTTCTGTTTCTTAAGATTGTACTTTACTGCCTTTGAATCAATTAACTAATACTCTGTCAGTGCGCATCAACGTTCAGGCAAGCATACTGTTTGTTGTGTGGTAGTATCATTTAGATTCAGGTATCATCTGGTTTCGTTTATATAAAATGGAGCGGGGGGCGGGGCACCTCCTTGAGGACTTCACGCCTGACGCGGCGGGCGTGGTGCCGCGTCGGCCCTGGGCCTCGACGCCTTTCACCTGCCAGCTAGGAATCATCGATGGGGAGGACGAGAGGCGGAAGCTGGCGCGACCCTCCCGCCACGACCACGGCCACGGGCGCCGCGACAACGAGCGCGGCCCACGGCGCGAAGACGATGACGACGACAATGATCGGCGCGGTCGCCAGGGGGACCGCAGCTGGGCCGATAGGCTGTTCCGAAGCAGGTCCCGCGCGCCAGCGGACAACTACCGCCATGAGGGCGGACGCCGAGAAGATGTCCACCGGCGTAGCTCCAATGGGCGCCGCGGGGATCGTCGGCGTGAGGAGGACCGCCGCGATAGGAGGAGGGTGGACTTCGGACTTGTCCAGCGCCTTCCTGGGGGGGCGGTCATTCCAGCCTCGGGACGCAGCCACGTCGCCTCGCCTACCGCTTCTCCTCGACGCTCCGACGCTGACAGGGGCAGGTCGCCCCGTCGCTCCCCTGCTGCTTTCAAGACCCGCTCCCATGCTGTTCCTCCAGTTGTGGTGCCTACCCCCAGGGGATCGCCGTCCACTACTCCAGCAGCAACGGTTCTGCCCACTCCCTCTCCTGGTTTGTCTCCTGTCGGGTCTGCCTCGCCTGCTGCAACACTCACCCCTCTGTTCTCCTCCATACAGCCACCGCTCCTGAGGACACCTGATTCATCACCTAGGCGCCCTCCGGTGAACCGCAGGAAGACCATGGCGGGCATGTCTCTCACCGCGGCTGACGGGGGTTTCTCGCTTCGTCGCTCCAGCGCCAGGCTCAAGGGCAAGGCGGGGGCAATGCCAATGGCCAAGCTTGCTGAGAAGCTGCTCTGTCGTCGTTTGGGGATCGTCAACGAGGGCGATCAAATCACCGAGGAGGCCATCGGCAAGTTCGCTGCTCTTTTCCACGGTCGTCTGCCAGCGATCGCCGTGGACGCCCTCAGGGCTCTTTTCCGCCTGGACTGCGATCTGGCTTCCGCAGTGGAGGATGCACTGCTTGCACACGGTGGGGGTGGAGCGCTGGATCAAACGCTGGCGTCTGCTGCTGGAGGGGTGGCTGGCCTCGTCGCCTGATGCTGCTGTCCGTCCGTTTAGACGAGTTCCATTCAGTTTTAATGTTAGCAAGCCTGGTTGTTTCTTCCGCGGGGGCATGTGTCGGCCCGGAGTACTTTGTATCTCGTTTTAGTTCTACTGCTATGCCTTGTGAGGTCTACAACGTGATTAGCTGCGGCGGTGATGTCCCCAGCGTGGTTAGCTGCTGTTGGGTTCGTCTTCTGCAGCTCATTCCTTCCCTGAAGAAGTTATGCCATGCCTCTTCCAATAATATCAGCCTACCGTTCAAACGTGTCCATGCATTTTCCTTCTGCCTGATGCTTCCTGCTGTTATGCTGCTGATTCTTTTCGCCGATGTGCCGGCCGTGCTGTCCCCTGGTTTAAAATGTTAGCACAAAATTTCAATGTCCTGTGTTGGAACGTACGCGGTCTCAATTGCTCTGACAGACGCGCCACTGTTCATGAGACCATTTCTGCATCTCAGTGCCATATCGCATGCCTTCAAGAATCAAAATTAGCCAACACTGATCAATTCACCGCTTCCTTCTTGGGCGGTTACAGACTGCAAAATTACGCTCAGAGGCCGGCCTTAGGAACCCGAGGCGGAATCCTAATGTTATGGGACGACGCCATGGTGCTCTGCACAGATTTCCTTATTGGTGAATACTGCCTCACCGCCAAGGTTACCATTCGTGCTTCAAATGAGAGTTTTTGGCTAACTTCCGTTTATGGCCCAACGACCTCCAATCAAAAAGAGGCGTTCTACATTGAGCTTCTCGCGCTTAAGCCTCCTGCGGACGAAGGTTGGTTAGTTTGCGGGGATTTCAACCAAATCTACAGAGCGAGAGATAAGAATAAGCCCACCTTTGATAGGAGAAGGATCAACAAATTTAGGGACGCTCTGGCTGAAGGCGAGCTCAAGGAGATACACTTGCAGAACCGTCGCTTCACCTGGAGTAATGAGCGTCAGGACCCAACCTTGAGCAAGCTTGACTCCTTTTTCTGCAACTCCGACTGGGACATCACCTTTGATGGCCACATCCTTCATGCCCTTTCGTCCTCCCTTTCGGATCACTGCCCGCTCCTGCTGTCGCAAGATGTTGGTCCTAAGCGCCCTCGCAGCTTCCGGTTTGAAAATTTCTGGCTAACTATGCCCGGGTTCCACCAAATTGTCCAACAAGCTTGGGATGCCCCTACGGAACACCTTGAGCCTTGCCATGTCTTATTCCACAAGCTTCGCAAAACAGCCTTCATGCTCAAATGTTGGAGCAAGAGGTTGTTCTCCTCGGCCAAGATCCATCTTCACATGGCTTTGCAGGTCATCCTTCACCTGGACACCGCGCAAGATAACAGACCTCTCTCGCCAGAGGAGGCTGATTTGCGATCTAGGCTGAAGAGGCGTGTCATCGGGCTGGCCGCCCTGGTTAGAGCTAGAAAAAAGCAATGCGCCCGGGTGAAAAATTTGAAGGAGGGTGATGCCAACACCAAGTTCTTCCACCTTCGAGTCAATGCGAGAAGAAGAAAAAACTTCATACACCGGCTAAAGGTTGGCCATGGCTGGGTCACCTCACACGAAGGAAAAATGAAGGCGACAGAAGACCATTTCAAGAAGATCTTTCACAAAGCGCAAAGGCGGACAAAGGATTTCAACTGGGATGCACTAGGCCTCGAGGGTGGGGATCTTTCCAGCCTTGGCGATTCTCTGAACGAGGACGAGGTTCTTGCTGCCATCTCGCAGTTACCTGGGGACAAGGCCCCCGGTCCCGACGGATTCACCGGTGCCTTTTTCAAGTCGTGCTGGAAGATTATCAAAGTGGACATGATGAAGGCGATCCAATCCTTCTCAGATCTGCAGGCATCCAACATGCACTGGCTCAACTCGGCAAACATCGTGTTGCTTCCTAAGAAGGACGGTGCAGAAGACATAGCGGACTTTCGCCCTATCAGCTTGATCCACTCCTTTGCCAAAATAATCGCAAAAATTTTGGCAAATCGACTGTCACCATTCATGAATCAGCTGGTATCTAGAGCCCAGAGCGCTTTTATCAAGACTAGAAGCATACATGACAACTTCATGTTCGTCAGAGGATTCACCAGACGCTTGCATCGTAATAAAACTCCAGCCCTACTCCTCAAGCTAGATATCAAGAAAGCCTTTGATTCAGTTCGTTGGGACTACCTGCTAGACCTTCTCCAACGTCGTGGCTTTCCTGCCAAATTCCGGAATTGGATTGCCGCTTTGTTGGCCACATCCTCCTCCAGGGTGTTGCTCAATGGCATGCCTAGCAAGCCAATTAAGCTGGGGCAAGGACTACGACAAGGCGACCCGGTATCTCCTTTACTCTTTGTTCTCGCGATCGACCCTCTCCAACAATTGCTTGCCAAAGCCACGAACCAAGGTCTTCTTCACCGGTTAAGGGGCCGCTCTACAACCATTCGTACCTCCTTGTACGCTGATGATGCAGCCATTTTTGTCGCTCCAATCAAGGAGGATATTGACCATCTGACGGCCATTTTGACTTCTTTTGGCGAGGTCACAGGATTGGTTGCAAACCCCCTCAAAAGCATGGTCGCCCCCATCCGCTGTCGCGACCTTGATCTAGACAACATCCTCCAGAGCTTCCCGGCGAAACGAGTTGGATTCCCAATCCGATATCTCGGGCTTCCCCTGTCCACAAAACGCCTTAAGAAGTCGGACTGCCAATTCCTGGTGGACAAGGTGGCGGCCAAGCTCCCGCCCTGGCAAGGAAAAAATGTCAACATGGCTGGCCGTTCTGCGCTTGTCAAATCTGTCTTGACAGCCTTGGTCATCTACCATATCACTGCCTTAGATATCCCCAAGAGCACCAAGCAAAGTATTACCAAGATTCAAAGGGCTTTCCTGTGGGAGGGGACTGAGGAGGTCTCAGGCGCCAAATGTAAAGTCAACTGGAAGACGGTCTGTCGCCCCACCAACCTTGGCGGTCTAGGCATTCTGGATCTTGACAAGTTCGCTAGAGCCCTCAGGCTTCGCTGGCTTTGGTTTGCCTGGGTGGATCCGCTGAGAGCTTGGGTTGGCCTTGAAACCCCTTGTAATGACGATGACAAGGAACTTTTCTTCGCAGCAACGACAATTACCATTGGCGATGGCTTGACGGCTCCTTTCTGGCACTCTCCATGGCTCAATGGTCAAAAACCAAAGGACATTGCGCCGGGCATCTTCGCCCGTTCTCGGCTCAACAGTTGCTCGGTGGCCAAGGCGATGAACAACAATGCATGGATACAACACATCAACCTTGAAGGTGGCATGGCGGTCAACATCATACAAGAATTCTATACTCTATGGACTCTATGCCTCGAGGTACAGCTCACCCCAGGAATCAACGATGGCATTCGATGGAAATTCACGGCGGACGGTTGTTACTCCGCAACCACCGCTTACAAGATGCAATTTGCTGGTCTGATCAAATCTGAGATGCCCTCGATGGTGTGGAAGATCTGGGCACCTCCCAAGGTCAAACTCTTCTCTTGGTTGATTCTTCAAGACAGAGTCTGGACGGCGGACAGACTGCTTCGCAGAGGGTGGCCAAACTGTGGCATCTGCCAGCTCTGCAAGAGGGAGCCGGAAACTGCGGCCCACCTGATGTTCAAATGTCGCTACACTGTAAGGGTTTGGAACCTGATTTATGTTTGGTTGGGTCGGCAATCTGTGACACCGTCTTGGCACGACTTACACACGGTGAAGCAATGGTGGAATTCAGGCGAAGGACAACCGGGATACTCCAGAAAGGCGAGCAACTCACTACAGATGCTCATATGCTGGGAGATTTGGAACGAAAGGAATGCCCGCGTTTTCCGCAACAAGGCCTCGCTGCCCACCAGGGTGGTGGCGAAGATCAGGGAAGAAGCTAAAACTTGGGTAGTGGCCGGGGCTAGATTTATGGGTAACATTTTACCGGGAGAGTGATCCCACTGTCCGGACCTTTTGGTCCTGTAACACCTTTAAAAAACCTTGTTCTTCTCCTTCTTATTTAATGAGATGAGGCAAAGCTTTTGCCTCCGTTTCAAAAAAAAAAGAAAGGAACATTTAGATTCAGGCAACATGTTTAATCTGTCTGTCAAGAAATACTACAAGCAGTAAGTAGGAGTACGTACTTTTCACATTGCTTAGACTTATATTATAGACTACTCATCAAACGTAAGGGTTCGATCAAGTGGCACTGTCCTTGGGGAACATAAATCTATGGCGAAAAACAAGGGGGGAGAAGGAACTGAACTGAGACGATGCTCCCACCTGTAAAGGTTGATGAGGAAGCCCTTGACCCTGAACGTGCGGTACAGCAGCGGTGCCCGGCCGCTCTTCTCCGACGCCAAGATCTCTCTCTCATCGCTGGGCACCCAGTACTTGTCCTTGGCGCCGACGACGACGTCGGCTGCCAGCAGCGGGACGGCCGCCGGAGAAGCCATGCCACCTTGGTAGAGCCCTGCTCCTGCACCCTCAGTGAGTGAGAGAGTGATCTACGGGAGCAAGCAGCCAAGCACTGAACTGACTAACAGCGTGGTTAGCCAGCCACAGCACGAGACGACGCTGGAGACGCCTAACCACGCCCCGTTATATGGTGATGAGAGAGAGGATTCTCAAGAAAGAAAAAGATGAGAGAGAGGCGCGGTGGGGGGGTCGGATCGGACTTGGGACGTGCATCGCCATGCCCGCCCGGAAAACATGATGCCGGGGCACGAGGGCGTGGCCGCTGGGCTACTCGATTCCACAAAATGCCGCTGGCTACTTGACTGGACGAGTGCATCGAGATCCGCGTGGCTCACGTGACGCTCAGTGCTGGACGTCCAGTGCAGCTACAGCTGCGACAAGACAAGTTGCCGGGCATAAAACGTGCGCTGCCTTTACGTCCGTCCGCTGTCTTTTCGTTTACAGGGAAAGTACAGGTGGAACACTGTTCGCACATGAAATTTTGGAGTTAAATCTCTACATAATTTCTTTACCTAATAATAATAAAGCAAATTGGGTTTCTGGTCGTCCGTCATCGAAAATACCCCTAGAGTTTGCAGGAATTACCCCCTTATGCCACCGGTAAGTGAAAACACGGATTTGTATTTTTAACTCCGATTCGGCTCTTTCTTTTCATTCAAGAGGCCGCGGGACCGATGTTTAATCACAAGCACATTGCCAGCCCAATTGGTTGAGCGCTAGCTGTTCCACTCTGGAGACCCAGGTTCGATTCCACGTTCTAGCATTTTTGTCCCACCTTTTCTCATTCGATACCGGCGGCATTGTCTCGCTAGCTGCCCGATTGGGCCGGCCTAGCACGGCCTTCAGCACTTTTTTTTCTTCCTTTTTGCACTTCTTGTACATTCGTTTTGTTTTTTCCTCTTTTGGCTTTATTTTGACAAACTTTAAAAAATGTTAATCATGGATTAAAGAAATGTCAAACTTGTAGAAAAAAAGTTACCATATATATAAAAAATGTACAGTGCGTATAGATAATAAATAATATATTTTTATTTTATTTTGAAAAATATTGATCATGTATTTAAAAATCTTTAAATGTGCATAGAAAAATGTTTCCAATGTATAAGAGAAACATATACAAAAATATAAAATGTGTATGGAACAAAGTAGACATAAAAAATAAAACTTTTCAAAAATGTTAATCATGTATTTGGATAATGTCAAACATGTATATAAAAATGATTATGATGCATACAAAATATGTCGAATGTGTATAAAAAAATAGACATCAAAACTAAATATGTTCTGAAAAATGTTGACCATGAAATTGAAAAATATTAAACATCTCTACCTAATAATAAAGCACGGAGTGCTTCTTCCCGTTCACCGTCGTAATACGCTTCTTCTCGAGAATTTACGCTTTCTCCCATAAATTTTGTCTGACAGTTTTTTTTCTTTGGCACATACATAAAAAAGATGGTAATCCCATCCGGGCCCAAACCGGACCATGCATACTAAATATGTTTTGAAAAATGTTGACCATGAAATTGGAAAATATTAAACATGTATATATATAATGTTTCTGATGTCACCCGCAAAAAAATGTTTCTAATCTTTCCCTAATAATAAAGCACGGATTGACTCCGTGGGTTCACCGTCATCCGTTCATCGTATTCTTTCCCTAATAATAAAGCACGGATTGACTCCGTGGGTTCACCGTCATCCGTTCATCGTATACAGTATTATTTTCGAGGTGGTACTAAATTATTGTCTGGGCAATTCAATCATACGTCTTCCGCGCTTGGGCTTCAGGCCATCTGGCATGCGTCTTCCGCGCCTGGGCCGGATGCAGCTGTGGCGGCCCACGCGCGGGGTGTTCAATCGGTCAACGCCGAACCAGGTCGAACATCGGGCGGCGTTTGCTAAAAAAAAGATCATCACGCGACGGTAGTGCAGGACGCCTGCAGGGCTTTCAGGGGGCGAGGACATGCAGAGGCGAGCAGACGAAGTCGGACGACAGCGGGCGCATCGTTCCCAACGGATCCAAGGCAGGGGCTTTATTATTAGGTAAAGATATGTTTTACTTAAAAAACTTAAGTTTTATAAGACAAAAAAGCAGAAAAATATGGTTTAATTTTGCAATAAAAGAGGGCAGTAATTTGAGCAATAAAATAGGGTAGGAAAGAAGGTATATAAGCTGTAGCATCGATGGCCGAGATCCAAACTTGTTACTCAATATTTTGAACTAAAAAATATTCAATAAAATTCAACCCGTTGCAACGCACGGCATTTGTGCTAGTACCAAGTGTTTCTGATCGTACGTCGTCGGACTTTTTGCAAAAAAAAAAACCCTCTGTTTCTGATAAATCAACCCGCAGTCCTGGGCGAGTAGAGAAAAAAAGGTTCAGGATTTATTTATTTTGGCTGAGCGGCGGCGCTCCCGACCCGATCGATCGGGAGCAGGACGACGGCGGCCAGCCCATGAAGGGCGCAAGCGGCACGCTGCTCGGGCGAGAGGAGGAGCAGAAGGGGAGGCACGGAGGCAGGGCCGTATGCGTCGGACGCGCGCGCTTGCCTGCAGTCAACGCGGACGCAGCGGCCGTCCATGGTGGATCAGGTCGATGCAGGAGGATGAGGGGAGGAGCTCGCGAGGGCCGGCACCGGGAATGGAGCGGAGGCGGGTGGATCTGGCGATTCCGGAGGGATGTGGAAGAACGCCGTGCGGACTCCACCTCTGACCATCGCTTTTCTCCCTCCTCTCTCCTCCCTCCCTCCTATCTGCAAATCCTCCTGTGATCCGGCGAGGCAGCGGCCGACGGATCAAGACGGAGGGGCATGCCCTGGAGAAAACGTGAGAGAGAGAAGACTGCGGATTGCTCGGGGCACTGGAGCTCCTCTCCCGGCGCGGTTGGAGGAGGAAGCACGGGGAGGCGGCCTCCGGCACACGGGCACGATCTTTGGGGGAGCTTGCAGCAGACAAGCGGGGGTGTGTGGTGACGGAGGTAGGAGATGAATTTGAAGGGGAATAAAAACTTGATATAAACGAGTGGGGCTGATTAGAAATTGATTGTGGCCACAACAACACCACCAGCTCAAGAAAAGAGACAGGCATGGCCGGGCCGAACCGTTGTCACCGGGAGGTCTGGGCAGCCAGAGGTCGAAGAGAGGGAGGTGGTAGGGTGGATGCTGCAGATCGAGGACGCGTGCCGCCCGCTAGCGGCGAAAGGAGCAGCAAGGCGCGCGCCACGGGAAGTCACGGGAGGTTGCGGCCATGGGAGCAGCTGCACCGGATCTGCCAAGGGGCCACTCCGTCGGCCGGCAGGCCATCGAGAGACGCGCCACCGGACCTCCGGAGCACCGGGCTGACAGCCGCGAGGGAGAGGCCCTGCCGCCGCCACGGCGCAGGCTTCGCCTGGAGGTGGCCTTCTGGTGGCGGCGACGGGAGGAGTTGGAGATAGGGTGCTGTTGTGGATTGTGGTGGCGGTGCGCTCGGGGGAAGCTGCCCGTGTCAAGGGACGAGAGAAGAAAGGGACGCGGATAGGGATGAGACTGAGAGAGATGGATAGCGACGGGAATTGAACATAGAGCGGTGGAGGTGGAGACGAATGGATAAGTTTTGAGGTGGAGGTGGTGTGTTGTTGGCTCGAACCAACCATATCAGCCGTTTAGCACATGCACAAAAATGCATGAACCAACCATATCTGAAATTCTTGCGTTTGGAGCCCAAATAGTAAAGAAATACCATTAGGAATGAGATGCAGTCTTGCAAATGAAACAATCTTAAATAAAAAACAAAAATCCTATAATCAAAATCATTAGGATTCAAATATTTTGATAATTATATACAAATCCTTTAAATGAATTACATTGTACTCCCTCCGTTCCTAAATACAAGTCTTTGTAGATATTTCAATGCGGACTACATATGGAGCAAAATGAGAGAATCTACATCCAAAATATGTCTATATATATCCGTATGTAGTTCTTATCGAAATCTCTAAAAAGATTTATATTTAGGAACGGAGGTAGTATGTTTGTCCCTAAAAGACTATTTCATACATCACTATTCTTCCATCTGATGGCAGTGTAGAGCTTAAATGTGCGCCTATAAGGATGTTGGGGTAGCCTCTTCACATCAACACACTTCATGATCCAAAAATATATATAATGCAACTCGTGGCAACACACGCATATGCACCTGACAGAGACACGAGGGTAACGTTATCTCAACGTTTACCAGAGTTGGATATAAGTGACGCATAATGGCACACGAAGCAGGATTTGTTTTTGTCGCCCGTTGCAACGCACGGGCATATGTACTAGTATACTACAATTGCCTTAACTTGTCTGTTACGGTCAGTTTAGTGCCTAAACTTGTAAACTTGTAAAATACACAAAAGTGGTGCTATAACTTGTCGCATGGTGCATATACGGTGCCTCCACACGTATACCGCCATATGTGTCGCAAAAATAAAGTGTGTTGTTTTCTAGGTGAATAAAATACATCATTGAATAGGTATCGAACATGGCATCTTCTGGTTAAATAGCACACACGCTAGCCACACAGACTAACAGTACTTTGTGTACAACAGTTAGCTGAAAACTTATATAGTCAACATATCGCTCTACAATTTCCGTTATGTTTTTTTCACGTTACTGTTTGTCTTTTATTATATGTAAATTTTCCCATATATAAATAGAATAATTATTAGTATGCATTGCCTATTTAAATCATTTAATCCGTTTATTATTATGTAGTTCGAAGCGGTAAACATGAACTTTTTCTAAAAGTTATGCGGATTTAAATAGTTCAATGTATATTATAAAATATTGTTTTAATTTTGTATATCTTCATTCAGATCACGAGCACGCACAATTATTGTGTATCTTAATTCTTAGAATAAATAATTATCAAAAACCAACAACATAGTATTATTCAACGTGTATTAAAAATCATTGTATACAAACAATATATTCTATAAATGTGTTAAAATATGTTGTTGGTGAACATTGTGAATTTTACACAGTAAATTAACAATGTAATAATAATTTTACACAATAAATTTTTAATGCATGGTGAACATTGTAAGAAATAGATGTCGTATTTTTTTAAATGCATGACGATCATTTTTTGAAAAAACGTTTATAGTTTCTGAATTTACGTGAGCATTTTCTAAAAATATGTTGATTTGATTTTTAAATGCACCAACATTTTAAAAGTTTATGGCAGGTAATATGTTCAATAGCACTCTCTTTTTCAAACTTGAGAATTATCAATATTTTTTTGAATAGCTATTCTGAACAACTATTCTTGTCGTACTGGTTATAATATGTGTGCAGGTTGTGAGCTCATTTACTGAGTTCGAATCCTGGCAGTACGCCCTTTTTTCCTTATTATTATTTCATCCCACGTGTTGACATGCGAGATCCAGACCTGACATGTGGGATCAATGCAGATCGCACAATTAAATAAAATGTGACGGCCTTTTCAGAATTTAATTAAAGTACAGAGAGTTTTCTGTAAAACAACCATCACACTCCTCTCTACTGACATGTGGGCCAACGCCACACTGGCATGTCATGTGAGCAGTGCGTACACCTCAATATGAACGGGGGCACCGTATTTGAACGCTCGGACAAGTTACGATACTAGTTTCATGTATTTTATAAGTTTAGGCACCAATGTGACCGCCTAGGACAAGTTAGGGCACCCATGATGTATTTAACTCTTCTCCACGCCGTTCGGAACTTAGGCCATCTCCAACAGGCGCCCCAAAAACTCCCCGCGCTGCAAAATTTCGCGTAGCGCGCGCGCAGCGAAACCGGGCGTTCCAGCGGCCGCCCAAAAACCACGCGCGGAGCGAAACGGCATCGCGCACCGCTTATTTGGTGCGCCCGCTCCCGCGCGCGGAACCACTCGAGCGCTCGCGCATCGTCTCCCACCTCCCTCCACCCCAGCGCCCGCGTCGCCGCCGCGCCACCCCTTTGCTCCGGCGACCCGACGGCGTTTCCCGGACCTATCCCCGCGCCTCTGCAGCTTCCTCTCCCTCCCTCTAGTCGCCGCCGGCCCTTGCGCGCGCTATTGCTCCGGCGAAAAGCGCTCGGCCGCCCACCGCCGCTCGGCGCCCACAAGGTGTTCGACAAAACGCCCACAAGGTATATATTGCTCAAAGTACACATTTTTTACATTAATTTGATGCTTGTTGTTCATAGTTTTTATAGACTAGTTTAAATTCAATATTGTAGATGAGTTCATCATATAATTCTTTTGAAGAAGAATTTGATATGGAAGAGGAAGAAGACCTTGCAATCATCGTAGCTATGCACATCAATAAAAAACCGAAGCACGGTGGTTCGGTTATGGGTCGGCAGAAAATTTGGAGGGACAGGATCGATGCCAACAACAGATTGATGAGGCACTATTTTATGGAGAATCCCACATATCCCGAGTCGTATTTCCGGCGCCGTTTTAGGATGAGCACCGGGTTGTTCAAGCGCATTGCAGAGAAACTAGCGAGCCATGATCGTTTTTTTAGCAAAGGAGGAACGCCGCCGGAGAACTCGGGCATAGCACCTTTCAAAAGGTGACAGCCGCTTTGCGTATGTTAGCATACGGTATTCCGGCTGATCTAGTTGATGACCACTTGGCCATGGGTGAGAGTCAAGCCATCATGTGTGTCAAGCGCTTTGCAGTCGGAATTGTGCAAGTGTTTGGCCCAGAGTATTTGAGATCTCCCAATGCTGAAGACGCCGCAAGGCTTTTGGAGATGAACAAAGCTCGCGGGTTCCCAGGTATGCTTGGCTCAATAGATTGCATGCATTGGAGTTGGAAAAACTGTCCTAAGGCATGGCATGGACAATTCCACGACGCGAAAAAGGGTTCCACTATAATCCTTGAAGCGGTGGCCGATCAAGAGACTTGGATTTGGCATGCTTTTTTGGAATGCCTGGATCTTTGAATGACATCAACGTTGTTAATCGGTCACCACTGATGAATAAGATTGCAAATGGTGATCTGCCACCGATACAGTTCGTAGCAAATGGCCATACATACAACTATGGCTAATATCTTGCGGATGGCATCTATCCAAAGTGGCAAACATTTGTGAAGCGGTTGAAAAAACCGCAAGGTAAGAAAAATCTAGATTTTCACAATGCTCGGGCGGCGGCTAGGAAAGATGTGGAGAGAGCATTTGGGATTTTGCAAGCCCAATTTGCTATTGTGAGAGGACCGGCTAGATTTTGGGATCAAAAGATCCTTTGGTACATCATGCACGCTTGTGTGATCATGCATAACATGATCATCGAGAATGAACGTGGCCAAGATTTAGACTACTCTCAGTACGAGCTCTTGGGACATCCCGTGTGAGTGCGGCGGAGTGCTGCGAGGGTGGCCCGATTTGTTGCTTCCTATCATGCTATTCGGCGTGCCGAAACGCATGACGATCTTCAGAACGATCTCATCGAGGAGTGGTGGGAATGGAATGGCCGACAGAACGCATGATGATTTGGTTATTTGATGTTGTATGTTTGATGTTGTATTGTTGAACTATTTGTTGTATTGGATGATAAACTATTTGTTTGAGTTGTAATAATAAAATTAAACTATTTATTGTTGATTGTTTGATCTTTTGGTTTTATTTTTGGAGTGCACATGTTGTTTGTATAGGGCGCGCGCGCCGTGTATTTGCAGCGCCTGCTGGAGCGCCGCGCGCGATAAATTTTGCGGCGGCCGCTGGAGCTAGCGCTGTGCTGCGCGCTAAAAAACGTTAGTTGCGCGCGCTATAACCGTTTTTTGCGCGCCGCGCGTTGCACGCCTGTTGGAGATGCTCTAACTCCAATCCAAAGGGACTTCCGTTTTGTCCGGATTTCGTCCGTTTGAAGGTAGAAATGAAGCCGTGTCCATTCAAATTTGCGTTTGCGTCAGCCGTGCGTCCAACGTGCGGCCGCATCTTCGGCCGCATCTTGTCCCATGCATGCAAATGTTGAGAACCAAGGATGTTGGCCGCGGCCGCGGTTCGCACTAGTACACGCCGGTCGGCAATACAGTCGGCGGCCTACAAAATACTCACCCTACAGTCTCACGACGGCAACAAAGCCAGCGGCTGATGTCTACTACGCAACCTTCTTCTTGTAGACTCGTGTTGGGCCTCCAAGCGCAGAGTTTTGTAGGACAATAGCAAATTTCCCTCAAGTGGATGACCTAAGGTTTATCAATCCGTGGGAGGCGTAGGATGAAGATGGTCTCTCTCAAACAACCCTGCAACCAAATAATAAAGAGTCTCTTGTGTCCCCAACACACCCAATACAATGGTAAATTGTATAGGTGCACTAGCTCGGTGAAGAGATGGTGATACAAGTGTAATATGGATGGTAGATATAGGTTTTTGTAATCTGAAAATATAAAAACAGCAAGGTAACTAATGATAAAAGTGAGCACAAACGGTATTGCAATGCTTAGAAACAAGGCCTAGGGTTCATACTTTCACTAGTGCAAGTTCTCTCAACAATACTGACATAGTTGAATCATATGTAAATCCCTCACGTGCGACAAAGAGTTCACTCCAAAGTCACAAATAGCGGAGAACAAACGAAGAAATTATTGTAGGGTATGAAACCACCTCAAAGTTATCTTTTCCGATCAATCATATGAGCCATCCCCATTAATTGTCACGAACAACCCTAGAGTTCGTACTAGAATAACACCTTAAGATACACATCAACCAAAACCCTAATGTCACCTAGATACTCCAATGTCACCACGAGTACCCATGGGCTTGATTATACGATATGCATCACACAATTTCAGATTCATCATGTTCAATCCAACACAAAGAACTTCAAAGAGTGCCCCAAAGTTTCTATCGGAGAGTCAAGACGAAAACGTGTGCCAACCCCTATGCATAGATTCCCAAGGTCACGGAACCCGCAAGTTGATCACCAAAACATACATCGAGTGGATCAATAGAACATCCCATTGTCACCACGGATATCCCATCGCAAGACATACATCAAGTGTTCTCAAATCCCTTAAAGACTCAATCCGATAAGAAAACTTCAATGGGAAAACTCAATTCATCACAAGAAGATAGAGAGGGGGAAACTCCATATGATTCATCTATATTAATAAAGCTTGCGATACATCAAGATCGTGACATCTCAAGAACATGAGAGAGAGAGATCAAACACATAGCTACTGGTACATACCCTCAGCCCCGAGGGTGAACTACTCCCTCCTCGTCATGGAGACCGCCGGGATGATGAAGATGGCCTCCGGTGATGGTTTCCCCCTCCGGCAGGGTGCCGGAATGGGCTCCCGATTGGTTTTTCGTGGCTACAGAGGCTTGTGGCGGCGGAACTCCCGATCTAGGTTTCTTTCTGGGGGGGTTTGGTATTTATAGGAATACTTGGCGTTGGAATCAAGTCAGGGGGACTCCCGAGGGGCCCACAAGCCAGGGGGGCACGCCCCCTAGGCTTGTGGCTGCCTCGGGACTCCTCTCCGGTATCTTTTTGCTCCAGTATTTTTTTTTATTTTCCAAAAATATTCTCCGTAAATTTTCAGCCCATTCCGAGAACTTTTATTTCTGCACAAAAAACGACACCATGGTAGTTCTGCTGAAAACAGCGTCAGTCCGGGTTAGTTCTAATAAAATCATACCAAAATCATATAAAATTATTGTAAACATGGCATGAATACTTCATAAATTATAGATACGTTGGAGACGTATCAGCGGCCGGCGCATGAGCCAACCTTCAAAAAGGACATGTTTGACGCCGGCAACAAAGCCAGCGGCCGGCAAAGGAGCCAGCCCTCAAAAGTAACAAGTTTTTGACGCCGGCAACAAAGCCAGCTGCCGGCACACCAGCCAGCCTTCAAAAAGAACGGACGTCGGCCACGGACCGAGGCTTCACCTAGTTCAAGACGTTGCGGGCGAACATCTGATACGTCCATTTTGCATCATGATTTCCTACTGTTATTTACTTTGTTTTGTTGAATAATAATGTTTTGGGGAGTGATTCTAATGCCTTTTATCTCATAATATGCAAGGTTTACACAAAGAGGGAGAATACCGGCAGCTGGAATTCTGGACCCAAGAAAAGCAAGTCAGAGATACCTATTCTGCACAACTCCAATGAAGCTGAAAATTTACGGAGATTATTTTTGTATTTAATAAAAATTACTGGAGCTGAAAACTACCGGAGGAGGGCCCCCAGGTGGGCACAACCCACCAGGGCGCGCCAGGCCCCCCTAGGCGCGCCCTGGTGTATTGTGCCCAGCCTGGCCCGCTTCCGGTGCCCATCTTATGGTATAAATTCCCAAAAAATCTAAAAAAATTAAGAGAAGGACTTTCGGGACGAAGCGTCGCCGCCTCGAGGCGGAACTTGGGCAGGAGCACTTCTGCCCTCCGGCGGAGCGATTTCGCCGGGGGAACTTCCCTCCCGGAGGGGGAAATCGAAGCTATCGTCATCACCAACACCCCTCTCATCTTTGGGAGGCCAATCTTCATCAACATCTTCAACAACACCATCTCCTCTCAAACCCTAGTTCATCTCTTGTGTTCAATCTTTGTACCGGAACCTCAGATTGGTACCTGTGGGTGACTAGTAGTGTTGATTACCTTGAGTAGTTGATTACTATATGGTTTATTTGGTGGAAGATTATATGTTCAGATCCATTATGCTATTCATTACTCCTCTGATCTTGAGCATTTTTATCATTTGTGAGTAGTTACCTTTGTTCTTGAGGTCACGGGAGAAGTCATGTTGCGAGTAATCATGTTAATTTGATATGTGTTCGATATTTTGATGATATGTATGTTGTGATTCCCTTAGTGGTGTCATGTGAACGTCGACTACATGACACTTCACCATTCATTGGCCTAAGGGAATGCATTGTGGAGTAGTTATTAGATGATGGGTTGCTAGAGTGACAGAAGTTTAAACCCTAGTTTATGCGCTACTTCATAAAGGGCTGATTTGGATCCACATGTTTAATGCTATGGTTAGACTTTGTCTTAATACTTTTCTCGTAGTTGCGGATGCTTGCGAGGGGGTTAATCATAAGTAGGTTGTTAGTTCAAGTAAGAACAACAACTTAGCACCGGTCCACCCACATATCAAATTATCAAAGTAGCGAACATGAATCAAACCAACATGATAAAAGTGACTAGACGAAATTCCCGTGTACCCTCAAGAACACTTTGCCTATTACTAGTGATTGTTTTGGCCTGTCCTTTGCCTCAAAAGGATTGGGCTACCTTGCTGCACCTTGTTTACCGTTACCGTTACTGGCTCGTTACAAATTACCTTGCTATCAAACTATCTGTTACCTACAATTTGAGTGCTTGCAGAGATTACCTTGCTGAAAACCGCTTGTCATTTCCTTCTGCTCCTCGTTGGGTTCGATACTCTTACTTATCGAAAGGACTACGATTGATCCCCTATACTTGTGGGTCAACAAGACTCTTTTCTGGCGCCGATGCCGGGGAGTGAAGCGCTCTTGGTAAGTGAAAATCGGTAAGGAAAAACCTATACTACGTGCTGAAATTTATTGCTACTTGCTACTATGGAGAACAATCCTTTGAGGGGTTTGTTCGGGGTATCTTCACCTCGACCGGAACCACAATTAGTTACCCCTCAACCTACAACACCTATTGAAAATGTTACTTATGAAATTCCTTCGGGTATGCTAGAAAAACTGCTTGCTAAACCTTATGCAGGAGATGGAACTGGACATCCTAATATGCATCTTTTATATGTGAACAAAATATGTGGATTATTTAAGCTTGTAGGTTTACCCGGAGATGAAGTTAAGAAGAAGGTTTTCCCTTTATCTTTGGATGGAAAAGCATTGACATGGTATAGGCTATGTGATGATCTTGGATTGTGGAACTGGAATTGTTTGCAATTGGAATTCCATCAAAAGTTTTATCCTATGCATCTAGTTCATCGTGATCGGAATTATATATATAATTTTTGGCCTCGTGAAGGAGAAAGTATCGCTCTAGCTTGGGGGAGGCTTAAGTCAATGTTATATTGATGCCCCAATCATGACATTCCGAGGGAAGTTATCATTCAGAATTTTTATGCTCGGCTTTCTCATAATGATCAATCGATGCTCGATACTTTTTGTGATGGTTCTTATATGAAGAAGACTATTGATTTCAAGTGGGATCTCTTAGAAAGAATTAAACGCAACTCTAAAGATTGGGAACTCGACGAAGGTAATGAGTCAGGTATATAGCTTGAATTTGATTGTGTTAAATCTTTTATGAATACCGATACTTTTCATAAGTTTAGCACTAAATATGGACTTGACTCTGAGATAGTAGCCTCTTTCTGTGAAGAATTTGCTACTCATGTTGACCTCCCTAAGGAGAAGTGGTTTAAATATCATCCCCCTATTAAAGAAGAAATTAAAGAACCGGTCATGGCTAAATAACAAACCATCTTTTATAATGTTGATCCAATTGTGCCTACCGCTTATATTGAAAACCCACCTTTCCCTGTTAGGATAAAGGAACATGCTAAGGTATCAACTGTGGTTCATAAGAGTAATATAAGAGCACCTAACCCCCCTGAGCAAATTAAAGTAGAACCTAGTGTTGCTATGGTTATAGATCTCTTGGTAGAAAATGTTGATGGGCATGTCATCTACCTTTGTGATGAAGCTGCTAGAATTGCTAAACCTGATAAGAAAGATAAACATAGACCTATAGAAGGCTTGCCCGTTGTCTCAGTTAAAATAGGAGATCATTGCTACCATGGTTTATGTGATTTAGGTGCTAGTGTGAGTGCTATCCCTTTTACCTTATACCAAGAAATTATGAATGAAATAGCACCTGCTGAAATGGAAGATATTGATGTTACTATTAAGCTTGCTAATAGAGACACTATCACACCACTTGGGATTGTTAGAGATGTCGAAGTCTTGTGTGGAAAAGTAAAATACCCTGCTGATTTTCTAGTCCTTGGTTCCCCACAAGATGACTTTTGTCCCATTATCTTTGGTAGACCTTTCTTGAGCACCGTCAATGCTAAGATAGATTGTGAAAAACAAACCGTCGGTGTCAGTTTTGGTAATGTGTCTCATGAGTTTAATTTTTCCAAGTTTAGTAGACAACCCCGTGATAAAGAATTATCTAATAAGGATGAGATAATTGGTCTTGCTTCTATTGTTGTGCCTCCTACTGATCCATTAGAATAATATTTGCTTGACCATGAAAATGATATGCACTTGCGTGAAAGAAATGAAATAGATCAAATTTTCTTCGAACAACAACCTATCTTGAAACACAATTTGCCTATTGAAACCCTTGGAGGTCCTCCTCCACCTAAAGGTGATCCTGTGTTTGAATTGAAACAATTGCCTGACACTTTGAAGTATGCTTATCTTGATGAGAAAAAGATATATCCTGTTATTATTAGTGCTAACCTTTCAGAACATGAAGAAGAGAGATTATTGAAAGTTCTAAGGAAGCACCGGGCTGCTATTGGATATACTCTTGATGATCTTAAGGGCATTAGTCCCACTCTATGTCAGCACAAGATCAATATGGAACCTGATGCTAAACCCGTTGTCGATCACCAACGGCGATTGAATCCTAAGATGAAGGAAGTGGTAAGAACTGAAATATTAAAGCTTCTGGAAGTAGGTATGATCTATCCCATAGCTGATAGTAGATGGGTAAGTTCCATTCACTGTGTCCCTAAGAAAGGAGGTATTATCGTTGTTCCTAATGATAAGAATGAACTCATTCCACAAAGAATTGTCACTGGCTATAGAATGGTAATTGATTTTAGAAAATTAAATAAAGATACTAGGAAAGATCATTACCCTTTGCCTTTCATTGATCAAATGCTAGAGAGACTATCTAAGCACACACACTTTTGTTTCCTAGATGGATATTCTGGTTTCTCTCAAATACCTGTGTCACAATCCGATCAAGAGAAAAACACCTTTACTTGCCCTTTTGGAACCTATGCTTATAGACGTATGCCTTTTGGTTTATGCAATGCACCTGCGACCTTTCAAAGATGTATGACTGCTATATTCTCTGATTTTTGTGAAAAGATTGTGGAGGTTTTCATGGATGATTTTTCCGTTTACGGAACTTCTTTTGATGATTGCTTAAGCAACCTTGATCGAGTTTTGCAGAGATGTGAACAAACTAATCTCGTCCTGAATTGGGAGAAGTGCCACTTTATGGTTAATGAAGGTATTGTCTTGGGGCATAAAATATCTGAACGAGGTATTGAGGTGGATAAAGCTAAAGTTGATGCAATTGAGAAAATGCCATGTCCTAAAGATATTAAAGGTATTCGAAGTTTCCTCTGTCATGCTGGTTTTTATAGGAGGTTCATTAAAGACTTCTCTAAAATTTCTAGGCCTCTTACTAATCTTTTGCAAAAGGATATCCCTTTTGTTTTTGATGACGATTGTGTGGAAGCCTTTGAAACACTCAAGAAAGTCTTAACCTCCGCACCTATCGTTCAACCACCTGATTGGAACTTGCCTTTTGAAATTATGTGTGATGCTAGTGACTATGTTGTTGGTGCTGTCCTAGGACAAAGAGTTGATAAGAAATTGAATGTTATCCATTATGCTAGCAAAACTTTAGACAGTGCCCAACGAAATTATGCTACTACTGAAAAAGAATTTTTAGCAGTTGTGTTTGCTTGTGATAAATTTAGATCCTATATCGTTGACTCCAATGTTATTGTTCACACCGATCATGCTGCTATAAAATATCTTATGGAAAAGAAAGATGCTAAACCTAGACTTATTAGGTGGGTTCTTTTGCTTCAAGAATTTGACTTACATATCGTTGATAGGAAAGGAGCTGAGAACCCCGTAGCTGATAACTTATCTAGGTTAGAAAATATTCTTGATGACCCACTACCTATTGATGATAGTTTCTCTGACGAACAACTAGCTGCAGTAAGTGTCTCACACAACACACCTTGGTATGCTGATTATGCTAATTACATTGTCGCTAAATATATACCACCTAGCTTTACATATCAACAAAAGAAAAATTTCTTCTATGACTTGAGACATTACTTTTGGGATGACCCACATCTTTATAAAGAAGGAGTAGATGGTATTATTAGACGTTGTGTACCTGAGCATGAACAGGAACAAATCCTACAGAAATGTCATTCCGAAGCTTATGGAGGACATCATGCGGGAGATAGAACTGCTCACAAGGTATTGAATCTGGTTTTTATTGGCCTACTCTCTTCAAGGATGCCCGTAAGTTTGTCTTGTCTTGTGATGAATGTCAAAGAATTGGTAATATCGGTAAGCATCAAGAAATGCCTATGAATTATTCACTTGTTGTTGAACCATTTGACGTGTGGGGTTTTGATTATATGGGACCTTTTCCTTCCTCTAACGGATACACTCATATTTTAGTTGCGGTTGATTATGTCACTAAGTGGGCAGAAGCTATTCCAACTAGTAGTCCTGATCACCACACCTCCATTAAAATGCTTACAGAGGTTATCTTTCCGAGGTTTGGAGTCCCTAGATATTTAATGACCCATGGTGGTTCACACTTTATTCGTGGTGCTTTCCGTAAGATGCTTGCTAAATATGATGTTAACCATAGAATTGCATCACCCTATCATCCTCAATCTAGTGGTCAGGTAGAACTTAGCAATAGAGAAATAAAATTAATATTACAAAAAATTGTCAATAAGTCTCGTAAGAATTGGTCTAAGAAATTAGATGATGCACTTTGGGCCTATAGAACAGCTTATAAAAATCCTATGGGTGTGTCTCCATATAAAATGGTGTATGGAAAAGCTTGTCATTTGCCTCTAAAACTAGAACACAAAGCATTTTGGGCAATCAAAGAGCTCAACTATGATTTCAAACTTGCCGGTGAGAAGAGGCTATTTGATATTAGCTCACTAGATGAATGGAGAACCCAAGCGTATGAAAATGCCAAGCTATTCAAAGAAAAAGTAAAGAGATGGCATGACAAGAGAATCAAAGCGGGAATTCAAAATAGGAGATTATGTTCTTTTGTTCAAATCTCGTTTAAGATTTTTTGCAGGAAAGCTTCTCTCGAAATGGGAAGGACCATATATTATTGAAGAGGTCTATCGTTCTGGAGCTATCAAGATTAATAACGCCGAAGGTACTAATCCGAAGGTAGTCAATGGACAAAGAATTAAGCATTATATTTCAGGTATGCCAATTAACGTTGAAAGCAATGTTATCCAAACCATGACACCGGAGGAACACATAAAAGAAATCTTCCGGAACACTCCAGAATACTTAAAAATAGGAGGTATGTGATACGGTAAGTAAACGGACTCCGAAAAATCCGCAAAAATATTTGTTGTCAGTTTTGGAATATTTTAGAATTTTGGAAATAAAAAAATAAACCGGAAGGTGATCGAGGTGAGCACGATACACCAGGGCGTGCCAGGAACCCCTGGGCACGCCCTGGTGGGTTGTGCGCACCTCGGATGCCTTCCCGACTCCATTTTCCTTCCAAATACTTGTTTCCCAAGAATAAAAATTCTCTATATATACCCCGACTGTTTTGACGACCGCATCGCTGAAAAATCCTCTGTTCTTGTTTCTTGCTGTCCTCCTATCAGATCTGTCAAGTTAGGCATCATGTCTTCTCCCTCTCCTAACAATGTGGAAGAAGATGTCTGGCTAATGAAGATAGAGTTGAAGAGGGAGGAGCCGGAAGAAGCCTACAAGGCGGAGAAGGACAATGAAGCTAAGGTGGATTATCTCCGTGAAGGAGATCAATTCAAGCCAGCAAAGGAGGGAGAGGAATAAGATATCCCTCAACCTTACTACAGTTATCTCACCCCTATTGAAATCGAAGCCTTTAGAACCTTCGAGGCGGTTCGTGTTCAGAATAAATTTCTCATCCGTGAAAATATCTTGTTGCAAGAACACATTGACAACCTTAGAAGAGTCATCTGCAAATTGGAGCATCTTATGAAGCTAAAGTGTGACATCACATCACCACCACCAAAGGAGACTTGAACACACGGGTATGGGCACTCCCCTTGGCTTGAGCCAAGCTTGGGGGAGGTGCCCCGGTATTGTATCACCACCACTTTTATTCACCTTTACCTATTTTAGTTCGATCCTTAGTTTCCCTTTGCTTTAGTTGAATAAAAGTTTAGCACGATCTATTTTCGTGTGTTAGTTTCGTGGCCTATCTATCTATGTAATCGAGTAAAAGTTATATAATAAAGTTTAGTTTGAGTTTTTGCTTCTCTACTTTCCGGTTGCAACCAAATAAAGGAAAAGAAACAAATAAAAAAATCATATGCTAATCTTATGGTGAGTAATGACATCACATAATGAAAAGTATAAGTAGTAAAATTTGTTGGAGATTGACAAACATAGCATTGGTCAATGATGCAATTCATGAAAGAATTAATAAGGGAATAGAAGATTCACATGCAAATACACTATCTTGGACATCTTTTATGATTGTGAGCCCTCATCAAATATTATATGTCAAAATTGTTAACGTTGGACAAGGAAGACAACCTAATGATTTATGTTTGTTCGTATCCACATAGAAGTTATATTGTCATAGATCCTTTAACATGTGGTGCTTGCCCAATATCTTTGCTAGCCAAAAATTCCGCACTAAGTAGAGATACTACTTGTGCATCCAAAAACCCAAACCAAACTCTTTCTTTGAGTGTCCACCATACCTACCTATGGATCGAGAAAGATCCTTCAAGTAAGTTGTCATCGGTGCAATAAGGCAATAAAAATTGCTTCTAAAAGTGTTTTGATCAATTAGTGTAAGAGAAAATTGAGCGTTATACGAACTTATGATGGCAAAGTAATAAAAGCGACGGACTGCATAATAAAGGTTGCTATCATAGGGGGCAATATAGCGTGACGTTCTTTTACATTAAGGGATTGGGCATACAAACCAATAAGCGCATGACAACCTATGCTTCCCTCTGCGAAGGGCCTATCTTTTACTTTTATGCACTTACTTTTATGCAAGAGTCAAAGTATCCTTCCCTATTCCCTTTTTACTTTTTCCTTTTGCAAGCATCATGTGGTGAGGAAAGATCTAGGCACATATACCCAGTTGGATATGGGTGGGCATGAGTTATTATTGTTGACATCACCCTTGAGGTGAGTGAGTTGGGAGGCAAAACTATAAGCCCCTATCTTCCTACGTGTCCGGTTGAAACTTTTTGTTCATGGGTATGCCATGAGCTTTAGCAATCATAGAAGACTAAATGATAGTTGAGTATGTGGACTTGCCAAAAGGCTCCGACATGAGACCCTTCCTGAAAATATGATGAATTGTAGTTGCAAAGTTGAGTGAGAACATAGTTTGTTGGTTTCCAATATGGTTTATGCTTCATACTTCTATGTTGTGGTGAATTGTTACTTGTTCATGAGAAGCCTTATGATAAAAATATATTGAAATAAGTTCTTATGTTAGAGTTTGTTGCTGTTATGTTAACAAGCATGATGCTTCTATGTCCGTATTTTGTTTTTTTACACCTCTCTCTCAAACCATGTGGACATACTTTTCAATATCGTCTTTCGCTTGAGGACAAGCGAGGTCTAAGCTTGGGGGAGTTGATACGTCCATTTTGCATCATGATTTCCTACTGTTATTTACTTTGTTTTGTTGAATAATAATGCTTTGGGGAGTGATTCTAATGCCTTTTATCTCATAATATGCAAGGTTTACACAAAGAGAGAGAATACCGGCAGCTGGAATTCTGGACCCAAGAAAAGCAAGTCAGAGATACCTATTCTGCACAACTCCAATGAAGCTGAAAATTTACGGAGATTATTTTTGTATTTAATAAAAATTACTGGAGCTGAAAACTACCGGAGGAGTGCCCCCCAGGTGGGCACAACCCACCAGGGCGCGCCCTGGTGTCTTGTGCCCAGCCTGGCCCGCTTCCGGTGCCCATCTAATGGTATAAATTCCCAAAAAACCTAAAAAAATTAAGAGGAGGACTTTCGGGACGAAGCGCCGCCGCCTCGAGGCGGAACTTGGGCAGGAGCACTTTTGCCCTCCGGTGGAGCGATTCCGCCGGGGGAACTTCCCTCCCGGAGGGGGAAATCGAAGCTATTGTCATCACCAACACCCCTATCATCTTTGGGAGGCCAATCTTCATCAACATCTTCAACAGCACCATCTCCTCTCAAACCCTAGTTCATCTCTTGTGTTCAATCTTTGTACCGGAACCTCAGATTGGTACCTGTGGGTGACTAGTAGTGTTGATTACCTTGAGTAGTTGATTACTATATGGTTTATTTGGTGGAAGATTATATGTTCAGATCCATTATGCTATTCATTACTCCTCTGATCTTGAGCATGTTTATCATTTGTGAGTAGTTACCTTTGTTCTTGAGGTCACGGGAGAAGTCATGTTGCGAGTAATCATGTGAATTTGATATGTGTTCGATATTTTGATGATATGTATGTTGTGATTCCCTTAGTGGTGTCATGTGAACGTCAACTACATGACACTTCACCATTCATGGGCCTAAGGGAATGCATTGTGGAGTAGTTATTAGATGATGGGTTGCTAGTGAGGGAGTCCTGGTTTAAGGGGTCCTCGGATAGCGGACCTGTTTCTCATGGGCCGGACTATGTGGGCCACTGGATGAGCATTGGGTGATCAGGGGCCCCGTCGCCAAGGCGGAAGTTTCAAGGAGCCATGGCGTGTCCTCCAAGATGTCGACAGTAGATAGGCATGTTTTTTCCCTTTGATGTGCAACCGACTATGTGTAAACCCTAGGTACCCTCGGGCGTCTATATAAGCCGGAGGGTTTTTGGTTATAGGCCAATAGAACTCATCTAGGGTTTTAGTCATACGATCTCGTGGTAGATCAACTCTGTAACTCTTATACCATCAATATAATCAAGCAGGACGTAGGGTATTACCTCCATAGGAGGGCCCGAATCTGGGTAAACATCGTCTCCCTCTTCTCCTGTTACCATCGATTCTAGTCTCACAACTCGGGACCCCCTACCAGAGATCCGCCGGTTTTGACACCGACATTGGTGCTTTCATTGAGACAGAGGCGCGGCGCATAGTTCGGCGCTCCAAAGCCTACAAGGTACACGAGGGTGAGTTATACAAGAAGAGCACCACCGAAATATTACAGCGGTGCATATCTGAGGAAGAAGGGCGGCAGCTTTTAGCCGAAGTCCACGCAGGGATGGGTGGTCATCACGCCGCAACAAGAGCCTTAGTAAGCAAGGCCTTCCGGGCTAGGTTTTTTTGGCCCACAGCTCGGGCGGACGCCCAGTCACTTGTCAAATATTGCGTGGGGTGTCAACTTTTTGCAAATCAAAGTCACATGCCCCCAACAGCTCTTCAGACTATTCTGATTACCTGGCCCTTCGCGGTCTGGGGGCTGGATATGGTCGGACCATTTAAAGGGGGGACCAAGAAGAATAAATACCTACTGGTCATGGTTGACAAGTTCACCAAATGGATAGAGGCAAAGCCTGTCAAATCAGCCAAGTCCAGACCAGTAATCGACTTTATATCCGGCGTGGTACACCATTACGGTGTTCCACATAGTATAATAACTGATAACGGATCCAATTTCACGGCCCAAGAGGTCAAAGACTGGTGCGCAAAGATGGGCATCAAGCTCGATTACGCATCGGTCTATAACCCGCAGACCAATGGACAAGTCGAACGAGCAAACGGCCTCATTATGAGCGGCATTAAGCCTCGTTTGGTCCGGTCTCTTCAAGAGTCCGACTGTCATTGGGTTGAGGAGCTCGACTCCGTTCTATGGGGCATGCGCACCACCCCGAATAGATCAACGGGATACACACTGTTTTTCATGGTCTATGGGGCAGAAGCGGTCCTTCCTTGTGATATTATCCACGACGCACCAAGGGTGCGCATGTACGAAGAAAAAGAGGCCGAGTTAGATCGGCAAGACGACGTGGACGCCTTGGAAGAGGAGCGCGACATAGCTCGGGCCCATTCTACCTTTTATCAACAGCAGGCCCGACGTTACCAGAGCAGGGAGGTCAGGGCACAAGCATACAACGTGGGCGAACTCGTCCTACGGCTCCCGGAGAAGCAGAAGCATAAACTCAAGCCCAAATGGGAAGGCCCCTTCATAATTGACGAAGTACTCGCAGGAGGGGCTTACCGTCTTCGGAACCCGCCGGACAACCGCCTTGAACCAAACCCATGGAACGCAGCTCGTCTTCGGCGCTTCTACGGCTAGACTGGTGTCGTCATACTCTTTACCCTCCCTTTTTCTTTCTTTTCTTTGTTGTTTCTTTTCCCTCCCACCTTGATTTTTGGCAGGTTTGAATTCTTTCTTTTTCTTCCCGACTCTTTGTTCGGCTTAACCGATCTTGTACTAAAGATTTTCGGCCTACACCCTTAAGTGTTAAATCCGAACAAAGCACCTGGGGGCTTCTTTTCCGAAGCCAATGTTTTTATATTATAAGAACTTATTCACATTTATTGTGTGCGCATGTTTCCCTTGTCGTTTTTAAGCCATCATATGCATCAATTCGAACTAAGACTTTGCCAAGCTGGGTTGCCTCGCTCCTGTGGTTACCCTCTACATTCCCGATTGTTCGGCTAGAGGGTAAAGGGAGCACCTCTGCGATTGTTACGACCGGGTCATCCGGATACGTACCTCAGACGGGTGAAGCCAAAAGCTAGCTATCTTCAGCAGACAATTGATCGGCTACGACGGAATCAACTAATAATACTATGGTCGTCACGACCATTACTTGGGCTTCTTCTCTTACAAAAGCCCTTAGTCGCATACTAATAGTATACGGCCTTCTACCTACGATTTACGTAGCACCCTAAAGAAAGGTATCGATAGAGGTACTATTTTCTTCGGAAGATGTTTCTTACGCTAAGCAGTAATATAACATATCTCCCTGTGTGCTTTCTGTCTGTTCGCACCACATGGCCGGATTGCCTGGTTCCTTGAACATAATTCACTCCCCTAGGGTGATAATTGGCAAGGAACACTCCCAAGCTCTTAGCGCGGGAGGCCGAAGCCGATGGCCGGTTAAGATAAAGTTTACAACACAGACGGAGCAATTCCTCGATTATTAGTACATAGTTACATATAATCATACATCTGGCTGCCGATCGAGATTGTCGATTATGGTGTCCAGGGAGCAATCTTCTTGTGAGAGACGAGCGGCAGGCATCACCTGATCGTATACCAGGTGGAGCGGCACTTCTTGTCCATCTGACCCAATTGGCCCAACCTGAGCCATATGCTCGGGGTTAAGACCAGTATAGCGGGTCTTGATCATCGCCCACGCCTCTCGTGCTCCCTCTCGACAAGCCGATATCTTCCACAGCTCGAACCTACTTCAGGCTCCCTTGAAGCGATTGACTAGTTCGGTCATCCCCTCCGGAGGCTGCTCGGCGGGCCACAATGCTTTCACCATGCTCTTCATGGCCTTCCGAGCCCGCTCATGAAGGGCGGACAACTCTTTAAGAAGGCTTCCCTGGTAGGATCCAATCTCTTCTTCGGGTCGCCCAGTCAGGAGACCTGTACATGATTCACGGCATGCGTATTATGCTCCATTCATAAGAAATACCTTCTGATGTTAGAATCACACTTACCGAACATGCCCCTCTGTAATTTCTGGTTCTCTCCTTGGGCCTGGGCCAATTGAGTCTTTAAGCTCTCAATTTCTTCGGCCTGCTGTTTGTTCTCCTCCTTCAGGCGGTTCTTCTCTTCAAGGTGTCGTTGCAAAACACGACAGCCAGCCTCCTGCTGGGACTCGGCATATCGCTGAGATTCTCGGGCTACATCCAAATCTCTTTGTAATTGCCCTATTGATTCAGCTGCTACATAGTACCCTCGCGTCAGCTTGGGAATATACTAAGATTAGCAGAACAGATATACTCACCATGTGCCTCCCGAGTAAAGCTCTTCACTTACTCCAATTCGGCCTTTACAGATTCCACCTGTGTTCGGCTGGCTTCCAGTTCCTTGGCCAGTTGCTCGCTCTGTTGCTTCGCGGCCTGCATTAGCAGTAAAACAATACAAGGATCCTTAATTCGGTCGTGCCGACCAATTTAAGGCTCGGGGGCTACTGGGTTTACATGAGTGTTCGGACTCTAATAACCGACTACTCACCTGCAGGCTGGACGATATCAATTTCATGGCCTCCCCGAACCCAGCTCGGGCTGCTTCGATGTGCGCGTCCGCCGCGCGCAGAGCACTAAACTCTTGTTCGGAGAAGGCCGGGTGACGCAGGGCTTCTCTTCGCCGTCGATGATGCATAGCGCTTCCAACCTCGGATTTGGTAACGGATATGGCGTCACCAGAATCGGCTGGGGCTGGATTAACGGTGGGAACCCCCGTAGCAGGTTCAGCATGAGCGGAAGGCCTGGAATCTTGAGCACCGCCAGACGTCCTGGCGACATCCTCGGCGGGGGACGGCCGAACTCTTTGCCTGAATATTGCGACAAAGAGGTCTCTGGTGAGGCTTTATCAATCATGATACCAAATCAAACGGTCGAGCGAAATACCTTTGGGATGAACTCGTAGGCGGACTCGCCCCCGCGATCGGCTCATTTGTCGGATCCCTGTTGCTTTCCGACCCAGGCACTGCTGCCGTTGCCGATGTATGTCGCGCGGATCTACGGCGCTTGGGAGTAGAAGCCGGCGCGGTGGGGTCAGTGGAGGATACTTGCCTTTTGCGGGACGAGTTTTTCTTCTTCTTGCTTGTCGCAGGGGAAGGGAAGGATCCAGGGTAATCGGCTATGATGGCCACCTTGGAGCCGTCAAGGCCCTCCTGGTAGAAAACCCCGTCTTCGAGCTCGGTTGACAGATCCGGGTCATCATGGAAGCCTGGATCATCATCACGGGAATAGTCCTCGGGCTAAGGGGCCGGACAGTTAACTGTCTCGATAAAGCTCCTCCATTCCTGTTCACATAAAGTTAAAGGCTTCGATCAAAAAGGGACAAATTGAGAAACCGAACTGTGGTCACAGGGTAGAAAGGCTTACCCATTCGATGGGATTGTGGCTTGAGTATCCCTCCTTTGTCGACCGCCGAATAAAATCTTCTTGCTCCCCTTTGTACAGGTCGGCAAGTGCGGCGGCTAATGCTGTTTGATCGGCAGGGCCCAGTCTTCGGGAGTGAGTAGTGTCGCTTGTCCCATTATAACACCACAAGGGGTGTATCCTCTGTTGAAGAGGTTGGACACACCGGGTGATGGCGACGGCCATGATGTCTATCATGGTCAGCTTATGATGGGCTAGTACCCTCACGCGGGTTGCTAAGCGCTGCACCTCAACACTGTCCTCTTGGGACAGGCTCTTCGGGCGCCAGTTGTACCTTTTATTCAAAGGGGCGTCGGAGTATTCGGACAGACCCCTCCGAGCTGGATCGAATAGAGGGACGTCCTCGATATAAAACCATTCCGAAGTCCATACTTCGGACTCCTTCGGCGTCCCCACGGGATATCCCGTCCCCGCTATGCGGCATACTTCGGCTCCGCCGACCTAAAAAATTGTCTTGTCTCGAGTGCGAGGAACGAGGCAGAAGTACTTCCTCCACAATTCGAAGTGTGCCTCGCAGTCCAGGAACATCTCGCAAAGGGCGACGAAGCCCGAGATGTGCAGAATAGACCCTGGGGTGAGGTGGTGGAGCTGGATTCCATAAAACACCAGTAACCCTCTCAGGAACGGATGAATGGGAAACCCGAGACCCCGCAGGAGGAAGGGCACAAAACATACACGCTCCCCCTTTTGTGGATGGGGGAAATTCTCCGCGAGGGCCTCGCCGTTGAATGAAGACAACCCCGCGCGGATAGCTGCCAGATCTGAGGAGGGAAGGTACCCTTGGGTCTCGAGGTCACATAGTCGAAGGAGGGTCACGGAGCAGCTTGTCCAATCCCCGGGACGGGATCCGTAAGGATGCGAGGAGGAACTGGGGGCGCTCGCCATTTTTGGTAGAGACCTTTCGCTGGAGGCTTTTTCCGATGGGGAAGAAGAAGATATGGCTTGGACCACGATTCAGTTTGTTTAAATGGGTGGTGCCTCCTTTGTGGGAGGGGTAGTTTTGTAAAAATCTACTGAACTGCTCGTCTCCCCACGATGTGCGAAAATCAAGAAACGCTATTACTATGGACCCATCAATCCCGTGACGTTTGGGATTTCACCGATGATAGGATGGTTGCCGAACAAGAAGGGATGGAGGGACTCGCCTCGCAAGCCGAAGACTTCGGTGTACAAGATTGTCCGGATATACCTCGGCGTTGGAGGCTAGTCCGGGGGCTACTGAGGGAGTCCTGGTTTAAGGGGTCCTCAGATAGCCGACCTGTTTCTCATGGGCCGGACTATGTGGGCCACTGGATGAGCATTGGGTGATCAGGGGCCCCGTCGCCAAGGCGGAAGTTTCAAGGAGCCATGGCGTGTCCTCCAAGATGTCGACAGTAGATAGGCATGTTTTTTCCCTTTGATGTGCAACCGACTATGTGTAAACCCTAGGTACCCTCGGGCGTCTATATAAGCCGGAGGGTTTTAGGTTGTAGACCAACAGAACTCATCTAGGGTTTTAGTCATACGATCTCATGGTAGATCAACTTTGTAACTCTTATACCATCAATATAATCAAGCAGGACGTAGGGTATTACCTCCATAGGAGGGCCCGAACCTGGGTAAACATCGTCTCCCTCTTCTCCTGTTACCATCGATTCTAGTCTCACAGCTCGGGACCCCCTACCCGAGATCCTCCGGTTTTGACACCGACACTAGAGTGACAGAAGCTTAAACCCTAGTTTATGCGCTACTTCGTAAGGGGCTGATTTGGATCCACATGTTTAATGCTATGGTTAGACTTTGTCTTAATACTTTTCTCGTAGTTGCGGATGCTTGCGAGGGGGTTAATCATAAGTAGGTTATTAGTTCAAGTAAGAACAGCACCTTAGCACCGGTCCACCCACATATCAAATTATCAAAGTAGCGAACATGAATCAAACCAACATGATAAAAGTGACTAGATGAAATTCCCGTGTACCCTCAAGAACACTTTGCCTATTACTAGTGATTGTTCTGGCCTGTCCTTTGCCTCAAAAGGATTGGGCTACCTTGCTGCACCTTGTTTACCGTTACCGTTACTTGCTCGTTACAAATTACCTTGCTATCAAACTATCTATTACCTACAATTTCAGTGCTTGCAGAGATTACCTTGCTGAAAACCGCTTGTCATTTCCTTCTGCTCACTCTTACTTATCGAAAGGACTACGATTGATCCCCTATACTTGTGGGTCATCAACATCTCCTTCTGCCGATTCGCGAACCAAGCCTTCCTCTCCGGCGACATGTTGTTCTTGTCCACGATTCTGAACGCGAGTACCACCTCTTTAGCTTTGGTGTCCGCCATGGTGGCCTCGATCTCGAGCTTCTTGAGTTGAGCGGCTTCCTCGATGTCAAGCTTCCTCCTCTTCGTTGCCTCCTTCATGTCAAGCTTCCTCCTCTCTGCAGCCTCCTCCATGGCAATCTTCTTCGTTTGGAGCTCTAGATATATTTTCATTTGCTCCTCCTCTCGTCCCTCATTTCCTTTTGGCTCATTATGTTCTTGTTGAAATATGAGATGGGCCTAGGGCCCATAAGACAATTTTAGGAAAATCTCTAAGGGCCCATGTAGGTGGCATGACAAGGGGTGGTGGGAAGTTTAGTCCCACCCCGCTAGTGGAGAGGGAGTTGGACCTCCTTATAAGGGTCTCTCTTCTACATGCTATTGGAGCATGAGAAGAGAAGTGGCCCTCGCACACTCCTCCTCCGCCACCCGCCTCGCCACGTCACGACGCAACGCGCCGCGCCGCACTGCGGGTTGCGGGATTGAGCCGAGCCGAGCTCATACCTACGCGCTTATTTTTGCCGGCCAGGAACGGAGAATATGTAACGATGTGCCACGATCTGAGACGTCGGATCGTGGGCTTACCGACTCGGACGTGGGTCCAACCCATGTCTCTCCACCCGGACGTTCCTATATAAGCGAGGCTTCGGCCAACCTTAGCCGTCACGAGATCAGATCACATCTGCCTCCATGCGCACCGCTCGTCGTTCCTTTTGCTACTGTTGACGCCGGCGACTCCGTCCCGTTCACCGCGTACACGGTAGACGGGAGAGCAGGCCTCCGAAACCCCGCCTCTCTGGATCCTGTACGGGAGAGGGGCGATTAGGTTTTTGGGGAGCGACTAGGTGACTGCTCGCTTCCGTCCGACTACTTCCTCTACGTCTGCATTGCCTTTGTCGTCGTCACCATGGCTCCACCAACCGACGTCGACCGTGCCGCTGCTAAGAAGCTTGAAGCCGACAAGAAGGCGGCCAAGGACGCTGTCGCCGCCAATGCCGCGGCTACGGCCAACTGGCCTATTGGAGGGTATACCGTGTTTATCCCGCTCCTGTTTATTTCCGTTGTAGCACTACTAGCGTTATGCGTAGATGGATCTACTGTTAGCATACTATGTGCTTGCATGATCAAATATCAGCATGTTTACGTTTCCGTCAATGCCATGCTAGTGATTTGTTCTTGGATTAATTTACTCGGAAAATTGCCTATTTACTCAACAATCCAAAAAACTAATCTGTATTTGAGTAATGGTTTTGCTGCTGCACTGAAATCGGATAAGTTTACCGGTACGTATTTTAAGCGTTGGCAGACCAAAACCACCTTATGGCTCACGACTATGAACGTGTTCTGGGTAGCCGGTGTTACTCCTACGGGAACGATCACTCGTGAACAGGAGAAGGCGTTCAAGGATGCCACCGTCTACTTTCTTGGAGCAGTTCTTAGCGTGATCGGAGATAAGTTGGTTGACGCATATCTACATGTGCGGGTTGCCAAGGACTTGTGGGAGGCGCTCGAATCTACATTCGGGACCACCGACACTGGGAGCGAGATGTATGTTATGGAGCAGTTCCATGATTACAAAATGGTTGAGAACCGTTCTGTGTTGGAACAAGCTCATGAGATAGTATGCATTGCTAAAGAACTTGAGGTTCTTAAGTGCGATCTACCGGGCAAATTTTTCACGGGGTGTATAATCGCTAAGCTCCCTAATTCCTGGAGGAACTTTGCTACCACTTTGAAACATCAGAGGCGTGAATTCTCTATAGAGGATGTCATCGGCCATCTGAGTGTTGAGCAGAACTCGAGATCAAAGGACTCGCATGGAAAAGGGGTCGAAAGTCCTTCTGTTGCCAATATGGTACATCAGAGGAACTTCAATTCCCACAAGCCCAAGGGAAGAATTATGTCCAACAGAATACCGACTTTAAGAAGAAGGGAAAGAATACCTTCAAGAAAAACAAGAAGGGAGATGGCTGCTTCGCTTGTGGTTCGGAGGAACATTGGGCCAACAAGTGCCCAAACAAGTACAAGAAGCCAGCGCGGGTCAATTAGTCTGCCAATATGATTGTGAGCAACAATGAAAGTGGTGCATTTGGGTACGGTAATCTATTTACTGTATTTTTTGTTTGTCAATCCACCTATTGATGGGTGGACACAGGTGCAAATATTCATGTGTGTGACATCTCATTGTTCTCTTCTTACCAGGTCATAGGGTGCGGGTCCGTATTGATGGGGAATGGCGCGAGTGCTTCAGTTCTTGGTGTTGGCACGGACGATCTGAAGTTTACTTCGGGAAGGATCGTGCAGCTGAAGAACGTGCAACATGACCCCGCCATGAAGAAGAACCTCGTTAGTGGCTCCCTTCTGTGTAGAGAAGGGTTTAAGTTGGTCTTCGAGTCTAATAAAGTAGTTGTTACGAAATATGGACTTTTTGTTGGAAAAGGTTATGAATGCGGAGGTCTGTTCCGCCTTTCCCTTGCAGATTTTTGTAATAAAGTCGTGAACAATATTCATTCGAGTGTTAATGAATCGGAAGTTTGGCATTCACGTCTTTGTCACATTAGCTTCGGTGTTATGTCGCGGTTAGCAAAACTGAATTTAATCCCAAGTTTCACTTTAGCTAAAGGTTCTAAGTGCCATTCGTGTGTGCAAGCAAAGAACCTCGCAAGCCTGTCAGGACCGGTTTTCCAGGATATTAATTCCCAGTAAATGGCCCTTGTGCTCACCAGCCCCAAGATTACTGTTAGCTGATGAGACACAATCTTGATACAGAAATTCCAAGCAAAATACAAAAATATGTAGTACAAGACCATTCTGGTCTATGAGTACATCAAAAGGTTTCTAGTGGTTGATGGCGGCAGCGGTTTGCGAATCATCAGCGTCTATGGGACTCCATTTCCCACAGGAACAGCTGACCTGGTTAACTCCTATCTTCGCGTATCAGCTATCTTCGATGCCTAGGTTCCGGGCTGTCGTCGTTGCGCTCCCCTCCAGGCAAGAAATCTGGCCAAGACAATAGCCAGGGACAAGCCAGTGAGTACTTTGAATGTACTCGCAAACATCATGAAAACAGGTATAATATAACAGATGGTAATCATGCATTGTAATGATCCACGATCACTTAGTTAGTCACAAAATAAAATTTATGACGCAGGGCTTAAAAGGAAAAATAAATAACATGTGTGCCACAGTCGGGCGTCTGAGCGACACCACATAAAGGGCTTATAAAGAAAATAAATAACAAGCACGCCACAGTCGGGCGTCTGAGCGACACCACATAAAGGGCTTATAAAGAAAATAAATAACAAGCATGCCACAGTCGGGCGTCTGAGCGACACCACATAAAGGGCTTATAAAGAAAATAAATAACAAGCATGCCACATTCGGGCGTCTGAGCGACACCACATAAAGGGCTTATAAAGAAAATAAATAACAAGCATGCCACAGTCGGGCGTCTGAGCGACACCACATAAAGGGCTTATAAAGAAAATAAATAACAAGCATGCCACAGTCGGGTGTCTAAGCGACACCACATAAAGGGCTTATAAAGAAAATAAATCACAGTGAATATCCAGGAGGTAGAACCGTCCCAGGGATACTCACTAATTCAAATAATATAAATGGTTAGTCCACAATAGTAATAATCATAATCATCATATGTCACAAGTCATGATCAATGTTCCGGTTTAGAAGTTTTTCCTCCGAAGACCGACACTAAGACCGACACTTGACCCATCCCAGACTGTAGTCCTTAACCGCGGACATGGCTATTCGAATAGATATAAACTCTGCAGAGGGTGTACTCTTTACCCACGAGTAACGGATTCCTTTAGTCCACCGGGACTAATTCCGCTTACGGTCTTTGAATTGAAAACACACCTGACCCGCACACACCAGCTTAACTTACCGGTGCCTGGAATCACCCACGACACTCGTTAAGCAAAACTCTAAGTGGGGAGGCTACAACCTCGATTAGCATGGGATCAAATTTATACCGCACGCTACTAAGGGGTGCCCCCCTCTCGGTCCCAACCGGAAACACCCATGCCCCCGGACCAGGTGGCATGCCTACCGGATGCACCCGGTATCTTCCACCATGGCCTCTCTGTACGGTGTGTGCCAAGAAAGGGGTTGACAACTTACTGAACCGTACCCTACCTGCGGCAGGGACAAGTGGTAGTACGAAACAAGCATGGGGGTTACTGGAGCAAGACTCGATCTATGGTCGACTCAGGAGGTTTATGTGTTCCCTGCATGATTAGCATAACAAATATGTTCCACAACAAGCAGAAATCACCACTCATCCTACCCCTTCATGCCTCACTGACCCTTCTCGCTCCAACGAGATGTCAGCTCCAAGCTCGTGTCTCCCTGAGACAGGAACTTCTCCGGATTCCTTCCGGTAGGAATGAGAGGTATAAGGAGATGAGTACTGTCACAAGTATTTCAATTCCAACAGCAAGGAATTTCCATCATGCACTCAAGAGCATGATCATAACGTCACATAAAATAACACATGTTTCAAGTCGACTCGGTGTCGTAATCACATCAAACAACATGCGACAAACATTAGACCAGGGTTCAGAATGCTTGCCTTCAAGGTGCAGAGAGGTGAGGTGCACTCCAAAACTTTTTGAAAGTTTTAATCTTCCCTCCAAATTCTAGTTTTGAAAATATTCAAATTAACACATAGTTCAAAACAGTACTGAAAAGGTGTTGGAAATTTTTTCAAATAAATATGAAAATAAACTAGATGGAATTTGGAAAACAACAGAAAAAGAATCAGGTCTATTGGAGTTGTATTTTAAAAGTTATAGACAGTCAAAGAATAGTCAAAGTTCTGTTTTTAATAAAACATTTAAACGGAAACGAATCGACCGAAGTACGCTTACCTCTAGCGAAAGCGTAAACGCCGTAGTACGCCTCCTTACGGAGAAAACGTGCCAGAGCGGTTACGCGGCGGAGGGGAGAGGTTGTCTCACCGACAGGTGGGACCCACCTGTCGGGTTTATCCCTCTCCTCCCGCTCGCCTGGCAGAAGCAGGGGGATGAGCTCCGACGGCGATTGCCGGCGCTAGGGGGGAACATCTCCGGTGCTCGAGCTACCCACGTGGTCAGGGAAGTGGGCCGCGTCGGATGGAGGTGGAGGAAGGCGCTGGGGAGCTTGAAGTCGAGCATGGCTTCATCTATGGAGGAACGGCTCTCGGGTGTTGGGGTGGACCTCTCCTCATGCTGGCTCTCGAGTGGAAACTGGGGCGGGAATGCGCTTGCAGTGGCTCCTAAGACTCCTTGGAGGGTGCATATGGACCTATAACCGAATGGGGTGACCGAATTAAGCAAGGGGGCTCCGGCGGCCGAACCTGGCCGGCGGTGGGGAGGACGATGCCTCAGGCTAAATTGAGGTCGGGCGAGGCTTGCTAAGCCTTCTAGGAAGCTGGTCGGGGAACGCTGCGGTCTCGGGGTCCTATTTATAGCGCGATTAGGTCGGTTCCCGCGTGCTCCCGTGGATAAGTCCGGCGAACCGCCGTTCTGTTGCTAGCATGGCGATGAGGCGCTGGTCGGCGCTAACCGACGGGATTGCGGATGAGACCGCGCTGTGCAAAGGGGCAGCTGGCGCTCGAGGGTGGCCCGAGCGGTGCTGCCATGGCAGAAGCATGGTGAGGATGCCGGCTAGTCGCCAAAGAGCTTGCTGCGCCGGCGCTGCAGGGCACCAGGGGTGGCAGGGAGGCACGGGCGAGCGGATGAGAATGGGGCGTGGCCCTACGGGCGAGCAAAGGCCAGGAGCAGGATGCGGCGGCTCGGTTGCGCGCGCGTGCAAAACGTGCGCTCTGGCCGCGCTCTGGACACGCGCGCCAGGTGCTCGACGAATTGCCAGCATGAGCTAGCGGCTGCGGATGGGGATAGAACTTAACAGGTTTATGCTACTGGTTATAGGAGATCTAAGGGACATCCTGGTTAGGCCATGGGGACAAGTTCATAATACAAACCAATTTTCATGCCAATTCTGTTCATGAACACAGAGTGTTCGACAGAATGCCATGGGCATCAAATGAGCTTTGCTTGAGACCAAAATTTATAGGATGGGGTCTCTTTAGGTACTGGTGATGATGGCAAGCTTAGCTTGGGCAAAATAAAAACTACCTAGTGCAATCTTTGCAAAACTACAGTTCTGGACAGAAAATAAAGGCTATTATTGCATGTGTCAAAAATATTCCAATGGTCTCAATCTCCTGGACTTAAGGGTTTTGCAGGGTGGACTACAAGCAGGAGAAATACCAAGGTCACCAGAGAAATTTACAATAGGGTTGCAGTACAAATCACCAAACTGGACCAGAATACAAATGAGGATGGTTTGCTCAAATTTTCCAAAGAACACAAATGGGTTTTTACATAAAAATGAATTCTATACTTCTACTAACATCTCCAAATTTTTATGGAATTTTTAAGGAAATATATAATTAGGTTGTAGTGCAAACTACAAACTGAACCAGATTTGAAAACTTGAGGTAAGGCTCAAAATCTCCAAATGACTAAGAGAGGTTTTTGCATAAAAGTGATGTAGGAACATCACATGTCTTCTACAAATTTTTGTAGAATTTTTAAGTGAAGTTACCAAATGGTTGTAGTGCAAAAAGGGGCTCTAAAAATTATGAGAAACCATTTTAAAAGGAATAAAGCTTAGGAGAATAATTGTAGAAATATTTCCACTGATCATATATAATGAAAAATGAAATGCTCTTGAGTAGGTACTCAAGTCCAAAAAATATTTTAGAAAAGTTTCTACTAGGAGGGAAAACTCCACAACTCAGAAGAAAGGAGTGATCCTGAAATCTGAAGATGATCCAGAAAATAAAAATTTAATTCCCTGGCAAAATTTTAATTAATAAAATATGGTCAAATTTTTGGGGTGTTACAACACTACCCCCCTTAAGAAAAATCTCGTCCTCGAGATTTACTGAGAGTGAAAACAGTTGATCAAAAATAATTCACAGCAGTAAAAATTACTCACAATCAATAAAAACCAAACAATTTATTCACAGCACAAACTCAGGATACAACGCATAAGCTGCAACACATAAATAAATGCTAGGCGAACAAACATAGTAGTGGCGTCTACAAAGTAAATGGAAAATAGGCGGGGTCCTGAGAAAATGTCTCAGGCACTGGGGCACATTCTTCTTCTACCGGAGGAAGCGGATTGACCAGTCGAAGAACGCGCCTATCCTGGTCTGGCCTCAGTGGTCTGTCAATGGCGATCTGAGGATTCAACTCAGCGAGGTTCTGGAGATAACCCATTACTCGCTGGGTCAAATGCTCTTGCGCGATGACGTACTGGGCAAGGTTGGCCAGTACCGGGTTCCTCTCAATACGCCCACCGGGAAAAGATGCTACTTCTCCGTGTGCGGCACGACTCGGGAAGTAATAATACCCCCTTTCGCTGGCATAGGGTACTGCGAATCGAAGGCGAGCAAGCGCTTCGTACGCAGCAGCTTCTATGGCCATTTGCGGAGTTGGCATAGATTTCCCCACGAAGGAGACTTCCGTTGGGTCTTGGTTTGGATTTGCGGGAGGGATGTGCACTACTGCCCAATATTTCGAGGCGGATGGGGTGATTCTCGTTTTGAGTAGCTCGTACTGGGGTGGATGGGTAGAACTCATGGTACTGCAGGTAAAGTCCCACAATATTTTAACAAAACTACCTGGGGTTGCATCTGGAGTTCTCAGATGAATGCTAGGGCTCGGCATGGCAAAAATGGATGTGAGAGCTGTGCACAAAGTGAGGGATGCTTGGTAAGGTCACGGAGTGGCCTCTTATATAGCATCAGGGCTGGGTTACCTATGGCGGTGTGGGGGCAAACTAGTTTGTCGGTTCTGCTCTATGGGGGTAGGGGTCAAAGCCACAGATATACATATCTCACAAAAGTGACGTATTACTATGGGTGTTGTCTGGGGTGTTTTTTTTTTGGTAGCTACGCCCGGAATTTAATAAGCAATCGCACGCCAACATACTTATGCATGGCTACTATACAAAACACAAGCACACAAACAGTCTACCATTTATTCATGGCGATTACAAGGTCACACTGTTACAAGGCGTAGAATACTAAGACTCGGTACTACTCGAGTGACTTAGTCTACCTCGTTAATATCTAACCGAGCGTGCCTTGTGGACGTCGAGGCTTCTCCATGGGCCTCACCGTCGGGGTTTGTTGGATGGGGTTGTGGAGCTGCAGGGTCGGGGTAGCGATGATGACCATCGCGGGGGTTGGTGGTCACGATCCCGTTGGAGCGTGTCCCCAAAAGGCAACGGAGCCCTTCCGGGGATACAAACGCATTCCGGTCGGCTGCAGGGGCAGCCCTCAAGGACTCAATCGGTTGTCCGAACAGCACGACTGGGTTGTCGGCGCCGGGCACATCTTCTCCTCTTGCCGGGGCTCGACGGGCAAGTTCTCCACGGGCTGTGATCAGATCAAGAGTGACCTGATCAAACAATGCCTCTAGTGCACTTACATAGCGCACCAGATGCAGCAATGCAGGGTCCGTCTCGTGGTCTCCGTTGGCAACCTGGGGTGGCCAACTATACCTGTCACGGCTAGGGTAGTAGTAGAACGAGCGGCAGTTAACTCTTGGCGACAGGTGCCGGAGTTGAACTATAGCCTCTCGAGCGGCCAGCTGGATGGCTTGTGGCTCAAAGGAGGTTGTCCTTCCGGTGAACCTGTAGGGGCGTTCCGGCGCTATACCCCTACCATAGACGTGCACCGTGGCCCAGAATTGACGGCTCTCACCGCTCATGAGCCCTTGGTACACAACATATTCTGGGGGCTCTTCTAATGCAAAGGCACGACGGGTGAGGTTCGCTAGCACGGTGACAAAACCTCCAAGGTTGGTTGCTGTGGTCTCATTGTGAACAATGGGGCCAGGCATCTTGGCTTGGTTTGGGGCAGAGGCTGTGTTGTGCTAGGTTGGGGCTAGCGTTCCCTTTTATAGCAAAAGAAAACGGAGTCTTCCTTCGCACGCTTGCGAACGAGACAAATTAGGTGTCGGTCACTGGCGCGTGATCGACAGGCTAGGCTGGTAGGTTGGGCACCGACTGCCAGAAAGGTGTCGGGGTCACTGTGTGGCTATCGTACACGAGAAGCTTGGCTGTGGTTAGGTTAAGGTCTGGTGGGTGGGTTAACCTAGGTTTATCGACCTGGCTAAGATAGGATTAGCCAATGGTCAGCCTGGCTCTGATACCAAGGTTGTCAAGACCGGTTTTCCAGGATATTAATTCCCAGTAAATGGCCCTTGTGCTCACCAGCCCCAAGATTACTGTTAGCTGATGAGACACAATCTTGATACAGAAATTCCAAGCAAAATACAAAAATATGTAGTACAAGACCATTCTGGTCTATGAGTACATCAAAAGGTTTCTAGTGGTTGATGGCGGCAGCGGTTTGCGAATCATCAGCGTCTATGGGACTCCATTTCCCACAGGAACAGCTGACCTGGTTAACTCCTATCTTCGCGTATCAGCTATCTTCGATGCCTAGGTTCCGGGCTGTCGTCGTTGCGCTCCCCTCCAGGCAAGAAATCTGGCCAAGACAATAGCCAGGGACAAGCCAGTGAGTACTTTGAATGTACTCGCAAACATCATGAAAACATGTATAATATAACAGATGGTAATCATGCATTGTAATGATCCACGATCACTTAGTCAGTCACAAAATAAAATTTATGACGCAGGGCTTAAAAGGAAAAATAAATAACATGTGTGCCACAGTCGGGCGTCTGAGCGACACCACATAAAGGGCTTATAAAGAAAATAAATAACAAGCACGCCACAGTCGGGCGTCTGAGTGACACCACATAAAGGGCTTATAAAGAAAATAAATAACAAGCACGCCACAGTCGGGCGTCTGAGCTACCCACGTGGTCAGGGAAGTGGGCCGCGTCGGATGGAGGTGGAGGAAGGCGCTGGGGAGCTTGAAGTCGAGCATGGCTTCATCTATGGCGGAACGGCTCTCGGGTGTTGGGGTGGACCTCTCCTCATGGTGGCTCTCCAGTGGAAACTGGGGCGGGAATGCGCTTGCGGTGGCTCCTAAGACTCCTTGGAGGGTGCATATGGACCTATAACCGAATGGGGTGACCGAATTAAGCAAGGGGGCTCCGGCGGCCGAACCTGGCCGGCGGTGGGGAGGACGATGCCTCAGGCTAAATTGAGGTCGGGCGAGGCTTGCTAAGCCTTCTAGGAAGCTGGTCGGGGAACGTTGCGGTCTCGGGGTCCTATTTATAGCGCGATTAGGTCGGTTCCCGCGTGCTCCCGTGGATAAGTCCGGCGAACCGCCGTTCTGTTGCTAGCATGGCGATGAGGCGCTGGTCGGCGCTAACCGACGGGATTGCGGATGAGACCGCGCTGTGCAAAGGGGCAGCTGGCGCTCGAGGGTGGCCCGAGCGGTGCTGCCATGGCAGAAGCATGGTGAGGATGCCGGCTAGTCGCCAAAGAGCTTGCTGCGCCGGCGCTGCAGGGCACCAGGGGTGGCAGGGAGGCACGGGCGAGCGGATGAGAATGGGGCGTGGCCCTACGGGCGAGCAAAGGCCAGGAGCAGGATGCGGCGGCTCGGTTGCGCGCGCGTGCAAAACGTGCGCTCTGGCCGCGCTCTGGACACGCGCGCCAGGTGCTCGACGAATTGCCAGCATGAGCTAGCGGCTGCGGATGGGGATAGAACTTAACAGGTTTATGCTACTGGTTATAGGAGATCTAAGGGACATCCTGGTTAGGCCATGGGGACAAGTTCATAATACAAACCAATTTTCATGCCAATTCTGTTCATGAACACAGAGTGTTCGACAGAATGCCATGGGCATCAAATGAGCTTTGCTTGAGACCAAAATTTATAGGATGGGGTCTCTTTAGGTACTGGTGATGATGGCAAGCTTAGCTTGGGCAAAATAAAAACTACCTAGTGCAATCTTTGCAAAACTACAGTTCTGGACAGAAAATAAAGGCTATTATTGCATGTGTCAAAAATATTCCAATGGTCTCAATCTCCTGGACTTAAGGGTTTTGCAGGGTGGACTACAAGCAGGAGAAATACCAAGGTCACCAGGGCAAATTACAATAGGGTTGCAGTACAAATCACCAAACTGGACCAGCATACAAATGAGGATGGTTTGCTCAAATTTTCCAAAGAACACAAATGGGTTTTTACATAAAAATGAATTATATACTTCTACTAACATCTCCAAATTTTTATGGAATTTTTAAGGAAATATATAATTAGGTTGTAGTGCAAACTACAAACTGAACCAGATTTGAAAACTTGAGGTAAGGCTCAAAATCTCCAAATGTTTAAGAGAGGTTTTTGCATAAAAGTGATGTAGGAGCATCACATGTCTTCTACAAATTTTTGTAGAATTTTTAAGTGAAGTTACCAAATGGTTGTAGTGCAAAAAGGGGCTCTAAAAATTATGAGAAACCATTTTAAAAGGAATAAAGCTTAGGAGACTAATTGTAGAAATATTTCCACTGATCATATATAATGAAAAATGAAATGCTCTTGAGTAGGTACTCAAGTCCAAAAAATATTTTAGAAAAGTTTCTACTAGGAGGGAAAACTCCACAACTCAGAAGAAAGGAGTGATCCTGAAATCTGAAGATGATCCAGAAAATAAAAATTTAATTCCCTGGCAAAATTTTAATTAATAAAATATGGTCAAATTTTTGGGGTGTTACAAAGCCTCACAAGGCTGCGGAGGAGAGACACTTGGCGCCATTAGAACTCATACATCTTGATCTCTGTGAGATGAATGGTGTGTTGACTAAAGGTGGAAAAAATACTTCATGACATTGATAGATGATTCCACTAGATATTGCTATGTGTATCTGTTAAATACTAAAGATGAGGCTCTACACTACTTTAAAATCTATAAGGCAGAAGTTGAGAATCAACTTGAAGAGAAAATTAAACGAGTCCGGTCTGATCGTGGTGGAGAGCACTTCTCTAATGAGTTTGATTCTTTCTGTGCGGAACACGGTATTATTCATGAGAGGATGCCTCCCTATTCACCCCAGTCAAACGGGGTTGCCGAGCGGAAAAAACCGTACTCTAACTGATTTGGTTAACGCCATGTTAGATACATCGGGTTTATCCAAGGCATGGTGGGGGGGATGCCATATTGACTTCATGTCATGTCCTGAATAAGGTTCCGACAAAAGATAATGAGGTCACTCCCTATGAGAAGTGGTCAAAGAGAAGGACGACGCTCTCCTACTTATGTACTTGGGGTTGTTTGGCAAAAGTTAATGTGCCGATCCCCAAAAAGCGTAAGCTTGGACCAAAGACCGTGGACTGCGTTAATTTGGGCTACGCTAAGAATAGCATTGGCTATAGATTTCTAGTTGTGAAATCTGAGGTACCTGACGTGAAGATCGGTACAATTATGGAGTCTAAGGATGCTACATTATTTGAGGATATTTTCCCCATAAGAGATATGCAAAGCACTTCTAGACAGGAATCTGAGGAGACTCCTGAGCCCGCCATTCCTATGGAATATTATGAACAAACACATAATGAAAATCCTGAGGAGGACGTCGAGGAAACCCTTGGTAGGGGAAAGAGACAAAGGACTGCAAAGACCTTTGGTGATGATTTCCTCGTGTACCTCGTGGATGATAATCCTACTTCTATTTCAGAAGCTTATGCATCTCCAGATGCTGACTACTGGAAAGGTGCGGTCCGTAGCGAGATGGATTCCATCATGGCTAATGGGACATGGGAAATTACTGAGCGTCCCTATGGTTGCAAACCATTGGGATGTAAGTGGGTGTTCAAAAAGAAGCTTAGGCCCGATGGTACAATTGAAAAGTACAAGGCTAGGCTTGTGGCCAAGGGCTATGCCCAGAAAGAAGAAGAAGATTTCTTCGATACTTATTCACCTGTGGCCAGACTGACCACCATTCGAGTACTACTCTCGTTGGCATCCTCGCATGGTCTTCTCGTCCATCAAATGGATGTTACGACATCCTTCCTGAATGGAGAGCTAGACGAGGAGATTTATATGCAACAACCAGATGGCTTTGTCATAGATGGTCAGGAAGGAAAGTTGTGTAAGTTGTTGAAATCTTTATATGGCCTGAGACAAGCACCTAAGCAATGGCATGAGAAGTTTAATACAACTCTGACATATATTGGCTTCGTTGTTAATGAAGCTGACAAATGTGTATATTATCGCCATGGTGGGGGCGAAGGAGTTATACTGTGCTTGTATGTTGATGACATACTGATATTTGGAACCAACCTCAAAGTGATTAAGGAGGTTAAGTCTTTTCTGTCTCAAAACTTTGAGATGAAGGACCTTGGGGTGGCTGCTGTTATCTTGAACATCAAGCTATTGAGAGATGATGAGGGTGGGATTACGCTTCTGCAATCCCATTATGTTGAGAAGATTTTGAGTCGCTTTGGATATTCGGACTGCAAAATTTCTCAAACACCATATGATCCTAGTGTGTTGGTTCGAAAGTTCACAGGCACATCTAAAGATCAATTGAGATACTCTCAAATTATTGGTTCACTTATGTATCTTGCTAGCGCAACGAGGCCTGACATCGCGTTTGTTGTGAGCAAACTGAGCTGGTTTGTTGCCAATCTGGGTGATGTTCACTGGCGTGCTATTGAAAGAATTATGCGCTATTTGAAAAGTACTATGAACCACGGACTTCACTATTCCGGGTACCCGCCGGTACTTGAAGGATATAGTGATGCGAATTGGATCTCTGATGCTGATGAGATGAAGTGCACTACTAGGTATATGTTTACCCTTGGAGGTGGTGCTGTTTCCTGGAAGTCTTGCAAGCAAACGATCTTAACGAGATCGAGAATGGAAGCAGAATTAACAACATTAGACACATATGGTGTCGAAGCAGAATTTCTTCGAGATTTTTTGATGGACTTGCCAGTAGTTGAGAAGCCGGTTCCGGCTATCCTTATGAACTGCGATAATCAGACATTCATTGTCAAAGTGAAGAGTTCAAAGGACAACATGAAGTCCAACAAACATATAAGAATGAGATTGAAGGTTGTCTGATGTTTAAGAAACTCTGGAGTGATAGTGTTGGATTACATCCAAACGGCTAAGAATCTGGCAGATCCCTTTACTAAAGGGTTATCACGTGTTGTGATAGATAAATGCATCGAGGGAGATGGGTATGAGACCCACATGAGTTGCCATGGTGGTAACCCAACCTATGTAATCGGAGATCTGAAGTAGGACCTAGGAAACAAACCAGTGGTGAACTGAGGAGAGTAAATGTACTAACCCACTCCGTCGGAGATGCAATACTCTCGGATACTGTATGGTAGGATGACTACTGTCTTAATGTGTTATAAAGCTTATATGTAAGCAAGATGCTATCCTACAGAGCGATCTTTGGAGGAACACACCTATATGAGTTCGACCGCTGGTCATGGTCTATGAGATTGGGGTGATCTCTAGTAAGCTCATGAATAGGCCAGGAGTGTGACTAATATGCTCCACCCGAGGGGTCAGCCTTCGGTAGCCTAGTACTGGTAAGACAGGTGGTGAAACTTCTTTACGCCAAACTGACAATTCAAGGCATAGTCCATTGTTCAGTTGTGAAGGAGTGTAATTACTTGCTCTAGGTGAAACTCAACCTTAACAGATCTTCACTGAAATACTGGTATATCAAAACAGTAATTGGAACAGAGGACAAACTGGGCCCTCGAGATCTGGTGGGGGGTTGTTGAAATATGAGATCCTCGATGTCAAGCTTCCTCCTCTTAGTTGCCTCCTTCATGTCAAGCTTCCTCCTCTCTGCAACCTCCTCCATGGCAATCTTCTTCGTTTGGAGCTCTAGATATATTTTCATTTGCTCCTCCTCTCGTCCCTCATTTCCTTTTGGCTCATTATGTTCTTGTTGAAATATGAGATGGGCCTAGGGCCCATAAGACAATTTCAGGAAAATCTCTAAGGGCCCATGTAGGTGGCATGACAAGGGGTGGTGGGAAGTTTAGTCCCACCCCGCTAGTGGAGAGGGAGTTGGACCTCCGTATAAGGGTCTCTCTTCTACATGCTATTGGAGTATGAGAAGAGAAGTGGCCCTCGCACACTCCTCCTCCGCCGCCCGCCTTGCCACGCCACGCCACGCCTCATCACGACGCGTCGCGGGTTGCGGGATTGAGCCGAGCCGAGCTCATACCTACGCGCTTATTTTTGCCGGTCAGGAACGGAGAATACGTAACGATGCGCCACGATCTGAGACGTCAGATCGTGTGCTTACTGACTCGGACGTGGGTCCAGCCCACGTCTCTCCACCCGGATGCGCCTATATAAGCGAGGCTTCGGTCAACCCTAGCCGTGAGGAGATCATATCACATCTCCCTCCATGCGCACCGCCCGCCGTTCCTTTTGCTTCTGTTGCCATCGGCGACTCCGCCCCATTCACCGTGTACACGGTCGACGGGAGAGCATGCCTCTGAAACCCCGTCTCTCTGGATCCTGTACGGGAGAGGGGCGATTAGGTTTTTGGGGAGCAACTACACGACTGCTCGCTTTCGTCCGACTACTTCCTCTACGTCCGCATCGCCTTCGTCGTCGTCACCATGGCTCCACCAACCGACGTCGACCGTGCCGCTGCTGAGAAGCTTGAAGCCGACAAGAAGGCGGCTGAGGACGCTGCCACCGCCAACGCCGCGGCTACGGCCAACTGGCCTATTCGAGGGTATACCGTGTTTATCCCACTCCTGTTTATTTCTGTTGTAGCACTACTAGCGTTATGCGTAGATGGATCTACTGTTAGCATACTATGTGCTTGCATGATCAAATATCAGCATGTTTACGTTTCAGTCAATGCCATGCTAGTGATTTATTCTTGGATTAATTTACTCGGAAAATTGCCTATTTACTCAACATTTCTCCAAAGTGCCCTGCAAGGCAATGGAAGATGCGTCACGCCTCTCGTCGGCCTTCAAGTTTGTCTTGCCCCTCGGCCTCTTGAACAAGTATCCCTCATCAGCCACGGCCTTCTTCCCTCCTTTCTTCTTCCAAGCGGCATATTGGTCTTTGAACTTGGCACAATCTTTGATGAGAACCCAACAATGCATGAGAGTTAATGACTTGTTCTTGTGTCGGGCCTTGAAGGCTTCCAAATATTGAAATGCCTACACAATCGTTGATGATGACGCTAATAATGTAATAGCAAAGGACACAACATGTATGAAAATGAAAAGCAAGCCAACATGAATGGACACAAAATGAAAAGGCAAGAGGTTCATACCAAGTCACCAATGCCAAGGCCACTCACGGGACGGGCTTGGACGCTCTCAAGTGCGGCACAATACTTGTTGCACTCTTGTTGAATGAACCCCCATATCTTTTGGATTGAGTTGATGTTGCGAGTACTCTCAAATTGGTAGGGGGCAAACTTCCTTCGCTCATGGAAGGTTTTGTGAACCCTTGTCCAAAATATGAGAACTTTTTGCTCGGCACCTTTTATCGGATCTCCTCCTATCTGAATCCAACTCTAACAAATCAATTTGTCCTCTTTTTGGGTGTATGATCCCGTGCGAATGCTTTGCTTCCTCTTTTGTGCCTCGGCCCTTTGGGTGAGCTCATCGATAAACACCAATGGCTCTTGCCAAATGTCGAGCTCCTCCTCCTCATCTTCACAATACAAGTCATCATCATCATGCCATGAGTTGCCATGGTCGTCCTCCTCTTCATCATGGCCGGTGAAATCAGTGTCCTCATAGTGGCCGCGGCCGTCCTGGCTCTGGGTCTCATCGGGATCGAAAGTCTGGCCTTGGCCATCGTGCTGGAAGGCCTCGCCACGATCCTCGAAGATGGCGCTCTCCATGAACGCTGAGCAATTAGGGTCATCAGCTGTGGGCGTCGGCTGTGCCATTCCATCGAACAACTTGCGGACGCCGGCGAAGCTTGCCGTCGGAAACGACCGGGGCTGCTTCCTTTGTGTCCCGTCGGACGTGTGGCCAGCGCCACTGTACCCCGATGTCACGTTGAGGTCGATGACACCCGCGAGCGTGGCCGGAGCGACCACGCTGCCCTCCGGCGACGTGGAGAACCGTGCCTGCCCGTGGCTGTAAGGCGGCGAACCGGGTGTGGTGGACGAGCTTGGCGACTGATACGTCTCCAACCTATCTATAATTTTTTATTGGTCCATGCTATAATATTATCATTCTAGGATACTTTTTGAGTAATAATTTACCAATTTATATTATTTTTGAGCACTAACCTATTGACCCAGTGCCTAGGGCCAGTTGCTGTTTTCTGCCTGTTTTTTACTTTTCAGGTTTACAGTACCAAACGAAGTCAAATTGCCCCGAAACTTTTTTATGATTTTTTCTGGACCAAAAGAAGACCTGGAAGCTTCGGGAGAAGACTGGAGGCCGCACGAGGGAGGCACAAGCCAACAGGGCGTGCTCAGGGGGGGTCGGCATGCCCTGATGGCTTGTCCCTCCCTAGTGGACCTCCTACCCCCGTTCTGTGGCCTATAAATTCACATATATTCGAAAACCCTAGAGGGCATCCCAAAACATTTTTTACGCCGCCGCAAGTCTCTGTTCCTCCGCGATCCCATCTGGAGCTCCGTTCCGGCACCCTGCCGGAGGGGGGATCGATCACGGAGGGCCTCTTCATCAACCTTGCTGCCCGCATGATGATGTGTGAGTAGTTCACCACAGACCTACGGGTCCATAGTTAGTACCTAGATGGCTATCTCTCTCTCTTTTGATCTTCACTACAATGATCATCGCATCTTCGCTTTGATCTATCCGATGTAAGGTGATGCATATAAGACCACCCACTTGTTCGGCCTCTTTGGCTCGCCCAAGGAGCACCACCGACATATCTACAATAATGTTGAAAAGGATATATAGGTGGCAAAGGGTTGCCTTGCCATATTTCCCATTCAGTAATTCCTCTGTGTAGCGTAGAAATTCCTGTATCTGCTTTGTGTGTGATTATAGTGAAAACATTCCCGAGATCTATCTATTTTGTTACTATTGTCATGTTTGGATTTATATTTTCTCTCGCTGTTCTCAATTCTATATGCTTGTTTGTTAGACTTGAGTACTTTTACTACTACATTGTTATTCTTCTATCTAGCTTTCTTGTGTTTTTGTCTTTATCGTACTAGCCTAGTCAGTTGCTATATGTTTAGTTTATCATTGCTACTTGTGAAATGGGGTTTTCCCCGAAGAGGAAGGGTGAAGTAGTAAAATAGCAAAAAAATATTTTCCTCAGTTAAGAACCAAGGTTATCAAACCAATAGGAAAATATCCAAATAGACAATCAATAGTTCCTGCACACACAAGATCAAATACTTGCGTCCAACGCGTGCAAGAGGGTTGTCAAGCCCTTTGTACTCATTAATTGCAGGGATTAAATCTTATAGTAAAGGGGCGTCATATCCTGTGAATCTGCTTATGTTTGTGTGTCCATGCATCCTCTCTTTGTTGGCCGTTTGATGGAAATCTTGTGTCTAGCTTGCATCAGGACTTCTGTCGCACAATGGCGTCCGCCGCTAGCCCCCCCACCTTTTCAAAAAGGTCACCAACCCATTACTATCTCAATCATTTCTCTCTTAATCACTAATCACGTTGCAACCCACACCTCGTCGACAGCCACAGCGGCCACGACGGAAGGCATGTCCCAACCCCAGCCAGTACGGCGGACATCGCTGCGACGGACACGATGAAAAACATCTACCTAGTGCCTGTCAGCACGGCGAATGTCGTCACAATGGACATGATGGAAATCATCTCCCAACTCTCGATCAGCACAGCGGGCAAAGTTTCCTCGCGCGATACGCCACAACTGATCAGCATGCCAGCTACTGCTGCCATGGGCGGTGAAGCTGCTGCGACAACAATGAAGGGAACCTTCTCACCCTCCTTCCATAAACCAAGGGGCTACTCTGCATTTGCCTCCGCATCTAGCTGTCAGCAAACCCATCTCACATCCCCTGGCGTGGTCGTCCAAACCCCTACAAGTACAGAACATGAACTGCGCTTCAGTACGAGACATGGAGCTTCAGGCAACACATCGAAAAAAGTAATATTTTTGTGTGTTGTAGATGTATACTTGCTGTCTAGATTTGGATGAATTATAACATAGATGCATGTGCAACTATGGAATTGGGCAATAGCTTGCATGCTCAACTGAATGAGGAAGAATTTGCTACGTTGAAAAAGAAAGCCAACATTCCTCTATCTGTGAGTTTAACAAACTTCCCTTGGCCATGTTGTTTACCAACTTACAAAGTTATGAATGACGATGCTTACTGTTATTTATTATTTGTGTTTCAATGCTCGACTTTTACACCGAGATGTGATGAGAAACTGAAACCTACAGTAGAGATGCCATTCGAAGGGCTCGAGGCTGTGGAGGAGTTCCACAAGTCTTATGTGCATCACGTGGGTTTTGGAGTTCGTGTTGGACAACAAAAAAAGTTGAACAAGGACGTGGTCTAAACAAAGCATTTCATGTGCAGTAGAGAAGGTTTCGCATCTGAGAAGTGCAAGGATATTAAAGATCCATCAATGAAAAGTCGTAAGAGTATGACCACACAATGTGGTTGTAATGCACATATCTTCCTCAAGTTATGTGGCGAAAACACCTACATGATATACTCATGGGTTGAGCGCCACAACCATGGCATCATCATGAACATCACTATATCATTCTTCATCTTGAATGACTAAATAGTCTTCCTCTGTTGCAATCATGGCTGAACTTTTCTCAGCCATTTGCTCTATTTTCTTTGCAAGCTTCTCCTCTAAAAGATCTATTGCATTTCTCAAACTCGCTCTTTATGTGTCTCGGATTGCCACAATGAAATCAACTAATATATTTTATTTGTTTTGACCTTGACCTCCCCCTAGATTTACTTCTGCCTTGCTAAGATCTTGGGTGATAGCGTCCATGGTGATCATTCTTCCCATGGATTTCAGGCACATACACATTAGAAAAAAAATGTACTCTCACCCTTTTCATTCTTTATGCCTTCTTTATTCAACATGCTATTCTTCACCATCTTCAAAGTGAGATTCCCATCTAGAGATGAATTGCTAAGTGATACAAAAAGCATGTTTCAACTATTAGGCATGGAACTCAACAGCAACAATGCATGCCCCTCATCCTCAAAGTTGATCTCCATGTCTAAGAGTTGATTTATATGGTACTAGAAGACATTCAAGTGCTCAATCACCCTACTGGCATCTCGGTACTCAAGCTTTGCAACTCTATTGATCACCAATGCCTTGTTCATTGATGTCTTCCTCTCATACACAGACTCCAACTCGTGCCACATCTCATTCATATTTGTGTCATTTGCAACATGGTGAAAATATTGTGCTTGATGTACAACCCAATTATACCTATTGTATTTTTGTGCAACACTCTTCATTCTTCTTCCGTGACACCTGTCGTTATAATATTTTCACAATTGGCTCATACAAATACTTGCAATAAAGGATGTCTTCCATCATGGGCTTCCATAATGAGCAATTGGAAGAATAAATTTTAGCATGCCACTTGTCGTAGGCAAGCTACTAGGATTAGAAGACCCTTGAGCAATCAAAGCTCTAATACCACTCTTCTGGGAATTAGCACACACTTATTGTCTAAAACTACAACAACAATAAAATAATCTTAGCACCACTTCATGTATTAACTCATAAATCGATGCTCAGTCATGGAAGCCAAAACTTAGGATGATATGGAGTAAGTTCTCTCAGCCAAAAGCTAGAACGATATGGAGTAAGGTCTATCAGCCAAAATTTAGCACAAAACTTAAGTTTTCTATTAAGTTTCTCCAATGCGGAGTTGCACCTCAGACATCCATTTTAGTGTGTGGTGCCAAGCGAAAATACATAGAATAGTAGTAGAAAATGAACAAAGATTAACACCAATATTTTTATGCGGAAAACCCTCAAGTTGAGGGCAAAACCCGCGTGGTAGCCACCCAATTTTTTTTCACTATAATCAAATATGGGATATAACAAATTCTTCTCTAGATAGCACCAGAGACTCTTATACTTCAAGATCTCTCAATGTGGATAGCACTAACAAGATTTGGTGCTCAAAAGCTAGGGATTGAAACAATCACACCAAAGATGATATAAACACAGCTTGAAGGAGACAAGGTAGTGGATCTGGACCATCACAATCTTAGGGAGGAGCTCCTAGCTTTGCTTGCTTGCAAGATCTTCTTTCAATCTCCCCTCTTTCCCTTTCTCTCTAGGTTTTCTCTTATTATTATTCTCCTTCTCTGTTGAATGCTAACCTGATTTCCATCACTTGTGTTGATGGCCATTGGATTGAGGGTAAGACATCCTCATTTTCTAAGACCAAAATAACCCTAGGTCATAACCCTAATGCGTTGTAGGCTTTACAATTTGTTTGGGCTGCCTGGAAGGCCTCATTTTTCGTCTCCTCACAACCCACACGAGGAGGATAACCCGACACCTAATCTAGGCCTGGTTCACCAGCAAGCCACGGGGGAGCTCCTATTTGACGCATACTAGGCTCACGACACACGCACGTAGCTCAGAATGGACCCAATTGTGTGCAATGTATAAAATAAAATAAAGGAATGCCGGGACCTCGACTCTTTCATGGAAAGGAGGGAGATCGAATGCGAGATGGAGTCCCTGCCGAATCACATGGATTCAAACTCTAGACCTCCCGATTTTGAAAGTGCATCACCAATCAGTCGATGTTTAAGAATTTTTTCATGTAATTTTTAGACATATCTTGAAATTATGAATAAATTAAAAAAATGATTAATATTTGAAATCGGACAACTTTTTCAACAACTCTAATTTTCTTTGAAAATTCAAACTTATAATAAAAGATTGAACTTTTTTTTGAAAATTTGAACATCTTTGAAATTGTGAACATTTTTCGAAAGAACAAAATTTGAAAAATCTAGAACACATTTTTGAAACATGATTTTTTTGAAAATGTAAATAGTTTTTAAAAATTCAAACAATTTTTTAATTTGTGAACAAAATTTTGAAATAACGGTATTTTTTTGAAATTCCTGAATAGTTTTTGAAACGAAGGGATTCTTTTGGAAATTCTAACTTTTTTGAATTGTTGATTTTTTTAATTTCCGAACAATACTTGAAAAAAGGAATATTTCTTTGAAAAGCTAAACTGATTTTTGAAAATGTGAACATTTTTCAATTTTTTGAACTTTTTGAAAGGAAAATAAATAAAAAACAAATAAAGAAAAAAAATATCAAGGCCCAGTCAGGGTGGCCCTGCGCGACGCACCCGCAATTCTGTGCATTGAGTGACAAATAGGATTTTCTGAGCCATGGACCATACGTGAGCGTCGCGCTAGTGTCAACAACGCTCAAAAGGTCTGGTGCCAAGAACTAGATGGAACGGCCATGAAGGCAGCAATCGATCCAAAACAACGCCTTGTGTTCGTCTGTGAGGACGACCTTGATGGAGGCATAAAATACGGCCTACACCTCCGGTTCCACCGCCGGCTGGAGTCCAGACCAGCAACACTCCGACGTGCGGTGCAACCACAACTAGTGAGCGCAGAAAGCAAAACCCAACAGCCTGAGATCGAGGACTCCACCAGCCGACAATCTCCTTTTTACATTGCTATATCACAAAGACCAAGGCAAAGGTCATAACTCACTTCTGCTTCGATACACCACCCCAACACATCAACGATGAAGATCCCTTCATTTCCTTCATAATAAAGGGTATGATGGTCTTTAAAAAAATACATTGTCCACGCCCAGTGCACTATATCTCGCCTAAGTCATTTCTAGTAATGACCCGGCCCATTAGAACACTTAAAATTAAGGCATTTCCAATAATGACCCAGCCCATTAGAACATTTAAAATATATAGAGGAGAAAAAGGGAAAAGCAGGGATTGAACCCAGGTCTTCTGGACGCAGGACTACACCACAACCCACTAGCTCAATGTCAACTCTATCATTAGACAATAGGGCACGAACAACTTAAGGTAAAAGAGTAGGTTATTCCACTGGTTTTATAGTTTTTTCCTTTTTTCCATTGTTTTTCCACCTAGTTTCTCGGTTTCTTTCTCTGTTTTCAAGTGCTTTTGAAATTATTTTTCTCTGAATTTTTTTTGTTTCTTTGTTGGATTTCACTGCCTTTTTTTTCTTCATCTTTGGTTTTGTTTTGTTTGTTCTCGTTTTTACACCGGATTTTTTTTGTTTCTCTCGGGTTTCACTGTTTTTCCAAACACATTTTTGGTATATATTTAATATAATTTTTCTATTACACGTTAAATAATTTCCAAATAGAAGATTAATATTTTTAATACATAGTCAATATTTTTTCTATACACATTAAGTATTTGTGGTCAACATTTTAAATAGTTGTTTAACATGGTCAACATTATAAATAGTTGTTTATTTATTTTTCAAATGCTTGGATTAACTTTTTAAAATACATGTTCAACTTATTCAACACACATTATATATTTTTTGAATACATGAGGAACATTTTCTCTATACATATTTAATATTTTCAAATGCTTGATTAACATTTGTTTTGTGCAAACTGTTTTTATAATATATCTATTGAAATATTTGGAAGCATAAATGAAATTAAAAAAGAAATAAGAAAAATGGAAACAAAAACGTGAAAAAAAGATGAGGTTTTGCCCTCTCGCGCGTGTGGGAGGGCCATCTAGCGTCCAGCTTAACATGATGCTTCCCTACATCTCACTATAAGCTATAAATAGGGGTACTCCAATAGGCGGCATGTGCACGTACCTTCCGTACACGGCCGGGCGTACATGACATACCCAAATCCTATTTGACACCCTTAACATTTTTTCTCTTTTTATTGAATCTTCAAGAAATGTGTGCCACGGGAGATTCAAACTCCTCCCCTCAAGGTTTATTTGTTAAAAATACTAGGTTTTATTCTGGTTTTTCTTATTTTCCTTTTTTTCTGTTTTTTCAAATGTGTGAACTTTTTTGTGTTGACAAATTTCAAGAAATGATTAAGTCACAAAAAAATGTTCATGTTGATTGATAATTACAGAAACAATATGGAAAAATAGTTCTTGCAATGACCCTTCGATGTAGCCTTCTGGTTCTACCCGAACACCCTTTGATGAAGATGGTCTATTTTTGGACATCCTTGTAATGATCCTAAATTTTGTAAACATGTGGGCATGCCCATGGTAAGCATCCATGTCAGTTTTAAATGATTTTGGACACCATATGCAAGTCGCGACAGATCCGACCATTTATCTCCCTTTTTTGCTTGAGACAACTCCAGAAAATGTAAAATTTCTCGAAAACCAAAACAAATTGACATGATGCCTGGAATTGATCATACAAGGCCATGGAAAAAAATCAGTATCATTTCAAGGATGTCGAGAATCAACATGCTATCTGACGAAGCCTTCTACCCACCCAAACACTGTCCATTCAACATGGTTTCTTTTTGGACATCCTTGAACTGACTCCAACTTTTGCAAGCAGCTGCGCATGCCCATGGTAGGCATCCATGTCAGGTGTGAGCGATTTCTGACACCGTATGCAAGTTGCGACACGTCCAGCCATTTATCAGCCGTTTTGACTGAGAAAACTCCATAAAATGCAAAAGTTATCGAAAAGCAAAACAACATGGCACGATGCCTTGAATTGGTCGTACAAGGCCATGAAAAAAATTGGGGTCATTTCAAGGCGGTCGAGAACACAACTTGTTCTCAAATAGAGCCTCCTGGCCTCTCCATGAACATCCTCTGTTTAATATGGTCTATTTTTGGAAGTATTTGAAACGACTCCAACTTTTAAAAGCATGTGAGAATCCCATGGTAGGTACCCATGTCAGGTTTGAACGATTTCCGACGTTATATACAAGTTGCGACACGTCAAGCCATTTATCGGTCTTTTTTTGACCGAGAAAACTCCAGAAACTATAAAATTTATCGAAAACCAAAACAAATTAGCATGGTGCATTGAATTTTCATACAATCCACTGAAAAAACTTGGAGTCATTTGACGCATGTCGAGATACAACGTGCTCTCAAACAGAGCATATGGCCTACCTCGACACCCTATGTTGAACATGGTATTTTTTTAGACATTCTTAAAATGACCCCTACTTTTACGAGAAGGTGGGCATGCCCATAGTTGACGTCCATGCCAGGTTTAAAGAAAAATATATTTAAATTTTTAATTAAAACATGTTCTTAAAGCTATTATTTTAAGTATTTAACATAACTAATAAGTACAAAGGGATAAAGTTCAAAACAATAAATGCTTTTTTAGACCATTCAATAAATGTTTGAATGAAAAAGGAATTTACATAAAAGTGTTATTTTTGTATTGCAGATAATTTCAATAGAAAACGAATTGATGAAAAAGAGCAGATTTTTTTTAGAAAAATGAACTTAAGCCTTTGCCCGACTAGGCGACAACATCGCTACCCTCGGGCGTATGTTTGGCCAGGCCGAAGCGCTCGCGGATTAAAAGAAAGTTCATTGATTCAAAAAATGTCCCTGTTTTCAAAATTTGTCCACAAATTTAAAAATGTTCCTTTTTTTCAAACTTGTTCCGAAACAAAAAAATGGTCTCGGAGTTGCAAATAATGTCCGTGCTTTAAAAAAATCGGAATTTAAAAAATGTTCCCGTTTTCAAGAAAATTCGACACAAATACAAATAATGTTCAAGAAAATTCACAAAACTAATTTGCTTCCAATTGTTTTATGTATTTCCCAAGTTTAAAAAAAAATTCGAATTGTATAGGGTATTTCGAAAAATGGTCATAAAATTCAAAAGTCGTTCGTGTTCAAAATTTTGTTCACTCTTTTTTAAAATGGTCATATTTTTACCTGAGCAATTTTGAAAAAAAATCTGTATTTTTTTGAAAATGTGAATATTTGTAATTTTTGAAAAACATTCAAAAAGCGAACATTTTTTGAAATTTCGAATAAACTCCTGTGCATTGTGCCGTCTATTTGGCGCTCCTAGTCAACGCTTTAAGCGCCGGTAAGGAAGTGGGCGATCGAGCGCCAGTTGGCCGCAACCTAATTAGCTCGCTCACCTTCTCGCCAGTTTCACACGCTCGCTCGCTTCATCCGCTAGCTCGCTTAAAAAGAAATTCTTGAATTTGAAAAAGTGGACAAGTTTAGAAAACAGTTTACGAATTTGAAAATTTTTCACATGTTAAATCTAAAAATCTTGTGACTTTAAAATTTTCACGAGTTATTTTTTTAAAAAAGATCATGAATTTGGAAAATGTTCCTGGATTTGAAAAAAATTATGAATTTGAAAAGTGTACACGATTTAACATTTTAAAAAGTTTGCAATTCTTTTGAAAATGTGTACTGGAATTTCTTTTCTGATTTTTTAAAAAGTTCACAAATTGTAAGTAAAATTCGTGCAAAATACATATAATAAGAAAAAGGAAAAAAGAAAGAGAAAAATAGAGGGAAAACCGTACTTGAAAAAGCAAAAAAAAAATCTCCCAGAAAAACCTTGCTGAACTTGAACCGAAAATATACCCAACAAGAAGATGGAGAAGATGAAGTAGAATTATGCACAACCTCTTATATAATCTACTCCCTCCGTTCCTAAATATAAGTCTTTTAAGAGATTCCACGACGAACTACATACGGAGCAAAATGAGTGAATCTACACTCTAAAGTATGTCTACTTACAAGCTGCATATAAATAATCTGCAAATACACCATTCCAAACAGAAAAAGGGCAACCTGGTGCATGTAACTCCCACTTGGGCAGTGTCCTGGGAAGGGTGTATAAAAATACAAAGCTGATTATTGAGTATATATTTTTCAAAGTTCCAAAAGTTTGTAAGACCTTGTTTCGTTTCGCGTCTTTGCTGGACTTTATTATTAATTTAAAGGCGGGCGTCTTTCTTACCAAAAGTGAAAACAGAGCACAACACTTTATGCTCGTGCTTCATGGATTGGTTATTTAACTCAAGTGAAAGAAAGAAAGGCCATATGAAACCGTAGTTGAACTATATCTTCATGTATGCAAAGAATTACCCACAGACCATCTAAAATGAATCTTCAGTATACACCAACGTACTATTCAGTATACACCATACTACATAATCTGTACACAACAACGTACTGAAGTCTTGGATATATATATACAGCAGATCACTGATTCTTAAACAGAACCACATGGCTCCTCGTCTTAGCTACGTAAAAAAGAAAGAAAAAAACATAAGAATTATCCAACTTCCTTTGAGGATTACCACAGTACACGATCACAAATCACAGTACAGCAGTAGTAAACTACTAGTAATGCACTCTCCTGTAGTGAAGAGGCATCAAACGAAGGTCAGGTTGTGAAGATTCAAATCCCTCAGCTGCTTATGCTTTTCAAGCTCTTCTTGCATCCTCGGCAGGCACATGGGATAGGTGACCAACAATATCGTTTCAAAATCGCCTTTGGTGTACTCCAATGGTTTCATCCCTGGAAAGCTCTTCAAAGGCTTCATGAAATTCTCCATCCGACACATGAGTGTGTCCCTATAGAACTTCAGAAAGGCCATGGCTGCTCCTTCGGTGTCGTATGGTCCGCTGCGGTGGAATGACTCCTCCAGCAGAAGATTGCCTTCCACTTTTTGTACCCACTCGTCGCCATAGGGCAGAGAACCAAGGATGTCATTTTGCTCAGGATTGCCATCCAGCACAGATGTGATGTGGTCACACATGTCAAGATAGAACTGATACCTGTTACTAAGAGGGACAAGAGAAGCATGCGTGCATATGACATACTCCGCACAGATTGCCCCGGGAGATGTCATCAGCTGCAACAAATGCTTAATGTCTTCAGGGATAAGAGTTGAATCATACTCATAGAACACCGTCTTCTCAAAAATGTCGCGGGCATCCCTGTAGTTTCTGAGCACCAGTTCATCGGTCTTCCCTCGTAGGAAGCTTACATTTGTGTGCTTCACTCTGCCAGTAGATGTCACGGCAATGTCTGATGCACAAAATCGGTCGGGGCACTTGCCAGCTCCGTGGAAATCGTGCAGAGTTCTGATGAGTGAAGCCATGAGGTGCTTGCCTTCTTCTGTCACCACCTGATGTGTCCTTCCCCTCATCTCACCAACATGAGTTACGATGTGCATAACTGGTTTCAGTCTACTGACATATTGGACGAGCGGAATGAATGTCTCTGCTCCAGATACGCGCTTCTTATAATTAACATCTTGGGGCTCCTCCTGTTTTCACCATAAAAGCGTCAGAGTATATGACGAGGGCGAATATGATGTCAAAGATTTGCACCCCCCCCCCTCCCCCCTCCTCTCAAAATAGATTGTAGCTGTTTTTTAGACTAAATAAGAGGGAGTATACAAAGCAATATTCTCACCGTTCACTGTTATAAGATATTTTACTAACTTTTTCTGAGTCGGATGTATATAGACCAGAGTTTTGGTTTTAGTGTCGTTTTTTTTTTCCGGCCCAGGCCGTGATGGCCGAATTTCGGTCATTTCAAAAATTTCGGCAAAATCGGACGAAATTGCAAAACCAAAATTTAAATCTTGAATGAAATTTGACCAAATTTTTGACTGGGCCGAAATTATTTGGCCGAAAGGGACTTTTTGCCCCAGGCCGAGATGGCCAAGATGGCCGAAATTCGGCCGAATTTGTAATGTTTTGGCTGAAATCAAAACTCTGCTATAGACTCGTGCGTTTGTTCACTCATTTGCCGGTCAATTCAACCTGGTTAGGCTTAATCGGAGATTTTTTTGCTGCCTAAGACTAAGGGGCATGGATCGCAATCTTAGAATCCTAATCCAGGTGGGAGCGGAAGTTTTAGTTTGTTCGCTTGGGCTATGGAGGAATGATATGGTTTGTAATAATAAAAACTTCTCTCCACTGCAGGTTATCTACGGGTGTATGCATTAAGTCCATGGTTGTAACAACTGTGGTTTTGAGATGTTCCATGACAACAATTGTGTAGCGTTTATTTATTTATTTATTTTTCCTTGGTGGTATTACTCTATTTATACACCCCCTCACCCATCACAGTGTTTCATGCAAAGGAAAAAAAATAATACTTTCAGAACTTCAGAGAATCATTGTGTTGTTGAGTCTGCAATATCAATTGGTTAATTTCGTTGATGATTAAAACTTTCAAGAAGTCCACTTGTACTTTTTTTAGACTCAAGAGCAATGCTAATCCACAATCGAACTATGTAATAAACTCCCTATTTACAAAATTGGTCAATATCTATATTACCAGTGGCTAGTGAATTACATATACTTGTTCGAGTTTAGAGCGTGTATTACATTTGGAGAAAATAGTATGTTTCTTAACGGCAACCTCTCCATTATTCCATTTAACAGATGGGAAAATTACTTTAAGTGACATCCGCTTAACCTATAACATTACAAAGTTACCGTGACATGTAAGACCAATTTGTAATGGTGATAGGAAGAATATGGCTTACAAGAATTAGAGCAAGTGCAAAAGGCTACGAACAACACATATGCGATCTTTTTAGAGAAAAGTATACTTTTCGTCCCTCAACTCTTGATGGAGTCTAGATTTGGTCCATCAACTTCAAAACCGGACAACTTGCACCCCCAACTACCGAAACCAGACAAGATTCGTCCCTGGTCTCGGTTTTGACCGGTTTTGGTGCCGACCCACCCCGGTTTTGACCAGTGCTCACTCAAATTCACATAACTTTTTATATCCGTGAACTTTTTGAAATTCACATACACTTTTCAAATCCGTTTAGTTTTTTCAAGGTCGCGTATTTTTTTCAAAAATAAAAATACTTTTTTCAAATCAGTGAACTATTTTTGAAATTTGCGTACTTTTTTCAAATCCGTGATTTTTTTAACATTTGCGTACTTTTTTTCAAATCCACGTATTTTTACCAAGTTTGTGTAATTTTATCAAATCCAAGTAATTTTTTTCAAATCCATGAACTGTTTATGAAATTCGCGTACTTATTTCAAATCCGCATACTTTTCAAAGTCTGCGTATTCTTTTCAAATCTGTATTCCTTTTCTAATCCATGAACTTTGTTTGAAATTCACGTACTTGTTTCAAGTTGAAATAATTTTTCAAATCCACATATTTTTGCGTAAAAAGTCCAAATATGCGTACATTTTTCAAGTTCGCATAAAATTTTCAGATTCATGAACAAAAAAATGTACGCGAATATTAAAAGGTACGTCAATTTTTAAAAATTACATGAATTTGAAAAAACTACATGAACTTTAAAAAGTACGCAGATTTGAAAAAGTACGTGAACTTGGAAAAAGTACGCGGATTTGAAAAAGTAGACAAATTTTTAAAAAGTTCACGTATTTGAAAAAAGTACCCGAATTTGAAAACATTACGCGGACTTGGAAAAAGTACGCGAATTTGAGTTGGCACAGTCAAAACCGGAGTGGGGCAGCACCAAAACCGGTCAAAACCATGACCAGGGATGAATCTTGTACGGTTTCAGAGGTTAAGGGTGCAAGTTGTCCGGTTTTGAAGTTAAGGGACTAAATCTAGACTCTGCCAAGAATTGAGGGACGAAAAGTATACTTTTCTCATCTTTTTAATCTATAGTAACAAAAACGGTCATGTCGTACATCTTCAGTGGCGATATATTAACCAACGGTAACTCAAATTTAGCACGGTAAAGTACATACAGTTACGGAGAAAAGCTGAATACCTGAAATGCATTGAGAATTAAATGATATAGAGCATCAATCAAGCTTTTGACACAGAAAAGAAAACCATGTAATTCTGTATTAGTCTTCTGCTTGGAGATGCATTCAGCCATGATTCGCATCAAGACCCGATCACTAGAATCTGAAGCAAGGTGACAGTTTTGTACAGTTAATGAAAAAAACTGAATACCTGAAACGTATTGGGAATGAAAGGATGTACTGCATAAATCAAGCTTTTGACCCAGAAAATGAAACCATATAACTCTGTGTTAATCTTCAGTTTATCAAAAACCAACATATACTGCAGACTTATTCAAGCTCCTACTTCAAATATCAATATATTAGATACTATCCCAAATTACACAAAAGATGCACTTGAATATGAAGCAAGATGATAATTTCATCAAGAACAGCTGTGCCTCAAGCTCTTTTGACTATTACTTATTAGGAATGAACCTAGACGAACTCACCTAGCCCAACTGAGTTATTGCTCCCTGGCCGGAGCACCCAAGGAGTTTGGCATCACGCGGAGTTTGCCGCTACCGGTTTTGCCAGGGAGTTTGGCGCCTAAGAGACCGGCGAGGAGTTGAGGAGCTTAAGAATTCTCTCAACTATGGGAGCCGGCCGCCGCCGGCGTCCGAACGCCACGAGCTCGACGAGTATGAGCGCGAGCTCGCGGTCTGCCGCCGCGCCTCCTCCGACTCCTCTGCCGCAGGGAGCTCGTCCGCGGGCGCCTCGAGCTCGCGGCTCACTTCGGTCAAGAGAGAGCCGGAGGAGCTCGTGCCGCTCGTCGTCAAGCTCGAGGCCGACGCGGACCCGCCGCGTCGAGGCGTCTACCTCCCCCCGGGGCAGGAGGACCAAGGGAGGAGGAGGAGGCCGACGCGCGCCGCCGCCACGAGCTCGAGATCGAGGAGATCTTCCTCGAGTAGGGCGTCGCAGGCGCACGCGTCCAAGGAGGCGGACCTGTGCGTCATGATGGCCGAGGAAGCCAAGGTCTGGATCGGCCTCGACTTCGACGAGGACTGAGCTCCTCCGGCTCCTCCGCCGTGTCGTCCCCGCCGCACCCGTCGATTTTGGTAGCCTAGGCTCAGGTACGCTGCACGGCCCGCAGACCCCCGTATATAGTACTGTGATGTAGTATGATGAATAACTATCTATGATGTACTCCCTCCGGTCCTTTTTAGTTTCATATAACTTTTGTCCGGAGTCAAAATATCTCTAATTTGACCAAACTTATAAGAAAAAGTATCAACATTTAGAATGCCAAATCAATATTGTTAGATTCGTTATGAAATGTAGTTTCATAGTATATATATTTGGTATTGTCGATGTTGATATTTTTTAATATAAATTTGGTCAAAGTTTGCAATGTTTGACTTGACACAAATCTAATACGCGGAGTAAAAAGGACCGAAGGGAGTAGTATGATGATCAACTATGTATGATGAATGTCGTTGCAAGTTTCTTCCGTGAATGTTTTTTTAAAATTTTACAGTTTCATATACGGGGTCTGATCTACAGCGCACGAATTCGCCCCGCAAATCTGATCTGCAGCGAACTGTAAACGCGTTTTCCGAGTCCGACTTTTACGGGGTCTGCTAGAGATGCTCTAAAAGCAACTCTAGCCGGCCCCGTATAAGTGGTCAAACCCTTATAATTATTGCGTTTTACAGTTTTGGTCGAAAAAAATGTCCATAATAAAAACCGTAAAAGTGTTCCAACCCGTAAATTTTTTAAGGGGCATCGAAAATCCACACCCGACCCTTATATTTGATGGTTGGAAGGCCGCACCGAGGGGTCCCCGTATACCGGTCAAACCTTGTTGGAGCAAACACGCCGCCGCGGAGTTTGCCGCAATCCGCCCTAAACTCACCGGAATTTATCACCGCACACCGGAAAAGGCCGCTGGACGCCGCAATCGATCGCCGTCGGTTCGAATTGGACGAGCTCGACATCGCCGTGGCCTCCCATGACCTCAACCTGGTCGCCGAAATCCTCCTGGCGCGGCCGGCAAAGGGGCACAACTCGGCCGGCGCGGCTGGCAACGGAACAGGGCGCAGGCGACAGGGCGCGGCAGGCGGGCGACGGGGCGTGGCTGGGCGCGGCCGGCGTAGTGACGGGGCGCGGCCAACGGGCGACGGGGCGCGACCAGCTGGGGGAAGGGGCGGCGGTGGCCGGACTGGAGGAATGAGCTCTTTATCCCAGTTTTACAGTTTGTTTTATAGTATTTGTTCGACCATAGCTAAAATGAACCCTTGAAATGCATTTTTTTCGATCTGTATTCCAATTTTACAGTTTACGATTTTAAAGGGTCCGTTAAGGCCTTGTACAACGCGGCTGTCCGTGCACCGGTGCTTGATGTGTTGCGTCTCAGAAATTTCATTGCTTGCCAACGCAGAGTGCCTTGTATGGGGTGCTAGCTGGGCTTTTTTTCTTTTCTTTTTTTGCCAATGAAGGCACCGGGTTGAAACGTCAGTGGCTTGCAGGGAGCAGTTATTTCTCCCAGGCACCGGCTAGCACCGGAAGCAAATCTTTGCTTCTGCCGTGCCTTCCTAAGCACCGGTGCAATCTCATCTTTAGAAAAAACCGGGTTTTTCCTTCACGCATCGATGTAAGCACCAACCGTTGTACAGGGCCTAAGCCCTAAGGATGCTCTAACCGGCACCAACCGGGAACCTATGCATAGTCCCGCCTAATGCGTCCCTTCACGAAGTTAATGCCTCACGTAAGAGCATCTACGGCCGGACATTGCAAATCCGGCCCCTCAAACGCCCGCGGACGCGACCGGGCGCGTCCGCGGACACTGACCGGGCGCGTCTCATTTGTTGGCTTTCACATCCGTGTCCCTCATATCCGAACCCCCAAAACCATACAACCCATACAACACTATGTAAAATTAGATCAACACACAGGTTCGTCCGATCGGATTGCAAATGCCGAACAAAAGGAGCATAGTTCATCGGCAAATCCTAACTACAAACTAGCTAAACAGAATTTAAATACAAACGGAGACGGGGGACAGTCACCACTTCCTCGCCGGCCCTTTGCCCTTCCGGTCGCCGGCGCAGCTGTAGGAGTCGGCGGCTGGTGGGGAATCGTCGGAGTCGTCCGACGAGGAGCCGTGGTTGTCATCGTCGTCGTCGGAGAGGATGACGAGCCCTTGTAGCCGCCGAACCTCCCTGTCCTGCTGCCGTTTGAGCTTGGCGAGCCGAGCCGCGTCCGCCGCTGCCTCCGCCGCCTCGCGCTCGGACTGCTCAATGGCAATCCGGAGCGCCTTCGCGTTCTTTCGCCGGAGCCGCCGCGCGTCCGTCTCCGTGGTCGTAAGCGACCGGCGGTAGACCCATTCGAGGAGCCGCGCGTCCTCGTCGGGCTCCGCCTCCATCCCGCGGCGACGGCGCACGGATTGATCCGCCTCCAACCTCTCCCTTTGCCGTTGACGCTCGCGGCGGGCGGCGCGCGCCTCTGATTCCGGCGTGCGCGTCCGGGCCGGCGCGGCGGGCACAAGCACGCACCGCTGCCCACTTAGGGGAGCAGCCGGCGGGGCCTGGGGACGGCGCAGGGGAGGCGCGGATTGTGCAGGCCGCCTGCCGGAGCTACGCACGGGCCGGGAGGAGTCAGCGCCGGCGTCCGATCTGCGATGGAGGGGAAGCGACGAGGCTGCAGATCCGGAGCTGCCCTTTGGTCTCCACCTTGGACCGCTCCAAGGCGATGCGGAGGGTAAGCTCATACTCCGGATCCAGGCCGTCGTCGGAGCGGCTGCCGGAGCTCGACATTCCGCCGGATTCGATTGAAATCGGTGCGGGGAGAGGAGAGGACGGAGCGAGAGAGGAGAGTGAGTGAGCTAGGGTTTCGGAGCGATGAGTCGGATACACCTTTTTGTGGGACAGCCGTGGGGTCGACGGTGGGCCGGGCGTGTCAGGCGGGCGTGCCCGGGCGTGTCCGGGCTCCCCCATATCCGCCCCATATTTGGGCTGGATATGAGGGGTGCCGGTCAGCCCGGGCGTTTGAGGCCCGTTTAGGGAGTGCGTTTGGGTCGATTTTTCGTGACCGGGCAGTGACCGGACGGCCTGCCCGGGCGTATGAGACGGATATGAGGGATCCGGCTGTAGATGCTCTAAGTCACGACATGACCAATCAGAAAGCAAGACGGCAATCGTATTATTGAACCTCTTGCCCAAAAATAATCACATTATTGGACCTAAATAATTGAAAATTGTTGATGACGGCACCGATCGCCAAAGTTCAACTTCTAACCGCAGGACTGGGTCGATGGTTTGGCACTTGTTAATAAATAAATATTTTTAGCCGGCTATCGTTTATACTCCTTTCGTTTGGAATTATCCGACGCTCTAACGGCTGTATTTAGTATTAAAATACGTTTGGAAACATTCGTTTGAAGGATAAGTAATTCTAAAAGGAGGAAGTATTTGACTTTGCCGGGTTTCCTAATTCAATGGATTCTCATACAAAGCACATCGAGGACAAGAGACACCTTGGCTCTCTTACAGATCCAGACAAAAAGGGCGAGGCCGCCGAGTATAAGATTTCTTTCTCTTTAATGTCATCCTCTTTTTAAAAGGAGGAAAGCCCCGGCTTCTGCATCAAATTGATGCATGCAGCCATATTATTAAAAAGATACAATAACAAAGTTTTAGATTCAAAACAAACTCACAAGCTGAGCACAAATAAAAATCCGACATTATATCTCTGGAGGACCAGCTGTGCCAGCGACACCTAGATATTCCTACGAGTTTCTGGTTGCTCACAGATTGTCCAAAAGCATCCTCTATAACACTGAGCTTCGTTTTAAAAAGCCCACATTTAATTGGGGTTTTTAATTAAAATTGGATCACCTGATTTTGACCAGGTCAATAATTTCTTAAAGCTCACACATTCAATACTTTTGTACTATACAATATGCTTCTTAATTTTGAAGACCTCGAAATAAATTGAGGCCTTTAATTTAGAATTGGGTCATCCGATTTTGACAGAGTCAATAATTTCTCAAGGAGCTCTTCCATTCAATTTTTTTAAATTTTGTATGTTCTCTAATTTCGAAAATCTTTCATTCAGTTGAGGTATTCGATTTTGGATTTGGTTTACGATTTTGCCCGGGCCAATGATTTTTGAAATCAATCAGCAGCAATTGACCTATAGAAACATATCAATCCCGCACATCCTCCCACCACCTAAAAAAGAGCAACCATGTGATATTGTAGCAACAATATTGTACATGCAGCCACCGACGAGGAAATTTCCCCATATATAAATATACGTTGGTTAGCAGATAACACATACCACACAACGAAAGTCCCGTTGAATCACCTGATTATAAATAAAAATAAACACACTCCATCATTTCTCCCACCCGCCAAACTAAATATTTCATAAATTTCAAAATATAAAGACTATTAGTTTTTTTGGAAAATTAAATTTCTTTAAATTTGACCAACTTCAGAGAAAAAAATATCGACATCCACAATATCAACCAAAAAAAGTATGAAAATTCATTTCATGATGAATCTATCATACCGATTTCATATTATGGATTTTGACATTTTTCTCTATAAATTTGATCAAACTTAAAAAAGTTTAACTTTTCAAAAAAGTTATATACCTTATATTTTATAACAAAGTCTGTTTTTTAAAAGAAACACAACAACACGAACGGCATAGCAAAGCGCGTCCAAACCTTCTAGTCTTTATTATATACCAATATACTCAGAAATTTAGAATGAAGTTTGTGAAATACAACCGGCACCAACCGGGAACCTACACGATCCCACCTAATACACACCTTCACGAAATGCCTTACTAACATCACTGCATGACGAAGCAAAATGCAAGACTGTAATCGCATTATTGAACCTAAATCAATGTTTATAGTTGTTGACATCATCAATGCCCCGAATTCAACTTCAAACCGTGGTATTGGGTCGAATATTCGACACTTGCTAATAAATATTTTGTAGCTGGCTATCTTTTATACTTGTCATTGCCGGGCTCTCTAATTCAAAAGGATTTTCATATAGAGCACGTCGAACAAGTATGACAGTTGAGACAGAGACAACTTGGCTTTCTTAAAAGTCAAGAGAACGACATTTGAGATAGAGCGTCTTGCGCATGTCGCCCTTAAATAACACCCGTTCTTTCCAACCTCGTAATAACAGTTGGAAAAAAGGTGGCATGCGTAGCATATACTTATGACAATTGAAATAGTGAGAAATTCATGAATCATAGCCACCTCTCAACACTTTACCATTCCTTCGATGCATACACTTTTTACATTGAACACAACTATGAACACAGATTGTAATCTAGCAATTTTTCATTAAATTTCTGAGTGTAGAAAAAACAGAACATCTACATGTAACCTTTCTCAGATATTTTTTGCCATACATATATTCCTATGAGTTTCTTCATTACACACCAATATACTCATAAATTTCAAAAAAAAAAAGTCTTGGAAATACAACCGGCACCAACCAGGAACCTTTACTGTCCCACCTAATACACACCAACCAAAATGCAAGACCATAATCGCATTATTGAACCTAAATCAATGTTTATAGTTGCTGACCGCACCGACCCCCCCGAGTTCAACTTTAAACCATCACTACTGGAATCAGCAACTTTGCCGTCCGCCATGGCTGACGGCAAAGGCATGCATTGCGGACGGCAAAGGTCTTTGCCGTCAGCCAGCAGACGGCAACACATCCTGCTGAACAAGCTCCGGTAAAGGCCACTTTGCCGTCTGCTGGCCGACGGCAAAGATGCAAAGGTCTTTGCCGTCTGCCAGCAGACGACAAAGGGGTTAGCCCCGTTAGGAGGCTAACGGTGGGCCCTACATAGCTTTGCCGTCAGCCTCGTACACAACAGACGGCAAAGATTTTGCTAAACATTAAAAAAAAAGCATTCGTCTAGCGGCGTGTCCGACGTCCGGCGAGCGGCGTGTCCGGTGTCTGGCCAGCAGCGTGTCCAACATCCTTTAAGCAGCGTGTCCGGCGTCCTTTGAGCAGTGTGGCCTGAGTAGTAGCGGACGGCGGCGGCCATGGCCGGAATAGCAGCAGACGACGGCGGCCATGGCCGAAGCAGCAGCAGACGACGACATCCATGGCCAGGCTCCGGCGGGCTGCGCACGGACACGGGCGTCGCGCAAACGCGGGCGGGCTCCGGAGGGCGGCTGCTGCTTCGGTGGTCGCCGGAGTTGCCAACTCCCGCAGATCTGGCGCTCGGGGCAGAGACGAGGACAACGAGTGGCGCCGGCGGTGTAGTCCGGCGAGGTGCGTAGAGGAGGAGGTCGGGGAGGCTCGCGCCGCGGCGAGGTGCGCAGAGGAGGGGGGCGGGGAGGCTCGCCCGCGGCGAGGTCCGGCAAGGGGTGTAGAAGAGGATGTCTGGGAGGCTAGGCCGCGGCCGGATCCGGCGATGGGCGGCGACGGCGGAGCCGGCGAGGGGCGGAGAGGCGGCACCCGACGAGGAGCGGAGACGGAGCCGCTGGGGAAGTTCGGCAGCGGCTGCTGCGCTTCTGCGCTCCGGCAGAGAGGAGAGAAAGAGATTGAGAGGATGGGGGCGTGCACGTGGGAGAGAGAGTGGTGGGGTCGGTCGTGGGAGAGAGAGAGAGTGGTGGGGTCGGGCATGGGAGAGAGAGGATGGTCGGTGTGGGAGATCGTGATGTGTGGAACGGATCATGCCATGTCATCGATCCGTGGGATCGATCCGCGTGGTGTGTTTTTTCTTTGCCGTCCGCAATTTTTCTACAGATGGCAAAGTGAGCACTTTGCCGTCTGCTTTTCTTTGCCGTCTGCCTGTTGGCTCTTTGCCGTCAGCTAGCGGACGGCAAAGAGGTGGGGTGGGCCGTTGGCCTCCACCGGACCCCACCCACCCTCTTTGCCGTCTGCTGACGGACGGCAAAGTTTCTTTGCCGTTCGCTGACGGACGGCAAAGTTTCTTTGCCGTTCGCTGACGGACGGCAAAGAGGTGGCTGATGGCAAAGAGCTTCTTTGCCGTCGGTTTTCTAGAAACGGATGGCAAAGAGCTTCTTTGCCGTCCGCCAGCTGACGGCAAATTTGCTGATTCCAGTAGTGCATGGTGCTAGGTCGACAGTTCGACAATGCAAGACCATAATCGCATTATTGAACCTAAACCAATGTTTATAGTTGTTGACCGCACCGACCCCCCGAGTTCAACTTTAAACCATGGTGCTAGGTCGACAGTTCGACACTTGCTAATAATATTTTGTAGCCGGTTGTCTTTTTTATTTTTCATTGCCGTATTTTCTTAGTTGATAATAAGAATTTTGTTTTTTCGATAAAGAACATTTCATTGAATTGATATATCAAGGTGATACAATCGCATTAAAAGAATGCCCGGCCTCTGCATAGCAAGATGCACACAGCCAACAAGTCCAACAGACGCACAAATAATCATCGTTTTACAGTAAAAATAAATCAATCTAGCCTAGGATGAGACAGTTCCTATCCGGAGATTACACCGTCATCCGTGGGGGAGAAAACCTCCCTAGTTGTATGCTCCAGCCGTGTAGACGCCATCATAAAAAGGTCTCTGTCCTCCGGCCTCTGCAGGATAGACCAAGTACGGAGCCATCGCGTACATGCATGAATAACCTGCACAGGAGATGAAACACATTTATTGTTAAAAACCACATCATTCCTGGTAAGCCACAATGCCCTGCATAAGGCAGTTGCCCCCACAAGAATATGTGCAAATTTTTTTTATCAATACCCGCAACCAATTACCGAATATGTTACGTGCACTACGTGGGGGGTATAGATTTGAAGCTACTTGAACTATGGCCCAGACTGCATGAGCGAACTTACACTCAAAAAATAAGTGTTTAATGGACTCGTCATGTTGGCAAAAGACACATGTCTTGCTACCTTGCCAATTACGTCGTGCCAGGTTATCTCTAGTCAAGATGACCCCTCTAGTTAGAAACCAGAGGAAAATCTTCACTCTTAGAGGAATTTTGAGCTTCCACAATTTCTTGTTATCAACCGGATCACAATGAACCATTGCAAGCCCCCCCCCCTCCCCCCCCGCGCGGACGACGACAATTCAGACGAAGACACCTTGGCTCTCTTAAAGTTTGAGAGGACAACAATTGCCTTGCCCGTCTCGCCCTTTCACCATTGATGGTAACCAGTAGAGAAATAGCACAAGTTCTTTCAAACCTCGTAATAGCAGATGGAAAAAGGTGGCCTGCAGAGTACATATTTCATGACCACCTGATAAAGTATTAGCCAAATTACGAATCATAGCCTCCTCTCGATACATTGCCATTCCTTTCATGCCCGTGTTTTTTATGTTGAACACAACGGTGAGCACATGCCGCGAACTTGTAAGTTTTTTCATCAATTTAGCGAGTGCAAAAAATGCAGAAACATCTACATTTAACATGTTTTCAGATATTTTTTGACATGCATGTGTGGAGGACCTGGTGCGCAACTGACACCTGGGTACTCTCCTATGAATTTTTGAATGCTTACATGTTGTTCAAGAACATTTTCTTCATTATACAACACTGGGAAATTCAGAATTAAGTATGAAAACTACAACCGGCACCAATTTGAGCCTACATAGTCCCGCCTAATACACGCCTTCGCAAAATGGCTCACATGAGTGACCACACAACCAACCATGATACAAGACCACAATCACATTACTGAACCTAACTAATAAATCAATGTGTATAGTGCAATGTCAAATTGTTGGACTAGATCAACGATTCAACACTTGCTAATAAGTATTTTGTAGCCGAGTATTTTTATCCACTGCCTGGCTTTCTAAGTCAATGGATTCTCTTACAGAGCACGTCGGATGAGGACGACAGTTTAGACAGAGATACCTTGATCAAGAGGACGACAATTGAGAGATAGAGACACGTTCGCATTGCCTGCCCGTCTTGCCATTTCCCCATTGGAATAACCAACCCAAGTTCTTTTCAACCTTGTAGGTTTTTTTTTCTTAAAAAAGGGATAACATCCCTGGCGACCTTGTAATGGTAGTTTGGAAAAGGTGTCCTGTTGACATTTCACCATTCTCCTTCATGCTTGCGTAAATGATGTAGAACACAGCTACGAGCACATGGCCCAACGTTTCCAAACAATTCATGAAATTGTGCGAGTGCAAAAATTATAGAAACATCTACAACAACAAAACTCAGATATTTTTTTAACATATGTGAAGGCCCAGGTGTGGCGACGACACTTGGGTATGCCAAGGACACACATATTATTAAAAAAAGTCTTCATCATTATACAACAATATACTCAGAAGTTCAGGTGAAGCCTGAGAAATACAACAACTCGGTTGAGATTTTGTTTATTGGTGAATTACAACATCAAACAATTACCGGGTTACAATACAAAAGCTAGAGCTACTTGAAGTTCAGGTTATGAAGATACAAATCCTTCAATAGCCCATGTTTCTGAAGTTCTTCTTGCATTCTTGGTAGGATCATCGGATAGGTAATCAATAAGATCATTTCAATGTCCTCTTTATTGTATTTCAATGTTCTGAAATCTCCAACACTTCGCAACGGTATATTGAAGTTGTCCATTCTGTGAGCAAGTGTGTTCCTGTAAAACCTGAGAAATTCAATGGCTCCTTTTGTGGTATTGTATGACGACTCGGTTCTGTAGAATGACTCCATCAGCAAAATGTTATATCCCAGCAACATTGACCAGTTCTCACCATAGTGTTGATCTAGAGCTCCATGAATACTTAACTTCTCAACTTCGGGGTGCACCACAAATTTGATATGGTCACACATATCCAGATAGAATTGAAACCTATTCCCAAGAGGAATAAGAGAAGCATGCGTCCCTATCACACACTTCATACGTATTGCATTGGGAGACTTCATCAACGAAAGTAGATGATTTACATCTTCGGGGATAATAGTTGTCTTGTAGTCAGCAAACAGTGTGTCCATAATAATGTTGCTGGCATCCTCATAGTTTTTGCGCACCAGAGGAACACTCTTCTTGAAACATGCAACTCTGATTTTCACTCTCCCGTAATATGTCACGACAATGTTTGATGCACAAAAGTGTTCCGGGCATATATTAACTTCATGGAGATCGTGCAGTGCTCTGATAATTGATGCCATGAGGCACTTGGCCTTTTCCGCTACCACCCAATAAAACCAATGGTTTCTCCTCTCACCAACAAGCTCGACGGTGTGCATGATTGGTTTCAGACTAGTGATATACTGGGTGAGTGGCATAGATGCCTCCACTTCCTGTTTGCGCATAAAAGTACACAATAATAAGTATGTGATTAGGTCAGCCAAGCAATGGTTGATAAACAATATGCACTCATTATGACTTATAAGGACTTGAAGGGAAATATAAGGAAAATAAAGGGATGCCAATGCCATTTGCGATCACTCGGTTAGAAGCAGAAAGAGAATAATTAATCCATGTCAATGTTATTTGGTGATCAATGCTTCAGTACTGGAATCTGGCTTTGTGCCAAGTTCCAAAGTTTGTTGAGTTCATTCTATCGGGAACTCGGCGAAGTTTATATCTGCCGAGTTTGATTCAAAATTGGACTCGACGGTGATAAGCAACTCGGCAAACTTCATATTTTGCCTAGTTCCAACAAAAAAGGACCCTGCTAACAAAATAAACTCGCGAGAATCTCAAGTTCGCCAAGTTCCTGACAGGAAAAACTCGCTAAAGCTTGGTAGGTGGGCCCCGCTGTTGAGCATGCGACAGAGCCGTGACGACGGTCTATCTTTGTCGGGTTTTGGCTAACGAAATGTCGGCAATCCTTTTCCTTTTTATTTTTTTCGTATGGAATTACAGGGGTCACTGCTTTGCCGGGTCCTGTAACAAAAAACGGCAAAGAGCTGACCCTTCGTCTACCCGAGTACATATAGTGGTTATATTAGCTGTTTTTATTGTTATATTTCCTAGATGCACATACTTATCTAGGGCATATAAATTAATATGGAATGATATGAATGTAACAGCTTGTAGTTATCAAGAATTGGAGGTGCGAGTCGTCCATGGTGTTAACTATCAGCAATTGAATAGATAACTCAGTGATTATTTTTCCCATTCATTATCATAACACTATGTATTCGCAAATTCAAATGAGAGACAACGCTTTTCCAAATGTGCTTTGCCAGATTGGTGTCTAAATAACCAGCTACTAATATAACTGGTGGTGCGAAGTGACGGGAGAAGTGTTGCGGTCATAGTTGTGTCTTAGTTTTCTTAGAGGTTACTAACTTGGCTTTGATGGTGTATGCCCTTCAATTTTGTTTGGATGGCACGTCACTCAAACGAGTAGTGATGTATGTGTAATAGTGCATAACCCATGGAGGATGGACGAACACACAAGCGCATACCAACGGCCCATACACCCATATAGAATTCTTGACAAATTTCTCTATTTGAACTTGATTCATCATAATTGTGTGATTCGAATAACAATATTCTACTAGGCATACAACTAAAAAATATGATGAGTTGAAAGGGGCTAAACTAACTTGCAAAATAGCCCAAAGGACAAGTTTTAATTACTAGAAAGGTAATTGCTAAATAGAGATCAACAATGTTGGATGGGCCAACTTAGCTCAAATTAAAGATGATAACCTTGCCAACTATTAATCTGAAAGGACCTATCCAAATTCACCCATGTTTACAATCGAATTTGGGCCCATGCCACAAACGCCACTCACACCGAAACGACCTACTTCCTAGTTGTGTTAGAATTTCTGTTCCTCAATTCACAGTATGAATAGATTTGCATTGAACATTTATTTCACGGAAGATGCATATAATAATGTGTTGTTGTTATTGTTGTGGATTTTCCTCAAGATTTTTCATGCCTTTTTTGGGTGCACCTCAAGTCTTGCCATGTTAAATATGTTGGAACTGCCAAGTATCTACCAAGTAGGCTCAAATGACAACTAATATAAGGTAAAACCTCTAGTAAGCTTGAGTCAGCAAAACATACCCCGACTTCAGTATCTAGGTTAACAATAAACCAAGTCTCTTAAAGCCAATAATTAGAGTGGACATAAAACAAACCTGATCAAGAAAAACTGGACACAACCATGTTGGTACAGGCACAACATCTTTCACTACAAAATCTTGATTTCCCGCAACTTCACGTTCTACATCTTTAAGAAGGTAATTTGTTTTGGTATGTTCTGCATCCAGACCGAAGTTCTTAAACAAGACCTACATTCATAAAGACACACATATATATTGTGTAACAGAGTAAATACGCAGGTAGTACAACCATTAAGTCTACACAATTTTTTTGTGCAACCTGGATGTTATATTGCAGAGAAAGTTGGAGGTTTGGCTTAGTATATATCTCAGCAAGTAGACTAAGAATCTCCATTGTCCCAACACTAGCAATTGGTTGGCAAGGTTCAAGAATCTGCGGAGCAATCATTGGTCATGATACCAAGCAAGGCCAAATAACATGTTATGGAGAAACGAGAGTGATGCAAACGTGTACCTTCGAAATGAATGGAACTACAGCAAGCATCAATCCTTTCTCATACGCCTGAAAAAATAATTTCGGACAAGAGTTAGACCGTGGATGTGGCATTTGACTTGTTTGTAATATATGCACATTTGCCCTCTTTTCTATATGTTGGCAGAAATGCAAACCATGCAGGATGAGAATTGCTAAACACCACTAAATCTCTTAATATAGGTGAAATTCTGACTTCAAAAGTAGCCATGCAAAACAAGTTAGACATATAAGCTACTGTAGAACGGAGAGAACTTGAAAGTTGAACTCGGAAAAAACATTAACATTGTGAGAAGAAGCAGCCACACGCCAATTATGTCACAAAATGCATATTGTAATTCAAAAGCAATACCTTTACTATAAGAGGTATTAGGCCATCTACATAAGAGCTTGGATCCTGGTTCCATTGAATGGCAGATTTTCCAAACCAACTGCCTATATTTTTCAGTAAGGTGCGTTCGCCTGGACAAGATTTGATAATACTGGATCGTAATAATACCTGCATAAACAAAAACAATAATACTTGAAATTTGTTTTTGTATCTTTCATATGCAGCTCTCAGAGTGAGGATAACCTTGCATTTCTCATATGTAGCTTTCAGTATTTCCATGTCCAATGCTGGTGAGTTTACTTTGTCAAGAAACATTAAACACATGTCATGAAAATTTGGGTCGATGCATACCCTGCAATTGCACAATTCATCATGGTTACAAAATTTGTTCGAAAGTGTGGAGACACCAAACAACTATGGTACCTTTGCATGACCATGTATTGTGCAAACCAAGGATAATATTGTTCCATCAACCCTTCATAAAATTCAAATTCATTAGCTTCCATATTGTCGGTGGACATATTGTAAATCATGAACAAGATATTGGCTTGAATTCCAGGTGGAGGAACCTAGGTGAAAAGGAAAATCAATTAGCCACCCAACACAAGTTATATATTCTCTAACGAAGCACAAACCAATAAATTACTAAAAAGAGTATACGAACCTTAATGGGTGCAACCCTTTCCTCCGCTGCTAAACGTGTGTTGATATGTACTGACATCTTGTTGAATTTTATTTGCTGAATAGAGATTATTTTCCTTTTTGATATACTTTGAAAGAAGGTGTTCCAAACCTATATATGAAATCTTTGTTATCTTGACCCCTGTTGATGAAGCTCCTATTCCTTTGATCCAAAATTTGAGTTGACATCACAGAACCATCTGCTCCTTACATATACCTTATTTATGAAATTCACAGCCTGTGCCAAAATTTTCAAAAAAATCCAATGATTCAAATTCACATATGTTTGACTTATTTTGTTCTTTTCTACTTACTGCAAGATATATTAGACTTACAATTCTGGAGAGAATTCCTAAAAGATTTGATACCGAAGATCGGAACTATTCAGATATTCAGAACTCACATTCAAAGTTGCAAACCGACTTGAGCCAGATGCTACCCAAATTCAAATCCTGCTGCGTGCAACCCACCAGTTTGCCCCCTTCAGCACCTTAGACACTGCATGCGGGACTGGGACAACAATAACTCTATGCCCCCTCTATCTGCAAGTTTGGAACAATAAAAGTGTCCTAGGCAAACAGAATAAAAATTGTACAGGTCTATATGAGTACACAAAATGGCACAAGACAATTGTTTGTTATTCATAAAAAAAAGTAAAGAGGCTTTCCCTAGAAGAGTGCAAGCATTTTTTTCTTTTTTTGATAATAGCTGAAGAGTACACAGATTGAGGATACATATGTTCCTTTCTTATCAAGAGGACTGCCAAAATATGCAGCGCGTACTGATACTGTAACAGAAGAATCGGTGCTCAAAGAAGGAGACTTTGTGAAACTATAAGTACTCCCACTAATAATCCAAAATAAATACTCCCACTAATTACTCCCTAAAACATGATGCAACTTCAGTACGTACTTGATTGTATTCTGAATAAAAAGAAAAGAGCTTTTGGGTCTCAAGAACTGCGCGAAGATTCAAGTATGCGTGAATGGTAAGGAGAGGATAATTGTCATCATCCATGAAAAGAATCGAGAAACTTTTTTTTTGGCAAAAATCCCAACTAACCTTCAGAGGACCTTCCTAGTCTCCAGGCTCCAGAGATGTCGAGCCTAGATAATAATTGTGATTAGCTGCTAATGAGACCGGTTATAAACGAAAAGGGAGAAGGTAGTAGAGGTTGACCTGAGACGACGGTCTCGACGCGTACCGGCGAAGGGTACCGAGCGCGTTCGGGCGGTGAAAGACGGTGCCCTTCTACCCCATAATATATTGGAACGAAAATTCTATGCAGTTGACAATAGGAACGTGATTGATGCGAACACGCAACACCGGCCATAAGTGAAACTAAATACCTAAATGCTAGATCGTGCAGCTGCGCCGGATGGACGTCGCGAGCGCACGCAGCTCCATCGCCCGATCCGCGCCGCATGCATGTGATGATGTCATCTCACTTTATTCCATCTTATTTTTTTCAAAAAACTATAACTTTTAAACTAAGTGTCAGAATGACGATCCGTTTTCACTGTTAGGTTTTTCGCGACGAGCTCTTCAAAACTAGATCCCATATGGATATGTTTCGACAAACTTTTTTTTTGGGCAACTTTGACTCTAGACGAAGCAACTTAAGTGCTAAACCGAAGCAACTTCCTAGCACCATGTGTATTTGGTGAATTTACCTATCAAGTATATCGTAGACAAGATAGAAACCATGACAAACAAATTATCACCGTATATAGATAATTGCTTGGATTGTATAGGACAGTTGCTTGGTTTTGTAGGAGAGTTTCTCGGTTTTTGCTAGAACAGTTGCTTGGTTTTGTAGGAGAGTTGCTCGGGTTTGCTAGAACAGTTTTTGCATTGTGGTTTCGTAATACATTTGCTTGGTTTTGCTAGAAACAGTTTTGCATTGTGGTTTGGTAATACAACTGCTTGTATTTTGCTAGGATAATTGCTTGATTTTTTTTTGCTAAGAATAGTTGCTTTGGATCTTGCTAGAACAATTGTATGGATTTCTGCTAGGGGTGCAGTTGCTTAGAGTTTGTAGGAACAATTTCTATATGCAGATGTGTATAGTTGCATACACACAAGATGAGTAGGAGTTGCCCACAAATCTGAGCAACTGAGCAACCACGATAGGCAAGTTGGGATAATGTTAGCAAAATTCATTGATACACATAGTGCAATGAAGTTTCTTATATGTAGCACTAAAGGCGCCTCATGTTTTGCGTGATTTTCTCAACAAACCAACCTAATACGCATACCAACTAGGCAAAAAATGAAGTTGCTTTCCTTTAGCACTAGAGTTGCCTCAATCGGAGCCAAACTTGCCTAAAAAAAAAGTTCGACGAAACCTATCGATATGAGATCTAGTTTCAAAGAACTCGTCGCGAGAAACCCAGTTGTGGAAACGAAACTGGATTTTGATGCTTAAATCAAAAGTTATAGCTTTTAAAAAAATTTGAACCACCAAACAAATGCACGTGTGGAGAATATTCCTTTGCTCGATGGATTATCTAGTGCGCACCCGCAGCTCCTTCCATATTTGGAGGAGCGCTCGATCCAACCAACGGGCGCTCTGGCGCTCGCTAGCCATGTCCAACTAAATAATCTGCCACCGGCTCTGGCCAATATGCAGGTACTCCAATTTCCATGCACACGCACTTATCAGAAGCAGCAGCAACCTAAAAATGTTTATACTATGCTTGTTTCAAATACCCAACGCGCTGTCAAAAAGATTGGACTTTCACTGGTCCTGATTTTTCTGGCAATGCGACATGCAGAAATACAGTTTTTTCTGTAAATGGTTGATACAGGTCAAACCGGTTGTAGGCAATGGTCAAATTAAGAGGTTCTGCGTGGATACATCATTTCAGGACACACCGCTGGCTCTTCAACACCCAAGCCTCTACATTATTGTGCAATAGAAATAGGTGCTTGTAGCTTCTGTTTTAGGTGCAAGTCCGCTGATTTTAGGTTCTGTCGGGCTTTGATTTTGAATTAGTGGATCAAGTGGTTACATCTGGTTCAGTGGTTGACGTCAATCAACTTATAATGAAAATCCGATGTGTCCCGTTGGTGCCTATAAAACCGTGTGGGAGTGTGTGTCTTATTGTGCGCGATTTGGATTTGTTGCTGATGATTTTGCCTTTATCTAAACAAAATATCCAGAAACTAATTGCAGGTTATCTTTTGAGCTAATGGATGAATCAATATACCTGGCTAGTGGGCGCACAGGCGCTCGTTGACGTCCCCGAGTGCATCGCCGTATATGGCAGGTATCTGTCGTGTGACACTAGAAAAGAAAATTTCGGCGGGCCATGCCCATCCCTGTAGCGTACATGTGACACTAGAAAAGGAAATCAGCGAACGTAATTAATTGCACTCGAGGAGGGTTTTTTACGTCCGTTCTTTTTTTCAAAAAGCTATATATTTTGAACCGAGCATCAGAATTGAGATCTGTTTTCACGGCTGAGTTTCTTACGACGAGTTCTTCAAAAGTAGATGCCATATGGATAGGTTTCGACAAACTTTGTTTTGGACAACTTTGGATGATATTAAGGCAACTTTAGTGCTATAGGAAAGCAACTTTTTTTTTGCTCTAGTAGGACTGCCTATTTGGTTGATTGTTTTGTAAAAATGAGAAAGTCACACAAAATATGAGGCGCATTTAGTGCTACATACAAGAAACTTCATTGCACTAAGTGTACCTGTGAATCTAGCCAACATTGTCTCAGTTTCCCTATTGTTACTGCTCAAATTGACTGTCATTGATGATTAGTTGCATGCGCTTGATGCTCAATTGCATACAAATACTATGAAATTGCCAAACATTGATGCCCAGTTGCCTATTAATGATGCTCAGTTGCCTATGGTTGGTATTCAGTTGCCTACAAATACTATGAAATTGCTCAACTTTGATGCCCAGTTGCCTATTACTAATGGTCAGTTGCCTATGGTTGATGTTTAGTTGCCTATATATATTATAAATTGCTTACCATTGATGCACAGTTGCCTGCTATTGGTAATTAGTTACCATAATTGCTGCTTAGTTGCCTAACTTCGTAAAATAGTTGCTTACAAACATTATGAAGTTTTTTTATCATTTGTTTTCTAAATTGCCTTCCAACACTCTGGAGTGGCTTAGATTCACCACCATATTGCCTAGCATAACTAACAATAGCAGACACAAGAGCATCAACGGTAGACGATTTCATAGTTTTATAGGCAATTTGGAAACAACGACATACGTGCATGAACAATTGGCAACTTAAAAGTACTGGTGAGGAAGTTGGGAGAATGTTAGACAAAATTAGGAAGGACACGAAATGTAGTGAAGTTGCCTGTTTTTAGCACGACAGTTGCCTCTAGTAGAAGGGAAATTGCTTATGAAGGTAATATGATCTTATCTAACTTTGTTTCAAAGTTGTTCTCTATTATTTTCTAGTTGCTTATTGTTGCTACTTACTTACTTTTAATGGAGTGAAGTTGCTTATGTTTAGCACTAAAATTGCCTCATCTAGCATCAAAGTTGCTTATAATTATTATTTTTCTAAGTTGCCTAAAAACACTATAAAATTGCATATTAGTGATGCTCAGGTTACTGCACTTACTATTTCAGTTGCCTACAATATATTAAAAAGTTGTAGGTTTGCGGACAACTGTCTGATCCGCCCCCTATGAAATTTCTCATTACCCCTATGCATTTTCTGATTTGTCCCAACTTTTGCAACTAGTCAACACCCGCGACCTGACTAGTCAACACCTGCGTGCTCAGTAGCATAGGCGGGCAGACTACCCTAGAAAAAAAAAGGCTCTCATACCATCCATCTCCACATTGTTTTGAGTTGCGTCATTTAGTGCGGAAAGTTGCCTCAATGTAATGCCAAAGTTGCCTACGGGTGATGCTCAATTGTCTATATACGGTAAAAAATTGTCTGTCATGGTTTCTATGTTGTCTACGATATTCTTGCTAGGTAAATTCACCAATACACATGGTGCAAGGAAGTTGCTTCTGTTTAGCATTTAAGTTGCTTTATCTAGCGCCAAAGTTGCCCATTTTTTTTTGTCGAAACATATCCAGATGAGATCTAGTTTTGAAGAGCTCGTCGCGAGAAACCTAACAGTGAAAACGGATCGTCGTTCTGACACTCAGTTTAAAAGTTATAGTTTTTTGAAAAAAATAAAATGGAATAAAGTGGGATGACATCACCGCATGCATGCAGATAGTCGGCTGAGAGCGTGCGCTCTTCACGACCAAATCGTGCAGCTGCACGATTAAGAATTCGGGATCAATATATATGATGCTCACTAACACGTGGAGGATCAATCCTTTTTTTTTTGAGGATCATGCGGAGGATCAATCGCTTATGGCATTCCGGTGTCTCGTGACATTAGCGCGTGATACGATTCAACTGGCTTGGACGTCAATACAGTAATAGACTATGGGTATAAATCGTGTGATCCTATTATAGGCTGGTTGCATTTGGGTCATTTTATATTATTTTTTTACTGTTTTGAATGTGAATATTTTGTATCAATAAAGATAGTTCTGTGCATCATACGATGCAAAAAGGAGGGTTTAAAATTTTTTTTGGAAGAAAAGAAATCAAACGTTTATAAGGCCTTAATCATTCACCAGCTGTACTTAAGTACCAACACATTCCAAACTAATAAAGATGCAAACACGATCGTAATCCTCCATGGTACTAACCAATTACATAAGCTAGCCGCATCGACACACCTCGTACCTTCCATGAGTCATTGCCGAGTGGTGAAGTTGACAGCCGAAAAAGAAATTTCTTGGCAGAACACCTTTTTTTGAAATAAAAATGTATTGTTTTAAAAGATCGCCTATCAAAACTTATTCCTATGACTATGATTTTGTGCTTATCCAATGAAGTATTCTAGAAAATTACGGCCAAAAGTTGAATTTGTCAGCCAAGCTGCCACGTCGAGAATCTAGCCGGCCACCCAAGAGGACCCCTGTTTTTATAATGCCCAAAGACGTGATCATCGCCGGCGGCTACTATATAATTTCCAGAGTTTATTTTTTAAGATCCGGAAACCGCCGCGGACGCCTGAGACCGGAATCGCTCCGGAATCTGCAGCCTACGAAACCGTGTCTCCACGTCCTGCTCCGTTTTCAGGAACTCCCTTCCCTGTTTCGCTGTCCTGAACAGCGCTTCTACTTATGATTTTCAGCTCTTGGTGCGCGTCAAGGAGCCTTTGCTGAACTCGGTCTGGAATATTAAAGCTGAACCCAAAGTCAAGTTTTAGTCGTGGCTTCTTATCAAGAACAGGAACTGGACTGCTGATCCTCTTGCGACTAGAGGCTGGCCACACAATGAGAAGTGTATCATCTGTGATCTTCATGAAGAGAATAAGGCCCACCACCTACTCACATGCCCTTTCGCAAAACACGTTTGGGACTAGTTCAGTTTACTGCAATCTGCACTTCCGTTCGTGTGTGGAGGAAGACAGTTTCTTTGCGCAATATGTGGAATCGTCCAAGCAGATCACAATGGCTATTTATGTTGCGTGAAACATCTTCAAGGAACGGAAAAGAACATGTCCAGAATTGGTGGTTGCGCTAGCCAAAGACAAGACAAATATTTTGGTAGGCAAAATCTTAACGTACTTGTGTTTCCGTATTTAGAGTTCTTGTGTTCCTACATGTTCTTGTTACCTTTTTTTCGATAAAATGTTCTTGTTACCTGATCTTGTATTTGTATTCTGTTCTCCCCTTCCTTAATGGAAAACCAGAGCTTTTGTTGTTCCCCATTAAAAAATTCCCACCAACACGGATGGTACGTAGAACTGTCAGTATCCTTGGTAGGGGGACGAACATGGCTGGAAGTGCTAGAAGGAAGTTCACACGAGGGTCCTCTGAGAAGGTAATATCCTACGTCGTGCTTATGAGATGCATTCATGACGGAGTTACTCGTGCGAGGGAGTATAATGGAGATGGTGCATAAGCTAACGAGAGTATAGACTACGGATCTAGATGGGAATGGCTACCCCTAATCCCGCCTTATATAGACGACAAGGGCTAGGGTTTACATGGAGGTTCATTCGATATCGTGCCGCCACCATCTCGGCTTGCTCGCCAAGATGGTCCCAAAGCTCTATCCGGGCCTCCGGGCTCCGTCTCAGTCATATGCAACCTGTGATAGGACTGTTGTGGGGCTCCCCTCCAAGATGTCACTCCCGGTGTATTGTCCCGTCACTAGGCCCAAGCGCGTCTGGAGTTAAGAGTATCTTGGTAACCCAGGCGGCACGTTACCTTTTCTTGTAGAATTCGCATAGCCACTGTGCTCTTATTTGGTTATTTTTGTCGTTGTTCCTCTTACCGAAAAAGGCTTTCGCCCCGCTTTATAAATAAAGCAAACCGCCAGATCACAACAGTCAACAAAGGTTCAGTACACACACACACACACACACACACACACACACAAATAAGTAGCACAAGACAACACCAAAGGGTTCCGCTGAGGGCACAGCTCAACAAGCCCTAAGAAACACACACACCCAAAGCCAAACCCAACAACGGATAGCAGTCTAATCCGGCTCGGGAGGTGGAGGCGGAAGCGGGGGCGCCATGCGGAGAGCCATCGAGCGAAGGTTGGCGATGATGCTGTTGATGGCGTCTCGGTCGGAGGAGCGGCTAAGAGGCCGCTAGAGCTGCATGAAACCACACATTTTAAAAACTGCGTCAGTGGCACGTCGGAGAGGCACACGCAGGATCACAAGCTTGTTGCGGACAGTCCAGAGATTCCACGTGAGCACCCCAATGGTCAGCCACCTAATGTGGCGTGCCGACGAGGGGACGGACTGAATCTCCGCGAAGAGGTCACGGACATTGGTATGGCACCAATTACCACCGACAACGTCGCGAAAGCAACTCCAGAGGAATTGGGCTGTGACACAAGTGAAGAAGATGTGATTCGAGTCCTCCATCACGTCGCACAAGGGGCAGATCCCATCTCCAGGGCCATTGTGTTTGAGCACCTCCACCCCTGAAGGCACCCTACCCCTAATCCATTGCCACAGGAAAATTTTGATTTTGAATGGAAGCCTAATGGCCCGCACTGCAGTGAGGGCCGCCGGGGCAGTCGACAGGGCGATGGCCTGATATAGAGACCTAGTGGAGAAGCGGCCCGAGGGTTCCAGGCGCCACGACATGCGGTCCGAGGCAGTATCAACGTCAGGCGTGTGTAGGGCGATGCAATACAGCATCTCATCCCAGGAAGCGATCTCAGGGGGGGGGGGGCAAAGGGGCGTCGGAACGCGAGGCGCCCTAAGTCCAAAAGGGCGACCTCGACCGAGAGCCTAGGCTCCACCGCGATGGAGAATAAGTTCGGGAAGCGGGCAGCGAACGGCAAGTCACCGACCCATCTATCAAATCAGAACAGCGTATCGGAACCGGATCCGATCGAGATGGAAGATCCAATGCGAAGGACAGGGAGCAGCTGGATGACCGATTGCCAGAACTGAGAGCCTCCGGAGCGTTGGCAGAAGGCCAGCGGCTGACCCCTAAGGTACTTGTTCCTAATGATGTCCAGCCAGAGGCCACCGTCACCAATGGCAATCCTCCACAGCCACCTGGTCAGCAAGGCGATGTTCATGGGCTTCGACGACATGATCCCCAGACCACCCTGGTCACGGGGCTTGCAGATGTCGGTCCAGCTGACCATGTGGTATTTTTGCTTATCGCCCTCGCCGGCCCAGTAGAATCTAGACTGGTACTTGGCAATCTCGTGGTGCAGGGTCTAATGAAGACTGTAGAAGCTCATCAAGAACATGAGGAGGCTGGACAGGGAGTAATTGATGAGCACGGTCCTGACCGCCTTGGACAACCACCGTCCTTGCCATGGTTCAATCCAATGTTGGAGCGTGGTCACCGTAGGCCGCAAGTCCGCGACGGATAGGCGCGAGTCACTAATGGGCACCCCCAGGTAGGAGGAGGGGAATTGCCCAAGCTGGCAGTTGAGGCGGTCGGCAATGAGCTGGGCCTCGTCGGGTGAGTAGCCAAGGATCATCACTTCACTCTTGTCGAAGTTGATCTTGAGCCCCGACATCTGCTGAAAGCATAGGAGGAGGAATTTGAGGTTGATAATGTCGTCCTCGGAACCCTCCACCATGATAATAGTATCATCAGCATATTGCAGGAGGGAGACCCCTCCCCCTCCCACGAGATGAGGGACCACTCCATGGATGTGGCGGCCGCCTTGGCCTCATCGAGGATGGTGGCAAGGGCGTCAACCACCATGTTGAACAAGAAGGGGGAGAAGGGATCCCCTTGTCTAACCCCAGAAAGGGTGGGGAAGTACGGTCCGGCCTCCCCATTGATGTTAACCACGGTTCGGCCGGACGAGACCATCTGCATAACTCGGGTAACCCACCAGTCATCAAAGCCCTTCCTGAGAAGCACTTCCCGAAGGAAGGTCCAGGAAATAATATCATAGGCCTTGTGGAAGTCGATCTTCAAGAAGACCGCACGCTGCCGCCTAGTGCGCACCTCGTGCAGGACCTCATGGAAGACCAAGACCCCATTCAGGATAAATCGGCCTCGAATGAAGGCCGATTGGTTAGGATGAGTGATGCGGTCAGCTAACAGGATCACCCTATTGGCGTACCCCTTAGCTAGTATACGGAAGATCACATTGATCACCGTGATCGGCCGGAATTGGCGAATGTTGGAGGCTCCGGCCACCTTGGGAATCAAGGTAATGTTCCCATAGTTGAGGCGGGAGAGGTCAATGGTTCCCACATAGAAATCATCGAACAGGGCCATCACCTCCGGCTTAATCACATCCCAGAAGGTCTGGAAGAACTTCACCAGGAGGCCATCGGGGCCAAGAGCGGAAGCAGGGTTCATACCCTTGATGGCCGCCCATACCTCGTCCTCCGAGAATGGGGCAGTGAGCGCCGCGTTCTCCGAGTCGGATTCGCGCTGGTGAATATCCCAGAAGGACGGGGCCAAGGACAGCCTGCCCCGAGGGGGGTGAGAATAAGGCTTTGAAAAAGCCGTCTACGTGGGCGCGGATCTCAGCGGGACGCTGGAGGAGGGTCTCTCCATCCCAGAGGAGGGGGATGGAATTGCGACGACGACGGCCGTTCGCAATGGCCTGGAAGTATGCCGTGTTGGCATCACGCCGCAAAACCCAGCGCTGGGTGCCACGCTGGCGCCAGAAGGCCTCCTCATCTGTGTAGATCACCGTCAGCTGGTCCTCCAGATCGTATCGAAGGATCCACTCGTCAGGAGTCAGGCCAGAGGTGTCTGCCCGAAGGTCTAGGGCCTGCATGGATTCGAGGAGTCTCCGTTTCCGCTCACGAAGATTTCGACCCAAGTTGGCACCCCAACCCTTCATAAACTGGCGGCTAAGCTTAGCACAAACCTTCCAGGAATCGACGACAGAGACTGAGCGATGGGGGGAGTCACGCGCTGCCACCCAGCGAGCGCGCACCGCATCAGCAAAGCCGGCCTGATTAAGCCAAAAGGCCTCGAACCGAAATCTCGATGGAGGGGGGGGGTCTATCGTTCTCCGAAGATAGCAGAAGGGGGACGCGGTCTGAGCCAATGCGGGTAATGGCTCGGAGGGAGGCAAGGGGGCATTTGAGCTCCCATTCCGGAGCCACGAAGATCCGGTCCAGGACTGCCATCGTCGGGTCGGCCTGGCGGTTGGTCCATGTGAATGTGGCGCCAACCCGATCTAGCTCTCGCAGGCCGAGATCCGCGATGCAATCATTGAAGAGCTGCATGCGTGGGAAGGTTGATGTGGAGGATGCCGAGGAGCGGCTTCAGGAGCATGCGACAATGGTGCAGAGGACGCGGGTTGCCTTTGGCACCGCGGCTGGAATCCTCTGGTTCAAACTCATGGACATATTTTAAATTCGTAATTTTTTCTTTAGATTTGAGCACATTTTTTTGAATTCACAAACATTTTACGAAATCCGACATTTTTCAAATTCGTTAAAAAAATTTAAACTTTGAAACGTTTCTTCAAATTCTAAACATTTGGAACATTTTTGAAAATTTGAAACATTTTTTGAAATCCAAGAGCTTTTTTAAAATTCATGAACATTTTTCAAATTTTCATGAAGATTTCTGAAATTCGAGTCTTTTTAAAACTTCGAATATTTATAAATAAAAAAGAAAAGAAAAGAGAAACAAGAAAGTTTTAGTAAAAAAATGAGAACAACTAGAGCGCCCAACCCTCAATGGGCCAACCCATAGTACGCGGGGAATAGGAGGTCCCTTTGGCAGGTAGTCTTCTCGTAGCTATTATTTTTTGCCTTAAACGACGCAAGAGGATTCGATAGCGTTGAGAGCTACAGTGTCGGCCGGCCCGTTACGCACGTGCAGCCTTGAAAAAGTGAAAAGAAATAGGAGAACCTCGGATTAGGGCGTGTTTGGATCCCATCCTGGTAGCGCATAGCCTGGCCTACTGTGTGCCTGGAAGCTGCCTGAACGATGTTTGGTTGGCAGCCTGGAAATGCCTGTACTAGCCTGGCCTGGAATGTCTTTTCACGTGTTTAGCCTGGCCATAAGTTCAGACATGTGCTTAGCCTAGCTCAGGCATAGGAAGTTGGACGTGTGGCGTATATAAAATCTGCCTGGAGCTACTAATCAGGTCTTAGCATATGTATACTTTTAGTTTGGTAGCCAGCAGGCCAGGTCATGAACCAAACGCCTAGACCATAGGCTAGCCTAACCAAGCAATAAAATAGCATCTTTCTAGGCACGTCCCAGGCAGCCATTTATCCTAGGCACATCGTTGTGGACATCAACGAAACTGGCCATCAATCCCTGGTCTCCTCCTTGTCGCGAGGCGCTCCTAGCCACTACACTAATGTCGATTTCGTGTTAATGTACTTGTCCGCGCCCTACTTGAGGCTTTTTCGAGGCCTTTTTTCCCCCTGTTTTTTCTTTTCTTTCTTTTATTTGTTTGTTCTCCATTTTTTTTTCATTCTATCTTACATTTTGTTTCTTAGTTTTTGGATTTTTACCTTTTGTTTCTTCTTCATGTTTTGTTTGGTTTTCCTTTTTCTTCTTCATCTTTTGTTTTTTTTATGTTTGTCTTCGGTTTCACTTTATATTTTCGTATGTCTCAAAAACATTTTCTTAGTAAGTGATCAACATTTTTGTATACACGTTCAACATTGTTCAAACGTTTTTTTTAAATACTTGTTTAACATTTTAGTACTTATTCAATATTTTTCAAATACTTGTTCAACATTTTTCATTACTCCTTCAACATTTTTTAATACTTATTCAATATTATGAAATACTTGTTCAACATTTTGAATACTTATTCAACATTTTCAAATACTTGTTCAACATTTTTCGAATACACGTTCAACAATTTTTAATACTTAGTCAACATTTGTCAAATACTTATTCAGCATTTTTAATACTTATTCAAAATTTTCAAATAGTTGTTCAATACTTTTCAAATAATTATTTAACATTTTTAATACTTATTCAATATTTTTCAAATACTTTTCAACATTTTTCAAATGTGTTTTTGAAGAGTGTTTTTGTATATATATATAGAATATTTTAAAGTATAAAGAAAAGTACAAAAATAAAGCAAAAAAAACAAGAACATGAAAAAAGGGCCGCGGCCTCCTGTGTGGCGGGGCCAGCCAATTTGGGCTCCCCCCGACGTGAGGCTTGCCCCTATACTCGCTTAAAGTGAGACATAGGCCCCCCCTGTAGTCTTGGCGTGCGTTATTGTGTCTCTCTACAACTCATCTTCTTCATTTTATCTCATTCCTCCGAGTTCCTGTGTAATTCGAGCTATACTCCGTGAATTAGTAATCAATTGAGCGAGTTAGTACAAAGATCTTAACACTAGCGGTAGCCCGTAGTAAACTTGCTTCTGTCTCGGTTGCGGCTTTGTTCAATTTGGACTCAACGACGAGCCCAGGTTGAGAACACATGCAATCCTAATGTTCGGCCTCCAGTGACCGTCACGCAAAGTTAAGATGATTAACGAAGATACTGCTTGCGGATTGTGAGGACATGAGTTATAAGCACAAATGTCCCTACCCATCCCTGAGCATGGTGTGATACGTCCCCAACATATCTACTTTTCCAAACACTTCCGCTCTTGTTTTGGACTCTAATATGCAAGATTTGAATGAAACTAACCCGGACTGACGCTGTTTTCAGCAGAACTATCATGGTGTTATTTTTGTGCGGAAATAAAAGTTCTCGGATTGAGCTGAAAATTGACGGAGAATTATTTTGGAATATATAAAAAATATTGGCAAAGGAACCAACAACAGAAGACCCATGAGGTGGCCACGATCCAGGGGGCGCGCCTACCCACCAGGGTGCGCCAGGGTGGCTCGTGGGCCACCTAGCAAGCCTCCGACGCCCATCTTATGATATAAGGTGTCTTCTGCCCTAAAAAAAATAATAAAAAAAGATTCATCGCATTTTACGAGACGGAGCCGCCGCCACCTTCTGTTCTTCCTCGGAAGGGCTGATCTGGAGTCCGTTTGGGTCTCCAGAGAGGGGAATTCGTCGCCATCATCATCACCAACCCTTCTCCATCAACAATTCCACGATGCTCACCAATGGGAGTGAGTAATTCCTTTGTAGAGTTATTTACCATTGGTGAGCATTTGAGGCTAGGGTAACAACTTGATACCACTGAGGCAGGGCACAAAAAACCACCAACAATGCGCCTAACGCGTAATGCGGAGCACTGACGCTGGGGTTTGGCCGCGAAAACAGCGAAACCGACAGGTGGGGCTCGCCTGTCGGGTTGACGTGGCAAAGACCAAAATTTTTGACCGGCTGATGTGGCAAATGAGATACGGGCCCCACCTGTCAATGACTCGAAAGTCATCTTCTTCACAACATTTTTTCTATGGAGCATTCCATCGAGCACCTTGTGTGCGTTTGTCCTCTGGGCACAAAAAAATTCATAGCACGTCATGGTCAAGCTGCTTCGCCAGCCGCCGCACAAACCGCCCCTCACCTCGCCGGAGGTGGAGCCACACCTCCCAACTCCTGGCCCCCGCCACGCCGCCCAGCCACTGGTCCACGCCGCACCGGAGGTGGAGCCATGCCGCGCAGCTCCTGGTCCATGCCGCGGCGGAGGTGGAGCGAGGTTGACTCCGACGCGCAGCTCACCACGGGCCTCGCCGCACTGCTCGTGCTCCGGCTCTTCGACGCACTCGCGAGGGACGTCGCCATGGGGCGTCGTCGCCAAGCTGTGACCACGGGAGGAAGGGGCGAGTAGCTCACCTCGAGCAGTATGTGTGCTCGGACGTGCTGACGCCGGGCGTTAATAAGATGACCGTCACCGTCCATGGCGGACTCGCCAGCGAACTCCGTCGCGCCGCCCGCCGCTGTCGCAGCATCCAGGAGGAAGCGCGGAAGTTGCACCTCCTGCTGGCCATGCCCATAGGCTAGCACGCCGACGCCAGGAGTGAGGCGGCCCTGGGCTAGCGCGAGCAGGGCTCGGCTGCCGTGGCCATGGAGCTCTTGGCTCGGCTGTCCATGCCGACGAAGACGGTGGCAATCTTCGAGGGTTCATAGCGCGTGCACAAGCTGAGGCGGCCCGGGGCTAGCTTGAGCAGGGGTTCGGCCGCCATGGTCATGGAGCTCTCGGCTCGCATGGGCAGTGATGGATAAGGCGCCCACAAGCTACTCGATGCAATGCTCCAAAGAAATAAAGACGGGATGAAGATGAACGCATAGTCAATGACAGGCAGGGCCCGCATCTCATCTGCCACCTCACCTGGTCAACACTTTCTTTTGTGCTTGGTCCTTGCCACGTCAGCCCGACACGCTGGCCCCACCTGTCGGTTCCGCTGTTTTCACGGCCGAACCCCAGTGTCAGTGCTCCGCGTTACGCATTAGGCGCATTGTTGGTGGTTTTTTGTGCCCTGCCTCAAATGTGGTACCAAGTTGTTACCCTAGCCCCAATTGTGGTGGTTTCGGGTAAATAACTCTCCTTTGTAGGATTGCTGGACGGTGATGGGATTGGATGCAATTTGTCATGTAATCAAGTCAATTTGTTAGGGCTTGATCCCTAGTATCCACTATGTTCTGAGATTGATGTTGCTAAGACTTTGCTATGCTTAATGCTTGTCACTAGAGCCCGAGTGTCATGATTTCAGATATTAACCTCTTATGTTTCTACGAATATGAGTGTTTTGGATCCTATTTTGTAAGTTGTATGCACCTACTATGTGTTATGATCCGTAGACCCCAAAATGACAGAAATTGGGATCATCTCCAGTGATGGCCCTAGTATGAGGAGTTCATGTATTCACTATATGTTAATGCTTTGTTCCAGTTCTCTATTAAAAGGAGTCCATAATATCCCTTAGTTTCCCTTTGTACCCCGCTGCCACGGGAGTGTAGGACAAAAGATGTCATGCAAGTTCTTATTATAAACACGTATGACTATATATGGAATACATGCCTACATCTTATTGATGAATTGGTGCTAGTTCTATATCACTCTAGGTTGTGACTGTTCCACGATGAATGTCATCCAAATAAAATACCCATCATTGATCCAATGCCTACTCTTTTTGCATATTGATCTTTGTTAAGTTACTTTCGTTACTACTACTGTTACAATGACTATGAACTGCTACTTTCTGCTATTTCCATTACTGTTGTTACTGTGCTACTAAACACTTTACTACATAAAAGATATCTCCAGGTGTGGTTGAATTGACAACTCAAATGCTAAGGCTCATAAATATTCTTTGGCCCCCCTTGTGTCGAATCAATAAATTTGCGTGAAATACTACCCTCGAAGACTATCGCGAACCCCTATACTTGTGGGTTATCAAGACATTTTTCTGGCGCCGTTGCCGGGGAGCATAACTCTATTTATTGAGTTCACTTGGGATATCTATTGATCACTATGAAGAATCTGAAAGACGCTAAGACCAAGATCATACCCTCTAGGACGAGGGAAGGTAAGGAATTGCCATCTAGCTCTGCACTTGATTCACCTTATGTTTTGAGTAAGCTTGCGACACCACGACCTATTATTCAAACTAATATGTCGCAAGTAATTGATGATGCTAGTTCTGTTTTAAATGAAACTCATGATGATGCTAGTACTTTGCTTGATGAAAATGTGCCACCGGATGAATTTCTTAATGAACAAACTGCTAAGTCCAGAGAACTTGAGAATGCTAAAATTGATGAAAACTATGATTCACCTGCTATGTCTGGATCTCCTGCTAGAATTGTAATGCCTGATGTACCTGATGGCTATTTTATGGATGGGGAGATAGATAGAGACTTTCTTGCTAGTAATGATAGAGATGATCTTAAGAAATTATTGAGTAAACTGAAAGAAAAATCTATGAGGGAGAAAATGAAATGTGATCCTAGGTTTGTTACTTCTCCTATATGTGTTACTGATAAGGACTTTGAATTCTCTATTGATCCTAAATTAATTACTTTGTTAGAATCTAATCCTTTTCAAGGTTATGAACCTGAAACTGTTGTGGCAAACTTTACCGAATTAAATGATATTTCCACCCTATTTGCTAATGAGGAAAAAATTGGCTACTACTCTATCCTTAAGGTTTTTCCCTTCTCACTAAAGGGTGATGCTAAGAAGTGGTTTCATAATCTTGCTCCTGGTTGTGTGCGTAGTCCCGAGGATATGATATATTATTTCTCTGGAAAATATTTTCCTGCTCATAAGAAACAAGCAGCTTTATAGGAAATATTCAACTTTGTGCAAATTGAAGAAGAGAATCTCCCTCAAGCTTGGGGGAGGCTTCTCCAATTACTTAAAGCTTTGCCTGATCATCCTCTTAAGAAAAATGAAATACTTGATATCTTTTATAATGGACTAACCGATGCTTCTAGCGACTACCTAGATAGTTGTGCTGGTTGTGTTTTCAGGGAACGAACTATTGGGCAAGCTGAAGAACTATTGAATAATATTTTGAAGAATGCTAATGATTGGACACTTCCCGAACCACCTCCCGAACCTATTACAAAGAAGAGAGGTATTCTATACCTCAGACCAGAAGATATGCAAGAAGCCAAAAAATCTATGAAAGAAAAAAGGTATTAAAACTGAAGATTTCAAGAATTTACCACCTATTGAAGAAATACATGGACTTGATATCCCTACACAGGTAGTGGAGGTAAATTCTCTTCGTAGATTTGATGAAGGTGATATACCCTATAATAAAACTGCTAGTCAATGCATGGATGAATTTGATAATTACATTGTTAAGAAAGAACATTTCAATATGTATGTTAAGGATCAATTAAAACAAAATGTCATGATGATTGATCGGTTGAGTGACTTGATGTTTGGAATTGCTAATGATGTTAGAGGTTTGGGTAAACATTCATCCATGGTTCATACTCAGTTAGAACAAGTTGCTAAGTCACAAAATGATTTGCTTACTGAAATGAATAATAAATTAAAGGGATTTCTATTCCTGGTTCCTTAGTTGTATCACTCATCCCCACGCTCTTAACTTTTTCTCACTTTTCCCCACTCTCTTGTCCAAAACCCTCAAAAATGGTCACAGCGGAGGATGCCGTCGGGTCAATGGTTTGACCGTTAACTCTGACAAGTGGGGCCGCGTTGGACTGTGTCGCCCGTTGGACCTGACAAGTGGGGCCGCGTTGGACGGTGGCGCTGGTTGGACCATTGGGCTATGGTTTCGTTGGACTATTGGGTCGTTGCATGAAACGCCTGCATGCATGCGCTGATGCACGCCGCCACGATAAGCCTGCTATGCATGCGCGGCATGATCTAGCTGGCCTGCCTGCATGCGCCGATGCGCGCCGCCACAGACGCAGCGACGGTCGCTGCCACTGTTTCCTCTCTTCTCACACGCGTCTCCACCATCCAGGTGCCACAGACCGAGGCGAGGGTGCAGTAGTACGTGCTGGCTTCCCCCACCTTTTTTACCCAACCATGTATCTATGTTATGCTTGCTTCTTTTATGGGAATGAATGTCACTCCCTCCATCTATAAAAGTATGCAATATTTATTTATTTTTTAAAAAAGGCCCCCCCCCCCGCTCCATCTTTTATTATGAAGCATCAGTGAAAACAAAATAGTTTAGGTCGACCTTATTACAATCATCCAGGACACTAGAGAATAGAACCAGCAACCAGAGTTAGCTAAACATAGCTCAGATAGCATAATAGCGAAAGCATGCAATATATATCGTCCCTTATATCCATAGTTCCATACAAAATCATGCAATATATATCCTACGTACTACCTAGTGCACTATGCGTCTTCGTCGTCGGAGATGGCCTGATCCGCCTGCGCCGGAGCCTGGTCCACCTGCGCCTCCTCCTGCACCGCCCGCGCCGCCCGCGCTGACTCCGAGCGGATGGAGTTTAGGATCGCCACCTAGTCGGGCCACAAATGCACGGCCAGCGGTGCCTCCTCCTCCGACTTCTGCGGCTCCTGTGGCGGTGCCTCCTCCTCCGGCTCCTGTGGCTCCTCCTCTGGCTCGGAGTCCCCCATCTCCCCCCTCCTCGAAATCCTCCTCCAGTTCCAGAGGTAGCCTTGCTTGCCTCCGGATTTGGACCTGTCGAAGGAGGAAGAGACGATGTTCGATTGGGTAGTACTGGCGGCGTGGTGGCATGGCTGAGGGGCTCGGAGAGGGGAGTGCTCGGGTGCTGGTGGAGAGAGGGAGCAGGCGGATGAGCTAGGGCTGGGGGACGCCGTCCGGCTTAAATAGCCGCCTATGGATAAGGACGGGGAGCCGGAGCGGTGCCTCCTTCCTCGACAGTCAATGCCCAGCTAAGGCCCAACCAGTACTTGATATTATTTTGCGCGGACGAGTGGGCGAGCAGAACCAACCTCTCGCGGATCACCCAACGATCCAACGATGCAGAGCCGTCCATGTGATCCAACGGTGCGGAGCCTGCACGCAGTCCCTCGGAAATCCATCTAGAAGACCATATCTGACGGTTGTCGCTTGGCGCTAGGGTATAATCGGACCGCTGCAGTTCGACGTTAGGGTTTGAAGAGATGCTGCGGGGTTTTGAGTCGGTCAACGGGGTTATCTTAGGTTTGACCAACTTTCAAATGGCCTTAACTAATTCAAAAAAAAATGAGACCTTCCCAGTTCGTCCTTTCATAAGACATAGTTACCCTAAAAAATATAAGCTTGGTTTAGGGACATTTTTAAGAAAAAACTTTTTTTGAGGTGAGCTACCGTTTCCAAGTTCAAATGAGCAGAACTAAATTGAAAAAAAATCAAAACAATGTAAAACCTGCTCAAAATGCCGTTATATGTGACATGGTCATGGCAAAAAATAATAATCTTGATTTATGGACATTTTCAAGAAAAATCCTTCACACATACGAGCTATCACGTACGGTGTTGTATAGAGTTCGAGAAGAGAGTGGCAATGAGTTTATGTTTACGAAAAAAATCACCAGAACTCCATTTCAGTGTGAGTAAGAATGATCTGAACTTATTCTTCATTTTTTGTAAAATTGAACTGTCTTTATATTAATGGGTTTTGCAATGAAGGGTTAGGGTTAGGGTTAGGGTTTAGGGTTAGGTTTTAGGAGTCTATTTTTGTTTTGTTTGCTGTTAGATCATTCCAACATAGGGTAACATGATCATTACAACTTAGGATCAACTTAGGCCTCTTCCAATGCAAAGGTGTTGAGTGCATTAAATAGCTTAGCAACTGAACTCTCCAATGGATAGGTGCTTAGCTTGTTGTTGCTAAGCTCACTTTATTCATTGATTTAGCACCTACTGTAAGCTCTTTTAGCACGGTGGAGCACTAGGAAGGGCCTTAGAATCAACATGTCGCTTAAAATTCAAATGTTAGTTCAAATTCGTTTTGCCTTAATTAAACATCAAATCACATCATATTCAAACATCACATCACGTCACATGACCATGCATTAGCTTTAATTAAACAATAATGCCGATCATACGTCTCCAACGTATCTATAATTTTTGATTGTTCCATGCTATTATATTATCTATTTTGGATGTTTATATGCATTAATATGCTATTTTATATTATTTTTGGGACTAACCTATTAACCTAGTGCCTAGTGCCAGTTTCAGTTTTTTCCTTGTTTTTGAGTATTGCAGATAAGGAATATCAAACGGAGTCCAAACGGAATAAAATCTTCGCGATGATTTTTCTTGGAACAGAAGAAACCTGCCAGACTTGGAGATGAAGGCAGGAGACCTTTCGGGAGATCACAAGCCTCCAGGGCGCGCCCTAGGGGGGCGCCCCCCTGGCTTGTGGCCCCCCTGCAGGTCCTCCAACCCTAATCTTCGGCCTATAAATTCCCAAATATTCCCCCAATACCCAAAAGAGCCACGGAAATACTTTTCCGCCGCCGGAACCCTCTGTTCCCGTGAGATCCCATTTTGGAGCCTTTTCCGGTAATCTGCCGGAGGGGGATTCGATCACGGAGGGCATCTAGATCAACTCCATTGCCCCTTCGATGATGCATGAGTAGTTCACCTCAGACCTTCGGGTCCATAGCTAGTAGCTAGATGGCTTCTTCTCTCTCTATGTTCTTCAATACCATGTTCTTCATGATCTTCATGGAGATCTATCCGATGTAATACTCTTTTGCGGTGTGTTTGTCGAGATCCGATGAATTGTGGGTTTATGATCATATTATCTATGAATATTATTTGAATCTTCTCTGAATTCTTATATGCATGATTTCATATCTTTGCAAGTCTCTTCAAGTTATTGGTTTGGTTTGGCCAACTAGATTGGTAATTCTTGCAATGGGAGAAGTGCTTGGTTTTGGGTTCAATCTTGCGGTGTCCTCACCCAGTGACAAAGTAGGGGTAGCGAGGCACGTATTTGTATTGTTGCCATCGAGGATAAAAAGATGGGGTTTTCATCACATTGCTTGAGTTTATCCCTCTACATCATGTCATCTTACCTAATGCGTTACTCTGTTCTTCATGAACTTAATACTCTAGATGCAGGCAGGAGTCGGTCGATGTGTGGAGTAATAGTAGTAGATGCAGAATCGTTTCGGTCTACTTGACACGGACGTGATGCCTATATGCATAATCATTGCCTTGGATATCCTCATAACTATGCGCTTTTCTATCAATTGCTCGACAGTAATTTGTTCACCCACTGTATTATTTTCCTTCAAGAGAGAAGCCTCTAGTGAAACCTATGGCCCCCGGGTCTATTTTCCATATTATATTTTCAGATCTATAAACCAAAAATACCATAAATACTTTGCTGCAATCTTTTTTACTTTTGTTTTACTTTTCGTTCTAGTAATCTTCTATATCTATCTCTATCAGATCTCATCCTTGCAAGTAACCGTGAAGGGATTGACAACCCCTTTATAGCGTTCGGTGCAAGTGTTTGATTGTTTGTGTAGGTGCGAAGATTGGGGACTTGCTTGTATGTCCTACTGGATTGATACCTTGGTTCTCAACAACTGATGGAAATACTTATCTACTTTGCTGCATCACCCTTTCCTCTTCAAGGGAAAACCAACGCAAGCTCAAAAAGTAGCAAGAAGGATTTCTGGCGCCGTTGCCGGGGAGATCTACATCAAGCCTACCAAGTACCCATCACAAACTCATCTATTGTATTTACATTATTTGCCATTTGCCTCTCGTTTTCCTCTCCCCCACTTCACCAATTTGCCATTTTATTTGCCTTTTTCTCGCCGGATCTCTTTTTGTTTGCTTGTGTTGCCATGTGCCTTCTATTTGCTTGCATCTTCGCTTGCTAAAAATCTATTGATATGGATCCTCGTCCACTTGCTAATCTTTTCAAAAGGCCAAATTATGATGAACTAATTGCTAGTGAGTTGAGTGCACTTGATTATCTCTAGAATCATGAATCTGAAAATTTTGATGAAGTGTTGAAAGAAGAAATTTAGAAGGTGATTCGTGATAGTCCCTTGAATGATGAGCATGATTGCAATGTCGCTAGTATGAATTCTCTAAATATCCATGATGCTTATTATATGCAAAGCCACAAGTTTGGGGATGCTATGTTTGATGAAGATGATATTTTTTGTCCCCCAAGTTTTGATGAGAAAATTTATTATGATGATTGCATGCCTCCTACTTATGGTGATGGTGATGACACGTATGCTATAATGAGTAATGATAACCATGAAACTTATCATCATGATTTTAATTTGCAATGTGGTTATGTCAATCAAGTGTCTCATGATAGTTATTTTGTTGAGTTTGCTCCCACTACCATGGATGATAAGGAATTTGCTTATGTGGAGAGTAATGAAAATTCTATGCTTGTGAAATATGAAAAGAATGACTTACGTGATAGTTATATTGTTGAATTACTTCATGATGCTACTGAAATTCATTATGAGGGGGGACCATATGCTTGTAGGAATTGCAATAATATCAAGTTTCCTCTCTATGTGTTTAAAGTTTTGAAGTTATGCTTGTTTTGCCTTCCTATGCTAGTTGATTCTTGTTCTCATAAATTGTTTGCTCACAAAATCCCTATGCATAGGAAGTGGGTTAGACTTGAATGTGTTTTTTCATGCTATTCATGATGCTCTTTTGCATATCTCAATTACTACTTTTTATGTGAGCATCATTGAAATCGTTATGCCTAGCTAGGGGCGTAAAACGATAACGCTTGTTGGGAGGCAACCCAATGAATAAATTTATTTTTGCTTTTTACTTTCTGTTTTTGAGTGTTGATACAATTATGACTCTGTTATAATTGTGTTTTAGTGTTTTAATTAGTGTTTGAGCCAAGTAAGACCTTTGGGATGGTCTACGGTGATTGTTGATTTGATTCTGTTGAAAAACAGAAACTTTTGCGCTCAGTCCAGGAATTTTATAAATTCACCAGAGCGTCGAATGAGTCTGAATTTTTTACACAAGATTGATATATAAATTTTACTGATTTTCCTAATTTTTCAGAATTTTAGGAGTTACAGAAGTATTCGAAGTTTACAGATTGCTACAGACTGTTCTGTTTTTGACAGATTCTGTTTTCTTTGTGTTGTTTGCTTATTTTGATGTATCTATGGGTTGTATCGGGGGGTATGAACCATGGATAAGTTAGAATACAGTAGATATTACACCAATATAAATAAAGAATGAGTTCACAACAGTACCTAAAGTGGTGATTTATTTTTCTTATACTAACGGATCTCACGAGTTTTCTGTTGAGTTTTGTGTTGTGAAGTTTTCAAGTTTTGGGTAAAGATTTGATGGACTATGGAATAAGGAGTGGCAAGAGCCTAAGATTGGGGATGCCCAAGGCTACCCAAGCCATATTCAAGGATACCAAAGAGCCTAAGCTTGGGGATGCCCCGGAAGGCATCCCCTCTTTCGTCTTCAATCCATCGGTAAATTTACTTGAGGCTATATTTTTATTCACCACATGATATGTGTTTTGCTTGGAGCGTCTTGTATGATATGAGTCTTTGCTTTTTAGTTTGCCACAATCATCCTTTCTGCACACATATTTTGAGAGGGACACGTATTAATCGTGAATTTATTAGAATACTCTATGTGCTTCACTTATATCTTTTGAGTCAGGCAATGTTGCTCTAGTGCTTCACTTATATCTTTTTAGAGCACGGTGGTGTTTTTGTATAGAAATAATTGAACTCTCGTACCTCACTTATATTATTTTTAGAGTCTTTAAACAGCATGGTAATTGGTTTAGGTTATGAATTTAGTCCTAATATAATGGGCATCCAAGAGGGATATAATAAAAACTTTCATATAAAGTGCATTGAATACTATGAGAAGTTGGATTCCTTGCATATAGTTTTGAGGTATAAAGATGGTGATGTAAGAGTCATGCTAGTGAGTAATTGTGGAATGGTAAAAATACTTGTGTTAAAGTTTGTGATTCCCGTAGCATGCACGTATGGTGAACCGTTATGTAACGAAGTCGGAGCATGATTTGTTTAGTGATTGTCATCCTTTGTGTGAGGGTCGGGAGCGCGCGATGGTTAACTCCTACCAACCTCTCCCCTAGGAGCATGCGTCTAATACTTTGATTCGATGACTAATAGATTTTTGCAATAAGTATTTGAGTTCTTTATGACTAATGTGAGTCCATGGATTATACACACTTTCACCCTTCCACCATTGCTAGCCTCTCTAGTACCGCGCAACTTTCGCCGGTGCATTAAACCCACCATATACCCTTCCTCAAAACAGCCACCATACCTACCTATTATGGCATTTCCATAGCCATTCCGAGATATATTGCCATGCAACTTCCACCATTCCGTTTTTTTATGACACGCACCATCATTGTCATATTGCTTTGCATGATCGTAAGACAGCTAGCATGATGTGTTCATGGCTTGTCCGTTTTTGATGTCATTTGCTACGCTAGATCGTTGCACATCCTGGTACACCACCGGAAGCATTCATATAGAGTCATATCTTGTTGTAGGTATCAAGTTGTAAGTAAATAAAAGTGTGATGATCATCATTATTTGAGCATTGTCCCATGAGAGGAAAGGATGATGGAAGCTTTGATTCCCTCACAAGTAGGGATGAGTCTCCGGACTTTAAAAATAATAAAAGAGGCCAATGAAGCCCAAAAAAAAAAGAGGCCAAAGATGCCCACCAAAATAAAAAAAAATAAAAAAAAATAAGAGAAAAGAGAGAAGGGACAATGTTACTACCTTTTTTCCCACACTTGTGCTTCAAAGTAGCACCTTGATCTTCATGATAGAGAGTCTCCTATTTTTGTCACTTTCATATACTAGTGGGAATTTTTCATTATATAACTTGTCTTGTATATTCCAATGATGGGCTTCCTTAAATTGCCCTAGGTCTTCGTGAGCAAGCAAGTTGGATGCACACCCACTTAGTTTCTTTTTGAGCTTTCATACACTTATAGCTCTAGTGCATCCGTTGCATGGCAATCCCTACTCACTCACATTGATATCTATTGATGGGCATCTCCATAGCCCGTTGATACGCCTAGTTGATGTGAGACTATCCTCTCCTTTTCCACACAACCTCCACCATATTCTATTCCACCTATAGTGCTATATCCATGGCTCACGCTCATGTATTGCGTGAAAGTTGAAAAGGTTTGAAAACATAAAAGGTGTGAAACAATTGCTTGACTTGTCATCGGGGGTGTGCATGATTTAGATACTTTGTGTGGGGAAGATGGAGCATAGCCAGACCATATGATTTTGTAGGGATAACTTTCTAAGGCCATGTTATTTTGAAAGGACACAATTGCTTGTTAGTATGCTTGAAGTATTACTATTTTTATGTCAATATTGAGCTTTTGTTTTGAATCTTATGGATCCGAACATTCATGCCACAATAAAGAATATTACATGGATAAATATGTTAGGCAGCTTTCCACATCAAAAATTCTGTTTTTACCATTTACCTACTCGAGGACGAGCAGGAATTAAGCTTGGGGATGCTTGATACCTCTCCAACGTATCTATAATTTTTGATTGTTCCATGCTATTATATTATCTGTTTTGGATGTTTTATATGCATTAATATGCTATTTTATATTATTTTTGGGACTAACCTATTAACCTAGTGCCTAGTGCCAGTTTCTGTTTTTTTCCTTGTTTTTGAGTATTGCAGATAAGGAATATCAAACGGAGTCCAAACGGAATAAAATCTTCGCGATGATTTTTCTTGGACCAGAAGAAACCTGCCAGACTTGGAGATGAAGGCAGGAGACCTGCCGGGAGATCACAAGCCTGCACTGCGCGCCCTAGGGGGGGGGTGCCCCCCTGGCTTGTGCCCCCCCTGCAGGTCCTCCAACCCTAATCTTCGACCTATAAATTCCCAAATATTCCCCCAATACCAAAAAGAGCCACGAAAATACTTTTCCGCCGCCGGAACCCTCTGTTCCCGTGAGATCCCATCTTGGAGCCTTTTCCGGTAATCTGCCGGAGGGGGATTCGATCACGGAGGGCATCTACATCAACTCCATTGCCCCTCCGATGATGCGTGAGTAGTTCACCTCAGACCTTCGGGTCCATAGCTAGTAGCTAGATGGCTTCTTCTCTCTCTATGTTCTTCAATACCATGTTCTTCATGATCTTCATGGAGATCTATCCGATGTAATACTCTTTTGCGGTGTGTTTGTCGAGATCCGATGAATTGTGGGTTTATGATCAGATTATCTATGAATATTATTTGAATCTTCTCTGAATTCTTATATGCATGATTTCATATCTTTGCAAGTCTCTTCGAGTTATTGGTTTGGTTTGGCCAACTAGATTGGTAATTCTTGCAATGGGAGAAGTGCTTGGTTTTGGGTTCAATCTTGCGGTGTCCTCACCCAGTGACAAAGTAGGGGTAGCGAGGCACGTATTTGTATTGTTGCCATCGAGGATAAAAATATGGGGTTTTCATCATATTGGTTTAGTTTATCCCTCTACATGATGTCATCTTACCTAATGCGTTACTCTGTTCTTCATGAACTTAATACTCTAGATGCAGGCAGGAGTCGGTCGATGTGTGGAGTAATAGTAGTAGATGCAGAATCGTTTCGGTCTACTTGACACGGACGTGATGCCTATATGCATAATCATTGCCTTGGATATCGTCATAACTATGCGCTTTTCTATCAATTGCTCGATAGTAATTTGTTCACCCACCGTATTATTTTCCTTCAAGAGAGAAGCCTCTAGTGAAACCTATGGCCCCCGGGTCTATTTTCCTTTTTATATTTTCAGATCTATAAACCAAAAATACCAAAAATACTTTGCTGCAATCTTTTTACTTTTGTTTTACTTTTCGTTCTAGTAATCTTCTATATCTATCTCTATCAGATCTCATCCTTGCAAGTAACCGTGAAGGGATTGACAACCCCTTTATAGCGTTGGGTGCAAGTGTTTGATTGTTTGTGTAGGTGCAAAGATTGGGGACTTGCTTGTATCTCCTACTGGATTGATACCTTGGTTCTCAACAACTGAGGGAAATACTTATCTACTTTGCTGCATCACCCTTTCCTCTTCAAGGGAAAACCAACGCAAGCTCAAGAAGTAGCAGCCGACCACAGAGGCCGCCGATAGTTCTAGGGCACCCTAGTTCATTTGTTCAAAAAAAACCCTAATTCATAAGTCTGCCATGCATTAAAAATATACACAACGCCGCCCGCCGGTGAAGCCGCCCGCCGCCGTCTTCAGGAGCGCCGTCCTACTCCTCGCCGTCGCTGGTGAGGTCGACGTAGGGAGGCAGCTGCCAAAGGTGGGCTGGTGGCCCCTGCCAGGCCGGAGGCGCTTGCGGCGCCTGCAACACCTCCTCCCATGGCTCCTCCTCCGGTTCGGGTGACCGTGGCAGCGTGGGTGCCCACGGCTGGACAGCCAGTGCGTCGGCCATCTCCGACGCAGTGGCTGACCACCCCCACTTCTGGCCTATCACCGGGGGTTCCACGCCGCAAGGGGCGGCTCCTCCACCACCTCCTCCTTCACCTCCTCCTTGACGACGGCGGCCATCTCCAGCTCAGGGATGGCCACATCGCCGGCCGCAGAGAGGACCATCGCCCTCTCCATGTCCGCCCATTGACGCTCATCGTGCGTGCGCGCGGATTCCTCCATCACACGCCTAATGAGCTCGGCCTCCTCCTCCTCGGTCATCGGAGGTGGTGGTGACGGGGACGTAGATGGTGTCGGGGTGAGGCCGCGGACATGCCTACGACCACGCACTTGGGGCGGGCTAGCGACACGTCGTCGGCGTGGGCTAGGTGGACGACCGGCAAAAAATGACTGCCGCCACAGGTCGTGCTTGTCGCGGAGCCACGTATCCCACAGCGGCGAGTTGATGTCGTACCTTGGGTCATGGAGGTGATTCGGAGACAGGCGCGGCCGCTCACCGGCACCGGAGGGATTGGCACCCGATCCGCGGACAGGTGCCAGTTGTCGGGGAGGTGGGCATTTCCCCCACGGCAATGGCGTCGCCGTCTCCCAGTACCTCTGGCACATTTCCACGCTGACGTACGGGCGCGTGCGCTGCGGGCCGGCCGGCGGACCGAATGCAAATGCGGGCGGAGCGGGTGGTGCGGGCGGAGCGGGCAGAGCAGGTGGTGGTGGTGGTGGGCTCCTAGAGCGACCGGAGTGGCGCCTACCAGAGGATGAGCCGGCCTCGTGGCCGTGCTTACCCTTCCCGGACCACGGCCAGGTCATGGCGACGGCGGCGGGCAAGGGCTTCTAGAACCTGTCGAGGGTGGAGGGGGCAGGATTGGCTTTGGAAGCGAAAGCTACTGTGTGGAGTGTGGACTGGCCGGTCCACGGGTTTCCACTTATAGAAGGACGACGACCCGAAGGTGGGTGGCTGACGACTGGGCCCCGCCGCGCGTGCGCATTTACTTTGGGCGGTTGGGGTAGGTGGGACGCCACCACGAGTCCCCGAGACGACGGCCCGTCTGTCCGTTTTGCCCCAAGCGGACGTGGGCGTACGATTTGGAGTTTCCCTAACAACGCGGCCCCACTCGTCAGAGTTAACGGTTAAACCATTGACCCGACGGCATCCTCCGTTGTGACCTTTGGTGAGGGCTTCGGGCTAGGGAGTGGGGAAAAGTGAGCAAAAGTTAAGGACGTGGGGATGAATGAGCACAGCTAAGGAACCAGGGGCACAAATGTAAAAAACCCTAAATTAAATGATCATGTTGTTAGAGTTATGACTACAGGGAGTAGAATGACACAGGAACCCCTATATCCCGAGGGACATCCTAAAAGGATTGAGCAGGATTCTTAGAACATTAATAATGATACACCTAGTTCATCTAAGAAGAAAAAGAAAAAGAAAAACAATAGAACTTTACATGATTCTAGTGAACCTAAGGTAGCAAAACCTTCTGAGAATCATAATGATGTTTCTATTTCTGATGTTGAGACACAATGTGGTAGTGAACATACACCTAGTGATAATGAAAATGAAGATGTTCATGTTGATGCTCAACCAGATAATGATAAAGAACCTGATAATGAGGTAGAAATAGAGCATGCAGCTGATCTTGATAACCCACCTCCTAAGAATAAACGTTATGAAAAGAGGGGTTTCATTTCTATAAAACATGGTAAAGAAAGAGAGCCATGAGTTCAGAAGCCCATGCCATTCCCTTGTAAGCCTTCTAAAAATAAGGACGAGGAAGAATTTGAGCGCTTTGTTGAAATTCTTAGGCCTGTCTTTTTGCGAACACGTTTAACTAATATTCTAAAGATGACTCCTTATGCAAAATATATGAAATATATTGTCAATAATAAAAGAAAGATACCTGAAGCTGAGATTTCCACCATCCTTGCTAATTACTCTTTTGAGGGTGGAGTGCCTAAGAAATTGGGAGATCCCGAGATACCTACTATACCTTGCTCCATTAAACGAAGTTATGTTAAATCTGCTTTATGTGATCTAGGAGCCGGTGTTAGTGTTATGCCTTTCTCTTTATATAGAAGACTTGATTTGAATAAACTTACACCTACTGAAATATGTTTGCAAATGGCTGATAAATCCACTGCTATACCTATTGGGATTTGTGAGGATGTCCGTGTTGTGGTTGCTAATGTTACTATCTTAATGGATTTTGTTATTCTTGATATGCCCGAGAACGACAACATGTTGATTATCCTTGGTAGACCCTTTTTGAATACTGCAGGGGCTGTTATTAATTGCAACAAAAGCAAGGTTACTTTTCATGTCAATGGTAACCTGCACACGGTTTATTTTCTGAAGAAACAAAGTATGGTGAATAATATCAATTTTGCTGAGCAAATTGCAACAATCACTACTGGAGAGTTTAAAATTCCTCTCCCTCCTGTCAAGAAGAGATATGATATTATTATTATTTGGGAAATGCATATCCCCATTGAGGTAACTTAGTGTCATATGAAAAAAAATCTGTTTCATGTCAATCGAAAACGGTTCGTTAGTAAGAATTTCTCAACTTAATGGATTGTTTTTTAGGAGCATGTGGCCAATAAATTTAGTAATAACAACCTACTATACCCATAGTTTTATTCTCTGTTATTTAATGTTTTAACAAAAAAATTATCACGGGTTTTTGATTTCTAAATTTTCCATGCAATAAAAAAATGATCCGAAAATAAAAGTTCTCAGAATGCCCTGAAAATTAAGTACTATTTCTTCTAGAATAAATAAGAATTTTTGGCACTAAACACACCCTAGGGGTGTGCAACACCTGGCCATGAGCCAGGGGGCGCGCCTACTGATGACCCACAAGTATAGGGGACCAATCGTAGTCCTTTCGATAATTAAGTGTGTCGAACGCAACGAGGAGCACAAGGAAATGACAAGCGATTTTCAGCATGGTATTGTCTGCAAGTGCTATGAGTAACAATGGTAGATAGTTTTGTAGCAAAATAATTCATAACAATTAACTAGTAATAATAGTAACAAAGGTGCAGCAAGGTGGCTTAATCCTTTTTGTAGCAAAGGATAAGCCTGAAAGTTCTCTTATACTCCCTCCGTCCAGAATTACTTGTCGTCAAAATGGAAAGAAATCAATGTATCTAGAACTAAAATACGTCTAGATACATCCATTTCTATGACAAGTAATTCCGGACAGAGGGAGTATAAAGCAAAGTGCTCTCAAGGACACATGGGCATTTTCGTCTAGTCACGTTCATGATGTTTAGTTGATTCACGTTCGTTACTTTGATAATTTGATATGTGGATGGACCGGTGCTAAGGTGATGTTCTTACTTGAACAAAGAACCCACTTATGATTACCCCCTCTCACAAGCATCCGCAACTACAAAAGAAGAATTAAGATAAACTTTAGCATTAAACATGTGGATCCAAATCAGCCCCTAACGGAACAACTCATAAACTAGGGTTTAAGCTTCTGTCACTCTCGCAACCCACTATCTACTTATCATTCCCCAATGCTTTCCTTTAGGCCAAAATATGGTGAAGTGTCATGTAGTCGACGTTCACATGACACCACTAAAGGAAGAGCAACATACACATCATCAAAATATCAAACGAATACCATCATCACATGATTGCTTATAACAAGACTTCTCCCATGTCCTCAAGAACAAAAGTAACTACTCACAAATCATGTTCATGTTCAAGATCAGAGGTGTATGAATATCATTAAGGATCTGAACATATAATCTTTCACCAAATAAACCAACCAGCATCAACTACGGGATGTAATCAACACTACTAGCAACCCACACGTACCAATCTGAGGTATTGAGACAAACATTGAATACAAGGGATGAACTAGGGTTTGAGATGAGATGGTGCTAGTGAAGATGTTGATGAAGATTGATCCTCCCACGATGGAGGAAGTGTTGGTGATGACGATGGCTTCAATTTCCCCCTCCCGGAGGGAAGTTTCCTCAGCGGAATCACTCTGCCAGAGGGCAAAAGTGCTCCTATCCTGGTTCCGCCTCGAGACGGCGGCGCTTGGTCCCGAAGGTATCCTCTTGATTTTTTAGGTCAAAAGCCTTCATATAGCAAAAGAGGGGACCGGAGACCGCCTATGGGACCCACAAGGCATTAGGGCATGCCCAGGGGGGTGGTCGGGCCCTGTTGCCTTGGGAGCGACAGGTGGCACCTCTATGGTACTTCTTGGCTCCAATATTTTTATATCTTCCAAAAATATTCTCCATGAAATTTCAAGTCATTTTGAGTTTAGCAAAATAGGTATCTCTGGTGTAGCTTTTTCAGGTCCAGAATTCCAGCTGCCGGTAATGTTCCTCTCCATGTAATCCTTGTAAATTTAGAGATAAAAAGTATTAAAATTGTATCAAAAAGTGGAATAGTGACCAAAAATAATATAAGTAACAGTAGGAAATCATGATGCAAAATGGACGTATCAACTCCCCCAAGCTAAGACCTCTCTTGTCCTCAAGTGAAAGCCGAACTCGATAATCATGACCACATGCTTAGAGAGAGAGAGAGGGAGAGAGAGAGAGAGAGAGAGGTGTTGATAAAAATAAAATACGGATATGAAAGCATCACTATCATTATCATAACAAAAACGTACTATCATAAAACTTCTGATGAATAAGTAATAATCTATCCACATGCTCAAGTATGAATCTTAAACTTTACTAAAAACTAGCAAACTATGTTCTTAGTCATTGAAACAATTACAATCCATCATATTTTCAGAAAGAGTCTATGTAAGAGCTTTGTTTAGCAAGTTCAAATACTCAACTATCATTTAGTCTTCTATGATTGCTGACACTCACGGGATATTTATGAAGTAAAAAGTTTCAATCAGACACATAGGAAGATAGGGGTTTATAGTTTAACACCTCCCAACATCTTATCTCAGGTATACCTCAACAATAATAACTCATGATCACCTATATCCAACTGGATATATGTGCCCGGATCTTTCCGCACCACATGATGCTGGCAAAGTAGAGAATAATAAGAATGGAATAGGAATTAACTTAATTGACTCTTGCATAAAAGTAAATACATAAAAGTAAAGGATAGGCCCTTCACAGAGGGAAGCAGAGGTTGTGATGCGCTTATTATTTGGACGTGCAAGCTCTTAATGGAAAGGAACATCACTTTTATTGCCCCTTATGATAGCAACCTTTATTATGCAGTCCATCGCTTTTATTTCTTTGCCATCACAAGATCGTACAAAGCTTATTTTCCCTTCCAATAAAAGATCATACATATTTAGGAGCAATTTTTATTGCTTTTGCACCGATGAAAACTTACATGAAGGATCTTATTCAATCCATAGGTAGATATAGTGGACTCTTATTACAAGAAACTGGGTTTAAGTATTTTGGATGCACAAGTAGTATCTCTACTTGGTGCAAAGTTTTTATCTAGCAAAGGATAGGAGCAAACACCACATGTTGGAGGATCCATGACAATATAAGTTCTCCGTGAATATAAGCAAACATAACTCATTACGTTGTCTTACTTGTCCAACATCAACTAATTGATCACGCATAGAATATTTAATGGGGCTCACAATCATAAAAGATGTCCAAGATAGTATATTTATATGTGAGACCTCTCTTTTATTATTACTTTATCATGAATTACATCAATGACTAATGCTATATTTGTTAACTTCCAACAAATTTTACCAATTATAATCTTTTTATGTGAAGTCATTACTCCCCACGGGATTAGCATATGATTTTCCTCATTCTTTTCATTGCTGTGGTTGATGCAAGAAAGTAAAGCAAACAAACTCAAACTAATATTTATTATATAACTCAAACACATGATTACATAGATAGATAGATAGACCACAAAGCAATCACTAGAAGCTAAATCATACTGAAACTTTATTCTTCTAAATCACGAAATAACTAAGGATCGAACTAAGATAGATGATGATAATAAAAGTGATAGTGATACGATACCGGGGCACCTCCCCCAAGCTTGGAACAAGTTAAGGGTGGTGCCCATACCCGTGTACTCAAGTTTCCTTCTTGGGTGTTGGTGATGATGAAGTGGTGTACTTGATATTCTCCATAATGGATAGTAAGGCTTGATAAGTCTCCAACGTATCTATAATTTTTAATTGCTCCATGCTATTATATTATCATTCGAGGATACTTTTTAGGCATTTACTTGTTATTTTATATTATTTTTGAGCACTAACCTATTAACCCGGTGCCAGTTGCTGTTTTCTGCATGTTTTTGGCCTTTCAGGAATAATGTACCAAACAAAGTCTAAATACCCCGAAACTTTTTGATGATTTTTTCTGGACCAAAATAAGACCTGGAAGCTTCGGAGGAAGACCGGAGGGCACACTAGGTGCCCCCAAGCCAACAGGGCGCGCCCAGGGGGTGGCAGCTTCCTGATGGCTTGGGGCCACCCTCCCCGATCTCCTGGCCCTGATCTCTGGCCTATAAATTCACATATATTTTGAAAACCCTAGAGAGCCTCCAGAAACACTTTTTCCGCCGCCGCAAGTCTCTGTTCCGTAGTGTGCCCATCTGGAGCGCTGTTTTGGTGTCCTGCCGGAGGGGGCACTACTAGGAGAAAGCTTATAGATACAACCTTTGCAGTAGCTCGGGGTAGGGGAGCATCGCTAATGCTACTTAGTAGTAGCGCGTTGTACGCACCCGAGCTACAAGTAGGGATATAGTAGTAGCGCGGCCGACGGACCGGCGCTACTGCTAAGTGGTCCCATCGTCACCCACCGGGGCTGCCCATAGTAGTAGCGTTCGGCAAAAACCAGCGCTACTACTATTCACATAGCAGTAGCGCGTGCCTATGGCCCACCTCTACCGCTATGTTTGCAGGGTGCCAACAGGTGGACCCCACTTAGCAGCAGCGCTGGGCCACCGACAAGCACTACTGCTATAATGCTATGCAGTAACGCGTTTTTCATCCCGCGCTACTGCTATGCGTAGCATCCACCTTTTCTCCCACCCCCTCCCCCTTTCCCCTCTCCCTCCTCTACCTCCCTCACTTAGTTCTTCCTTCTCCTACCTATCTTCTCTCCCCATTAATGCGCCCATCCACCATCTCCTCCATTAATGACCTCTCTTCTCTCTAGCTTCTTCCTCACTTTATTTGTCTCTCCTTCCTTCCTTTTGCTCATTCCTACCTTTGTCTCACTAGCTAGCTATCCCTCCCTCTCCACTAGTTAGGTAGAGCATCTCCTTCCAACTGGATCTACCCATTTTAGGAGTAAGCCATGCATCTTTGTCCACTACTTTCGATCCCTAGATAACGGGACCGGACATCTACCGTGTGCTCGATCCCTCTCTCGGGACGATAGGTGAGTAAAAAGTTGTGCTTTGCAAGAATGGAAATATGTGTGTTTGCGCTATGATGGTGGGAATGTGCGTGTGGCATGAGTTACCGCCTATGTGTATTTGTCGAATCGTGCGTGACATGAGTTGCTTATATTTTGCCGAAATGTCGATTTATTTCCATTTCGGCAAATTCCGGGCAAAGTCTATATGCCCTATTTTTAGGGAAGGTTAGGCCGAATTTTTGTATGACTTTGATGTATGCATATATATGCATGCATGGTAATAATTCTTTTGCTTATTATACCGTGCAGGCAATCATGAAGGTCAGTGGAAGGGTGGTGGAAAGATGGCTGTGATCCACGGTGCACGACATGTGTTCAAATAACCGGACTGGGGTTTTATGTCCCTGTAGAAGATGCAAACTAATCATTATCTTGGACCCCTTTGACCGTGGCAGTTTGAAGGCGCACCTATTCATGCATGGTTTCATGGATGGCTATACTCGGTGGATAATTGAACCTTAGCAGTAGTGCGGGGTAGGGGAGCATCGCTAGTGCTACTTAGTAGCAGCGCGTTGTACGCACCCACGCTACAAGTAGGGATATAGTAGTAGCACGGGCGGCGGACCGGCGCTACTGCTAAGTGGTCCCATCGTCACCCACCGGGGCTGCCCATAGTAGTAGCGTTCGGCAAAATCCAGCGCTACTACTATTCACGTAGCAATATCGCGTGTTTTTGGCCCACCGCTACCGCTATGTTTGCACGGTGCTAGCAGGTGGACCCCACTTAGCAGCAGCACTGGGCCACCGACAAGTGCTACTGCTATAGTGCTATGTAGTAGCGCGGTTTTTTATGCCGCGCTACTGCTATGCGTAGCATCCACCTTTTCTCCCACCCCTCCCCCTTTCCCCTCTCCCTCCTCTACCTCGCTCACTTAGTTCTTCCTTCTCCTACCTATCTTCTCTCCCCATTAATGCCCCCATCCACCATCTCCTCCATTAGTGACCTCTCTTCTCTCTAGCTTCTTCCTCACTTTATTTGTCTCTCCCTCCTTCCTTTTCCCCACTCCAACCTTTGTCTCACTAGCTAGCTCTCCCTCCCTCTCCACTAGTTAGGTAGAACATCTCCTTCCAACTAGATCTACCCATTTTAGGAGTAAGCCATGCATCTTTGTCCACTACTTTTGATCCCTAGATAGCGGCACCAGCCATCTACCGTGTGCTCGATCCCTCTCTCGGGACGATAGGTGAGTAAAAAGTTGTGCTTTGCAAGAATGGAAATATGTGTGTTTGCGCTATGATGGTGGGAATGTGCATGTGGCATGAGTTGCCGCCTATGTGTATTTTTTGGATCGTGCATGACATGAGTTGCTTATGTTTTGCCAAAATGTCGATTTATTTCTTTTTCGGCGAATTTCGGGCAAAGTCTATATGCCCTATTTTTAGGGAAGGTCATGCCGATTTTTTGTATGACTTTGATGTATGCATATATATGCATGCATGGTAATAATTCTTTTGCTTAGTATACCACGCATGCAATCATGAAGGTCAGTGGAAGGGTGGTGGAAAGATGGTTGCGATCCGCGGTGCATGACATGTATTCAAATAACCGGACTGGGATTTTATGTCCGTGTAGAAGATGCAAACTAATCGTCATCTTGGACCCCTTTGACCGTGGCAGTTTGAAGGCATACCTGCTCATGCATGGTTTCATGGATGGCTATACTCGGTGGATAATTGAAGATGATGATGAGGATGTCCACATGGCAGGCAATAACGACGACATGGGGCTAGACGAAGAGATGACCGACGATGAACCAGAAGACAAGGGCACAGGAAATGGCGGCGGAGAAGAGGCCGTACACGGTGGGGAAGAGGCCGGACACGGCGGAGAAGAGGCGGATACGCCACAGTTTTCGATGCAACTAAGTTCAGTCATGCAGGACCCTCATGTTCGAGACCTGCTTCGCAAGAATATGACTAGTGACAGAGCTGCTTCTAGAGAGGAGGCCAAGCTGGCGCAACTAGAGGTAGACTTGAAGACTCCATTTTATGACGGTTCCGATCCCGAGGTGACCCGCTTGAGTTTCACGCTTGAACTTCTAAAGATGAAGGCAAAAAACAAATGGACAGACGCAAGCCTCGATGAGCATTTGAAGTATCTACATAATAAAGTTCTTCCTACGGGGAACTGATACGTCTCCAACGTATCTATAATTTTTGATTGTTCCATGCTATTATATTATCTGTTTTTGATGTTTTATATGCATCAATATGCTATTTTATATTATTTTTGGGACTAACCTATTAATCTAGAGCCTAGTGCCAGTTTCTGTTTTTTCCTTATTTTTGAGTATTGCAGATAAGGAATATTAAACGGAGTCCAAACGGAATAAAATCTTCGGAATGATTTTTCTTGGACCAGAAGCAACCCAGCAGACTTGGAGACGAAGGCAGGAGATCTGCCGTGGCGTCACAAGCCACTAGGGCGCGCCCTAGGGGGGGGCACGCCCCCTGGCTTGTGGCCCCACGGTAGCCCTCCTAACCCTATTCTTCGGCCTATAAATTCCCAAATATTCCCTGGATACAATAAAGAGCCACGAAAATACTTTTCCGCCACCGGAAGCCTCTGTTCCCGTGAGATCCCATCTTGGAGCCTTTTCCGGTAATCTGCCGGAGGGGGATTCGATCACGGAGGGCATCTACATCAACTCCATTGCCCCTCCGATGATGCATGAGTAGTTCACCACAGACCTTCGGGTCCATAGCTAGTAGCTAGATGGCTTCTTCTCTCTCTTTGTTCTTCAATACCATGTTCTTCATGATCTTCATGGAGATCTATCCGATGTAATACTCTTTTGCGGTGTGTTTGTCGAGATCCGATGAATTGTGGGTTTATGTTCAGATTATCTATGAATATTATTTGAATCTTCTTTGAATTCTTATATGCATGATTTCATATCTTTGCAAGTCTCTTCGAGTTATTGGTTTGGTTTGGCCAATAAATTGGTAATTCTTGCAATGGGAGAAGTGCTTAGTTTTGGGTTCAATCTTGCGGTGTCCTCACCCAGTGACAAAGTAGGGGTAGCGAGGCACGTATTTGTATTGTTGCCATTGAGGATAAAAAGATGGGGTTTTCATCATATTGCTTGAGTTTATCCCTCTACATCATGTCATCTTACCTAATGCGTTACTCTGTTCTTCATGAACTTAATACTCTAGATGCAGGCAGGAGTCGGTCGATGTGTGGAGTAATAGTAGTAGATGCAGAATCGTTTCGGTCTACTTGACCCAGACGTGATGCCTATATGCATAATCATTGCCTTGGATATCTTCATAATTATTCGCTTTTCTATCAATTGCTCGACAGTAATTTGTTCACCCACCGTATTATTTTCCTTTATGAGAGAAGCCTCTAGTGAAACCTATGGACCCTGGGTCTATTTTCCATATTATATTTTCAGATCTATAAACCAAAAATACCAAAAATACTTTGCTGCAATCTTTTTACTTTTTGTTCTACTTTTCGTTTTAGCAATCCTATCTATCTATCTCTATCAGATCTCATCCTTGCAAGTAACCGTGAATGGATTGACAACCCCTTTATAGCGTTGGGTGCAAGTGTTTGATTATTTGTGTAGGTACATCTATTGGGGACTTTCTTGTATCTCCTAATGGATTGATACCTTGGTTCTCAACAACTGAGGGAAATACCTATCTACTTTGCTGTATCACCCTTTCCTCTTCAAGGGAAAACCAACGCATGCTCAAGAAGTAGCAAGAAGGATTTCTGGCACCGTTTTCGGGGAGATCTACATCAAGCCTACCAAGTACCCATCACAAACTCATCTCTTGCATTTACATTATTTGCCATTTGCCTCTCGTTTTCCTCTCCCCCACTTCTAAAACGATTTTCAGAAAATACCAAAAAGATTTGCCTTTTTTATTTGCCCTTCTTCCGTTCGTCTTTTCGTTTGCTTTTCGTTTGCTTGTGTGCTTGATTGCTTGCTTTGTCACGATGACTCAAGAGAATACCAAGTTGTGTGACTTTTCCAATACTAATAATAATGATTTTATTAGTACTCCGATTGCTCCCGCCACTAGTGCCGAATCTTATGAAATTAATGCCGCTTTGCTTAATCTTGTTATGAAAGAACAATTTTCTGGCCTTTCCAGTGAAGATGCCGCATCCCATCTAAATACTTTCGTTGAGTTGTGTGATATGCAAAAGAAGAAAGATGTGGATAATGATATTGTTAAATTGAAGCTATTTCCATTCTCACTACGAGATCGTGCTAAAACTTGGTTTTCATCTTTGCCTAAAAATAGTATTGATTCATGGAATAAGTGTAAAGATGCTTTTATTTCCAAGTACTTTCCGCCCGCTAAGATCATCTGCCTTAGGAACAATATAATGAATTTTAAGCAACTTGATCATGAGCATGTTGCCCAATCTTGGGAGAGGATGAAACTAATGATTAGAAATTGCCCCGCGCATGGTTTGAGTTTATGGATGATTATACAAATTTTCTATGCGGGATTGAATTTTGCTTCTAGGAATCTCTTAGATTCCGCCGTGGGTGGTACTTTTATGGAAATCACATTAGGAGAAGCTAGTAAACTCGTAGATAATATTATGGCAAATTACTCTCAATGGCATATCGAAAGATCTCCTACTAGTAAAAAAGTGCATGCTATTGAAGAAATAAATACTTTGAGTGAAAAGATGGATGAATTGATGAAATTGTTTGCTAGTGAGAGTGCTCCTATTGATCCTAATGATATGCCTTTGTCTTCTTTGATTGGGAATAATAATGAATCTATGGATGTGAATTTTGTTGGTAGGAACAATTTTGGTAATAACGCGTATAGAGGTAATTTCAATCCTAGGCCGTTTCCTAGTAATTCCTCTAATAATTATGGTAATTCCTACAACAACTCTTATGGAAATTATAATAAGATGCCCTCTGATCTTGAGAATAATATTAAAGAATTTATTAGTTCGCAAAAGGCTTTCAATGCTATGATTGAAGGAAAATTGCTCAAGATTGATAATTTGGCTAGGAACGTTGATAGAATTTCTCTTGAGATTGATTCTTTGAAAATTAGATCTATTCCACCCAAGCATGATATTAATGAGTCTTTAAAAGCTATGAGAATTTCTATTGATGAGTGTAAGGAAAGAACCGCTAGAATACGTGCTAAGCGTGAATGGCTTGAAAAAGTGTGTTCTCGTTATAATATTGATGAAGATCTTAAAGTGATTGATGTGACTCCTATTGAATATTTGTTTTCTAATATAAATCTTGATAAAGATGGGACTGGAGATGAGTCAACTTTAGTTAAAAGGCGTCCCAATGATTCGGAGTTTATAGATCTTAATGCTAAGATTGATAAAAGTGGGATTGAAGAGGTCAAAACTTTAGATAGCAATGAAGCCACTCTTTTGGATTTCAAGGACTTTAATTATGATAGTTGTTCTTTGATTGATTGTATTTCCTTGTTGCAATCCATGTTGAATTATCCTCATGCTTATAATCAAAACAAAGCTTTTACTAAACATATCGTGGATGCTATGATGAAATCTTTTGAAGAAAAACTTGAGTTGGAAGTTTCTATACCTAGGAAGCTTTATGATGAGTGGGAACCTACTATTAAGACTAAGATTAAAGATTATGAGTGCCATGCTTTGTGTGATTTGGGTGCTAGCATTTCCACGATTCCGAAAACTTTATGTGATGTGCTAGGTTTCCGTGAATTTGATGATTGCTCTTTAAATTTGCATCTAGCGGATTCCACTATAAAGAAACCTATGGGAAGGATTAATGATGTTCTTATTGTTGCAAATAGGAATTATGTGCCCTTAGATTTAATTGTTCTTGATATAGATTGCAATCCTACATGTCCTATTATTCTTGGTAGACCTTTCCTTAGAACGATTGGTGCAATTATTGATATGAAGGAAGGAAATATTAGATTCCAATTTCCGTTAAGGAAAGGCATGGAACAATTTCCTAGAAAGAAAATAAAATTACCTTATGAATCTATTATGAGAGCTACTTATGGATTGCATACCAAAGATGACAATACCTAGATCTATTGCGTTATGCCTAGCTAGGGGCGTTAAACAATAGCGCTTGTTGGGAGGCAACCCAATTTTATTTCTATGCTTTTGTTTTTGCTTCTCTTTTTGAGTTTTCCACACATTATTACCTCTGTATTAATTGTGTTTTCTTGTTTAAATTAGTGTTTGAGCCAAGTAAGACCTTTGGGATGGTCTACGGTGTTTGTGATTTGATTTTGCTGAAAAACAGAAACTTTTGCTCTCAGTCCAGGAATTTTGTAAATTCACTGGAACGTGCTTTTGATCTGAAATTTTTACACAAGATTGATATACAAATTTCCCTGATTGTACTAATTTTTCAGAATGTTTGGAGTTACAGAAGTATTCGAAGTCTATAGATTGCTACAGACTGTTCTGTTTTAGACAGATTCTGTTTTCTTTGTGTTGTTTGCTTATTTTGATGTATCTATGGGTTGTATCGGGGGGTCTGAACCATGGAGAAGTTGGAATACAGTATATATTACACCAATATAAATAAAGAATGAGGTCACAACAGTACCTAAAGTGGTGATTTATTTTTCTTATACTAACGGATCTCATGAGTTTTCTGTTGAGTTTTGTGTTGTGAAGTTTTCAAGTTTTGGGTAAAGATTTGATGAACTATGGAATAAGGAGTGGCAAGAGCCTAAGCTTGGGGATGCCCAAGGCACCCCAAGCCATATTCAAGGATACCAAAAAGCCTAAGCTTGGGGATGCCCCGGAAGGCATCCCCTCTTTCGTCATCAATCCATCGGTAAATTTACTTGAGGCTATATTTTTATTCACCACATGATATGTGTTTTGCTTGGAGTGTCTTGTATGATATGAGTCTTTGCTTTTTAGTTTGCCACAATCATCCTTGCTGCACAAATATTTTTGAGAGGGACACGCTGAATCATGAATTTATTAGAATACTCTATATGCTTCACTTATATCTTTTGAGCTAGGCAATGTTGCTCTAGTGCTTCACTTATATCTTTTTAGAGCATGGTGGTGTTTTATTTTATAGAAATGATTGAACTCTCGTACCTCACTTATATTATTTTGAGAGTCTTTAAACAGCATGGTAATTGGTTTAGGTTATGAATTTGGTCCTAATATAATGGGCATCCAAGAGGGATATAATAAAAACTTTCATATTAAGTGCATTGAATACTATGAGAAGTTTGATTCCTTGCATATAGTTTTGAGATATGAAGATGGTAATATGAGAGTCATGCTAGTGAGTAATTGTGAATTGGAAGAAATACTTGTGTTAAAAGTTTGTGATTCCCGTAGCATGCACGTATGGTGAACCGTTATGTAACGAAGTCGGAGCATGATTTGTTTAATGATTGTCAACCTTTGTGTGAGGGTCGGGAACGCGCGATGGTTAACTCCTACCAACCTCTCCCCTAGGTGCATGCGTCTAATACTTTGCTTCGATAACTAATAGACTTTTGCAATAAGTATGTGAGTTCTTTTTGACTAATGTTGAGTCCATGGATTATACGCACTCTCACCCTTCCGCCTTTGCTAGCCTCTCTAGTACCGCGCAACTTTTGCCGGTGCATTAAACCCACCTTCCTCAAAACAGCCACCATATACTTTCCTCAAAACAGCCACCATACCTACCTATTATGGCATTTCCATAGCCATTCTGAGATATATTGCCATGCAACTTCCACCGTTCCGTTTTTCATGACACGCACCATCACTTTCATATTGCATACAGAGTCATATTTTGTTCTAGGTATCGAGTTGTTAGTAAATAAAAGTGTGATGATTTTCATTATTAGAGCATTTGTCCCGTGAGAGAAAAGGATGATGGAAACTATAAATCCCTCACAAGTTGGGATGAGTATCCGGACTTTATAAAAAATAAAAGAGGCTAGCGAAGCCCAAATAAAAAAAAGATGCCAAAGACGCCCACCAAAATAAAAAAAAGAAAAAAAAGAAAAAAGAAAAAAAAAGAAGAAAAAAAATGAGAGAAAGAGAGAAGGGATAATGCTACTATCCTTTTCCACACTTGTGCTTCAAAGTAGCACCATGATCTTCATGATAGAGAGTCTCCTATTTTGTCACTTTCATATAGCTAGTGGAATTTTTCATATACACAACCACTTAGTTTTCTTTTTGAGCTTTCATACACTTATAGCTCTAGTGCATTCGTTGCATGGCAATCTCTACTCACTCACATTGATATCTATTGATGGGCATCTCCATAGCCCGTTGATACGCCTAGTTGATGTGAGACTATCTTCTCCTTTTTCCTCACAACCTCCACCATATTCTATTCCACCTATAGTGCTATATCCATGGCTCACGCTCATGTATTGCGTGAGAGTTGAAAAGGTTTGAGAACATAAAAAGTGTGAAACAATTTCTTGACTTGTCATCGGGGTTGTGCATGATTTAGATACTTTGTGTGGGGAAGATGGACCATAGCCAGACCATATGATTTTGTAGGGATAACTTTCTAAGGCCATGTTATTTCGAAAGGACACAATTGCCTTGTTGGTATGCTCGAAGTATTATAGTTTTTATGTCAATATTAGACTTTTGTTTTGAATCTTATGGATCTGAAAATATTCATGCCACAATAAAGAATATTACATGGATAAATATGTTAGGTAGCATTCCACATCAAAATTCTGTTTTTATCATTTACCGACTCGAGGACGAGCAGGAATTAAGCTTGGGGATGCTTGATATGTCTCCAACGTATCTATAATTTTTGATTGTTCCATGCTATTATATTATCTGGTTTGGATGTTTTATATGCATCAATATGCTATTTTATATTATTTTTGGAACTAACCTATTAATCTAGAGCCTAGTGCCAGTTTCTGTTTTTTCCTTGTATTTGAGTATTGCAGATAAGGAATATTAAACGGAGTCCAAACGGAATAAAATCTCCGGAATGATTTTTCTTGGACCAGAAGCAACCCAGCAGACTTGGAGACGAAGGCAGGAGATCTGTCGTGGCGTCACAAGCCACTAGGGCGCGCCCTAGGGGGGGCACGCCCCCTGGCTTGTGGCCCCATGGCAGCCCTCCTAACCCTATTCTTCGGCCTATAAATTCCCAAATATTCCTTGGATACAAAAAAGAGCCACGAAAATACTTTTCCGCCGCCGGAAGCCTCTGTTCCCGTGAGATCCCATCTTGGAGCCTTTTCCAGTAATCTGCCGGAGGGGGATTCGATCACGGAGGGCATCTACATCAACTCCATTGCCCCTCCGATGATGCGTGAGTAGTTCACCACAGACCTTCGGGTCCATAGCTAGTAGCTAGATGGCTTCTTCTCTCTCTTTGTTCTTCAATACCATGTTCTTCATGATCTTCATGGAGATCTATCTGATGTAATACTCTTTTGCGGTGTGTTTGTCGAGATCCGATGAATTGTGGGTTTATGTTCAGATTATCTATGAATATTATTTGAATCTTCTCCGAATTCTTATATGCATGATTTCATATCTTTGCAAGTCTCTTCGAGTTATTGGTTTGGTTTGGCCACCTAGATTGGTAATTCTTGCATTGGGAGAAGTGCTTAGTTTTGGGTTCAATCTTGCGGTGTCCTCACCCAGTGACAAAGTAGGGGTAGCGAGGCACGTATTTGTATTGTTGCCATCGAGGATAAAAAGATGGGGTTTTCATCATATTGGTTGAGTTTATCCCTCTACATGATGTCATCTTACCTAATGCGTTACTCTGTTCTTCATGAACTTAATACTCTAGATGCAGGCAGGAGTCGGTCGATGTGTGGAGTAATAGTAGTAGATGCAGAATCGTTTCGGTCGACTTGACACGGACGTGATGCCTATATGCATAATCATTGCCTTGGATATCTTCATAATTATTCGCTTTTCTATCAATTGCTCGACAGTAATTTGTTCACCCACCGTATTATTTTCCTTTATGAGAGAAGCCTCTAGTGAAACCTATGGACCCTGGGTCTATTTTCCATATTATATTTCAGATCTATAAACCAAAAATACCAAAAATACTTTGCTGCAATCTTTTTACCTTTTGTTCTACTTTTCGTTTTAGCAATCCTATCTATCTATCTCTATCAGATCTCATCCTTGCAAGTAACCGTGAATGGATTGACAACCCCTTTATAGCGTTGGGTGCAAGTGTTTGATTATTTGTGTAGGTACATCTATTGGGGACTTGCTTGTATCTCCTACTGGATTGATACCTTGGTTCTCAACAGCTGAGGGAAATACTTATCTACTTTGCTGCATCACCCTTTCCTCTTCAAGGGAAAACCAATGCATGCTCAAGAAGTAGCAGGAACCTCTGTCCTACTAGTGTCGATGAGGCCAAGAAGATCGTGTGCCCTCTTGATCTGCCCCACATTAGATACCATGCATGCATCAACGATTGCATCATTTATCGGAAGGAGCACGCGGAAAAAACCAGTTATCCGGTGTGCAATGCTTCTCGATACAAGAAGGCCAGGAAGAAATCTCCTCGGAGAGTTGTATGGTACTTACCGATCACTCCCCGTCTGCAGCGTTATTTCGTAGATCCTAAGGAAGCGAAGCTCATGCGCTGGCACGCGGAGAGGGTGAAGCCCAACGACGGAGATGATCCGAAGTTGAGACACCTCGTGGATGCTAGCCAGTGGCAAGCATTCAACATCGAATATGGATATTTTGCAGATGATGCAAGGAACATCGTGCTTGGCGCGAGTATGGATGGCATGAATCCGTTTGTCAAGCAGAACACCAACCATAGCACATGGCCCGTGTTTGTATGGATGTACAACCTCCCCCCTGGTTGTGCATGAAGTCAAAGTACATACACATGAGCATGCCGATTCAAGGGCCGAAAAAACCGGGAAATAATATTAATATGTATCTGGGGCTACTTAAAGAGGAGTTAGACATGTTATGGAAAACACCGGCCAAGACATGGGACGCCAACAAAGGCAACTATTTCTATATGCGAGCCGCGCTGATAACGACGGTGCACGACTATCTCGGTTATAGATATGTCGCAGGCCAGGTGTGACACGGATATTGCGGATGCACCCGGTGCATGGATGAGACAACGTCTTAGCAGCTAACAAAACATGGCGGGTCTGGGAAAATCATGTGCATGGGGCATCGAAGATGGCTCGAGAAGGATGACCCGTGGAGAAACCGTGGAGATCTATTCAATGGCGAGGCTGAGAATCGAGGACCTCCACGTAAGAGGAGAGGTGGAAATCGATGAGCTATTGAAAAACTGGGAACAGTGCCCCGTGCCGGGAATGATGAAAAAGGTGCCGGAGCCACTGCTGAAGGTATGGAGGACGAGGTCTGTTTTCTGGGACTTGGAGTACTGACCCAAACTCGACATGTCTCATTGCCTTGATCAAATGCATATCACGAAGAATGCCCTTGAGAGCTTGTTTGCAACATCGATGAACATGCCAGATAAGACCAAGGATGGGCCGAAGGCAAGAAGAGACTTGGAAGATTTGAATATCAGGATAGATCTCCACATGCCACCCCGTAAAAAGTCCGAGGAGACGGAGATGGAGACAGAGGCGGGGGACAGGGGCAAAAAAGTCGACAAGAAGGAAGAGAATTATTGCCCCCCTTCTTGCTTCACCTTAAGTCCGGCTGAGATCGATCAATTCTTCAAGTGCCTTACCAGAATCAAAGTTAGTTCCGGTTACTGTGGGAAGATAAGCAGATTTCTAGACACCAAGAAGAAAAGGTTCAACGGGGTGAAGTCTCATGACTGTCACATGATGATGATGCAAATCCTTCCGGTTGCCCTTAGAGGGATAATGGACCAGCACGTCCATCAGACTCTTACCGGTTTCTGCAACTTTTTCGATGTTATCTCTCGAAAGTCGATTAGTGTGAAGCAGCTCCGAAGGTTACAGGAAGAGATCGTTGTCATACTAAATGAGCTTGAGATTTACTTCCCGCCCGTGTTCTTTGACGTCATGGTGCATCTTTGTGTTCATGTTGATGGACGACATCATCGACCTTGGGACGCCAATCCTTCACAACATGATGCCGTTCAAGAGGATGAATGGGGTCATAAAAGAATTCGTTCGTAACATGTCCTGTCCGGATTGAAGCATTGTGCAGGTCTATCTGACCCAAGAGTGCATCTCCTTCTGCGAGAATTATCTAGGCGGCGAAAACCCCGTTGTTGGTTTGCCCGTCAACAAGCACCTTGGGAGGCTCGGAGGAGAAGGTCACACGAACGACCGGAGGGAATTTCATGTGGACCACTCGGGTCGACACAACGACTTAGACATAGCAAACTTAGTAGTGCTACAACACCTAGACGTGGTAGATCCTTTCGTGGCACTGCACAAAGAAACCATCACAAAGAAGTACCGTGACAAGGGGCTAAACAAGACGGACACCAAACTTACTAGAGAGCACAACTCCACTTTCTTGCGTTGGTTCAAAGAGCATGTTCTTGCTAATCCCCCAGAAGAGGGCAATGCAGACAGATTGCGCATACACGCCTTAGCACATGGCCCCGCGGCCAACCTCGCGACCTATCGGGCATATGATATCAACGGTTACACGTTCTACACGGAGGCCAAAGACATAGACAGTGATTACCAGAAATCAGGGGTGACGATGGAATGCATGACCGGCGACAACGGCTCAACTGAAAGATTCTACGGAAGGGTCGAAGAGATCTAGGAGCTTGACTACGCTGGACTACATAGTGGGACGATGTTCCGTGTCAGATGGGATAAGGCAGTCGAAGAGAAAACCGGTATTTCACTACCATGTCTATACCCGACGTGAAGAGCGCAACTACCGTGAACGTCATCGCCAAAACTGATCCATTACACGCTAAGCACGTGACACAATGCTTCTTCATAACCACCCCGAGCAATCCGAGCCGTGTTGTTGTGAGGAGAGGCAAAAGGAGGATCGTCGGAATGGATGGAGTCGCTAACGAGTAAGACTATGACTAGTACGGCGACCTGATGAGGGAAGATGACGATGTCGATGAAGCATATGCCAAAAGAAGAAGCAAGACTACATTACCTAAGAAAAATCGTACTCCATGGAAAAGGAAAAGCCACAACAAGGGGCTCAATTATTTGGGAGCGAACAAGAAAGGAAATAAGCTCACTCAGAAATGACAACGTCGACGCTCAGAAACCATCATTTATATATATGTTCCTATTTTGTATATGCACTTAACCATCATCGGTCAAATGATGTAATATATATCACCCTTCCCATCATGCATATCGGTCGTCTTTCACAACCATGTCTATACCCGACGCGAAGAGCGCAACTACCGTGAACGTCATCGCCAAAACTAAGCCATGGGTACACGCTAAGTACATGACACAATGATTCTTCATAACCGCCCCGAGCAATCCGAGCCGTGTTGTCATGAGGAGAGGCAAAAGGAGCACCGTCGGAATGGATGGAGTCGCTAATGAGGAAGACTACGACCAGTACGGCGACCCGATGAGGGAAGATGACGATGTCGATGAAGCATATGTCAAAAGAAGAAGCAAGAATACATTACCTAAGAAAAATCGTACTCCATGGAAAAGGAAAAGTCACAACGAGGGGCTCAATTATTTGGGAGCGAACAAGAAAGGAAAGAAGCTCACTCAGAAACGACAACGTCGACGCTGAGAAACCATCATTTATATATATGTTCCTATTTTGTATATGCACTTAACCGTCATCGGTCAAATGATGTAATATATATCGACCTTCCCATCACGCATATCGGTTGTATTTCGAAGGGAGAAAAATAAAAATAAAAATAAAACGAAAAACAAATAGAAATGAAAAGAAAAATAAAATGTAATAAAAAGGAAAGGAATAGAAATGAAAATGAAAAGAAATAGAAAAAGGAGAAAGGAAAAAAAGAAAATGAAAAGAAAAAGGAAAGTAATAGTAGTAGCGCGGTTTTACAACCAGCGCTATAGCTACTTAGCTATAGTGGTAGCGCTGGTTTAGAACCACCGCTATAGCTAAATTAGCTATAGCGCTAGTTTGCAACCCGTGCTACCGCTACTTTGACTTAACCCCCCGCGCGGGCTTCCCCCCATTCTCCCCCCAATCCCCACTCCTCTTCTGTCATCGACGTCGCCCTTCGCACGCCGTCCATCGTTGTTGCCCTCATGTCGCCCTCCTGTCGCCCTCCGCACGCCCTCCCGTCGCCGTCTGATGCCCTCCGCGCGCCCTCCATCGCCAGCCGTCGCCGTCTGATGCCCTCCACGCGCCCTCCATCGCCAGCCGTCGCCCTCTGCATGCCCTCCGTCGCTAGCCGCGCCCGTCTCTCCCGACCTCTACCTCACCGCCGGCGTCTCCCCTGACCCCCTGTAAGGCACCCACCCCTCCTCTCTCTCCTCTCCTATCTGTTTTAGCTGTAGGTTTAGGGTTTGTGAAATTAGCTTAGAATTAGAACCCTAGGTTTTAGTTAGAACCCTAGGTTTTAGTTTGAAATTTGCTTAGAATGTGTGATTTTGTGACATTTTATAAAAAATTGTGGCATTTAATAAAAATACTAATAAAATTTATTTGAAATAGTTTAAAGTAAACATTTTGCTACTAAGTAAGTTTCATTTGTATGAAATTCACCTAAATACTTTGCAAAGAATGCATATGTGAAACACTAGCTTGGGAGAGACAGAGAGTGAGAGGGAGAGAGAGGGAGAGGGAGAGGGGGAGGGAGAGGGGGAGAGAGAGGGTGAGTGAGAGAGAGAGAGAGCAAAGTGAGGACAGAGAAAATTTTAGTTAAAATTTTTTAGGACATAATTTTCTCTATTTTCTTTTAATAGATCATAATTAGCTAGGTCAAATTAGCTAGGGTTACAAATTTTACAAATCAGGGTTATAAATTTTGTTAATAGATCATAAGTATTGCTTCTACCCACTATTTGAAGTGTTCATGTACATGTTCTAGATTTTCTTGAAGTAGTCATGTTATATGCAACATTGAACTGGCTCGATTGTGCCCAAGTGGCCTTTTATTATTTGCAGGGAATGATTCCGAGTGGCCTATGTTTTCCCGGAATGTTGATTCATTTCCGTTCCGGCAAATTTCAGGGGCTCGATTTGTCCACTTTTTAGCAAAGGTCATGCCAAAATTCATTCAAAATTTTCCGTGAATTTCGGCATGACTTGTGCTAGAAACTAGGACATATCGTGTGCCTAGGATTTGCCGGAACGGGAATGAATCAATATTCCGGCAAAACATAGGCCTTTTGTATGTCATTATTCATTTTATTAGGTCTAGAATTAAACGAGCAGAATTAATCGTAGAAAACATGGCTAACAACGATGAATGCGGGTGTTCTGGTAACTGTGAAGACGTCTATGAGGCAACACACAATTTTTTCAAGTATCTTGATGAACAACGGTTGTTGCAGGCCTACCCTGTCACATCCGAGGGTTGCAGCGACACCGACACCGGCACCGAGGCCGGCACCGATGCTGGTAAAGAAGCGGGTAAAGAACCGAAAGCAAAGAGGACACGTCGCATAAACCAGATCGGCATCGGAAGACTGGTGGTCACGACGGTGGACCCCGGCAATTTCGAGCCAACAGAGCCCGAGGAAGCGTGCAAGTGCTACGACAATCAAATAGGATGCATCCTACGGGAAACCGCCACCATCAACGACGAAAACTTAAGGAAGATACCAAATATGGAGCACTTCCTCCTAACGAAGTTGCACCAGAGATTCCCGTTACTCGGCTGGGATGAAACCAAATATCCATCACCGTGGCTACACAAGGGAATTAAGAAGATAAACAACAAAGCCATGGGCAAGTTTAGCAACGCGCTGTCCGCCTATAAAGTAAGGGTGAAAAGTCAGATCGCCAAAAAGGAACCCTACTCTGAGATTGTAAAGGATAATCCGACAATTACGGAAGAGCAGTTCGAAATATTCAAGGCGGCTTGCGCTGCCGAAGCTGCCAAAGAAACGTCGGAGTACATGAAGGGGCTTCAGGAAAGGAACATGGGTACCACCACCTCAGAAGCCGTGGTTACTTGGGAAAGAGACACATATGGGCCAAGGAGGACGCGGAACATGAAAGTCTGGGGCTCCCAGACCCCTTGGCGGAGTTCACCGTCCCGTAGGAGCATGACTTCATCAGGGCCCGGTACACTTGGGACCCAGTAAATAAGGTTTTCAAAATGGACACGCCCACGAGGGAGTTCATGAGACTGCTAGTAATTATTATTTTACCACCTTATTTTAGCTTCTGATCAATTCAACTACACGTTTAGTCACATTTGTAAACGATCCACATTCCTTTTGTAGAAAGAGCGGCACAGGATTGCGTCCGAAAGTGACTCGTCGTCTGAGTCGTCGATGAGGCCCAAGTGGGACACCCCTTTCAACCGGGCCTTGAACATAATGAAAGGACTCCCATTGGACAAGCGGCCGTTGTATGGACGTGTGCACGCCACCGGAGACGGGGCCACGTGGAAGTACTACTACCATGAGGACGCCGAGGAGCGAAAGCAGAGATGGAAGTTAAACGAAATGAACATCGACAAGAAGGTTGAGATTGCAGTCAATAAGAGAACAACTGAGACCAAAGAAGCGACACGACCTGAGTTGGTGAGCGACGCAATCAACGCAACGGTAGCTGCCTGCTGAGAGGAAGTTGTAGCTTCGATTGGTGCCTTTGTTCCGGCATTTTTCGATTGGATGAAGCAAAATCCAGATAAAGAGGCAGCAGACTTTCCCCTTCTCATCTTCGTCGGGAGCAACTCGGTGAACGTCGCACCAGCACCTGCTCACGCAACCGCACGTGCTCACGCAACTGCTTTCGCACCTGCTGTCAGAATCAGGGCTCCGAGGACCCAAGAGAGGTTCGAACTCTGGGGTGCACCGGCTCTCCAACCTCGCTCTCTCACCCTAGCCTACGATGATGCTCCGGCGTGCTTGAGCTTAGGGGGAAGAACAACGAACACAATGATCTACCCAGGTTCGGGCCACCTTGCGGTGTAAAACCCTACTCCTGCTTCTCTGGATTGCTTAGTGGGAGAAAGTGAATACAATTTGGCCTCTCCTCCTACGATTGCTGCCTTCTTCTTTTTATACCAGCTTCGGTCCTCTTCCTCGAAAACACATGGCGGGAAGGGTTGCCACAAGCTCTAGTTTGAAAGGAGACAGGACTGCAGCCCATCCTGACAAAAGTGGTCTCCGCCTGCCAAAAGCCTCCCTTCATGACGCGCTGGTGGGCTCGGGGATGACCTCCGTCCTGGCAAGCCCCCAGTCTTGGTCCTCCTGCACCAAACGGGAAACCTTTGGAGATTGCTTTGGGAACTGCCGAGCTGGCCCTTCTCCCTTAGCACTAAAGAGGAAAGCCTCCTCATCCGCGCCTACTGCCACAGCTCCTGGCACCGCTCGGCGCGGCCCACATCTCCCACATGAAGGTGCAGGACCGCGCATCCTCGCCGAGCCACCCCTGGTTAGTTCGCCCTGCGAAGGCCTCGGAGGCCGCCTAGGGGAAGGCCTTGCGGGGGCATCGTGAGGCTCGTGACGATGCTCGCTGACGTGCACCTCGCGAGGCGGGGGCCCTCGCGAGGGTCTTGCACGTGAAGTCCAATGGTGGGCCGTACTGGGCCCACGGCCTGTGTCACGTCCGAGGCTACAGGCAGACGGGCTTGGGTACCCCTAGTCCCAGGAGCCCGACAGTAGCCCCTGGGCCCGCGGCGTGCACGATCCGGCAAAATGGGGCGAGACGATGTGGGCCCTGACCGCCTGCGGGCCGGGCACGACACGTGGCGCGCGGTCAGACATAGGACGCCTCCGCTTCCCACGACGCCTTGGTAACTGCCCGGTCCATCGTAGAGCTTGCGCGCCGCACTGGGTCATCACGGCTTCCCCCATACCGTGCTCGTATCTCGGAGGCGAGAGGGCAGAAGCCAGCCATACGCCGGATGCCTTATAAAGGAGGAGGGAAGGTCCCCCGCTTCATCTCTCCACCCTCGCCCTTTGCCTCTGCTTGCCGTCATAGCAGCGATGGCACCCATGAGGAGGTTTTCTGCTGCCGAAAAGGGGAAGGTTGCGGTGGAGGAGATGGAGGCATCGACACCGGTGAGGGGGCGAGGCTGCCCCCGAACATTTGCCGCCGCGCCTGGGGCGCTGTCTGGGGGGCGCGGGCGTCCCCAGCCGGTGACTCAAGCCAGTTCAAGCCGCCGCGGAGGGGGCTTGGCCCGCGGGCATGGGCGCGGGGGGCGAGTCGGCTGCGGTCATGGTAGGAGGAACGACCCCTCCACCCGGCCACCCCAGCCGTGGAGCCACTCTGCCGATGCGGCCCGCGAGTTCATCCTGGGGATGGTCAGCCAGGCCCGCACCTAGCTCTGTCTCCCGGATTCCTTCGCGAGGGAGATGGCGTAGCGTGCGCCCCTTGGCCTGTGGCTGCAGACTGACGGTTGCTGCAACAGGTCTTCTTGGGTGGCAATGGAATTCAACCCCCTCGGCTTCATGTTCCTGAAGCGGGGGTGGAAATATTTTTCCTTGGCGCGTGGCTTGAAGGAAGGGCATGTGCTCCACTTCAAGTTCGATGGGGCCGCCATGCTCTTCGTGAAGATCTTCGGGAAGCCGACGACCGCCTGGACTGCTGCATGGAGAGCACAGCAGCGGCGGCGGTTCTTCCAATGACAACGACAGTAGCAGCTCCTCCCTCGAGGGAGCCGGGGGTGATGATGGTTCCGATAGCGATTCCGGAGGCTCCCTAGGCGCCCGCGTCAAGGAGGAAGATTCTGACTGAGCAATGGTGGCGCCGGGGCTGAAGCTTTGGGGGCAATATTGTTTGGGCGCGGCCCCTCTTATTTTGTGTTATCTTCCATGGCGAACCATGCTGGCCCCATGGGGGGGGTGTGAGAAAGATTGCGGCCTTCGCGCCTTAAATTCCATGCTGTTTCTAGTTGAGGATGCATTCGCCCTTGGTGATTCTATTTTGCTTGTTCCCATTTCTGTAGTTGCCTTAATGCTCCCGCGTTGCTGGGATCGAGCCCCTAAGCCCGACTCAGCTGTGGCTTGGGCGCCGGGCCGCGACACCCTAGACAAACCTCAGGGCGGGAGGCCTGGAACCCCGCAATAGCCCCTGAGGTGTGATGCTTGGGGGCCTTTGCCCCTTGAGAGGCCCTTCAGGCAGTACTCCCACAAAAAAGGGGCGCCTCCGCAGAGTACCCCGCTATCATGGGAGCTTAGTGCTCGTGATGCCGTGTCCGTGGCCCCTCGGGAAGCGCTCTCGGAGGTTCCAGAGCGGGTCTTGCCCGGGGGGTCCCGCTTTCGGAATGACGCCCTCCTATTGGCTCGTTCGTGTGCATCGCGCGAGGAGACCAGGCACCAGGGGTCCCGGTGAGGTGGTACGCACGAGGGCCAGCCTGCGGTTCAGAGCCCGCCACTCAGGCTCCCGAAGTTGCCGGGGTTGGATCAAGTGTAGGTACCGTGTTGATATTTGTGATCTGCGTTGGGTTTTCCGTGAAACGAAACGGGTAATGGCAGCACAAAGTGGGTAAGTATTTCCCTCAGTAATGAAACCAAGATTTATCGAACCAATAGGAATATCAATCCTCAATCGTCTTTAGCGGTTTCACACAAATGAACAAACAACTTGCACCCAAAGCGGGCAAGAGGGTTGTCAATCCCCTTGATCTCGTTATTTGCAAGCAAATAAGTTGTGTAGATAATTGTTGATAAATATAAATTGCAAAATAAAATAAAATATAAATAAAGGCAGCAAGGTAATTGTAGCTTTTGTAAATATATAAGTCAATAGATCCGGGGGCCATAGTTTTCCCTAGCGGCATCTCTCATGTAGGCAGCATACGGTGGGTAACAAATTACTATTGGGGAATTGATATAAAAGCGGATAGTTATGCGATTTTCACGACAATGATCATGTGTATATAGGCATCACGTTCATAAACAAGTAGTCCGGCTCCTTCCTGCACCTATTACTATTACTCCACTCATCGCCCGCTATCCAGCATGCATCTAGAGTATTAAGTAAAAAAGAGTAATGCTTGGAGAACAATGACATGATGTAGACAAAGTAAACTCAATCAATATGAATGAACCCCATCGTTTTATCCTTAGTAGCAACAACACAAAGACACAACTTGTCCCCTACTTTGTCACTGGGATATAGAAACTCGCCAGGTTGAACCTACCGCAGCGCACCACTCCCACCGATGAAATATCAATCTACTTGGCCAAAGCACATCAATAGATTGGAGATCATTACAAAGCTATAACGATCATGCAATTAAGATACAATATATATCAGAGGTATCTCAAATACTTTTCATGAATAATCTGAACATAAACCCACAATTCATCAGATCCCAACAAACACACCGCACAATAGGATTACATCGGATAGTTCAAAGCAAAGATGTGATGATCATTGTATTGAAGATCATAATAGAGAGAGATTGCCATCTAGGTACTAGCTATGGACCCGTAGGTCTGTGGTGAACTACTCACACATCATCATGAGGGCAGCAAGGTTGATGAAGAGGCCCTCCGTTATCGATCCCCCCTCCGACAGGGTGCCAGAACGGAGCTCCAGATGGCCTCACGACGAAACAGAGACTTGCGGCGGTGGAAAAAGGGTTTCGGGACTGCCTCCAGGGTTTTTGCAATTTTAGAGAATTTATAGGCCGAAGAGGGACGCTGGGAGAGCCACGAGGGGGCCACCACATATCAGGGCGTGCCCCCCAGGGCGCGCCCTGACGTGTGGTGGGTCCCTCGTGCGCCTCCTGGCCTCCTTCCAAAGCTTCTAGGTCTTCTTTTGGTCCGGAAAAATCATCAAAAAGTTTCGTGGCAATTGTACTTTGTTTGGTACTGTAAACCTGAAAAGGCAAAAACATGCAGAAAACAACAACTGGCACTGGGCACTGGGTCAATATGTTAGTGCTCAAAAATATTATAAATTGGTAAATAAAGACCCCAAAAGTATCCTAGAATGATAATATATCAGCATGGAACAATAAAAAATTATAGATACATTGGAGACATATCAAGCATCCCCAAGCTTAATTCCTGCTCGTCCTCGAGTAGGTAAATGATAAAAACAGAATTTTTGATGTGACATGCTATCCACTATGTAATCTTTATGCATGTATGCTTATTGAGAAAAGATGAATCAACAAATATTAACATAGCAATAATTAAAATGTAAGAAACAGAATCATTAATCCTTAAAAGCATACGATCCTTAAGAAATGTTTACCCCCCCATTCATCTTATTATGTTAGCAAGACATGGCTCCATCTTCACCACATTAATACAAATGTTAAGCACCACGGTGTCCAAGTGAGGCAATTGGATCGTACTTTTTCAATATGCATCAACTTTTTATTCTTCACACAATACATGAGCGTGAGGCATTGGACATATCATTTAAGTGGAATAGAGTAGGGTGGTAGATATCAAAGGGGTAAAAAGTGGAGAAGATAGTCTCACATCAACTAGGTGTACCAATGGGCTATGGAGGTGCCCATCGATAGATGTCAATGCAAGGAGTAGGGATTGCCATGCAAATGATGCACTAGAGCTATAAGTGTATGAAAGCTCAAATGAAGCTAAGTGGGGTGTGCATCCAACTTGCTTGCTCATGAAGACCTCGGGCATTTGAGGAAGCCCATCATAGTAATATACAAGCCAAGTTTGTAATAATGAATAGGTAATTACCACTAGCATATTAAAGTGATATATCATGAGACTCTCTACATGAGGAGCATGGTGCCACTTTGAGGCACAAGTGTGGTAAGAGATAGTAGCAAAGTCCCTTCTCACATTTTCTCTCATTTTTTTTGAATAGATGGTGGGCTCATTTGCCCCCCCCCATCTTCATTTTTTCATCCGGAGTCTCATCTCGACTTTTGGGAGAATCATCGCCTCCATCATTCTTTCCTCACCGGGACAATGCTCTAATAATGATGATCATCACACTTTTATTTACTTACAACTCGAACTGATATGAAGATATGACTCTGTATGAATGCCCCTGGCAGTGCACCAGGATGTGCAATGATCTAGTGTGACATGTATCAAAAACATGATGAACGATGGCTTTTCCACAAATACTATGTCAGCTCTATATGATCATGCAAAGCAATATGACGATGAATGAACTAGTCATGTGAAGTGACGATGGAATTTGCATGGCAATATATCTCGGAATGGCTATGGAAATGCCATGCTAGGTAGGTACGGTGGCTGTTTAGAGGAATATATAATAAGGCTTATGTGCAAAAGAGTGTGTCATGTCACGGTGTTTGGTTGCACCGGCGAAAGTTGCACCGATCCTCGAGGCGAGAACGGGCTATGCACGGTACCAAAGAGGCTAGCAAATATGAGAAGGTGAGATTGCATATGTCCATGGTTTCATATTAGTCATAAAGAACTCATATACTTATTGTAAAGTTTTATTAGTTTATCATAGATCAAAGTACTACTCGCATGCCCCGAGGGGAGAGGTTGGTAGGAGTTAACCATTGCGCGCTTCCGACCCGAAACAACACTAGGATTTCAACGAGGAATAGAAATGCTCACACATCATCACCATGCCTCTTCAATTTTTAGATGAACAAAAGGGTCAACCTCTGTTAATATCGACACTTCTACGGTTTGACAATTATGCATGCCTATTTCATATTACCACATCAATATCATTGACCCACAATTTTTTTATATGTGCTACATGATGGTTTTGATTATCACTCATTGAATACCTAATATTCTTGGACTAGTATTATGACCCATGCAAATTACCGTCACTATTTATTAACTCTCAAACAAATATAAGTGAAGAATGAGAATGAAATTATTTCTATAAAATCTACACACCACCGTACTCAAAAAGATATAAGTGAAGTACTAGAGCAACTGCTAAGCTCAAAAGATATAAGTGAATCACATAGAGTATTCTAACAAATTATGATGAAGGTGTGTCTCTCTTAAATAGGTGTGTCCAGATAACAATGATTGTGACAAACTGAAAGTAAAAGCAAACAAAAGCAAACGACACTCCAAGCAAAACTCATATCATGTGACGAATAAAAATTTAGCTTCAAGTGACATACCAATGGATTTGAGACGAAAGAGGGGATGCCTTCCGGGGCATCCCCAAGCTTAGATGCTTGAGTCTCCTTTAAAATATTACCTTGGGGTTCCTTGGGCATCCCCAATCTTATGCTCTTGCTACTACTTATTCCTTTGTCCATCATGATAACACCCAAAACTTGAAAACTTCAATCACACAAAACTCAACAAAACTTCGTGAGATCCGTTAGTATCAGAAACATATTGCATACTTTAAGTACTGTTATAAATTGATTCTTATTTCATAAATTCATAATAGGTACTGTATTCTAACTTCTCCATGGCTTATACCCCCCGATACAATCCATAGCATAATCAAAACAAGCAACTATTGAAGCAAAAACAGAATCTGTCTAAAACAGAACAGCCTGTAGCAATCTGTAGAGAACCTATACTTCTGTCTCTATTTTTTTTGAAAAATTAGGAAAACCTCAAAAATTTGTATAGCAACACCGCGTAAAAATTTCAGATCATTATCACGCTCCAGGAAAAAATGAAAATTCCTGTACTGGAGTCAAAAGTTTCAGTTTTGTCTCAGCATCAATTCTACTCATCTTGTGAGTCATCCCAAAGGCTATACTTGGCACAAACACTAATTTAAACATAGAAACATAATCATTACATAGGCAATAATCATTCTATTAAAAATAAACAGAAATTTTAAAACAAAAATTTAAAGATAACTATTGGGTTGCCTCCCAACAATCTCTATTGTTTTATGCCCCTAGCTGGGCATAATGCATAGTTTCAAGTATTGTCATCCTTGAGACTCCACCCATAAGTAGCTCTCATGATTGATTCATAAGTTGGTTTAATTCTATTTCTAGGGAAGTGTTCCATCCCTTTCTTTAATGGAAATTGGAATCTTATGTTTCCCTCTTTCATGTCAATGATTGCACCTATAGTTCGTAAGAAAAGGTCTTCCAAGTATTAGGACAAGAAGGATTGCAATAAATATCAAGCACAATGAAATCTACATGAACATAAGTTTTATTTGCAATAATTAGCACATCATTAATTCTACCTAAATGTTTCTTAATGGTAGAATCCGCAAGATGCAAGTTGAGGGAACAATCTTCAATATTAGTGAGACCGAGCACATCACAAAGATTTTAGGAATAGTTGAAACACTAGCACCAAGGTCACACAAGGCATTGAATTCATATTTATTTATATTTATTTTTATAGTAGGTTCCCACTCATCATGCAATTTTCTAGGAATAGAAACTTCATGCTCAAGTTTCTCATCATAAGCATTTATCATAGCTTCTACTATATGTTCGGTAAAAGCTTTGTTTTGTTCATAAGCATTGGGTGATCTAATAATGGATTGCAACAATGAAATAAATTCTACTAAAGATAAATTATCATAATTAAAGTCCTTGTAATCCAAAATAGTGGGCACATCACTAGCTAAAGTTTTGACCTCTCCAAACCCACATTTTTCAGTTTTAGCATCAAAATCATCACCCTCCAAGCAAACGGGACGCTTCTCAACTAGAGTTGACTCATCTCTAGTCCCTTTATCATTTATATTCAGATAGGTAAATAAAGATTCAATAGGATAAATACCAATCATTTTAATATCTTCATCATGATTCTGGTAAAAACCGGGTGGAAGAGCTTTTTCTAAGAATTGCCGCTTGGCTCTCAACTTAGCGGTCCTGTCCTTACTTTCATTGATAGATATTTGGATAGATTTAATATAATCATTAAAATCATGCTTGGGTGGCAAAGCTTTATTTTTAATACTTTCCACATCAAGAGCAATTCTATCCATGTTTTTAGCCATAGTGTCAACTACATGCAATTTTTCTTCTACCATAGTGTTGAAAACCTTTGAGAATTAATAAATTCATTAATTGTGTTCTCAAGATCAGAGGGAATCCTATTAGAATTTGTAGAAGAATTGCCATAAGAATTACCATAGTTGTTAGAGGAATTACCGGGATACGGTCTAGAATTGAAGTTTCCTCTATAAGCGTTGTTATTGAAATTATTTTGCGAGACAAAGTTCACATCAATAGCATCACTATTTTTCTCAATCAAAGTAGACAAGGGCATATCATTGGGATCAACATGAGAATTTTTACTAGCAACCATATTCATATGAGCATCTACTTTTTCACTCAAAGTGGCGATTTCTTCAACAGAATTTACCTTCTTACCAGATGGAGCCCTTTCGGTATGCCATTGAGAATAATTTGTCATAATGTTGTCCAGAAGATTTGTGGCCTCTCCCAAGGTCACATCCATAAAGGTACCACCTGCAGCAGAATATAGAAGATTTCTAGACACAAAGTTTAGTCTAGCATAGAAGTTTTGGATAATCATCCACATATTTAAGCCATGAGTTGGACAATTTCTTATCATTATTTTCATTCTCTCCCAAGCTTGTGCAAGATGCTCTTGATCTTGCTATTTAAAATTCATTATGTGATTTCTAAGGGAGATGATCTTAGCAGGAGTAAAATACTTACCAATAAAAGCATCTTTACACTTATCCAATGTTCCAATACTATTACGAGGTAAAGATGAAAAACAAGACTCAACTTTATATCTTAGTGAAAAAGGAAATAATTTTAATTTCACAATATCATTATCCATATACTTTTTCTTTTGCATGTCACATAATTCAACAAAGGTATTAAGATGTGACGCGGGATCCTCATTAGGACTTCCCGAAAATTGATCTTTCATGACAAGATTTAGCAATGCAGCATTAATATCAAAAGCCTCCGCACTAGTGGCGGGTGGTATAGGTGTACTAATAAAATCATTATTATTAGTATTTGAGAAGTCACACAACCTAGTAGTATCTTGAGCCATGGTAACCGAACAAGCAAAGTAGCAAGCAAGACAAGTAAACTAGCAAGCGAAGAAGTAAACTAGTAACAAGCAAAGGTAAATATTTTTGTATTTTTGTTTTTTATGAGACAAGCTAAATATAATAGCAAATAAAAAGAAGAATAAGTGAGTAAAAATTTGTGTGAAGTTACTTGATAGTTGATGATGATATTCCCCGGCAACGGCGCAAGAAATCCTTCCTGATACTTGTGATCTGCGTTGGGTTTTCTGTGAAGAGGAACGAGTAACGCATCACAAAGTGGGTAAATATTTCCCTCAGTTATGAAACCAAGGTTTATCGAACCAATAGGAATATCAATCCTCAACCGTCTTCAGCGGCTGCACACAAATGAACAAACAACTTGCACTCAACGCGGACAAGAGGGTTGTCAATCCCCTTGATCTCGTTATTTGCAAGCAAATGAGTTGTGTAGATAATTGTTGATAAATATAAATTGAAAAATAAAATAAAAGGTAAATAAAGGCAGAAAGGTAATTGTAGCGTTTGTAAATATATAAGTGAATAGACCCGGGGGCCATAGTTTTCCCTAGCGGCATCTCTCATGTAGGCAGCATACGATGGGTAACAAATTACTGTTGGGCAATTGATAGGAAAGCGGATAGTTATGTGATTTTCACGACAATTATCATGTGTATATAGGCATCACGTCCATAAAAAAATAGGCCGACTCCTGCTTGCACCTATTACTATTACTGCACTCATCGACCGCTATCGAGCATGCATCTAGAGTATTAAGTAAAACAGAGTAATGCTTGGAGAACGATGACATGATGTAGACAAAGTAAACTCAATCAATATGAATGAACCCCATCGTTTTATCGTTAGTAGCAACAACACAGAGACGCATCTTGTCCCCTACTTTGTCACTGGGATATAGAAACTCGCCAGGTTGACCCTACCACAACGCACCACTCTCACTGATGAAATATCAATCTACTTGGCCAAAGCACATCAATAGATCAAAGAACATTACGACGCTATAATGATCATGCAATTAAGAGACAATATATATCAGAGGTATCTCAAATACTTTTCATGAATAATCTGAACATAAACCCACAATTCATCGGATCCCAACAAACACACCCCACAATACGATTACATCGGATAGATCAAAGCGAAGATGCGATGATCATTGTATTGAATATCATAAGAGAGAGAGATTGCCATCTAGGTACTAGCTATGGTCCCGTAGGTCTATAGTGAACTACTCACACATCATCATGAGGGTAGCAAGGTTGATGAAGAGGCCCTCCGTGATCAATCCCCCCTCCGGCAGGGTGCTGGAATGGAGCTCCAGATGGCCTCGGGATGGAACAGAGACGTGCAGTAGCAGAAAAAGGGTTTCGGGACTGCCTCCAGGGTTTTTCAATATTAGAGAATTTATAGGCCGAAGAGGGACATCGGGAGAGCCACGAGGGGGCCACCACATATCAGGGTGCGCCCTGATGTGTGGTGGGGCCCTCGTGCGCCTCTCGACCTCCTTTGGACTTCGTTTGGTACTGTAAACCCGAAAAGGCAAAAACATACAATAAACAACAACTGGCACTAGGTACTGGGTCAATAGGTTAGTTCTCAAAAATATTATAAATTGGTAAATAAAGACCCAAAAAGTATCCTAGACTGATAATATGTCAGCATGGAACAATAAAAAATTATAGATACATTGGAGACGTATCACGTGTCTATTCCCCGCTCGCTCGAGCCACAGGAGGGAGAGAACAACCGAGCAGTTTTTGCAAAAAAGGCTTCAACAAAACACCATAATACTTAAGAAAACCGGAGCCTTGCTTGAGAGGGGTAACAAACTTGTTCATTAAGTGGGTAGGATGGCGGTTTTCACACCCAGCGCGGGGCATGGGGCTTCCACTTGGGGGTTGGCATAGTCGCGGTTCGACAGTATTTCCGCCAGCGCGGAGCATGGGGCTTCCACTTGGGCGTGGGCATAGTCACGGTTCGACAGTATTTCCGCCAACGCGGAGCATGGGGCTTCCACTTGGGCATGGGCATAGTCGTGGTTTGACAGTATTTCCGCCAGCACGGAGCATGGGGCTTCCACTTGGGCGTGGGCAGGAGTCCTCCCGATGCCAGGGCGTGGCGCATCAGGAGGCTCCGGGGCGTATACAACCCCACTCATTCTTACGTGAGAGTGTCACGAGTAGAATTTACGGAGGTGCTGGATGTTCCATGCGTTTTGCACGGGGACTCCGTCCCCTGTCTCCAAGCGGGTCGCGCTCGGCCTAGAGACATGGGTGACCTTGAAGAGGCCTTCCCACATGGGCGAGAGCTTGTGGAGGCCCTCTCTAGAGAGGATGCGTCGCAGGACGAGGTCCTCGACCTCGAGGGTACGAGGCCGAATGCCACGGCTGTGGTAGCGCTGCAGGGCCTGCTGGTACCTTGCGGCGTGAAGGGTGGCCTAGCGACGAGCCTCCTCGAGGAACAAAAGGTCGGCCTCCCACGGGGAATCCTGACGCACCTCCTCGAATGCCAAGACCCGCGGGGAACCATGCTTAAGCTCCAAGGGAAGGACCGCCTCCGCCCCATAGACGAGGAAAAAGGGGGTTTCGCCGTTGGGCTTAGTCGCGGTGGTGCGGATGGACCACAACACGGATTGCAGCTCATCCAGCCACCCCCTCCCGCAGGCTTCAAGCTTCTTCTTGAAGCTCCTTGTCTTAAGGCCCTTCAGGACCTCAGCATTGGCCCGCTCGGCCTGGCCGTTGCTTCGTGGGTGGGCCACCGAAGCATAGCATATCTGCGTACCAAGGTTAGCGCAATATGACTTGAAGAGGCCTCGTCACGCTGGCGGAAATAACTGTCGGTGATGATGTGGTTGGGGACGCCGAACCGGCACATGAGGCCCTTGATGAACTTGACGGCCGACCCAGCCGGGATGGCATGGACAGGCTCGACCTCCGCCCACTTGGTGAATTTGTCGATCGTGACGTAGAGGTACCTGTATCCACCGGCCGCGCGGGGGAAGGGGCCCAGGATGTACAGCCCCCATACCGCGAAGGGCCAAGAGAGCGGGATTGTCTGGAGTCCTTGCGCGGGTTGGTGGATCTACTTGGCGTGGAACTGGCAAGCTTCGTAAGACTGGACCATCTCGGCAGTGTCGCGAAGCGCGGCAGGCCAGTAAAAACCACAGCGAAATTCCTTACCGGCGAGGGTGCGCGACGAGGATTGGTGCCCGCAATCCCCCCCATGGATGTCGGTGAGCAGCTCGCGCCCTTGCTCTTCCGAGATGCACCGTAGCGAGATGTCGTTGGGCCACTAGCGGTACAGCTCGCCTCCTCGCAAGCAGTAGGCAGTGGCCCGCCGTGCGACGCGTTCCGCCTCCGCGTCTTCAGCTGGGAGGTCGCCGCGGGGCAGGTAAGCCTTGAACTCGTCGGCCCAGCTGCCCTTTTGAGGTTCTAGCGCCAGCAGCAAGCGGTCTCCTGAGGGCAAGCCGCAGTTCGGCGAGCCTGTGGATGGCACGGGTGGCGGCTCCTCATGCAGCTGGGTGGCACCGGTGGCAGGCGGCACGGCCGACGGCCTGAAGAGCCTCTCCTCGAATACACCTGGGCTTTGGGCCTCCCAGCGTGATGCTCGCTTGGCGAGGTCGTTAGCCTCTTTGTTGGCGCTGCGCGGGATGTGCTGCAATTCTAAACCAAGGAAGCGCTTCTCGAGTTTCCGTACCTCTTCCAGGTAGGCCTCCATGTGCTCGTCCTTGGGCTTGTACTTCTTGCTGGAGAAGTCAACGAAGAGTTGGGAATCGCCCTTGATGACGAGGCGCTTGACACCGAGTGCGGAGGCGGCCTTGAGGCCGGTGATGAGGCCCTCGTATTCCGCGATGTTGTTGGAGACGTTCCCGTCGTGACCGAAGCACAACTAGACCGCGTATCATAGCTTGTCTCCCATTGGTGAGGTGAGCACGATGCCGGCCCCCGCTCCTTGTCTGAAGAAGGCGCCATCGGAGTGGAGGACCCATCCCTCGGGCGCCTCGTCCCTAGGCAAGAGGGGCTTGTCGCCTTGAGCCCCCTCCTTGCACGGGTTCGTCCATTCTGCCAGAAACTCGGCCAAGGCTACGCCCTGATACGTCTCCAACATATCGATAATTAATGAAGTATTCATGCCATGATTGCCTATGTTTACAATACTTTTATATGGTTTTGATGCACTTTATATGATTTATTTAGAACTCACCCGGACTGACGCTGTTTCAGCAGAATTATCGTGGTGTTGCTTTTACTGCATCAAAAAATTCTGAAATTTTTAGACAGTATTTATATGCAAATTCTTTAAGTTATCCTAATTTTTTCAGAATTTTTAGATACAGGGAAGTATAGTTATACTACAGATCTTCACAGACTGTTCTGTTTTTGATAGATTCTGTTTTGCATGCATAGTTTGCTTGTTTTAGTGTTCCCATAGCGTATATTCAGTGATATAAATTATGTGAATGGTAGAATATAGTAGGTATTATGTGTGAACAATTATGAATCTTGTCTTGACAGTACCTAAGTGAATGATCTTTATTTATTATACTAACCCATCTCATGAATTTCCGTTAAGTTTTGTGTGATTGAAGTTTTCAAGTTTTGGGTGAGATACCGATATGAGGAGAATAAGGAGTGACAAGAACCTAAGCTTGGGGATTCCCAAGGCACCCCAAGGTAATATACAAGGAAGACTCAAGCGCCTAAGCTTGGGTATGCCGCGTAAGGCATCCCCTCTTTCGTCTTCAACACTATCGGTATATCTTACTTAGAGCTATATTTTTATTCGTCACATAATATGAATTTTGCTTGGAGTGTCATTTTATTTTGTTAAACTTTGCTTGCTGTTATTTATAATCTTGTTTTTCAATAAAAAGTTCCAAGAATTGCTTTTAGGATGCTTGAATTGCATGTTTGATGTGTGCTGTGTAAAAACAGAAACTTTTGCTGTAGTGTTTGAATTTTTATATTTTACTGGAACATGGAAAGTTTCTGAAATTTTTACACTATATTTCCATATAAATTCGTTATCATGTCCAAAATTTTCATAATTTTTCGAGATACTGAAGTGCACTTTGTAAGTTAATTTCTACAGACTGTCCTGTTTAGACATATTGCTTTCATAGTTTTGTTATCTACTTCTCCGATGGTTTTCATGACCTATATTGGTAGATATAAATTGTGGAAATGATAGTATACAGTAGATAATGTTTGAAATTTATTATACAACTTGTCTGGGCAGTACATAAATAGTTTATTTATTCTTATGTGCACTAACCTTTCTCACGAGTTCTTTTCAAGTTTTGCGTGGATGAAGTTTTTGAGAATAGGTGAAACCGTGATATAAGATGATTGAACAAGATAAAAAAAGCTCAAGCTTGGGGATGCCCAAGGCACCCAAAGTAAATATTTCAACAATTCTCAAGCATCTAAGCTTGGGGATGCTACGCATCCCACCTCTCTTCATCAAACAAATATCGGTTAGCCTATGTTGGGCCTGAATTATTATTTGTCCACATGATATGTGCTATTCTTGGAATGAATTTTTATTTAGTTTGATGTTTGAATAAAATACTCAGATCTGAAAATCTTTATTGAGAGAGAGTCCTCACATAGCTACTTAATTGTTTGACTACTCATTGATCTTCACTTATATCTTTTGAGAGTAGTTTGATGTTTACTTTTGTGCTTCACTTATATACCAAGAGTAAATTGTGAATGAATGAAATATCATAAATCTGAAATTATCAATGTGCTATATTCTTAGTAGCAAGTTCACATTTGGTTTAGAAAGTAAAATATATTGAAGTTTAACAATCACTGTATTGGTCATATGACCAATTCATGAATGATTAGTATAAGAAAGAGAACTTTCACATACAAAATATTATCTTGGACATCTTTTATGATTGTGAATACCATTAATTATTTTCAAACTTGATCAAATAGTTGAAGTTGGACAAGGAAGACAACATAATGGTTATGTTTGGGTTTGCATAGAAGTTATATTGTTATGGATCCTCTAACATGTGGTGCTTGTATAGAACCTTTTGCTAGCCAAAACTTCGTACTAAGTAGAAATACTACTTGTGCATCCAAATCCTTGAGCCAAGTTTCTTCCATGCGAGTCCACCATACCTACCTATATATGGTATTTCACTGCATTCCAAGTAAATTTGCATGTGCCACCTCTAAACATTCAAATAAACATCCGTTTTGTGTGCTCGTACCGCTCATGGAGTGACGGGGCGGTCATTATCTTCCATGCTAAGCGAGTTATTCTCTAGATGAGTGTTTATTCACTTGTCATTGCACGAGAGAGGCTGGTAAAAAGATGCCCAATCCTGCATAATACAAAAATAAATAAACAAAAACTCCCCCTAGAAAGTTGATTGTTTGGAGGGCAACCGTGGATTCGGCTAGCCATGGAATGTGTTTGAATGGTGGAGAGGGAGTAAAATTTCAATTCTGTTTGGGAACCACCAAGAATGTGATTTGCATGGAAGATATTGAAAACTCTGTTGTGACGTTGACAGGAAAAGCACACCACTCAAAGTTACATATTCATCTCTGTTTTAAAACAATGAGCTCTCGCACCTATGGAAATCCCTACTTCCCTCTGCGAAGGGAAAATCTATTTACCTTCATGCTACTTCCTATTCATGTTGAGTTAACTTCTTATTCCAACCTCAGTCTATTAGTTGGCAAGCATCATGTGGTGGGGAAAGATCCAAACATATATATATCCAGTCAGATATATTTGATCATGATTCATTATTGTTGACAATTATCTTCATGATAAGTATGTTGGGAGGCAAAACATTAAGCCCCTATCTTTCTACGTGTTCGATGGATGTTGTTTGTTCTAAAAATATGCCTTGAGTATTAGCAATCACAAAAGACTATATGATAATTGAGTATGTCGATCTCTTACTAGACTTGATGATGCATTGAAATTGTTTGGTGACCAAGAACATAGATTGTTAAGTTTCAAGTGAATGAATTGTTTGAACCATGACATGTGAATTGATTGCTACTCTATCATGATAATTTTTATGAGAAAAAGTTGCTGGTTATGATGCTAGAAAAGTGACTGAAATTATCAATGATCAAACTTATACATTATGCTAGCATTCACACTTCATAAATTATTTATTTTATCATTTACCTACTCGAGGAGGAGCAGGAATTAAGCTTGGGGATGCTGATACGTCTCCAATGTATCGATAATTTATGAAGTATTCATGCCATGATTGCCAATGTTTACAATACTTTTATAAGGTTTTGATGCACTTTATATGATTTATTTAGAACTAACCCGGACTGACGCTATTTCAGCAGAATTACCGTGGTGTTGTTTTTGTGCAGAAAATGAAAGTTCTCGGAATTTCCCAAAACTTTTTGGTGATTTTTTCTGGAGGAAATAAGCCATATTGGAGTGAAGAACCACCGGAGGGGAGCCACCCGTGGGGCACAAGCCATCAGGGCGTGCCCCCTAGCCCGCGCCCTGATATGTGGTGGGGACCACGTGGCTCCGTTACACGTGATTCCAACGCTGAAAAATCCTATAAATCTCAGAAACCCCAGAAATAAACAGAGACTCTCCGTTCCACCGCCGCAACTCTCTGTATCGACGAAAAACCAATCTGGAGACATTCCAGTACCCTGCTGGAGAGGGGAAACCATCACCGGTGGCCATCTTCATCATCCCGGCGGAGGCCATGACTAGTGCACCCTCGGGGCTGAGGGTATGTACCAGTAGCTATGTGTTCAATCTCTCTCTGTCTCTCGTGTTCTTGAGATGTCACAATCTTGATCTATCACGGGCTTTGTTAATATAGTCGGATCATATGATGTTATTCCCTTGCTATCATGTTGTGATGAATTGAATCTTTACCTTTGAGATCTCATTATGTTGGATTGAATATTTTGGTTTGAGAACACTTGATGTACGTCTTGCGTGGGATACCAGTAGTGACATTGGGGTATTCTATTGATTCACTTGATATATGTTGAGGCATCAACTTGCGGATTCCGTTGACCTTGGGGATCTATGCATAGGGGTTGATTGCACGTTCTCATACCACGTTCTCCGATAGAAATCTTGGGGTTCTCCTTGAAGTTCTTTGTGTTGGATTGAATATGATAGATCTGAAATTCTTTGATGCATGTTGCATAATTTACCCACAGATACTTGAGCTGAAATTGGAGTATCTAGGTGACATTAGGGTGGATTGATATGTATCATTGGCGTTATTTTAGTATGAACTCTAGGGATGTTTGTGACACATATAGGAATAGCTCAAAAGATTGATTGGAAAGAATAACTTTGAGGTGGTTCTACTACCTAGACTAATTTCATCTTATTGTTCTCTGCTAGATAGGAACTTTGGAGTGATTTTTTGTTGCACGTTGAGGGATGATCATATGATTCAACTATGTTAGCATTGTTGGGAGGTTGCACTAGTGAAAGTATGAACCCTAGGCCTTATTACCAATCATTTATACAACGTTTTGCTTGCTGTTTTACACTTGTTACCTTGCTGTTTTTATATTTTCAGATTACAAAAACCTATATCTACCATCCATATTGCACTTGTATCACCATCTCTTCACCAAACTAGTGCACCTATACAATTTGCCATTGTATTGGGTGTGTTGGGGACACAAGAGATTTCTTGTATTTAATTGTAGGGTTGTTTGAGAGGGACCATCTTCATCTTACACCTCCCACGGATTGATAAACCTTAGGCCATCTACTTGAGGGAAAATTGATACTGTCCTACAAAACTCTGCGCTTGGAGGCCCAACAAAGTCTACAAGAATAAATTTTTGTAGTAGAAATCACGCCCTTGATGACCCTGGTGGTGTAGAATTCTAGCTAGAAAGCTTGCAGCTCAATGTTCCATTTGGCTACCCTGCCCGCGGCATTGGGACTACGCAGGATTTGCTCCAGGGGGTAGGCACAAACGACCCTAATAGGGTGGCTTTGGAAGTAGTGGCGCAACTTCCGGGAGGTGATGAGTAGTGCGAGGAGGAGCTTCTTCTACATGGGGTAGCGCTCACGCACGTCCTTTAGCACTGTGCTGACGTAGTACACGGGCCGCTGGAGGTGACGTGTGGCTGTAGTGTTGGCATCGTCCTCGCTAGGAGGCTCAAGAGGTGCGGTAGGGGGCGGGTCCACGGCATTCCCCGGGGACATGGCGCCACCGACCGCGGGGGCCCTTGGGACCATGATGTCGAGGGCCGCGGGGGCCTCGAGGGGTCCACCACCCAAGGTGGCGGTGGCCCCCTGATGTATGCAGCTTGAGGCCATCATGCCCCACTGAAGGGGGGCGGTGGCCCATGCGGCGCTGATGTCTGCTACGTAACTTTATTCTTGTAGACTCTTGTTGGGCCTCCAAGCGCAGAGTTTTGTAGGACAGTAGCAATTTTCCCTCAAGTGGATGACCTAAGGTTTATCAATCCGTGGGAGGTGTAGGATGAAGATAGTCTCTCAAACAACCCTACAATCAAATACAAGAAATCTCTTGTGTCCCCAACACACCCAATACAATGGCAAATTGTATAGGTGCACTAGTTCGGCGAAGAGATGGTGATACAAGTGCAATATGGATGGTAGATAAAGGTTTTTGTAATCTGAAAATATAAAAACAACAAGGTAACAAGTAACAAAAGTGAGCACAAATGGTATTACAATGCATGAAAACAAGGCCTAGGGTCCGTACTTTCGCTAGTGCAATCTCTCAACAATGCTAATATAATTGGATCACATAACCATCCCTCAACATGCAATGAAGAATCACTCCAAAGTTCTTATCTAGCGGAGAACATAAGAAGAAATTGTTTGTAGGGTACGAAACCACCTTAAAGTTATCCTTTCCGATCGATCTATCCAAGAGTTCATACTAAAATAACACCAAGTTATCCTTTCCGATCAATCTATCTAGAGTACATACTAAAATAACACAAAGTTATCCTTTCCGATCAATCTATCTAGAGTTCGTACTAAAATAACACCATATGATACGCATCAACCAACTCTAATGTCACCTAGATACTCCAATGTCACCACAAGTATCCATGAGTTAATTATACGATACGCATCAAACAATTTCAGATTCATAATACTCAATCCAACACAAAGAACCTCAAAGAGTGCCCCAAGATTTCTATCGGAGAACATGGTATGAAAACGTGCAATCAACCCCTATGCATAGATCTACTAGGTCACCGGAATCCGCAAGTTGATGCCTCAACATATATCAAGTGAATCAATAGAATACCCCTATGTCACTACGGGTATCCCACGCAAGACGTACATCAAGTGTTCTCAACCAAAATATTGAATCCAACATAACGACATCTCAAAGGGAAAGATTCAATTCATCACAACATGATAGCAAGGGAATAACATCATATGATCCGACTATATTAACAAAGCCCGTGATACATCAAGATCGTGACATCTCAAGTACACGAGAGAGAGATATTGAACACATAGCTACTGGTACATACCCTCAGCCCCGAGGGTGGACTACTCCCTCCTCGTCATGGCCTCTGACGGGATGATGAAGATGGCCACCGAAGATGATCTACCCTCTCCGGCAGGGTACTGGAATGCCTCCAGATTGGTTATTCGTCAATACAGAGAGTTGCGGCGGCGGAACTTCTCATCTAGGGTTATTTCTGGGGGTTTCTGAATATATAGGATTTTTGGGCATCAGTTTCACGCGAAGATGGGCCACGAGTGGACAACAAGACACCATGGCGCGCCGGAGGGACCTGGCGCGCCCTGATGGGTTGTGCCCACCTCGTGGCTCTTCTGGACCTCCAATGAAGCTTCTAGTGCCTCTTTTGTTCCAAAAAAAATCATCAAAAAGTTTGTTGCAATTGGAGAACTTTTATTTCTGCACAAAAAACAACACCACGGTAGTTCTGCTGAAAACAACGTTAGTCCAGGTTAGTTCTAAATAAATCAAATAAAGTGCATCAAAACCATATAAAAGTATTGTAAACATAGGTGAATATGGCATGAATACTTCATAAATTATCGATACGTTGGAGACGTATCAGCATCCCCAAGCTTAATTCCTGCTCGTCCTCGAGTAGGTAAATGATAAAATAAAAAAAATTATGAATTGTGAATGCTAGCATAGTGAATAGTTTTGATCATTGATAATTTCAGTCACTTTTCCAGCATCATAACCCGCAACTTTTTCTCATAATAATCATCATGATAGAGTAGCAACCAATTCACATGTTATGGTTCAAACAATGAATTATCTTGAAACTTAACAACTTATGTTCTTAGTCACCAAACAATTGCAATTCAACTTATTCTCAACAAAGTCTAAGTATGAGCTCCACATACTCAATTATCATATAGTCTTCTATGATTGCTAGTAATCAAAGCATATTTTTATAAAAAATGGCATCCATCAAACACAGAGAAAGATAGGGGCTTAATGTTTCGCCTCCCAACTCATTTATCATAGAGATAATTGTCAACAATAATAAGTCATGATCAAATATATTTGATTGGCCATATGTGCCCAGATCTTTCCCCACCACATGATGCTTGCCAACTAGAAATAATTGAGGTTGAAATGAGAATGCAAACTATTGATTCTTGCATAAAAGTAAATACTGAAAGGTAAAAGATAGGCCCTTCACAGAGGGAAGCAGAGGTTGTCATGCGCTTTTTGGTTTTGTATGCACAATCCCTTCATGAAAAAAAACATCACGTTATATTGCCCCTTATGATAGCAACCTTTATTATGCAGTCCGTCGCTTTTATTACTTTGCCATCACAAGTTCGTACAATGCTCAATTTTCTCTTACACTAAATGATCAAACACATTTAGAAGCAATTTTTATTGCCTTTTTGCACCGATGACAACTTACTTGAAGGATCTTATTCAATCCATAGGTAGGTATGTTGGACACTCATGGCAAGAAACTAGGTTTAAGGGTTTTTGGATGCACAAGTAGTATCTCTACTTAGTACGAATTTTTGGCTAGCAAAAGATCCTAAGCACACACCACATGTTGGAGGATCCATAACAATATAACTCCTATGCAAATATACACAACCATAACTCATTACGTTGTCTTTCTTGTCCAACTTCAAATAATTTGCTCAAGTTTGAAAAATAATTAATGGGTATTCACAATCATAGAAGATGTCCAAGATAATATATTTGTATGTGAAAGTTCTCTTCCTTATACTAATTATTCACGAATTGCTTGTATGACCAAAATTGTGATTGTCACGCTTCAAAAGATTTCACTTTCTAAACGCAATGTGAAATTGCTACTAAGAATATAGCACATTGATAATTTCAGATTTATGATATTTCATTCATTCACAATTTACTCTTAGGATATAAGTGAAGCACAAGAGTAAACATCAAACTACTCTCAAAAGATATAAGTGCAGATCAATGAGTAGTCAAACAATTAAGTAGCTATGCGAGGACTCTCTCTCAATAAAGATTTTCAGATCTGAGTATTTTATTCAAACAGCAAACTAAATAAAAATTCATTCCAATAATAGCACATATCATGTGGACAAATAAAAATTTAGGCTCAACATAGGCTAACCGATATTTGTTTGATGAAGAGAGGTGGGATGCGTAGCATCCCCAAGCTTAGATGCTTGATACTTCTTGAAATATTTACTTGGGGTGCCTTGTGCATCACCAAGCTTGAGTTTTTGTATCTCGTTCAATCCTCTCATATCCCGGTTTCACCTAAGTCTCAAAAACTTCATCCACACAAAACTCAAAAAGAACTCGTGAGCTAGGTTAGTACACATAATAATAAATCAACTCTTTATGTACTGCCAGGACAAGTTGCATAATAATTTCAAACATCATCTACTGTTTACTATCATTTCCACAATTTATATCTACCAATATATGCTATGGAAACTATAGGATAAGTAGATAACAAAACTATGACAGCAATCTGTCCAAACAGAACAGTCTGTAGCAATTTATGAAAATAGTGTACTTGTGCAACTCAAAAAATTATGAATATTTAAGACGTGATAAATAATTTAAATGACAACACTGTGTAAAAATTTCAGAAACTTTCCACGTTCCAGTGAAATATGAAAATTCAAACACTACAGAGAAAGTTTCTGTTTTTACACAACACACATCAAACATGCAATGCAAGCATCCTAAGGCAATTCTTGGAACTTTTTATTGAAAAACAAGATTATAAATAACAACTAACATAAAATAACAAAATATAATGATGATCCAAGCAAAGCACATATTATGTGATGAATAAAAATATAGCTCTAAGTAAGATATACCGGTAATGTTGAAGACGAAAGAGGGGATGCCTTCCGGGGCATCCCCAAGCTTAGACACTTGAGTCTTCCTTGGATATTACCTTGGGGTGCCTTGGGCACCCCCAAGCTTAGTTTCTTGTCACTCCTTATTCTCCTCATATCGGTGTCGCACCAAAAACTTGAAAACTTCAATCACACAAAACTTAACGGAACTTCGTGAGATGGGTTAGTATAATAAATAAAGATCATTCACTTAGGTACTGTCAAGACAAGATTCATAATTGTTCTCACATAATAACTACAGTATTCTACCATTCACATAATTTATATCACTGAATATAAGCTATGGGAACACTAAAACAAGCAAACTATGCATGCTAAACAGAATCTGTCAAAAACAGAACAGTATGTGAAGATCTGTAGTATAGCCATACTTACATGTCTCTAAAAATTCTGAAAAATTATAAAAACCTGAAGAATTTGTATGTAAACACTTTGTAAAAATTTCAGATCGTTTTCACTCCCCAGTAAAAAATTAAAATTACTGTACTGGAGTCAAAAGTTTCTGTTTTGGTTCAGCATCAATTCTACTCATCTTGTGAGTCATCCCAAAGGCTTTACTTGGCACTTTATTGAAATAAAAGACACAAAACATGATTAATACAGTTGCTTAATCATGTGAACACTCAAAAACAGAAAGTAAAAGTGTTGGGTTGTCTCCCAACAAGCGCTTTTCTTTAATGCCTTTTAGCTAGGCATGATGATTTCAATGATGCTCACATAAAAATAATAATTGAAACATGCAAAAGAGCATCATGAATCTCATGACAAGTACATTTAAGTCTAACCCACTTCCTATGCATAGGTATTTTGTGAGCAAACATATTATGGGAGTAAGAATCAACTAGCATAGGAAGGCAAAACAAGCATAACTTCAAAACTTTGAACACATAGAGAGGAAAGTTGATATTATTGCAATTCCTACAAGCATATGTTCCTCCCTCATAATAATTTTCAGTAGCATCATGAAGGAATTTCACAATATAACTATCACATAAAACATCCTTTTCATGATCTACAAGCATAGAAAATTTATTACTCTCCACATAAGCAATTTTCTTCTCATTCATTGTAGTGGGAGCAAACTCAACAAAATAACTATCATGAGACACTTGATTGACATAACCACATTCAATATTAAAATCATGATGACAAGTTTCATGGTTACTATCACTCTTTATAGCATACATGTCATCATCATAATCATCATAGATAGGAGGCATGCCATCATCATAATAAATTTTCTCAACAAAACCTGGGGGACTAAAAATATCATCTTCATCAAACATAGCATCCCCAAGCTTGTGGCTTTGCATATCATTAGCATCATGGATATTCAGAGAATTCATACTAGCAACATTACAATCATGCTCATCATTCAAGGAATTCTCATTAAGTATTTTCATAATTTCTTCCTCTACCAATTGAGCATAATTTTCTGAATCCTTAATTTCATGAAAGACATTATAAAGATGATACAAATGATGCAACCTAAACTCCATTTTTTGTAGTTTTCTTTTATGAAACCAAACTAGTTAAAAACAAGAAACTAAAAGATTTAATTGCAAGATCTAAAGATATACCTTCAAGCACTCACCTCCCCGGCGACGACGCCAGAAAAGAGGTGCCTCTTCGGTCGGCGCAACACCGCGCGATGTCTTCATGAGGGTCCTGGTCCCCTTCTTAGGGCCGACTCACTCTTCCCGCTCCACCACGAGGGCCACACTGTCCGCCTGGGGGGTGGCCACCAGTTACAGCAGTAGGCGCTCCTGGGGACGCGGCGCCACCATGGCGGGAGGGCTGGTGAGGTACCTCTTGAGGTCCGCGAAGGCAGCGTCTGCTTCAGGAGTCCACTTGAACGGGCCAGACCTCTTCATGAGCTTGAAGAATGGCAACACCCGCTCGCCATACTTAGAGATGAAACGCCCCAGCGAGGCCAAGCATCCCGCTAGCTTTTGCATCTCCTTGAGTGTCCGCGGGGGGCGCATCTTCTTGATAGCCTTGACCTTTTTCGGGTTGGCTTCTATCCCTCGGTGAGATACGAGGAACCCAAGGAGCTTGCCTGAGGGGACCCCGAAGACGCACTTGTCGGGGTTGAGCTTCAAGCGGACCTTGCGCAGGTGCGCGAAAGTCTCTTCTAGATCTTTGATGAGCGTCCTGGCTTCGCGCGATTTGACCACGATATCGTCCACGTAAGCCTCCGTGTTTCTGCCTAGCTGGGGCCCCAATGCGATGTACATCAACCTCTGGAATGTGGCCCCGGCACTTTTCAGACCGAAGGGCATGCAGGTGTAGCAGAATATCCCACAGGGGGAGGTGAACGCCGTCTTCTCCATATCTTTCACCGACATCTTGATCTGATGATAGCCTGAGAAGGCATCGAAGAAGCACAGGAGGTCGCAGTCGGCGGTGGAGTCCACGATCTGCTCGATGCGCGGTAGCGGGAAGGGGTCTTGAGGGCAAGCCTTATTGAGACTTGTGAAGTCGACGCACATCCGTTCTTTTCCACCCTTCTTGGGGACAATGACCGGGTTAGCGAGCCATTCAAGATATCGCACCTCGTGGATGACCCCTACCTCCTGCAACTTCTGCACCTCTTGGATGATTAAATGTTGCTTCTCCGGCGCCTGCCGCCGCGTTTTCTGCTTAACCGGGCGCGGATTGGGGCACACCTCCAGGTGGTGCACAATTACCTCCCTCGGGACCCTAGTCAAGTCGGTCGGCTTCCATGCAAACACGTCAGCGTTTGCCCGAAGGAATGCAATAAGCTCACTTTCTTGCTCGGGGGAGAGCTCAGCGCCAATGGTGAAAGTGTGGCTCGAGTGGGCACCGCGAATGGTACTTTCTTCGTTTCAGCTCGGTCTTGGGAGAACAACTGCTTCTTTCTTTCTGGCATCGCCTCAGGAGGCTCCGCCTCGCTCCCGGTGGCTAGGTGTGCGGCCGCAGCGGCTTTGCGTGTGAGCTTGAGCGAGCTGACTGCATCCCTCTCGTCGCATTTGACAGTGATTATACCACCACAGCCGGGCATCTTGACGATGTTGTAGCCAGGGTGAGTGGCCGCCACGAACTTGGTGAGCGTCGGGTAACCCAAGATGGCGTTGTACGGGAGGCCGATGGGCACCACATCGAAGGCGATGAACTCGGTGCGGTAATTGTTGCGGGTGCCAAAGGTGACGGGTAGGGGTATCTACCCTAGGGGGCCGTAACCCCGTCGGCTACTCCGGAGAAGGGCCTGGTGGGCCTCAGCAGCTCGCGGGGCACTTGGAGTGCCTCGAAGGTCATGACGGAGATAACATTGAGCCCAACACCCCCATCAATGAGGGTTTTGGTGACCGCGACGTTATTGATGGTCGGGGTGCATAGCATGGGGAGGGTGCCCGCGACAGTAGTGGACCTAGGGTGCCCCCCCACTACTAGGGAAAACCTTATACACAGAACCTTAGCAGTAGCGCTGGATAAAAAGAGGCGCTACTACTACATAGCCGTATCACGCGTCCAGGACAAGTGCTACTGCTAACTACGTAGCAGTAGCGCGGCACGAAAAAACGCGCTACTACTAATATTGCCCTACCGTTGCCGCTAGGCTAGGTTTAGTAGTAGCACGCCCATGCTAACCGCGCTACTGATAACAGAATAGTAGTAACGCATTTTTTGGGTAGGGCGCTACGGCTAAGTTTGAACCTGGCCACAAGGCGGGCCCCACTTAGCAGTAGCGCCTCTCCCAAAAGCGCGCTACTGCTAGCTTTTTAGCAGCAGCGCTATTTACTACCCAGTGCTACTGCTAAAACCGCACCCACCACCTTTTCCCTCCTCCCTCCCCCCTCCCCCATCCTCTTCCTTAACTTTCCCCTAGCTCCCACCTCCTCTCTCCCTCACTTTGCTTCTTCCTCACTACTTCTCCCCCCATTACTCTCCTTCTTCTACCTCCCTCTCTCTCTTTATTGCTCCTACCTAACTACACCACCTCCATTAATGCATCTCCTTTCTCTTTTTTCCTTCCCCCTCCACTAGGTAGTTGAACTCATCTCCTTCCCAAACTAGCTAGGTAGATCTAGCATTTAGTGAAGTGACCTATGTACCTCCCTAACTAGATCTGGACATGTCAAGAAGTTAGCTTTGTCCACTTTTGATAATTCCCTAGGTGTGTGGAGACACCGATCGGAATCATCATCACCGTGCTCAATCTCGATATAGGTGATTAAAAATTTGTGCTTTTACAAGAATGGAAATATGTGTATGTGTGCGATATGACATAATCGGGCGATATGATGGAAATTGTGTGTGTGGCATGAGTTGCCGCCGATGTGTGCTTGAGTTGCCTATGTTTTGCCGAAATGTCGATTTATTTCCGTTTCGGCGAATTTCGGGCAAACTCTATATGTCCTATTTTTAGGGAAGGTCATGCCGAATTTTTATATGACTTTGATGCATGCATGCATTTTTATAATCAATTTGTTTATTATTACCGTGCAGGCATTCATGATGGTCAGTGGAACGATGGTGGAAAGGTGGTGGCGGTCGGCGGTGCAGGACATGAATGAAAATAACCGGACAGAGATTATATGTCTGTGTCGAAGATGCAAAGGAGGAGTTTGGCTCGACCCCTATGAGGATGGTCGTGTGATGATGCACCTGCTCATGACTGGTTTCATGGATGGCTATACTCGGTGGATAATTGAAGATGATGATGAGGAGGAGGACGCCGATGGGGTAGGCAATGACGACACGGGACAAGACGAAGAGATGACCGATAATGGCAGCGGAGAAGGGGCCGGACATGGCGGTGGGGAAGAGGCCGGACATGGCGGTGAAGAAAACATGGACTCCACGCCGCACACTTCGTCGATACTAAGTTCAATTGTGCGTGACCCTCATGTTCAAGAACTGCTTTGCAAGGAGACGAGTACTGACAGAGCTGCTTCTAGAGAGGAGGCCAAGCTACAGCAACTGGTGGTAGACTCGAACACTCCATTGTATGATGGTTGCGATCCCGAGGTGAGCCACTTGAGTTTCATGCTCGAACTTCTAAAGACGAAGGCTAAAAACAAATGGACCGACACTAGCCTCGATGAGCTTCTCAAGTACCTAAAGGATGTTCTTCCCGCGGGAAATCTATGTCCTACTAGTGTGGATGAGGCCAAGAAGATCGTGTGCCCTCTTGATCTGCCGCACGTTAGATACCATGCATGCATCAACGATTGCATAATTTATCGGAAGGAGCACGCGGAAAAAACCAGCTGTCCGGTGTGCAATGCTTCTCGATACAAGAAGGCTGGGAAGAAATCTCCCCAGAAAGTTGTATGGTACTTACCGATCACTCCCCGTCTGCAACGTTATTTTTTAGATCCCAAGGAAGCAAAGCTCATGCGTTGCCACGCGGAGAGGACAAAGCCCGACGATGGAGATGATCCGAAGCTGAGACACCCCGTGGATGGAAGCCAGTGGAGAGCGTTCAACGGCGAATATCGATATTTCGCATGTGATGCAAGGAACATCGTGCTTGGCACGTGTACCGATGGCTTGAATCCGTTTGGCAACCAGAATACCAACCATTGCACATGGCCCGTGTTTGTATGGATGTACAATATCCCCCTGGGTGCGCATGAAGTCGAAGTACATACACATGAGCATACTGATTCAAGGACCAAAACAACCGGGAAATAATATTAATCTGTATCTGGGGCTACTTCAAGAGGAGTTAGACACGTTATGGAAAACACCGGCCAAGACATGGGACGCCAGCAAAGGCGAGTTTTTCTATATGAGAGCCGCGCTGATCACGACGGTGCACAACTATCTCAGTTACGGATATGTCGTAGGCCAGGTGTGCCACGGATATTGCGGAGGCACGCGGTGCATGGATGATACGACATCTCAGCAGCTAACATCAACGAAAGATGGCGGGTCTGGGAAAATCGTGTACATGGGGCATCGAAGATGGCTTGAGAAGGATGACCCGTGGAGAGACCGTGGAGATCTATTCAATGGTGAGGCTGAGCATCGAGGACGTCCATGTAAGTGGAGCGGCGCCAAAATCGATGAGCTCTTGAAAAACTGGGAACAGTGCCCCGCGCTGGGAAAGACGATGGAAAAGGCGTTGGAGCCGCTGCTGAACGTATGGAAGACGAGGTCTGTTTTCTGGGACTTGGAGTACTGGCACAAACTCGACACGCCACATTGCCTTGATCAAATGCATATCTGTAAGAATGTCCTTGAGAGCTTGCTTGCGACACTGATGAACATGCTGGATAAGACCAACGATGGGCCGAAGGCAAGAAGAGACTTGCAAGATTTGAATATCAGGGCAGATCTGCACATGCCGCCCAGTAAAACGTCAGAGGAGACAGAGACGGAGACGGAGGCGCGGGAGAAGAAGGGCAAAATATCAGGGCAGATCTGCACATGCCCCCCTTCTTGCTTCACCTTAAGTCCAGCTGAGATCGATCAATTCTTCAAGTGCCTTACCAGAATCAAAGTTAGTTCTGGTTACTGTGGGAAGATAAGTAGATTTCTAGACACGAAGAAGAAAAGGTTCAGCGCGATGAAGTCCCATGACTGTCATGTGATGATGACGTAGATACTACCTGTTACCCTTAGAGGGATAATGGACAAAGCACGTCCGTGAGACGCTTATTGGTCTCTGCAACTTTTTCGACGTCATCTCTCGAAAGTCCATCAGTGTGAAGCAGCTCCGAAGGCTACAGGAAGAGATCGTTGTGATACTAAATGAGCTTGAGATGTACTTCCCACCCGCATTCTTTGACGTCATGGTGCATCTGTGTGTCCATATTGTGGACGACATAATAGACCTGGGGCCGTCATTCCTGCACAACATGATGCCGTTTGAGAGGATGAATGGGGTCATCAAAGGATTCATTCATGACATGTCCCATCCGGATGGAAGCATCGTCCAGGGCTATCTGACGCAAGAGTGCATCTCTTTCTGCGAGAATTATCTATATGGCGGAGACCGACCTGGTGTTGGTTTGCCTGTTAAGAAGCACCTTGGGAGGCTCGAAGGAGAAGGTCACTCAAACGGTCGCAGGGAACTGCATGTGGCCTACTCGGATCGACGCAACGACTTTGACAGAGCAAACTTAGTAGTGCTACAACACCTAGACGAGGTAGATCCTTTCGTTACACTACACAAAGACACCATCACAAAGAAGTATCATGACCGGGGGCTATGCAGGACGGACGCTGAAGTTACTAGAGAGCACAACTCCACTTTCCTGCATTGGTTCAAAGAGCATATTCTTGCTAATCCCCCGGAAGAGGGCTCTAAGGACGGATTGCTCATATACGCCTTAGCACATTGCCCCTCGGCCAACCTCACGACCTATCAGGCATACGATATCAAGGGATACACGTTCTACACGGAGGCCAAAGATATGAACAGTGATTTTCAGAACTCAGGGGTGACGATGGAATGCATGACCAGCAGCGACAACGGCACAACCGAGAGATTTTATGGAAGGGTCGAGGAGATCTGTGAGCTTGACTACTCTGGACTGCACACCGCGACGATGTTCCATGTTAGATGGGCTAAGAATGTCGAAAGAGAAAACCGGTATTTCACTACCGTGACTATACCCGACGCCAAGAGCGCTACCGTGGACGCCATCGCAAAAAACGAGCCATGGGTACACGCTAAGCACGTGACACAATGCTTCTTCATAACCGACTCGAGCAATCCCAGCCGTGTTGTCATGAGGAGAGGCAAAAGGAACATCATAGGAATGGATGGAGTCGCCAACGAGGAAGACTACGACCAGTACGGCATCCCGATGAGGGAATATGACGATGACGATGAAGTATACGTCAAAAGATGAATCAATACTACATTACCTAAGAAAGATCGTACTCCATGGAAAAGGAAAAGTCACAATGAGGGGCTCAATTATTCGTCAACGAACAAGAAGGGAAAGAAGCTCACTCAAAAACGAAAACGTCGACGCTGATCGAGAAACCGTTATCAGTCAAATGATGTAATATATATGTTCCTATTTTGTGTACACACTTAACCGTTATGCATGGGTCAAATGATGTAATGTATATATATGCTCCTATTTTGTATACACACTTAACCGTCAAATCATGCAATATATATCGCCTTAGTTATATACATTGTATCACCTTTCCTTCGTTCCCGCTCTCGGAAAAAAAAAGAAAAAGAAGAAAAGAAAACGAAAAGAAAATAGAAGAAACAAACAGGAAATGAGTGATAGCAGTAGCGCGTCTCTATAAAACGCGCTATAGCTATGTCAATTAGCAGTAGCGCGTTTTCATAAAACGCGCTATAGCTATGTCAAGATAGCAGTAGCGCGTTTTCTCAAAACGCGCTATAGCTACTTTAGCTATAGCGCGTTTTGAGAAAACGCGCTACTGTTATCTTGACATAACCCCCACGCGGGCTTCCTCCTCCATCCCATTCCCCATTTGATCCCTCTCCTCCGTGCGACGCCGCTGTCGCCCACCGTCGCCCCTGCCCACGCCCTCCGTCGCCGCCCTCCGTCCGTCGCCGCCCGCGCGCCCTCCATCGCTGCCCGCTTCTCCACCCGCACCCGTCTCCCCCGAGCTCCACCTCGCCGCCGGCATCTCCCTCGAGCTCCACTTCGCCGCCGACGTCTCCCCTAGCCCCTTGTAAGTCCTCTGCCCCTCCTTCTCTCTCTCTGCCTAATTAATTAGTATGAACCCTAGGACATATTAGGTAGTATGAACCTAGTTAATTAGTATGAAATTAACTAGGTTTTCAAATTAGGACATAATTTAGCTAGGTTTCAAATTAGGACAGAAATTTAGGTAGGCTGAATTTAGTTTCAAATATTGTGAAGAAAAAGGACTTATTGCATTTTCTTCAAGTTCTATATTTTTCTTGCTGTTATATGCAAATTTGAAGTGGACATCTGATATGTGGACATGTGATTTGGACATGTGATGTTTGGAATTTGGACATGTGATGTTAGGAAAATGATGGTTATGTGCAGGGTAAATGATCCGAGTGGCATATGTTTCACCGGAATGTTGATTCATTTCCGTTCTGGTGAATTTCAGGCGCTCGATATGTCCACTTTTTAGCAAAGGTCATGCCGAAATTTCCCGTGAATTTTGGCATGACTTGTGCTAGAAAGTAGGCATATCGAGTGCCAGGATTTGCTGGGAAACGGCATTCCGGCAAACCATAGACATTTTTTTATGTCATTACTCATTTTTATTATAGTTTAAGAATTAAACAAGGAGACTTAATCGTAGGAAACATGTCGAACAACGAAGAAACAGGGCCTTCTGACCACGATGCAGACGAGATGGATTATGAGGGTGAACAACAGTACCTCGACTTTTTGTTTGATAAGCACAGTCCAGGTTTGCAGGACGGCCTCGATGATGGTACTGACGCCGACATCGACACCGACGGCGCCGGCACCGATGGCGGCGCCGACACCAGCAGGGAAGGTACCGACGGGGAAGATACCGGCGGGGAAGATACCGGCGGGGAAGGTACCGGTGGGGAAGGTACCGGCGCCGAAGCCGCTACCGAAAAGAAGAAGCAAAAGAAGCAGAGGATACGAAAACCTAACAAACTCGGCATCGGACGACTGGTGATCACAAAGATGGCCCCTGGCAAGTTTGAGCCATTAGAGCCGGAAGAACCTCGCAAGTGCTATGGGAACCAAGTCGGATGCATCCTACGGGAATGCACGAGCATCAACGACGATGACATAAGGGGTAAAGAACATTTGATGCAGTTGCTCCTGACGAAGCTGCACAAGAGATTCAAGTTCCCTGACCGGGATGACGCCATAGAACACCCGTGGGATGATAAGAAGATGAAAAAGATAAACAATCACGCCCTGGGCATGCTCAACAATGATTTGGCCTCCTGGAAAGGGAGGGTGAAACGAGCTATTGAGGCTGAGGAACCCCTGTACAAGATTCTGGAGGAAAATCCGACACTTACGGAAGAGGAGTTCCAAAAGTTCAAGGACACTTGCGCTACCGAGGCAACCAAGGCTAAGGCTGCGAAATTCAAGAGCCTTCAGCAAAGGAACACAGGGAACCAACGCCTCGGAAGCCTTGGCTACCTTGGCAAAAGGCCAATATGGGATAAGGAGGACGCGGAACGTGAAGCCGCGTGTCGTCGTTTTCTCACGACAGATGCCATAGGGTGGCTTATCGAGTGTGGTTGGGGCGTTAGGACGCCGAAGGGCTCCGGGAGCGGGATTAGGCACGAGCGGTGATAGACACGCGACGTACCCAGGTTCAGGGCCCTCCGGGGGAGGTAATACCCCTAGTCCTGCTGGTCTAGTTGGATGGGGAGAGATGTTACAATGGTGCTCCTTGAGCTGTTCGTCTAGAGGTGGAAGAAGGAGCAGTCGGCTGCTCTTCCCTGGCTATGTGTGGGTGTGAGAGAGGGGTGAACGCCTCCATGCGTGTGTCGCTTGCCCGCCCGATGCATGGGGGCCTCGGGGGGTTTTATAGGCCAACCCCCCGGTGTACAGTATTCTTAAGATATTACAAGGGGAGACCCGGCTGGCAGCCTCTCCAGCCGGCCAGGGGGCCCGCCGGCTGGGCCGTCTCGTCGCCCATGGGGCCCGTCGGCTGCGCGGTCCCATTGCCAGCTGGGGCCCGCCAGCCGGCTCTTCTATTGGCCCGCGCTCACCTGCCGCGGCACAGGCCGCCCCGCCCGGCGTCGTCTTGTGCCAGCCGGCCGAAGTCAGCGGTACGGCGGGCAACGCTGTAGCCACGCCGAGGCAGGTAACCGAGTGGACGGCGGCGAAGAGGTACTGTGGCTCCGCCGGGTCCCAATCAGTCCTCGGTCAGCGGTACGGTCTGCTGGACTGTAGCCATGCGCGTCCGTGCGTCAGCGGCCGCTGTAGCTACATCAAAGTCTGTCGTGGGGGTCGTGTCCCGTCAGCGTACCCGGCCGCAGTAGGAAGGGACGGGTACCTGCCTGCCCGAAGGTCAGCGGGCGAGCTAGTCACGTAGCGGTCGGGCGCGCCTGGCCGGGGGCCGGATGGCCGGCTCCTGTTCAGTCGGCCACGGGCCAGCCGGCCAGGGGGTCAGCCGGCCCTCCTCTGCCGGTCGTGGTCCAGCCGCCAGTAGGCCAGCCGGCCAGGGAGGCAGCCGGCCACTGACCAGCCGGCCGTATAGTTTATTCGAGAAGGAGCCGAAACTCCCTCTTCTTGGCATACCCAGGGGTAATAACCCCGTCAGTAGTCCCCGAAGCCGGTGGGGGCCCGGGTCCGCCTGACGAGGGGCAACCGGCGGTTTCATCCGGCTATGTCCGTCTGTCATGCGGGACCGACCGGGCGGCTGCGCTGGCCACCGCCTCCGACGCCTCGGGTCCTGTCGCGCCGCTTCGGGCCCCGTGCCGGACCACGGCGCGCCACGCGGGGCGTGATGATGTCGTGGGTCCCGCGCCTGTGGCCCGACGGGACGCCTTCCCGGACCTAGCCCAATAGGCCGCGGGCCTAGCCTGGTAGGCCTCGGGCCGTAGCCTGGTATCTTCTGCACCTGGACCCCAGCGGTCGCGGCGCACGATGCCCACGTCCCGCGGATTCCCCGAGGGAGTGGGCGCAGTTAATCCCCACGTCCCCCGGGCGCCGCCCCTTGTTTATAAGGGGAGGGGGAGGGGCGGAGGCAGCTCACGCACCCCTCTCCCCTTCGTTTTCCTTCTCTCGTGCGGCCCATCGCCTCGGCTTGCACCGCTGCTATGCCCGTCTTCTTCCTCACGCTTGCTCGCCGCAGAGATGGCCGACGGACCCTCCGGCAGCTGGGGTGGATCCATCATCACCGAGGAGGATATCGCGCACCTCCGCCGCGCCCGGATGCTGCCGTCGGAGGACCGCGTCGCCGCCCGTCCACCGGGCAGCGACGTGGCACCTGAACCCCAGGAGGGGGAGTTCGTGGTGTTCGCGTGGCACTTCTCGCGCGGCTTCGGTCTGCCGGTGAGCCAATTCTTTGGCTTCTTCATGGACACGTTCGACCTCCAGCCGCACCACCTCTGGCCCAACTCCATTCTCCAGCTCTCGAGCTTCGTGACGCTCTGCGAGGGCTACCTCGGGGTGCTCCCCTTCGTGGAGCTATGGAGGAAGCTCTTCTACCTCAAGGCCCTGAGGAACGAGGACGAGCCATATGCCTGCGGGGGCGCAGTGATATGCGTCTGGGGCCCATTGTTCCCCCGCATCACTCTTATCGAGTCCGTCAAGAGGTGGAACTGAACGTTCTTCTACGTGAAGAACGTCGACCCAGCGCGGGACTACATCCGGCTGCCGGCCTTCGTCAACGCCCCGTCCTCCGGGACCAACTGGACGGGCGACGGGCCGTTCGTGGACGTCCTCGCGGAGCTGGCCCGGCTCAAGGCCATGAGAGCCGGAGAGGGGCTGGTTGCGGCCGATTTGGTGGCCGCCTTCATCGACCGCCGGGTGCTGCCTCTGCAGCAGAGGCCGCACTGGATTTGCGACATGTCGGGCCGGCGGGAACCCTGCCGGTTGTCCACCTTCGACCTGTCGGCGGCCCAGGTGGCGAAGCGGGTGAACGCCATCACCAATTTCAAGCTGACGCCGAGGATATGGAGGTTCGGCCAGCTGCCGTACAACCAGCACGACCCGGCGCCCCTGGTACGCCCTGCTGCGGTAATTCTCTTCCCCCTTTGATTCTCCAGCCGGCCCTTCCCAGCTCACACACCATGCTGATCGCAGCAATCCGTGTGATAGAACACGCCGGACGGCCCGCACCCCCATGTATTCTAGGCGGAGGACTTCAAGCTGGGGGGGCGGCGTCGAAGAGGGGGCCGATTCCTCGGGAGAGGTCGAGGCGGACGGCGCGATGGGCGACCCGGGAGACGGCGGGTCCAGAGTGGCTGGTGAGTTCCCCTCCGGACCCTCCATCAAAGATTGGACTGACGACGATGATGATGATGATGACGATGATGATGTCCGGATTCTGGACGCGCCACCCCCGCAGCTCGGTGGGAGACACGCGGGCGGAGCGAGGAGCGGCCGACCCATGGCCAGACGGCCGAGGCCACTCGCCGGGAGAAGAGGCCGGCCGTGGGGCAACCGTCGACACAGCCGCCGGCTCGCAAGAGAGCGCGAGCGGCTGCGGCAAAGCCGCCGGCCCGGGCCAGGCGGGTCCTTCCCGTCGTTGCTGGGTGAGTATCTCTCTCTGAATTCTTGCTGGTTTTTTTTGGGTTTGCGGGTCGGCAAGCGCCTGAGGCCCCATCTTTTTTCTGTTCCAGGGAGGCCATCGAGCTCCACGACACGGAGTCGGCCGCCGGCCCGACGGATGTCGCCACCCTACAGGCGCGGGAGCACGTGGCCACGGCGCGGGAAGAGAAGAGGCGGCTCACGGAGGTGCTAGCCGCGAAGGCGGGGGCAAAGGGCGCGCCCTCGCGTTCGGGGGCCTCGAGCGGCGGGAGGCGGAGGCGGTCCGCCGACCCGGAGCGTGCGACGGACTCTGCTGCGGAGTTGACGCAGAGGTTAAGGCCTTCGTCGAGTGAGCCGCCAGAGCCGGTTGTGGAGACGTCCGGGGCCCCACCCGTGACGGAAGGGATCCAGCCGGCAGGAGCGACCTCCGAGCCGGCCATGGAAACGACGCAGCGGGGGGAGGCGGTGGCGACCCCTCCTGCCGTCGAGCCGGCCGCGGGGGGCGTGCCCGTTGCCCCGGCTGCGCTGGAGGCGGCGCCGGAGGCACCCGCCGACGGGAGGAGTGAGCCGGCCCAGCCGGTAGTCGAGCCGGTCCGGCAGGTGGCGGAGCCGGTCGTGGAGGGGCCCGTGGCCGGCTCGCGAGCCTTGGTGGTCACCGCCAACCCTCCCCCGGCTGCTGCCGTGGTGGACGCCGGGTCGAGCGGCGGGTCGAGCCGGTCGAAGAGGACCATGTTGGACGTGATCCGGGACTGGGAGGCGCCGGCCCTCGTCACGGCCGCTTCGGCCCCGCTAGCCGGCGTCCCGGCCCTCGCGCCTGGGGAGCCCGGCCGCATCATGGCGCACTGCCGTGAGGGGCTGGCTAGGTTCGTGGAGGCTGCCGAGAGCAACTTTCGGCGCGTGGAGGCGGCGGTGGAGGTAAGATTCTTCTGTCTTGCGTTGAATTATCAGTGGGGGCGCGCGAGCGCACCCACTGGGTGTAGCCCCCGAGATTTGGGCCGGTTGCGCGACTGCGTGGCAGCTGGGCCGGATCTAACCCTTTTTTGCTTGTCTGACTTGTTGTTTCTTGGCGCGGGGCAGGCTGAGAACGCCAGGCGGCAGGTGCTTTTCGATGAGGCGGTCCATATCCACAACCGCGGCAAGCTCGGCTACTACCGGGTCAAGGAGGAGTTGAAGAAGGCACAAGGTACGTTCATTCTAGTGGGGGCGCGCGAGCGCACCCACTGGGTGTAGCCCCCGAGAGCCGGGCCGACTGCTCGGCAGCCGGTCCGGGTCTTCCGCATTGGAGTGGCTCATGCTTGGCTTCTTATGCAGATGAGCTGGTCCCGATGCGGTAGAAGAGGGATGAGCTGGCCTCCGAGCGGGACCGGCTGGGGCAGGAGCTCCAGGCGGCCACGTCGGAGCGGGAGCGTCTGACCGCGGAGCTGCAGCGGGAGGTGGCGGCCCGGGAGGACGCCGCCAAGCAGGTGGCCGACGCCACCCAGCAGGCCACCGCTCTTTAGGCTGAGGTAGATCGCCTTAAGGGGGAGCTCGAGACGCGCGGGGTTGCCCTTGCTCATGCGGAGGAGGCGCTGGAGAGGTAGAGGAGCGCAGGCCTTCAGTTCGCCCTCGAGATGGACGAGGCCTTCCAGAGTAAGCTTTGTTTGAGTCTTTTCTTCCTTTGCCGGCTGCTTTCGAGTTGCTTTTGTCTTGTTCGTTGATTCTTCTCCCCCCCTCAGACCGGTTCCCGGAGACCCAGCGCCGCGCTGAGCGGGCTGTGGTGGATCACCGGGAGTGCCTACGGCAGCGCGGGCAGGAGGTTGAGGAGGACGCCGGCTGGGACGTGGCGGAGCTTGCGCTGGCCATTGAGAACCGGCTGATCCACGTCCAGCGCTGCATGGACCGGCTCCAGACGGCCGGCAAAGAGGTGATCGCGGCCCTCTGGCCGGGTCGTGGGGCGCCGGTGGGCCGTGTGGCGCTGTGGCTAGAGAATGCGGTGGCCCGGCTCGGTGTTTGGAAGGCGTCGGCGGCTCGGGCCGGAGCGCAGATGGCCCTCCGGTTCGTCACGTCGTGGTACCCCGGCGTCAACCTGGACCGGCTGGCCACGATGCGCGAGGTCCCTGAGGCGGAACGGATCGCCCACGAAGATGCCCTCGTCCGTCGGGCCAACGAGCTGGCCTCGTATGTCGACCCGGACGAGCTCCTGCCGGCGTTTGGCAAGGACGGCGAGCCGGTCGCTGAGGACTCTTTCGGCAACCCTTAGGGCCCTGAGGACGACAAGGTTGCCGATGAGAGCACCGACTCCAGCAGCGGCAGCGACACCGAGGCCACGGAGGAGGAGCCCGCTGGCGATGTGCCGGAGGCCTAGGCGCCCCTCTCTTTCTTTTTGCTGTATCCGTTCCTTAGCTGCAAGACTTGCTTAATATGCATTTCCACCCACTGGGGGTGTATTGTAAAGAATCCTTGGCATGTGGCCTTTTGCTTGTGAATTTGTTTGAAGTTTTAAAGCATTTGTGTGCCGGCTCCTCCCCTGCCCTTTTACCTTTCGACTCGTATTTCAGGCGCGGGTTCCTTCCGGCTTCCGCCCCGCCTGTCAGCCAGCCGGGAGCCGGTCTGGGACAGGAACGGGGCATCGTCCTTGGGAAAAACGCGCGGGCCTTAGAGTCGACCGGCTAGGGTTAGGACGAACCGGCAGAGGCGGGTTTCCAGAAGTTACATGGTTCGGTTGGACCTATCCGGCTGCTACTCCTTAGGTGGTGTTTGCGTGGTAAGCTTCTTTCTATCCCCTGGCTCCGCCAGCCGGACAGCCGGGGGCCGGTCTGTGGCTGGGTGGGGAGGGTAGAAAGGGGTTGCTTGCCCACGCTACTTGCCTGCTTTGGAGAAGAGCCGACGAGCCCCCGGGTCAGGGAGCCGGACACGGGTGCCCTGCCTAAAAAATGACACGCCTTTGAAGGAATTGAAAAGGGGCGCACCCCAAGTGCCGGCTTGGGGCCCCCATTGCATTCATTAAGTTCCGACGGAAGGGAAGATACATACATACATGGGTTTTTTCCTTAACAGTAGAATGGTCAGAGGAGTGTTGCGTTTCATGGGCGCTCCGTTTCCTCTCCGGAGGCGTCTCTCTTGCGCTTCTGCAACTTCTGGGCATCTATCAGGTAGTAGGCGTTGTTGTGCAATGCCTTGCTGACGATGAATGGGCCCTCCCATGGGGAAGACAACTTGTGCTGGCCAGCAGTTTGCTGGACCCGTCTGAGTACCAGGTCCCCCTCGCGGAAGGAGAGGGGTCGGATCCGCTTGCTGTGGTAGTGCCGGAGCTTCTGCTGGTAGATGGCCGTCCGGCTCAGGGCCATCTCGCGTGCTTCTTCGAGTAGGTCGACGCCGTCTTCCCTTGCTTCCTTCGCGTCCTTCTCCGTGTACAGGGCGACCCGAGGCGAATCGAACTCGACATCTGTGGGGATGATCGCCTCGGACCCATAAACGAGAAAGAAAGGGGTGTAGCCGGTCGACCGGTTAGGAGTGGTCCTGAGGCTCCAGAGGACAGCCGGCAGCTCGTCGACCCAGCAGCCGGCTGACCGTACGAGGGGAGCCACGAGCCGAGGCTTGAGGCCGGCCAGGATCAGGCCGTTTGCCCTTTCTGCCTGGCAGTTTGACTGTGGGTGGGCCACCGACGCGAGGTCGAGCCAGATGCCCTCTTGGGAGCAGAAACGCGCCATCGCGCCTTTGGCGAAATTCGTGCCGTTGTCGGTGATGATGCTGTGGGGGACCCCATAGCGGACCGTGACATCCTTGATGAACCAGACGACCGTGGGGCCATCCAGTTTCTTGATGGGTCTAGTCTCGATCCACTTGGTGAACTTGTCGACAGCCACCAGCAGATGCGTCATGCCGCCTCGGGCGGTCTTGAAGGGTCCTACCATGTCCAGCCCCTAGACGGCAAAGGGCCACGAAAGTGAGATGGTCTGAAGGGCTGTGACCGGCAGGTGGCTCTGCGTGCTGAAGCGCTGACACCCCTCGCACTTGTTGACCAGTCGCTTGGCTTCTTCCAAGGCCGTCGGCCAATAGAAACCGTGGCGGAAGGCCTTGGCCACTAGGGTTCTAGAGGCGGCGTGGTGCCCGCACTCACCCTGGTGGATGTCGAGGAGGATTTCTTGTCCTTTCTCCTGCTCGACGCAGCGTTGGAACACGCCGGTGGTGCTGCGATGGACTTGCTCGCGGTTGATTATGCTGTAAGCTGGGGCGCGGCGCTGGATCTGCCGGGCCTTGTCTGCGTCAGGGGGGAGCTCGCCGCGTAAGAGAAAAGCCAGAATGGGCTGGGCCCACGAAGGGGCCGAGACGGGAGCTGGCTCGAGCTCGAGTGGGGTGCCGGGGGCAGCCGGAGCCGGCCCGTCAGTCCCCGGGACCGGCCCACCAGTCCCCGGGACTGGGACAGCGGGGGGCGCGGCGAACGCTGTCAGGACGGCCGTGGAGTCAGAGCCAGCCGCCGCGGGGGTGCCGGAGGCCGGAGCCAGCGGCGTTGGTGCTGTCACCGGGACCGTTGGCGCCGGCAGGGTAGCCGTAGCCAGCGGCGCCGGCAGAGCTGCCGGAGCGGCCGGTACGAAGATAGACTCCGATTCGGGGGAAGGCTTGATAGAAGGCTTGAGCAGCCGCTCGAGGGAGACGCCGGCTGGGATGGCCTGCCGGGTGGAGCCGATTTTTGCCAACGTATCGGCCGCCTCGTTGTCCGCTCGGGGGACGTGGTGGAACTCACAGCCCTCGAAGGAGCCGGAGAGCTGCTGGAAGAGGAAGCGATAGCTGGCCATGTTGGCGTCCCGGGCGTCCCATTCGCCCAAGACCTGCTGTACCACGAGGTCGGAGTCGCCAAAGCAGATGAGGGGGTCGGAGGTGCCGGCGCGAGCGGCCGCGGCGGCTGCGTCCGCCTCCGCCCTGGCGCGGCCGGAGGTCGTGGAGGAGCCGGTAGCCATCACCCCCGCGTGGAAGCGGGAGTTGCCGGCCTCGCCCGGGGCGAGCGTGCCCACGGACGAGGGCGGGTCGAGGCATTCGAGCACCTAGCTAGGGTATTCGTCGGCAGCTGGCCCGTCGGCGAGGCTCAGCCTACCGACGCGCTCGGTGAGGATGGCGATGTCGATCAGCGGGTCGCTGCCGAGCCGCTCAACGGAGAGGCCGACCGCGTCGCCTGCAGGGCCAGCGGAGGCGGGGTTCCGCCTCGCAGGAGCAAGCCCCACGAGCCTGTGGTTCCGCCCGGACGCGAGGCGGCCGGGGGAGGTGGTGAAGGGTCCCGCCCGGAGCGTGACTCTGGCCGACGCCGCGTTCGACCCCACGGTGGGCGCCAACTGTCGTCGTTTTCTCACGACAGATGCCATAGGGTGGCTTATCGAGTGTGGTTGGGGCCGAAGGATGCCGACGGGCTCCGGGAGCGGGATTAGGCACAAGCGCTGATAGACACACGACGTACCCAGGTTCAGGGCCCTCCGGGGTTGGTAATACCCCTAGTCCTGCTGATCTAGTTGGATGCGGATAGATGTTACAATGGTGCTCCTTGAGCTGTTCGTCTAGAGCTGGAAGAAGGAGCAGCCGGCTCCTCTTCCCTGGCTATGTGTGGGTATGAGAGAGGGGTGAACGCCTCCGTGCGTGTGTCGCTTGCCCGCCCGATGCATGGGGGCCTCGGGGGGTTGTATAGGCCAACCCCCCGGTGTACAATATTCTTAAGATATTACAAGGGGGGACCCGACTGGCAGCCTCTCCAGCCGGCCAGGGGGCCCGTCGGCTGGGCCGTCTCATCGCCCGTGGGGCCCGCCGGCTGCGCGGTCCCATCGCAAGCTGGGGCCCACCAGCCGGCTCTTCTATTGGCCCGCGCTCACCTGCCGCGGCACGGGCCGCCCCGCCCGGTGTCGTCTTGTGCCAGCCGGCCGAAGTCAGCGGTACGGCCGGCAACGCTGTAGCCACGCCGGGGCAGGTAACGGAGTGGACGGCGGCGCAGAGGTACTGTGGCTCTGCCGGGTCCCAATCAGTCCTCGGTCAGCGGTACGGTCTGCCGGACTGTAGCCATGCGCGTCCGTGCGTCAGCGGCCGCTGTAGCTACATCGGAGTCCGTCGTGGGGGTCACGTCCCGTCAGCGTACCCAGCCGCAGTAGGAAGTGACGGGTACCTGCCCGCCCGGAGGTCAGCGGGCGAGCTAGTCGCGTAGCGGCCAGGCGAGCCTGGCCGGGGGCCGGATGGCCGGCTCCTGTTCAGCCGGCCACGGGCCAGCCGGCCAGGAGGTCAGCCGGCCCTCCTCTGCCGGTCACGGTCCAGCCGCCAGTAGGCCAGCCGGCCAGGGAGGCAGCCGGCCACTGACCAGCCGGCCATATAGTTTTTTCAAGAAGGAGCCGGAACTCCCTCTTCTTGGCATACCCAGGGGTAATAACCCCGTCACCGCAGGTCTCCCAGACCCCTTCGCGAAGTTCACCAACCCCTTGGAGCGTGACTTCATCAGGGCCCGCTACAAGTGGGACAAGGAAAAGAAGGTTTTTTACACGGACAAGATCACGAGGAAATTGATTAGTATACTGGTAATTATTCTGTTACCACCTTACATTTAGCTTCTGATCAAGTCGACTACACATTCGTAAACGGTTCACGTTCCTTCTGCAGGACAAGCAACACAAGCTTGCAGTCGAAAGCCAGTCTTCGTCGATGAGGCCCAAGTGGGTCACCCCTCTCAACCAAGCCTTGAACAAACTTAAGGGACTCCCTTTGGACCAGCGGCCGCAATATGGACGTGTGCACGGCGCTGGAGACGGCGCCACATGGAAGGTCTTTTACAACGAGGGCCCGGAGGCCAAGAAGCAGAAAAAGAAGTTCAGTCAGGCGGACATCGACGAGAAGGTGAAGCTTGCGTTCGAGAAAAAAGCAGTCGAGGACGCAAAAAAAGCAGCCGAGGAGAAAAATGAGTTGCTACAGCAGGCAGTCGCTGCAGCTGTAGATGCCTGCAAAAATGATTTCGCTACTAACTTGATCCCGGCTATCATCAACTGGTTGAAGGAAAATCCAGACAATACGGTAGATGATTTCCCCATGCCCAGCTTCGTCGAGAGCAACTCGGTGAACAACACAACCGCACCATCAGCTCCTCACGCAACCGCACCTGCTCCCGCGCCCGCAGCCGCTCATAGCTGCCCGTCCTCAGTCTTTGGTGCGCTAGGCGGGCCTTCGTCTTTGGATGACCTCGACACCCTCACGGTAATTACATGTCGCACCAACATATATGTACAATATTCCAATTTCGTTGCCTTTCGGATGTTTTAAGCCGCAGACATGTCTTTGCAGGCCAACGAAGCCCCGTGCGCCGTACTCTAGTTGATCAAAGGCCAGAAGGTGGACGTGGGAAAGGCGGTGATAACGAAGCCCTTGGAACTCACGTTCCACGGCCAGCCGATGCCCGGTGGGCACTTCAGGGTTACCTTGTCGAGTGTGAAATCGGGGCACGAGGATTTGCCTCCTCCAGTATGGCTAGGGGGAGAGGACGACGAGACCCTGCCGCGGCTTGGAAACTACAAGGGTTGGGTGCTGCTATGCCGAAGAATCTTCTTCGTCTGGAGCCGGCCGAGAGCACACCAATAACCACACATCAGCAAGCAGGTATGAACACCACCACCCCGCCTATGCAATTACCAGCGCCTGTAGTGGCGGGTGAGAGTGGCGGACGACGCGAGGAAGGGGGTCCAATAGTGGCTGATGTAATCGCCCCCGTAGAACAAAGGATGGATGATGAGATGGACGAGGACCCTCTTCGGTTCCTCAATACAGGCGCCTATGATGATGACTTAGAATTGATGAGTCAGCCATATGATGACTCGGGCTATCAGCATGCTGATGAGATGGATGATCTGCCCGGGCAGGAACGTCCTAGCAGGGTTGATTGCAAGAAGTCTCTCTTCATGTAATCCTCACAGGACACGCCTGAAGATACCGCCTCAACACAGGCTCAACTAGCCGAGGGTCGTACAGTGCTCAGCCCGACAACACTGGGGCAGGGGTTAAGGAAGGGTTTGGAAGGTTAGCCCAAGAAAAAGGAGAGGAGGAGACCGGCGGGGAAAGGCTCTGCTGCCTACAAACAAGCCAGAGCACATAGCAGCCAAACGGCGGATTTTGAAGAGCGTGTACCCGTCAAAGGTGCGGCCATGTTCCATGTCCCGGGCGAGCTGATCCTACCAGCGAAACCGCTGGAGGCAATATGAGGGGATCTCAGGAGACTGCACGACCATGTGCTGTCGATTAAGAAAAGCCTACTAGCCTCGAAGGATCCAGGATATCCGACATACGCGGCTCGTGTGCCTGAGGGGAGGTGCTACGTCGACACACGGCCCGCGGAGGTGTTCTTCCTGCGGTTTGACCATATCTTCGAGATGTTTCTGACAAGGTGGCTCGATTTTACAATCGTCCGCCTTTTTGCGCTACATATGAGCTTCGTCATGAAGAGAGAAGAAGTCTCGCAAATCTGTGTGGCGGATCGATACTACATGCACGAGTCCTTCTTGAGTGTCGGCGACTTTGAGCGTAAAACTGCTAGGGAGTACCTCGAAAACTTCATGGTACAGAACAAGGACCAGGAAATTGTCCTCCTGCCTTATCATCCAAAGTAAGTCAGTGCCGGACAACCCTTTCATACATTTCAATCATTCTTTACCCGCGAGTCTCCCATATGGAGAATAATTTGAGGTGTTCTTTTCCCCGCAGCAACGGGCGCGCCATCCTTATCGTTCTTTACCCGCGAGTCTCCCACGCCGTGTATTTCGACCCTACCAGAAACTACGAGAAGAAGGACTACACCCACGTAATGAATATTCTAGATGATGCTCTCCAAGGCTTCAGCTTGAGGGGTGGCCACCTGCAGATCAGGAAACAAAGGAACCGCAAGACGGGTTTCTCACAAAAAACTAACTTCTGCGGCATCCATGTCCCGAAACAAAGTAGGAATGATGGATTCTACCTCATCGATCTCATGATGGAGTTTAGAAGGGATCACCAAAAGCTTCGCATGACAACCAGAAACGATGGTCATATCCGTAAGTGGGTAGAATCTCAAGGAGAATCAGATTATAAACTTAGAGATGAATTCTTTCGGATCCAGAGGGACATTGCGACGATCATCATGAAAGAAGTCGTCGAAAAGAAGGGGATGTTCCACCACGGCCCTATATCGCGAGCTGGCGTCCGAACTCGCATAGGCATGCAACGTCAGGACCTCACACCGTTCAAGAAGCTAGGGTGCATCCTCGATGATCTAGAAGGATGGAAGTTCTAGTGATTTACAATGCCGATGATGATGATATGTGTCGGTTGAACTTGTATACTTTCTATAGCGATGAAACTTTGTGATGACAACGGTCCCTGCCGAACTTGCGTAACGCTACTTTGTTAGTTTGGGTACGATGACCTGCGTACCTCTAGTTAATTAGTTTGCGTACGATGAAACTGTGTTGATTATTTATCTTTACTATATGTTGCATCTAGTTGCTAACCCTTTCTTTTCGTGTTGCTCAAGTATATTTTGTTGCATATGATTGTACATTCTCTTTATGAAGATGCATCTCTAACAGGTACCTAGATCCTTGATGGCGAAGAAGCAGTGCTATGCCGTGTACATAGGGAAGGTTCCGAGAGTGTACGACGAGTGGCACGAGTGTCAGGCGCAAGTGGATGAGTTCTCGGGCGCCAGCCATAAAGGCTTCAAAAGCAGACAAGAAGCAGAAGCTAGTTACTTGAGGTTCACGCTAGCGCGAGAGAGGACACATAACCGCCTCCTGTACTGCATAGTTCCGCTCTCACTCATAGTGATAGCTCTTCTCGTGTATATCATTGTTTAGATGGTTAACGATGTAGTTGCAAGTATTCGAGACTTGTATCGCTATTTTTGAGATGATGACGAGAGACCACTTTGTGTTGGATGATGATTATGATGATGACATGATTTGTTGAGACTATTTGTATGTGTACGCTATGATTACATTTGTATGTGTATGATATGCTAGAGATTATTGTATAAAGCCTGTATAAATACAAAACAAATATGCAGAAAAAAATCAAAAACTAATAAAACTAGCAGTAGCGAGGGGAATAAAGTTAGCAGCAGCGCATACTTAGCAGTAGCGCAGCTTACTTTAGAGCACTTCAGCTATTAGCAGTAGCACGTCCTGGTGAAGCTCGCTACTGCTACCCATGTATAGCAGTAGTGCGTTTCAACACGCGCTACTGATACAAGTTAGTTGTAGCACCGTATCAGTAGCGCGGGTACCCGCGCTACTGATACACCTAAAAACCGCACTACTGCTAGGCTTTTCCCTAGTAGTGCCCACGTCGAAGACGATGTCACGCTGCGCCTAACTTGGCGACGACGCGGGCTCGCGCTCCCTGAGAGCGGTGTTCGCTTCGCGCAGGGCTGGCTTGAGGTGCCGGCCGTCGGCGGGGGCCTGGGCCCCTCCGAGGATGCATGCTGCGGCACACAACCCCTGACGAACTCCGGCTCCCCCGCCCGGCAGGCGCGGGACATGCCGGGCCGCCGTGCCAGGGGGGCGGAGGGGGCACCCCGTGACCCGCGCCCCCAACACAACAAGGCAGGGGCGAGGCTATCGAGGGGGCGTCTGATCCCTTCTCGCGACGGCGGTGAGTTTGGTGATGCGTGCCAACCAGGCGTCCTGCTCGGTGCCTGCCGGGTGAAGGCGAAGCAGCTCGCGTTCCATGAGCAAAGCGGCTTGCACGTTTGCATGCTCACGACAGGCGAGGGAGGAGGATGCGGTGCTAATGCGGCCGTCCCTCTGTACGGAGGGGTGCATGGAGGAGTCCCGCTCCTCGCGTGTTGTAGGGTCGGCGACGGCGGCAACTTCGGCGACGTCCGTCGCGGCCCGTAGGCACGGTTTGGACGACGCGGGCTGCCCGGCGCTTGGCACGCGCACAACGGGCGTCCGCCATAGGGTTGGTGGAGCTAGGGCCTGAACGGGGCTAAAGAACAGCAGTGCACCCCCTACCTGGCGCGCTAAATGTCAGAATCGGGGCTCTGGGGACCCAAGAGAGGTTCGAACTCTAGGTGCACCGGCTCTCCAACCTCGCTCTCTCACCCTAGCCTACTACGATGCTCCGGCGTGCTTGAGCTTAGGGGGAAGAACAATGAACACATCGATCTACCCAGGTTTGGGCCACCTTGCGGTGTAAAACCGTACTCTTGCTTGTCTGGATTGCTTAGTGGAAGAAAGTGAATACAATGGGGCTTCTCCTCCTACGATTGCCACCTTCTTCCTTTTATACCAGCTTCGGTCCTCTTCCCCGAAAATACCAGGCGGGAAGGGTTGCCACAAGCGCTAGTTTGAAAGGGGACGGGACTGCAGCCCATCCTAACAAAAGTGGTCTCTGCCTGCCAAAAGCCTCCCTTCATGACGCGCTGGTGGGCTCGGGGATGACCTCCGTCCTGGCAAGCCCCCAATCTTGGTCCTCTTGCACCAAACGGGGAACCTCCGAGCTGGCCCTTCTCCCTTAGCACTAAAGAGGAAAACCTCCTCATCCGTGCCTACTGCCACGGCTCCTGGCGCAGCTCGGTGCGGCCTACATCTCTCACATGAAGGTGCAGGACCGCGCGACCTCACCGAGCCACCCCTGGTTAGTCCGCCCCGCGAAGGCCTCGGGGGCCGCCTAGGGGGAGGCCTTGTAGGGGGGCTTCGTGAGGCTCCTGACGATGCTCGCTGATGTGCGCCTCGCGAGGCGGGGGCCCTCGCGAGGGTCTTGCTCGTGAAGTCCAATGGTGGGTCGTGTTGGGCCAACGACCTATGTCGCGTCCGAGGCCTCAGGCAGACGGGCATGGGTACCCCCAGTCCCAGGAGTCCGACACCTGCTCCCGCACCTGGTCCCGCAGCCCGTCCTCCGTCTCTTGCGTGCTCAGCGGGGCTTCGTCTTTGGCTGAGCTCGACGCCCTCACGGTAACTACCTGTCACACCGGCCCTCTTCAACATATATATAATCTTCCGTTTCCATTGCCTTTTGGATGTCTAGCGTCGTATACATGTCTTTGCAGGCCGATGACACCCCGTGCCTCATACTATACACCATCAGTGGTCAGAAGGTGGATGTGGGAAAGGCGACGATAGTGACACCGAAGGAACGCTCGTTCCATAGCCGGCCGATGCCCCCTGGCATCTTCAAGGTTTCCGTGGCAAGTGTCAATGGGAGCCACGAGAATTTGGCCCCTCCGGTACCACTAGGGGGAGATGACGACAAGACCCTGCGACGGCTTGACAAATGCAAGAGTTGGGTCCTGTTGTGGCTGAAGAGTCTCCTTCGTCCGGAGGCAGCCAGGAGCACACCAACAACCAAGCCTCAGCAAGGTATGAACACCACCACCCCACCTACCACCCAATTATCGGCGCCTGTCGTGCCGGGTGATAGCGGACGACGTGAGGAAGAGTCTCCTTTAGTGGTTGATGACGTCGCCGCCATCGAAGAAGCAATGGATGATGTCATGGAGGAGGATGATGACCCTCTATGGTTTCTCAATACCGGCGGCTATGACGACGGAGGATTGACGGCTCAGCAGTATGACTCAGGCTTTGAGCGTGATGAGTTGATGCCTGAATTGTCGGAGCAAGAACATCTTAAGGATGATTGCAAGAAGTCTCTCTTCATGCAATCCTCGCAGGAGACGCCTCCAGATGCTGCCTCAACCCAGCAACAACAACAACATGAGGGTCGTGCAATGCTGAACCTGACAACACTAGGGGTGGTGATCAGGGACGGTATGATAGACTCACTTCCGATACCAAAAAAGCATAGGAAGAGACCAAGGAAAGGCCCTACTGGCACCAAAGCTGCTTCTATCAGCTAGCCGCCTCCGCAGCCTCGAGTTGCAAACCGTATACCTATCAAAGGTGCGGCAAAATTCCATGTCCCCGGTGATCCGATCCTACCTAAGGTAGCGCTAGAGGCCATAAACGACGATCTAAGGAGACTTCATGATGATGTGGTGTCGAGAGAGAAAAGCCTTATCGTCTAGAAAAATCCAGGATACCCACTCTACGTGGTTAACGTGCCACAACAAAGGTTGTATGTCAAGACATTCCCCGCGGATAAGTTATTCCATTGATTTGATTACCTCTTCGACATGTTTCACATGACAAAGCTGGATTTTACGTTCGTCCGCCTTTATGCCTTGTACATGAACTACATCGTCAGGTGCGAGCAAATATCTTATGTCTTAGTCGTGGACCCGTACTTTATGCACGAGTGCTTCTTGGCAGTCTGCGCAGAGCACCGTGAATATGCGAAGAACTACATCACCGATTTCATGGTCGCCAATAAGGACAAGGAGACGATTCTTCTGCCTTATCATCCTAGTAAGTCATCCGCGGATATCCTCTGTGACACATACATTATTTCATAAATTTCAATCATTCGTTTGCACACGTGGAGGCTAATTTGAGGTGTACTTATTTTGCACAGCGAGGGGCTCGCCGTCCTCATCATTCTTTACCCCTGATTCTCCCACGCTCTTTACTTGGAATCATCGAAGAACATAAAGAAAAAAGATTACACACACGTCAAGGGTGTTCTCAACAGTGAAATCTTAAGCTACAGCCAACGGGGTGGAGAGATCATGATCAAGAGGACAAAGAACCACGCGCCCTGCTTCGGCCATAAGACTGACTTCTGCTGCATCCAGCAACCAAATGGTAGTCTCAGTGATGGATTCTATGTCATCCACCACATGCTGGAGTACAAAAGGGATTACCGGAAACTTCGCATGTCAGCTAAATCCGGTGATGCCAATATTCTGCAATGGGCCAAGAAAATAGGAAATGTACCGGATCATCGACTACGAGTTGAGTTCTATCACATCCAGCGTGAACTTGCGCAAGTCATCATGAAGGAGGTCGTCGAAAAAACAGGGATGTTCTATGAAGAAGGGCAAATATCGTGGGAAGACGTCCGAACACGCATAGCCACTCAGCGTGTCGACCTGAAGCCTTTCATGGAGCTCGGGTCCTTCCTCTCTGATTTTGAAGGATGGCACGACATGTTGGAGTGATTGAGGATGAAAATGTGTCCGTTTAGTCACTACTTTCTCTATGACAAAACTTTGAATTTATGCACGACGAAACTTTGTGATATAATTAAACCGCCCTCCTCAACTAGCGTAGATCACTCTAGTTAATTAGTTTGGGTACGATGAACTTCGTTATTTATGTTTATGATATGTTGCTTCTATTTTTGTTAACTCTGTCTCTTTGTGTTGCTCAACTATATATTATGTTGCATATTATCGATGAATTCATCAAGTGACGATGCAGGTATATAGATCATCGATGGCGAAGAAGTGCTACGCCGTGTACGTAGGGAAGGTTCCAGGAGTGTATGACGAGTGCCAGAGTGTCATGCCCAAGTGTTGAGGTTCTCGGGCGACAACCATAGAAGTTTCGATAGCAGACGCGAAGCGGAAGCTAGTTACTTGAGGTTCACGCTTGCTCGAGAGAGGGATCGGTACCGGCACCTCAACAACTACTACATTATCGCGCTCTTGCTCATAGTGATCTCTCTTCTCTTCTATATCTTAGTTTAGATATAGATGATGAAACATGTGTATATGATGAACATGCAGTTGCTTGTATTCGAGACACGTCACTTAACTTGTATCACTATATCGAGATTATGATGAGGGACGACAGCATTTGTGTTGGATGATGTGATGATATGATGAGACTATTATGGGTATGATATGATGAGCATATTGCATGTTTATGATATGATTAGACTACTGTATAAAACCTGTATTACAGTGCAAATACACAACAAAAAAATAATACAGGTAATGTTAGCAGTAGCACTGGTCAACAAGAAGCAGCAGCGCGGGTTTAGCAGCAGCACTGGCTAGTGGCCAGCGCTACAACTATCTACCTGTAGCGCTGGCCCAACCCACGCTACTGCTACGTAAGGATAACAGTAGCGTGTGTCCGACCATCGCTACTGCTACAAGTTAGCTGTAGCGCCGTACCAGTAGCGCAGGCACCCACGCTACTGCTAGCCCAAAAACCAGCGCTACTTCTAGGCTTTTCCCTATTAGTGTATATATATCAAGTTGGATGTAGGGGATCATGATTCATTATTGTTGACATTATCCTTGAGGTAAATGAGTTGGGTGGCAAATACTATGAAGCCCCCATCTTCCTATGTGTCCGATGGAAACATTAGCTCCAAAAATATGCAATGAGTGTTAGCAATCATATAAGACTAAATGATAGTTGAGTATGTGAACTTGCTAGAATAAAAGCTGTTACATAGACTCTTCTTTTGGAATATGATGAATTGTGATTGTCTCAATGACTAAGAACATACTTTGTTGATTGTCAATAAAGTTTATGCTTCATAGTTCAACAATTGTGGATAGATTGTTACATGTTTATGAGAAGTTATATGATGAAAAACTTGCTGCTATGTTGACCATCATGATGCTCTCAAGTTCGTATTCTGTTTTTATCGACACCTCTCTCTCAAATTATGTGGTCATTATTATCGAGTTCGGCTTTCGCTTGAGGACAAGCGAGGTCTAAGTTTGGGAGAGTTGATACGTCCAGTTTGCATCATGAATTCTAATGGATATTTATGTTATTCTTGTCCATTATTTCTCATTATGATACAATTTTTATGCCTTTTCTTGTTGAATATGCAAGGTGCATCACAAAGAGGGAAATCACTGGAAACTGGAATTCTGGACCTGAAAACCAAGAAAATGGCTGAAAATTCATAGGACTCCAAATGACCTGAAACTTCATGGAGAATTTGTATGGAATATATAAGAATTATTGGGCCAAATATACTAGAGGGGGGCCACCTGCTCTGTTTCGGTTCCTGTTTCCTGTTAGTGGCCCGGCCCGGTAGCGAGTGTACGTCCCGGCGAACATCCCATGATATGTATACTAGGAAACATGCCCGTGCGTTGCAATGGGAATAATTCATGGCACTTTCCTGTGACATGTTACTGAATAATTCATGGCACTGTCCTGTAACATGTTACTGATAATTCATGGCAATTCCATGTAACATGTTTTTTTTGCGAATGCCATGTAACATGCTACTGAATGCTGACTAAACTCATCCAAAAAACACTCGCTAAAACACAAACATGACACTACAACATCTGGTCGCTGCCGCCCGGCGGCGAGGAGCCAGCATGTTCCTCCAATCGCCATCTAGCGAAACACCCACAAGAACGCCGGCATACCAGCAACAACTAACTGGAGATGCACACTACGGTGTGCATTGAGGTATGATGGGTGTGGGATCCAAGAGAGACAGTGAGGAGGGAGCGTGCGGGAGTGGTCGAACCCGTTAGGGGTGATAGAACAGAGGAAAAAAATCTTTTTATAACCACTGCTGCTCCTTGTATAGGTGCAGCTACGACCCATGCATACCGAACTCCAGGTTACAACGAAAAATGGATTCTATAGAGCAAACATGTCTGGTTCCTAAAGATTGCTTCTGTTTTATCCTTAAGATGTTTAGTGCCATTGGAATTTAGAGCATATTTGTTTTGTGACAGAAAGAAAAGCATGGACTTTAATAACCATATACTATAGAACAAACATAATCACTATTTAGAGCTTGAAAAACATCATCTTGAACAATGATTTTTCTTCGAGAATTCTCCACAAGAATCTTGTATAAAACACTCCTATCCAATATGAGGTTGGTGGACTACACACATGACATGACAAAGAACATATCACTCACCTACGATTATTTTTAAGTAGCCTTGCTCATGAGCAGGATAAGTGGACTTCAGTAGGATCTAGTCCAATTCGCCACCAAAGAATCTGAAATCAACACAGCGCAGGTTGTTGTTGTGTGGTGGACGGCAACAACACCCTCCCTGACGTAGATATCACCACAAGGAGCATTGGTCTGACCGCTGCCGCCACCCACCGCGGGAACATCAGGATGATGGTCGCTCGGGCCTGGCTGCCCCTGGACTGGAAGAGCCTGGTGGCTTGCGCCTAGAAAAATATCAAAGTACATCTTACGCATTGTTTACATTCCACCAAAATGGAAAAGGATGCAAACAAAGATTTAGTATAATTGTAAGGAATATGTGCTAATGAATTTTAGGCAGACTAAGTGCACAATTAGGAAATAAAAAATATAAGCAGTCGAAGACATGACCAAATAGTTGTACAGTTCATTTATAAGAAAAGTTGTAGAAATGAAAATAAATTTTACAAAACACCAAGCAGTGTGGACTCTATATCTAATACATGAAAGAAGAGCAAGCCCGTGTAAGTTACTGACCCCTGAACCACCGAGGCAAGCTTTTGTTGTAGCAAGACAGAATGGAGCTGCAAAACAGGTCAAGTTGCAACTCCACATCCAAAGTTAACATGGTATTACATCTTTCTTGTTTAGAAGTAATTGAAAGATATCCAAACATTGGCGTTCTACAGAGGCATACACAATGGGAGTCATAAAACTTTAGTCATCAACCTCACAAAGAAATTATTCGCCAAAAGAAAAGAAAAACTTGCAAGGAAACTGTACAGTATAACAGTCTACTTACCTGAAATCCTGCTATTTATGTCTGAACAGAAAAGACTAAATGAACCAAACACCTTTAGGCCCCAAAATAAAATACAGAATTGTACTGAGTTTAGGTCCAAAAATATGTAAACATCACACAACATAATTGTGCAGCACTGACAATATGCCTTTAGCATGTTCTTCGCCTCATCTCATAAAGGAGAAAAAGAGCAAACCAAAATCCATGGCTCACTGGCCTATATTCATTGGCTACTCCAAAAATGTCCATATGGTTGTCATTCATTGTGGTCAAGCTCTTCTACTGCTATCCTTATCTACACAGAAAATAATTTTGGAACTAAAGATTAAATTTATGAAATCGTGAAGTGCAGTATTGCCATGGTGACATACACACCCGAGCCATGCTATTCAGTCAAATACCATGGCCCTCTAACATTCTGAAGGTAGTCCTGACTATGTAATAGTATCCACAATTCTTAGATACAGTTCTTGCAAGCATTTCTTTCATAAAGTTTAGCTGGCCAATTAGAAGGAATTTGTATGGTTTTACTTTTCGGAGACCATGAACCATATTTCTCATCAAAAGGATGAAGAAAAACAAAAAGAAGATGTTGTTTGTTGATATTCTTGTGATGAATCAGATTCACAAGAGAGTGCCTTGATCCACGCCACCATCTCAGCTTTACGGAAACACTCTTTGCTCTACAATAGATTATATTTTCAGCATTGTGATTATCATGACCCGCGTTCCAGTAGATCCATACCTTTGAGTATTACAATGCTCTAGCTATGTTACACGCTGGTGGTCTCTTCTAACGTAGGCATATACACTGTCCCCAGAAATTTCGGGCACCAAATGATTAACATAATTACTGCCACAAATATAAAATAAAGGAAAATATCAAAATATATGAACTGGTCTTGTTTCAGTGAGTATCTTGCAGCCTACCTTGATGAATAATTAATTGAATCTTGTGTGGCATCGAGCTATTGGGGCAACGGTGACGTCCAGATGGTGTCCTTTGCATGATGAGTGGGTTGGCGGTGCCAAGGCCTACACGTTCACATCCTGTCAGAGAGCTTGGCATAGCAGCTGAGAAAATTACACTATCACTTCATGAGTCTGGCCAAAAGAAACATTCACTTCACGGCCATCAATATTTGAAGTGGCATATACAACTGCAAACAAATGGCTTGTACGACAACTACAAATTATGCAATCTGCGACTCTGTATTGGTGCTGGACTACTTGTGGGCAGGGATGTGACTGAGCTTTTAGATGTTGACTATGTTGCGCACTAAGCTCAAGTTCAGATCATGTAGCAACTACCATATAGATAACATCGATTAATTCTGGGCCATTACAGAAGAGAACACTACAGCAATAAGGACATGAATCATCAAGCATGCATTCCCGTCCAGGCCAGTGCCGACGGCGCAGCGCGGGCATGCCTCGCCCCTGCTCCACCTCGCTGCTGCCCCTGCTTCACCTCGCCGCGTGGTCGCATCTGCCCTTGCTCCACCTCGCCGCGCGGCAGAAGCCGTCTCCGCCGCCCTACAACCACCGTCCCTGCTCCAGTTCGCCACGCGGCAGAAACTTCCCCGCCGCAGGCTGTTAGACTGTATATACGTAGACTCTGTATACATCTTGTATTGTACCTCTTGGTATCTCTATATATATACTCCCTCCGTCCCAAAATAAGTGTCTCAACTTTGTACTAACTTTAGTACAAAGTTGTATTAAGATTAAGACACCTATTTTGGGACGGAGGGAGTATGAGATAGCCACACCCGTTTAGGGTGTCGTGCAGTTTCCCAAACATATTGTTTTACATGGTATCAGATTAGGTTACGAACATGTCTTCCGCTGTCGCCGCCGCTGCCCCGATCCAATCTGACATGGCCACCGCCGCTCCGGCTGCTGCTGCCCCGCCCGCCGCTGTGGCCCTTGGTGCCCAGGCCGGTGGTGCCTCTCCGTTTTTGGCGTCACGGCCCCTCATCTCCTTGACCGGGGCTGCCGCCTCGCCTGCTGCCGAGCCGCCGCCGGTCTATATGGCTCCCGCGGCTCTGTCGTGGATGGGGTATCCGCCTGCGCCGGTTGTGCCAACTGGCGCCCCAGCCGCGTTGCCGACGGCTCAGCCGTCGGCATCTCCCTATGGAGCCCAGACCCCGTCGGCATACTTTCCACACCACGGCGCCCCGCCCGCCTCGTTGCCGACGGCTCAGCCGTCGGCATCTCCCTATGGAGCCCCGGCCCCGTCGGGCTATCCTCAACACCCAGTGCTGCCGACCCCGCCTCCTCACGGTGCCTCCTATGCCTACGGGGCGCCCTACAGTGGGTCGTCTGCGTTAGTTTCGTCTGCATCAGTGGAGATGGCCCCGTCAATGGGCCTCTATGCGCCACAGCCGTCGGCTTACGCTGATCCTGCTGCGGCGTCGACGCCCTTCTACTTCTCCTACCTCCTTCCGGTGAAGCTTACGCCGGACAATTACTTGTCTTGGCGTGCTCAGGTGCTGCCTCTTCTCCGGAGCCGCTATTTAGAGGGGTACGTTGATGGCTCCCTCCCATGCCCACCACCGTATCATCCTGCGTATCACACGTGGGTGGCCCAGGATCAGGCCATCCTCTCTGCCATCCAGTCTTCGCTCACGCCGAGCGTTTTGTCGCTGGTCATCTTTGCCTCTACGTCTCGCGATGCATGGACGGCGCTTCACACCAGCTTCGCCTCTCAGTCTCAGGCGCGTGCTCATGCTATTTGCACCGAGCTGGGCGAGACCAAGCTCCGCGACCTCAGCATCACGGACTACTTCAACAAGATGACCAGCCTCGCTGACACACTGGCCTCAGTTGGTCAGCCGCTTCTTCCCGAGGAGTTCACCACCCACGTCCTTAACGGCCTCGACGACGACTATGACAATCTCACTGAGAATGTCCATGGTCGCGACTCTCCGCTTCAGCCTCGTGAGCTCTATGCGCGCCTCCTTGGCCACGAACAGCGCATCAAGGCGCGCCATGCCTCCCCGAGCTTCTCCTCCGCCAACACCGTGACTCGTGGTAAACCTCAGAAGCAGTCACCGGCTGGTGGCAAACCAGCGTCCTCCCCTTAGCAGGCTTTGCGGCCCGCCACCCCTACCATCACCGGTGGTGGTCGCCCGCGCGCCTGCTGTCCCTGCTGCGGCGCTCAGCAAGCGTGTCAGCTGTGTGGCCTTGATGGCCATATTGCCTCTCGCTGTCATCGACGCTTCAAGCAGGATTTTCTTGGCCTTGGCAATAATGGCAAGGGCAATGACAAGCAGGCCGCCACTGCGATGGCGAGTAATGAGCACGGGCACACTCCGTCCTACTCCATTGATCCGACGTGGTATATGGACACGGGGGCTACCAATCACCTGACGAGTGAGATGGGCAAGCTCTCTACCCAGGAGCCATATCGTGGGCATGATCAGGTTCGCACCGCCAATGGAGCAGGTATGCGCATCTCACATGTTGGTCAGGCTTCACTTCTTGCACACAACTCTAGAAAACTGCATCTTCTCAATGTCCTTCGAGTTCCTTCTTCTCCACGTAGTTTGTTGTCTATTCCTCAACTTACTCGTGATAATAATGTCCTTGATGAATTTCATCCTTTTCATTTCTTCATCAAGGATCGGGACACGAGGGCCGTTCTGCTTAGCGGTCGTCTTCGCCATGGCCTGTACGCGCTTGACGCGCCGCCTTCACTTCCTGCGCAGCATGCTCCTCAGGTGTTCAGTGGTGTTCGTGTGTCATCTACGCACTGGCATGCACGCCTTGGTCACCCTGCTGCTCCCATAGTTCGTCATGTTCTGCATCGTCATGAACTTCCCGTTGTGTCCAATAAAATTGCTGAAACTATTTGTGATGCCTGTCAGCAAGGCAAGAGTCATCAGCTTCCATTTTTAGAGTCGAGTCGTGTCGTTAAACATCCCCTTGAGCTTGTGTTTTTTGATGTATGGGGTCATGCCCAAACGTCTGTCAGTGGCCACAATTATTATGTCAGCTTTATTGATGCTTATAGTCGGTTTACTTGGCTTTATCTTATTAAGCGTAAATCTGATGTGTTCGATGTTTTCATTCAGTTTCAAGCACATGTTGAGCGTCTCCTCAAGCATAAAATTATTCATGTTCAATCCGACTGGGGGGTGAATATCACAACCTCAATTCGTTTTTCAATAAGCTTGGGATCTCGCACCGTGTGTCTTGTCCTCATACACATCAGCAGAATGGCACCGCTGAACGTAAGCATCGTCATCTTGTAGAGACTGGCCTTACCTTACTTGCTCATGCCTCCGTTCCGTTTCGGTTTTGGAGTGATGCTTTTTCAACAGCCTGTTTTTTGATAAATAGGCTTTCCCCACGACTTCTAAAAATGAAAACTCCTCTTGAACTCTTGCTCAATGAACTCCCAGATTACACGTTTCTTAAGGTTTTTGGATGCGCATGTTGGCCTCACCTTCGTCCATATAACAAGCATAAGCTAGAGTTTCGGTCTAAAAAGTGTGTTTTTCTTGGGTATAGTTCCCTTCATAAAGGGTACAAGTGCCTGCATGTTCCCACCAATCGCGTTTACATATCTCGTGATGTCGTGTTTGATGAGAATGTGTTCCCTTTTTCTGCACTTCTGAACAACTCTACCACTCCTACGCCGCCTGTGCACTCCACTATACCTTCGCCTGATCAATTTGGAGATGTTGCAAATACTCCTGTGCTGCTTCCTAACCATGCTGCAGGTATCGGACGCGGTGCTCGACTCGAGCTCCTTGTTGATCAGGCGACGGACGACGATCATGTCCGGGACATCGATCCGGTGCATGCGCCATGCATGCCGGGTCACGCCCCCCAGCCCGCTGCTGCCTTGCCTGTGGCAGCTACGCCTGCTGCTACCCCGCGGGCGACTGGCTCGCCCGGCCCAGTGGCCACCTCGCACGGTCTGGCGGTCGCCTCGCCCGGTCTAGTGCCTGGGCTACCCGCCCCTGCCCCGGCTCCCAGTGGGCCGCCTTCGCCTGGCCCGACGCCGCCTGGCTCCCCATCGCCAGGGGCCTCCGTGTCTGGCCCAGCGTCGCCGACCTCTGCGTCACCTGCGTCAGGTTCGGCATCGCCTCTGTCATCTGAGTCTGGCCCGGTGTTGCTAGCATCACCTGCTGCGGTAGCTCTTCGCCCCCGCACACGCAGTCAGGCTGGGATTTTTCGTCCGAAGGAGCGCACCGATGGGACCGTTGCGTGGATTGCTGCTTGCGTGGCCCATGCTAGTGCTGATCCCACAGCTGAGCCCCGCCACTTTGAGGCTGCCCTTGGTATTCCTCACTGGCGCGCTGCGATGGAGCAGGAATTTCAGGCTTTACTGAAGAATGATACTTGGCAACTTGTTCCTCCTGTTTCTGGTGTCAATGTCATTGATTCCAAGTGGGTCTTCAAGTTTAACAAGCATGCTGATGGTTCTATTGAACGCTACAAGGCACGGTTAGTCACCAAGGGTTTCAAACAGAGGTATGGTCTTGATTATGAAGACACGTTCAGTCCCGTTATCAAGCCTACTACCATTCGTTTGCTGCTCTCTCTGGCTGTTACTCGAGGTTGGTCTCTTCGTCAGCTTGATGTGCAGAATGCTTTTCTGCATGGAGTTCTGGAGGAGGAGGTTTATATGCGTCAGCCTCCAGGTTTTGTTGATCCTGCACGTCCTCGACATCTCTGTCGCCTTGTTAAGGCTCTATATGGACTTAAACAGGCTCCTCGTGCGTGGCATGCGCGTCTTGGCTCTGTTCTCCGGGCTCTTGGGTTTGTTCCCTCCACTGCTGACACGTCCTTGTTTCTCCTTCAGCGTCCTGAGGTTACGATGTACCTACTGGTTTATGTTGATGATATCATTCTCATCAGCTCCTCTGATGCTGCTGCTGATCGTCTTGTGACTGCACTGAGTGGTGATTTTGCTGTCAAAGACTTGGGTGCTCTGCACTACTTCCTTGGTCTGGAGGTCGCACGGTCTTCTGCTGGGTTGACTCTTACTCAGAAGAAGTATTCTCTAGACTTGCTGCGCCGTGCTGGTATGTTGAAGTGCAAACATGCGACCATTCCGATGTCTGCTACTGATCGGTTGTCTGCTCTTGATGGAGATCCTCTTTCGCCAGATGATGCTACTGAGTACCGTAGTCTCGTTGGTGGTCTGCAATATCTCACTATCACCAGACCAGATGTCTCTTATGCAGTCAATCGTGTGTGTCAGTATCTTCATGCACCCAGGACGTCTCATTGGTGAGCTGTGAAGCGTATTCTATGATACATCTGTTTCACTGCCTCGTATGGTTTGCTCCTCCAGCCTGCACCATCTTGTGAGCTCTCAGCCTTCTCAGATGCGGATTGGGCTGGTAGTCTTGATGACAGGCGATCCACGGGGGGCTATGCAGTATTCCTTGGTCCTAACTTGATCGCCTGGAATGCTCGCAAGCAAGCTACAGTATCTCGTAGTAGTACTGAAGCTGAGTACATGGCAGTTGCTAATGCTACAGCTGAGCTCATTTGGGTACAGTCCTTATTGAGAGAGTTGAGAGTCTCTCCTGATCAGCCTCCAGTCCTTTGGTGTGACAACATTGGTGCTACATACCTTTCAGCTAATCCGGTATTCCATGCCCAAACGAAACACATTGAAGTTGACTATCACTTCGTCAGGGAACGCGTTGCACAGAAGCTACTCCGTATCAAGTTCATCTCCTCCAAAGATCAACTTGCTGACATCTTCACGAAGCCTCTTCCTCCGCCGCAGTTTGTAGGTTGTAGGCGCAATCTTAACTTGCTTTGTACTTCAGGCCATCGGTCATCCAAGTCAGAGTCCTTTCCTCATCAATCCCAAGATGGACCATGGCATAGAACACAATAACGATTTCAGCATCAAATTCCTTGTTGAACTGCATAAGATCAACAATACCAAGCTTCTCACAAAGTGGCATGACATCAGGAAAGTATGTGGCATTCTTCTCCATATAGGCAACATTGATGGACTTGACATTTGGGACATACAAGTTTTCCTTGTGCTTCAGAACATCCGTATAGATGGTGAGCTGGTGACGGTTCTAGAAAGGACGGCTGTGAAGAGTTGAGTCTTGAGGAACATCATAGGGATACTGTTTGTGGGCTTGCCAAAACTCCTGGCTGGGCAAGAGAGCAAACGTCTGGGCTTTCTTGGGCTTGTGAGCAACTGACTTGGTACGCTGCTTGGGAGCTTGCTGACTCGAGCTGTCCTATTGAGTGGAACGGAAACGCTTCGAACATGCACGAGCCGGATTGGTCCTGCGAACAGAGGAACCACCACCTGGAACCCAAAACGCACAGCGAGGAAAAAACAGAGTAAAACATATGCATAAGCCAATAAAAAGAATGAGCAGAATTGGAGTGAAAGGGGTGAAGATGTGCATTTTGCATCACAAGCAGTAGTACCGCCTCTGGGCGGTAGTACCGCTCCAAAGGGAGCGGTAGTACCACTTTGGCGGTGTCCACGGGGGAACAACTACCGCTGACCGGGATCCGGTAGTACCTGTGACGAAAAATGGACATCCTCACCACTTAGAACTGCAATACTACTCTTAGCCATCTTCCACAACAAGCTCAAGCCTCGATTTGAATAAAAATCGATGAATACATGTTGCATTGCCCGAAAACCTAGATTCAAAGGATGGAACCGTAGGGGAGAGAAACGGGGGCAATACCGGTATCCATGGCGAGAGGAAGGGGTGGGGATCGATTCCACCATTCGGAATCATGGAGGAGTGGTCAAAAAGGGAGATCCGACGGCAGTCTCCGGAGCCATGGAGTTGCCTGGAGAGAGACTCCCATGAGAGGAAGGGTATGAAGGGGTATGGGGTAGTGGGAAGTGCCCCTGCCCCGCCCCATATCCCCCGTGGGGCTTTGTCAAGTGGTAGTACTTCCCGGGCGAGCAGTAGTATCGCCTATGAGCGGTAGTACCGCCCTTTAGGGCGGTAGTACCGCACATGACAACATCCAAAGACAGAAAATCAAGGGAAAAAATAGGCTTATGCAAAAAAAATGATTTGTAAAAATGCAGAGACTCACCTAATCATCAAAGACCAGGGAACACTCCGAGAATGCAGATCAATAACCAAATTAAAAAGGTTGGAGTGACCCAAATACGCAAAACAGGCTTCTCAAAAGCAAATGCCTCTCTAGGAGGGGACGGTGGCCGAGGCCACCTATGTTTGAGTCAATTGGTATGGCACCGCGGAGATTTTAACCTTGGGCCCATGACCAAAACTCGTCTTTGAAGCACAAGTACCATCAAAAATGGCGAATGTGAAATATTTGATCATTTTATGCATGATAGGAGGAGGGATAGTTCATTGAGAGAACTAGACTCCCCCTATGTCCATGCCTACATCTAAACAAGAGATAATGATGAGTGTGGTGGGGTGTGCACTAAGTCAAGCTACATTGCTCGAATCAATGATATTTAGCTCATGCCTTAACTCGCGAAATCTTGCTTCATCCAATGGCTTTGTGAATCTATCTGCAAGCTGCTCATTAGTATTGAGATGAATAAGATCAATTTATCCACGCTTGATGTGATCCCGAATGAAGTGATGACGAATCTCAATGTGCTTCGTCTTGCAGTGTTGTACCGGGTTGTTGGAGATCCTGATCGCACTTTCATTGTCACAGTAAAGAGGCACTTTGTCACAGTTGACACCATAATCCTTCAAAGTTTGCCTCATCCAAAGAATCTGTGCACAGTAGCTTGCGGCGGCTACATACTCGGCCTCGGTGGACGAGAGAGAAACACACTTTTGTTTCTTTCAAGACCAACTTACCAAAGAGCGACCAAGAAATTGGCACCCTTCAGAAGTGGACTTCCTTTCCACAAGGTCTCCCACCCAATCCGAGTCCGAATATCCTATGAGATCAAATGAAGCACCTTTGGGGTACCATAAGCCAAAGTTTGGGGTATGAGCAAAATATCGGAAGATTCGTTTGACAGCCACATAGTGACTCTCCTTAGGTGTGGATTGAAATCATGCACAAATTCCCACACTCAACATGATATCTGGCCTAGGTGCACAAAGATAAAGTAGGGATCCAATCGTGGAGCGATATACCTTTTGATCCACGGCTTTACCATTGGGATCACTATCAAGTTGGCATTTGAGCGGCATGGGAGTGTTGGCCTTAGCCGGCTTGAGATCATCCATCTTGAATCTATTTTGCATGTCTTGAGTGTATTTAGCTTGGTTGATGAAGGTTCCTTGACTTCGTTGCTTAACTTCGAACCCAAGGAAGAACTTCAACTCCCCCATCATGGACATCTCAAATTCTTTGGTCATTAGTGCGGCAAACTCATCATTGAAAACTTTGTTAGAAGAACCAAAGATAATATCATCAACATATAGTTGGCATACGAACAAGGTCCCGTTAACCCTCTTTGTGAAAAGAGTGGGATCAAATTTCCCAATTTCAAACCCACGGTCTTGCAACATCTCGGTAAGGTGCTCATACCACGCTTGTGGGGCTCGTTTAAGTCCGTAGAGTGCCTTATCAAGAACGTATACATGATTGTGGAACTTAGGATACTCGAACCTGGGGGGTTGCTTGACATATACCAACTCCTTAAGTGGACCATTAAGAAAAGCACTCTTCACATCCATTTGATATAATTTGAAATCATGATAAGATGCATAAGCAAGCAAAATGCGAATAGATTCAAGGTGAGCGACGGGAGCAAAGGTTTCAGCGTAGTCGATACCCTTGACTTGGGAATAGCCTTGAGCCACCAAGCTTGCCTTGTTGTGAATGACAACACCGTTCGCATCTTGCTTGTTTTTGAAGATCCATTTGGTTCCAATGACATTGTGATTCTCCTTTGGTCTTGGCACCAACCGCCACAATTTGTTGCGCTCAAAGTTGTTGAGTTCATCGTGCATGGCTTCAAGCCATTCCATGTCCTCGAGCGCTTCTTGTATCTTGAGGGGTTCAATGCAAGAAAAAAACGCGTGATGTGCACAAAAGTTTGTTAATTGACGACGAGTAGTTACCCCTCTTTTCAAGCTTCCGTAGACGTTCTCTCGGAGGTGTTGCTTGGTTTTAAGCTTGGAAGCAATCTTGGCAGCTCGTCGTTCTAAAATCTCTTCCATGGAAGGTTGCGGTGAATTGTCTTGACGAGCTTGAGAGCCATCACTAGCTTGACCTTGGTCTTGATCAAGATCTTGACCTTGAGCTTGCTCGGGGATGTGAACTTGATCTTGAGCATCTTGTGGTACGTCATCATCACCATGAGGCTGATCTTGCTCTTGATCATATTCACGAGGTTGAGGGCCTTCACTTTGTTTTTCAGAAGCGTGTGGGTCTTGCGTCGGTGATGGTTCCACTTGCGTGGAACATTGTCCTTCTCCTTCAGCCACAAGGGGTTCCTCAACAGGCAGGTAGTGTCCCACACCCATTCTACTTATTGATTGGGGAGGAATTTCATCACCTACATCACAAAGATCACTTTGCTCCACTTGGGAGCCATTATTTTCATCAAACTCTATGTTACACGTCTCCTCAATGAGTCCTGTGGACTTGCTGAGGACACGGTAAGCATGAGAGTTTGTAGCATAACCAACAAATATGCCCTCATGAGCTCAAGAATCGAATTTAGACAAATGAACACCTTTCTTGAGAATGAAACACTTACAACCAAACACCCGGAAGTACTTGAGGTTGGGCTTGTTACCGGTAAGTATCTCATATGGAGTCTTGTTCAAACCTTTGCGGAGGTAGAGCCGATTAGATGCATGACACACGGTGTTGGGGATATAACCCCGTGCTATGACCCGCCCAGGAGGGGCCGGGTCAGGAAGTTGGCGGCTTAGCAATGAGGCCTAAGCAGGCCGGAAGACTAAGACAAAGCCTGGAAGCAATCTACCAGACGGGCCGGGCGGAGGCCCAGAGCCGGAAGGCAGTGTGAGACCCGGAGGTGTAAGCCGCCGGGAGATCACTTGCCAGACAAAGCAAGGCGATTTAGAGATAAGGTCGGTTACTAGATGTAACCCGGCCCGGACTCTTGTAAGCCCAGGGCCTCGACCTGTGTATATAAAGACGGGTTCCTTGGGTGGCTTACGATACGAAACCTTTGATCGAGAGCTAGGTCAAGCAAATCCGCTCCCTTGTAATCGATACCCAATCAATACAACTCAAAGCAGGACGTAGGCTGTTACCTCCTTCGAGATGGGTCGAACCTGGATAAACCTATGTCTTTCGTCCCGACCAACCCCTTCGAGTCAACCGCCGTAGCGATGGCTTCACCCCCAAGTCCTTGCACTAGGACATCTGCCGTGATAAAACCACGACAGTTGGCGCACACCGTGGGGCAGATGCGCGGTGGTTTGGAATACTCAAAGGGCTCTCTCCCAGGGATCGAGGGATACGCCGTTGGCAGGATGACTAAGAGTCGCCGCGACAAGCTCTACATCGACGACGCTGGCTGGGGCCCCGAGGCCGACTCAGTCGAGTACGGGCACCGGGTCCCCTTCGGCGGAATTCATGTTTTCATCGGCAAGATCGACGGATCTAAGCCCGGGCCAGACATCTGCACCAACCTCGTCGAGTCGGCCCGGCGCGCGCAACCCGCCCGGATCCAACCCGGCCGGAAGCACGTTTTCGTCGGCTTCACCCAAGGCGCGGAACTTGCGGAAGGTTCTATGTCACGAGAAGAAACCCTCGTCTGATCAGAGGATGGATCCTCGAGCGAAGAGGTGGAGTCAATCTACCAGCTTCATAACGGCGGGCTTGGGGGCTATTTTGAGGGCGGCAGCATTCCGGAGCCCTATGAGCCGCCGAGCCAAGCCGCCGTCTTCATGGCTGGATCGGCGTCGGCTCCTGGTAGCACGGCGGCCGGGACAGCGGCTGCCGACATGGCAGGGTCTGGGCCAGCCAGGCCCCCGGCTCAAGTTTTGCTGGATCTGATGAATGAGCTGACAACTCTGATGGGAACTGAGGTCACAACGGAAAATCAGGCAAGCCGTAATGCGGAGATCGTGAGGCTGAAGGACCAGATGACCAGGGCCCATGAGGATATCAATGCGATGCAGGCTGAGATGGATGCTGAGTCAGAGCGCCTAAGGGCTAAAGCTTTTTGCCTTAATCTGGATCAACAAGCCTCAAAAGCAGTTTTGCAGATGAGGCATCAGACCCGCCTGCCTGAGCAGTATGAGCCCAGAAATCTTTTTAACACGCCGGGGGCAGGACCGAACGCGCCTCTGACCATGACCCGAACGGCGGAAGTACCTAGGAATAGGGCAGCGACTCAGCATCGGCAGCCAGACCCGCCCCGCAGGAATCAGACCCCGCCGCAGCGTTTTCTGACACCACCTGGTCATTACTCTAACCCGGTGGAGAACATGATACCAGCGGCTTCCAGGCTCAATGCACTCCCCCTTGCTGATGGGACACCCTTCACCGAAGATGCACTGAATGCCATTGGGTACTTGCAGATAGCAGTGGCTCAACAGGAGAAGTATACTTACAGCCGGAGTCGTGTGCACTCAACCCCTATCCCAAGCCGAAGTTATAGCCAGCGTTTGGAGTCACCGGCGGTCTCTAGCAGTGAGCAATGTCGGAACCCGCCCCATGATGGCCCACCCATTGTCAACGCTCAGGCAATTGTGGATCATGCCAGAGCTCAGCGTGAGGCGGTAGCCGCGGCGGCTTACCAAGAACCGCCCCCAGCAACCCCTTCAACTTTGGTGGGAGCCAGAGTCACCTCCAGAGCTGTGGGAGTGCCGTGTTTAGCACCGGCTCTGCAGAACGAGCGCCTGCCGAAGGACTTTAAGGGTCCACGCAAAGTGCCTAATTATACAGCTGATCTGCATCTAGAAGCCTGGATCGAGAGTTATGAGCTAGCCATGGAGATGTTGGACGTCAGTGATGCAGTCTGTGCTAAGTACTTCATCATGATGTTGGAAGGACCGGCTCGTACATGGTTAAAGGGTTTGCCACCCAATACCATTAATTCCTGGGCCGAGTTGAAAGCGCGGTTCATCAAGAATTTTCAAGGGACGTGCAAGCAGCCTATGACGATCGTTGATTTGGATCATTGCGTGCAGCGTGAGGATGAGTAGGCCCATCATTGGGTCCGGCGGGTCTCAACCATTATCCACTCATCTGACAATATCACGATGGCTCAGGCGGTTCTGATTCTGGAGAAGAATTGTCACTTTTTGCCCCTTAAGCAGAAGCTTGGACGGCTCAAGCGTTCTTACCAGGACATGGGTGAGCTCATGGCGGCTCTCACTAAATATGCAGATTCTGACGGCACGAAGGATCCCGGTTCTGATGATGAGAAGTTGGCTAAGGGTAAGAAGAATGGCAACGGCAAGGGTCAACGGCAGAATGGGGCAGGAAATAACAACCCATGCAATGGCGGTAAACGGAAGCATCCAGACGGCGGGTCAGATCTGGTGGCCAATACCAACACTGGGAACAACCGCGCTAAGGGCAACGGTAAACCACCTTTTGGCAAGGGCAAGCCTTTCAACATGGAGGCAATGCTTAACGACCCCTGCCCGAAGCATAGTCTACCTAACAAGCCGTCCACTCATGCTTGGAAGGATTGTTATATCATGCGGGAGTTCCGGAATTACAGCCTTAACCAACATCATGGTAACGGCAACGGACCACCCGGCGGGTCAGGATCCGGATCTCACAGGCCAGGTTTTGGTGCAGGCGGCTCAAACTCGGGTTATCAGGGTCAAGGTAACCATGGAGGTCACAATCAGCAGCCCGGCAATGGTGGTCAGCAGCAAAACAACTAATCAGGATATCAGAGTAACCCGAAGCAGCTTAATTGTGATGCCCGGATAATTAAGCTACAGTGATCATTGTAATTAAGCACTGTGACACTCTGCTAATCATGCCTAGTCATCTTCCTTTGCAATGCATAATCACAGTGATTAAATAAATCATTTCAAAATTCTCTCTGAAAATCAATTCAAATTCAAGTGCAAAACAAAGTTGCTCAAAAATTTGCTGGAAAAATGTTCATCATCTGGCAAATATTCCAAAACAATTCCTTGTTAAGGAAAACAACATCACTATATTGCTAAAATGAGCAGTAGCAATTAAACAGTGCTAATTCAGCAATTTAAAACTGCAAATTCATTTTTCCAAAGTGCAAATGAATTTCACTCGCCCCCAAAATATTTGTGGCAGTGCCATGGATTGCAAAGAATATTTTGGACCAAGCTCAACATTTTTCCAAAGTGATTTGGTTGCCCTAATTAATTCTTTTTCTCTCTGTCTAATAAACAAAACAGAAAATAACGGAAAAGAAAACGGGCAGGAACACTTAACTGGCGGTGGGCCGAGCCCAGCCGGCCCAACCCCTGTTCTCCTACCTGCTCCTCCCTCGTGTCGCTGCCGCCATGGCCGAGAGCGCCCGCGCCGACGAAACAGTGACACCGCGCCTTCCACCGACAGCCGAGGGGATAAGGATCCCCCTCACCCACTCCCCTGGCTCCTCCTCGCTCACTTTCCCCCTCCTCCTCCGTCCTCTCCCTCTGTCCGGAGAGGAACAGAGCACCACCGCCGCCGCGCGACCGTCGATTCTGCGGCCACAGCCACCCCCGCGCCCTGCCGTCGCGTCCACAAGCTCCGCACGTGTCCACTCCTTCCTCCTCTCCACCGGACCGAGCTCGGGGAGCGCTCACGCCATCGTCGTCGACCGTCTTCTTCCTCGGATCCGAGGAGCCGCCTCCGTCGATTCGTCCCTCCCTGTGAACTCCGGCTTCCCCGGGCCTTCTCATCATCGCTGGTGAGCACCTCCTCGTGCTCTCCTGCCCCCTGAGCCCGCGTAGGCCCCCGTAGCTCTCGACCCGATCTGCGCCGCCGCCATTGCCGCTCGGGCATCGTCGCCGCCGTGGATGCCGGCCACCTTAGCTCGCGCCCGTAGCTCAAATGGGTCCGGCTCGTTCCCAGGAGCCCGTACATGCCCTCTGTGTCGCCTGTCGTGCCCTGCGTCGACGAGCTCGAGCTCGTCCGAACGCCGCCGCCACCGGCCGTGCTTGGTCCGGCCAACTCCGAGCGCTACAGCCCCCGCCACCACTGCCGTTCGACGCGCAGGCTTGCCCGCAACCGAACGAGCCAAGCGCCGGGTCCGGAGACGCCCTGTGCGCGAGACCCGACCACACCCGAAAGCCACCGCCGCCACGGCTCGTCGCCGGTAGCCCTGCCGGCCTCCCCTGGCCGTTCCGACCTCGTAGATCGACGCGCGAGCGAGTAGCCGTTCGAACGCCGTCGGAATCATGCGATTTGGCGCCCGGTAGCGGTTTTCCGAGCTGCTCCGGCGCTCGGCCGCCGTGGAAGAGCTCGCCGGAGCTCCTCCGGCGACGCTGCTGGCGTGGCACTGCGTGGGCCCACTCTGGGTCACTGCCAGTGGCCCCAACGGCCCCGGTTGACCCAGTTGACTGGGTCAACTGCTGACTGGGCTGGCCCCAGCCACTGACATGTGGGGCCCCTACCCCAGTGTCTATGACATTTGGGCCCCACCCTGTCAGGTGCTTAATTAGAAACTAATTAAGTTAAAATAATTAATTTGGACTAATGATCCATTGACATATGGGCCCCACTTGTTAATTAAACCTGTTTAGTTTAATTAAATAAACTGGAATTGGCCTGTGTCTATGACATGTGGCCCCCACATGTCAGGTTTGACTCTGGTCAGCTAGAGTTGACTGTTGACGTCACAATGATGTCATGCTGACGTCAATTGCACTGTTCTGGATAATGTTGTATTTGTTTAATTAAAATAATTCCAGAAATTTAATAAAACTTCGAAAAATCATATCTTTGAAACCGTAGCTTAGATCGGAAAACTTTATACATGAAAGTTGATCAGAAAAATCCCACGAATCTAACCGTGCTACCTGTTTCCATGTCGGGACCCCGTACGTAGGTGAACCCGCAACTTTTCGCCTGTTTCCGGCAGATGAATAGTGCATGCCTACCGGTTAATAATTCCAACTTAAATCCTAAAAATAACTGATATGACTTAGACATGATTTTAGGCAACCCTGCACTGCATCCTAGCTGTCACATACCTCTAACACCGCAAACCTAGAACATTCCCCCCTCCGGTCATCTGTCCGACAATTGTCCGGAACCGGGAAAACTTTCCCGGATGGGTTCCCCCTTCATCGGTATCGTGTAACACTGCGTTAGGACACACCCGGCACTACGTATCGCCATGTCATACTTTGTGTAGCATTGTTTGCTTTATATTTATTGTTTCTCCCCCCTCTTCTTACCGGTAGACCCCGAGACTGACGGTGCTGCCGTGATCGACTATGCCCCTGACGTTCAGCCCTTTTCCGCAGAGCAGCAAGGCAAGCAAAACCCCCTTGAGCATTCCGATATCGCCTATTCTTCTCCCTCTTATGCTTGCATTAGATTTTGCTACTGTATTAGTTAGCTCCTATTCTGATGCATAGCCTGTTTTTGATGAACTATTACTACACCTGTTATCATAGCAACTGCTTAGTATAGGTTGATCAGTGAACCCCTGAGACCCCTTAGTCCCAGTTCCCCCTGCTTGTTCATCGACGACTCGACGACTCGACGACTCGAAGACCCGAAGACTCGGTCAACCGACCGACGAGCCAGACCCCTCACATCACCGCACACCCCTTAAGTATGGCACTGCAGAGCTACTATCGAGTGTCGAGGGTGATACCTCACTTAGCACTTCCGATGTTAATTCTATAGCGTAGCTAATCGATCCTGGGTATCGAGGGTGATTCCTCCTTCCCATTTATCGATAGCGACTCTTGCCATACACATACCTCGAGTGGGATCCATCGAGGGTGATTCCTCGGATCCCCACTTGGTGTATAGACACACAGTTACTTGGACTTGACATTTGATACATGTGAAAGACGGGACTGGAGGGACAGGCGGTACCACCCTGGTTGAGGTGGACCTGAGTTCCCGACAGTTCTCAGACGGGTCGGCCCCAGGGGTACCCGTGTGAGATGTGGTGGGGTGCGCCATTATGGCACCCGAGAGATATTGGTGGGGTGCGCCGGTAAGGCACCCGAGTGTTTTTGGCGGGGCGACGGACTGCATTTCAGGGTTCACGCTTGCCCCACACTAATAAATTGCTAATGGGTTGGGTATTTAATCTGAGTTGGTCGATACGGCCTTTAACGCACCAAACCTTCACGTGGGGAAGTTATGGGCACTCAGCGTCGTTGTATCAGCCGAAGCTCTTCGGAAGTTAGCAATGGAGCGGCGCGCGCCGGATTGGACTGGACGGTGTAGCTCTTGGACTGGAGTGTACTAGGTCTGCTTCCGGCCGCCCACGCATCGTGCAGGTGTGCAGAGGGTGATTGGGCCCATGACCCCTGAGCGCATAGGATTTAGACCGGCGGGCTGGCCTCTTCGTTGAGTCTAGGTGGGGCGACGACGTGCTGTATCCCGAGGCCGGGCATTACCCAGGAAAGTGTGTCCGACCGGAGGTGACCAGGCGTGTTGGAAATGAGGTGCACCCCTGCAGGGAAGAACAAACTATTCGAATAGCCGTGTCCACGGTAACAGGACGACTTGGAGTTTTACCTTGACCTTATACAACTATAATTGTAATTTAAATTAAATGAATTGTGGCTCCGGGATTGCTTCCTCGCAGGGAGTCGAGGAAGGATCTCTGGGCGTGTTTACTTAATTAAATTGCTACAACAATATGACTATATATGAGATGCAGGTCTACTCTCTTCTAATGCTGCAAGATGTTGAAGATGCTAGTCTTCGATAGGACTAGGCCTTCTCCCTATTCTTGCTTTCTGCAGTCAGTCCAGATATAATCCCTCCCTTTGATAATGATGCATATCTAGCATAGTTCCGATGTAAATCTTGCGAGTACTTTGGATGAGTACTCACGCTGCTATGCCTTTCTCTTTTCCCCCTCGATACGTTGCTGCGTTCAGTTGATGGAGCCCAGGAGATGGAGTATGCCGGAGACGACTGCTACACCACCGATGGAGCTTTCTTCTACATGGAGGCTGCCCCCGACGCTCAGGAGTAGTTAGGAGGTTCCCAGGCAGGAGGCCTCGCCTCTTTCGATCCGCTGCTTATGTTTGTGCTAGCCTTCTTAAGGCAAAACTTGTCTAACTTATGTCTGTACTCAGATATATTTCCTTCCGCTGACTCTTGTTTATGTCGAGCTTTGTATTCGAGCCCTCGAGGCCCCTGGCTTGTAATATGGAGCTGTATGACCTTTATATTTGTGTCTTTTGTTGTGTTGTGATATCAAATAGTGAGTCCCTAATCTTGGTCGTACGCATTGTGTGCATGATTAGCGTACGGACAAGAATGGGGGCGTCACAAGTTGGTATCAGAGCCGACTGCCTGTAGGTAGCCCCCTTTCCAACTCCTTGGCCGAAGTTGAGTCTAGTCTTTCCAAAACTGTTTTACTAACATGGCTGTGTGGGTTACGGGCCCACGTCGCCATTGGGTGGTATTAGGATCTTTTATTCCTCTTCTATACTCTGGGACTCTGATCTCTCTTCTTTTCGGGTTAAAGATTTTACTAAACTCTGACTCTAGGTTCTCGTAACTACTTCTCCCGGAGAGCCCTCATACCAGAAGATCACCTGCTTCGTCGGAAGATTCTGAAGATACCTTTTTGGTGTTTTCCGAGACTTTGTGCTCATCGGCTTTGCAATTCCCTACCCCCGATAAGTCTCTATGGATGGCTAATTGCACTTGTCATTCATACAATATTTTCTCGTGGCTCTTCTTATTACAAGATGCCCCGAATTACTCTCCGTTGCCCCGAGAATCCTTTGAGTTTACAGCCTTGCAGTTCTTTCCGCATGAAAAACCTTACGGTTAATTCCTCACATTTATTGAGGATCCGTTATTCTTAATTGTTCATGTGTCTCACCAAATCCTTCGAGATGCTTTTCGATCTTCCGAGAATCCTCTGCAGCTTGTTGCTCTTGAAATTCTTGCCTGCTCGCATTATGGTTAAATCCATATGTCTAGTAGCCTTCGTTGACATCCCTTGTCTTTGCCATTTTGAGCCTATTGATTCAATGTGTGCGTATGCACCCAGTCATCAGATGATCCGTTTATAATTATCATTCCGGCTCAGACGCCCTTCCGGACATGAGTTGGTTCTCGGCAATTCAAACCTTTATTGATTGTCCGACTAAGTCTTTTCAACTTATCCATCCTTGATCAGAGCGTCTGCTTCTGATCCTTAGTTTTGGAAATCATAATTCCTTTGGTTATTTCAGCATCAAATTATTTGGATGTTCTATGATCTGATGCCTTGTTTTCTTTCTTCCTCTGATTGAGTACCGATACTCACATCAACTTCGTTGTGGATCGCCCGATCCACTGTTGGGTTATCATCCGACAGTGTCGTTCATCTTCAATCACTTTGTGAGTTCTTCCCCTGATACATAATGCCTTTGGTAAATTGTATCCTCTGTTTTGCCAACCATGCTCTACCTTCGAGCTTGTGTTAATTACTCTTGAAGCTTGTTGTATATGTTCCTAAGATACCCCGATGGGTTGAACTTATACCCTCCTTAATCCGTGTGAAACCGACGGTTTTCACGGGTCATACTCTTATGGAGTTTCGCCAGATAAATTTTCAACACTACAACATCGTCCAAAGCAAGAGATGAATGAAATGTTATACATTGATGAAGCGGGAGTTGACAGTGAACTTGTGTTCATGCCCATGGAAATGATGTAGACCGTCTCATAAGCTCCTTGCAAAATAATTATTCATCTGTATGATTCTTTCGGTATCCTTAATTTGATCGATTGCAGATATGGTTCCGACCATACTATCCTTATTAATTTATCCGAAGGTAATTCATTCCGGTGCCTCGTCAATTTTTGGGCAAGGTTAAAGTATCTGCTGTCGCAGGTCAATGACCCAGCTCTACTTCTATCATATTATACCTTCGAGTTTTACCCTCTGGTATCTCGAGGATATCACGCCTTTGCAATACGTCTTATTAACTTCGATGAGGTAATAATTTTCCTTGTCTTAATCACTCCACGGGTTCTGGGATTGTTGTCAATCAAGAACACCGATTGGAAAATTTATTCCACACCGCAATTCAATACCCCTTGTAATTGTTACTGGGAATATCAAAGTCAATCTGGTCATTCCTAGACTATCGGCTATAACCTTGTCTTGCTAGCTTTGACTGTGCTACATCGTCCTTCTCTGGTGCGATATTCTTCAGAGTGTGGGCATTGCTTACGTCGAGCTTTCAACATCATGTTGTTTGTCTTGAAAAGCAACCCCGATATAGAGCTTGCATCTTATCTGTTGTTCCTATAACCTTCCACTTTGTCATTCCCCTACTTGACGCCATCGCTGTTCGGTTGCATTCTCTTGAAAACTCTCGACAAACGGTGTCGTGCTCATCGTCCACGATTTGACTTCTTCTGAGACGTCAACTGAGTTCTTGATGAGAAATACCTTCCTTGCCCTCGATGATTTTTGTTATCATCGACAACCTCCTTGACTTCCTGTCATCGCAATTTTGTCCATGATATGGATGCAACTTGCTATCCAGCTTGTGTTATGTTCTACCCCGAAGTATTACTATCTTTTGTGTCGAGAATGTTGGGAGGATTGCTCCACCTCTTAGAAATTCTTGGCATAGTGATACTTCTCACCATCAAACGATGCTGCTTTGATTCTAACTTCTAGCAACCCTATTGCTTTGAAGTTAACAATCGACAGTTCACTCTTAGACTGTTGGTTATTGAATCGTCACTCTAACATTGATCTTGCTGCCTAAGGTCATAATTCGGACGCACTTTTCAACCAATGATTAATGATGTATGTTTTCCTCGAGCATACAACATTATATCGTTTGAGCTGCCAAATGTCATCTCCTTGTTCACATAATTGTGGAAATTCATCCGTTTGGAGTTCTCGGTGAATTATTGCTGAACCCATCAGCCGCATCCTCGTCTCTTTCGTGGTTCATGATGAGCATTTAAGCTAGTGTTGGAAGCCTTGAAAGCATTATCTTTGTGCTTAGTTCATGAAGAATATGTTTGATAAAAGACGTGTTTTTCTATAAGTTCACGTGCATTTTTGCCACCGTGCTTATGGGAAAATTTTGTCTCGCTTCCTCTGGAATCGTTCCAATTCATTCAGGCATTTGCGAAGTAGTTCTATGGTTTGCTAGAATTGCTAACTTCACTCCATAGGTATTTCCTAGCCCGTCAAGCCACTTATTGATTTGATCTGGGGAAAAGAAGTTCTTCGTAAGAGCTAATCCAGACTCACACGTGGAATTTTGATATCCTCTATGATGGTCGCCAACCAGAACTTGATTGCATTCCATTCTAGAAACTTCCATGTGGGCACGAATGTCTTGACATTGTGTTCATATATCTTGCAGTTTGGCTAATGATTCAAGTCTTGCTTCTGTCGTTCACTCCGAGATTCTTGCAACATCATCTCGTAGGTCTGTGTTGCATCCTTTTCTCCTCAGGCCTTCTTTGTCTGAAGAATCCTGACACCAACCAGTTCTGAATCTCGGACAGTTATGATGGTTGGAACATTATCGAGGATTATAACTTTGGTCTTTATTACTCGGTAAGGTGATGTAGTAGCTAGCACACCTGGCCGGATGACCTGTTGTTATAATGCTTTGTTCGGCAAGGATTGCCACTCTTCCATGGGGAAATTGAATGACTTATTTTATAAGTTGATCCTCCTGGATCCTTTGTGTATCCAAACTCCATCTTTTACTCGAAACACCATATCATTGCTATCCCGAAGCATGGATGTGGTATATCGATCATCAAAAGGAATAATGTATGCATCAATGCTAAATGTTTCTTGGTCAATTATTCAAACCCCATTGTATGGGCATGTCATGGATTTTTCCTCGCCCCTTTTACCTAAATGGTTGTCTACTTGCTATTCTGGCATGTATATCATGCTCTGTTTTTCCTCGGGAAAGGTATACTCCTAAAACTTGAGTATAACCACTTTTTCCTTTCCATTGGTCTGTTTAATGTGATAATCACATTTTCCTTTCCATTGGTCTATTTGACCTTTCTTGAGGTTTGTTTGATCTGAGCAGTGATAATTCCCTGCTTAGGTAAACCCCTCGATGAACAAGCCTGTCAGTAAGATTCTGTTACTATTGTTGATAACATTCCGGTAACCACCGGTGGACGAGAACTTTGCCTATTGGTCCGCCTCGTTTCAACGAGCAGGAAGATGGTTCTCTTCGTCCCCCACCCTTGGTACCGATGCTGTTGCTGACATAAATGACAGGTTATCTTCTGACATATCTTGCTAACATGACCGTGCAAGATGTCACCGATCTTCTTACTCTTAATCCGCATGATGGTCCCATAACCCATAGTTCCACAGGATCGAAACCTGACTCTCCTATACCACTTTGATTCCAAGGTATCTTTTGCACTGGGCTTCGTATGCAATTCCCGAGCCACCGCCTAAGGGATGATCTACTCTTGTGTCAGACGCAATACTTATTTCGTTGCTCTGAACCCCTTTTCACCGTCTGATCAGGCATCGAATGATTGCCTACCCGTTTGAAACTCTTGTACCATATCATATTACTCTCAGTGAATTCTTTGAAATACTACTCGTAGGGTACTTCGTGTATTTCCCTTGAGTCCACCGTCAGATGCCCAACCTTGTAGGGATACGTTCTTCCAGAGTTTTCCCCCATACCGCGTTCGTAGGACGATGAAGATCCCGAAGAACTGATGATGACTTCATAACGATGACCAGAATCAGAGGAATGAAGACATCGACAAAAGGGATCGACTTCTTCGAGAAGGGCAACCAAGAACGAGAAGATCCGTTAGAACTTCGTAACCAGAACTTTTTCCCTTACCCTACCTCTTAATTCTCGGGACGAGAATTCTTGTTAGACGAAGAGAATTGTGACGCCCGGATAATTAAGCTACAGTGATCATTGTAATTAAGCACTGTGACACTCTGCTAATCATGCCTAGTCATCTTCCTTTGCAATGCTTAATCACAGTGATTAAATAAATCAATTCAAAATTCTCTTTGAAAATTAGTTCAAATTCAAGTGCAAAACAAAGTTGCTCAAAAATTTGCTGGAAAAATGTTCATCATCTGGCAAATATTCCAAAACAATTCCTTGTTAAGGAAAACAACATCACTATATTGCTAAAATGAGCAGTAGCAATTAAACAGTGCTAATTCAGCAATTTAAAACTGCAAATTCATTTTTCCAAAGTGCAAATGAATTTCACTCGCCCCCAAAATATTTGTGGCAGTGCCATGGATTGCAAAGAATATTTTGGACCAAGCTCAACATTTTTCCAAAGTGATTTGGTTGCCCTAATTAATTCTTTTTCTCTCTGTCTAATAAACAAAACAGAAAATAACGGAAAAGAAAACGGGCAGGAACACTTAACTGGCGGTGGGCCGAGCCCAGCCGGCCCAACCCCTGTTCTCCTACCTGCTCCTCCCTCGTGTCGCTGCCGCCATGGCCGAGAGCGCCCGCGCCGACGAAACGGTGACACCGCGCCTTCCACCGACAGCCGAGGGGATAAGGATCCCCCTCACCCACTCCCCTGGCTCCTCCTCACTCACTTTCCCCCTCCTCCTCCGTCCTCTCCCTCTGTCCGGAGAGGAACAGAGCACCACCGCCGCCGCGCGACCGTCGATTCTGCGGCCACAGCCACCCCCGCGCCCTGCCGTCGCGTCCACAAGCTCCGCACGCATCCACTCCTTCCTCCTCTCCACCGGACCGAGCTCGGGGAGCGCTCACGCCGTCGTCGTCGACCGTCTTCTTCCTCGGGTCCGAGGAGCCGCCGCCATCGATTCGTCCCTCCCTGTGAACTCCGGCTTCCCCGGGCCTTCTCATCATCGCTGGTAAGCACCTCCTCGTGCTCTCCTGCCCCGTGAGCCCGCGTAGGCCCCCGTAGCTCTCGACCCGATCTGTGCCGCCGCCGTTGCCGCTCGGGCATCGTCGCCGCCGTGGATGCCGGCCACCTTAGCTCGCGCCCGTAGCTCAAATGGGTCCGGCTCGTTCCCAGGAGCCCGTACATGCCCTCTGTGTCGCCTGTCGTGCCCTGCGTCGACGAGCTCGAGCTCGTCCGAACGCCGCCGCCGCCGTCCGTGCTTGGTCCGGCCAACTCCGACCGCTACAGCCCCCGCCACCACTTCCGTTCGACGCGCAGGCTCGCCCGCAGCCGAACGAGCCAAGCGCCAGGTCCGGAGACGCCCTGTGCGCGAGACCCGACCACACCCGAAAGCCACCGCCGCCACGGCTCGTCGCCGGTAGCCCTGCCGGCCTCCCCTGGCCGTTCCGACCTCGTAGATCGACGCGCGAGCGAGTAGCTGTTCGAACGCCGTCAGAATCATGCGATTTGGCGCCCGGTAGCGGTTTTCCGAGCTGCTCCGGCGCTCGGCCGCCGTGGAAGAGCTCGCCGGAGCTCCTCCGGCGACGCTGCTGGCGTGGCACTGCGTGGGGCCCACTCTGGGTCACTGCCAATGGCCCCAACGGCCCCGGTTGACCCAGTTGACTGGGTCAACTGCTGACTAGGCTGGCCCCAGCCACTGACATGTGGGGCCCCTACCCCGGTGTCTATGACATTTGGGCCCCACCCTGTCAGGTGCTTAATTAGAAACTAATTAAGTTAAAATAATTAATTTGGACTAATGTTCCATTGACATATGGGCCCCACTTGTTAATTAAACCTGTTTAGTTTAATTAAATAAACTGGAATTGGCCTGTGTCTATGACATGTGGCCCCCACATGTCAGGTTTGACTCTGGTCAGCCAGAGTTGACTGCTGACGTCACAATGATGTCATGCCGACGTCAATTGCACTGTTCTGGATAATGTTGTATTTGTTTAATTAAAATAATTCCAGAAATTTAATAAAACTTCGAAAAATCATATCTTTTAAACCATAGCTCAGATCGGAAAACTTTATACATGAAAGTTGATCAGAAAAATCCCACGAATCTAACCGTGCTACCTGTTTCCATGTCGGGACCCCGTACATAGGTGAACCCGCAACTTTTCGCCTGTTTCCGGCAGATGAATAGTGCATGCCTACCGGTTAATAATTCCAACTTAAATCCTAAAAATAACTGATATGACTTAGACATGATTTTAGGCAACCCTGCACTGCATCCTAGCTGTCACATACCTCTAACACCGCAAACCTGGAACATTCCCCCCTCCGGTCATCTGTCCGACAATTGTCCGGAACCGGGAAAACTTTCCCGGATGGGTTCCCCCTTCATCGGTATCGTGTAACACTGCGTTAGGACACACCCGGCACTACGTATCGCCATGTCATACTTTGTGTAGCATTGTTTGCTTTATATTTATTGTTTCTCCCCCCCCTTCTTACCGGTAGACCCCGAGACTGACGGTGCTGCCGTGATCGACTACGCCCCTGACGTTCAGCCCTTTTCCGCAGAGCAGCAAGGCAAGCAAAACCCCCTTGAGCATTCAGATATCGCCTATTCTTCTCCCTCTTATGCTTGCATTAGATTTTGCTACTGTATTAGTTAGCTCCTATTCTGATGCATAGCCTGTTTTTGATGATCTGTTACTACACCTGTTATCATAGCAACTGCTTAGTATAGGTTGATCAGTGAACCCCTGAGACCCCTTAGTCCCAGTTGCCCCTGCTTGTTCATCGATGACTCGACGACTCGATGACTCGAAGACCCGAAGACACGGTCAACCGACCGACGAGCCAGACCCCTCACATCACCGCACACCCCTTAAGTATGGCACTGCAGAGCTACTATCGAGTGTCGAGGGTGATACCTCACTTAGCACTTCCGATGTTAATTCTGTAGCGTAGCTAATCGATCGTGGGTATCGAGGGTGATTCCTCCTTCCCATTTATCGATAGCGACTCTTGCCATACACATACCTCGAGTGGGATCCATCGAGGGTGATTCCTCGGATCCCCACTTGGTGTATAGACACACAGTTACTTGTACTTGACATTTGATACGTGTGAAAGATGGGACTGGAGGGACAGGCGGTACCACCCTGGTTGAGGTGGACCTGAGTTCCCGACAGTTCTGAGACAGGTCGGCCCCAGGGGTACCCGTGTGAGATGTGGTGGGGTGCGCCGTTAAGGCACCCGAGAGATATTGGTGGGGGTGCGCCGGTAAGGCACCCGAGTGTTTTTGGCGGGGCAATGGACTGCATTTCAGGGTTCGTGCTTGCCCCGCACTAATAAATTGCTAATGGGTTGGGTATTTTATCTGAGTTGGTCGAAACGGCCTTTAACGCACCAAACCTTCACGTGGGGAAGTTATGGGCACTCAGCGTCGTTGTATCAGCCGAAGCTCTTCGGACGTCAGCAATGGAGCGGCGCGTGCCGGATTGGACTGGACGGTGCAGCTCTTGGACTGGAGTGTACTAGGTCTGCTTCCGGCCGCCCACGCCTCGTGCAGGTGTGCAAAGGGTGATTGGGCCCATGACCCCTGAGCGCATAGGATTTAGACCGGCGGGCTGGCCTCTTCATTGAGTCTAGGTGGGGCGACGACGTGCTGTTTCCCGAGGTCGGGCATTACCCAGGAAAGTGTGTCCGGTCGGAGGTGACCAGGCATGTTGGAAATGAGGTGCACCCCTGCAGGGAAGAACAAACTATTCGAATAGCCGTGTCCACGGTAACAGGACGACTTGGAGTTGTACCTTGACCTTATACAACTATAATTGTAATTTAAATTAAATGAATTGTGGCTCCGGGATTGCTTCCTCGCAGGGAGTCGAGGAAGGATCTCTGGGCATGTTTACTTAATTAAATTGCTACAACAATATGACTATATATGAGATGCAGGTCTACTCTCTTCTAATGCTGCAAGATGTTGAAGATGCTAGTCTTCGATAGGACTAGGCCTTCTCCCTATTCTTGCTTTCTGCAGTCAGTCCAGATATAATCCCTCCCTTTGATAATGATGCATATCTAGCATAGTTCCGATGTAAGTCTTGCGAGTACTTTGGATGAGTACTCACGCTGCTATGCCTTTCTCTTTTCCCCCTCGATACGTTGCTGCGTTCAGTTGATGGAGCCTAGGAGATGGAGTACGCCGGAGACGACTGCTACACCGCCGATGGAGCTTTCTTCTACATGGAGGCTGCCCCCGACGCTCAGGAGTAGTTAGGAGGTTCCCAGGCAGGAGGCCTCGCCTCTTTCGATCCGCTGCTTATGTTTGTGCTAGCCTTCTTAAGGCAAAACTTGTCTAACTTATGTCTGTACTCAGATATATTTGCTTCCGCTGACTCTTGTTTATGTCGAGCTTTGTATTCGAGCCCTCGAGGCCCCTGGCTTGTAATATGGTGCTGTATGACCTTTATATTTGTGTCTTTTGTTGTGTTGTGATATCAATCAGTGAGTCCCTAATCTTGGTCGTACGCATTGTGTGCATGATTAGCGTACGGACAAGAATGGGGGCGTCACATTAATGGAGGCCAGTATCACATCTTCACAACAAGTCTTGATAAGCGTGATCAGAAAGTGCGCAAGAGGGCGGTTAACTCAGCCATGCCGGCTCTTCCGCAGTACTTAAAGTGGTCTGAGCACACGATATCATGGAGCAGGGAGGATCACCCGCCGCGAGTTGATAACCTGGGGCATTTGGCTCTTGTGGTAGTCCCTCAGGTAGGAGGCTACATGTTCACCAAGGTGCTGATGTACGGTGGCAGCAGCATCAACAACCTGTACTATGACACCTTTCGCCGGATGAATCTGACTGACAAGGATCTCAATCCGTCGTCCACAGTATTTCACGGCGTCGTACCTGGCAAGTCAGCTTATCCAGTAGGAAAATTGCCCTTGAGGTAGCTTTTGGTGATGAGTTCAACTACAGGGTAGAGACCTTGTGGTTTGAGGTGGTTAAAATCAAGAGTCCATATCATGCTCTGTTTGGAAGGTCGGCTTATGCCAAGTTCATGGCTCGGCCCTGTTATGTTTACTTGCAGCTCAAGATGCCAGGTCTAAAGGGGACGATTATGGTGCATGGTGATCGGAAGATTGCTCTTGAGTGCGAGGAAGGCGATGCTACGTATGCAGAGTCAAGTTGTGCTGAGGCGGAGCTCAAATTTTATAGAGACAATGTTGACCCGGCGGATACAACCCCGTTGAAGAAGCCCAGCACAGAATCTGACCCGCCTTTGAAGTTTGTGGCAGAAGATACCAAGTTGGTAGATTTTGTTCTTGGCGACTCATCGCAGCAGTTCACTATCGGGGCCAATATGGACCCCAAATAGGAAAGCGCGCTCATCGAATTCATTCATGAGAATCGGGACATCTTTGCATGGAAGCCTTCTGACATGCCGGGTGTACCGAGAGAATTCGCTGAGCACCACCTTAATGTGGATCCTAAGTTTAAGCCCGTCAAACAGTTCCTCCGTCATTTCAATGAGGAGCCGCGTAAAGCTATTGGGGAAGAGGTAGCCCGGCTCTTAGCAGCAGGGTTTATCATGGAGTTTTTTCACCCGGAATGGTTGGCTAACCCCGTGCTCGTACTTAAGAAGAACGGCACATGGCGCATGTGTGTAGATTACACAGATCTCAACAAGGCGTGTCCGGTTGATCCATTTGCTCTCCCCCGTATCGACCAGATCATTGATGCAATGGCGGGTTGCGAGAGTTTATGTTTCCTGGATGCTTATTCGAGTTATCATCAGATCAAGATGGCAGTCAAAGAGCAAGAGAAGACGTCTTTCATCACGTCTTTTGGAGCTTTCTGCTACGTGTCCATGCCTTTTGGACTCAAAAGTGTGCAGGCGACTTATCAACGCTGTGTGCAGACATGTTTTGATAGTCAAATTGGACGTAATGTTCATGCTTATGTGGATGATATTGTGGTCAAGTCAAGGAAGAAGGAGACTCTGCTTGACGACTTGAAGGAAACTTTTGATAACCCGCGGGTTTACAAGATGATGCTTAATCCGGCTAAGTGTGTTTTTGGTGTACCTGCAGGCAAGCTCCTGGGATTTTTGGTTTCAGAGCGGGGCATTGAAGCTAACCCGAATAAAATAAAGGCCATCGACTCATTATCTAAGCTGACATGCATTAATGACGTCCAACGCTTAGCGGGTCGTATTGCCACTTTAAGCCGGTTCATAAGCCGCTTGGGTGAGAAGGCTATCCCTTTGTATCAGATGATGAAGAAGACAGATGATTTTGTCTGGAGCGATGGTGCCAATGACGCGTTTGAGGCGCTCAAAAAACAATTGGTTGAGCCGCCTGTCTTGGCTGCTCCCATGGAAAAAGAGCCATTCCTCCTGTACGTGGTGACTAATAACAAAGCCGTCAGCGCTGCAGTCGTTGTGGAGCGCAAGGAGGCAGGCAAAGAGTATCCAGTCCAGCGGCCGGTTTATTACGTCAGCGAGGTTTTGACAGAGTCCAAGCAAAGGTACCCGCATTGGCAAAAGTTGGTGTTTGGAGTGTTCATGGCAAATTGCAAGTTGAAGCATTATTTCCTTGGACATCCAATCACGGTGGTCAGCTCTGCTCCCTTGGGAGATATTATTCAGAATAGAGAAGCCACCGGCATGATTGCTAAGTGGGCAATTGAGCTTGGGCCTCTTAATTTGAGGTATGTACCTCGAACAGCCGTCAAGTCTCAAGCCCTGGTGGATTTTTTCAATGACTGGACGGAGTGTCAAGCACCTGAGGAGAAGCCGAACAACACATATTGGACAATTCATTTTGATGGATCCAAACAATTGGAAGGATCGGGGGCTGGAGTTGTTTTGACTTCCCCTAGAGGTGACAAATTTTGTTATGTATTAAGGCTAATGTTTCCTTGTACTAACAATGCAGCTGAGTATGAAGCCTTGCTTCATGGGCTCCGTGTGGCCAAGGATATGAATTTGAGCCGGTTCAGATGTCTCGGCGACTCAGACCTTGTGGCCTAGCAAGTCTCGGGCAGGTGGGATTCTAAAGATCCTCGTATGGCGGTTTATCGTCAGGCGGTTGACGTCATTGCTCGTCACTTTAAGGGTTATCAGGTGGATCATATTGATCGTCGGAAGAATGAGGCGGCTGATGCATTATCACGATTGGGGTCTCAGCATAAGCAGGTGCTGCCTAATGTGTTTCTGGATGTACTGCATCACCCGTCCGTCAAATTACCTTTTGAGGAGGATCTTGCTATATCTGACCCGGAAGGATAGTTGGTGGCGGCTCTTCGTGCTATTCCTGATTGGACGCTGCCTTATTTGGCATATTTGACTCATGGCGAGTTACCCGAGGACGAGACCTTGGCACGGCAAATCATGAGGCGGTCTAAGTCTATGACTATTGTCAATGGCAAGTTGCACTGGTGCAGTGTGACTGGCGTTTTTCAACGCTGTGTTTCTCCAGAGAAGGACCATGAAATCTTGCAAGAGATACATGCCAGCGACTGCAGTCATCACGTGGGGTCAAAATCTTTGGTGGCCAAGGCTTTTCGCCATGGTTTTTACTGGTTAACAGCTCATGCAGATGGAGAGTATTTGGTTAGTAAATGTGATGGGTGTCAGAAATTTGGATGACGTGCCCTTGTGTCGGCTCAAGAGTTGCGGATGATTCCAATCACCTGGCCGTTTGCGATCTGGGGGCTTGATATGGTTGGGCCGTTTAAGAGGTCCAAAGATAAGAAGACCCACCTCTTGGTGGCGGTTGATAAATTTACCAAGTGGGTTGAGGCAGATCCGGTCAGCAAGTGTGACGCGGCAACGGGAGTTCAGTTCATCAAGAAGCTGATCTTTCGTTTTGGTTACCCTCACAGTATCATTACTGACAATGGCACAAATCTGTCCAAGTGGGCTATGAAAGAGTTCTGCGAAAGTGAACACATCCGCCTCGATGTCACCTCCGTTGCTCATCCACAGTCTAATGGCCAAGCAGAGCGTGCTAACCAAGAAATTTTGAGAGGAATAAAACCCCGGCTTATGGTTCCTTTGGAACGAACGCCGGGTTGTTGGGTGGAGGAATTATCTTCAGTTCTTTGGAGCATCAGAACCACCCCCAACAGATCAACAGGCTACACGCCTTTCTTCATGGTTTATGGCACAGAAGCTGTTCTCCCCAGTGATATCCGTCACGACTCGCCCAGGGTGGCGGCTTACATTGAAACTGATAATGAGACGGCGCGTCAGGACACATTGGATGCCTTGGATGAAGAACGGGATCTTGCAGCAGCACGGTTGGCGATTTACCAGCAAGATCTGCGTCGCTATCATAGCCGCAGAGTCAAGACCCGGACGTTCCAAGAAGGCCACTTAGTGCTCCGTCTGATTCAAGACCAGACATATATGCATAAGTGATCACCACCCTGGGAAGGACCTTTTGTGATCAGCAGAAATCTCAACAATGGTTCATACTATCTCATTGATGTGCGGGAGTGTTGACACCAGATTTTGGCATGGTCAAAAACATAATTAAGAAGGCCTAAAATGGAAAAGTGCTCAAGGTGAGAAAGTTCCGTATCATCTAAAGGAGAAACTTTGATATTTGGGCCATAGCCATCCGATCTCATCTCTAAGGCCGAAGTTGTGTTTGAACTGTATGCAGAACACTATTCATCTGGTTACGCCCCCAATACGGCCTTATATGAGAAAAGTTTCTACACGGATTGTCTTTGTCTCGTCGAATCGGTCGATTTTGATATAAAAATCGTCTCAATCCGAGTTCGTATGCAAAAGTTACGGCCGTTACAAGATTGCTGATACAGCAGAGAACGGTACTACCGCTCCAATAAGCGGTACTACCTCTTGAGCGGTACTACCGCTCCTACTACCGCGTCTACTACCGCTTACGAAAAAGTTTCTGGCATCCCGAGACCCTAAGCGGTACTAGAGCAGTACTAGAGCGGTACTTCCGCCCAGAACGGTACTACCGTGCCCAGAACGGTACTACCGCTTGCCTATAGCCGCACAGACTCGGGCAGATCGAAAAAGTCCGAGTTTGGCTGTGTTTTTTGACCCTTTGGAAGGAAATCTGGGTCCGTGTCCTGTACGGGAAGTCCAACCCCCTCTTAAATTGAAGAGGTGATGGCCGATTAAAACGACACACAATCGAACAAACACATCTACATCTTTTACCCTAATTTTATCTCTCCCTTGTATCTTTCTTCTCGTTCTTCGTTCGTTCTTCTCGTTGCAGGACGGCGAACCTCGAGGCCCTAGGGACGATCAGGTCGACCTAGGGCAGCCCATCATCCATCCGCGACTCCTGACGGGTTCCATCCCGGAGAAGCGGTGCGTCGGGTCTACAAAAGCGCCCGCCGGATTGTCTTGCGTATCGCGCTTCCGGCAGGCCTCCTTCGACGTGAGCTGCAGTGCATCACCCCCGGCGTCGAGGGTACGCGTGATGCGTTCGTGTGTCAACACACTTTTTGGCGACTCCGCTGGGGACGAAGCTTTGAACGGTCTCCGGCCCGTTCTTGCTACGAAGAGATCGTCATCTAGGGTTTGCAATCTACAAAGGTAATATGAATACCCAATTCACTTATGTAGATGCAAATAATGCATATGTTGTTGCTAGATCGTTTAATGGCCATAATGTATCGGCTAGCCCTAGTTTTATGAATCATGCATCTAATTATGTGCAACAGCCGATTCAAAATAATCTCCATACTTCAACTTCATATAATTTTAGCAACATGCAACATATGTATCCCAACTCCCATGCATCGGCAACCCCACAAATCTATATGCCGATGAACAACATGATGAGTTTGGTTAATCATACTGAAACACCCCATGTAGAAACTTCCAAAAGTATGCAACACAGTGTTTCAACTTTTCATTCATCGGCAAATAACTTCGAGTATGTTAATCCAAACATGCCGGTGGATAGGGAAATTGGCCATGCTACTACTAGTTATTCGGCCAATTACCCTCAAACATCATATGCTACACCTCATGTTACTAATTTTTTGGCACCATACGCAACTGTTGATGTCCACAATTCGGCTCCTCACCTTCACGGTCATGGCCGAATAACTGAAACTTCAGCAGGGGCACAAATGCCTTCACCTACTACTGTGGCATATCATGTTCCCCCTACGCAATTACAAAATTTCGGCAATATCTCATTGCCGAAAGAGTCTCAAAGCATTGGGGGGCAATCTCATGAGGATTGGATAGAAATTGAGATGAAAAAATTTAAAGCTCGCCAAGCTGAGATGTGGGCTAAAATTAGACAAGAGCGAGAAGCCTTGCAAATTCAAAAAGAGAAAAGTATTGATTCAGGTAACAAAGTTATTTCGGTTATTGAAAAGGCCGAATCAAACATTACATGTACCGAATCAACTACAAAAGAAGCCTTGCCAATTGATATCATTGATGAAAAGAATGATGATTCGAAGAGTGAAAGTTCTTCGGCTGGAAAAGCCGAATCAACTAGTATGTGTTCCGAATCTATCAAATCCACAGAGGCAAGCACCATTGAGAAAGGGCATGGCAAGCACAAAACAGCTGTGCTTGATTTTTCTGAAGTTGAGGGAACCTATTTCCTGCCCTATGAGTTCCGTGCCAAAGAAATTGATGAGCATCAAGAACAAAGTGATATGGCCGAACAAAGTTTGGTTAATGATGAACATCAAGAACACAAGCGTGCAGCTGAGCAAAGTTCGCTTGGTAATCATTCGAGTGATGAAGCACAGAATCAAGAAAAAGATGAGGATAAAGCGTTGGAGAGTCATCCAAAACTGGAGCAAGTTATTATTCAACTCACACAACCATCATGCTCTCCCAACGTGTATGAAGAGGTATGTCTAGTAAGTAATTTATCTATTTTTAGATTTGGTCTCAATTTTATTGTTGATGCATCTATTAGCAAAGTTCTTATAACAAATCTTGAGAGACCAATGAAGAAGGGTAACTTACTTGTTAGCAATAAAATTATAACAAAGCATATCGGTCAACACATTGTACCATTCAGAGAGACCGATAAAGACTTACTATCACAGCCAGAGCACTTCCCATTGTTTTATTTAAAGTTTATATATACATGGGTAGCTTTCCTTATTTCATACTTGGCTTGCATTTGGTCTCAAATGAGACATATATGTTATAAGAGTTTTGATTTCAGAAACATAAAGCCAAGGCTTGAATCTTTTGAGAAAACCGATGATAGTATAATTTCTTATTCAAAGTCATCGGAGATAGAGTGCGAGACACAATGCATAGCCGAATGGGGTGATACCAAATCTGAACCATTCATTTGCTTAACTCCAAAGCCGTTCTCACAGCAAGATCGGCTAGAAAATAAAAAGTTTACCTTCAATTCAAGCATGTGTGATCGAATATTTGATTTGTTGATGAAAAATAATTATATTAGAATTCTTGATCACCATGTAAAGCCATCAATCCAAGGACGAATGTATTGTAAGTTGCATGATTCATTCAAGCATAATTTTGAGGACTGCAATATGTTTCGTCAAATAGTTAAATCGGCCATTGATAGCGGATGATTGAGACTTGTTAAAACACCAAGGGATGATCATGCTATTCCTATTGGTCCTGATGGCAAAAAGTTTTTGCATCGGCTGCTTCAAGCCGATCCATATAAGGACAAGAAGGTAAAAACTGCGGATAATGGAATCAAGCTTTCAAGTAAGAAATTTGTTCATGAGCACAATGATGATATTCTTGAAGGCAATGGTTCTATCAAAGTTACGGTGAAGACGCCAAGGACTGGGGGGCAGCAAGCAAATTCAGAGATCGGTGCAAGCACAACCAAAGAAAACAAAGGCCGAAATAAGCATAAGGATAAGAGATCGAAAATCACTTTCACAGAGTTACTAGCTAAATATCAAAAGAAGAGTGAAGAGAAAAATGCTTATCGGCCAAATTATGCAAAGAAACCAAGATCACCCCCAAGGCGCAAATATGAGGATCGGTATTGGCAAAGTGAGAATTTCAACGCAACATATTCATATCCTTATTTTGGGCCGCCAATGCCAATGTCGTGGATGCCTCCCTATGCTCACGTAAATCCATATTCATCATGGTACATGTATGATTCAAGTGCACATTCTCCATCTTATTTTAAACCATCTCATCAAAGGTGTGCAGCTCCAAGAAGATCAACATTTGATGAACGATTACATAACCTAGACCATTTCATTCAAAAGGAATCGGTCCGGAGCTCAAGAAAGAAGACAGAGGTGGTCAAGCAAGTATACCGGGTCAAGAAAGATGGTCGTAAGTGTGCTACTTCAGATTTGATCTCAAATGAGCAAGAGCCAATTAAAGTGTTGACATTGGCTACAAAAGGCAAAGAAGAGGAACAAACAAATATCCAAGATCAAGATGCCAAATCTGAAGAGAAGGAGTTGAGAATGCACAAGGCTGGAAAAGAATTGCCACTTCAAACAAAATCGCAGCCGGGGTGCCCACTCGGCTTATCATATTGGCAAAGGAAGGAATTACAAAAACTTAGTGCACAAGAGCTGAGAAAGAAGAACATGGCATGGATTCCCAAGAAGGGCAGTCAAACCAAAAATGATGTGCAAACTTCTATTGCAACAAGTGTTAGAAAAGTAAAGATGGAGAAAGAATCTCATAAGAAATCCAGCCGAAGGTTTCCATCATTCCATCAAAATCTTCGGTTAGCACATCATCCATATTCATCAAACATGCCATTGATACCTTTACCATGGAATTCATCCCCACGTATGATTGGTTACCCTCCATGGGCTTATTTTGATCCATGGATGCAATACGATTTCTTACATCATGAAAGGGTATTACCAAATCACTATACATTTGATTAGTAATATTTTTATTGCTGATTCAAAGGGCCGAAATATTTGATTTGTTATTTCATTTGTTTATTTCGGCTATACATGCTTTGGTGGATGAATTCTACATGTCACTTATGGTAATGGCCGATATTTTTCTATCGTCCTAAGAATCTATCTAGATGTGGCCGGTGTGTTTTTCTAAACATCGTCGTCAGCACAGTTGGATACCGAGACAAGGAACATATTCATTGAAATTTATACTTATACCTATGTTATGCTTCGATGGAGTTGAGACATTATGACCGATGCCATTCAAAATATGTTGCGACCAATTCATGGTAGAATTGGTAAATGGGCTTATACTTTGTTTGAATATGATTTGTCTTACACTTCTTTGAAATCCATGAAAGGCCAAATTGTTGCTAATTTTATCGTTGAGCATCGGATTAATGACAAGCAAGATATTGATATACACCTTGTCTCGTTAGTACCATGGAGATTATATTTTGACGGTTCAGTTTGTAGCAACGGCCAAGGTATTGGTATTGCTTATATATCTCCTCATGGTGCTGTTTTTGAAGCCTCATGCCGCTTAGAATATTTTTGCACAAATAATCAAGCCGAATATGAAGCATTGTTATTCGGCTTAGAGATGTTGCTGGCCATAGGTGCTACACATATTGAGGCTTTTGGTGATTCGTTATTAGTAGTACAACAAGTATCCAAAGTTTTTCAATGTTTAGACGAATCACTTAATGTTTATCTTGATAAATGTCTAGATATAATTTCTACTTTGGATCATTTTAGCATTGCTCATATATCTAGACATGATAATTGGAGAGCAAATGAGTTGGCACAACAAGCATCCGGCTATCATGTCGATCATGGCATGTTTCATATCTCTCAAAATCCGATGTCTTGTCTTGCTAATATAGGAGAGGCCGAACCAGAGCCCACTGATTCGGTCACTAACAATAAATCTAGTGCAGGTGAAAATCATGACTGGAGGAAGCCCATTATTGATTACTTGTGCAATCCGAGTGAAAGGGTGGACAGGGCTGTTCGGCGCATGGCTTTCAAATATACGATGAGAGACGGTGGTCTTTATCGCCGAACAGTTGAAGATGTTCTTTTGAAGTGTCTGGACGAAGACCAAGCAAGAATTGCTATGGGAGAGGTTCATGAAGGAATTTGTGGCACTCATCAGTCGGCTCCCAAGATGAAGTGGTTATTACGACGTGCTGGATTTTATTGGCCGACGATGATCAATGATTGCTTCAGGTATTATAAAGGATGTGAAGCTTGTCAAAAGTTTGGTGATATTCAGTTAGCTCCTGTTGCTATGTTACATCCTATTATCAAACCGTGGCCCTTTAGAGGTTGGGGATTAGACTTCATTGGAGAGATTCATCCTTCTTCTTCAAAGGGGCATCGGTTCGTGTTGGTGGCAACTGATTATTTCACTAAGTGGTCTGAAGCAGTACCTCTCAAGAATATGACGCATACGGAGGTAATTCAATTCATAAATGAGCACATTATTCATAGATTCGGTATTCCGCAAACATTAACTACGGATCAAGGTTCATCTTTCATGTCACATCAAGTTAGAGAAATTGCCGAATCGTATAAGATAAAGTTGCTCAATTCCTCCCCGTATTATGCTCAAGCCAATGGACAAGCTGAGTCTAGCAATAAAATTTTGATCAAGCTCATCAAGAAGAAGATTGAAGATAATCCAAGGAGATGGCATGAATTATTGTCCGAGGCATTGTGGGCACATAGAATCTCAAGGCATGGTGCGACAAAGGTAACTCCATATGAGCTTGTATTTGGTCAAGAGGTCGTTTTACCGGTGGAGGTGAATTTGAATGCTTTGAGAATAGCCAAACAAAGTGATTTATCGGCGGTGGATTTTTATAACTTGATGATGGACAACATTGATGAGGTTGCCGATAAACGCTTGGCTGCATTAAAGGCCATAGAGAGAGACAAGTTGAGGGTAGCAAGAGCCTACAATAAAAAGGTCAAGTTGAAGAATTTTCAGATTGCTGATCTTGTGTGGAAGGTGATTTTACCAATTGGTTCGAAGGATAAGAAGTTCGGGAAGTGGTCTCCAAGCTGGGAAGGTCCTTTCAAGATTGCAAGAATAGTTCCCGGAAATTCATATTTGGTGGAATCCATGCAAGGAACATTGCTACCTCGAGCTCTCAATGGCAAGTATTTGAAAAAGTACCACCCAAGTGTGTGGCAAGAAGCCTAAATAGGCAATGGCCGATATGTGATTATCGCCCTAAGAATATAAATGGCCGATGTATAATTATCGCCCTAAGAGCAAATATGGCCGATATATAACTATCGCCCTAAGAATATAAATGGCCGATGGAGTGTTGACATCGTCCTTAGAACAAGCCTAATGCACATTATTTTTCGGCACACAAGTTTTGCCGAAAAACAGGGGGGCATGAAAAAGTGTGTTGACACACGAACGCGTCACGCGTACCCTCGACGCCGGGGGTGATGCACCGCAGCTCACGTCGAAGGAGGCCTGCCGGAAGCGCGATACGCAAGACAATCCGGCGGGCGCTTTTGTAGACCCGACGCACCGCTTCTCCGGGATGGAACCCGTCAGGAGTCGCGGATGGACGATGGGCTGCCCTAGGTCGACCTGATCGCCCCTAGGGCCTCGAGGTTTGCCGTCCTGCAATGAGAAGAACGAACGAAGAACGAGAAGAAAGATACAAGGGAGAGATAAAATTAGGGTAAAAGATGTAGATGTGTTTGTTCGATTGTGTGTTGTTTTAATCGGCCATCACCTCTTCTATTTAAGAGGGTGTTGGACTTCCCGTACAGGACACGGACCCAGATTTCCTTCCAAAGGGTCAAAAAACGCAGCCAAACTCGGACTTTTTCGATCTGCCCGAGTCTGTGCGTCTATAGGCAAGCGGTAGTACCGTTCTGGGCACGGTAGTACCGTTCTGGGCGGAAGTACCGCTCTAGTACCACTCTAGTACCGCTTAGGGTCTCGGGATGCCAGAAACTTTTTCGTAAGCGGTAGTAGACGCGGTAGTAGGAGCGGTAGTACCGCTCAAGAGGTAGTACCGCTTATTGGAGCGGTAGTACCGTTCTCTGCTGTATCAGCAATCTTGTAACGGCCGTAACTTTTGCATACGAACTCGGATTGAGACGATTTTTATATCAAAATCGACCGATTCGACGAGACAAAGACAATCTGTGTAGAAACTTTTCTCATATAAGGCCGTCTTGGGGGCGTAACCAGCCGAATAGTGTTCTGCATACACTTCAAACACAACTTCGGCCTTAGAGATGAGATCGGATGGCTATGGCCCAAATATCAAATTTCTCCTTTTGATGATACGGAACTTTCTCACCTTGAGCACTTTTCCATTTTAGGCCTTCTTAATTATGATTTTGACCATGCCAAAATCTGGTGTCAACAGGGAGAGCGACAAGTCACACACTTCTGGGGAGGAGACTGCCAGGCCGTGGAACATTGCTCATCTTCGGCCTTACTACACTTGAGCCATCGGCTCTCATCAATGTACATACTTTTATCATTGTATATACCCCTTTTTATAATATAATAAAGCCGGCATCCCCATAATTTGGGGCCTCTGTCATTTTCCTCCAACAGTCTTGTGCAAAAGTTGGTTCATAATAAAGTCACTTGGGGGCTTTCAACTCACTGAGTTTAGCTTTCATACCCTCTTGACCGGCTTAAAAGCCATATCTGAGTTAAACCTGCCTGTTTGCAACTTGCTACTCCGCCAGGTGACCCGCCGAACGTTTGACAGTCAATCTTTCTTAAGACCCTGAACTAGTCAAAGTTAAAACGGCGGCTTATGTCACGAGAGAGCCGGCTTACACAGAGCTAGGATAAACTCACACAGAGAGCTAGGATAAACTCACCTATCTGCCGTAGTCTCTCCGCTATGTGGCCCGATCGTTCTCTTAACAGACAATCTTTTTTAAGACCCTGAACTAGTTAAGGTTAAAACGACAGATTTATGTCACGTGAGAGCCGGCTTATGGGATTTTGGGCACTCATGCTTAGCTTCTTTGAAGCAAAAATCTTGAGTTTTTCTCAAAAATATTAACAAGAGTTGACCTCTTTTGGTTGTGCCTTCAAAGCCGCCTAAACAGTAATGAAAGATATACATATGTTTTTCTGCTTGTTATTTTGCAGGAATTTTTCATGATAAGATTCTAAGTCTTTGGATAATAACTTATCCTGGCTTAGTATTGCTCATGGATTACAGTGTATGGCTATTATGACCCGCCAGCAGGAATTAATGAATTGATACTGAGGCATAAGAAATATGATCATATCAAAGCATACACATGGTGGAAAAAATTTGAAGCGCCAAAGCTGCCAGAATATGAGTTGATAAAGCTCAAAATGTGCGCGAAGGCACGACACAGGCAATCAAGTTTTTTACTACGACTATTACAAGGCTATATGGAGCCCAAAATTTGTGGACTCAAAGTTTTTCACAAATGTAATAACCCAGCAAATCATCATGCCCGGGTTAACTTCATCTGAGGCCAGCTCCTTGCCTAACTCGCCGTCGGATCATCCTGCGTCGGGTCTTCTATCTCCTGGATCTGAAGGTTGTCCACATCCCAGTTGCAATTGATTACGGCTTCGAATTCAACTTCGTCATGCAAGATTGGAGACGGGTCAACATCAGAGGCAAAGATATGCTTACGACGTTGAGGAGTCAGGTCCTTTGGCTCAAAGGTAGGAGCTCGAACTCGCACATTGTTGTCATCATAAGCCGCGTGATAAACCTTCAGATCAGCCTCTGCGGCTAGTTGGCTGGCCAATGCTCGAGACGCTTTGAAGCAACGAGCATAGTCATCTTGCGTAAATTCTGACCCGATGGCCTTCGGCTGTGGAAACCCTCCAACCATCTCCTCCGGGTTAAGCTCCGGTGCATAAGCCAAAGCCCGCCTCAAAGCAGCTATTGCGCCTTTACGGACGGCTGATTTCTTCAATTCTTCAAACTGCTTGGGGATGGTGGAGAGGCATTTCAGCACGTCTTTGATAAGCTTTGGAGTGCCCTTTTCACCCATGACAGCCCTGATGGTGAAGAGGCTTCCAGCATACAGCTGCTCAGTGAATGAATATAAAGCTTTCAGCTTAAGCAAGCTATCATCTGGAAGGTTACGAGTTTGACGGCCTACAAACAATTCAATTGTATAAGTCGCCGGGCGAGTCTTTATAAGACTGTTTGAAAAGAATGCTCATAACATAATCAGCAATACTTACCAAAGACAGCCTTAGGCATCCGAGCTACATGGCATTTCAGACTGGTCAGCTCTTCAGCAACGGGTTTAAGTTGGCCCTCGGCGTCTTTTGCACGTTTGACTAAGGCGGCTTGTTCAGCTTCAACAGATTGCTTGTAGGCTTCAAAATCCGCCTTAGTCTTTTCCAGGTCTGTTGAGGAGAGGCGCCATTTTGCGTCAACTTCAGCTCGGGCGTCTTGTTGCAAAGCCAGGTTTTTCTTATGGTCGGTCAAACTAGACTCGACCACATTTAAAGCTTCCTGCACAATATAATTGTCAAGTATAAGTTTATCAATTTTAAGCTGCCAACACGGTTTATAATGTAACTTGGGGGTACTGAAGAAGGTTGTTACAAGTCTCAAGCAGATTGCAAGCAATATACTTGACACTTGGGGCTAATGTGTATCAGTTCTTTCAAAGTCTACAATACAAATAAGACCCGGATCATCTTCACGAAGATAACCCGGCCCTTGGGGGCTACACTTGACGTTTTCATTATCAAATAGTAATTGCCGGCTCATTATTTACATAATGACCGACCCTTGGGGGCTACACTTGGCATTTTCTTTACCATATAGTAAGTGCCGGCTCGTTATTTACATAATGACCCGACCCTTGGGGGCTACACTTGGCATTTTCTTTACCATACAGTAAGTGCCGGCTCATTATTTACATAATGACCCGGCCCTTGGAGGCTACAAGCTGATTTATTGAAGTCTACATATTGCTGAAGACCCGGCTTATCTTCAAGCAAATAAACCGGTTCTTGGGGGCTATGTAAGGATATATGGAAGGCAAGGAAGGTTGAGTACCTCATATTTCTTCTTCATCATGCCAACTAAGTTGGCCTCCATGTCCCGGCTCGCGGAGAGGCGGCTTAGGTATCCAGAGTGTAGCTCATCAGCACTAAGCTTCTCAAGATTAGGCAGGTCAAGATTAACCCTCTCCTTCCCAGGCGAAGGCGCCTCATCCTTACTAATATGCTTGGTCAGCACATTGGAAGGGGCGGGAGCTGTGTAAGCTATTCCGGTGATGGTAACCTCTTCTTCATGAGAAGTCACATCTTCAGCTGTTGGCAGAGGGCTGGGCGGCTTAGGATCAGCTTCCGGATTACCCTCAGGAATCACAATGTCAACATCTGCCGGCTCAGTAGGCTGGGGAGTTTCATCATGGGCGTGATACGTCTCCAATGTATCTACTTTTCCAAACTCTTTTGCCCTTGTTTTGGACTCTAATTTGCATGATTTGAATGGAACTAACCCGGACTGACGCTGTTTTCAGCAGAATTGCCTTGGTGTTATTTTTGTGCAGAAATAAAAGTTCTCGGATTGACCTAAAAATTTACGGAGAATATTTTTGGAATTAATAAAAAATACTGGCAAAAGAATCAACCGGAGAGGGGCCACCACCTGGTCACAAGCCAGGGGGCGCGCCCCCCCTAGGGCGCGCCCCCTGAAGCTCCTCCGACCTCGTTTCCACTTCTATATATTCCTATTCGAAGAGAAAAAAATCGGAGAGAAGAGTTCATCGCGTTTTACGATACGGAGCCGCCGCCACCTCCTGTTCTTCCTCGGGAGGGCAGATCTGGAGTCTGATTTGGGCTCCGGAGAGAGGAAATCGATGCCGTCGTCATCACCAACCATCCTTCATCACCAATTTCATGATGCTCTCCGCCGTTCGTGAGTAATTCCATCGTAGGCTTGCTGGACGGTGATGGGTTGGATGAGATTTACCATGTAATCGAGTTAGTTTTGTTAGGGTTTGATCCCTAGTATCTACTATGTTCTGAGATTGATATTGCTATGACTTTGCTATGCTTAATGCTTGTCACTAGGGCCCGAGTGCCATGATTTCAGATCTGAACCTATTATGTTTTCATGAATATATATATATATATATATGTGTTCTTGATCCTATCTTGCAAGTTGTAGACAGCTATTACGAGTTATGATCCGCATCCCCCAGGGTGACAATAACTGGGATTCTTTCCGGTGATTACCGTAGTTTGAGGAGTTCATGTATTCACTAAGTGCTAATGCTTTGGTCCGGTTCTCTATTAAAAGGAGGCCTTAATATCCCTTAGTTTCCATTAGGACCCCGCTGCCACGGGAGGGTAGGACAAAAGATGTCATGCAAGTTCTTTTCCATAAGCACGTATGACTATATATGGAATACATGCCTACATTACATTGATGAATTGGAGCTAGTTCTGTGTCACCCTATGTTATAACTATTGCATGATGAATGCCATCCGACATAATTATCCATCACTGATCCATTGCCTACGAGCTTTTCATGTATTGATCTTTGCTAAGTTACTTTTCCGTTGCTACTGTTACAATCACTACAAAATTGCTATTGTCACTTTGCCATTGTTACCGTTACTTCCACGCTACTTTGCTACTGAATACTTTGCTGCAGATATTAAGTCTTTCAGGTGTGGTTGAATTGACAACTCAGCTGCTAATACTCGAGAATATTCTTTGGCTCCCCTTGTGTCGAATCAATAAATTTGGGTTGAATACTCTACCCTCGAAAACTGTTGCGATCCCCTATACTTGTGGGTTATCAAGACCTTTTTCTGGCGCCGTTGTCGGGGAGCATAGCTCTATTCTCTGAGTCAATTGGGATTTATATCTGTTGATCACTATGAAGAATTTGAAATATGCTAAAACCAAGATCTACCCCTCAACTACGAGGACAGGTAAGGAACTGCCATCTAGCTCTGCACTTGATTCACCTTCTGTTATGAGTAAACTTGCGACACCACCACCTGCTAGTAATTCTGATATGTCGCAAGTAATTGATGATGCCACTTCTGCTATGCATGATGCTTATGATGATACTTTGCTTGATACTATTGTGCCACTGGGTGAATTTCTTGATGAACAAATTGCTAGAGTGAATGCTAAAACTGATGATATCTCTGAATCTGATGAAATTATTGAAACTGAACACTATGAGACACCTACTAGACCTAGCTCTCCTAGATATGAATTGCCTGATATACCTGAGGGTTATGTTATGGAAGGAGAGGTAGCTAGAGACTTTCTTGCTTGTAAAGATAGAAATGATCTTAAGAAACTACTACGCAAGTGGAAAGAAAAATCTTTGAATGCTAGAATGCAATATAATCCTAAGTTTGCTACTTCACCTATCTTTGTTACTGATAAGGATTATGAATTCTCTGTCGATCCTGAGTTAATTACTTTGGTTGAATCTGATCCTTTCCATGGTTATGAATCTGAAACTGTTGTGGCACATCTTACTAAATTGAATGATATAGCCACCCTATTTACTCATGAGGAAAAAATTCGTTATTACTATATTCTTAAGTTGTTTCCTTTCTCACTAAAGGGTGATGCTAAGACATGGTTTAATTCTCTTGCTCCTGGTTGTGTGCGTAGTCCCCAGGATATGATATATTACTTCAGTGAAAAATATTTTCCTGCCCATAAGAAACAAGCTGCCTTGCAGGAAATATTTAACTTTGTGCAAATTGAAGAAGAGAGTCTCCCACAAGCTTGGGGGAGGCTTCTCCAGTTACTTAATGCTTTTCCTGATCACGCTCTCAAGAAAAATGAAATAGTTGATATCTTTTATAATGGACTAACCGATGCTTCTAGGGACCACCTAGATAGTTGTGCTGGTTGTGTTTTCAGGGAACGAACTGTTGAACAAGCTGAACTACTATTAAATAATATATTGAGCAATGAGAATGATTGGACTATTCCCGAACCACCTCCAAAGCCAACTCCAAAGAAAAGAGGTATTCTATTTCTCAGTCCTGAAGATATGCAAGAGGCAAAGAAATCTATGAAGGAATAAGGTATTAAAGCTGAAGATGTTAAGAATCTACCACCTATTAAAGAAATACACGGTCTTGATAACCCGACACAGGTAGTAGAGGTAAATTCTCTCCGTAGATTTGATGAAGGTGATATTCCTTATAATAAGTCTGCTAGCCAATGCTTGGATGAATTTGATAACTTTGTAGTCAAGCAAGAAAATTTCAATGCTTATGTTAGTAGACAATTGAAACATAATGCTTACATGCTTGATCGCTTAGGTGATTATATGAGTAGAACTGTTAATGATCTTAAGCTTATTAGTAAACATGCTTCCATGGTAACTACTCAAGTAGAACAAGTACTTAAGGCACAAAACGACTTGCTTAATGAGATGAATAGTAAGAACAATGATCATTCTGTTAAAGTTGTGACTAGAGGTGGTAGAATGACTCAGGAACCTTTGTATCCTGAGGGCCATCCTAAGAGAATTGAGCAAGATTCTCAGAGAGTTAATACTGATGCACCTAGTCATTCTAGCAATAGAAGGAAAAAGAATGATGATAGGACTTTGCATGCTGCTAGTGAACCTGTTATAGATACACATGAAAACCCAAACGATATTTCTATTTCTGATGCTGAGACACAATCTGGTAATGAGCATGAGCCTAGTGATAATATTAATGATGATGTTCATGATGATGCTCAACCTGGTAATGATAATGATGTGGAGATTGAACTTGCTATTGATCTTGATAACCCACAACCTAAGAATAAAAGATATGATAAAAGAGACTTCGTTGCTAGGAAGCATGGTAGAGAAAGAGAACCATGGGTTCAGAAACCCATGCCCTTTCCTCCTAAGCCATCCAAGAAGAAGGATGATGAGGATTTTGAGCGCTTTGTTGAAATGCTTAAACCTGTCTTTTTGCGTATGCGCTTGACTGATATTCTGAAAATGTCTCCTTATGCTAAGTATATGAAAGATATTGTGACAAGTAAAAGAAAGATACCGGAAGCTGAGATTTCCACCATGCTTGCTAATTACACTTTTAAGGGTGGAGTACCAAAGAAACTAGGAGATCCCGGAGTACCCACTATACCATGCTCTATTAAAGGAAATTATGTTAAAACTGCTTTTTGCGACCTTGGAGCCGGTGTTAGTGTTATGCCTTTCTCTTTATATCGTAGACTTGATTTGAATAAGTTGACACCTACTGAAATCTCTTTACAAATGGCTGATAAATCAACTGCTTTACCCATCGGTATTTATGAGGATGTGCCTGTTGTGGTTGCAAATGTTACTATCTTAATGGACTTTGTTATCCTTGATATTCCCGAGGACGACAGTATGTCGATCATCCTTGGTAGACCCTTTTTGAATACTGCAGGGGCTGTTATTGATTGCAACAAGGGCAATGTCACTTTTCATGTTAATAGTAATGAGCATACGGTACACTTCCCGAAGAAACAACCTCAAGTTCATAGTATCAACTCCATTGAAAAGATTCCAACGATTGTTATTGGAGGTTTTGAATTCCCTCTCCCTACTGCCAAGAAGAAATATGATATACTTATTGTTGGGGACATGCATATCCCCATTGAGGTAACCTAGTGTCATTCGAAAATTCTCTGGTTCCGTGTCATTCGAAAACAGTTTGTCAATAAGACTTGATCAACCTTATTGATGGATTCTTTTTGATGAGCATGAGATGGATGAATTTAGAAAGCACAACCTTCTGTACCCAACTTTTACTTTCTGTTATTTATAGTAAATTAAGTAAAATTGCTATTATTTCTCTGTTTTCTGATTTATCCGTGCAATAGAAAAATGACCTGAAAATAAAAGTCCTCAGAATGCCCTAGAAATTCAGTATGATTTTTCTGGAATATTTTAGAATTTTTGGCACTGAGAACACATCAGGGAGCTGCACCAGTGGGCCACAAGCCTGCAGGGCACGCTCACCCCCCTGGGTGCGCCCCCTGGCTTGTGGGTCCCACTTGGGGCCCCCTCACTTATTCCAGCCACCATCCACTTCGTCTTCCTCCAGAAAAAATCCCACCATTGCTCAAACCCGTGTTCTAGCTCATTTTGCTGCCCTTTTCGATCTACTTGCTCAAAGCTCCATTTGCAAAACTGTTTTAGGGGATTGTTCATCGGTATGTGACTCCTCCAATGGTCCAATTAGTTTTTGTTCCAGTGCTTTATTTATTGCAAATTTTTGCTGCTATGGTGACCTTGTTCTTGAGCTTGCATGTCAAATTTGTATGGTCGCAAGTAGTTTTGATGCATGATATAGCTTCTAGGCACTTGTGGGAGTAGTTTCTATAAGTTTTGTTGATTTTTATTCACCTTTATTGTGAGTCACTAAAAATTTCAGAATTTTTCAGAGAAAGAAAAATGTTAAGGAGAATATACCAAGGTGGTTCCTCGAGCAAGAAGACCCCGAGACTCGCGATACGCGAGCCCGACTTTGAACCACCGAGGGAAGCTCAAGTGCGGCCTTGTGAATGGCCATCAAATCAATTCATGGCTCAAGCCGGTCTCAAAGAAGAGTTTTACGCATACATACAAAATGCTGGCCTTGGAGACTTCGTTTCAGACCAATGCAAGCAATATTATCAACTCACTGATTCCTTCGTGCGGAGGTTTGAATTTTCATCCAGGCGTAATATGCATTCCATTCTATTTAATCTCTATGATGAATCCTATACTATGGACCTAGAAGATTTCAACCGTGCATGCAAAATTCCACAATGGGGAAGCCATAGTGATCCTCACAAAACCGAATATAATGATTTTCTTGCTAGTATCACTATGGGAGAAACTAGAAACATTACACATGCTACCTTGGGGAGCATTCACTTTCCTGCTTTACATTATTTGTTCTCTTCATAGGTAGATGCATTAACGGTAAACATGATCATAGCCACCTCTGCGTACCTGATCTTAGTATTCTTAAGAGTGCGGTCCTGGGCGATAGACGATATAACTTGGGGGCTATTATTGCTAGGAGGCTACATAAAAACGCTAAGGAAGGAGATTTCTTTGGTGGGATTTATGCCACTCGTGTAGCTAATTACCTTGGGGTACCCATAAGGGAGAATGATATTGAGTTACACCCTGCTTTTCTTGATTATGAGGCTATGGTGCACTGCCAGTTTCTTGAGAGGAAAGAACAGTCCCTCCTGTACCGACTGATTTTTGACAGACAGCGCGCTGTCCATATTACCCTTCCTGCTCCTGCCTTCTTTAACTTTCAGGAAAAACGGAGACACTTTATAACCAGAGAGGAGGCAAACGACTACGAGAGAGAGGCGGAAGCTGCTCGCCTCCGTGCTGCAGCCGCTCAGGCGGTAGCCGCCGCAGCCCAGTAAAACCCCAACTATGACTTTGGATATTATCCGGGCCAGCCATGGCCCTAGACCAACTTAGGCCAAAAGCCTAAGCTTGGGGGAGTACGTATTTCTCACCAACATTACATTCATGTTCACACACTCATTTCAGTTGTCGATGTTCATACTTTTTCATTGTATCATCCATGGCATTTTATTTCTTCTTTTTCGTTTTCTTCTTTTGTGTTTAATTAATCTTGAGAAAACTCAAAAAAAAAATTAAATTAGTTCTATCTTTACCTTCTAGTTTGTTTAGTTGTAGTATTAAAAGAAAACCCAAAAAAGATTTCTCGTTCTTCTTTTGCTTGTTGGGAGCTTTCCCGTGTAAATAGTCTTTCTCGTTCTTGTTTTGAAATTTCTTTCCTTTGGGTCGTAAGGAGAAGGCCACAATGAAAGTTGAGTGGCTCTCATATGCACTATTGTTTACTTTACGGAGAGCCCATATTAGCTTGTCTTCTCCTTTGAGTTATCGTTTGCAAATTCCAGCTTAGTCCAATGCACGTGCACTCTTATTATTATTTACACCGTTCGGTCGTGCAAGTGAAAGGCAATAATGACGATATATGATGAAATGATTGAGATGGAGAAAAGATGGTATGAACTCGACCTATCTTGTTTTTGTAAATATGATTAGCTTATCGTTCTGAATTCATCTCATTATAGATGAAACATGTTTGCAATGACAATTAGAGATTATAGTTACTCATGCCATGCTCAATTAGCTAAGAGTGTATAATGGTTTGTCTTGAGTGCCAACATGCATTTTAAAATGGTTGTGATGTAGTATGATAGGATGGTATCCTCCTCTGAATGATTCAAGTAACTTGACTTGGCACATGTTCGCGCATGTAGTTGAAACAAAATGAACATAGCCTCCACGATATTTATGTTCATGGTGATTTATATCCTACTCATGATTGCATTCAATGTTGGTTAATCTCAAAGCATGTTTATGACTGTTGTCGCTCTCTAGTTGGTCGCTTCCCAGTCTCCTGCTAGCCTTCACTTGTACCAAGCGGGAATACTGCTTGTGCATCCATTTCCATAAACCCAAAGTTGTTACATATGAGTCCACCATACCTACCTATATGCGGTATTTACCTGCCGTTCCAAGTAAATTTGCACGTGCCATACTCTAAACCTTCAAATAATATTCCGTTTGTATGCCCAAATCGCTCATGTAGTGACTGGGGGCTGTCAGTATCTTCAATGCTAGGTGGGTTATTCTCACGATATGTGTTGATTCACTATCATTCACGAGAAAGTGGCTGGTATTCGGGATGCCCAGTTCCATGCTCAAAATTTAAGTCAAAATATAATAAAACAAAACTCCCCCAGGATTGTGTTTGTATGGACGGTACCCGTGGATTCGGCCCACCGTGGAGTGTGATTGATTGTTGGAGGGGGAGTAAAAACTTTACTATTCTGTTTGGGAACCGCCTATAATGTATCTAGCATGGAAGATACCGAAATCTCTTGGTTGTTATGTTGGCAATGAAAGCATACCGCTCAAAATTATTATTCATCCCTGTTTTAAAAGCTCGAGCTCTGGCACCTCTGCAAATCAATGCTTCCCTCTGCGAAGGCCCTATCTATTTTACTTTATTGTTGAGTCATCATCCTCTTATAAAAGGGCACCAGTTAGAGAGCACCACCGTCATTTGTATGCTTTGTTGTTAATTGATATTGAGTATGATTGTGACTGGATCTCTTTTACCATGAATTATAATGTCTAGTCAGTCCTTGTTCTTTAGAGGTGCTCTACATTTATGTTTTGAGGTCTCAGAAAGGGCTAGTGAGATACCATTATGTCATATTGTATCATGATTGTTTTGATAAAATTGTTGTCATCCGAGACTTATTATTATTACTCGCTAGTTGATTATGCCATTGATATGAGTAAATGTGAGACCTAAATGTTATTGTGAATGTGGTTAGTTTATAATCTTTGCTGAAAATCTGAACATCAGTTAGACATATTTACAACAGCAAGATCAAACAGAGTTTGTAAAAGTTTTTCTTTATCACTTTTAGTTTGTCAACTGAATTGCTTGAGGACAAGCAATGGGTTAAGCTTGGGGGAGTTGATACGTCTCCAACGTATCTACTTTTCCAAACTCTTTTGCCCTTGTTTTGGACTCTAATTTGCATGATTTGAATGGAACTAACCCGGACTGACGCTGTTTTCAGCAGAATTGCCTTGGTGTTATTTTTTGTGCAGAAATAAAAGTTCTCGGATTGACCTGAAAATTTACGGAGAATATTTTTGGAATTAATAAAAAATACTGGCGAAAGAATCAACCGGAGAGGGACCACCACCTGGTCACAAGCCAGGGGGGCGCGCCCCCCTGTCTTGTGGGCCCCTTGAAGCTTCTCCGACCTCATTTCCACTTCTATATATTCCTATGCGGGGAGAAAAAAATCGGAGAGAAGAGTTCATCGCGTTTTATGATACGGAGCCGCCGCCACCTCCTGTTCTTCCTCGGGAGGGCAGATCTGGAGTCTGATTTGTTCTCCGGAGAGGAGAAATCGACGCCGTCGTCATCACCAACCATCCTTCATCACCAATTTCATGATGCTCTCCGCCGTTCGTGAGTAATTCCATCGTAGGCTTGCTGGACGGTGATGGGTTGGATGAGATTTACCATGTAATCGAGTTAGTTTTGTTATGGTTTGATCCCTAGTATCCACTATGTTCTGAGATTGATGTTGCTATGACTTTGCTATGCTTAATGCTGGTCACTAGGGCCCGAGTGCCATGATTTCAGATCTGAACCTATTATGTTTTCATGAATATATATGTGTTCTTGATCCTATCTTGCAACTTGTAGACACCTATTATGAGTTATGATCCGCATCCCCCAGGGTGACAATAACTGGGATTCTTTTCGGTGATTACCGTAGTTTGAGGAGTTCATGTATTCACTAAGTGCTAATGCTTTGGTCCAGTTCTCTATTAAAAGGAGGCCTTAATATCCCTTAGTTTCCATTAGGACCTCGCTGCCACGGGAGGTAGGACAAAAGATGTCATGCAAGTTCTTTTCCATAAGCACGTATGACTATATATGGAATACATGCCTACATTACATTGATGAATTGGAGCTAGTTCTATGTCACCCTATGTTATAACTATTGCATGATGAATGCCATCCGACATAATTATCCATCACTGGTCCATTGCCTACGAGCTTTTCATATATTGATCTTTGCTAAGTTACTTTTCCGTTGCTACTGTTACAATCACTACAAAACTGCTATTGTCACTTTGCCATTGTTACCGTTACTTCCACGCTACTTTGCTACTGAATACTTTGTGGCAGATATTAAGTCTTTCAGATGTGGTTGAATTGACAACTCAGCTGCTAATACTCGAGAATATTCTTTGGCTCCCCTTGTGTCGAATCAATAAATTTGGGTTGAATACTCTACCCTCGAAAACTGTTGCGATCCCCTATACTTGTGGGTTATCAGGGCGCCTTGGTCTGCTTCAGAGGGCTCGACTTGAATTTTAGGAGTGCCAAGCTTCGGGTTCTCCGGCTCTGGGAAGTCAGGATTGGTAGGTGACCCGCTTAATTTCCTCTTCTTAGCTTGGGCCCTATGAACAAAGATCTCATTATAAATCATATGCAAGGGCAAGATATTATTAAGCAGTATGGGATGCAAAGAAGTTTACCCTGGGTTGATAACAAGAGGAGGCAATTTTGAGGCGGTTGAATCGCCAGAAGAAGGAGGTGTTTCCTGAAAAGTCAAAATTGGAAAATATGAGCAAGTTACAGCACGAGACTAATGTGCAAAAGAAATGGAAACAAAGCTATGAATTACCTCATTATGACGTTTCCGAGGAGCTGGAGCGTCGGGTAAGCCAGCCACTAGATCTTCAGAGCCGTCGCTCCGGGTCTGACGCCTGGAGTCATGTCGCTGCTTCTTCAAAAGAAAGTTGGGATCCAAGTGAGCAAGGGGGTGTGAAAACTTTACTTTCTGGATGACCTGCCGTATTTTCTCTCTTGGGAAAGGTTCCGAATCGGAGGAGATGGTAGTTACCTCTTTTGCGCCGGCTTGACTCGTCTCCGCTTCACCCTGAGAGGAGTCAGCGTCAATAAGTTGCACGAAAAGAAGGCCAAGAGAGTCAAGTTCTACCTCCGAGTCATCTAGTTCAAGCAGTTCTTGAGCCGACGGCTTCTTCTTACGAGCAAGAGCCCGGGTCTTAGTTGCCTTTGTTTTCTTCTTTGAAGTGGAGGCAGTGGTTATTCTCTTCTTACAGAAGGGAGAGTCAGCCTGTATATATAAATGCATTTGCAGAAAGGTTAAGTGAGGTGTGTGAAGTGCAAAGTCTAAAGGAAAAGAGTGAAAGGGAAAAGCCTTACTACGGGAGCCGGGTTAAGAGCATAGAAGGGGCTTAACCCCGTCTTGTTGCAGACCTCCTGAGGTTCTCCCAGCAGTGATTTGACAATCAAGCTGAGGTCCTTGTCCATTAGAGGCATCTGATTGAAGCGATGAGGGTCATTCGCTTCACCAGTATATTCACACATTAAGCCGCCGCGCCGGCTCAATGGTAAGATTCTCCAAGAAACCCAGCTGCGGGTTAGATCAACGCTAGTTAATCCATTGGCCAATAAAGCCCTGATCTTTGAAAATGTTGGAGCGTATTGGGCGCGCTTTATGGCGGACAGCCGGTCTGGGAGCTCGGTGGTGGTGCAGAGCCGGTAGGGACGATAACCCGGCAGTGGATTTTCTCTGGCTGGAGAAGTGTCTCTACAATAGAACCAAGTATGATTCCAGTCCTTGGGATGGCTAGGCAGAGTGGCCCAGGGAAAAGACACATCTCTACGCCTCTGAATTGAAATGCCACCAAGTTCAAGGCTTGGTCCATCTGCAATTTCCGTCTGGCGGTTAATGTAGAAGAAATCTCTGAAGAGGTCAATGGAGGGCTCTTCTTGCAGATATGCTTCACAGAATATTTGGAATTGGCACAGGTTGGTGACCGAGTTTGGGACAATGTCTTGAGGATGAAGCTTGTAAAAATGCAGGGCGTCCCAGAAAAACTTTGATCCGGGCGGTGAGAAGCCACGGAGAAGATGGTCGGTGAAGATGATAACTTCCCCTTCTTTGGGTTTGGGAATGATATCGTCACCGGGAACCCGCCAATGGATGACGTCTTGAGCCAGAAAAACTCCCATGACTACGAAATCACTGAGTATCTCCTCGGTAACCCCGGAGCCTACCCAATCGCAAGAGGCGTGGGCTTTAGCCATGACGGCGGGTTAAACGCTGTGGAAAGACATGGAGGTATGGCGGGTTAAGAATGTTGCATGACCAGAAACGCTATGACTCTAAAACGACAACGCTACTTGGCGGGTCATTAGTAAGTTATGAGACGCTGTCAACGACAGGAATGAAGCAAATTACATTTTGCCAGGGAGAGCCGGCAGCTTGATGGCGGGTTAAATGGACAAGTGAATATTGAAAATGTTGCTAAGTGTGGACAAACAAGTTCCACCAACTACGGCTACAGTTACAAGATCTACGGACGAAGATAAAAGGGAAACATTTTCTAAACCTAAAAACGTCAGTGGAAGAACAGGCAGTTGGTACATGGATTCCAGTGAAGGAGCAATCTACACTAAATATGGAATAGATACTAAGAGGAGCCTGCGCGTTTTCGCTATCATCTCGGAGCCGAAGGGGTGTTTTAATTTCCGATCTATGGTAAATATTCCGACAAACGGCGACAGACTTGAAGAACTTCGATGAACTAATGCGGATCTACGAGGGAAGAAGAATGGAACCTGGAAGATGCAGGGGATGCGGGCACGCGCCGGCGAGCTCTGGTCACGGTCAGGGTGATGCAGCGGCCTGGTTGAGGAAGACGGCGTGGTCCGGCCGGTGCAGCGGAGCTCCGGTCGTGTGGGCGTCTGGAGGAGGAAGAAGAGAGAAGCGGCAGCAGGGGAAAGTGAAAAGGATGGGACCCCCCGCGCCTATTTATAAGGGGAGATGGAACAACAACGGTCCAACGCGAGAATCGATGAGACAAGATGATGATTGACCAAGAAAACGCCTCGATTCTCGGAATGACCAGTTAATGCAAAGATCCGTTGTGATGTCACTAAGATTTTTTGGATTTCCAGAGATGACATCATCCATTTTTACATGGCGGGTCATGAAGATTTATTGCAGGTGATTACGAAGAGCACAAGACTCGCCAACCAGAAGATTTGAAGATTGACATGAACAGGTTCAAATCAATCTGGGCCTAATGTTGGGGATATAACCCCGTGGTATGACCCGCCCAGGAGGGGCCGGGTCAGGAAGTTGGCGGCTTAGCAATGAGGCCTAAGTAGGCCGGAAGACTAAGACAAAGCCTGGAAGTAATCTACCAGACGGGCCGGGCGGAGGCCCAGAGCCGGAAGGCAGTGTGAGACCCGGAGGTGTAAGCCGCCGGGAGATGACTTGCCAGACAAAGCAAGGCGATTTAGAGATAAGGTCGGCTACTAGATGTAACCCGGCCCGGACTCTTGTAAGCCCAGGGCCTCGACCTGTGTATATAAAGGCGGGTTCCCTGGGCGGCTTACAATACGAAACCTTTGATCGAGAGCTAGGTCAAGCGAATCCGCTCCCTTGTAATCGATACCCAATCAATACAACTCAAAGCAGGATGTAGGCTATTACCTCCTTCGAGAGGGGCTAAACCTGGGTAAACATGTGTCTTTCGTCCCGACCAACCCCTTCGAGCTAACCGCCGTAGCGATGGCTTCACCCCCAAGTCCTTGCACTAGGACATCTGCCGTGATAAAACCATGACACACGGTGTTGATGGCTTCGGCCCAAAAGTTGTACGAAGATTTGAATTCCTCCATCATGGTCCTTGCCGCATCCATCAACGTCCGGTTCTTCCTCTCCGTAACACCGTTTTGTTGAGGGGTATAGGGTGCAGAGTATTGGTGCTTGATTCCCTCATCACTGAGAAACTCGTCCAAGGTGTAGTTCTTGAACTCGGTGCCGTTGTCACTTCTAATCATCAATATCTTTGCATCATGTTGACGTTGAGCTTTATTTGCAAAGTTGATGACTGTTTGTTGGGTCTCACTCTTCCTCTTGAATAAATATACCCAGGTTTATCTTGAGTAATCATCCACAATCACCAAGCAATACCTTCTCCCCAAAAGACTATCAAATGAAGGAGGGCCGAAGAGATCCATGTGAAGGAGATCTAGGGGCCTCTTGGAGTAAATAGTAGTCGTGGGGCGGTGAGACGTCTCATGTAGCTTTCCCTTGATACAAGCACTGCAAGCACGGTCTTTGGCAAAACTCACATTTGTTTGTCCACGAACGTGATCCCCTTTGAGGAGACTTTGCAAAGATCTCATATTGACATGGCATAGCCGGCAATGCCAAAGCCATCCCACATCAACTTTAGCCATTAGGCATGTCACGGTCTTAGTGGGTCTCTCCGAGAAGTTAATCACATAGAGACCGTTCTCGACATGCCAACAAAGGCTACTTTAAGAGTCTTTCTCCACAAAAGGGTCACAGTATCAATGCCAAAGAAAGTACTAAAACCCATGAGTGCAAGATGACGAACGAAAAGTAAATTGTATGCGAGGGTCTCAACAAGCATGAATATCTAAATAGTTAAGTCCGGAGAGATAATCACCTTACCAAGACCCAATACCTTTGAACTTGTGTCATCACCAAATGAGAGTTGAGTGGCCAAAGATGCATCGGGTCGAACGTCCACCACCAAGTCCTTGCTTCCGGTCATATGATTTCTTGCTCCACTATCAAGCAACCATGATACCCCTCCGGAAGCAAACTCCTACAATAGATCAATGCTTGGATTTAGGTACCCACTCTTTAATGGGTCCTTTCATGTTAGTTACAAGGGTCTTAGGAACCCAAATAGACCATTAAATGTACTCATAAGAAGAACCAACGTATTTGGAATAAACATGCCCATCACTAGCACGGCATAAAACATAAGAAGGGTTAAAATCTCCGGCCTTGTTGGTGGAGGTGGTCTTGCCCTTCTTGGCATTACCACCCACAACATTGTCCTTTTTCTTCTCATGAGTGAACTTCCCCCCTTTGACAAAGGTTTCCTTAAGCGCGGGAGGTTGCTTGGTCTTCAACTTCTTCTTCTTCTTAGACTTAGGTGCAAACCCAATCCCTTCCTTGGCTACAACTTCCTTTTGATTACTCAAAAGGTCATTGAGATTCTTCTCACCTTGGATACAAGTCACAAGGCCTTTCTCAAGTTGCTCTTTCAACTTGGCATTTTCCTCCACAAGGTGTGCATGCTCACAACAAGGGTTAGTAGCAATGGCATTATCAATTAATACTAAAGGAGGACATGTGGCTATTTCCTTAGTGAGTTTTACTTGGAGTTGATCATGAGACTCCTTAAGAGAGGCATGAGCACCCTTCAAAGCCTTGTGGACTTTGTCAAGTGCGTCCAACTCTTTGTTGAGTCTATCATGGCCAACCCCAAGTGCAATCTTATCAGACTTGAGCACACGATTAAGAACAATAGCATGATCATGATTTTTACGTAATCAGCAAGGTCAACTTTTGTGACTCCTCAAGAGCCAAACGATGACTTCGCTCTTCCTCAAGAGCTATGGAAAGATCCGCTATCTCATTGGCATAATCATGACTATGCCCCTTTAACTCCTCAAGGGATTCCTCTTGAGACTCAATGATATCATTGGCCTCACCAAGTTGTTCCAAGAGAGCAACAAAGTGCTTCTTGGATTCGCCTTTGAGTTTACCCAAGAATTTGTCAAACTCATTCGCACCCTCCTTCGCCTCCTCATGTTCATCCACACAATCCAACAAAGAAGGAGTGGTAGAAATGGACGTTTTAAAGTTTGAGGTTTTGATGTTGGAGGTTACCTTGGTATTACCTTTGGCCATGAGGCACCTAGCAATGTGGTTTTCATTAGGGGCATCGAAGAGTGACACCTTGGTTGGGGTAGAGGACGTAATAGCCACTGTAGCCATTGCCATCCCTTCACCACTAGTATCTTCGTCATCAATATAATCATCGGAGGCATATTCTTCTTGAGCCACCAACACCTTGTGAGGTGCCTTCTTGATGAAGTTGTTCTTATTGGGGAATAACTTGGCCTTATCCATGCGAATGAGCTTGCCACCATTATCTTCTCTCTTCTCATATGGGCAATCTACCACGAAGTGGCTCACATTACCACAGTTGTAGCAAGTCCTCACACGTTGCTTGCCCTTTGACCCACTTGAGTTGTTCTTGGAAAATTTGGGCTTCGAGTTCCTCTCGTTGCCCCAAAATTGCCTTGACGCATGAGCCATGTGCTCGTGATATGCATACTTGGTGTCTTCAGGGAAACTCTCTTGTTCATCCTCTTCTTCTTCTACTTGAGTGGCCTTGGCCTTCAAAGCAAGGTTGGGAGAAGACTTCTTTGACCATTGAACACGAGCTAAGGCGTTGTCCGTGGTCTTGTTCAAGATGTTCATTGCAATGAATTCATCCAACACATCGCTTGAGGACAAAGAGTGAAAGTCCGGCCATTGACGGATGACGGAGGACATGGCCTTGTTGAATGGCATGATGGCCTTGTGAAACTTCTGCTTGATCCAATTGCCATCCACATCCTTGCTTCCATGATCTTAAAGGGCAATGGCAAGAGTTGTCACCCTCCGATAGAGCTCACGAGGGTCCTCATCCTCAAGCATCACAAATTCATCGACCTCATCAAGAACCACCTCAAATTGGACTGTTGAATGCTAGAGATACCCTTGTACATGGACACAATGTGTTCCCAACAGTCCTTGGCTCGAGTGAAAGGACGCAAGTGAGCAAGATTTTCAACGGGAACAACTGCTTGTAGGATGAACAAGGCGGAGTGATTGAGTTGATTGTCGGCCTCTTCTCTTGGAGAGAGGTTGCTTGGATCATGAGGGTAGTACCCTTGCTCGATGATTCTCCAAAGTTAGCTGTGATTCAAATGAGACTTGATATGAAAAACCCAATTAGCAAAATCATTCTTAACAAGTTTAGGAGGAGGACTGATGTCTACTACACAACTTGTTCTTGTAGACTCGTGTTGGGCCTCCAAGAGCAGAGATTTGTAGGACAGTAGCTAATTTCCCTCAAGTGGATGACCTAAGGTTTATCAATCCGTGAGAGGCGTAGGATGAAGATGGTCTCTCAAACAACCCTGCAACCAAATAATAAAAGTCTCTTGAGTCCCCAACACACAAAATACAGTGGTAAATTGTATAGGTGCACTAGTTAGGCAAAGAGATGGTGATACAAGTGTAGTAATGATAGTAGGTATTGAATTTTGTAATAGTAACAATAAAAAACAGCAAGGTAGCAAGCAACAAAAGTGAGCACAAACGGTATTGCAATGCTTGAAAACAAGGCCTAGGGTCTGTACTTTCGCTAGTGCAATCTTTCAACAATGCTAATATAATTGGATCACATAACCACCCCTCAATGTGCAACGAAGAATCACTCCAAAGTTCTTATCTAGCGGAGAACATAAGAAATTTTTTTGTAGGGTACGAAACCACCTTAAAGTTATCCTTTCTGATCGATCTATCCAAGAGTTCATCCTAAAATAACACCAAGTTATCCTTTCCGATCGATCTATCTAAGAGTTCGTACTAAAATAACACCATATGATATGCATCAACCATCTCTAATGTCACCTAGATACTCCAATGTCACCACAAGTATCCATGAGTTAATTATAGGATACACATCAAACAATTTCAGATTCATAATACACAATCCAACACAACGAACCTCAAAGAGTGCCCCAAGATTTCTACCGGAGAAAGTAGGACGAAAACGTGCATCAACCCCTCTGCATAGATTACCCCAATGTCACCTCGGGAATCCGTGAGTTGAGTGCCAAGACATAGATCAAGTGCTCTCAAATCCATAAAAGTATTCAATCCGGTAATAACGAAATCTCAAAGGGAAAACTCAATTAATCACAACAAGATAGAGTATGTGGAGCTCTCCGGCAGGGTACTAGAATGCCTCTAGATTGGTTTTTCGTCGATACAGAGAGTTGCAGCGGTCAAACTTCTAATCTAGTGTTATTTCTCGGGGTTTCCAAATATATAGGATTTTGGGCGTCGGTTTCAAGCGAAGATGGGCCACGAGGGGCCCACAAGACACCAGGGCGCGCCAGAGGGGGCTGGCGCGCCCTGGTGGGTTGTGGCAACCCTGTGGATCATCTGGCCCTCCCACAAAGCTTATAGTGCCTCTTTTGTTCCAAAAAATCGTCAAAAAGTTTCGTTGCATTTGGAGAACTTTTATTTCTGCACAAAAAACAACACCACGGTAGTTCTGCTAAAAATAACGTCAGTCCGGGTTAGTTCCATGCAAATCATACCAAAACCATATAAAATTGTCGTAAATATGGCATGAATACTTTATAAATTATAGATACGTTGGAGACGTATCAAGGACCTAGATTAACTATATGGGGTGGGTGCACCGGTCCTTCATAGACCACGGGAGGGGGTATCGAGGCAAATGTACCCGATCCACTATTTCCTTGAGGAAACTTGTTCTTGTCAGTGCTAGTCCCCTCCTTGCCGGAGTGGACATTCGATGTCGAGTTAGTGGGATTAACCACTTGAATTGGATCGGTAGAAAGTTTGAGACTTTCAAGGAATTCTTTAAACATGGATTTGACCTCGGTCGTCATGGAGGATTTAAGCGAAGCCATGGGATCATTTAAATCCTCCCGAGAGAGCATGTTCACACCCACGGCCTCGGGGAGTTCAACATCCCGATCCCCGTCGTCAACCATACTCTTTGGATGGTGAAACCCTTAGTAAAGAGACGAGGCTATGATACCAATTGAAAGGATCGATATGGTTGACTAGAGGGGGGGTGAATAGGCAACTACCATTTTTTTAACTTATCTTAATCAAATTAGGCTTAGCAACAAATAGGTTGGCTATATATGCAACTAGGTGTGCAACCTATATGATGCTAACAATAAAAACAACACAAGCAAGCAAGGTAAACAATATAAGTAGCTTGCACAAAGTAAAGGTAAGAAGTAACCACAAGTGGAACCGATGGAGACGAGGATGTGTTACCGAAGTTCCTTCCCGCTGAAGGGAAGTACGTCTCCGTTGGAGCGGTGTGGAGGCACAATGCTCCCCAAGATGCCACTTGGGCCACCGTATTCTCCTCAAGCCCTCACACAATGCGAGGTGCCGTGATTCCACTAGTGGTGCACTTGAAGGCGGCAGCCGGACCTTTACAAAAAAGGTTGGGGCAATCTCCACAACTGAATTGGAGGCTCCCAACAACACCACGAAGCTTCACCACAATGGAATATGGCTTCGAGGTGACCTCTTCCGTCTAGGGTAGTCAAACACCCAAGAGTAATAAGATCCACAAGGGATTAGTGGGGGAATCAAATTTCTCTTGGTGAAAGTGTAGATCGGGGCCCTCTCAACCAAACCCTTGAGTATCAATAAGTTTTGTTGGCTAGGGAGAGAAATCGGGCGAAAATGAGCTTGGGGGCAAAAATGGAGCTTTAGGAAGGAGAGAGGTAGGTCTTATTGGGGAAGAAGACCCCCTTATATAGTGGGGAGGGGAATCTGCCCGTTACCCACTTTACCAGCCGCACAGAAGCGGTAGTACCACTGGCCAGGGCGGTAGTACCGCTTATCAGCGGTAGTACCGTGCTGGCGAGGGCGGTAGTACCGCCCATCTGCAGCCAGAGCAGTAGACAGACGTGGGTCACCAGACATAAGTCTGATGCCCCGCGCGGCCAGGGCAGCAGTAGTACCGCTTAGTACTACTGCCCTACTACCACTCCTCGTGGCGCGGGTCTCCAGACATGGGAAGACATGTGTCTGGTGCCCCGCGTAAGGTGCCCAAGCCAGCCCATGTCCCTGAGCGGTACTACCGCTGGCCAGGGCAGTACTACCGCTTAGGAAGCATGAGGCAACATAGCCACAGGGCAGAAGCTCCAAAAGTTGCCGGGAAATGATGAGGTGCGAAGGTGTACGTGATGATTCCACCCAACCTTTCCAACCGCGGACCTCCTCTTGATAGTACAGATTTTCCTACGACTCAAGTCCATCGACACTAAATCGTCGAAAAGAAACCGTCTTCTCTTTAACTCCCTGAGGGGTAAAATAACCGTCTTGTGCCACCTGATAACCTCTGAAAGCTTAATGCACACAGTTAGTCCGCAAACGTATTGTCATCATTCACCAAAATCAATAGGGCACAAATATGGGACGCGGATTTTGAGTACATGCGGCCACGCGCTGCTGTTATCCTGGGCGTTCGTGATTGCCTCGCGATTGATTGATAATATAGCACTGCACGGGCCCGCCAGCTATACGAAACAGTGTTTATCGAGTTCGAGTGGTAATACGATTCGATATACGACATGCGAATGGGCCACATGTGATAAATGCTCGTATGAATACAGCCCTGTCCCCCAGCGCCCCACGCCCGCGGTGTCTGGTGAGTAGTAACTAGTAAGTGATGGTGTTCAAAAAAAAAAAAAAAAAACTAGTAAGTGATGTCGACACCAGGCCCATCTTCATTTATCACGTGGGCAACCACCACCTGTTTCAGACCCTCCCTGTCACCGGGTATCTGTCGCTGTGCATCTTCTTTGAGCCGCTCCCGTTCGAAGCTCAAGAGGGGTGAGAGGACATGGCTACCGCAAAAACGTGCAACGACAGGTTAGTCCATCCCATCTCTTCTTGTGCCTGTAGATTAGTCTTGATCCATCGCATGCTGGGTGAGATGGGTGCATTGATGCGCTGCCAGTGGCATCTTAAAAATGATTCGTTGAACCGAAATGGCGAGCGCGCGGCTGGCCAGACACGTCCGTTCTGTGTGTCGGTTCCGCGCGTGTCCTCATGCACTTTATGACGTAGCTAATGCCTGGTGTACCGTCGTCACTGCTTGCGGCATGCACCCAGCTAGGCCGCATGAACATACGGTTGCATGCTGGTTAGGGGAGCGCCTAGTTCATACGAAAAGGTAAGGGCATGGCTGGATACATGATTTTGATGATGCACACATTTTCCTAGCCGTATGGAGGGAGTACATGTATGTGGTACCCCACTCCGTGCGTATGGATGGATCTTCAAGACTTGATGAGGAAGATAAATGCCATGAACAGCAAGTTCCCGGGGCACAGCATGGACATGTTCTTCCACAAAACACGGTTCTCCTTCAGCAATGGCTGGTTCTGCTCGACGAGTGCGACAGGGCGATGGACACTACACTGCCCATGGATGGTTCTGCAAACACTACTCGCGTGCAAAATCAAATGTCCCCACCTTGCACTGAAGTACTGTGTGTACCTGTTCTCCCACTTCCAAAAACTGCACCCTCCATGCTACAACAGGAAGAAAGATTAAAACACCTTGCGCTACCATGCAATCAATCATCGTCACCGCTCCACTATTTTGAATGCATGACGCTACCATGCGGGCCACTAACTGGGGCGCATGCAGCAATACGGAGACTATACAACGCGTTGTACGCTGGCTAGTAATAAGTTATACCTCAGCAGCGTATTATATTAGCACGAATCACGTGGCAGCGGGCGGTCGCGATAACGGCATCGCGTGGCCGCATGTACACACGCGATTTATCGACAAATATGCCCTTACACTATTCATATAGGTCGTCAACACATCTTTGCACTGCAAATATATTTTCTTCACTCGTATCAGCCATCAGGTCCAATCCATACATAGCTGATCTACCATAGTCCACTATCTCAATACGTGCTTCACATCAGAGCACATTTACACCAATCATTTTTTATTGTGTAAAACATGCATCCATGGACGAGAACCGGGATCAGACGGTTCATATCGGGGCATCGGGGTCAAGAGGAGCTCATTATTTATCACACTCCATCCTCCATTAGGCTGTTTCATGTCATCACCTTTCTGACGTTGGTCACTAGAGGGTAGGGCTTTTCTCTAGATTAACGTCCAACCCTATGCCACCATCCAAAAACGTGCCCTTTGCTATAGGCTTTGGTTGCATGCATTACTGCTGATTGGCACCCATCTTATATGAAACTATATTAATGCGTACCCGTCTTAAGAAGCTAATGCGTACTAGCTAGTGTTTATCTCTCCACATGCTATTTTGTATCTTTGGAAACTAACTAACGCATCCTAATATTACTCCTCTTTCATCAAATATATATTTGTATCTTTCCTACTTCTAAAGTTTTGAGTTGGTGGTCGTCTGTTCACTTCCAATGCCCACCCCCTATTTGTCGTGACAAGTTGACCATACAATCTTTCACATGCGTGGCAGCAGCCAGGCAACTGACATTTTTTATGAGGAAATATAGCGATATCTTCCTCCTGTGATGCTTCACAGCTCCTCTAGGCCTTCACCAATCAAGTGCCTCAGTGCTGCTGAGCTCCGCCAATTACTCTCCCCCTATCACGACTCACGAGTACTTCTAGTCTTGGTTCAAAATTCAAATTGCCATGTCGCCACCTGAATCCTCCCCGGATGCACGCTCTAATTCCGCCGCAGCGCCTCCCTCGCTCGCTATCGCCTGTACTGCGACGACGCTGCACCCACCGCCGACACTGATCGCTGATGACTCACCATCGCTGAAGCGTGGAAGCTGCAACTCCTTCCCGTGTCCTCGCTCGTCATCGCTTGGAGGCCTGACCACCGATCGCATTCCCTAGTGGTGGATCCAGGACCCAGGCCGGGGGGACCTGGGCCCGGGTTGTAGAGAATAAATACTTTTCACTGTAGCACATGTGCACTGTAGCAACATTGTAGATGCACCGTAGCACGCCTGGGGACCGGGGCTTGCCCCAGTTCTGGATCCGCCCCTGGCATGCCCGCTCGCATTCCTTGCCTGCGTGCAAGCTACAGAACTGGACCGCGTCTTGACGAGCGCAGTGCCGCACCACATCAAACTGCACTGCGGCCTCTCGAGGGCAGCGCCGCACCACGTCGACCGCTTACGCTTCCATCTGAGCTCATCGCTGCCTCTTTAGTTTTATTTCCTGCTTTGTGTATGTCTCCACACCACATGTACACCATGTTTGCCTAATTGATTCCTGAACCAATTATCTTATAGCTTACTGAACTGTAGCTCATGATTTTTTTGGATTCTCATCATCTTCCATTCTTATGGCGTAATTGAGTAATGATTTCAACTGGATTATGGCTTACAGAACTTCACATGGGACATGTATGAGACAGGAATCTTGGATTCTGATTTTCTTCCACGGTGTTCGGAATTCCAAGACATTTTGGGCTACTGCATGCAACCATGAGTTGTTCCTGCTTTCTTTAGGTATCAAAGATTTTGATTTGTTCTTGGAAGTTCAATTAATCTCCGTGAACATGATAATTGTGTATTTGTTAGTGCCTACCTCAAACGATTAGTATACTCATGTGCTGAAAAATAGTGGTGGGCATTCACCCCTGTTTGTACTATTACCGAGCCTGATGAATTAACAGTGAACTTCAAAACTTAAATCATATCTGTGAAGTCCACTTCATTCATTATCAAACGAAAGGGTGGGAACTTTCAAATGTTCAGAGAACGCCATGTGGCTATGATTTGTTATGGTGTCTATATAAAGCATTTAAATGTGTGAAAACTTTGAGCTAAATGGTTTGTTTTGCGCCAGGTAGATTACTATTTTTCACAAATAAAAATTGGTGGCACAATCTGATTACTGTATACAGGGTGATACTATTACATGAATTGCTCTTTTTGCATGTCTTATCAGAGTTTGGGGGATACACATGCTAGGCTACTTTCATATATTAGATTTGCATATATCTCTGGCTGAAATTTTAAAATTGTACATTTCGATGGACTTAAAATCATGCTACAATCCTGGGACTTAGGCATTATATCTACTGTATTCTCTTAATTGTCAGAAACTTTTAAGGCCCATATTCATGTTTCTAGAATGTTGGTTATGAAATATCATTACTAGCACTACATCGACATGCATTGTCGGCGTTCTGGATACCGGGGTACCTAGACTTGCCTGCTTGCGGCCCAGGACTTGGCCCGCTCGACGGTCCATACAACCCAGCGCGGGTTCACTCAAGACAAGACCCTCGTGAGATCGTCACCCCCGCGAGGAGGGCAACGCCAAGGCCCCCGAGAAGGGGAGGCCTCCCCTGGCCCCCTCCTGAGCGGCGGAGATCTCTATGCAATGCCCGGCCTCGGGAGGTCGAGGCTGACGCCAGCCGGGCCAGGCCGGCGCCAGCGCGCCAAAGGGGACATTTTCCTCTTTGGTGCAAAGGAGACAAGGACGAGCGTAGGTTCCCGAGGCGCCCCGCCAAAGGTCTCCATTCCGGTGCAACGAGACCGGGCCAGCGGGCGCGGCAGGACGGATGTCACCAGCGAGCCCACCACCGCGTCACCACCACCTACTTTGAAGGCGAAGACCACCTTTCGTCAGGATAAGATGTACCTCCTGTCCCCTTTCAAATTTGGCCGTTGTGGGATCCCTTCCCGCCATTGCGACAAGGGAAGAGGACCCGGGCCGCTATAAATAGAGGCTAGGCTGCTCTGTAGAGGGCACCGATGATACAGCCACCCACAGACGCACCGCGAGGCGACTCACGACTGTACTAGTTCATCCACAAACCTCCTCGTGAGGCAATCCACCAAAGGCAGGAGTAGGGTTTTACGCTTCGCAGCGGCCCGAACCTGGGTAAACTCTCGTGTATTATCTTCTTCCTTGCCATCGAGCAAGGTTATCGTGTTGAGAGCTTGGAGGGGGTGAAGCTGTTGGGGATCTTCGCACACGCCCCTGGGTTCGAACTTCTTAGGGTTTTGCGGAGCCCGAAATCCGACATTTGGCGCGCCAGGTAGGGGGCGTGTCGAAGTCTTCCTCAAGCCTCGCTCTTCCTCCGCCTCACCGCCCCCATGGCTGACGCTCGCCGAGCTCACGCCATGCTGCTCCCGTCGCCCAGACGGCGCAGGTGGGCCGCACCGGCGCGCGCCGGTCCGCCTCTCCTGTGGCCAGCGCTGCCACGGGCCCGGAAGCCCACGAGCAGCAGGACTCATCGCAGCCGGTCACCGCGCGGCGCGACGGCCGCACCGCTACTCCATCCATCGTTCCGGCTACCGGGTCGTCATCCCACGCTCGCCCCGTGCCGGTGCGTGGGTCGGCGCACTCCTCATGGCGCGCGAGCTGTTGCGCTACCGCCCTGCCCCCAACCGCATCGACGACTGGCTCGGGCGCGTCGCAGAGCTCGTCAGCGCCGTCGGCGACGCCTCGGCGCTCTCCTACTCGTTCCGACCTCAGCCCTCCCTTGCGGGCGACGAGGCCCATGATGTGCCGCCTCCTCCCCCCCAGCGCGATGTCGACCCCGAGCCCAGGCGTGAAGCATGCCCGTGCGACCAGCCACGCGGGCCCCCGCCAAGGGTGGGAGATGAAGTAAGCTGCCAGGTGGTGTCGCGTCAGCGGCGCGACCGGGCGCCCCTCGAGGCACCCGCGCAGGAGCATCAGGACCGGGTCCCTCCCGAGCGCGCGGCGCCTGTAGGCCTAGTGGGTTGCCGCACCATCGCCTCGGAGCTCCATCCGACCGTGTGGCCCTGCAAGTTCAAGCCTGACTTACCTCCTCGCTACGACGGCACCCCAGATCCCGCCAAGTTCTTACAGCTCTACTCGCTGAGCATCGAGGCGGCCGACGGGGACGACAAGGTCCTGGCAAGCTGGTTCCTCATGGCGCTCAAGGGTGGTGCGCTCTCCTGGCTCCTCAACCTCCCGGAGGGGTCGATCACCTCCTGGGAAGACCTGCGTGAGCGCTTCGTCACCAACTTCCAAGGCACCCGTGACCGCGTGCTTGGAGTGGGAGACCTCCGTCGCGTGAAGCAACAGCCTAACGAGACCCTGCACAAGTTCATACAGCGCTTCACGACTGTCTGCCTCAAGATCCCGAGGGCGTCAGATGAGGCCATCATCTCGGCGTTCACCGACGGCGTTAGGGACCTCAGGATGAGGGAGCAGCTCGCTATCCATGACGACCTGAGCTCGGCCTTGGAGATGTTCAACATGGCAAACAAATGCGTGAAGGCCGAAGAGGGCCGCCTCTCCCTCCGCGAGCTTCCGGATGCGGAACCCGAAGACAAGAAGACCAAGACCAAGGAGCCGAAGCGAAAGGCCCCCACGGTGCTGGCGGCTGAACCCGAGACAAAGCATAGCCGAGACGAAGAACCCCCCGTGGGAGGGCGACCGTTCTGCATCTTCCACGGCACCAATAGCCACAACACCGTCGACTGTCAGGAGCTTAGGGTGGTCCACGACGAACACTTCGGTCGGCGCCCTACACGTAGCGACCGGGGCTACGGACGCGGTGGAAGCCACGGCGGAGGATGCTGGGACAATCGAGACTCGCGCCAGGAGTGGCAAGACCGGCCTCGGGAGGACCGCTGGCGCGATCAAGCTCGGGAGGACCGCTGGCGCGACGAACCTCCAGAGGGGTCACGACGTGGCCAGCCTCGCGAGGCCCGTCCTCGTGAGGCCGGTCTTCCCCCACTTACGCTGCCACCCAGGAGGAAGGAAGAAGACAGGCAGAACGACGGAGATCTCTATGCATCCTGGGCAATAGCTTACATCCTGGGCGGCGCCCAAGCCCCGGCATCGAACCGCGTCTTCAAGCAGTTTTCGCAAGAGGTGAATGCGGCTCTCCCGAAGCTCGAGGCTGCGCGCCCCCTCAAGTGGTCCCAATGCGCCATCACCTTTGACTCCAAGGATCAGCTCAGGTGCTCAGCCATGGCGGGCGCACTCCCCATGCTGTGCATGCCAACCATCAGCAATGTCCTCGTCACCAAGACACTCATCGACGGCGGCGCCGGGCTCAACGTTCTCTCCATTGAGACGTTTGAGACGCTCCAAGTGCCTTACGACCAGATCATGCCAACCAAGCCCTTCTCCGGAGTCACTGACGACTCCACGGTCCCCATCGGGCAAGTGCGCCTACCCATCACCTTCGGCAGGCGCAACAACTACCACACCGAGCTCATTGTCTTTGATGTCGCCCACATCCACCTCCCGTACAACGCGATCCTTGGGTACCCAGCCCTCGCCAAGTTCATGGCGGTGACCCACCATGGCTACAACGTCCTCAAGATGCCGGGGAGTGGTGGCGTTATCACTGTCGCCTGCGATGAGAAGGATGCCGTTTGCTCCCTCGAACGCGCCTACCGAGCTGCGGCGGCCGAGCACTCGGACGACGAAGGAGGCGTCCTGCCTCGTGAGGACATCCCCAAGAAGAAGAAGCAGCTCCTTTCCAAGGGACGCCAGGGGGCTGAGACCTCAAAGGACGGTGCCTCGGGCTCCGTGCCTGGGGCCAGGGCCCCTTCCTCCCTCGCATAGGAAGGCGCGCCTGACGCCTCCCTTGGGTCGGGCTTGGGGGTTTCCACCCGGAAGGCCACCGGCCTGACCAGTGAGACGAGGGAGATGCTCGGGCACAACTTGGGGGTGTGCGTAGGCGCGCACCCATCCAAGCAAGGAGCACGGCGCGAGACACCAAGTTCATGGGAGTTTGTCACCAGAGCAATCAAGGAGCTTCGGGAAGCACAGGCCATGCGAGGCGAGCGCGACCCTGCGTCGCCAAGCATGGCCGCCGTCATCGTTTCGGGCAGCATGCCGTGCATCTGCGTCAACGTAACCAGCATCAATAGGGCCGCATCACAGGACGTCTTTTGGCCAACGCGCGCCGGTCGTGGCAGGACCCACCCGTGCGGCTACACACGCATGCCTTTCGGCCTGGCGAACACGGGCGCCACATTCCAGCGCCTTGCCCAGGCCATGTTCGCGCCTTACCAGGCCAGGCACCGCGAGGAGTTGGAGGAGGTGTCGGGCCCGAGCGAGTGCCCCGGGCCTCGTGAGGGACCGGGCTCATGAAGGCCAAGCCTGTGGAGACGCGAGGCCAAGCTCTGACGAATGCCCCCACGCTCTAGCGGTATTTGCCGCCAGGTGATACATTTTGGTCCACACCAGGTAACTTTTTGGTTTGCTCAGTTTGAGGGCGCCCATTAGGCTGCATTATCCTTAGGCGATCAGGGCTCATCCCAGCCGTGTCGTTCTCGCATGCATCTGATCCTTTCATGCATTTGATATTTTTCCTAAATATTCTAACCTGCATGCTCGGCGCTTCGCCACCATGAATGTTGCCACGCCCTAATGATCCTGTCCTCGACCGCCTCATGATTAAGGACTGGCACGGCGTCTGTGCTCGGGTCTGTCCCTGCAGCGTTGACAAATCTGAGTGGTCGAGCTCTGTCTCGCGGGCCAACCCCGTGTACGTCACCTCCCATGGCCCTCGGTGCTTCGCTCTCGCATGAGCTAATCGGGAGTGGGTGAGTCAGGGCGCGCGGCACGGTTCCTACAACCACAGTCGTCCTTTCACCGCCGTGGGAGCCGCGCGCCGGGTGTTTTCTCCTTGGAGTTGTCGCATGAGAAGACTGGGCATGGCGTCTGTGGTCAGGTCCGTCCCTGCAGCGTCGATAAAACTAATGGCTGAGCTCTATCTGGCGGGCCGACCCCGTTCACGTCACCTCCTGGGGTCATTGGTGTTTGGCCTTCTCATGCGATGGCCCTTGGAAATCCATTCGACGCAGGTTCCTCAAAAATGTACAGGGCTTCAAGCGGCGTTTTCCACCAAGAAGATTCAGGCGCAACCCGCCTTTGAGGTAGGGCCACGTGAGACCCGAGCTGTCGCACGTCGCCCAGATACACCTCCCAGTTCTACCGTGCATGCCACGCGTACAAACTTAATGGGCTGTACACGCCCGGGGGGCTCAGGAGCCAGGGCCCCCCATACCCACACCCAAGTGGAAGCCCCATGCTCCGCGCTGGCAGACGACACGGCCCACCAATGGCTATGCCCACGCAACGTGGAAGCCCTATGCTCCACGCTGGGGATAAACAACTGAGGGTGCCTTAGTGGGTGCATTCAACCTCAGGATGGCCCCTCGCGGCTCCATCTCGCAGCATTCCCTTGGGATGCACGCGTGAGGGGGCTGCAAGGGGGCTGCGCTCAGGCCGGGCCTGGCACACGCCACCTCCCCAGGTACATGGTACCTGATCTTCACGCGTCCCTCTCAGGTGAAAGCTGGCGAGGAAAGGTATGGGAGCCGCTCGTACGTCAAGGGGGACTCCTGAGCATCGCGACTCAGGAGCCTCACTGGTCATGTAGCCCCTCGCCCCTTGGCACCGTCCTGGTGATCCGGATGCCCCAACGGCGGTCGAGGTATGCGCGGGACCGGGCCCTGCCGACGCAGAGCTCAAGGCGCTCCAATCTCCAAGTCGACCCCATCTTCCCCGCGTTCCCTTCGTGAGGGCTGCTCGTACGTCAAGGGGGACTCCTGAGCATCGCAACTCAGGAGCCTCACTGGTCACGTAGTCCCTCGGCCCTTGGCACCGTCCTGGTGATCCGGACGCCCCAACGGCGGTCGAGGTATGCGCGGGACCGAGCCCTGCCGACGCAGAGCGCTACAGCAAGCAGGAAAGAAATGAAGCGAGGAAATAAAATCACACAGCTTAGCAGTCATTACAAACATTAAAATGTCTCCGAAAATGCAAATAAGTCTAACGCCTCCACGAGGCACGATGAACATTACAGGAAAAGACCCGGGAGGAGGAGCTAAGAGGAGCTGGCACCGCCGCTCGCCCGGCCGCGGGGAGCTCGTCGTCGACATCACTGCCGCTGTCATCATCGTCGCCAACCCCCGCAACCGCAGGAGGAGGCGAGGGAACGGCGACACAGGCGAACTTCTTCATCAGCGCCTCCACGACGCCCTCCACGGCTGTCGCCGTGGCGGCGCGAACTCCAGGATCAACCAGGCGGATCACGGAGCCGAAGTCGAAACTCGGCTCGCGAAGGTAGAGGTGGCTGAAGACGCGCGTCGCAGCCGCGGAGAAGAGGTCGCGACACTCGCTCACCAAGACGTTCTTCACCCTAGCGACGGCACCCTCAAGCACTTCGGTGAGCTTTGAAGAGAGCCCAGCGAAGCCACTCTCAGGAGCCGCCAGGGGCTCTGTGAATCCCCCTCGGCAGATGGATTGTAGCTCCCGGCGGAGCCTGAGCTCGACGGAGGGGAGGGTGTCGAGCTCCGCAGCCTTCCTCTCCTCAGCCGCGGCAAGGGTCTTCTCCCTGGAGTCGAGCCGAGCCTTCTCTGTGGCCACCTCCTCCTTCAACCTGTCCAGCTGCCTATGCTCCGTGGCTTGGTTAGTCGCCGCCTTGGACAGCGTGGAGTCATGGTCGGCAAGCTTGGACTCGTAGGTCTTGAGGTCTTCCTCCCGCTGACGAAGCCGCTCTGCGAGCGCGGTCCTCTCCTCCCGAAGAGCCTTCAGGCGGGCCTCCGCCTCGTCGCAGCGCTTCACGGCAGACGCTGCATCGGCCAGCGCCGCATCACGGGCTGCCTTGGCCGAAGCGGCCTCCTTCCTGCCCTCGGCCACGGCGGACTCGGCTTGGCTCCAAACCGCCACGGCTGAGGCGTCAGTTTGGAGCCACCCAGAAAGAAGACCAAGGCGCTCCCTTGCGAGGCGACCGTCGGCGCCACCGAGGGCATCTCGGACCTGATCCAAGATGGAGTAGGCCCTGTCCAGGGCACCTGACTCGACTGGAGGGCCACGAGTCGGTGGCACCAGGGTATGGCCCGAAGGCGGCGTCTGTGCGGCGGCAGGAGCCGCCTCTAGAGGGGCGGAAGCATGGAGGGTAGAAGACAGCGGTGGCTGCACCACTACCACAGACAAGGCAGGGGCGGACGGCCCTACACCCAGCTGGCCCTCGGGGGCTAGCCCCTCAGGCTGCAGTGCGGACACGCCCCCAAGGGCACGGACGGTCTCTCCAGTGGGCATCGGGGGCTCCGCGGCCGCGACAAGGAGAGTCGCCCCGTGGGCCTCCTCGCCCGCGATATCCGGCGCCTCATCAGGCGGCGACAAGGCACCAGGTACGGGCGTCGCGTCGGAAGGCGCCCTCGGCTTGATGCCGGCCTTCTGCCTCCTCAACTTCGGCATGGCGACGCCCCTGATCGTCAGGCAAAGAGAGGCCCATCAGTACGTAAACCACCGGAAGGCAGCCTGAAACCAAGCAAGACTACTTACTCCTCGACGTCAACCCACTTCCTCTTTTTCTCCACCTCTGCAAAGGCGGGGAAGCCTCCGTCCTTCTCCGAGGAGCTGCCGCTGCGTGAAGGAGCAGTGGAACCACTCGTAAGGGCCACGGCCGACAAAGCCGCGCTAGCCCTGGACGCGGCCGCCTCGCCCGCAGGTTGTGGCTCGGGCAGGGGTGAGGCGGGTGCTTCGGCCAACTTGCCGGCAAGAGCTGGGCGCTCCGAAGGAGGCCGGGCCTCACGCTTCCTCGGGTTCGCCCGGCAGGCAGATCGTGCGGCCCGAGGTGTGGGTCCCGACCCTTTGAGGACTCTGGCAGATCGTGCAGCAGGGGGTTTGCCGGCGTTGTCGTCATCAAAGCCGCGGAGAAGCGCGGTCCGCGACGGAGGGGACACTTCCTCCAGATCGTCATCCGCCGTTTCCTCCGAGCCTTCATCATCTGCGGTTTCATCGGCCGGAGAGAGCCCCGGCTCGTCGAAGATGGGCATCACAGCGACCAGATCGGCCTTGTCGTCGCGGCAGTACAACGGGGCGTAGGCCTCAGGAAGGTCCCCAGGGTCGCTGTTGAGCAGGGTCGCCATAACCCTGTTCAACTCCTTGGGGGTCAGGTGCGCAGAACGGAGCCTCATGTCGTCGCCACCACCTTGATAGTCCCACATGGGCCTCGACTGAGACTGGAGGGGCGCCATGCGTTGCACCAGGAACTCCTTCACTATCATTCCCCCAGTCAAATTCCTGGCGCTGATGTCTCGAAGGACCCGCTCCAAGACGGGCTTGGCCCGGGGGTCAGAGAGCTTCACAGAGCTCCACGCCGGAATCTTCTCTGGCAGCCCCTTTGGGAGCTCCAGGCGAGGGTTGATGCTCTTGAGATCCAAGATGACCCAGCGGTTCCTGAAGTTCTCCACCTTCTTCCCGGCCTTGAAGAGCATGTTCCCGCTCGGGACCGCGACGAAGGAGACGCATGCCGACCGCTGAGCGCCGTCATGAAGCCGCAAGCTGAAGAAATGGGAGAACAAGGCCACCGAAGGCCTCACGCCCACGAAAGCCTCGCAGTAGAAGGCAAACACGAACAGAAGCAGGATGGAGTTGGGTTGAAGATGGAGGGCCTGGATCCCGTAGTGCTCAAGGACGGCGGAGAAGAACGCGGAGAAGGGTGGGACGAGCCCGAAGAAGACGCTGTGGAGGAAGAAGGGGTAGGCCGACTTGGCCAGGCGATGCCTCTCCGCGGAGCCGCACCATATCAAGGTCCGCCCCCGCTCATTGGTGTCGTCCGCCGTCGACGGAAGCACCGGGGCGAGGTCCCCGTCCTTGGCTATGGTGGACTTTGAGAGCGCCGGCGAGATGGGAGCGGAAGCCGAGCTCTGGGCTTCAGGTTTCGACTTGTCGGTGGGAGCCATCGAGAAGCCTTTGGGGCCGAGGAAGCAAGAAGGAGGACGGAGCGGTGCTGAGATCTGGAGAGGTTCCCACAAAGGATGGAGATCTGGAAGGGAGGCCAGGAGCGCAGAAGAGGAAAGCAATAATCGCTCAACGCTGGATGCCAGGCTTTTGTCGGTTCGGACAGTTGTCGAGGAGACACGGGAGCGGGGACGCCCGCGCCCAGCCGCGCACCGCGTGCCAGACCTGGCCCGCAAGCAACAGGGTCCTGCGGCACTCCGGGCCATATTCTACGGCTTCCCCTCGAAGCCAACTCGAGCGCGCCTTGGGCCCGGGGGCTACTGTCGGCGTTCTGGATACCGGGGTACCCAGACTTGCCTGCTTGCGGCCCAGGACTTGGCCCGCTCGACGGTCGGTACAGCCCTGCGCGGGTTCACTCAAGACAAGACCCTCGTGAGAGCCTCACCCCCCGAGGAGGGCAACGCCAAGGCCCCCGAGAAGGGGAGGCCTCCCCAGGCCCCCTCCCGAGCGGCGGAGATGTCTATGCAATGCCCGGCCTCGGGAGGTCGAGGCTGACGCCAGCCGGGCCAGGCAGGCGCCAGCGTGCCAGAGGGGACAGTTTCCTCTTCGGTGCAAAGGACACAAGGACGAGCGCAGGTTCCCGAGGCGCCCCGCCAAAGGTTTCCATTCCGGTGCAACGAGACCGGGCCAGCGGGTGCGGCAGGACGGATGTCACCAGCGAGCCCACCACCGCGTCACCACCACCTACTTTGCAGGCGAAGACCACCTGTCGTCACGATAAGATGTACTTCCTGTCCCCTTTCAAATTTGGCCATTGTGGGATCCCTTCCCGCCATTACGACAAGGGAAGAGGACCCGGGCCGCTATAAATAGAGGCTAGGCTGCTCTGTAGAGGGCACCTGTAACACCCTGGATTTTGCCCATTTCTTTTTCTTTTGATTTTGGTCAGGTTTTGCTTTTCTGTGGCTTGGTAGTCTTGCAACCTGGAGGGATCACCCTTGATTTCTCTTTCCTAGTGGCTTGCCAACCTCTAAACCATTCCAAGACCTTGTCATTTCCATCTTGGACCAATCCCAATAATCTTTTCTTGGGAATATACCTTTTTCTATTAAAGGAATAACCCTGTTTGCTCCGGGTTGTGAAGCAACCCACATTTCCATCTTTCCAAAAATTCCCAAATAATTCTCATAAATTATTTGGGTCATATCTTCCTCAAATATGTCAGAAACCTTCCTTTCCATGTTCAAAAATATTTCACAAATATTCCTTTTCTGATTCTGCCCTAGCTGTCAAGTTGTGAAGCAAGTACCCTTTATATTTTCTTGCCTGCTCTCAAACTTTTTAGGCACTCTTTCCTATCCATATAATTGCCACATGACAAAATTCAACTCAATTTGGCTAGTAAATATTTCTTGGCAAATTTCCAAAGTTTCTGATCCAGAGGAAGCTTTGTGAAGCAAGTGCTAGATAAGAGTATGCAAATGAGTTGAAACTTTGCCATGATCTCAATATGCTCAAATCATGATTCTCCACAAGATTTTAGCATCATCCCATCTTCTATGTGACCACAGCTTCAAATCTTGGCTTCTGGTTATATTTTCCTGTTGTGAAGCAACTATATTTTATATTGCTTCATAATTGCTGGAAATTACCAAAGCATTCTCCTACCCATATAACCTATCTCCACCAAATTTTAGCTCATTCCATCTAGCCATTTTCCCTCAAGAATTTTTCTAAGATTCTGGTCAGAGAGGTCCATTATGAAGGAAGTACCATTTTGGCTTGCCCAAATGGCATGAAATTTTTATGGCACTCTCATATGATCAAATCATTATCTTATGCCCATTTTCAGCTCAAGGCAACACTATATGTGAGTGCCACATCCAGATTAGCCTTTCTGTCCAGTAGTGCTCCTTGAACTGCAAGTGCTATTTATCCTCATGCAAATGAGCTGAAAATTTGCAGTAGTGATCACCTTAGTATGTGATCACCCTCAGCCAAAAACTAGAATCTATCCTCAGCTGGATCTCCCCCACCTCAGAACAAACACCATGCTGTTCCTGAGTAGATCTGCTAGCTGTAGTCATCTCAAGCTCCTCTATGCCTGCTTCTTTCCCTCTTGGCATTACCCTTTGAATGACTCATCGAGCAGACATGATTTGGTTGACCAAAGTACGTGGTGTCGCCACGTTCACACGGTGACCACCGCCCTGGCATGCCATGGACGCGAGCTGCGTGTTTTCTAGCTCGGGCCCCTCCTCTGCTCGTCGGTTCCGCACACCTCGTCGTGTCCAATAGCTCCCCCTCGTCATCGTCTTCCTCCCTGGATAAGTCTCCCCCTCTCCCGTCCCCTCCTACACGGTACGGCAGCCGTGCCAGTGACCGGCAGAAGCTGTCGCCGCCGTGTCCGGTCGTCCCGAGCCTTCCCGAGCTCGCCTGAGCCCTCCAGAGCTCGCCCGAGTCTCCTCAGCTCCTCTCCGACCTCTCTGGACGCCTCTCCCCTCTTCCCGGCGTGTTCCCGAAGCTCCGGCGCACGACGCATGCGTCGCCGCGGCCGTGCTCGTCCTCCCGCGCTGTCCGGCTATATAAAGCCGCGGCCTCGAGCCTTCCCGGGCATCCCCAGCGCCCGCAGCATCTCCCCCTCTCTCCTAGCTTCCTCCCCGACCCATCCATCCATCGTCAGCGCCTCTCCTAGCCTCCAATGGCCGCCATGGCCGCCGGTGCTCCGTGGCTACATTAGCCCAGTGCCTAGCCTCTCCCTCCCTTCCTCCACCACCAGAGACCTCCACTGATGTCCCAGGGCCTCTCCGCCCTTTGCCTCCTCCTCCGGTGGCCTCTGGCCGCGAGCACGCCGGCACCGTCGCCGCCTTCCGCCTCGGACGATGAGGCACTCGCTCCGGTCCTCCCCGAGGTTCCCTAGAGACATGGGTGGATGCGCCCGGCCGCCTGGAACGCGTTTATGGCCGGAGCGTCGCGAGTGGTGGCCCGTGCCGCCGGGGACCGTCGCCGGAACGCGTCGGCCGGCCTCCCCTCGGGCTGCAGTTGGAGGAAGAAGAAGGAGGATGAGGAGAAGAGAGAGAGGACCTGACGGGTGGGCCCCGACCCCACCTGTCAGTGAGAGGAGCACCGCCAGCGAGGATAAGTGGAAATGTATTTCCACAAATACGCTTTCGCTTCCAGGAAAGCGTATTCTCAGAGGAGGCGCCAGCCGCAGTGCTGACAGGGACCCATGTGCAATTATTTCTTTTTCAGATTAGTCCCTGACAGTCAAATCCCTCTAACTTTTTATTCGTAGCTCCGATTGAGGTGATTCCAAAGCCCACGTCTTCGTCTCGTCGAGCCCGTTCCGTTGGTATCATTTTCACAATGTGTTTACATAGTGAAAATGACCATTTTGCCCTTGCCCGTAAACAGCCCCCTCCGAGAGAGAACTGTTTCCGGCGATTCCTTCCGCGAGCTTCTCGCACTTCTTCCCGGTGGATCCCTCACTCCAGGCAAGCCAGGACACCCATTCCATGAAGCATTTCAATAGCATTACTTATTTAATTGAATTACTTGCATTTATAAATGAATTACTTTCATTTATTTGCTATATAATAATTCATAGTAATTGATTTGAATGCCTAGTTGCTGCCATCTTATGTATTGTGATAAACCACTATGTTTACCAAGTGAACTTAGTGGGTTGATCTTGAGTCACCTATCCGGGCTTATCCGTGCAACCACATTTGCCGGTATGGGACGGCCTTGACTTGGTCTGGCTTCGTGCTCTTTTATCGGTACCACCACACAGGGAAGGTTATGCGCGTGTGCTGCCCTGGCCCGATAGGCGGCGATAACCTTGTGAGCCAGTTTATGGTTATGTGCGCATGTCCCCGTTTGGGACAGTTTAGTTTGGCCACAACGGTGGCAGGTGTCATGAGGACACAGGGGCCACCCAGGGCAGGACTCCGGGGGAGGATGAATGCCGGTGGTACGATGAGAGAGTCACGGGTCAGGCAGGTTTCGTTGGAGCAACGCTGGTCCACCCGAATGGGATCACGAGGCCAGATGCTCCATGGTGTGGGTAAAGTACGCAACCTCTGCAGAGTGTAAAAAAAATCTATTCGAATAGCCGCGTCCACGGTATTGGACAGCCCGTCCAGACCTCACTAGGTGGTAAACTGTAATATTGGTAATAATGATGGATGAACTCGTCGAAGTACTCAGTGAGTATTCCGAGGGTTGTGGGACAACCCGGAAAAGAGTAAGTTGATGACTGGTAACAGTAAGTGAAGCACTTAAGTATTTAACATGTTGATTGCCATGTTATTGTTTGCTGCATTGTTTGGTTGTCGTGAGCTTGCGAGTACATTCAAAGTACTCACCTGGCGTATCATGCCAGTTTGCAGGTCAGGTTTGCTTGCTTGTCGAAGATGCCGAATGCGCGAGCTAGGATAAGCGTTCTAGCCAGAGTCCCTGCGGAGTGGAGTCCATCACCGCCGTTGTTGTTCCGCTGCCGAGAGTTACTCCGCTTCCTCAGGCTCTTCCGTTGTTAGCATAGGACTACCCTTGGCAGGCGTAGTATTGCCGCACCAATGTAATCCATGTATCCTTGTAACCTTATCCATAGTAATAAAGAGCTGATTTGTTCTATGCCAACAGTGCCGTATTCTAGGAGACTTGTCCCTGGGCTGGAATACGGGGTGTTCCGGTCTCCTCTGAGCCGGGGTGCCACAAGCGTTGGTATCAGAGCCAGGTCTGGCTGTAGGACGCCCTAGACCGCGCGAGCGTTAGTAACCGGTAGTATAGGATCCAGTTGGTTTGATGCACTTGTTTGTTGCATTTGTTTGTGCATAGCATGCATATAGACTAGATATCTTATCACTAACGATGGATCTGGTGAGTGTAGGTGGCATCGGTTTCGATTCACCACCTGCGCTCTCCTGTTTGCATGCCTGTTCTTTGGTGTGGTGTCATCTCCGTCCCAGCGGAGTGATGCCAAGGTGCTTGGAGTGTCGATCCCTTGCAGGATTCATGCACAGGTACCACACCAATATATTCTCTTCAGCCACCCCTATAGTTTCGGTGATAGACATGTTTCTATCCCGGATCTTGTCCATCCCTCATCGCTTTGGGCAACCCTTACTGATCTTAGTTATCAGAACAGGGCAATGCCCGCAAGCCTTCTTTTTATCGCCATTCCTTCCTGCCATCCATCCTCTGGATGAGTACGGTTTCCTTCCGTACGCTTGATGATGATGTGGTCGTGACCCCCGTGTTCCGACCCACGATCACCAAGTTCGTCCTCGTCACCGTGCTCGTTCATATGGAATCGGTGGTAAGCCCCTGTTTGGTGTAGCTTTGTTTACACCAACTCATTCCACACATTGATTCACTTTCGTGCACACCGCCACAGCATGTTAGACCGTAATTCCGGAGTTCTTGCGAAATTTGTGTGCTTAAGTAGGAATGCATATTATTGCTGTGAATAGCTGTAGAATATGTTATTGCTTGTGTGTGATCTTGCTGCTTTGGGTGTTTTTGTTTTAGTCTTTTCTCTTGCTTCTATCTTTGGGCCCTTGGTGTTACCTTATTTTCCCCTTATGGAAGTTGCTCACCGACACTGGACTCAAAGAAATCAGTAAAGGCAGTCCTTTGGAAGCTCAGCTCAGCAATATGGAATCTTCAGTAGACTGCATTATATCAGGAATATTGGGCCTGGATATAAATGATATCCTGGCTGGATTGGTTATCAGCATCAAGTATACATCAGTGCAACCTTCACAGCAGAAATCATCGAATCGGCAAGACGACAGACTGTGTGCCCGATCCACAGCACATTTCGAGTCAAAGGTATGGTTCATATACGTGGTTGAGTCTGTTATGAGCACAGTTTGAACCTTGCTATGTCCTGGAAGCAAGTCAGAAGGTGCTATGAACTTAGTGTTCAGCAAGAAGGATAGCCGAATAACCTGTTGCATACAGCAAGTAACCGACAGCAGGAACATTAAGGGATATATATATATGCCCTCAGTCCGCATGAGGCCAAATAGAAAGCTTCAGATGTAATCAACCTAGTCTTTCTTCACAAGCTACCAGGGAAGCATACTGCGCAAGGATTTATGTGTCTACCTCGATACGACACATGGACATCTTCTGAGACAAGGTACTCACGCTTCTTCAGTAAGCTACCGCGAAAGCTTCTGGCCTAAGGTACCGAGTCTTCCCTAGCAAGTCTTTAAGGGGGAAAGCGTCTGAGGTACGGTACCCAGTCTTCTTCAGCACGCTATCCCGGCAGAAGCTTCAGGCGCAAGCTATTCAGTCTTCCTCAGCAGGATACTCTCGATGGCTTCCAGCACAAGCTATGCAATCTTCGTATCACCTCGACATCAGTACAAGCTATTCCACCGAAAGTTGGCAGCATATGACCATGCATTCCAAGGATCAGATCCGCAACAGTTGGTCAAAAGGCAAAAAGTCAGTCAGGACACAAGCCTGCTTCCGGAATCAAGTGCTCAGCCACATATACTCGATAGATATGGAGGACATGCTGCAAAGGCCATATGAGTCAATCATACAATGATGCCAGCCCGGTGAGAATCCGACTACTGCATGAGCCATGTCAGAAGAAGAAGAACATCAGATATACATTTCAGTGAGATGACCAACAACCTATGGATAAGATGTATGGGACACGGATGAACCCTTGCCCGTCTTTCTTTGGTGACGGCAGCACGCCTGTGTTCTGAGCTGTTTTCGGCCGTCCGGGGTGGATGCCGACTTGTATTTCTCTTGTCAGCAACTGGCCCGTGTTCTGAGCTGTTTTTCGGCCGTCTCGGGCAGCTGTTGAATTTATTTCCATAGCCGTGACCCTATGCTCTGAGCTGTTTCTCGGCCGTCTTAGGGAACTGCTACTTTCTTCTTATCGACACCGTCTCATGCTCTGAGCTGCTTTTCAGCCGTCTTGAGTCGGGGTTGAGTTACTCCAGTAATGTCCCAGATCTAAGTTGTAAAGACCGTTTTGGTGGCTACTGGTTTATTTGCCGGTTTCATCCAAGGGTTCAGACGGTTGTTACCCTACAGCTACAACTTGTTAAGTAATATGCCTGCCGGAATATTGTACCTGGTAGCACCCATGGTCATCCGAAGAATCAAAAACACATCGGGCAAGCTCTTTCAGCTAAGGATCCAGGCAAAGAGAACCATAATGAAGGAGCAAGATTGGCCATACAGGTATGATAATGGTTGCAAGATCAACATGGCATAGATACCCAAAACAGTCTGGTTCGATACCAATCACCGTGGGTACACATCCACGGGGTCTATTCCATTTGCAAGGACCCTATATCAAGTCAACCCGCTCAGCCAGCTATACACTCTCAAAATCATCAGAAGGGGATATTCAAGCCTGTCAGATGATCAGAAGGATGATAACTGCCTCAAAGCATGTGTCCTCATCTAGGGAAATCAGTCCCAAGATAACCTGCTGGGGACAAGATCTTCCTGTTAGGACCCTCGTCCGTCAAGTCTGCAGATAATACCGTTATAAGGTCATACCCTTTACGCTGGTCACGACAGGCTACAGCCAAGTAGTTGATACAAATGTGATGCTAAGGGCAGTGAACCTAGCCAAGATGTTTCCGTAACCCCTGCAAGGAGTCCAATTCCGCCAGGAGAACGGTATGAATCACAACACCAGTTGAGTATGAGGGGCACACCGCCATTTGAAGCCAGCCAATGCAATGAGTAAAAAAAATTATGTCCACCGAAAGAATATGTTCACAACTCAATGGACAGTCGTCCGTATTGAACCTCATCACAACCCGTCCATGAGGAATAACTCCCGGACCTGCGAGAAGGACAGGTATTTCAGACAGGATAAGCCAATGCACCCAGATAAGTCAGCAGACATAAAAGGCGTGAAGTCGGAGTAACATATGAGTTAAGATTTGCCCGAAAAAGGATCCAGTAAAGCAAACCACACTAAAGCCTGGCAGAGCGTCAGATAAAATCCACTGGGAGCGTAGTACAAAGGCAAAAAGGAAACCCGAGTTGGAAACGGTTTCCCTAAGTGGGAATATTTATGTTTAAACCCTGAGCAACCAAATCTCGAGGACGAGATTTCTTTAAGGGGGGTAGGTTTGTAACACCCTGGATTTTGCCCATTTCTTTTTCTTTTGATTTTGGTCTGGTTTTGCTTTTCTGTGGCTTGGTAGTCTTGCAACCTGGAGGGATCACCCTTCATTTATCTTCCCTAGTGGCTTGCCAACCTCTAAACCATTCCAAGACCTTGTCATTTCCATCTTGGACCAATCCCAATAATCTTTTCTTGGGAATATTCCTTTTTCTATTAAAGGAATAACCCTGTTTGCTCTGGGTTGTGAAGCAACCCACATTTCCATCTTTCCAAAAATTCCCAAATAATTCTCATAAATTATTTGGGTCATATCTTCCTCAAATATGTCAAAACCCTTCCTTGCCATGTTCAAAAATATTTCACAAATATTCCTTTTATGATTCTGCCCTAGCTCTCAAGTTGTGAAGCAAGTACCCTTTATATTTTCTTGCCCGCTCTCAAACTTTTTTGGCACTCTTTCCTATCCATATCTTTGCCACATGACAAAACTCAACTCAATTTGGCTAGTAAATATTTCTTGGCAAATTTCCAAAGTTTTTGTTCCAGAGGAAGCTTTGTGAAGCAAGTGCTAGCTAAGAGTATGAAAATGAGTTGAAACTTTGCCATGATCTCAATATGCTCCAATCATGACTCTCCACAAGATTTGAGCATCATCCCGTCTTCTATGTGACCACAGCTTCAATTCTTGGCTTCTGGTTATATTTTCCTGTTGTGAAGCAACTATATTTTATATTGCTTCATAATTGCTGGAAATTTACCAAAGCATTCTCCTACCCATATAACCTATCTCCAACAAATTTTGGCTCATTCCATCGAGCCATTTTCCCTCAAGAAATTTTCTAAGATTGTGGTCAGAGAGGTCCATTATGAAGGAAGTACCATTTTGGCTTGCCCAAATGGCATGAAATTTTTATGGCACTCTCATATGACCAAATCATTATCTTATGCCCATTTTCAGCTCAAGGCAACACTATATGTGAGTGCCACATCCAAATTAGCCTTTCTGTCCAGTAGAGCTCCTTGAACTGCAAGTGCTATTTATCCTCATGCAAATGAGCTGAAAATTTGCAGTAGTGATCACCTTAGTATGTGATCACCCTCAGCCAAAAACCAGAATCTATCCTCAGCTGGATCTCCCCCACCTCAGTACAAACACCTTGCTTTTCCTGAGTAGATCTGCTAGTTGTGGTCATCTCAAGCTCCTCTATGCCTGCTTCTTTCCCTCTTGGCATTACCCTTTGAATGACTCATCGAGCAGACATGATTTGGTTGACCAGAGTACATGGCATCGCAACGTTCACGCGGTGACCAACGCCCTGGCACGCCATGGACGCGAGCTGCGTGTTTTCTAGCTCGGGCCCCTCCTCTGCTCGTCGGTTCCGCACGCCTCGTCGTGTCCAACAGCTCCCCCTCGTCGTCGTCTTCCTCCCTGGATAAGTCTCCCCCTCTCCTGTCCCCTCCTACGCGGTACGGCAGCCATGCCAGTGACCGGCAGAAGCTGTCGCCGCCGTGTCCGGTCGTCCCGAGCCTTCCCAAGCTCGCCTGAGCCCTCCTGAGCTCGCCTGAGTCTCCTCAGCTCCTCTCCGACCTCTCTGGACGCCTCTCCCCTCTTCCCGGCGTGTTCCCGAAGCTCCGGCGCGCGACGCACGCGTCGCCGCGGCCGTGCTCGTCCTCCTGCGCCGTCCGGCTATATAAAGCCGTGGCCTCAAGCCTTCCCGGGCATCCCCAGCGCCCGCAGCATCTCCCCCTCTCTCCTAGCTTCCTCCCCGACCCATCCATCCATTGCCAGCGCCTCTCCTAGCCTCCAATGGCCGGCATGGCCGCCGGTGCTCCGTGGCTAAATTAGCCCAGTGCCTAGCCTCTCCCTCCCTTCCTCCATGCTACTTCTTGAGCATGCGTTGGTTTTCCCTTGAAGAGGAAAGGGTGATGCAGCAAAGTAGATAAGTATTTCCCTCAGTTGTTGAGAACCAAGGTGTCAATCCAGTAGGAGATACAAGCAAGTCCCCAATAGATGTACCTACACAAAGAATCAAACACTTGCACCCAACGCTATAAAGGGGTGTAAATCCCTTCACGGTTACTTGCAAGGATGAGATCTGCTAGAGATAGATGGAAAAGATTGCTGAAAGTAAAAACACAAGTAAATAGATCTGAAAATATAAGATTGAAAATAGACCCGGGGGCCATAGGTTTCACTAGAGGCTTCTCTCATGAAGGAAAATATTACGGTGGGTGAACAAATTACTGTCGAGCAATTGATAGAAAAGCGCATAGTTATGACGATATCCAAGGCAATGATTATGCATATAGGCATCACGTTCGTGTCAAGTAGACCGAAACGATTCTACATCTACTACTATTACTCCACACATCGACCGACTCCTGCCTGCATCTAGAGTATTAAGTTCATGAAGAACAGAGTAACGCATTAGGTAAGATGACATGATGTAGATGGATAAACTCAAGCAATATGATGAAAACCCCATCTTTTTATCCTCGATGGCAACAATACAATACGTGCCTCGCTATCCCTACTATGTCACTGGGTGAGGACACCACAAGATTGAACCCAAAACTAAGCACTTCTCCCATTGCAAGAATTACCAATCTAGTTGGCCAAACCAAACCAATAACTCGAAGAGACTTGCAAAGATATGAAATCATGCATATAAGAATTCAGAAAAGACTCAAATAATATTCATAGATAATCTGATCATAAACCCACAATTCATCGGATCTCGACAAACACACCGCAAAAGAGTATTACATCGGATAGATCTCCCTGAAGATCATGAAGAACATGGTATTGAAGAGCAAAGAGAGAGAAGAATCCATCTAGCTACTAGCTATGGACCCGAAGGTCTGTGGTGGACTACTCACGCATCATCGGAGGGGCAATGGAGTTGATGTAGATGCCCTCCGTGATCGAATCCCCCTCCGACAGATTACCGGAAAAGGCTCCAAGATTGTATCTCACGGGAACAGAGGCTCCTGGCGGCGGAAAAGTGTTTTCGTGGCTCTTTTTGGTATCCAGGGAATATTTGTGAATTTATAGGCCGAAGAGTAGGGTTAGGAGGGCTGCCGTGGGCCCACAAGCCAGGGGGGCGCGCCCTACCCCCTGGGCGCGCCCCTATGGCTTGTGGCCACACGGCGGCTCTCCTGCCTTGGTCTCCAAGCTTGGTAGGTTTCTTCTGGTCCAAGAAAAATCATTCCAAAGATTTATTCCGTTTGGACTCCGTTTAATATTCCTTATCTGCAATACTCAAAAACAAGGAAAAAACAGAAACTGGCACTAGGCACTAGGTTAATAGGTTAGTCCCAAAAATAATATAAAATAGCATATTAATGCATATAAAACATCCAAAACAGATAATATAATAGCATGGAACAATCAAAAATTATAGATACGTTGGAGACGTATCAAGCATCCCCAAGCTTAATTCCTGCTCGTCCTCGAGTAGGTAAATGATAAAAACAGAATTTTTGATGTGGAATTCTACCTAACATATTTATCCATGTAATATTCTTTATTGTGGCATGAATATTCAGATCCGTAAAATTCAATACTATAGCTTAATATTGACATAAAGACAATAATACTTAAAGCATACTAACAAGCAATCATAGCTTTCAAAATACCATGGCTAAAGAAAGTTATCCCTACAATATCATATAGTCTGGCTATGCTCCATCTTCCCCACACAAAGTATCTAAATCATGCACATCCCCGATGACAAGTCAAGCAATTGTTTCACCCCTTTTATGTTCTCAAACTTTTTCAACTCTCACGCAATACATGAGCGTGAGCCATGGATATAGCACTATGGGTGGAATAGAATGTGGTGGAGGTGCAAGGGAAAAGGAGAAGATGGTCTCACATCAACTAGGCGTATCAACAGGCTATGGAGATGCCCATCAATAGATATCAATGTGAGTCAGTAGGGATTGCCATGCAACGGATGCACTAGAGCTATAAGTGTATGAAAGCTCAAAAGGAAACTAAGTGGGTGTGCATCCAACTCGCTTGCTCACGAAGACCTAGGGCACTTTGAGGAAGCCCATCATTGGAATATACAAGCCAAGTTATATAATGAAAAATTCCCACTAGTATATGAAGTGACAAAATAGGAGACTCTCTATCATGAAGAACATGGTGCCACTCGAAGCACAAGTGTGGAAAAGGATAGTAGCATTGTCCCTTCTCTCTTTTCTCTCATTCATTTTTTTTCTTTTTTTTTCTTTTTGGTGGGCATCTTTGGCCTATTTTTTTTATTTGGGCTTCGCTGGCCTCTTTTATTTTTTGTAAAGTCCGGAGACTCATCCCATCTAGTGAGGGAATCATAGCTTCCATCATCCTTTCCTCTCATGGGACAATGCTCTAATAATGATGATCATCACACTTTTATTTACTTACAACTCGAAACTTAGAACAACATATGACTCTATATGAATGCCCCCGGTGGTGTACCAGGATGTGCAATGATCTAGCATAGCAAATGACATCAAAAAACGGACAAGCCATAAAAATATCATGCTAGCTGTCTTACGATCATGCAAAGCAATATGACAATGATGGTGCGTGTCATAATAAACGGAACAGTGGAAGTTGCATGGCAATATATCTCGAAATGGCTATGGAAATGCCATAATAGGTATGTATGGTGGCTGTTTTGAGGAAAATATATGGTGGCTGTTTTGAGGAAGGTGGGTTTATTGCACCGGCGAAAGTTGCGCGGTACTAGAGAGGCTAGCAAAGGTGGAAGGGTGAGAGTGCGTATAATCCATGGACTCACATTAGTCATAAAGAACTCACATACTTTTTGCAAAAGTCTATTAGTCATCGAAGCAAAGTGTTAGACGCATGCCCCTAGGGGAGAGGTTGGTAGGAGTAAACCATCGCGCGCTCCCGACCCATCACACAAAGGATGACAATCATTAAACAAATCATGCTCCGACTTCATTACATAACGGTTCACCATACGTGCATGCTACGGGAATCACAAACCTTAACACAAGTATCTCTACTAATCCACAATTACTTACTAACATAACTCTTAATATTACCATCTCTACATCTCAAAACTATATGCACGAAATCAAACTTCTCATCATATTCAATGCACTTAATATGAAAGTTTTTATTATATCCCTCTTGGATGCCTATTATATTAGGACCAAATTCATAACCTAATCCAATTACCATGCTGTTTAGAGACTCTCAAAATAATATAAGTGATGTACAAGAGTTCAATTATTTCTATAAAATATAACACCACCATGCTCTAAAAAGATATAAGTGAAGCACTAGAGCAAAATTGCCTAGCTTAAAAGATATAAGTGAAGCACATAGAGTATTCTAATAAATTCACGATTCAGCGTGCACTTCTCAAAAAGATGTGTGCAGCAAGTATGATTGTGGAAAACTAAAAAGCAAAGACTCATATCATACAAGACGCTCCAAGCAAAACACATATCATGTGGTGAATAAAAATATAGCCTCAAGTAAATTTACCGATGGATTGAAGACGAAAGAGGGGATGCCTTCCGGGGCATCCACAAGCTTAGGCTTTTTGGTATCCTTGAATATGGCTTGGGGTGCCTTGGGCATCCCCAAGCATAGGCTCTTGCCACTCCTTATTCCATAGTCCATCAAATCTTTACCCAAAACTTGAAAACTTCACAACACAAAACTCAACAGAAAACTCGTGAGATCCGTTAGTATAAGAAAAATAAATCACCACTTTAGGTACTGTTGTGAACTCATTCTTTATTTATATTTGTGTAATACCTACTGTATTCTAAATTCTCCATGGTTCATACCCCCCGATACAACCCATAGATTCATCAAAATAAGCAAACAACACAAAGAAAACAGAATCTGTTAAAAACAGAACAGTCTGTAGCAATCTGTAGACTTCGAATACTTCTGTAATTGAAAAAATTCTGAAAAATTAGGACAACCAGGGAAATTTGCATATCAATATTGTGTAAAACTTTCAGATCAAAAGCACGTTCCAGTGAATTTATAAAATTCCTGGACTGAGCGCAAAAGTTTCTGTTTTTCAGCAAAATCAAATCAACAAACACCGTAGACCATCCCAAAGGTCTTACTTGGCTCAAACACTAATGAAAACATAAAAACACAATTACTACAGAAGTAATAATGTGCAAAACACACCAAAACAGAAACAAAAAATAGAAAGCAAAAATAAAATTGGGTTGCCTCCCAACAAGCGCTATTGTTTAACGCCCCTAGCTAGGCAAAACGCAATAGATCTAGGTATTGTCATCTTTGGTATGCAATCCATAAGTAGCTCTCATAATAGATTCATAAGGCAATTTAATTTTATTTCTAGGAAAGTGTTCCATGCCTTTCCTTAATGGAAACTGAAATCTAATGTTTCCTTCTTTCATATCAATAATTGCACCAATCGTTCTAAGGAAAGGTCTACCAAGAATAATAGGACATGTAGGATTGCAATCTATATCAAGAACAATGAAATCTACGGGCACATAATTCCTATTTGCAACAATAAGAACATCATTAATCCTTCCCATAGGTTTCTTTATAGTGGAATCCCCTAGATGCAAATTTAAAGAGCAATCATCAAATTCACGGAAACCTAACACATCACATAAAGTTTTCGGAATCGTGGAAACGCTAGCACCCAAATCACACAAAGCATGGCACTCAAAATCTTTAATCTTAATATTAATAGTAGGTTCCCACTCATCATAAAGCTTTCTAGGTATAGAAACTTCCAACTCAAGTTTTTCTTCAAAAGATTTCATCATAGCATCAACGATATGTTTAGTAAAAGCTTTATTTTGATCATAAGCATGCGGAGAATTCAACATGGATTGCAACAAGGAAATACAATCAATCAAAGAACAATTCTCATAATTAAAGTCCTTGAAATCCAAAAGAGTGGGTTCATTGCTATTTAAAGTTTTGACCTCTTCTATCCCACTTTTGTCACTCTTAGCATTAAGATCTATAAACTCCAAATCATTGGGACTCCTTTTAACTAAAGTTGACTTATCTCCAGTCCCATCTTTATCAAGATTTACATTGGAAAACAAAGATTCAATAAGAGTCACATCAATCACTTTAAGATCTTCATCATTATTTAAAGATTCTGGTTTAGCGGCCATTTTATTGACTAAGGTAGCTTGTTTATCAGAAATTTGGCCTACTAAAATTTCAAGATAAGCAAACTGAGATTTCAAACCATAAAACTCCTTAGACATATCATCAAGTTCCTTATTCATGTATTCCCACATAGTCTTTTGTTCTTTAAGCTCGTTCCTAAAGAAACTATTGTGGTCGAATTGGAGTGACATGAAATCTTTAACACTATCCTCAATATCTTCCAACTTCCTAAGATAAGGATCAAAGCTTTTGGGTTGAGCCATAAAGACGAGCAAAAAGACGAACGGAAGAAGGGCGAATAAAAGGCAAATCTTTTCGAAAATCGTTTTAGAAGTGGGGGAGAGGAAAACGAGAGGCAAATGGCAAATAATGTAAATGCAAGAGATGAGTTTGTGATGGGTACTTGGATGGCTTGATGTAGATCTCCCCGGCAACGGCGCCAGAAATTGGCATGTTGACGGGAGAGTTCTTGTCTTGACTTGCTATGTATCCTCCCCGGCAACGGCGCCAGAAATCCTTCTTGCTACTTCTTGAGCATGCGTTGGTTTTCCCTTGAAGAGGAAAGGGTGATGCAACAAAGTAGATAAGTATTTCCCTCAGTTGTTGAGAACCAAGGTAACAATCCAGTAGGAGATACAAGCAAGTCTCCAATAGATGTACCTACACAAAGAATCAAACACTTGCACCCAACGCTATAAAGGGGTGTCAATCCCTTCACGGTTACTTGCAAGGATGAGATCTGATAGAGATAGATGGAAAAGATTGCTGAAAGTAAAAACACAAGTAAATAGAACTGAAAATATAAGATGGAAAATAGACCCGAGGGCCATAGGTTTCACTAGATGCTTCTCTCATGAAGGCAAATATTACAGTGGGTGAACAAATTACTGTCGAGCAATTGATAGAAAAGCGCATAGTTATGACGATATCCAAGGCAATGATTATGCATATAGGCATCACGTCCATGTCCAGTAGACCGAAACGATTCTGCATCTACTACTATTACTCCACACATCGACCGACTCCTGCCTGCATCTAGAGTATTAAGTTCATGAAGAACAGAGTAACGCATTACGTAAGATGACATGATGTAGAGGGATAAACTCAAGCAATATGATGCAAACCCCATCTTTTTATCCTCGATGGCAACAATACAATACGTGCCTCACTACCCCTACTATGTCACTGGGTGAGGACACCGCAAGATTGAACCCAAAACTAAGCACTTCTCCCATTGCAAGAATTACCAATCTAGTTGGCCAAACCAAACCAATAACTCGAAGAGACATGCAAAGATATGAAATCATGCATATAAGAATTCAGTAAAGACTCAAATAATATTCATAGATAATCTGATCATAAACCCACAATTCATCGGATCTCAACAAACACACCGCAAAAGAGTATTACATCGGATAGATCTCCATGAAGATCATGAAGAACATGGTATTGAAGAGGAAAGAGAGAGAAGAAGCCATCTAGATACTAGCTATGGACCCGAAGGTCTGTGGTGGACTACTCACGCATCATCGGAGGGGCAATGGAGTTGATGTAGATGCCCTCCGTGATCGAATCCCCCTCCGGCAGATTACCGGAAAAGGCTCCAAGATTGGATCTCACGGGAACAGAGGCTCCTGGCGGCGAAAAAGTGTTTTCGTGGCTCTTTTTGGTATCCAGGGAATATTTGTGAATTTATAGGCCGAAGAGTAGGGTTAGGAGGGCTGCCGTGGGCCCACAAGCCAGGGGGGCGTGCACTACCCCCCTGGGCACGCCCCTGTGGCTTGTGGCCACACGGCGGCTCTCCTGCCTTGGTCTCCAAGCTTGGCAGGTTTCTTCTGGTCCAAGAAAAATTATTCCGAAGATTTTATTCCGTTTGGACTCCGTTTAATATTCCTTATCTGCAATACTCAAAAACAAGGAAAAAACAGAAACTGGCACTAGGCACTAGATTAATAGGTTAGTCCCAAAAATAATATAAAATAGCATATTAATGCATATAAAACATCCAAAACAGATAATATAATAGCATGGAACAATCAAAAATTATAGATACGTTGGAGACGTATCACTCCACCACCAGAGACCTCCACTGATGTCCCAGGGCCTCTCCGCCCTTCGCCTCCTCCTCCGATGGCCTCTGGCCGCGAGCACGCCGGCACCGTCGCCGCCTTCCGCCTCGGCCGATGGGGCACTCGCTCCGGTCCTCCCCGAGGTTCCCTAGAGACAGGGGTGGATGCGCCCGACCGCCTTTAACGCGTTTATGGCCGGAGCGCCGCGAGTGGTGGCCCGTGCCGCCGGGGACCGTCGCCGGAACGCGCCGGCCGGCCTCCCCTCGGGCTCCAGTTGGAGGAAGAAGAAGGAGGATGAGGAGAAGAGAGAGAGGACCTGACGGGTGGGCCCCGACCCCACCTGTCAGTGAGAGGAGCACCGCCAGCGAGGATAAGTGGAAACGTATTTCCACAAAAACGCTTTCGCTTCCAGGAAAGCGTATTCTCAGAGGAGGCACCAGCCGCAGTGCTGACAGGGACCCATGTGCAATTATTTCTTTTTTAAATTAGTCCCTGACAGTCAAACCCCTCTAACTTTTTATTAGTAGCTCCGATTGAGGTGATTCCAAAGCCCACGTCTTCGTCTCGTCGAGCCCGTTCCGCTGGTATCATTTTCACAATGTGTTCGCATAGTGAAAATGACCATTTTGCCCTTGCCCATAAACAGCCCCCTCCGAGAGAGAACTGTTTCCGGCGATTCCTTCCGCGAGCTTCTCGCACTTCTTCCCGGTGGATCCCTCACTCCAGGCAAGCCAGGACACCCATTCCATGAAGCATTTCAATAGCAATACTTATTTAATTGAATTACTTGCATTTATAAATGAATTACTTTCATTTATTTGCTATATAATAATTCATAGTAATTGATTTGAATGCCTAGTTGCTGCCATCTTATGTATTGTGATAAACCACTATGTTTACCAAGTGAACTTAGTGGGTTGATCTTGAGTCACCTGTCCGGGCTTATCCGTGCAACCACATTTGCCGGTATGGGATGGCCTTGACTTGGTCTGGCTTTGTGCTCTTTTATCGGTACGACCACACAGGGAAGGTTATGCGCGCATGCTGCCCTGGCCAGGTGCTCCCGACTGGGATCACAAGGCCAGGTGCTCCATGGTGTGGGTAAAGTGCGCAACCTCTGCAGAGTGTAAAAAAATCTATTAGAATAGCTGCGTCCACGGTATTGGACAGCCCGTCCGGACCTCACTAGGTGGTCAACCGTAATATTGGTAATAATGATGGATGAACTCGTCGAAGTACTTAGTGAGTATTCCGAGGGTGGTGGGACAACCCGGAAAAGAGTAAGTTGATGACTGGTAACAGTAAGTGAAGCACTTAAGTATTTAACATGTTGATTGCCATGCTATTGTTTGCTGCATTGTTTGGTTGTCGTGAGCTTGCGAGTACATTCAAAGTACTCACCTGGCGTATCATGCCAGTTTGCAGGTCAGGTTTTCTTGCTTGTCGAAGATGCCAAATGCGCGAGCTAGGATAAGCGTTCTAGCCAGAGTCCATGTGGAGTGGAGTCCATCACCGCCGTTGTTGTTCCGCTGCCGAGAGTTACTCCGCTTCCTCGGGCTATTCCGCTGTTAGCATAGGACTACCCTTGGCAGGCATAGTATTGCCGCACCAATGTAATCCATGTATCCTTGTAACCTTATCCATAGTAATAAAGAGCTGATTTGTTCTATGCCAACAGTGCCGTATTCCAGGAGACTTGTCCCTGGGCTGGAATACGGGGTGTTCCGGTCTTCTCTGAGCCGGGGTGCCACAGCACCGACGACACAGCCACCCGCAGACGCACCGCGAGGCGAGTCACCATTGTACTAGTTCATCCACAAAACTCCTCGTGAGGCAATCCACCAAAGGCAGGAGTAGGGTTTTACGCTTCACAGCGGCCCGAACCTGGGTAAACTCTCGTGTGTTATCTTCTTCCTTGCCATCGAGCAAGGTTATCGTGTTGAGAGCTTGGAGGGGGTGAAGTTGTTGGGGATCTTCGCACACGCCCCTGGGTTCGAACTTCTTAGGGTTTTGCGAAGCCCGAAATCTGACATGCATCTTCTAAATGGTGTACTTTATTGATTAACAAATAGTAGCCTTAAACATTTTTGTATGGTATAGCTTCTATACATGATGACAAGTATTGTTTGTACCTTTCTTGGGGGATATAATATAACAACCAAGCTAAAATTTATTTATTTTAAATATGATATATTCATTTACCTTTAAACTCTATTTATTCTAGGGGAATGCAAAACACATTGCCGGGTGACTGAAAATATGAGAAAGAATAAATGTACAGAAGGTTCGGATATAACCTTTTAGATTAGAGATAGTAGAAAACTACTAATACACTCAAATTGAAGACCTGATTTGTACCTCAAATCAGTTTGTAGTTGTAAGCATAGTTTACATTGTCTTAATCAGCATGTAATACACCGAGTGGAGTTAGTAATGAACACATGAGAGGAAAGGATTATGAAAAAACCATGGTTGGATCTTTGATGGCCTAATTATGCTGGTGTATGAGTAAGTATTGGTATTTCAAGATACAAAAATGTGTGGTTGTAGATGTATAAGATCACCCCCTCCTGGTGTATATCGATGTTAGATGTACAATTTTGTGGCATGCTGCTGAGTACCAACTCTGCTCTAAAATCCTCCTACTTCGTATGGGAAGGACTCTTAGTAATTCTATGGCTCCACATAAATCCTATTGGGTGAGGGGTGTTCAGAGACTCTTGTAATAATGTGACTACTCTCCAAAAAAATCTATGTATTATTTGTGGCTCCGTACTCCCCCACCTCATTCCATCTGGTTCTGTGATGTAGCACGGGCATCTTATTAGTCTTTAGAAACTAATAACTAACTAATGTGTCCTAGCGATAGTGCATATCTCTTTTGTCTCATCTCCCATCACTGCTTACAAATATGATTTTTGTATATATAATCTTGAGAAATTAATACATGCCATAATATAGATAGATAAAAGATAAATGCAACCGTGTATCTTGAGATAAATGCATGTCATAATAAGAAATCTCGAAATAAATATGTATATATTTCTGGTAAATCGGGAAAAATTAATCGTGTATATATTGAGAAATTAATTGTGTGTGTGTGGGTCTCTCTCTCTCTCTCTCTCTCTCTCTCTCTCTATATATATATATATATATATATATAGGTAAAATTGTATCTACCATATAGCTTGCCACATAACTTATTTAGGCTTGCTAAGCTTTTAATGGTTTAAAAATTATCAAAAAATATGAAATAAAGTTATCAAAAAATTATGAAATAAAAGTCTACCATAGCTTGCCACAACCACATATGCTCATATACATGCATATACACTTACCCCTATGAATCCACGTACGCATAACCTACTTCTACGAGCACCTTCAAAATACCGAGCCGACACAAAATCTTGAGATTGATGAAGTCACCATTGGCGCTTCATACTCAACGGAAATGTCCCCTCCCACTAAACGAACGTCGCTAGAAAGTCTGAAATAAATCAAGATTAATACAAGCACCTGTTCCAAGCGTAGGACTTGAACCCTGGTGGGCTAATTCCACCACAAGGAACTAACCATCTGAGCTACGCTGAGTATACAATTTTTTATTATTTATATTTATTTGTTTGGGTTTTATGTCTTTGAGATTAGCTATAGTAGTAAAATTTAATAAGAATGATTTACATGTTTCTTGACTATGTAATGACCCCAGTTACAAGTCAAGTATTGAAGAACAATTGACAGGTCTTGTCTGTCTAATTACATCTCAAATTGGTTATCAATCAAAAAATATTTACTGCCATGCCATGTATTGATTAGCAACTATACTTGGCAATAGATGTATGTACTGCGTCATGTCTATCTATCCGACGATGTAAATTGACATCTAAAACTGATCAAGGTCAACCAGAGCACACACGCACTTCAACCCCCTCTCGTCTTGTTCTCTCTGCCTCCCTCCTCCACAACCATCTTGAAATTATCCTCCTCCCCAGACCCGTCTCTCCACCAGATCCGTTGGCCTCGCTGGCCGGTGAGGTGCGAGAGAGGGGGGGGGTCCCGCTACTGTTTCATAGTTGTAGGTTTCTTTCTTAGAGCGGTTGCGTCCTTAATGGATAGATCTGATTGTTACTCGATGAGGTGGAGGCACCGTCAAGCTTCTCTCATGGTCATCCTCATAATGTTCTTTGTCACAGGCTTTCTCATCGATGGCTTCTATTGGGTTCGTCCTGAATGAGCCCTTCTAATAACCCCCTTCCCTTTGAGTGATTTCCTCATAGTTTTTGGTTCTTGCCATCGCAGTGTGTCGGTGCACTAGGACAGGGGTATCTAGTGCCCCTGACTTATGCACATGCAGTGGTAGCGAAACCCATCAACACAAGTGCAAACCAAGCAAGCATTCAAGACCCAGACTCCAGCAGCAGCGACCTACAACAGGCCAAGCAATGCCGACAAGACCAGCGCAACAGCCCAGGATGGGCCCGGAGCGCGCCAAGCGCATCCCCGGTGCCCGCCGGGGACCGAGGCGCGTGCTCCTTCAGGAAGAACCGGCAAGCCATCCCCCGGCAAGCGCGAGCCGATCGGCCACCGCTCCACCGCTCCACCGCATCACAACACCAGTCACTTATCGATGCGGTGTCGAGCCCCCAGGTGGCTAAGTGGCTCTCGCTAAGCACGTGGCGGCATGCTGGAAGACAGATTATCCCCCCTTGACACCCGTCCATAGGCGTGTCAAGCTGTGGTACGATAGTTAGCTAGAGCGGTGGTAGAAGCTTGCCGGGGATGCACCCCTGCACGCCACCTAGACTGCATTTATGGCATTTTGTCCTAAGTGCCAGAGTTAGGTATGATAGCACTGTTAGCTAATTAATCATCATAAAATGCATGTTTTGCCATTGTGGTTGCCCCTTGAGCTATAAAAGGAGGCCCAAGGCAACCTAGCTCAGGATTCGGACCTTTGGACACTTGTACTCATGTAGCGGCTCTCCCCGACGGCAACCCTTGCCGGGATTGAGCGTTGCGTGTTCTTCATGTTCTTCTGATCAATCCACCAAAAGCAGGAGTAGGGTTTTACGCTTCACAGCGTCCCGATCGTCGTGCTGCCCCTTGATCTTCGCTCTTTGTGCAACATGACCTTCCCCTGCCGAACCACAAAGGGGCCTTTGGTCCCATAGGTGATCGTGTGCATCCGTGCCCCGACATCATTGGCGCGCCAGGTAGGGGGTGCATCATTTGTGCGAATCCGAGTTCGTGAGCAGCGAGTCGATCTTCATCATCACCTTCTTCATCCATGGTTCCCAAGAAGAAGTCCGGCGCGACCGTGCATCCCTCCACTTCAAAGGCTCCCTCCCATGCAGCCGAGGGGGCCATTGGCACCGCGGCAGCTGCGAGTGAGGCGGGCGTCGTGGGCGACGCGGCTGGCGCAGGCAGCGCCATCGTCGTATCCCCCGCGGCCGAGGTTGCAGCGGGGAACGCCGGAGAGGAGCAGCAGCAATAACATCCTGGCGAGGACGCCCCTGGTACCGGAGGCGGAGGAAACGACCAGTCTCCACCTCCCCGCCGCGCGGATGGCTGTGGCCGCCACAGCGGTGCTCAATCCGGAGCAAGCCGTGATCCCCCATCTGCGCCCGTCACTAGCGCGCCTACTGGGCGCACACCTCGTCCAGAACAAGACGGAGCGCCGAGCGGGGCCGCTGACCCGCGGGCTCGGCCTCCCCCACGCCAGACCGCCCTGGCGAGCGGCGCACAGTGACAGGGACATGGCGATGCCCCTCCTGGTTCTACGAGGAGCCGAGCGACGTCGCGGTCCGCCTCTTTCGCCATGCCGGACATGTCATCGGAAGCAACGGCGCGAGCCCAGCTGCTGCTAAACTTCTCGCCGGCGGCTGATAAGATGGACGAGTGGAGAGCTACCATCCAGAGTTTGATATCCTTCATAGAAGCCGACAAATCTCAGCATGCAGAGCCATCGCGACGCATGCGCACGGCAACGGCGGCCCGGGCCGGCGATCGTGTCGAGGGGGCCACACCAACGGTGCAGTCCCTCCACGACAAAAGACCTAGGAGCAGCCACAGCGAGCTTCACATGCTGACGAGCTCGACGAGGCATCTATGGCCTTGTCCAGCCCGCGCAATCTTCTGGACCAGCGGCGTGCCCTAGAAGATCGGCGAAAAGAAGACGCATGCATCACCACAGAGCGACGCCGAGAAGCACACCGTCAGTCTAACAGGCGCAACGGCCCAGGTGCTGGCGACCCCGTGCCCAGTGCTGGCAGGTACCTGCCTTATGAGGTTGGCTGCCCTGCCTTCACTCGTGAGCTGCGACAGGTCAGCTGGCCATCGGCCTGAGCTTTCAAGCCAGAGCTGACGGGGAATTACGATGGGAAACTGAACCCGGCAGAATTCCTGGGCATCTACACGATAGTCGTTCAAGCCACCGGAGGAAGAGATGAGAAGGTGCTCGCCAACTACTTCCCTTTGGCACTGAAGCCAAAGGTGAGATCATGGCTGATGCACCTGTCGGAGAACTCCATTTCATCATGGGATGACTTGTGCAACGAGTTCATTGGCGCCTTCACATGTGGCCACCAAGAGCCGGGGCATCCTAGCGACCTGCGAGTCCTTCCGCAAAAGGAGGGAGAAACTTTGCGGAAGTACATCCAGAGATTCAGTCGAGTGCACCGCAACATTCTAGAGATACACCCCACTGTTGTGATTGACGTGTTCCATTCGAACGTGCGCAACAGGAGAATGCGGGCCAAGATGAACGTTAGACTACCCAAGACCATCAATGAGCTGTACACATTGGCGGACAAGTGTGCTCGTGCTGAGGAAGGAAGGCAACGACCCGGAGAGGAGGCTGGCGTCGAAGTCGATTCAGATGATGACGACGATGCCCCTGGCCCGAAGGGGAAGAGCCTCAAGCGCAACAAGAAGCGTAAGGGAAAAGCAGTGTTGGCCGTTGAGGGCTCCGATGATCTCAGTACCGGCAAGAAGGCCAAAGCCAAGGCCCCCAGCAAGGGAGCTGCCACGTGCGCTGATTGCCGGGAGGCCGCTGCCGCTGAGAAAACTGGAAAGTCTGATGGGCCATCCTGCAAAATCCACCGTACTAAAGGCCCTGATCTCCAAGAATGCCGCCAAGTTGAGCAGCTTGTCGAGAAGCAGAAGACAGAGTACGAGAAGTGTGACAAAGAGAAAGCCAAGACAGTGCTGCCGGGAAGGGTTGTGGCTGTTGATATGTCTCCAATGTATCTATAATTTTTGATTGTTCCATGCTATTATATTATCTGTTTTGGATGTTTTATATGCATTAATATGCTATTTTATATTATTTTTGGGACTAACCTATTAATCTAGAGCCTAGTGCCAGTTTCCGTTTTTTCCTTGTTTTTGAGTATTGCAGATAAGGAATATTAAACGGAGTCCAAACGGAATAAAATCTTCGGAATGATTTTTCTTGGACCAGAAGAAAGCCAGCAGACTTGGAGATGAAGGCAGGAGAGCCGCCGTGTGGCGACAAGCCACAGGGGCGCGCCCTAGGGGGGCGCCCCCCTAGCTTGTGGCCCCACGGCAGCCCTCCTAACCCTATTCTTCGGCCTATAAATTCCCAAATATTCCCTGGATACCAAAGAGAGCCACGAAAATACTTTTCCGCCGCCGGAAGCCTCTGTTCCCGTGAGATCCAATCTTGGAGCCTTTTCCGGTAATCTGCCGGAGGGGGATTCGATAACGGAGGGCATCTACGTCAACTCCATTGCCCCTCCGATGATGCGTGAGTAGTCCACCACAGACCTTCGGGTCCATAGCTAGTAGCTAGATGGCTTCTTCTCTCTCTTTGCTCTCAATACCATGTTCTTCATGATCTTCAAGGAGATCTATCCGATGTAATACTCTTTTGCGGTGTGTTTGTCGAGATCCGATGAATTGTGGGTTTATGATCTGCTTATCTATGAATATTATTTGAATCTTCTCTGAATTCTTATATGCATGATTTCATATCTTTGCAAGTCACTTCGAGTTATTGGTTTGGTTTGGCCAACTAGATTGGTAATTCTTGCAATGGGAGAAGTGCTTAGTTTTGGGTTCAATCTTGCGGTCTCCTCACCCAGTGACAACGTAGGGGTAGCGAGGCACGTATTGTATTGTTGCCATCGAGGATAAAAAGATGGGGTTTTCATCATATTGCTTGAGTTTATCCCTCTACATCATGTCATCTTACCTAATGCGTTACTCTGTTCTTCATGAACTTAATACTCTAGATGCAGGCAGGAGTCGGTCGATGTGTGGAGTAATAGTAGTAGATGCAGAATCGTTTCGGTCTACTTGACACGGACGTGATGCCTATATGCATAATCATTGCCTTGGATATCTTAATAATTATTCGCTTTTCTATCAATTGCTCGACATTAATTTGTTCACCCACCATATTATTTTCCTTCATGAGAGAAGCCTCTAGTGAAACCTATGGCCCCCGGGTCTATTTTCCACATTATTTTCAGATCTATAAACCAAAAATACCAAAAATACTTTGCTGCAATCGTTTTACTTTTAGTTTACTTTTCGTTTTAGCAATCCTATCTATCTATCTCTATCAGATCTCATCCTTGCAAGTAACCGTGAAGGGATTGACAACCCCTTTATAGCGTTGGGTGCAAGTGTTTGATTATTTGTGTAGGTACATCTATTGGGGACTTGCTTGTATCTCCTACTGGATTGATACCTTGGTTCTCAACAACTGAGGGAAATACTTACCTACTTTGCCGCATCACCCTTTCCTCTTCAAGGGAAAACCAACGCATGCTCAAGAAGTAGTAGCGGCAGAGGAGGCTGCCGCGGCAAAGCTCCGCAGTAGAAGGAAAGGCCAGCCAGAGGCCGTGAGAAGAAAGAAGCAGAGGATATGAGTGAGGATGAGGATGACGAGGACGATTCCAGTGATCGAGAATTTCAGAACGCAACCGAAGCCATGTGTGTTGACGGGGGTGCATCCTTGCACTCCTCTCACCGACAGCTCAAGCAGTGGGCGCGCGAGGTGAACGTTGTGGAACCAGCTGCAGAGTCCAAAAGGCCACTCAAATGGTCCCGCACGCCTATCATATTTGATGAAGAGGACCATCCTGATTGCACCACTGCGGTCGGATGTTTGCCATTGTTGGTCTCCCCAACAATCCACAACCTCAAAGTCACCAAGATGTTAGTTGACGGCGGGGCGGGATTGAAATTAATCTCCCCAAAAGTGGTTGAAAGGCTGTAGATCCCTGACGGGGAGCTCAAGGCTACGGGTACATTCCAAGGAGTCAACCCCGGCAGAAGCCGACCTAAGGGAAAGATCATTTTGCCTGTGACGTTTGGCGGGGAGTTGAATTACCAGACTTAGAAAGTAGTGTTTAACGTGGTTGAGCTCCCTCTGCCTTATGATGGAATTCTCGGTCGCCCAGCCCTGGCAAAATTCGTGGCAGCATCCCACTATGCTTACAACACTTTGAAAATACCGGGCCCCATTGGAATCATCTCTATCCCATCTGACAAGAAGGATGCATTCATATGCGTGGATAAGATGTATCGGGACGCGATAGCAGTTGAGGCAGGAGAAATCCCAGCTCCCACCAAGGAATCGAAGAAAGCAAAGAAACCTAGCATGAACGCTGGCAAGGGCTCCGGGAAGCGCGCCTCTCCGGAGTGCGCTGCACCTGATGATGAACTGCCGGAGACCTCCGCTACTAAGAAATCCAAGGTCACCTATCCTGAGACGAAGAAGATCCCGGCAGGGCCGGATGGCACTGGTGGCACGTTCACCATCAGCGCCACCCTTACTGACAAATAGGAAAGCGCGCTCGTTGCCTTCCTGCGGGCGAATGTCGATGTGTTCGCTTGGCAACCATCTGACATCCCCGGTGTTCCTAGGGAGGTGATTGAGAACCACCTTGCTGTCTGCCCTCATGCCAGGCCCGTCAAGCAAAAGGTTAGGAAGCAAGCCTTGGAGCGCCAGCAGTTCATTGTCGAAGAAATCAAGAAACTTGAAGCAACTGGTTTGGTTAGAGGAGTGTTGCACCCAACTTGGCTAGCCAACCCGGTAGTGATGCGCAAGGCGAGTGGGAAATGGAGGCTCTGCATAGATTTCACTGACTTGAACAAAGCATGCCCAAAGGACCCTTTCCCCTTGCCGCGCATCAACCAGATTGTTAATTCCACTTCCGGGTGTGACTTGCTTTCCTTCTTGGATGCATAGTCCGAATACCACCAGATTTTCATGACTAAGGAAGATGAGGAAAAGACCACGTTCATAACTCCGTGCGGCACGTACTGCTTTGTACGGATGCCTTTCGGGTTAAAGAGCGCTGGTTCTACCTTTGCCAGAGCTGTGTAGATTGGATTTGGACCTCAGTTGCACAGAAACGTGGAAGCTTACATGGATGACATAGTCGTCAAGACCAAGGATGAAGCGACTCTCGTACAAGACTTGGAAGAAACTTTTGCAAGCTTGCGCAAGATCAATTTGAAACTCAACCCTGAGAAGTGTGTGTTTGGCGTCCCATCCGGCAAGCTACTTGGGTTCTTTGTATCTCAGCAAGGAATAGAAGCCAATCCCGACAAGATCAAAGCAATTGAGCAGATACAAGCGCCCAAGACCATCAAGGACATCAGAAGTTTGAGCGGATGCATTGCCGCGTTGAGTAGGTTCATCTCCAAATCCGCTGAACGCGCCCTGTCGTTCTTCAAGATTTTGAAAAAGGCTGGCCCGATAAAGTGGACCCCGGAAGCAGAGGCAGCACTGCAGGATCTGAAAACTTACCTTTCTTCTGCTCCCACCTTGGTCGCTCCTAAACCGCAAGAACCATTGCTGCTATACTTGGCGGCAATGAATCAAGTGGTTAGTGCAATGCTGGTGGCGCAGCGAGAAGTGGATGCAGGTGCAGCCACTGTGGCTGATGCCACCGGGGACAAAACCGAAGCATCCGCGGCAGGACCCAATGCAGTCCCAGGGGAACCTCAGCAAGCTAGCGAAGGCAGTTCCAAGGGAGTGACGAAGAAGAAAGTGGTGCAGCGGCCGGTGTACTTTGTCAGCTCCTTGTTGCAGGGGGCTAGGTCAAGGTACTCTGGAGTGCAAAAGCTGATCTTCGGCCTCATCATGGCCTCGAGGAAGCTGTGCCACTACTTCCAAGCCCATGAGATCACAGTTGTCACTCGCTTTTCGCTGCAGCGCATATTGAGGAACCCCAAAGCCACTGGCAGGATAATTGAGTGGGCACTTGAGCTGTCAAGTTTCGGATTGAAGGAGCACTTCCACAGTTCAGAGCAGGGCATTGGCAGAGTTCATTACAGAATGGACACCTATGCCAGATGAAGAGGTCCCAGAGACAATTCTCCCCGACAAAGAAGCACCCAAGGATTGGATCATGTACTTTGACGGTGCTTTCTTGCTCCAGGGTGCCGGAGCAGGCGTGCTCTTCGTCGCTCCCACTGGGGAGCACCTCAAGTATGTGATTCAGATGCACTTTCCCCAGGAGGAAGCCACCAACAACACCGCTGAATATGAGGGACTCCTTGCTGGACTCAAAATTGCGCTGGAGTTGGGAATCAAGAAACTAATCATCCGAGGAGATTCTCAGCTCGTGGTGAAACAAGTTAACAAAGATTATCAAAGCCCATTGATGGAAGCTTACGTGGAAGAAGTGAGGAAACTGGAGGAGCACTTTGATGGGTTGCAGGCTGAGCATGTGCCCCGTGCAGAAAATATCATCGTTGGTCACCTATCAAAGTGCGTCGTGCAGAAGCTTCCTATGGAACCAGGGACTTTTGTCCTCCGCCTCACTCAACCATCAGTATCCCCGTCAGTGATAGCCAGGAAAAGAAGAAAGCTAAACTCCAGCAAGCATCCCCCGGCAGAGCTTCCCGAAGCCGCTGGTAGAGAGGCTGCCAGGGGAAATCTCGTTTCGGTTGGTGAGCAGCTCCCTCCCGCAGAACCTCAGGCTCTTGCGATCGAGATAAGCGCTCCCACGAATGAGGAGATGCCTTTAGTCCTCGTTGTCGAGCCGCAGGCTCCAACCTGGGCACAACATATAGTTCACTTCCTCCAAACAGGAGAACTTCCCGAAGAGCAAGAAGAGGCCGAAAATGTAGCTCGTCAGTCAAGAATGTACCAGTTTGTCGACACCTTGTACAGAAGACGACCGAACGGTGTGAAATTGCGGTGTATCTGCCGGGAGGATGGACTGAAGCTGTTGGCAGAGATTCACGGAGGCGTATGTGGCTCTCACATTGGATCTAGGGCCCTTGCTGGAAAAGCCTTCCAGCAGGGTTTCTATTGGCCCACTGCCCTCCAAGATGCAACTGAGTTGGTCACCAAGTGTGAAGCCTGCCAGCTCCATTCCAAGAACATCCATCAACCAGTGCAAGCTCTCCAAATGACCCCTTTATCCTGGCCATTCTCGGTCTGGGGGCTCGATATTTTGGGCCCCTTTCCCCGCGCTGTCGGGGGCTTTGAGTTCTTGTTCGTAGCAATCGACAAGTTCACAAAGTGGCCTGAGGTAGAGCCAGTGAGGAAGGTGACCGCACAGTCAGCTGTCAATTTCATGAAAGGACTGGTGTGCCATTTTGGAGTACCCAATAGAGTGATCACCGACAATGGCACCCAGTTCACGAGCCGCGCCTTCATGCAATACATCCAAAGCCTTGGAAGCAAGGTCTCCTTCACCTCTGTTGCCCATCCAAAAAGAAACGGGAAAGTCGAGAGGATGAATGCTGAAGTGCTGTAAGGACTCAAGACAAGGGCTTTCGATAGACTGCGGAGAAGCGGCAAGCGCTGGATAGATGAGCTGCCGGTGGTTCTTTGGTCCCTCAGAATGACACCGAATCGATCTACCGGCCAAACGCCCTTCTCCCTAGTGTATAGGGCGGAACCAGTGCTCCCCACAGAACTCATATACGGGTCACCTCGAGTACTTGCCTACGATGAAGTAGAGCAAGGGCAGCTACGACATGACGATGCCATGCTCCTCGAGGAAGATTGTCTCTGGGCTGCTATGCATGCTGCACGCTACGAGCAAGCCCTGCGCTGCTATCATAGGCGCAGGGTCCACGCCCGGAGCCTTGAGGAAGGCGACCTTGTCCTTAGGCGCGTTTAGTCCGCCAAGGGTACCAACAAGTTGACGCCAAAGTGGGAAGGCCCTTACCGGGTAGCACGAGTCACCAGACCTGGCACAGTCCGTCTGGAGACCGAAGATGGCACCAAGGTGCTTAACTCATGAAATATTGAGCATCTTCGTAAGTTCTACCCGTGAGGCGCGGCTACCGGGCTCAGTCCCCAGCAGCGACCTTTTGTACAAGCTTTGCTGAAGTTGCATGTAACCCTTTGTACAAAGCGAGGCACAGACCCTGTGCAACAATAATAAAGCTAGGCACTGCATCATATCATTGCATTGCATGTTCATTATGCATTTTTATGGTTGCAATGTCATCGCCTTTTTAAGTTCTAGATATTTGCTAGAGTACTTGTTGAGCCTATAATCCTTGTTGCCGCATTCTCTCTTCAAGGGATAGAGGCCTCTTGCCCTACGTGTTTGATCACCAGGAAAACATAGAAGGAGGGCAAAGGAACAAGGACGGCGGCCAAGCGTACTCCAGAAAGGGATACTGGCTAAAAAGATAAGTCTAATCGCATATCCAATGTTTCATGTTGTTTGCTCCCTTAAAGGAAACCCTTGCTCTCTTTTCGGATGTGTTCGGTGGAGTCCCCCACGTGGTGAAAACCCTTGTCGGGACGAGCCGTTCCCCAGCTCCTGATACTTATCAGCTCTAGGGGGCCATGCCGATACCGACAAGGAGCCCTGCCGGGGAACAACGCCAACCTGCTGCCGGGGGCTCGCTCCCCTTTTGGCGCTCGTTCTTAGTAGTGACCCGGCAAGCGGTTCCGTGCGGCAAGGAAAAACATACTGACACGGTAGAAACGAAGGGAGAAAAGGATGGTACTCAGGGAAGAGAAATAGCATTCATTCATTCATTTGTTGATACAAAATGGATCAAGATACATTGGAGAACTCTACCGCGATGAATAACGAACCGCAGCTGCGACCACCCGCACGCGACCGGTGGCCGTACGGACGATTTTTCTCCATCACCCTGAAGAAGGAGCACAGGGACTGTCGTGCACCATGGCGCTGCATTTCCATTATGGACTCCAGTGTGGTGTTGACCGTGCTGCGCTCCGTCAAGACTGAAGCAACGGGCGACGCAATGGCAGGTGTGCCGCCACCGCTGTCCCTAGCGCGACCGCCGTGCCGCCCGCTCCCCCATCCGAGACTCGTCCGGCCGGCTCTCAGCCCAAGGCCGTCGATCCGGAGCGAGAGCTGAGCATGGACAAAAGGAGAAGACCTTGCAATAACAAGCACGTTCGCCAGACCCTTCCCCCTGACCATCAGGAGGGAAGGGGTGACCCGAACAAGAAGAGAAGGACAAGTAACGCGGACTTGGGAATAAGGAGGCGATGGAAATGGATGAGCATCGCCGCCGCGACCCCCTAATTTATATGGGAGGGCACGGGGGCTGGCTCTCCTCCGCTCCAGAGCGGCCGCCCATCTCCAGCAATCCCACTACCCACGAACTCACGGGTGAACAGGTAACCGCCCCATTGCTCCAATCCATGGCGCTGCAGTTTCTGCCACGCCCAGGCCTTTAAGTCACGCGCACCAACCGCAAGCTCCCCGCAATGCATGAGGCGCGCGTGGCGGAAACGGTCTGAGGTAGTGGGTCAGTGCTGACTAGTAAATTGGCGTTTACTCCCCCACATTGCGCACCTGTGCATAAATTTTGGGCCTGACCCAACGGCGCCGGGCAAGCGCGTGTGGGCCAGACCCGGGGGCTCCTATCGGTGCACTAGGACAGGGGTATCTAGTGCCCCTGACTTATGCACAGGCAATGGTAGCGAAACCCATCAACACAAGTGCAAACCAAGCAAGCATTCAAGACCCAGACTCCGGCAACAGAGACCTACAACAAGCCAAGAAATGCCGGCAAGACCAGCGCAACAGCCCAGGACGGGCCGGAAGTGCGCCAAGCGCATCCCCGGTGCCCGCCGGGGACCGAGGCGCGTGCTCCTTCAGGAAGACCCGGCAAGCCATCCCCCGACAAGCGCGAGCCGATCGGCCACCGCTCCACCGCTCCACCACATCACAACGCTAGTCACTTATCGATGCGGTGTCGAGCCCCCAGGTGGCTAAGTAGCTCTCGCTAAGCACGTGGCGGCACGCTGGAAGACAGATTATCCCCCCTTGACACCCGTCCATAGGCGTGTCAAGCTGTGGTGCGATAGTTAGCTAGAGCGGTGGTAGAAGCTTGCCGGGGATGCACTTCCGCACGCCACCTAGACTGCATTTATGGCATTTTGTCCTAAGTGCCAGAGTTAGGTATGATAGCTCTTAGTTGTCTAATCATCAGACAATGCCTGTTTTGCCATTGTGGTTGCCCCTTGAGCTATAAAAGGAGGCCCAAGGCAACCTAGCTCAGGATTCGGACCTTTGGACACTTGTACTCACGTAGCGGCTCTCCCTGACGGCAACCCTTGCCGGGATTGAGCGCTACGTGTTCTTCGTGTTCCTCTGATCAATCCACCAAAAGCAGGAGTAGGGTTTTACGCTTCACAGCGACCCGAACCTGGGTAAAACACCAGTGTCCCGATCGTCGTGCTGCCCCACGATCTCCGCTCTTTGTGCAACGTGACCTTCCTCTACCAAACCACAAAGGGGCCTCTGGTCCCATAGGTGATCGTGTGCATCCGTGCCCTGACACAGTGGTGCCAAGCTGTCGGCAAAGGTTGTGTCTAGGATCTCACTGGATCGTTACCCTTACACTATCCCTTAATCACCTGCCATTTTATCCCCATGCAATATCTGGAGACACATAAAACCCTTTCCAGAGATCTCATGCTTTAGTTTTGATCTCCTGGAAATAGAAGCATGCTCCTTTCGAATTGGTACATGCTCTTTCCTCTCATCTTAGTTGGATAAATATTGGACGTTTTCATAATAAAACTTGTTGTCGGGCTGCCCTACTTCCCTCTCATCTCATCTCAACAACTCTACATAGCCCACGTAAGCCTACCCTAACCCCCTCCACCTCAGAGCCATCCGATTGCGTTCGGAGGGCTCCAAAAAATACTCCAAAAAACTTCAACCCTAGCCATCCTTGCCTATTTAAGCAACTGCTACCAAGCCTAATTCTCATAGGTCAAATGTCTCCTCCAAGTTTGCTTTCAAATTCTTTCATCTTGGTTCAACCTTTCTATTCTTCATTGCTCCCGGGTGTCTCAATTTTTTTGGTCATGTTCCTCGTCATCATTCACAGCATTTGAAGACCGAAGAAGAGTTTTCCAATAAATCATATATGTTCTCTTAAGGATTTGTGGTGCTAGCTTCATGCCATCTTCTCACTTGTTTCGAGTCGTTATAAATTCCTTTCATGACCGTCCCAAATCCTGTCATGAGTTGTTTCCATTTTTGATTCTCTAAAGGCCATCATTTCAGAAGAGTTATTCTTTCTGAGTTTCCAGCTTTCATTCTCCAATTATTCTAAATTGATGTCTCTTCATTCATCTCCAAATTCTTACCGGTGCATCGTTCAAGTATTCTCTAGTAATCTTTTGATCTCTTCGTTCTCTTGTATCTAAATTTGCTCCAGTATCTTTCTTTCATTTTCTAATTCTTCCTTGTGATTTGTTCTCTTTTGTTTGTTTGTTTTGAATTCTTACAATGGTTCATTCGAGATTCCTCTTCCTTTTTATTGTATCAATTCAGTTTTTCTTTTCAAAATCCTACCGGTGGTCCGTTGAGTTCCTGCTATATCTTTCCTCAATCCTTTTGAACGAGAGTAAGTAATATGCCAAATCCAATCCTTGTCATCAACTTAATTTGATGAAGGATAGACATATAATAATTCTTATCCTTGTTTCCTCAAGGTGATTCAATTATTTCTTTTGGAGTTTGTTCATGATGAATGAATTCGCAATTCCAAGTGATTTCATCTTCTCTTTTCTGGGGTTCCATGTTTTATCGATTATATAATCACGGAGCTTCTTCTCTTTTCTTTATCGGTGTTCGAAGGAAATCATCACAAGGTTTCATCTTGTTCTTTTCAACCTTCACTTCTTTCCTACCATTTCTTTCATTTCGAAGGTTCTTCATGGTGGTTCGTGAAGGATTTATTTCATTCTCGAAGTGCCCTTTGAGATTCTTCTCAAAGTTAAGATCCACCAAGATATACTCGGAAATAAACATGGTGTTCAACACATGTTTTGTTTTGAGGAGTTCAAGCATGTTTCATCTTCCATTCCGGTGTGCAATTCCTTTCTACCTTGTCTTTCGAGCTAGTCTTCTGTCATTCTTGACAAATTTCCCTTCGTGTTTCATGATTCACAAGTTGTCAGGAATGAGATATTAAACCCACCATTTTCTATTCGTTCAGGAGATCCTTTCAACCCATCAATCTCTTCGTTGGAGTTATCTTTGGTTAAATTTCACCTAAAGCCATTCCTAAGGAATGTTGCTATTGTGGTGCGTATGTATGATCCAGGTTTTCTCTTTATCCTCTCGGTGAAAGAAGTTTTGCATCTCTCAGGCATCATATTTTCCGCAAATGGCAGGCTTTAAACTCAAAATTTTGAAATGTTTCCATAAGGCCGTTTGAAGCATATCTGTTGCTTGTTGATTCTTTCAACAATTCCCTTCAAGTCTTCTTTGCAAGGATGTTCTTTCAAGTTACGTTGCATTAGAATATGTTGGTTTCTCCTCTGCTCTTTTCGTCCCAAGTATCTAAATTCAATTATTTTTCTAAGGAAGCATTGTGTTGTTGATCTTTTCCAAGTTCCCTCCATGTTGCAAACCTCATGTTCTGCCTATCATTTCTCTTTTAATCGGAGTCTCACCCAAGTGCTTTTCAAGTTCATTTTCTATGCCTTTCTTCTCTTCAACTGGAGTGGTTTCAAATTCTTTCTCGTCCTTGATGCCATTCGTTATCTCTTTGCAACCTCTAGGATTTGGTCTCACTCATTTGTCACTGAAGCAACTTTGTTTTACCTCTTTGTCTTCCTCTTCCTCTTCTTATTCCTAGATATCGGGGCGAGATCTTTTGTAAGTGGGGGAGAGTTGTGGCAGCACAAGACCGACGCATCAGATGCTTTCCGCTATATTGGCGGTAGATGCATAAATTATTTGGTTGTGGCATTCATCATCGCATCATTCGGATTGCATTGGCACTCCATTGCTGTCACTTTTTCAAAACATGCATCTTTCTGTAGTTGCCGCTTCTCTTCGTTGACCGTTCCGAGTCCAACCACACACATGTATGCGCCCGCCGCATCATTAAATAATTATTTTTGAAGTAGGATTAAAACGTTCTCAGAATGGGTTGAAAGTTGATGTGAGGTCTTAATATTATGTAGGTAGACCGCCTACCAAATTTCATCACATTCACAAGTGGTTTGGTAACCCCAACCGTTAAACTATAGTGACACTGTAGCTGGATAAATATGAGATGTTTTCGTAATAAAAATTGTTGTCGGGTTGCCCGACTTCCCTTTCATCTCAGCCCAACAACTCTACATAGCCCAGCTAAGCCTATCCTAACCCCTCCTACGCTCCGGAGCCGTCCAATTGCGATCGGAGGGCTCCAAAAAACCTCCAAACCCTCAACCCTAGCCATCCCTGCCTATTTAAGCAACCCCTGCCCTGCCTAATTTGGAACCCTACCCCCTCTGCCTCATTTTCTATGCGCAGCCTCTCCACCGCCACCACTTGTCCGCCTTCTCCAACCTCCAGCCACGGTGGCCCTGCGAGCACATCATGGGTCCGCTTGAGCCCATCCGGGCCCGAGCCAGCCCACGCACCGCCGCCGCTAGCTCCCCTCGCGCCGCCACCTGCTCGCCCTCGCGCCGGATCTCCCGTCGACCGGCGAGTTGCTGGAGACTGCTACAGGATGAGGCCGACCGTGCCGCCCCCTCTCCTTTCCCCTCCAGCTCTCTCTCCCTTTCCCCTCTAACCCTCTCTCTCTGCTGCCGCCATGGACAGGCGCCACGGTTGCTGCCCGAGCTTGGAGCTCGCGCCACCACCTCGCCTCGCCACCGCCTCCAGCAAGATCTGGTGCCCAAGGACCCTCCCGTGGATGGATCCAGCCTAATCCGCCCGCCTGCACCGCTGTTCTGCTGGCCGTCGACCCCGCCGCCGTGCCGAACCCTCGTCATGGCCTCTTCTTCGTTTGCCGGTACACCGTCGTCCCGGGATCTGCCAAGCCCTCCTAGAAAATGGCATCTGGAACCTCCGTCCCAGTTTTCCCGCGAGGTCAAATTTTTTCCTGTGTCCTTAGTTTTTTCACATCATATTGCATTTTGTGATAATAGTAACTTTGTGCATGTTTGTCCGATGGAAATGATCTTTATATGAGAAGTGATCTACTCTCGGTGTACTTCATGATGGTTGCATTTGCATCCATGATAGGATTCATCTGCATGTTGGAATCTCTACTGCAAAAGTGCATCATGTCGTAATCTGAATCAAACTTTTAAAACATTCAAACTTCTGTTGATGATTGCCACCAATCTATTACTCATATGCATATGATTCCTTCATGTGTTTTGCAATATGCAATGTTTAATTTCCTTCCATGCCCATTGATGCCATGTCAAGCTTCTGTAGCATGTCTATTTCTTGCTCTTAAGTGGCTACCATGATATAAATACATTCCTGTTAACAGAAAGTTCCATTTTATAAAAATCATAGTAACTAATAAATGCATCCTATGAATTTGTGCCTATGAAGTAAAATGAACAATGAAATGTCTAATGCATGTAAATATATTTTTCGTAAATATTAAAATTGGTTTACTTACTGTTTAGCGCATCCTAATTCAGTATCATAATTTTACTATTTTGTAAATCCCAGATTTTACGGAAGTCCCTAAAACTTAGCAAAACATTGCATTTTGCATAAATAATGTTAAATTAACCTTGATGTCTATGAATCTGAACCTTATATGAAAACTGTAGCATGTTAGACCTACTGTAAATGCATATCCTTTTCATACATTTTAGCATCATGCATATTGATGTTCCCTTGCTCCCAAGTAGGCATCTTGTTGTTTTGGCAGATTATAACTAAAACTTGTGTTGATTGTAATTGTTGAACCGTGACTCCGATTTGATCATGTCATACATGATACTTTCTTAGGTTTCCATGTTGTCTCGTAATTTCCTGCCGCAACCGTGATTAAAATGTTTGTGATTGTTGTTTACATGCATTTTAAATTAATGGCATGCTAAACTTTTGTTGTGCATATCTTTTAAACCGTAGCTCCGAATTAAATAAATTATCTATGTAACTTGACTAGAAAAATGTGTGAGATAACATGGTGCGCTTACTTTGCAAGTTTAACAACAGTAAAATATGGTTTAGGGCATGAAAGTACCAAATTCGAAATTTGCATATGCGGATCTCCGGAATTGTGATGTGTTGTTTTGGGCCTCATTTAAACTTACCTAGATAGGTAGTTCATTTATGCTTCACCTCTTGCCATGATAAACAACATTTAATCCTGTCATGTACATAAACATGAGTGAATTAAATAAAATGATTGTGGAGTTTCGTCAATATGCAATAATGTGCGGAATTTGGTTGTTGCATCTTGCCATGACTTATTAAACCGGACATGCATCATACTTCGTTGTGTATCATGTCATGATTATGCTTGTGCATTTACCATGTCGTTTGCTTCTTTATGGTTGTACTTCTTCTTGATAGTTCCAGTTATGTTTTGGAGTGTGAGGATTTGTTCGATTATGCTTGTTCGATTACTTCAAAGATTCTATCTTATTCCAAGCGGGCTTCCACGCAAGTTGGCCATTACCTTGGATATCACTACTATATTTGCTTGCTAGTTGTCTCGATGCTATCGCTATGTTTCGCTACCTATCACTTGTTTGTCAGCCTCCCAAATTGCCATGATACAGCCTCTAACCTCCATCATCCTAGCAAATCGTTGTTTTACTATGTTACCGCTTTGCTCAGCCCCTCTTATAGTGTTGCTAGTTGCAAGTTGTTCCATGTTGGGACATGGATATCTTGGGATATCACAATATCTCTTATTTTATTAATGCATCTATATACTTGGTAATGTGTGGAAGGCTCGGCCTTTTGCCTGGTGCTTTGTTCCATTCATGCCGCCCTAGCTTCCATAATACCGGTGTTATGTTCCTTGATGAGTGCTCCTAACATATTTGGGGTTTTATGGGACCCCCTAAATAATTCGTCTATGAATAAAACCCTTCCAACAAGGCCCAACTTTGGTTTTAACTCTACTTAATAACAACTAAAACTTGCGTAGAGACTTTCCGGACACCGTGGATAATTAATCAACACACCCGGCAAGTGCTCCTCATGAGTATTGGCCCACCCACCTAGCAGTCGATGGTGCCGCCTCAGGGATACTTGAGGTCTTTTGGCTATTGTCCACTTTACATAGACAGTTGTGTCCTTAGAAAGAGGTATGCGTGGCTCTTATCGAGGTGTCAACACACCGGGTGGTTTTGCTGGATTTCTTTTTCCTTATTCGAAAGTCTTGGCACTGGGATCCGAGGATACTTCGGGCTATCTCGAGGTTGAGGTCTTCAACGCATCTTGTGGTAATTTATGATGGACGAGTTAGAGCACCACTGTAGGGTTAAATCTTTCGGAAAGTCGTGCCCGCGGTTATTGGCGAGTTGGAAAATTTATAATATCTGGTTGTAGAGAATTTGACACTAAACTCAATTAAAATATACAAACCACGTGCTTAACAATGATCTTCTCTTTTCGAGGGAGTTCGCAAAGAGAACACGGTGGAGTTATGTATGACTCGTAACTAGCTGTTTAGGATCACTTCTTGATCATATTAATTTGCGACCGTATATGCATAGTTTACTCTTCGTATTCTTGTACTCGTAAGTTAGCCACATACAAATGCTTAGTGCTTGCTGCTACCTCACCTCTTAACCATTCCATACCCTTTAAACTTTGCTAGTTTTGGTACTCATTGTAATGAGATTGTTGAGTCCCATAAAGGCTCACAAATTACTATAACAACATATGCGGGTACACTAAAGCGATGCTTTGACGTGAGAGCGATCTATGATTTCTATTTGGAGTTATTCTTCTTCTTCGATGATCATAGGATGGGTTCCCGGTTGGCAGCTTGGGATTAGTAGGGTGGACGTCGTTCTTCTTTCATTTGATTTCATCCGTAGTCTGAGCCTGCTCTTTTGTATGACGATTGCTCTGTATTGATGTGTTCATGATGTAGCTTGGGGCGAGTGTAAGCCTTTATCTTGTATTCTCATCTATTCAGTACATGGTATGCTGTAATGATATCCACCTTGCAAAACGTCTCTGATATGCGCTTCTATCCCTGGCGGGACTTCTATGTTCCTCGAGGATAAGACCACATATTGGGTGTTACAATAGTTATGCAGGGCGTACCGTGCAACGAGCGCGATTAAGGGTGGGCCCTAGCAGGCAGCGGAAGCAAGCTTCATGTCCTTCATGATCGGTATGGTGCAGTGCCGCGTTGTGTTCATCGCCAACACCCAACAGAAGATAGAGAGGGATGGGGCTATAAAAGTCAATGGAAAAGGTGAGAGACAAAGGTATATTTCTATGAATTTTAACAACTTGTATTATTCAATTGTAGTTAGTAGTGATTGTTTTGTAGATTCATGAATACGAATATGGATGACATCTTTGGTTCATATTTGAAATGATGTAGTGTAGCCATTGTTTGGTTGGAATATAGTGCACAAAAGTATATGACTTATTGATTATGTTGATATATTTTTAAGCATGGCTGATGGGATGATAAATTTGGTCATGTTGTCTTCTCCAAATTGGTTTTTGGTTGTTGAAGAAGTTGTTTAGGTATGTGATGGATTATGTTATATGTATCCAGTTTGCTTTATATTTTGTTCATGTAAACATACATGCATCTAAAATTGCAATTGTTTCATTCTAGGAAATGTTTTTGGTTACAGATGGGGGAACACATTTGATCAACTCGAGAAATGATGGTTGGGATCCACTCTTTGAAGATGTCAAAGCCTTTTGCACCAAAAATGACATTCCAATACTAATATGGATGCCATCTTTATAAAATGGGGGAAATCAAGAAAAGATGGGACAAACAATGTCACTATTGATCATTTTTCCCATATGGACACCATCTATGCTGCTATAGACTCCGTCGCCACAAAGTTTGATAATCATTTTAATGAGGTACCTTCAGAGCTGCTCCAGAACTTCTCTTTTCTTGACCCTAGAGACTCATTTTCTAGGTTCATGTGAAAAAGGTTGAGACTCACCGAGATTTATCAAGAGTATTTCTCTTAGTATGAACATGAACAAATAGATGATAACCTTGAGCTATTCATTATTCATATGAGAAGAAAAGAAAACTGTTCATGATATTGCAAGGTTGGCTAAAAATATAGTTGAACTAGAACGATACATCATGTTTCCTATGATTTATCGCCTCATTGAGTTGGCATTGCTGGTACCAGTAGTGACGGCAACAATTGAAAGAGCCTTCTCAGCAACGAAAATCATTAAGACCGAGTGGCGCAACATGATGTTCGGTGGTTGGCTTAACTATTTGATGGTGTGTTACATTGAGCGAGGAGGGATATTCAAAAGTCTTCATCGTGGTAAAATTAAGAAAGATTTTCAGAAAGATGGTAAGGCATTACCATTGCCTAGGTCTTCTAGACATCATTGTAAGTTTCATTATCTGTATGTTTCAGATTATTGAGTAAAATTTCTCGCTGTGTTGCGTTAGTGGGATTTGATATGCCTCGTCGTAAATATTTTAGGCTATGTTATGCACATGCTTGAGATTTATCATATTTAGTGATAACTGATAAAAAGGATGATTTATATGCACATTTATGGTTATAAGCAAAATCTGACCCTAGGGTTTGATATTTTTAATAGATAGATACATATATATTTTTTAGTTGTTTGGATTTACATCTTTGAGGTTAGCTTTAGTTGTTTTTTTAGCAAAAGCTATAGTTGTTAAAACTTATAAGAATAACATCCCAAATCCAGGGTAAGTATTTTGGTATTGATTAACTATACATGGGCCGAAAATGTTCAATGGTGGTCAAATGTGACGATGACCCGTCAAAGAAAATCTATTTTCTTTTGACAAAAAAATCTATTGACGATGTAGCAGTAATTTGATAGCTAAAAAATGACCCAGGTCAAACAAAAAACGGTCGGGTTTCCATGGTGCCTGTCTTGATTTTATGATCATCTATCCATGCATGTTGTCACGATCCAATATTAATTTATCGCTAGGATCTTTGGAGATTTTCCCTTTTCTATAGTCACTACTAATTACAGGGACTAATAATATCTATCCTTAGAGTCGCCCTTGCTCTTTTGATTCTCTAACCTAACAGACTTCGTTTTACATCCTATCCTTACGAGTTTTCCTCGCCTTCGTTGATCCTAACTAGTAAACCCTAGACTTAGATACTACTCCCTCTGTTCCAAAATATAAGTCTTTTTAGAGATTCCACTACGAACTATATACAGAGTAAAACGAGTGAATCCATACTCTAAAGTATATATATGTCTATATACATCCGTATCTAGTCCGTAGTAGAATCTCTAAAAAAGACTAATATTTAGGGATGGAGAGAGTAGTGGGTAATGGACGTCAATTACCCCAACGGCTTCGTAAAGAAGGTGATGCAGGCGGCCATGGCGCTGGCGGTGGAAGGGGTGAAGTACAAGGAGTGCGGTAGGAATCATGCGCTGGCTAGCAGTGGGCACGTCATGGACGGATGTGGGGAGTGGATGCCGTTGGGGGACCTCAGCCCCACCGACGCCTCGTCATACAAGTGCGCGGCATGCGGCTGCCACCGCTGCTTCCACCACAAGCTGATGACAGAGTGGTCGCCGCCGCTGCCGCCCATGGCGGCGACCGTGCTCCATGGCCTGCCACAACGCATGAAGGTGGAGACACCGTAGGACTGGCTCCCAGGCGCCGACTCTGACACCGACTCGGATGAAACAGAGTATGACTCGGAAGCCACGGAGTACGACGACGAGCGCTCAGTCTCCTCACCGATCAGCCGCCACCTGCGTACCATCCAGTGCCGATGGCGCAGCAGCCTCCCGCGTACATCTCTTCTGCGCAACACAGCTGCTCGCCGGAGGCACTTGAAATCCATAGGTTCCCCGCCTAGCTCTCGCCGGCAACGGCACCACCGCCCCATGGGGTTATGTCGGCGAGAAAGCGGTCCCGCACCACGTTCACCGCCTGCTAGAAGATGCGCATGCAGGAGCTGTCGGAGCACCTGGGGTGGCGCCTGCAGAAGCGCGATAAGGACATCGTCGAAGCGATGTCCCAAGACATCGGTGTCAGTAGGAACATCTTCAGAAACTGGATGCACAACAAGAAGCGCAAGTAACCCAGCGGCCACAGCGCCTCCGCTGCAGCCTCCTCCGCCGTTGGACCATCTAGTCTCCTCCCACCACCGTCACACCATCAGTGTTAGAATAAATCTTTTTCATGCGTCTAGTTTCTCGGCCATGGCAACATTCTGCTGCCATGGAAGCATTTATCCGTTCCGCTGTTGTGGGAAGGTTTTTCGGCTGCCATGACAAGCCTTTTTTATGTTAGCGTTTTTTGTTGTTAGCTTAATTACTGTGAGAGATTTTTGTGGCGCACTCGATCCGTTTGTGGGATGTCACGAACCTTTCGGGGTCACGGGCGTTGCACGTTTCCCTTGTACCAGAATAAAAAGTGGTGAAAGAAATGAGAAAAGTCGTTATAGCACGTGGTGCAAAAAACTCTGACTGTCTCTTTGTTCTTTGTGTTCATCGAGCGAGTGTGAGTTGTTTGTTTGTGAGAGGAGATTGCCAACAATTGGCATCAGAGTCTTGTTGTGTGATCGGAGACGACCACACAACCCCCCTCGGCACCACCGCGAGCTAAGATCACCAGTGACAACGAAGAGCCGGGGCGGATCATGGAGACTTCGGGTGGTACGCAAGGGCGGGCAGGCACGCCCTGGCTCATGCCCACATGTACCAACTACAAAAATTGTGCCCTCCTAATATGAAGGTGATGCACGAGGGCCGCTGGGGGGCGATCGAGATCGGCACCACTGTATGAAGTGAAGACAGGCTAGCCCTTGATGCGGTCCTTCATGGTGTTCCCCTCGAAATGATGACGACACTCACCACCAAGCCCACGACCAGGACACCTTGGACGCTGAGTGGCACACTTCTACGAGGCCACGCCTGCAATGCTGTCAAACCATTACAACGACATCCAGTTCACCGACTGCGAGATGGTGTATGATTTGGACATGCGCATCACAGGCATGGTGGTACAGCTCAATGAGGCGACCCGAGAGAAGCGTGTTGTACGTAGGTTCCTATCCGCTGTTCCTCAGAAATACTCGTAGATTGCCATGTTAATCGAGATGCCTGCCGACCTCAACACACTCACTATCGAGGAGTTGACGGGATGCCTGAAGGCGACTGCGGAGCGGTCAAACTAAGCCAGATCGACAACATCATGGGGTGGCTATTCCTTGATACATCTCAAATGTATTTCTCCTCGGTCGCCTCATTGAGCTTTACCACCATGACCGTGATGCACATGGCAAAGTCATACATGATATCACAGTCGGTGAACTGGATGTCTCTGTAATGCTTTGACAGTGTCGCGATCGTGGCCTCGTAAACGTGTGCCACCCGGTGTCCAAGGTGTCCTTGGTCATGGGCTTGGTGGTGAGTGTCGTCATCATTTCGAGTGGAACACCATGGAGGGCCACCTCAGGGGCTATCCTGTCTTCACTCCGGATGATGGTGCCGATCTCGATCGCCTTCCAGCAGCCCTCGGGCATCACCTGCATATAAGGAGGGCCCAATGTTTGTATTTGGTACAGGTGGGAATGGGCTAGGGCGTGCCTCCCCTCCCTCGTGCACCACCCGAGTCTCCACGATCTGCCATGGCTATTCGACGTCACTGGTGATCTTAGCCCGCGGTGTTGCTGAGGGGGGGTTGTGTGGTCAACTCCCATCACGCAACCAATTGTTGGCAATATCCACTCACAAACAAACAACTCACACTCGCTCGATGAAAACAAATAACAAAGAGAGACCACGTGCAATTAAGACTTTTCTCATTTGTTTCACCTCCTTTCATTCTAGTACAAGGGAAACATGCAATGCCCATGACCCTGACACGTTCCTGACATCCCACGAACGGATCGAGCGTGCCACAAAAATCACTCAAAGTAGTTGAGCCTAACATCAAAAAACGCTAACATAAAAAGGCTTGTCATTTCAGCCGGAAAACGTCCCATGGCAGCAGAACGGATAAATGCTTCCATGGAAGCCGAATGTTGCCATGGCAGAGAAACTAGACGCATGGAAAAGATTTATTCTAACACTGGTGGTGTGACGGTGGTGGGATGAGACGGGATGGTCCGACAACGGAGTTGGCTGCAGCAGAGGCATTGTGGCCGCTGGGTTACTTGCGCTTCTTGTTGTGCATCTAGCTCCTGAAGACGTTCCTACTGATGCCGATGTCGTGGAACCTCGCTTCGATGATGTCCTTGTCGTGCTTCTGTAGGCGCCACCCCAGGTGCTCCGACAGCTCCTGCTTGTGCATCTTCTGGTCGACACTGAACGTGGTGTGGGACCGATTCCTCACCAACACAACCCCATGGGATGATGGCGCCATCACCGGCGAGAGCTAGGCAGGGAGCCTCTGGATCTGCAGTGCCCCTGGCAGGCGGCTGTGTCGTGCAGAAGAGATGTACACAAGCGGCTGTTGCGCCATCGGTGTCGGATGGTACGCGGGTGGAGGCTGAACTGGTGGGGAGACGGAGCGCTCGTCGTTGTACTCTGTGGCATCTGATTCATACTTTGTGCCATCCGAGTCCGTGTCAGAGTTTGCACCTGGGAGCCAGTCCTCCGGTGTCTCCTCCTCCCTGCGCTGTGGCAGACCATGGAGCATGATCGCTGCCATGGGCGACAGCGGTGACGGCCTCTGCGTCATCACATTATGGTGGAAGCTGCGGTGGTAGCCGCAGGCCGCACAATTGTGTGACGACACGTCGGCGGGGTTGAAGTCCCCCCAACGACATCCACTCCCCGTAGCCGTCCACAATGTGCCCACCACTAGACATCGCGTGGTTCTTGACACACTCCTTGTACTTCACCCCTTCCACCGCCGACGCCTTGGCCCCCCGCCTCACCTTATTGACGAAGCTGTTGGGGTACTTGAAGCCCATGGCCTCAGCTTTACAAAGATTACCCACTAGTGTCTAAGGCTTGGATTTACTAGTTAGGATCAACGAAGCCGAGGAAAGCTCATAAGGATTTATAGGATGTGAAACGAAGTCTGTGAGGTTAGAGTATAAAAAGAGCGATGGTGACTCTAAAGACAGATATAATTAATCCCTGTAATTAGTAGTGACTAAAGAAAATAGAATTTTTCCAAAGATCGTAGCGACAAATTAATATTGGATCATGACAATATGCATGGACCGTTGATCATAAAATCAGGACATGCACCATGGAAACCCGGCCGTTTTTATTTAACCTGAGTCATTTTTTAGTTGTCAAATTACCGCTGCATCGTTAAAAAAAATTGTCAAAAGAAATAGATTTTTTTAGGGGTCATCGTCAGATAGATGGACAAGATGCGTGTAGACCACCATTGTACATTTTTGCCCCATGTATAGCTGTTAATCTATGCCAAACTAATTACCCTGGATTTGGGGTGTTATTCTTATAAAATTTACCAACTATAGATTTTGCTAAAAAAACAACTATAGCTAACCTCAAAGATGTAAATCCAAACAACTAAATATCCCAAATGATAATGTCCACACGTGTGGCATGTTTGCACTTCGCCCACACACGTCGATCCACGTTGATTGTTTTTGCACGAATCTTGACAATGTTTGATGATTTTTGTGTGCCACGTAGGCATCATCGTGTGTGTGTGTGTGTGTGGGTGTGGGTGTTTCACAGTTCGCTTGGACGCCCGTTTGCACACACGCAGCATGCGGTTGCCACCCCCGATGTGCGGTGGAACTTGCGTCGCGCCCGCACGCCCCGCACAATCGCCTCACCGACATATTTCACGGAAGGGCGGCAGTTTTCCCCACCCCACCCGTCTCCTCTTCCCACCCCCTCCATCCCCTTTTGCATTCGACAGCAGAGAACAATTCCTGTACGAAGCAGCGGCGATTCCGCGCCGTAGTAGAGGAGAGGCGGCGGCGGAAGTATCGCGGGGACTCGTGGCCGTCGCTGGAGCTCAAGCAACCGGAGCATCGTCGCCGGAGCCTTCACCGCATAGAGGTAAGGTGCTTTGATTGATCTCAATCTGCCTCCCCTCCCCTCATTTCCTCTGCTTCGACTCCATTGAGATTCGAGTGGATTTGAGGGAGCTCGAGTGCGCCCCATCGGCGGGGAGTCGCCGGTGTGCCATTAGGCTAGCATTAGCAAGCGTCGTTGTCGCAGCGATGGAAGTCATGCCGGCGAGAGTCGCACATTTCGTGCGATTCAGTCTATGTTTTCAGAGATTATATCTCTTCAAGCCTAGATTGCAGTGATTTGTCGTAGTTCATGTTGTCGATTTTTGTTCATTTGATGGTCTCGTAGGTAGTTGTTCGCTGTTTTAGGGGTTGTGTTTGATTGAAATCCGGGTCTGAGAGGATGGGAAGAACCTGTGACGCCCGAATAGTTAAGCTACAGTAATCCCACGCTAATGGTGCCATGTCATCACTGTTACTGTTGCTAAATCTCGCTTCGTTTAAAATCCATATCAAATTCAAAATTTAATCAAAGTCAAATTTCAAATTTCTCAAACATGAAAACAAAAATGTTCTAAATGTGTAAAATAATGTATAGGAAATATTGGTGAAGAATTCACATTTTTATAAAATAATTAAATCCACTAAAATGATTTAAATTGCAGCAAAAACAATTAATTAAATGCCTTTTCAAATTTATAAAATATCAAACTATTTTTCTTCTGCCCAAAACTTAATGGGGCAGTAGTCTATTTATTCACACTAAATTAGGGACTACTTTTATAATTTATAAAACTAAACTAAAAGTGAAACTAAAATAAAATAAAACAGAAAAGAAAATAAGAAAAAGGGAAAAAAGGCCCGTGCTGACTGGGCCCAAGTCACTCGCACGGCCCAGCCCACTCCCCACCGTCTCCCACCTCCCCACCTGCTACTCCTCCCCGTGTCACCTCTAGGCGCCATCGCCGTCGCCAGAACCGCGCGATGGGCGGCACCGAGGCCATAGGAGCTCGCCAGGAGGGGATAGGATCGCCCTCGGCCTCGCCTCGAACCCTAGCACCTCGCCATTCTCCTTCCCCCTCGTCTCTCTCGCTCAGATCCACCCCGCCCGAGCGCCGTCGCCGCCGTTCACCGCGCTCCACCGCGGCCACCGACGCCCGTTCCTCTCTCCGTGGTGTCCAGAAGGTCCGCCGGCGACCGCCTCTTCGCCTGGTGCAGGCCGTTGGCGCTGAGAGCACCGGCGTCGAGCTCGTTGCCGTCGTCTTCATCCTCGGGCACCGAAGATCACCGCCACCGCCCCGTCGCCACCTGCGCTCCTAAGCCACCACCGGGCCTTCGTGCGCCTTCACGGTGAGCAGTCGCTGCTTTCCCCTCTCTCTCCCATGTGTTTGCGCCACCGTAGTCGCCGTTACCTCGCCGCCCGAAAGCACCGCCGCCGTGGAGCTCGCCGCCGTTGCGATGGCCACTGACATGGGCATCTGAGTGCGGGAACGCGCTCAGTGCCACCCCGCGGTTCCAACGCGACTAACCTCGCAGCTCACCGTGCCCTACGGCGACGGATCCGAGCTCTCCGGAAACACCTCGCCGCCTGCGAAGCCATAGCGCTCGTTTCCGGCCGTTTTAGCTCGCGCTAGGGCCATGGATCGACGCGGCCCTCTCTGCTCGTTGGAACGCTGCAAGAATGACGCCGGACGGTGCACTACAGGCGATTTCCGACGAACTCCAGCACTCGGCCGCCGCATTTTGCCTCGACGGCGTTGCTCCGGCGTCGTCGCCGACGTGGCATGGGCGGGCCCCGACCTTGAGTCGCTGACGAGTGGGTCCTGGGGGCCCCATTGACTGGTTGACCCAGTCAACTGTGCTGACTGGGCAGCCCAGTCACTCACGTGTGGGCCCCCTCTGATAATTAAGACTAATTAAACATTTTTATAAATAAAAATAATTAGATTAGTTAATCTATCACTGACAGTGCGGGCCCACCAGCTAATTAGGATAGTTAGTTTAATCAAACTCTGTTTATTTAGTTCAGTCACTGACCAGTGGGACCCACTAGTCAGGTTTGACTCTGGTCAGCCAGAGTTGACCTGCTGACGTCATGGTGATGTCATGATGACGTCAGCATTTACTATTCTGGATAATTCGAATTTAAATAAATAATTAAATAATTTCAGAAAATTAAAAAAACTTTAAAAATTAATAGAAAATAAACCGTAGCTCAGATCGAAAAACTTTGTATATGAAAGTTGATTAGAAAAATCCCACGAATCTAACCGTGCTATCTGTTTCCATATCGGGACCCTCTACGTAGGTGAACCCGCAACTTTTCGCCTGTTTCCGGTAGATGAATAGTGTATAACTACCGACTATTAATTCCATCTTTAATCCTAAAATAACTGATATGATTTAGACATGAATTTAGGCAACCCTGCACTGCATCTTAGCTGTCACATGCCTCTAACACCGCAAACCTGGAACATACCCCCCCCTCCGGTCATCTGTCCGACAATTGTCCGGAAACGGGAAAACTTTCCCGGAATGGTCCCCCCTTCATCGGTATCGAGTAACACTGCGTTAGGTCACATCCGTCACAACTTATTGCCATGCTATGCTTTGCGTTACATTGTTTGGTTGTATTTATCTGTTTCTTCCCCCTCTTCTCTCTCAGTAGAGCCCGGTGCCGACGTAGTCCCTGAGGCTGACGCTGCTGCCAAGTACGACTACACGACTGACGATCAACCCTTTGCCGCAGAGCAGCAAGGCAAGCAAAACCCCCTTGATCATTCCGATATCACCTATTCTTTCTCCCTCATACTTGCATTAGATTTTTGCTACTGTAATAGATAGCTCCTATTCTGATGCATAGCCTGTTTTTGAAGAACTGTTACTTTACCTGCAATCATACCAACTGCTTAGTATAGGTTGATCAGTGAATCCCCTGTGACCCCCTTAGTCCCAGTTGCCCCTGCTTGTTCATCGACGACTCGACGACTCGAAGACCCGAAGACTCGGTCAACCGACCGACGAGCCAGACCCCTCACATCACCGCACACCCCTTAAGTATGGCACTACAGAGCTACTATCGAGTGCCGAGGGTGATACCTCACTTAGCACTCCCGATGTTAATTCTGTAGCGTAGCTAATCGATCGTGGGTATCGAGGGTGATTCCTCCTTCCCATTTATCGATAGCGACTCTTGTCATACACATACCTCGAGTGGGATCCATCGAGGGTGATTCCTCGGATCCCCACTTGGTGTATAAACACACAGTTACTTCTACTTGGCTTGGTTTACATGGGAAAGACGGGACTGGAGGGACAGGCGGTACCACTCTGGTTGAGGTGGACCTGAGTTCCCGACAGTCCTGAGACGGGTCGGCCCCAGGGGTACCCGTGTGAGATGTGGTGGGGTGCGCCGTTAAGGCACCCGAGAGATATTGGTGGGGTGCGTCGGTAAGGAACCCGAGTGTTATTGGCGGGGCGACGGATTGCACTTTATGGTTCGAGCTTGCCCCGCACAAATAAATTGCTAATGGGTTGGGTACTTGATCTGAGTTAGGTCGTTGGCCTTAATACGCACTAACCTTCACGTGGGGAAGTTATGGGCACTCAGCGTCGTTGTATCAGCCGAAGCTCTTCGGACGTCAGCAATGGAGCGGCGCGCGCCGGATTGGACTGGAACGCATCGCGCTTGTTACTAAGGGGTGCTAGGTCTGCTTCCGGCCGCCCACGCATCGTGCAGGTGTGCAAAGGGTGATTGGGCCCATGACCCCTGAGCGCATAGGATTTAGACCGGCGGGCTGGCCTCTTCGTTGAGTCTAGGTGGGGCGACGACGTGCTGATATCCCGAGGCCGGGCATGACCCAGGAAAGTGTGTCCGGCCGGAGGTGACTCAGGCGTGTTGGGGAATATGTGGTGCACCCCTGCAGGGATGAATAATCTATTCGAATAGCCGTGTCCACGGTAACAGGACGACTTGGAGTTGTGCCTTGACCTTATACAACTATAATTGTAATTTAAATTTGAAATGAATTGTGGCTCCGGGATTGCTTCCTCGCAGGGAGTCGAGGAAGGATCTCTGGGCGTGTTTACTTAATAAAATTGCTACAACAATATGACTATATATGAGCTGCAGGTCTACTCTCTTCTAATGCTGCAAGATGCTGAAGATGCTAGTCTTCGATAGGACTAGGCCTTCTCACTATTCTTGCTTTCTGCAGTCAGTCCAGATATAACCCTTCCCTTGATAATGATGCATATTAGCATAGTTCTGATGTCAGTCTTGCGAGTACTTTGGATGAGTACTCACTGCTGCTTTGCTTCCTCTTTCCCCCTCGATACGTTGCTGCGTTCAGTTGATGGAGCCCAGGAGTTGGAGTACGCTGGAGATGTCGACTGCTACTACCCCGACGGAGGCCCCTACCAGCAGGATGGCGCTTTCTACGACGTAGACTTCTCCGACGTCCAGGAGTAGTTAGGAGGTTCCCAGGCAGGAGGCCTCGCCTCTTTCGATCCGTTGCTTATGTTTGTGCTAGCCTTCTTAAGGCAAAACTTGTCTAACTTATGTCTGTACTCAGATATATTTGCTTTCGCTGAATCGTGTTTATGTCGAGCTTTGTATTCGAGCCCTCGAGGCCCCTGGCTTGTAATATGGAGCTGTATGACTTTATTTGTGTCTTTTGTTGTGTTGTGATATCAATTTGTGAGTCCCTAATCTTGGTCGTACGCATTGTGTGCATGATTAGCGTACGGACGAGAATGGGGGCGTCACAAGTTGGTATCAGAGCCGACTGCCTGTAGGTAGCCCCCTTTCCAACTCCTTGGCCGAAGTTGAGTCTAGTACTTGAAGAACTTTTACTAACATTGTTGTGTGGCTTACGGGCCCACATCTCAACCGGGTGGTATTAGGATCTTTTATTCGTCGTCTATACTCTGGGTTCTGATCTCTCTTCTCTTTCGGGTTAAAGATTTTACAAACTCCGACTCTAGGTTCTCGTAACTACTTCTCCCGGAGAGCCCTCATACCAGAAGATCGCCTGCTTCGTCAGAAGATTCTGAAGATACCCTTTTGATGTTTTCCGAGACTTTGTGCTCATCGGCTTTGCAATTCCCTACCACCGATAAGTTCCTATGGATGACTAATTGCACTTGTCGTTCATACAATCCTTTCTCGTTGCTCTTGTTGTTACAAGATGCCCCGAAATGCTCTCCATTGCCCCAATAGCCCTTTGAGTTTACTGCATTATGGCTCTTTTCCGCATGGAAGCCTTACGGATAATTCCTCACAATTGTCGAGGATCCGTCCATCCCAGTTGTTCATGTGTTTCACAAAATTCTTCGAAATACTTTTTGATCTTCCAAAAATCCTCTGCAGCTTGTTGCTCTTGAAATTCTTGCCTGCTCGCATTATGGTTAATTCCATATGTCCAGTAGTCTTCATTGACATCCCTTGTCTTTGCCATTTTGAGCCTATTGATTCAATGTGTGCATATGCACGCATTCATCAGGTGATCCGTTTAAATTATCTTTCCGGCTCAGACGTCCTTCCGGACATGAGTTGGTTCTCGGCAATTCAAACCTTTATTGATTGTCCGACTAAGTCCTTTCAACTTATCCATCCTTGATCAGAGCGTCTGCTTCTGATCCTTAGTTTTGTAAATCATAATTCCTTTGTATTTTAAACATCGGACTATTCAGTTGTGTCTTGAATCCGATACCTCTGCATTCTTTCTTCCTCTGATTGAGTACCGATACTCACATCAACTCCGTTGTGGGTCACCCGATCCATTGTTGGATTATTATCCGACAGTGCCGTTCATATTCAATCACCTTGTGAGTTCTTCCCCTGATACATAATGCCTTTGGTAATTTGTATCCTCTGTTTTGCCAACCATGCTCTACCTTCGAGCTTGTGTTAATTACTCTTGAAGCTTGTGGTATATGTTCCTAAGGTACCCCGATGGGTTGAACCTATGCCCTCCCTAATCCGTGAGAACCCGAAAGTTTTCACGGGTCATACTCTTATGGGGTTTTGCCAGATAAATTTTCAACACTACAACATCGTCCAAAGCAAGAAACGAATGAAATGTTATACATTGATGAAGTGGGAGTCGACCTTGAACTTGTGTTCATGCCCATGGAAACGATGTACACCGTCTCGGAAACTTCTTGCAAAATAATTATTCATCTGTTTGATTCCTTCAGTATCCTTAATTTGATCAATTGCAGTTATGGTTCCGACCATGCTATCCTTATTAATTTATCCGAAAGGGATTCATTCTGATGCCTCGTCAATTTTCGACAAGGTTGAAGTATCTGCTGTCGCAGGTCAATGACCCAGTTCTACTTCTATCATGTTATACCTTCGAGTTTTACCCTCTGGTACCTCGAGGATATCACGCCTTTGCAATACATCTTATTAACTTTGGTGAGGTAATAATTTTCCTTGTCTTAATCACTCCACGGGTTCGGGGGTTGTTGTCAACCGAGAACACCGATTGGAAAATTTATTCCACACTGCAATTTAATACCCCTTGTAAATGTTACTGGGAATATCAAAGTCAATCTGGTCATTCCTAGACTATCGGCTACATCCTTGTCTTGCTATCTTTGACTGTGCTACCTCATCCTTCTTTGGTGCGCAAATTCTTCAGAGTGTGAGCATTTCTTGCGTCGAGCTTTCAACATCATGTTGTTTGTCTTGAAAAGCAACCCCGATATTGAGCTTGCATCTTATCTGTTGTTCCTATAACCTTCCACGTTGTCATTCCCCTACTTGACGCCACCGCTATTCGGTTGCATTCTCTTGAAAACTCTCGACAAAAGGTGTCGTGATCATCGTCCACAATTTGACTTCTTCCGAGACGTCAACTGAGTTCTTGATGAGAAATACCTTCCTTGCCCTCGATGATTTTTATTATCATCGACAACCTCCTTGACTTCCTTCCATCGCAAATTTGCCCATGATATGGATGCAACTTGCTATCCAGCTTGTGTTATGTTCTACCCTGAGGTATTACTGTCTTTTGTGTCGAGAATGCTGTGAGGATTGCTCCACCTCTTAGAAATTCTTGGCATAGTGATACTTCTCACCATCAAACGATGCTACTTTGATTCTAACTTCTAGCAACCATATTGCTCTGAAGTTAACGATCGACAGTTCGTTCTTAGGCTGCTGGTTATTGAATCGTCACTAACATTGATCTTGCTGCCTAAGGTTATATTTTCGGACGCACTTTCAACCAATGATTAATGATGTATGTTTTCCTCGATCATACAACATTATGTCACTTGACCTGACAAATGTCATCTCCTTGTTCACATAATTGTGGAAATCCATCCGTTTGGAATTATCGATGAATTGTTGCTGAGCCCATCAGCCACATCCTCTTCTCCCTCGTGGTTCATGATGAACATTTAAGCTAGTGTTGGAAACCTTGAAAGCATTATCCTTGTGCCTAGTTCATGAAGGATATGTTTAATAAAAGAAGTGTTTTTCCATAAGTTCACGTGCATTTTTGCCACCGTGCTTATGGGAAAATTTTGTCTCGCTTCCTCTGGAATCGATCCAAATCATTCAGGCATGTGCGAAGTATTCTATGGTTCGATAGATTTGCTACCTTCACTCCATATGTATTTCCGAGCACGCCGGGCCACTGATTGATTTGATTTGTACTGGTCCAGACTTACATATGGAACTTTGATATCCTCTACAATGGCCCCCAATCAGAACTTGATTGCCCTCCATTCTAGAAACTTCCATGTGGGCAAGTATGTCTTGACCTTGTGTTCAGATGTCTTGTAGTCCGGCTAATGATTCAAGTCTTGCTTCTATCGTTCATTCCGAGATTCTTGCAACATCATCTCGTAGGTCTGTGTTGCATCCTTTTCTCCTCAGGCCTTCTTTGCCTGAGATATCCTGTCACCAACCAGATCTGAATCTCGGACAGTTATGATGGTTGGAACATTATCAAGAATTATAACTTTGGTCTTTATTACTCGGTAAGGTGATGTTGTAGCTAGCACACCGGGCCGGATGACCTATTGTTATAATGCTTTGTTCAGCTAGGGTTGCCATTATTCCACGGGGGAATCGTAAGACTTATTTTATAAGTTGATCCTCCTGGATCCTTTGTGTATCCAAACTCCATCCTTTACTCGAAACACCATATCATTGCTATCCCGAAGCATGAATGTGGTATGTCGATCATCAAAAGGAATAATGTAAGCTCAATGCTAATTGCTTCTTGATCGATTATTCAAACCCCATTGTATGGGCGTGTCATGGATTTCCTTGCCCCTTTTACCTAACTGGTTATCTACTTACTATCATGTCATGTATATCATGCTCTGTTTTTCCTTGGGAAAGGTATACTCCTAAAGACTTGAGTATAAACACATTTTCCTTTCCATTGGTCTGCTTAATGTGATAAACACATTTTCCTTTCCATTGGTCTGGTTGATCTAAAAATCACATTTTCCTTTCCATTGGTCTGTTTAACCTTTCTTGGGATTATATGATCTAAGCAGTAATAATTCTCTGCTTAGGTAAACACCTCGGTGAACAAGTCTGTCAGTAAGATCCTGTTACTATTGTTGATAACATTCCGGTAACCGCCGGTGGACGAGAACTTTGCCTATTGGTCCGCCTCCTTTCAACGAGCAGGAAGATGGTTCTCCTCGCTCCCCGCCCTTGGTACCGATGCTGTTGCTGACATAAATGACATGTTATCCTCTGACATATCTTGCTACCATGACCGTGCAAGATGTCACCGCTCTTCTTACTCTTAATCCACATGATGGTCCCATAACCCATAGTTCCACAGGATCGAAACCTGGCTCTCCTGTACCTCTTGTCTCCAAGGTATCCTTTGCACTTGGCTTTGTATGTAACTCCCCAGCCACCATCTAAGGGATGATCTAATCTTCTATCAGACGCAATATTTATTTCGTTGCTCTGAACCCCTTTTCAACTTCTGAAATTAGGCATCAAATGACTGCCTACTCGCTTGAAACTTTTGTACCATCGTATATCGCTCTCAAAAATTCCCTGAGCTACAACTCGAGGGATAACTCATGTATTTTCCTTGAGTTCACCGTCAGATGCCCAACTTTATGGAGCTACGTTCTTTCAGAGTTTCCCCTCTTATCGCATTCGTAGGATGATGAAGGTCCCGAAGAAAGGATGACGACTTCATCATGATGACCTGAAGCAGAAAGATGAATAGATCGACGAAAGGGATCAACTTCTTCGAGAAGAACAACGAAGACGAGAAGATCCGTTACAACTTCGTAACCAGAACTTTTTCCCTTACCCTACCTCTTAATTCTCGGGACGAGAATTCTTGTTAGACGAGGAGAATTGTGATGCCCGGATAGTTAACCTACAGTAATCCCACGCTAATGGTGCCATGTCATCACTGTTACTGTTGCTAAATCTCGCTTCGTTTAAAATCCATATCAAATTCAAAATTTAATCAAAGTCAAATTTCAAATTTCTCAAACATGAAAACAAAAATGTTCTAAATGTGTAAAATAATGTATAGGAAATATTGGTGAAGAATTCACATTTTTATAAAATAATTAAATGCACTAGAATGATTTAAATTGCAGCAAAAACAATTAATTAAATGCCATTTCAAATTTATAAAATATCAAACTATTTTTCTTCTGCCCAAAACTTAATGGGGCAGTAGTCCATTTATTCACACTAAATTAGGGACTACTTTTATAATTTATAAAACTAAACTAAAAGTGAAACAACAATAAAATAAAACAGAAAAGAAAATAATAAAAAGGGAAAAAAGGCCCGTGCTGAGTGGGCCCAAGACACCCGCACGGCCCAGCCCACTCCCTACCGTCTCCCACCTCCCCACCTGCTACTCCTCCCCGTGTCACCTCCAGGCGCCATCGCCGTCGCCAGAACCGCGCGATGGGCGGCACCGAGGCCACAGGAGCTCGCCAGGAGGGGATAAGATCGCCCTCGGCCTCGCCTCGAACCCTAGCACCTCGCCATTCTCCTCCCCCCTCGTCTCTCTCGCTCAGATCCACCCCGCTCGAGCGCCGTCGCCGCCGTTCACCGCGCTCCACCGCGGCCACCGACGCCCGTTCCTCTCTCCGTGGTGTCCAGAAGGTCCGCCGGCAACCGCCTCTTCGCCTGGTGCAGGCCGTTGGCAGTGAGAGGACCAGCGTCGAGCTCGTTGCCGTCGTCTTCATCCTCGGGCACCGAAGATCACCGCCACTGCCCCGTCGCCCCCTGCGCTCCTAAGCCACCACCGGGCCTTCGTGCGCCTTCACGGTGAGCAGTCGCTGCTTTCCCCTCTCTCTCCCGTGTGTTTGCGCCACCGTAGTCGCCGTTACCTCGCCGCCCGAAAGCACCGCCGCCGTGGAGCTCGCAACCGTTGCGACGGCCACTGACATGGGCATCTGAGTGCGGGAACGCGCTCAGTGCCACCCCGCGGTTCCAACGCGACTAACCTCGCAGCTCATCGTGCCCTACGGCGACGGATCCGAGCTCTCCCGAAACACCTCACCGCCGGCGAAGCCATAGCGCTCGTTTCCGGCCGTTTTAGCTCGCGCTAGGGCCATGGATCGACGCGGCGCTCTCTCCTCGTTCGAACGCTGCAAGAATGACGCTGGACGGTGCACTACAGGCAATTTCCGACGAACTCCGGCACTCGGCCGCCGCGTTTTGCCTCGCCGGCGTTGCTCCGGCGTCGTCGCCGACGTGGCATGGGCGGGTCCCGCCCGTGAGTCGCTGACGAGTGGGTCCTGGGGGCCCCGTTGACTGGTTGACCCAGTCAACTGTGCTGACTGGGCAGCCCAGTCACTGACGTGTGGGCCCCCTCTGATAATTAAGACTAATTAAACATTTTTATAAATAAAAATAATTAGATTAGTTAATCTGTCACTGACAGTGCGGGCCCACCAGCTAATTAGGATAGTTAGTTTAATCAAACTCTGTTTATTTAGTTCAGTCACTGACCAGTGGGACCCACTGGTCAGGTTTGACTCTAGTCAGCCAGAGTTGACCTGCTGACGTCATGGTGATGTCATGATGACGTCATCATTTACTATTCTGGATAATTCGAATTTAAATAAATAATTAAATAATTTCAGAAAATTAATAAAACTTTAAAAATTAATAGAAAAAAAACCGTAGCTCAGATCGAAAAACTTTGTACATGAAAGTTGATCAGAAAAATCCCACGAATCTAACCGTGCTATCTATTTCCATTTCGGGACCCTCTACGTACGTGAACCCGCAACTTTTCGCCTGTTTCCGGTTGATGAATAGTGTATAACTACCGACTATTAATTCCAACTTTAATCCTCAAATAACTGATATGATTTAGACATGAATTTAGGCAAACCTGCACTGCATCTTAGCTAACACATGCCTCTAACACCGCAAACCTGGAACATTCCCCCCCCCTCCGGTCATCTGTCCGACAATTGTCCGGAACCGGGAAAACTTTCCCGGATGGGTTCCCCCTTCATCGGTATCGAGTAACACTGCGTTAGGTCACACCCGTCACAACTTATTGCCATGCTATGCTTTGCGTTACATTGTTTGCTTGTATTTATCTGTTTCTTCCCCCTCTTCTCTCTCGGTAGAGCCCGGTGCCGACGTAGTCCCTGATGCTGACGCTGCTGCCAAGTACGACTACGCGACTGACGATCAGCCCTTTGCCGCAGAGCAGCAAGGCAAGCAAAACCCCCTTGATCATTCCGATATCACCTAATCTTTCTCCCTCATACTTGCATTAGATTTTTGCTACTGTAATAGATAGCTCCTATTCTGATGCATAGCCTGTTTTTGATGAACTGTTACTTTACCTGCAATCATACCAACTGCTTAGTATAGGTTGATCAGTGAATCCCCTGTGACCCCCTTAGTTCCAGTTGCCCCTGCTTGTTCATCGACGACTCGACGACTCGAAGACCCGAAGACTCGGTCAACCGACCGACGAGCCAGACCCCTCACATCACCGCACACCCCTTAAGTATGGCACTACAGAGCTACTATCGAGTGCCGAGGGTGATACCTCACTTAGCACTCCCGATGTTAATTCTGTAGCGTAGCTAATGGATCGTGGGTATCAAGGGTGATTCCTCCTTCCCATTTATCGATAGCGACTCTTGTCATACACATACCTCGAGTGGGATCCATCGAGGGTGATTCCTCGGATCCCCACTTGGTGTATAAACACACAATTACTTCTACTTGGCTTGGTTTACATGGGAAAGACGGAACTGGAGGGACAGGCGGTACCACCCTGGTTGAGGTGGACCTGAGTTCCCGACAGTCCTGAGACGGGTCGGCCCCAGGGGTACCCGTGTGAGATGTGGTGGGGTGCGCCGTTAAGGCACCCGAGAGATATTGGTGGGGTGCGCCGGTAAGGCACCCGAGTGTTATTGGCGGGGCGACGGACTGCACTTTATGGTTCGAGCTTGCCCCGCACAAATAAATTGCTAATGGGTTGGGTACTTGATCTGAGTTAGGTCGTTGGCCTTAATACGCACTAACCTTCACATGGGGAAGTTATGGGCACTCAGCATCGTTGTATCAGCTGAAGGTCTTCGAACGTCAGCAATGGAGCGGCGCGCGCCGGATTGGACTGGAACGCATCGCGCTTGTTACTAAGGGGTGCTAGGTCTGCTTCCGGCCGCCCACGCATCGTGCAGGTGTGCAAAGGGTGATTGGGCCCATGACCCCTGAGCGCATAGGATTTAGACCGGCGGGCTGGCCTCTTCGTTGAGTCTAGGTGGGGCGACGACGTGCTGATATCCCGAGGCCGGGCATGACCCAGGAAAGTGTGTCCGGCCGGAGGTGACTCAGGCGTGTTGGGGAATATGTGGTGCACCCCTGCAGGGATGAATAATCTATTCGAATAGCCGTGTCCACGGTAACAGGACGACTTGGAGTTGTGCCTTGACCTTATACAACTATAATTGTAATTTAAATTTGAAATGAATTGTGGCTCCGGGATTGCTTCCTCGCAGGGAGTCGAGGAAGGATCTCTGGGCGTGTTTACTTAATAAAATTGCTACAACAATATGACTATATATGAGCTGCAAGTCTACTCTCTTCTAATGCTGCAAGATGCTGAAGATGCTAGTCTTCGATAGGACTAGGCCTTCTCACTATTCTTGCTTTCTGCAGTCAGTCCAGATATAACCCTTCCCTTGATAATGATGCATATTAGCATAGTTCTGATGTCAGTCTTGCGAGTACTTTGGATGAGTACTCACTGCTGCTTTGCTTCCTCTTTCCCCCTCGATACGTTGCTGCGTTCAGTTGATGGAGCCCAGGAGTTGGAGTACGCTGGAGATGTCGACTGCTACTACCCCGACGGAGGCCCCTACCAGCAGGATGGCGCTTTCTACGACGTAGACTTCTCCGACGTCCAGGAGTAGTTAGGAGGTTCCCAGGCAGGAGGCCTCGCCTCTTTCGATCCGTTGCTTATGTTTGTGCTAGCATTCTTAAGGCAAAACTTGTCTAACTTATGTCTGTACTCAGATATATTTGCTTTCGCTGACTCGTGTTTATGTCGAGCTTTGTATTCGAGCCCTCGAGGCCCCTGGCTTGTAATATGGAGCTGTATGACTTTATTTGTGTCTTTTGTTGTGTTGTGATATCAATCAGTGAGTCCCTAATCTTGGTCGTACGCATTGTGTGCATGATTAGCGTACGGACGAGAATGGGGGCGTCACAAGTTGGTATCAGAGCCGACTGCCTGTAGGTAGCCCCCTTTCCAACTCCTTGGCCGAAGTTGAGTCTAGTACTTGAAGAACTTTTACTAACATTGTTGTGTGGCTTACGGGCCCACATCTCAACCGGGTGGTATTAGGATCTTTTATTCGTCGTCTATACTCTGGGTTCTGATCTCTCTTCTCTTTCGGGTTAAAGATTTTACAAACTCCGACTCTAGGTTCTCGTAACTACTTCTCCCGGAGAGCCCTCATACCAGAAGATCGCCTGCTTCGTCAGAAGATTCTGAAGATACCCTTTTGATGTTTTCCGAGACTTTGTGCTCATCGGCTTTGCAATTCCCTACCACCGATAAGTTCCTATGGATGACTAATTGCACTTGTCGTTCATACAATCCTTTCTCGTTGCTCTTGTTGTTACAAGATGCCCCGAAATGCTCTCCATTGCCCCGATAGCCCTTTGAGTTTACTGCATTATGGCTCTTTTCCGCATGGAAGCCTTACGGATAATTCCTCACAATTGTCGAAGATCCGTCCATCCCAGTTGTTCTTGTGTTTCACAAAATTCTTCGAAATAATTTTTGATCTTCCAAAAATCCTCTGCAGCTTGTTGCTCTTGAAATTCTTGCCTGCTCGCATTATGGTTAATTCCATATGTCCAGTAGTCTTCGTTGACATCCCTTGTCTTTGCCATTTTGAGCCTATTGATTCAATGTGTGCGTATGCACGCATTCATCAGGTGATCCGTTTAAATTATCTTTCCGGCTCAGACGTCCTTCCCGGCATGAGTTGGTTCTCGGCAATTCAAACCTTTATTGATTGTCCGACTAAGTCCTTTCAACTTATCCATCCTTGATCAGAGCGTCTGCTTCTGATCCTTAGTTTTGTAAATCATAATTCCTTTGTATTTTAAACATCGGACTATTCAGTTGTGTCTTGAATCCGATACCTCTGCATTCTTTCTTCCTCTGATTGAGTACCGATACTCACATCAACTCCGTTGTGGGTCACCCGATCCATTGTTGGATTATTATCCGACAGTGCCGTTCATATTCAATCACCTTGTGAGTTCTTCCCCTGATACATAATGCCTTTGGTAATTTGTATCCTCTGTTTTGTCAACCATGCTCTACCTTCGAGCTTGTGTTAATTACTCTTGAAGCTTGTGGTATATGTTCCTAAGGTACCCCGATGGGTTGAACCTATGCCCTCCCTAATCCGTGAGAACCCGAAAGTTTTCACGGGTCATACTCTTATGGGGTTTTGCCAGATAAATTTTCAACACTACAACATCGTCCAAAGCAAGAAACGAATGAAATGTTATACATTGATGAAGTGGGAGTCGACCTTGAACTTGTGTTCATGCCCATGGAAACGATGTAGACCGTCTCGGAAACTTCTTGCAAAATAATTATTCATTTGTTTGATTCCTTCAGTATCCTTAATTTGATCAATTGCAGTTATGGTTCCGACCATGCTATCCTTATTAATTTATCCGAAAGGGATTCATTCTGATGCCTCGTCAATTTTCGACAAGGTTGAAGTATCTGCTGTCGCAGGTCAATGACCCAGTTCTACTTCTATCATGTTATACCTTCGAGTTTTACCCTCTGGTACCTCGAGGATATCACGCCTTTGCAATACATCTTATTAACTTTGGTGAGGTAATAATTTTCCTTGTCTTAATCACTCCACGGGTTCGGGGGTTGTTGTCAACCGAGAACACCGATTGGAAAATTTATTCCACACTGCAATTTAATACCCCTTGTAAATGTTACTGGGAATATCAAAGTCAATCTGGTCATTCCTAGACTATCGGCTACATCCTTGTCTTGCTATCTTTGACTGTGCTACCTCATCCTTCTTTGGTGCGCAAATTCTTCAGAGTGTGAGCATTTCTTGCGTCGAGCTTTCAACATCATGTTGTTTGTCTTGAAAAGCAACCCCGATATTGAGCTTGCATCTTATCTGTTGTTCCTATAACCTTCCATGTTGTCATTCCCCTACTTGACGCCACCACTATTCGGTTGCATTCTCTTGAAAACTCTCGACAAAAGGTGTCGTGATCATCGTCCACAATTTGACTTCTTCTGAGACGTCAACTGAGTTCTTGATGAGAAATACCTTCCTTGCCCTCGATGATTTTTATTATCATCGACAACCTCCTTGACTTCCTTCCATCGCAAATTTGCCCATGATATGGATGCAACTTGCTATCCAGCTTGTGTTGTGTTCTATCCTGAGGTATTACTGTCTTTTGTGTCGAGAATGTTGTGAGGATTGCTCCACCTCTTAGAAATTCTTGGCATAGTGATACTTCTCACCATCAAACGATGCTACTTTGATTCTAACTTCTAGCAACCATATTGCTCTGAAGTTAACGATCGACAGTTCGTTCTTAGGCTGCTGGTTATTGAATCGTCACTAACATTGATCTTGCTGCCTAAGGTTATATTTTCGGACGCACTTTCAACCAATGATTAATGATGTATGTTTTCCTCGATCATACAACATTATGTCACTTGACCTGACAAATGTCATCTCCTTGTTCACATAATTGTGGAAATCCATCCGTTTGGAATTATCGATGAATTGTCGCTGAGCCCATCAGCCACATCCTCTTCTCCCTCGTGGTTCATGATGAACATTCAAGCTAGTGTTGGAAACCTTGAAAGCATTATCCTTGTGCCTAGTTCATGAAGGATATGTTTAATAAAAGAAGTGTTTTTCCATAAGTTCACGTGCATTTTTGCCACCATGCTTATGGGAAAATTTTGTCTCGCTTCCTCTGGAATCGATCCAAATCATTCAGGCATGTGCGAAGTATTCTATGGTTCGATAGATTTGCTACCTTCACTCCATATGTATTTCCGAGCACGCCGGGCCACTGATTGATTTGATTTGTACTGGTCCAGACTTACATATGGAACTTTGATATCCTCTACAATGGCCCCCAATCAGAACTTGATTGCCCTCCATTCTAGAAACTTCCATGTGGGCAAGTATGTCTTGACCTTGTGTTCAGATGTCTTGTAGTCCGGCTAATGATTCAAGTCTTGCTTCTATCGTTCATTCCGAGATTCATGCAACATCATCTCGTAGGTCGGTGTTGCATCCTTTTCTCCTCAGGCCTTCTTTGCCTGAGATATCCTGTCACCAACCAGATCTGAATCTCGGACAGTTATGATGGTTGGAACATTATCAAGAATTATAACTTTGGTCTTTATTACTCGGTAAGGTGATGTTGTAGCTAGCACACCGGGCCGGATGACCTATTGTTATAATGCTTTGTTCAGCTAGGGTTGCCATTATTCCACGGGGGAATCGTAAGACTTATTTTATAAGTTGATCCTCCTGGATCCTTTGTGTATCCAAACTCCATCCTTTAATCGAGACACCATATCATTGCTATCCCGAAGCATGAATGTGGTATGTCGATCATCAAAAGGAATAATGTAAGCTCAATGCTAATTGCTTCTTGATCGATTATTCAAACCCCATTGTATGGGCGTGTCATGGATTTCCTTGCCCCTTTTACCTAACTGGTTATCTACTTACTATCATGTCATGTATATCATGCTCTGTTTTTCCTTGGGAAAGGTATACTCCTAAAGACTTGAGTATAAACACATTTTCCTTTCCATTGGTCTGCTTAATGTGATAAACACATTTTCCTTTCCATTGGTCTGGTTGATCTAATAATAACATTTTCCTTTCCATTGGTCTGTTTAACCTTTCTTGGGATTATATGATCTAAGCTGTAATAATTCTCTGCTTAGGTAAACACCTCGGTGAACAAGTCTGTCAGTAAGATCCTGTTACTATTGTTGATAACATTCCGGTAACCGCCGGTGGACGAGAACTTTGCCTATTGGTCCGCCTCGTTTCAACGAGCAGGAAGATGGTTCTCTTCGTTCCCCGCCCTTGGTACCGATGCTGTTGCTGACATAAATGACAGGTTATCCTCTGACATATCTTGCTACCATGACCGTGCAAGATGTCACCGCTCTTCTTACTCTTAATCCACATGATGGTCCCATAACCCATAGTTCCACAGGATCGAAACCTGGCTCTCCTGTACCTCTTGTCTCCAAGGTATCCTTTGCACTTGGCTTTGTATGTAACTGCCCAGCCACCATCTAAGGGATGATCTAATCTTCTATCAGACGCAATATTTATTTCATTGCTCTGAACCCCTTTTCAACTTCTGAAATTAGGCATCAAATGATTGCCTACTCGCTGGAAACTTTTGTACCATCGTATATCGCTCTCAAAAATTCCCTGAGCTACAACTCGAGGGATAACTCATGTATTTTCCTTGAGTTCACCGTCAGATGCCCAACTTTATGGAGCTACGTTCTTTCAGAGTTTCCCCTCTTATCGCATTCGTAGGACGATGAAGGTCCCGAAGAAAGGATGACGACTTCATCATGATGACCTGAAGCAGAAAGATGAATAGATCGACGAAAGGGATCAACTTCTTCGAGAAGAACAACGAAGACGAGAAGATCCGTTACAACTTCGTAACCAGAACTTTTTCCCTTACCCTACCTCTTAATTCTCGGGACGAGAATTCTTGTTAGACGAGGAGAATTGTGATGCCCGGATAGTTAAGCTACAGTAATCCCACGCTAATGGTGCCATGTCATCACTATTACTGTTGCTAAATCTCGCTTCGTTTAAAATCCATATCAAATTCAAAATTTAATCAAAGTCAAATTTCAAATTTCTCAAACATGAAAACAAAAATGTTCTAAATGTGTAAAATAATGTATAGGAAATATTGGTGAAGAATTCACATTTTTATAAAATAATTAAATGCACTAGAATGATTTAAATTGCAGCAAAAACAATTAATTAAATGCCTTTTCAAATTTATAAAATATCAAACTATTTTCCTTCTGCCCAAAACTTAATGGGGCAGTAGTCTATTTATTCACACTAAATTAGGGACTACTTTTATAATTTATAAAACTAAACTAAAAGTGAAACTACAATAAAATAAAACAGAAAAGAAAATAAGAAAAAGGGAAAAAAGGCCCGTGCTGAGTGGGCCCAAGTCACCCGCACGGCCCAACCCACTCCCCACCGTCTCCCACCTCCCCACCAGCTACTCCTCCCCGTGTCACCTCCAGGCGCCATCGCCGTCGCTAGAACCGCATGATGGGCGGCACCGAGGCCACAGGAGCTCGCCAGGAGGGGATAAGATCGCCCTCGGCCTCGCCTCGAACCCTAGCACCTCGCCATTCTCCTCCCCCTCGTCTCTCTCGCTCAGATCCACCCCGCCCGAGCGCCGTCGCCGCCGTTCACCGCGCTCCACCGCGGCCACCGACGCCCGTTCCTCTCTCCGTGGTGTCCAGAAGGTCCGCCGGCGACCGCCTCTTCGCCTGGTGCAGGCCGTTGGCAGTGAGAGCACCGGCGTCGAGCTCGTTGCCGTCGTCTTCATCCTCGGGCACTGAAGATCACCGCCACTGCGCCGTCGCCCCCTGCGCTCCTAAGCCACCACCGGGCCTTCGTGCGCCTTCACGGTGAGCAGTCGCTGCTTTCCCCTCTCTCTCCCGTGTGTTTGCGCCACCGTAGTCGCCGTTACCTCGCCGCCCGAAAGCACCGCCGCCGTGGAGCTCGCAGCCGTTGCGAAGGCCACTGACATGGGCATCTGAGTGCGGGAACGCGCTCAGTGCCACCCCGCGGTTCCAACGCGACTAACCTCGCAGCTCATCGTACCCTACGGCGACGGATCCGAGCTCTCCTAAAACACCTCGCCGCCGGCGAAGCCATAGCGCTCGTTTCCGGCCGTTTTAGCTCGCGCTAGGGCCATGGATCGACGCGGCGCTCTCTCCTCGTTCGAACGCCGCAAGAATGACGCTGGACGGTGCAGTACAGGCGATTTCCGACGAACTCCGGCACTCGGCCGCCGCGTTTTGCCTCGCCGGCGTTGCTCCGGCGTCGTCGCCGACGTGGCATGGGCGGGTCCCGCCCGTGAGTCGCTGACGAGTGGGTCCTGGGGGCCCCGTTGACTGGTTGACCCAGTCAACTGTGCTGACTGGGCAGCCCAGTCACTGACGTGTGGGCCCCCTCTGATAATTAAGACTAATTAAACATTTTTATAAATAAAAATAATTAGATTAGTTAATCTGTCACTGACAGTGCGGGCCCACCAGCTAATTAGGATAGTTAGTTTAATCAAACTCTGTTTATTTAGTTCAGTCACTGACCAGTGGGACCCACTGGTCAGGTTTGACTCTAGTCAGCCAGAGTTGACCTGCTCACGTCATGGTGATGTCATGATGATGTCATCATTTACTATTCTGGATAATTCGAATTTAAATAAATAATTAAATAATTTCAGAAAATTAATAAAACTTTAAAAATTAATAGAAAAAAAACCGTAGCTCAGATCGAAAAACTTTGTACATGAAAGTTGATCAGAAAAATCCCACGAATCTAACCGTGCTATCTGTTTCCATTTCGGGACCCTCTACGTACATGAACCCGCAACTTTTCGCCTGTTTCCGGTAGATGAATAGTGTATAACTACCGACTATTAATTCCAACTTTAATCCTAAAATAACTGATATGATTTAGACATGAATTTAGGCAACCCTGCACTGCATCTTAGCTGTCACATGCCTCTAACACCGCAAACCTGGAACATTCCCCCCCCCCTCCGGTCATCTGTCCGACAATTGTCCGGAACCGGGAAAACTTTCCCGGATGGGTTCCCCCTTCATCGGTATCGAGTAACACTGCGTTAGGTCACACCCGTCACAACTTATTGCCATGCTATGCTTTGCGTTACATTGTTTGCTTGTATTTATCTGTTTCTTCCCCCTCTTCTCTCTCGGTAGAGCCCGGTGCCGACGTAGTCCCTGAGGCTGACGCTGCTGCCAAGTACGACTACGCGACTGACGATCAGCCCTTTGCCGCAGAGCAGCAAGGCAAGCAAAACCCCCTTGATCATTCCGATATCACCTAATCTTTCTCCCTCATACTTGCATTAGATTTTTGCTACTGTAATACATAGCTCCTATTCTGATGCATAGCCTGTTTTTGATGAACTGTTACTTTACCTGCAATCATACCAACTGCTTAGTATAGGTTGATCAGTGAATCCCCTGTGACCCCCTTAGTTCCAGTTGCCCCTGCTTGTTCATCGACGACTCGACGACTCGAAGACCCGAAGACTCGGTCAACCGACCGACGAGCCAGACCCCTCACATCACCGCACACCCCTTAAGTATGGCACTACAGAGCTACTATCGAGTGCCGAGGGTGATACCTCACTTAGCACTCCCGATGTTAATTCTGTAGCGTAGCTAATGGATCGTGGGTATCAAGGGTGATTCCTCCTTCCCATTTATCGATAGCGACTCTTGTCATACACATACCTCGAGTGGGATCCATCGAGGGTGATTCCTCGGATCCCCACTTGGTGTATAAACACACAATTACTTCTACTTGGCTTGGTTTACATGGGAAAGACGGAACTGGAGGGACAGGCGGTACCACCCTGGTTGAGGTGGACCTGAGTTCCCGACAGTCCTGAGACGGGTCGGCCCCAGGGGTACCCGTGTGAGATGTGGTGGGGTGCGCCGTTAAGGCACCCGAGAGATATTGGTGGGGTGCGCCGATAAGGCACCCGAGTGTTATTGGCGGGGCGACGGACTGCACTTTATGGTTCGAGCTTGCCCCGCACAAATAAATTGCTAATGGGTTGGGTACTTGATCTGAGTTAGGTCGTTGGCCTTAATACGCACTAACCTTCACATGGGGAAGTTATGGGCACTCAGCATCGTTGTATCAGCCGAAGGTCTTCGAACGTCAGCAATGGAGCGGCGCGCGCCGGATTGGACTGGAACGCATCGCGCTTGTTACTAAGGGGTGCTAGGTCTGCTTCCGGCCGCCCACGCATCGTGCAGGTGTGCAAAGGGTGATTGGGCCCATGACCCCTGAGCGCATAGGATTTAGACCGGCGGGCTGGCCTCTTCGTTGAGTCTAGGTGGGGCGACGACGTGCTGATATCCCGAGGCCGGGCATGACCCAGGAAAGTGTGTCCGGCCGGAGGTGACTCAGGCGTGTTGGGGAATATGTGGTGCACCCCTGCAGGGATGAATAATCTATTCGAATAGCCGTGTCCACGGTAACAGGACGACTTGGAGTTGTGCCTTGACCTTATACAACTATAATTGTAATTTAAATTTGAAATGAATTGTGGCTCCGGGATTGCTTCCTCGCAGGGAGTCGAGGAAGGATCTCTGGGCGTGTTTACTTAATAAAATTGCTACAACAATATGACTATATATGAGCTGCAGGTCTACTCTCTTCTAATGCTGCAAGATGCTGAAGATGCTAGTCTTCGATAGGACTAGGCCTTCTCACTATTCTTGCTTTCTGCAGTCAGTCCAGATATAACCCTTCCCTTGATAATGATGCATATTAGCATAGTTCTGATGTCAGTCTTGCGAGTACTTTGGATGAGTACTCACTGCTGCTTTGCTTCCTCTTTCCCCCTCGATACGTTGCTGCGTTCAGTTGATGGAACCCAGGAGTTGGAGTACGCTGGAGATGTCGACTGCTACTACCCCGACGGAGGCCCCTACCAGCAGGATGGCGCTTTCTACGATGTAGACTTCTCCGACGTCCAGGAGTAGTTAGGAGGTTCCCAGGCAGGACGCCTCACCTCTTTCGATCCGTTGCTTATGTTTGTGCTAGCCTTCGTAAGGCAAAACTTGTCTAACTTATGTCTGTACTCAGATATATTTGCTTTCGCTGACTCGTGTTTATGTCGAGCTTTGTATTCGAGCCCTCGAGGCCCCTGGCTTGTAATATGGAGCTGTATGACTTTATTTGTGTCTTTTGTTGTGTTGTGATATCAATCAGTGAGTCCCTAATCTTGGTCGTACGCATTGTGTGCATGATTAGCGTACGGACGAGAATGGGGGCGTCACAAGTTGGTATCAGAGCCGACTGCCTGTAGGTAGCCCCCTTTCCAACTCCTTGGCCGAAGTTGAGTCTAGTACTTGAAGAACTTTTACTAACATTGTTGTGTGGCTTACGGGCCCACATCTCAACCGGGTGGTATTAGGATCTTTTATTCGTCGTCTATACTCTGGGTTCTGATCTCTCTTCTCTTTCGGGTTAAAGATTTTACAAACTCCGACTCTAGGTTCTCGTAACTACTTCTCCCGGAGAGCCCTCATACCAGAAGATCGCCTGCTTCGTCAGAAGATTCTGAAGATACCCTTTTGATGTTTTCCGAGACTTTGTGCTCATCGGCTTTGCAATTCCCTACCACCGATAAGTTCCTATGGATGACTAATTGCACTTGTCGTTCATACAATCCTTTCTCGTTGCTCTTGTTGTTACAAGATGCCCCGAAATGCTCTCCATTGCCCCGATAGCCCTTTGAGTTTACTGCATTATGGCTCTTTTCCGCATGGAAGCCTTACGGATAATTCCTCACAATTGTCGACGATCCGTCCATCCCAGTTGTTCATGTGTTTCACAAAATTCTTCGAAATACTTTTTGATCTTCCAAAAATCCTCTGCAGCTTGTTGCTCTTGAAGTTCTTGCCTGCTCGCATTATGGTTAATTCCATATGTCCAGTAGTCTTCGTTGACATCCCTTGTCTTTGCCATTTTGAGCCTATTGATTCAATGTGTGCGTATGCACGCATTCATCAGGTGATCCGTTTAAATTATCTTTCCGGCTCAGACGTCCTTCCGGACATGAGTTGGTTCTCGGCAATTCAAACCTTTATTGATTGTCCGACTAAGTCCTTTCAACTTATCCATCCTTGATCAGAGCGTCTGCTTCTGATCCTTAGTTTTGTAAATCATAATTCCTTTGTATTTTAAACATCGGACTATTCAGTTGTGTCTTGAATCCGATACCTCTGCATTCTTTCTTCCTCTGATTGAGTACCGATACTCACATCAACTCCGTTGTGGGTCACCCGATCCATTGTTGGATTATTATCCGACAGTGCCGTTCATATTCAATCACCTTGTGAGTTCTTCCCCTGATACATAATGCCTTTGGTAATTTGTATCCTCTGTTTTGCCAACCATGCTCTACCTTCGAGCTTGTGTTAATTACTCTTGAAGCTTGTGGTATATGTTCCTAAGGTACCCCGATGGGTTGAACCTATGCCCTCCCTAATCCGTGAGAACCCGAAAGTTTTCACGGGTCATACTCTTATGGGGTTTTGCCAGATAAATTTTCAACACTACAACATCGTCCAAAGCAAGAAACGAATGAAATGTTATACATTGATGAAGTGGGAGTCGACCTTGAACTTGTGTTCATGCCCATGGAAACGATGTAGACCGTCTCGGAAACTTCTTGCAAAATAATTATTCATCTGTTTGATTCCTTCAGTATCCTTAATTTGATCAATTGCAGTTATGGTTCCGACCATGCTATCCTTATTAATTTATCCGAAAGGGATTCATTCTGATGCCTCGTCAATTTTCGACAAGGTTGAAGTATCTTCCGTCGCAGGTCAATGACCCAGTTCTACTTCTATCATGTTATACCTTCGAGTTTTACCCTCTGGTACCTCGAGGATATCACGCCTTTGCAATACATCTTATTAACTTTGGTGAGGTAATAATTTTCCTTGTCTTAATCACTCCACGGGTTCGGGGGTTGTTGTCAACCGAGAACACCGATTGGAAAATTTATTCCACACTGCAATTTAATACCCCTTGTAAATGTTACTGGGAATATCAAAGTCAATCTGGTCATTCCTAGACTATCGGCTACATCCTTGTCTTGCTATCTTTGACTGTGCTACCTCATCCTTCTTTGGTGCGCAAATTCTTCAGAGTGTGAGCATTTCTTGCGTCGAGCTTTCAACATCATGTTGTTTGTCTTGAAAAGCAACCCCGATATTGAGCTTGCATCTTATCTGTTGTTCCTATAACCTTCCACGTTGTCATTCCCCTACTTGACGCCACCGCTATTCGGTTGCATTCTCTTGAAAACTCTCGACAAAAGGTGTCGTGATCATCATCCACAATTTGACTTCTTCCGAGACGTCAACTGAGTTCTTGATGAGAAATACCTTCCTTGCCCTCGATGATTTTTATTATCATCGACAACCTCCTTGACTTCCTTCCATCGCAAATTTGCCCATGATATGGATGCAACTTGCTATCCAGCTTGTGTTATGTTCTACCCTGAGGTATTACTGTCTTTTGTGTCGAGAATGCTGTGAGGATTGCTCCACCTCTTAGAAATTCTTGGCATAGTGATACTTCTCACCATCAAACGATGCTACTTTGATTCTAACTTCTAGCAACCATATTGCTCTGAAGTTAACGATCGACAGTTTGTTCTTAGGCTGCTGGTTATTGAATCGTCACTAACATTGATCTTGCTGCCTAAGGTTATATTTTCGGACGCACTTTCAACCAATGATTAATGATGTATGTTTTCCTCGATCATACAACATTATGTCACTTGACCTGACAAATGTCATCTCCTTGTTCACATAATTGTGGAAATCCATCCGTTTGGAATTATCGATGAATTGTTGCTGAGCCCATCAGCCACATCCTCTTATCCCTCGTGGTTCATGATGAACATTTAAGCTAGTGTTGGAAACCTTGAAAGCATTATCCTTGTGCCTAGTTCATGAAGGATATGTTTAATAAAAGAAGTGTTTTTCCATAAGTTCACGTGCATTTTTGCCACCGTGCTTATGGGAAAATTTTGTCTCGCTTCCTCAGGAATCGATCCAAATCATTCAGGCATGTGCGAAGTATTCTATGGTTCGATAGATTTGCTACCTTCACTCCATATGTATTTCCGAGCATGCCGGGCCACTGATTGATTTGATTTGTACTGGTCCAGACTTACATATGGAACTTTGATATCCTCTACAATGGCCCCCAATCAGAACTTGATTGCCCTCCATTCTAGAAACTTCCATGTGGGCAAGTATGTCTTGACCTTGTGTTCAGATGTCTTGTAGTCCGGCTAATGATTCAAGTCTTGCTTCTATCGTTCATTCCGAGATTCTTGCAACATCATCTCGTTGGTCTATGCTCCATCTGTGTTTAACCTCATTCTGGCAGGGCATCTCGTCTTGAGAATGATGCCTCTCCTTCGTTCTGGCATGACGGGCACAACACCTTTAACTTTCTTCTTCTTTCGTGCCTTGTAGCACCTTAGCTCACCTCTGCTCTACTCGTCAGTTTTTATATTTTCCTATGGTATTCTGTGTTTACTTCAAATGAATTAAATCTCTGTCCAACATATGTGGTTGAGTTGGCATGAATTCATTATGTCCCTCTTCTTCTTCCCCTTGCATTTCGTAATCAATTTCCTCATTCACTTTAGTATTGGTGGTTGTTTCATCTGTTTGGATGTTGCTCGTGCTGGTGCGCATAGGCATGCTAGTCATTGTTGCTGCAACGCTGACAAGTTCTGACACTGACTTTGCATTGTTCGTGATAGGCTGGTTGACCGGCTCGTGGAATGACCCTTCCGTGTGCTCCGAGGTACCCGTAGCAGATGTACGTGGGATGTTGTTGAACGCACTCAAAGCTCTTGCAATTTTTTTAATCAAGTACGTGTATAATTAGTATTTTTTTGAATGGCAACTTTTTAAGATCAAATATGGCAAATGCATCTGATAATGCATGGAAATTGCAATTGATGGAAGAAGGCAATTGTAGGTGTCCATGAATGGCTGATGCATTGAATTGAGGCATGGCAACCGTAGTTGTTTCCATATGGCAAAAGTAGATAACCATGTATGTCACTTACACCTGTCAAGACTTTGAATGTGCAGTTTTTAAATCATGGCAATTGTAGTCCACTATGCATGGCAACATGCAGCTGGTAAGTCTTGGGAGCTGCAGTTGGCCAGGCATGGCAACTGCAGTTGGCTAGCCATGACAGCTGTAGTTGACCTAAGATGGCAACTGCAGTTGTCCAGACACGGCAACTACAGTTCAGCATCCATGGCAAGTGCAGTTGAGCAGACATGGCAAATGCAGTAGAGCAACCATAATAGCTACACATAATCACAAATGGCAATTGCAGTGACACAACAATTGGCAAATGCATTTGTTCATAGATGGCAAATGGGACTTTACATGGATGGCAAATGTAGTTTCACCAGGCTTGACTACTGCACTTTATCATAGCTGTGTGTATCAGTTTTCCACTAGTGCAGAAATGGCTAGCCACAACTCTTGTTCATGGCGCGCCATTTCTTACAAACGCCAGCACTAATATTTTCAAATAGTATTGTCGTTGGCCAAATTGAAACGCCATAGCCATTCGATTAGTGCTGGCGTTGCATATTAGCCCCGGCGTTGCAAATTAGGCCCAATAGGCCATTGCCAGCACTAATCTATCTAATCCCCACCTCGCGCCCGGACTACTCCCCACTCTCTCGAACCCCCAACTCCTTCGTCCTCCTCTCGATCCCCGCCACTGCCCCCGACGCCGCCCGTCATAGCCCCACCCGACGCCGCGCGTCGCCGCCTCGCCTGATGCCCCGCTCGACCACGCGCCCGACGCATCCCGTCGCCGCCCCGCCGGCCGACCACGCGCCCGAGGTATATATTCACCTCACCCCAAGCACAATCTTTCTAATCTTTCTTAGTTTCCTCTAGTTTGACCTATACATTATTGGATCCTAGATATAGCTAGGTGAACCTAACTCGGCTACACCGATTATTACGATCTCACCATCTTGTGAACGTAACTATAGTTTTGGAGATACTACGGTGTTGTCAACTGAAGTATTTTTTAATGCCAAACACATCAAAGTCTTTAAAACCATGGCTTTTTTAGAAAACCATGGGATTCCCCCAAAACTTCAAAAATACATTGGTGCCAAACGCAGCCTTAATTATATGTTGCCGCTATGTTGTATTGTTTACTTGTTGGTCTGTTGCAATGTTTGCTAGTTCCATATATCTTCAAACTGCCATGTTGTATTGCTATGTTTCTCCATCTAGTTCATTTTATAACTGCTATATTGTATTGTTGTTGTTGTTGTTCATCTTAACTAGTTATGCATGTATGGCTCCTAGACAAAATTTTAGATGTTTAATTTCTGGTATATATTTGGAGAAGGGCCACACTATTTAGATGCTTAATTTCTGGTATATATTTGGAGAAGGGCCACGCTATTTTAGATAGCGCTATTTTTTTCGTTGTGTATGACACAACATGTGTCCATTTTGGTAGGCTCATTCATTTCATTCTTTATGCATTAAACACTCTTTTCATTCTTTAGCCAAATAGCATGGCAGACTCAAGCCTGTGGGTAGGGTCCTCTGATCATTGGTCGGGGTTTTCTGAAGATAAAGGTGACGTGAGCACCAACCAGGTAATTAAGGTTACAAAAACATGCATTAGCATTGTAAACATCCATATATATATATGTATCTAACCACTAATTAATTGTTCATGATTTGAAACCCTTGGCAGGCATACTTAGGAGGTCCGTCTTCGCCGGCGCCTGTCATTGTGCAGTCTTCAGGTGACGTCAAAGTGCTCAGTCACGAGATGACCGCGTCACGACAGAGCACCCTCAAGGCCCTACAGCCGTTGGATGACTCCCTGAAGAAGGACAAGGACAAAATTATTGATGACAATGCTATTGTCTACGTTAAGATTTACAGCCTCGAATGTCATATCACGGCACTGAACCTCGAGATAACTGAGATCAATAAGGACATAGAAGTCCTAAAGGCCCAGAAGCATCAACTGAAGACGGAGAAAGCGCATTACATCAAGGAGTGGCAGCTGAATAGGAATAAGCTTCGTGAGATGAAGTTAGTCCTTGGGAAAAACTAGCTAGCTATAGGTAGTGTCGATCAGAGGTGAAGATCGATATATATATATACATTGTCAGAAGTAATTGGTACTTTCCTTTTGTGAATGAAATGTTTGGTATCTTTTGTGAATGAAATTTTTAGTATCTTTTGTGAAGCTGGTATTTTTTTATTAGCTAAATATGACAGTACCGATGTGCAGATCTATCCAACGCCAGCAGGTGTTCAAGATATTGCTGGCGTCGTCTCCAACGCCACCAGTATATTTTAACTGTGGCGCGTTATTGCTGGCGTAGGGTGTCTACGCCAGCAAGGCCATTTTGGTCACGCCATAGCTAGGCTTTTCTGCACTAGTGTTCGATGCAATTGTCATTCATTTCCATTTTTTCACACCATGGTAATTGGCATGTTTTCTTAGTTTCCTTTTGATACATTGTGCGTGCGGTCCGTTTTTTATGTCTCACCTGCACAAGATGTTGATGGCACGTCTCCTGTTGCCAGCTATTGCCACATGCTGCATGATGGTCCCGCATTTTGAAAATTCGTAAGTTTGACATTCCATCATCAATGCTGCTCTTTTTTTTACTGTTTTCATGATCTAATATTTTTTGTTGGTCTACTTCTTATTTTGCCACATCAATCTGCTTGCATGATTTTTTGGGTTCACAATACCTTGATTTGCCACATGTGCTACTTGAAGTTGGTGTCCTGCATATGCATTATCGATACCCCCCTGTGGTGCAGCTTGCCATGGGACTCCTGGTGGTGTGGTTGTATTGTAAGATCCTGCGAACATGTCAACCTAAAACATAAGACGGATGCCATTTTCTTGTCTACAAACATGTCAAATCTGAATTTTTCCTTCACGCATCCTACCCATGTCTACGTATTGCTTTAGTAGTGGTAGCAAAAAGTAGATAACCATTTATGTCAGTTATAGCTGTCAAGACATGGAAGTGCAGTTTCTAAATCATGGCAAATGTAGTCCACCATGCATGGCAACTACAGTTGATAAGTATTGGTAGCTGCAGTTCGCCAGCCATGGCAATTGTAGGTGACTTGAGATGGCAACTGTAATTGACCCAAGATGGTAACTGCAGTTGTCCAGACATGGCAAGTGCTGTTGAGCAGACATGGCAGCTGCATACAATCAGAGATGGCAATTGCAGTCAGGCGGTACTTGGCAAATGCAGTTGTCCATAGATGGCAAATGCAACTGTCCATAGATGGCAAATGTAGTTAACCAGGCTTGGCAACTGCACTTTATCATAGTTGTGTGTATCAGTTATCGATGCGATTGTCATTCATTCTCATTTTGTCACACCATGGTAATTGCCATGTATTCTTAGTTTCCTTTTTGATACATTGTGCGTGCGATCAGTTTTTTTATGTCTCACCTGCACAAGATGTTGATGGCAGGTCTCTTGTTGCCAACTATTGCCACGTGCTGCATTATGGTCCTGCGTTTCGAAAATTCATAAGTTTGACATTCCATCATCCATGCTTCTTTTTTTACTGTTTTCATGATCACACATTTTTTGTTGGTCTACTTCTTATTTTTGCAACATAAATGTGCTTGCATGATTTTTTGGGTTCACAATACTTTGATTTGCCACATGTGCTACTTGAAGTTAGTGTCCTGCATCTGTATTACCGATAGACCCCTGTGGTGCAGCTTGCCATGGGACTCCTAGTGGTGTGGTTGTATCGTAAGATTCTGCGAACATGTCAACGTAAAACATAAGACGGATGCCATTTTCATGTCTACAAACATGACAAATTTGACTTTTTCCTTCACGCATCCTACCCATGTATGCGTATTGCTGTAGTAGTGGTAACAATGGACCTGCTGAAATGAGTTCATTGTACCCTAGCGCATCCCAAGGGGGCGCTTGTGACTGTCCGAAAAAACAAGGATTAGGCCCGTCTCCAGGATTCATTTGCTTCTCCAATGTTTTTCAAATCATGTAGAATGATTAATCACTGCATGAATGAGTATGCATTATTCTTCCCATATCATTTTGTTGTTTCCACTAAAAGAAACACGGTGTTCTTATCATATGACTGGCATAAACCCCTAGCATAGCATGGCAACTAGAACATTGTAGTCGTGCATCTTTTCAACAATGCCTGCATCTGCATTCTTCTTTTACAATCGGGATGGCAACCACCATGGAAGATTGGCGGCAACTAACACTATAACCGGGTGGCAACTACAAGCAAAGTTGGGCGGCAACTTTTTTCTTCCAATCGCCTGATGAAATACTATGCTTTGCACTGCTCCTCCCCCATACCCACATTTTCCCCCATCCGCAATTTGAATCTTAGTGTGTTTGATTTTACTTTGGAGTAGATCAATATGATGGCAACCCCAAATTTACAGCTTATATTAAATTTTGTCGCAAGCAATATGCAGATCAAATCTAGGACACATGACGGAAACTTTGTTGATTTTGGAGGGGAGAGGAGAACGGCCGGATCCATGAGGTTTTGGATCCATGCGGCACAAATGTAGGAAAGCTTTGGCCTCATTGCCATGGCCATGTGGATCCTTGAGGGCAATTTTTATTGAAATTTGTAAGTGGAGGAGAGAGGAGAATGGCCAGATCCATGAGGTTTCTCACCTTTGTGGATTTTGTTGTCGTATTTTTCGTCCAGGGGGCGCTAGGGTTCTGGTCTGGTTGCCATGGAAATTTGCGAAGCAAGAGGAGGGAGATTGGGGAAGATTGTCGATCGTAATGTGGAAGACGACTAACGGTGGGGTGGCTAATCTGGCGCGCGGGGGGAAGGTACGACGGCTGACGGTTGGGGTGCATTTGTTCGTGTGGGCCATGGGGTGGCAAGCCCGGACGTGCGGGCCACATGGTGGAAAGACCGGACATGCAGGCGATCGTTCGGGACACCGGACGTGCGGGCTGCAAGGGGGGATGCCCGGACGCGCGCATGCAGGCGGTCCTGCGTCGATGCCACACGGGGGCGTGCTGCAGATACCCCTTAGATGCCACACGTGTGCTGAATATCGCGACCCCTAAATAAATATGTATCTAGATATCAAAAATATCAAACCCGACTGTCAGATTTTGCTTACAACCGTTCGAGATTCATAAACGGGCCTATAAATAAACCCTTTTTTTATCAGTTATCACCCAATATGATAAATTTCAAGCATGTGCAAAACATAGCCAAAAATAATTTCGGCGAGGCATATTAATCCCACTAACGCAACACATCAAGAAGATTTACTCGATAATCTGAAACATACCGATAATAAAACTTTCAATGAAGTCCAGAAGCCCTACGATCTTTCTGAAAATCTTTCTTAATTTTACCATGATGAAGACTTTTGAATATCCCTCCTTGCTCAATGTAACACACCATCAAATAGTTAAGCAAGCCAGCAGACATCATGTTGCACAACTCGGTCTTAATGATTTTCGTCACGGAGAAGGCTCTTTCAATTGTTGTCGTCACTAGTGGTACTAGCAATGCCAACTCAATGAGGTGATAAATCATAGGAAACATGATGTAATGTTCAAGTTCAACTATGTTTTTAGCCAAGCTTACAATATCGTGACAAGTTTTAAATTCTTCCCATATAAATAATGAATAGCTCAATGTTATCTTCTATATGTTCACGTTCATACTTAGAGAAATACTCTTGATAAATCTCTATGAGTCTCAAGCTTTTTCACATTGAACCTAGAAAATGAGTCTCTAGGGTCAAGACAAGAGAAGTACTGGAGCAGCTCTGAAGATACCTCATTAAAATGATGATCAAACTTTGTGATGATGGAGTCTATAGCATCATAGAAGGTGTCCACATGGAAGAATGTTCAATAGTGACATTGTTTGTCCCACCTTTTCTTGATTTTCCCCATTTTTATAAAGATGGCATCCATATTTAGTATTGGAATGTCATTTTTGGTGCAAAAGGCTTTGACATCTTAAAATAGTGGACCCGAACCATCATTTCTCCAGTTGATGAAAGGTGTTGCCACATCTGTAACCAAACACATTGCCTAGAATGAAACAATTGCAATTTTAGATGCATGTATGTTTACATGAACAAAATATCAAGCAAACTGGATACATACAACATAATCCATCACATACCTAAACAACTTCTTCAACATCCAAAACCTAATTTAAAGAAGACAACATGACCAAATTTATCATCCCATCGGCCATGCTTAAAAAGATATCAACATAATCAATAAGTCATATACTTTTGTGCACTATATTCCAACCTAACAAAGGCTACATTACATCGTTTCACATATGAACCAACGATGTCATTGATACGTCCATTTTGCATCATGTTTTCCTATTGTCATTTATTATATTTTGGGTCATTATCTCATCTTATGATACTATTCTTATGCCTTTTCTCTCTTATTTTGCAAGTTTCATATGAAGAGGGAGATTACCGGCAGCTAGAATTTTGGACCGGAAAAGGCTACTATAGAGATAGTTATTCTGCACAACTCCAAATGACCTGAAGATTTATGGAGAATTTTTTTGAAATATATTAATAATAGTGGCGTAAGAAATACCAGGAGGGGACCACCAGGGAGCGACGGGCTCAGGGGGCGCGCCCTACCCCCTGGGCGCGCCTTGTGAGCTCGTGACTCCCCCAGCAGGCCTCTGGGGCCCATCTTCTCCTATATGAGGCTATTTTCCCAAGAAAAAATAAGAGGAAGACTTTCGGTATGAAGCGTCGCTGCCTCGAGGCAAACCTGAGCAGGAGAAATTTTGCTCTCTGGCAGAGCGATTCAGCTGGGGAAACTTCCCTCCTGAAGGGGAATCGGAGCCATCGACATCACCAACGATCCTCTCTTCATGGGAGGACTAATTTTCATCAACATCTTCACCAGCACCATCTCATCTCAAACCCTAGTTCATCTATTGTACTCAATCTTTGTCTCAAAACCTCAGATTGGTACGTGTGGGTTCCTAGTAGTGTTGATTACATCTTCTAGTTGATGCTAGTTGGTTTATTTGGTGGAAGATTAAATGTTCAGATCCTTAAGCATATTAATTACCCCTCTGATCTTGAACATGAATATGATTTGTGAGTAGTTACTTTTTCTTCTTGAGGACATGGGAGAAGTCTTATTATAAGTAATCGTGTGGAATTGGAATTTGTTCGATATTTTGATGATATGTATGTTGTTGCTTCCTTTAGTGGTGTCATGTGAACGTCGACTACATGACACTTCACCATATTTGGGGCTAAGGGAAGGCATTGTGGAGTAATAAGTAGATGATGTGTTGCTAGAGTGATTGAAGCTTAAACCATAGTTTATGCGTTATTCCGTAAGGGGATTATTTGGATTCATATGTTTGATGCTATGGTTACATTTCTCTTAATTCTTCTTTTGTAGTTGTGGATGCTTGGGAGAGGGGGTAATCATAAGAGGGTTGCTTGTTCATGTAATAACAACACCCTAGCACCGGTCCACCCACATATCAAATTATCAAAGTAGCGAATGTGAATCAAATAAACATGATGAAAGACACTAGACGATAGTTCCCATGTGTCCTCGAGAACACTTTGCTCTCTATAACAGAAAGTTCCGGCTTGTCCATTGCTATAAAAAGGATTGGGACACCTTGCCTCACTTTGTTACCATTGTTACTTGCTACTTGTTACGAATTACCTTGCCACAAAACTATCTATCACTACTACTTTCAGTGCTTGCAGAAAATACCTTGTTGAAAACCACTTGTCACTTCCTTCTGCTCCTCGTTGGGTTGGACACTCTTACTTATCGAAAGGACTATGATTAATCCCCTATAATTGTGGGTCATCAAGACTCTTTTCTGACGCCATTGCTGGCGAGTGAAGTGCCTTTGGTAAGTGGAATTTGGTAAGGAAACATTTATATTACATGCTGAAATTATTGTAACTTGTCACTATGGAAAATAATACATTGAGGGACCTGTTCAGGGTATCTTCATATCAATCGGAAGAAATAAGAGTTGCTTCTCAACCAACTGAAAATATTTGTTATCCGATTCCTTCGGGTATGTTAGAGGAACTGCTAGCTAATCCTTATGCACGAGATGGAACGATACATCCTGATATGCACTTGATCTATATAGATGAAATTTGTGGATTGTTTAAGCTTGCAGGTTTATCTGAGGATGGAGTTAAGAAGAAAGTATTCTCTTTGTATTTGGGGGTGAGGCATTGACATGGTATAGGCTATTGGATAATACTGGAACAAGGGTTTGGAACCGGTTGAAGCTGGAATTTACCAGAAATTTTATCCTATGCATTTGGTTCATCCTGATCGGAATTATATATATAATTTTTGGTTTCCTGAAGGAGAAAGTATCTCTCAAGCTTGGGGGATGCTTAAGTATATGATGCACACATGCCCCAATCATTAGCTCCCAAGAGAAATAATTATACGAAAATTTTATGCTCGGCTTTCTCATAATGATCAATCCATGCTCGATAATTTTTGTACTGGTTCCTTGATGAAGAAAACTATTGAATTCAAGTGGGATCTTCTAGAAAGAATTAAAGCAACTTTGAAGATTGTGAATTCAACAAAGGTAAAGATTCAGGTATAAATCTTGAATTGATTGTGCTAAATATTTTAGGGAAACCGATACTTTTCATAAGTTTAGTACTAAATATGGACTTGACTTTGAGATAGTAGCTACCTTTTGTGAATCATTTGCTACTCATGTAGATCCCTAACAAGAAGTGGTTCAAATTTCATCCACCTATTGAAGAAAATTGTGAAGAACCTATGATAGTTAAAGAGGAAACAATCATTTATAATATTGATCCAGTTGTGCCTACTACTTATATTGAGAAACCTTCTTTCCTTGTTAGGATTAAGGAACATGCTAAAGCTTCGACTGTGGTTAATAAGAGTAATGCTAAAACACTTAAACCCTCTGAAAAAATTTAGAGTGGAACCTAATATTGCAATAACTGAAGATCTTTTGGTTGATAATGTTGATGGACATGTCATATATTTCTGTTATGAAGCAACTAGAATTTCTAAACCAGAAACAACCGATAAAAACAAACATGTTACTGTTAAAATAGGAGTTCATTGTTATCATGGTTTATGTGATATGTGTGCTGGTGTAAGTGATATTACTTTTACTTTGTATCAAGAAGTTATGAATGATATTGCACCTATTGATATAGAAGACATTGATGTTACTATTAAGCTTGCAAACAAAGATACTATTTCACTGCTTGGGATTGTTAGAGATGTTGAGGTCTTGTGTGGTAAGATCAAATATCCTACCGAGTTCTTAGTATTTGGATCTCCACAAGATGATTTATGTCCCATTATATTTGGTAGACCTTTTGTGAATACAGTTAATGCCAAGATTGATTGTACTACAGAAACAATCAGTGTTAATTTTGGTGATGTGTCTCATGAATTTATACTACTAGGAGAAAGCTTATAGATAGAACCTTAGCAGTAGCGCTGGGTTCGGACGCCGCGCTACTGCTAATTAGAAGTAGCGCTTGGCACTTACCAGCACTATAGGTAGGAAAGTAGCAGTAGTGTGGGCCTCCCTAAGAGCGCTGCTACTACGGCCAGCCCGGGCCCAGCTCACCGGCCCAACTTAGCAGCAGCGTGTGTTACTGTTCCGCGCTACAGCTAGGTGGGATAGTAGCAGCGTGGGCCGGTGACCCGCGCTACTGCTAATCCCACCTTATCCTCTCCGGCCCGCGTGCACGGCCTCACTCTCCCTCCCACTCTCACCATCCTCTCCATCTGCCCCCACTGCCGCCGTCACTCGCATTGCCTTGCTGCTGACGTCGTCGCGCGCTACAACCGTCGCCCCCTAGTATGTCTCCCTCCCACCATCTCCATCCATCCCTCCCTTCTCCCTCCCTCCCTCCGACCCTCTCCCTCCATCCATCCCTCCCTCCCACCCTCTCCCTCCGACCCTCCCTCCCTCCCTCCTGCATTGCATAACTGGATGGATTAGAACTTGGTTAGGGTTAGAACTAGGGTAGTTTTGATACATTGCATAAATAGATAGATGGATGTATATATAGATGGATAGATAGATGGATGGATGGATAGATGTTAGGGTTAGAACTAGGGTGTTTTAGTAATTTAGTTTTTGTAGTACATATATTGAATTTTAGAAGTTTCATTATAAATTGATTATCAAGTTCATAAAAAATATATGAACATTTTAGGGGAATTATTGGGAGATGTAAAATCCAACAATGTTGAATTGAAAAATGTGAGGCATGTATTTTTTTATGAAATGAAAATGTGAGGCTTGTGTTTTTGTGAAATGAAAATGTGAAGATAGATTTTTTTTTGAAACGAAAATGTAAGGAACTTGACTCTGTTTGAATATGTGAAGAAATGAAAATGAAAATGTGAAAAAATGAAGCTAGTATTTTTGAAATAAAAATGTGAAGAAATGAAGCTAGTAAAGATGATCTATTTGGACAAGTGCTATCTTGGCTTTTATTGTTTGCAGGGAACACCTCTGAGTGGCCTATGTTTTGCCGGAATGTTGATTCATTTCCGTTCGGGCAAATTTCAGGCATGACATGAGCTAGAAAGTAGGAAATATCGAGTGCCCGTGATTTGCCGGACGGGCATTAATCAACATTCCGGCAGAATATAGGCCATTTTTTATGTCATTGCTCCATATATGTAACGGGTTGACTTTCAGTCTGTTGGGGCTCCTTGCTCCATATATGAGAGAGAAGAATCCCGACTGTTGTCGTGGGAGTCACTTCTCCTTCATTCCCGTGTGCTAGACATTTTGGTGTAATGCACTCGGGAACGAAGGGAGGAGCGAGCATCACCGACGGTCGCAATATCAGAGAGGGAGTGCCCACCATATACACCACATGAGATAGAGTGCAGCAAGGAAGACTTGATGGGCCGAAAGTCAACCCGTGCTGAATAGTGATATGTGTGTTTCATTTCCTAGTAATTGCCGTCGATCGATTTTTAATCTTTGAATTATGAACATAGGAAATGTGTGACGACGATAGGATCCCTGAGTGCGACTACTGCGGCGACGGTCGGGGTCTGTGCGATAGGCCTCACTTGGAAGACGGTCGGCGCTTCACTATAAAGCTCAACGAGACCTTCGATGTTTGTGCAACGACAACAAGTCTTTTTTCGTAATTAAGCATGACTTATGCTTCTTCAACGTGTAATTTTCATTTTTTACAATTCTACTAGTGCATCCCCTGCGATGCGAGACGTTATGTCTTGGAGAAGCTGGATTTTGAAGATCGTGAGAATATGGAGACAAAGAAAGTTCACCTTCGGACCCAACATGGTTACGCTTTTGCCATAAAGCTATACAATGCGGTGACCTACTCCCATTTTGGTTGCTCGAATTGGGCCACACTATGCAAGGCGTATGGTTTTCAGGAGGGTATGCATGTCACCTAAAGATGACATCGAAGATAATATCGACATTTGGGTCGATGTTGATACGCTTCCACTTCTACCTCTATGTGAGTTCTCAAACATGTTTATTAAGTAATTTATATTGTTTATTTAAAAATAGTTGACAACTTATTTCCATTAACAGTTTATTTCCATTCTTCAAGAAATGTATGAAAAGTAGTAGATAAAACCTACTACACTTATGGGTCTGAGCTAACATGCGAGGAGATAAATCATTTTGTTTCATGGATTAAAGATGTTGAGACTTTTAAGACGAGTCATCATATTCCTCCAAGTTATGATCAATACGTGCCACTAGTCCACGTGTTGAACTACGGTAATATCCATCGAGATATCATGGTAAGATTTTTCCTATTATGTCACCAGTGCATCTTTTGGGTACATTCTTCTTTAGCTAAACTACATTTTGCTAAGTATGTTATGATGATGTTCTTCAACAGAACCTCCCGGTGGATTGTGTGCCTTGTCTTATGGAAATGAAAGGGGACATGAAAATTATTAGCTTACGACCAAGTTGGCCTACATGTCACCGCAGTGCATACACGATTCATCAAAGAGATAATGTCCTCACAATCAAAGACTGGAGAAAAATTATGAGTGACCGCCGGGAACTACTTGGGGGCAACATCAAGCGCAACCCACAAATGGGAGATAGGTTCATCTGTATTCTCCATAATGGAGATTCAGGGGTTTACCTATTTTATGCTATTTTACCTTCGATAGAGTAGCAGGTCTTAGGTAGTTATGTGCTACATTGTGCTAGAATTATGACCTAGTTCTTATATGACTATGATGATGAGTTGTTATCATGATGATGGTGATGAGTTATGTGCTAGAATGATGAGCTAGTTCTTATATGACTATGATGATGAGTTGTTATCATGATGATGATGATGAGTTATGTGCTACATTGTGCTAGAATGATGAGTTGTTATGATGATGATGGTGATGATGATGTATGAGTTCTTATATGAATATGATGATGAACATGATGATGATGATGATGATGGTGATGATGATGATGATGAGTTATTATGATCATGATGAGACTATTGTGTGTATGATATGATATAGACTATTGAATAAACCCGTACAAATACAAAGGAAATATGCTGTAGAAAAAAATCAGAAAATAATTACAGTAGCGTGGGCTGTACAAAACGGGCTACTGCTACATATGGAGAGCAGTAGAATGGGCTTTACAAAATGCGCTACTGCTACATATGGATAGCAGTAGCACGGGTGGACCAGCTCTACTGCTAAATCTTAGTTGTAGCATTGTACCAGTAGTGCGGGTACCCGCGCTACTGGTAGGTGTTTAACCCACGCTACTGCTAGGCTTTTCCCTAGTAGTGGGATCGAGCACGGAGGACCTCTACATCAACCTTGCTGCTCCCATAGTGATGTGTGAGTAGTTCACCACAGACCTACCAGTCCGTAGTTAGTAATTAGATGGCTATCTCTCTCTCTATGTTCTTCATTGCCAAGATCACTGAGATTCCCGCGGTGATCTATCTTATGTAATCAATCTTTGCGGTGTGTTTGTTAGGATCCGATGAATTGTGGGTTTATGTTCAGAGTATTCATGAAAGGATATTGAATACTTTCTGGTATTTTATTTGCATAATTGCTATAGCTTCATAATGCTCTCCGATCTATCGGTTTGATTTGGCCAACTAGATTTATTTATCTTCAAGTGGGAGTGGTGGGTTGTAGTTGGTTTAATCTTGCGGTGCTCAATCCCAGTGACAGAAAGGGACATGACATGTATTGTATTGCTTCCACTAAGGGTAAAATGACGGGCTTCATTCATATTAATTGGATTTACTTTGTCTACATCATGTCATCATCCTCCAAGCATTACTCCGTTTTTACTTAATACTCTAGATGCATGCTGGATAGCGGTCGATGGGTGGAGTAATAGTAGTAGATGCAAGCAAGAGTCGGTCTACTTTGCTTGTGGACGTGATGACTATATACATGATCATTGCCGTGAATAAATATTGCATAACTATGCGCTTTTCTATCAATTGCCCAACAGTAATTTGTTTACTCACTGTATCCCTTCTTCGAGAGAGAATCCCCTAGCGAACACTATGGCCCCCCGGTCACCTCACAAATATAATTACAACAACTCTAAATACCTTTCTGCCATCATTTACTTTCTTCTTATTTACAATTTATATTTATCAAATTATCTATCTATCACTAATTATCGCTTGCAAGTAACGAGTTCAAGGGGATTGACAACCCTCTTTCCCGCGTTGGGTGCAAGTGTTTTCTCTTTTGCGTGTAGGCGCTAAAGACGGGAGTTTGCATGGTTCTCCTATTGGTTCGATAACCTTGGTTCTCACTGAGGGAAATACTTACATGTACTTTGCTGCATCATCCCCTCCTGTTCGGGGAAAATCCCAACGCAGTTTACAAGTATCAGGAAGGATTTCTTGCGCCGCTGCCGGGGAGCATCATCAAATTCCTATCAAGTACCTTCTCACAAATTATCATTCACATGTTCTACTTTTTATTTGCTATTATATTTTTCTTGCTATAAAAATCAAAAATACAAAAATATTTATCTTTAATAGTTTACTTGCTTCGGTTGTTACTTTGACTTGAAGTTGCTATCATGTCTGGTTTTATCATCGAGAAGGATGATGAAGGTAAAAGCCACAAAGAGGAAACTCCCCCATAGCAAGATGTAAAAGTTTTGTTACGGGGAAAGGGAATATCATAGGGGAAGGCATTATCCAAGAATTCTTTAACTGTACGGGTGCTTTGGCTTGGAAGTATACGCCAATCCTTGCGAGAACCAAAAGTTATGCCGATGCTATTTCCGCTCTTGTTCTTAAACTTGAACGAAGATTTATGCATACCCACCCTACTTTGCAAAGACTTTTATATGAGTTGCTGGTTATAAAAGACCCCGGGGCTAAGAAGATAGCCAGTCTTATCCTTATGCATGAATTTTACTATATAGTGCGAGAGGCTCGAGATATCTTTGATCACTATAATATGAGTCGTGAACATACTGTCACAGATGGATTTTTATATAATTAGGAATATATGGTGAGGCATGTGTTTCATGATAACCATATTTTTGATGAGAATACCAGTAAAGAAGTTCCTCCTATCCATGTTATCCAACAAGTTTTCAATGCCATGAATAAACAATATTCTTGGATTGTAAGCGAGAATATACAGAAGGTTTTAAGGAAAGTAGCATTGAAAATGACAAGATATTACTTGATTATGTGTTTCATATTGTCTTTGAAAAGCCTCCCCATGGACACACACTTCAATTTGAGAACACCAAGGATGATATCACATGAAACTATACATTATGCCTAGCTAGGGGCATAAAACGATAACGCTTGTTGGGAGGCAACCCAATAGTTATCTATAATTTTTGTTTTTACTTTCTTTCATGGTGTGATAACATGATTATTTCTATTGTAATGATTGTGTTTTTATGTTTAAATTGGTATTTGTGCCAAGTAAATACTTTGGGATGACTTGAATGCTAAGTAGAATTGATACGGTGTAAAAACAAAAACTTTTGCGTCCAGTGCAGAAATTCTCTGATTTTACTGGAACGTCTTTTTGATCTTATTTTTACAAAGTATTTTTATATAAATTAACCAGGTTGTCCTATTTTTTCAGAATTTTTGGAGTTAGATAAGTATGGTGTTTGCGCAGATCATTACAGATTGTTTTGTTTTAGACAGATTCTGTTTTTGCTTGCATAGTTTGCTTGTTTTGATGATGGTATGGGTTATATCGGGGGTATAAGACATGGAGAAGTTAGAATAAAGTACCTTATGCAATAATAAAATATTAATATATTTATGACAGTACCTAAAGTTTTTAATTTACCTATCATACTAACGGAGCTGACGAGTTTTTTGTTGAGTTTTGTGTGCTGGAGTTTTCAAGTTTTGGGTGCTATCATGATGGATGAAGGAATAAGGAGAAGCAAAGAGCCCTTGGGGATTCCCAAGGTAAATTATAGGAATACTCAAGCATCTAAGCTTGGGGATGCCCCAGAAGGCATCCCCTCTTTCATGTCAATCCTTCGGTATGTCACTTGGAGCTACATTTTTATTCATCACATGATATGTGTTTTGCTTGGAGCGTCTTGTGTTTTAGTTTGATTTTATTTTAGTTTTCCACTATCATTGTTTGCTGGACATATCTACTTGAGAGAGTCACATGTTCACCATGATTTGTTAGAATACTCTATGTGCTTCACTTATATCTTTTGAGCTAAGTAGTTGTCTAGTACTTCACTTATATCTTTTAGAGCATGGTGGCGTATAGATTTTATAGAAGTAATTGCACTCTTGTTCTTCACTTAATTTTTTTGAGAGTTTAATATATAGTGATGTCACACCCTATGTTTGTATCACTTTGCTATGCTTGGATTTACAAAATTTGGAACCAATTGAAACTTTTTGAGTGCATGCTTGCTTGAATTGTTGCTTGTTTGATTGTTTGGTTGATTATGTTTGGCACTCTTAGGTTCTACTCCTCCCCATATTCATATTCCTTGATCCAAACTTCTTGCCCAATGATCATGCCATGTGAATAGTACCCAAAACTATTTTTATCAAAATTTATTTGACCAAAAATAATTTATTCAAATTAGGTTTTCAAAAACCCCTGAGTTGAGGTTTGCACTGCAAGTCCTCAAATTGGGTGGATCCTTTTTCCCCAAAGGCTTTATTTGAAACCTCCTATATATATGACTTCCCAAAACCACAAAATATTAATTTTAAAGATTATTTTACTATTTTATTTAAAGGTTTTTTCTTAAGTCTAGAAATGGTCTTTTATAAGCAAAAATTATTTAAATGCTTTAAAAATATTTGAGAAAATTTAGGGAAACTCAGTGGACATATATTTTCCATATATATGAGTTTAAACATATGGTCATGTTCAAAATCATGGGCAAAACCCCTCAAAACCTTTTCTGCTTAAATCAAGATTTTGAAATATTTCTATAAGAAATATTCTCAATAAATTCCAAGAAAATTCCAGCAAGTCACAATTGTCATATGTGATGAACTTGCCAAGTTTCATCTCAATCCCAATTGATTTGCTTCATAAAAATATTCCAAAACCATTCCTGTCCAGAGCCAAATTTGAACAACTTTACATTGTGAAGTTTATTCCCTTCACCCCAAACTTTGTGGGCGTGTGCTAAACCCCGAATAATGATACCACACCAAGTGGTGGATTTGTGGGAAGTGATATGCATGCCTAGATCTACAGAAATCTGATTCTGTTGATTTCTAGGGTTTCACAAAGTTACATTGTGAACTTTCTTCAATCAAGCTCAAACTTTGTGATCCTCTCTATTTGTACCTATATTTTCATCCTGTTAAATCTTATGTCAAGCAAATTCCATTTGCTTGCCTAAAACTCCATCAAACACCTTCTGGCTGATTAGTAAAAGCCAAGTTTGACCCCCTTCCTCTATTCTCCTTGAGTCCAAAATTTTACCACAGTAACTTACTGATGTGTTTCACCTCCAGTAAAAACCCCAAGTCCATAAGCCATTGTTTGGTAGGGTAAAACCCCATTTTACCCCACTGGACAGCAGGAATCTCCTTCTCTTTCCCTCCCCCTCTTATTCTATCAGCTATCCAGAGCATCCAATGCAGCTTCCACCTTGCTTATGCCCCCCTAGACCCACTGGACATGACTGGCCGCGCCTAGGATGCCGTTGGCATGCCATGTCATGCCAAACGGGCGCTCCAGAGTGCGCTACAGTGCCCGACCGCACTATAGCCGCCGCCAATCGCTTGCCCCGACCACCTCAAGCCCCTCCCTCTCGCCCGTTGGTCAGCCTCGACGTCCGGGACACGCGGCGCCCCTGTCCCCCTCCTCTCTCCTCCTCCTTCTCCCTCCTCCCGCGCGTGCCGAGCGCCGCCCGGCTCGGCCAGTGAGCAGGCTCACACGCGCGCGCTCCTCTTCCTCTATTTTCTCTCCCCTGGACCTAGACCAGCCCCAGGAACACCCCAGACTCGCCCCCGCCTCCTCCCGTGCCTTCTGGCCTCAGCCCCGAGCTCGCCGGCGCACCAACGATTCGGTGGACCGCGGCTCGCCTATATAAGGACTCCCCCGAGCCTCCTCTCCTCTCTGATCTCTCTCTCCACCCCAATAGGCCATCATGAGCACCCATTTGAGCTCCCAGAGCACCAGTGCTCGAGATCGACCGAGGCACCGCCGCGGCGGAGCTTCGTCGATCTCGGGATACCGGCCCGCTCCGGCCCTCTTTCCTTCTCCATTGAGACCACAGAGAGCCCCTGCCTCGTTCCCCCTTCCTCCCCGATCGTTTTGCGGTCGGGAACATCAACGGCGACCACCACCCGAGGCCTCTCCGCCGCGGGACCTCGTCACCGGCGACCTGCTGCTCCTCCCCATCCGCCTTCTCCACCGACCGACAGGCGGCGACGTCCTGGTTCCATTCCCCCCCTCGCCGAGCCCTGCCGTGCCCCCTCTCGCCGCCGGTGAGATTCCCCCCCTTCGGTCCCGAGGAGGAAGAAGGACCCGACAGGTGGCCCCCACCTGTCGGCCTCTGCCTCGCCTCCCTCTCTCCCCTCGATGTCGCCGACAGCCGGGCCCCGCAAGTCAGCTTTGAACCTGGCCGCGCGCGCGGCTGGCTGGCTGGCCAGCTGGGCCGGCCCAGCTGCTTGCTGCTTCTGGCCCAGGCACAGTGGCATTTTTCTTTTTCTTTTTCTGTGGGGTTTTCCAAAAATCCCACAGGATTAAATAAAACTCCAAATCCAATTATTCTTTCACCAAAAATCTTGAAATATTGTGTAGAATTTAATAGTGCCATTTGTATAATTTGTTGAAAACCTTTTATCTACTGATTTATTTTAAAACCTCTTTTGGGCATTTTTAGCCTCTGTTTTAAATAGTTTGAAAAACATTTTTAACTACAAAACCCTAGACAAATATTCTTAGAATAGTTTGTATTATTTATCAGAGTAGGGTAGCATTTTTAAAGTGGGTCTTGTGCTCTGTTTTGTTGTGATGCTTATTTTTGCCCGTTTATTCCGCGACGATAGATTGCGTTGTTAACGAAGGGATTGGACCCGAAGATTTTGAAGACCCCGAAGGCTTTGTTGAGCCAGGCAAGCAACCCTTAGACCATGACTATGAAACCTCTTTTTGCATGGCATATAGCACATTATTTCTGGATGATGAACATGTTGATGTGGTATCCCCTTCGGTGGGATGCCTCCGTTACTTTCTTGTTGATACTTGCATCGTGCATGACCCTACCTCCTTATGAGGGTTGTGCGGGTGGGAGTAGTTAGGTTGCTAAGTAGTTGCTACGCAAAGTGGGACGGGAATATGCATGGTGATGGTAACAAAATGATTTCAAAGACTTTTCGAAAACCCCGTCGGGTGCCACTAATGCCCGAGGGAGATGATGTTGTGCTAGGTAACCACTTGAGAAAGAAGTGGTGTACCGGAGCAGGTTGTGTGTGTGTTTTCGAAAACGGAGAGATTTAAGATTTGCTGACCACCCCAACCTTACATGTACAACCACGATACCCCTTATGGGACGGGGCTTTGTTGATTACTTTGATGGGTACTAGCATAGAGCCCACATTACTAGTGGCGGGAGTGACGTGGTCACTCTCGATACGGGGTCGTGCCGGAAAGGATGATCATGCACGGTCTTCACAGGCACCGGGCACACCGTTGGTCCCTTCATGGATGGTACGAGCTGGAGCGAGGCTCGTATGATGTACATCATGAGGGCTGTGTACCAATCGAGTGGACTCTTTGTTTAGTATCATCAGGGGAAAGGCATTGTTCGGGTGCTTACCTCGGGTATGTGATATACCGCGAGTCGTGGATGACACGGAAGTTCCCCGAGTCTTGTGGGTAAAGTGTGCAACCTCTGCAGAGTGTCAAACTATTCGAATAGCCATGTCCAGGGTTAAGGATAGTTGGAGGTCCTGCTTAAACTACGTCCGATGCTTTCATAAACTTGGAGTGTGAGCGTGTGTGGATGACACAGAGATGATTCCTGAGCTGAGTCCGATGACTTGGCATGATGATGAACATGAGATGTTCAACCCCTGCTTATGAAGATGACTGCGACTTGTTCATATGAACACCTGTCTATGGTTGATGCATGCTTACTTAAGTTACTTGATCATGTCATTGCACTCAAAACTAGCTTTCTGCAAAACTTACCTACTTAGTGCTAAATCATGCATTGTTATACCTTGTTCCACAACTTGGGTTGCTTGCGAGTACATTCAAAGTACTCATTGGCTTGCCATTGGTTATTTAATTGGCCAGGCATGGAAGAACAGGAATACGGTGAAGAGTTCGTTGGTGACGAACATGCGAACTAGGACGCTTCCCAGTCAGAATGCCTGTAGGTTTAAGGCAGATGGCATGGGTTCACGCTTTTGATCAAGATTTCCGCTGCTTGTATGATTTAGTGTTTGGCCCTTGCGGCCCTATCTATGTAAGACATGACCTCCATGGTCTTTATTTGTGTAAGACGGTATGTAAGGATGTAAGACTCTTGTATTTCAGCTTATGTGTGTTCAGTGAGCATTGATCTCTGGGATCACTGTACACGTGCATTCGGTGATCACGACTTATGAGTAGGGGTCCCCACAAGTGACGATAATTTTCATGGGTTATAGGACTAGTCCAAAAATAATAGGTATTCAAGGAGTGCATAATCAAAACCTTCATGTAGCACATAATAGAGAAATTGTGGGTTAATGATATTGATGTGGTAATATGAAAGGGCGTGAGTGCATGGTTGTTGGTTAGTAAAAATATCGATAGTTAAAGGGTGTTAATTTTTTTTCATCTAAATATTGGTTATGGCATGGTCATGATGTGTGAGCATTCTTATTCCTCGATGAAATCCTAGTGCTGTTTAGGTCGGGGGCGCACGATGGTTAACTACTACCAACCTCTTCCCTAGGGGCATGTGAGTAGTACTTTGATTCGAGAGAGCTAATAAAGCTTTGCAATAAGTATGTGAGTTCTTTATGACTAATGTGAATCCAATGGATGTACGCACACTCTCCTTTTCATAGTATGCTAGCCTCTTCGGTACCCTGCATTGCCCATTCTCACCTCGAGGATCGGTGCAGCTTTCGTCGGTGCATCCAAAACCTGTGACATGATACGCTCTGTTGCACATAAGCATCCTTATATCTTCCTTAAAACAGACACCATACCTACCTATCATGGCATTTCCATAGCCATTCCGAGATATATTGTCATGCAACTTCCACCGTTACATGATATGACTTGTGCACTCATTGTCATATTGCTTTGCATGATCATGTAGCTGACATAGTATTTGTGCCAAAGCCACCGTTCATCATTGTTTACATGTTGCGCTAGATCATTGTACATCCTGTTACACTGCCAGAGGCATTCATATAATCATATTGTTTTGTAGTTTTTCATATCAAGTTGTAAGTAAATAAAAGTGTGATGATTATCATTATTAGAGCACTTCTCAGTGAGGAAAGGATGATGGAGACAATGATTCCCCCACAAATTGGGATGAGACTCCGGACGGAAAAAAAACGAAAAAAGGAGAAAAAAAAAAGCAAAAATGGAAAGAAAGAAAAGAAAAAAAAAGAAAAAAAGAGAAAAAAAATGAGAGATAAATAGAGAAGCGACAGTGCTACCACCTCTTTTTCCACACTTGTGCTTAGAGAAAGCACCATGTTTTTTCATATAGAGAGTCTCATGTTTTGTCATTTTCATATGCTAGTGGGAAATTTTTCATTATAGAACTTGGCTTGTATATTTCAATGACGGGCTTCCTCAAATGCCCGAGGTCTTCATGAGCAAGCAAGTTAGATGCACACCCACTTAGCTTCATTTGAGCTTTTATACACTTATAGCTCTAGTGCATCCGTTGCATGGCAATCCCCACTCCTCGCATTGATATCGATTGATGGGCATATCCATAGCCCGTTGATTCGCCTAGTTGATGCAAGACTTTCTTCTCCACTTTTACCCCTTTGAAACCTACCACCATATTCTATTCCACCTATATGCTACGTCCATGGTTCACGCTCATGAATTGAGTGAGGTATAAAAAGATGAAGCGCGTTAAAAAGTACGATCCAATTGCTTGGCTTAACACCGTGGTGCTTGACATTTGTATTTATGTGGTGAAGATGGAGCCATGCCATGCTAATATGATAAAATGAATGGGGGTAAACATTCTTTAAGGATCGTATATTTTGAAAGTTGATGATTATGTTACTTATGCTTATAGAAATTACTATGTTAATGTTTATTGATTCATCGTTTCTCAATGATCATACCTGAAAATATTACATGTTGGGTAGCATGTCACATCAAAAATTCTGTTTTTATCATTTACCTACTCGAGAACGAGGAGGAATTAAGCATGGGGATGTTTATACGTCTTCAACGTATCTATAATTTTTGATTGTTCCATGCTATTATATTATCATTCTAGGATACTTTTTAGGCATTTACTTGTTGTTTTATATTATTTTTTAGCCCTAACCTATTAACCCAGTGCCAAGTGTGAGTTGCTGTTTTCTGCATGTTTTTGGCTTGTCAGGAATACTGTATTAAATGAAGTCCAAATACCCCGAATTTTTTTGATGATTTTTTCTGGACCAAAATAAGACATGGAAGCTTCAGAGGAATACTGGAAGACACACGAGGTGCCCCCAAGCCAATAGGGCGCGCCCACGGGGTGGTCGCGCCCTGATGGCTTGGGGCCACCTCCCCGCTCCTCTGACCTTGATCTCTGGCCTATAAATTCTGTAATATTGCAAAAACCCTAGAGAGCCTCCCGAAACACTTTTCCCATCATCGCAAGTCTCTGTTCCATCGTGTGCCCATCTGGAGCCCTGTTCCGGTGCCCTGCCGGAGGGGGATCGATCACGGAGGGCCTCTACATCAACCTTGTTGCTCCCATGGCGATGTGTGTGTAGTTCACCGTAGACCTACGGGTCCGTAGTTAGTACCTGGATGGATATCTCTCTCTCCATGTTCTTCATTGCCAAGATCACCGCGATTCCCGTGGTGATCTATCTTATGTAATCAATCTTTGCAGTGTGTTTGTTGGCATCCGATGAATTATGGGTTTATGTTTAGATGATTCATTGATACGTCCATTTTGCATCATGCTTTTATATTGATATTTATTGCATTATGGGTTGTTATTACACATTATGGTACAATATTTATGTCTTTTCTCTCTTATTTTACAAGGTTTACATGAAGAGGGAGAATGCCGGCAGCTGGAATTCTGGACTAGAAAAGAAGCAAATATGAGAGACCTATTCTTCACAACTCCAAAAGTCCTGAAAAGTTACGGAGAATTATTTTGGAATATATAAAAAATATGGGGCGAAAGAAATACCAGAGGGGACCCACCAGGAGGTCACAAGCTAGGGGGCGCGCCCTACCCCCCTGGGGGCGCCCCTGTGGCTTGTGGGCCCCCTGGTAGGCCTCCGGTGCCCATCTTCTGCTATATGGAGGGTTTTGACCTGGAAAAAATCATAAGAGAGCTTTCGGGATGAAGCGCCGCCGTCTCGAGGCGGAACCTGGGCAGAACCATTCTAGGGCTCCGACGGAGCTGTTCTGCTGGGGAAACTTCCCTCCCGGAGGGGGAAATCGAAGCCATCGTCATCACCAACGATCCTCTCATCGAGAGGGGGTCAATCTCCATCAACATCTTCACCAGCACCATCTCCTCTCCAAACCCTAGTTCATCTCTTGTATCCGATCTTTGTCTCAAAACCTCAGATTGGTACCTGTGGGTTGCTAGTAGTGTTGATTACTCCTTGTAGTTGATGCTAGTTGGTTTACTTGATGGAAGATCATATGTTCAGATCCTTAATGATAATTAATACTCCTATGATTATGAACATGAATAAGCTTTGTGAGTAGTTACGTTTGTTCCTGAGGACATGGGATAAGTCTTGTTATAAGTAATCATCTGAATTTGGTATTCGTTCGATATTTTGATGAGATGTATGTTGTCTCTCCTCTAGTGGTGTTATGTGAACGTAGACTACATGACACTTCACCATTATTTGGGCCTAGGGGAAGGCATTGGGAAGTAATAAGTAGATGATGGGTTGCTAGAGTGACAGAAGCTTAAACCCTAGTTTATGCGTTGCTTCGTAAGGGGCTGATTTGGATCCATATGTTTCATGCTATGGTTAGATTTATCTTAATTCCTTTTTTGTAGTTGCGGATGCTTGCGAGAGAGGTTAATAATAAGTGATAGGCTTTACCAAGTAAGGGCAGCACCCAAGCAGCAGTCCACCCACAAATCAAATTATCAAAGTAACGAACGCGAATCGTATGAGCATGATGAAAACTAGCTTGACAGAAATTCCCATGTGTCCTCGGGAGCGCTTTGCTTTATATAAGAGTTTTCCAGGCTTGTCCTTTGCTAATAAAAGGATTGGGCCACCTTGCTGCATCGTTGCTACATTTGTTACTTGCTATCTGTTACGAATTATCTTATCACACAACTATCTGTTACCGGTAATTTCAGTGCTTGCAGAGAATACCTTACTGAAAACCGCTTGTCAATTCCTTCTGCTCCTCGTGGGGTTCGACACTCTTACTTAGCGAAAGTACTACGATAGATCCCCTATACTTGTGGGTCATCAAGACTCTTTTCTGGCGCCATTGCCGGGGAGTGAAGTGCCTTTGATGAGTGGAATTTTGAAAGGAAAAATTTATATAGTGTGCTGAAATTTACTGTCACTTGTTACTATGGAAAATAATCCTTTGAGGGGCTTGTTCGGGGTATCTTCACCTCGACCGGAAGCACAAAGAGTTGCTCCTCAACCTACTGAACCTACTGAAAATATTTATTATGAAATTCCTTTGGGTATGATAGAGAAACTGCTAGCTAATCCTTATGCAGGAGATGGAACACTACATCCTGATTTGCATCTGATCTATATGGAACACTACATCATGGAACTACAACCGATTGAAATTGGAATTTCATCAGAAGTTTTATCCTATGCATCTGGTTCATCGTGATCGGAATTATATTTATAATTTTTGGCCTCGTGAAGGAGAAAGTATCGCTCAAGCTTGGGGGAGGCTTAAGTCAATGTTATATTCATGCCCCAATCATGAGCTCTCAAGAGAAATTATTATTCAGAATTTTTATGCTCGGCTTTCTCGTAATGATCAATCCATGATCGATACTTCTTGTATTGGTTCCTTTATGAAGAAAGATATTGAATTCAAATGGGACTTATTGGAAAGAATTAAACGTAACTCTGAAGATTGGGAACTCGACGAAGGTAAGGAGTCAGGTATAAACCTTAAGTTTGATTGTGTTAAATCCTTTATAGACACCGATGCTTTTCGTGAATTTAGCACTAAATATGGACTTGACTCTGAGATAGTAGCTTCTTTGTGTGAATCTTTGCTGCTCATGTTGATCTCCCTAAGGAGAAGTGGTTTAAATATCATCCTCCCATTGAAGTGAAAGTAGTTGAACCTATTAAAGTTGAAGAAGAAACTATTATTTATAACATTGATCCTGTTATTCCTGTTGCTTATATTGAGAAACCACCTTTACCTGTTAGAATAAAGGAACATGCTAAAGCTTCAACTGTTGTTCTTAAGAGTTATACTAGAACACCTACACCCCCTGAATAAATCAAAGTTGAACCTAGTATTGCTATGGTTGAAGATCTCTTGGTTGATAATATTGATGGGCATGTTATTCATTTCTGTGATGAAGCTGCTAGAATTGTGCTACTTCTTGAGCATGCGTTGGTTTTCCCTTGAAGAGGAAAGGGTGATGCAGCAAAGTAGATAAGTATTTCCCTCAGTTGTTGAGAACCAAGGTATCAATCCAGTAGGAGATACAAGCAAGTCCCCAATAGATGTACCTACAGAAATAATCAAACACTTGCACCCAACGCTATAAAGGGGTTGTCAATCCCTTCACGTTTACTTGCAAGGATGAGATCTGATACAGATAGATAGATAGGATTGCTAAAATGAAAAGTAGAACAAAAAGTAAAAAAAATACAGCGAAGTATTTTTGGTTTATAGATCTGAAAATATAATGTGGAAAATAGACCCGGGGGCCATAGGTTTCACTAGAGGCTTCTCTCATGAAGGAAAATAATACGGTGGGTGAACAAATTACTATCGAGCAATTGATAGAAAAGCGAATAATTATGAAGATATCCAAGGCAATGATTATGCATATAGGCATCACGTCCGTGTCAAGTAGACCGAAACGATTCTGCATCTACTACTATTACTCCACACATCGACCGACTCCTGACTGCATCTAGAGTATTAAGTTCATGAAGAACAGAGTAAAGCATTAGGTAAGATGACATGATGTAGAGGGATAAACTCAAGCAATATGATGAAAACCCCATCTTTTTATCCTCGATGGCAACAATACAAATACGTGCCTCACTACCCCTACTTTGTCACTGGGTGAGGACACCGCAAGATTGAACCCAAAACTAAGCACTTCTCCCATTGCAAGAATTACCAATCTAGTTGGCCAAACCAAACCAATAACTCGAAGAGACTTGCAAAGATATGAAATCATGCATATAAGAATTCAGAGAAGATTCAAATAATATTCATAGATAATCTGAACATAAACCCACAATTCATCGGATCTCGACAAACACACCGCAAAAGAGTATTACATCGGATAGATCTCCATGAAGATCATGAAGAACATGGTATTGAAGAACAAAGAGAGAGAAGAAGCCATCTAGCTACTAGCTATGGACCCGAAGGTCTGTGGTAAACTACTCACGCATCATCGAAGGGGCAATGGAGTTGATGTAGATGCCCTCCGTGAACGAATCCCCCTCCGGCAGATTCCAAGATTGGATCTCATGGGAACAGAGGCTTCCGGCGGCGGAAAAGTATTTTCGTGGCTCTTTTTGGTATCCAGGGAATATTTGGGAATTTATAGGCCGAAGAATAGGGTTAGGAGGGCTGCCGTGGGGCCACAAGCCAGGGGGGCGCACCCTAGTTGCTTGTGACGCCACTACAGATCTCCTGCCTTCGTCTCCAAGTCTGCTGGGTTGCTTCTGGTCCAAGAAAAATTATTCCGAAGATTTTATTCCGTTTGGACTCCGTTTAATATTCCTTATCTGCAATACTCAAAAACAAGGAAAAAACAGAAACTAGCACTAGGCTCTAGATTAATAGGTTGTGACGCCCGGATAATTAGGCTACAGTAATTTTGGTAATTAAGCTACAGTAATCCCATGCTAATGTTGCCACGTCACCGCGATCACTGTTGCCGCGATCACTGTTGTTGGATTCGTGCCTGTGCAAACCCCGTCAGTTTCGTTGCAGTTTAATCCGTCCGAAAAAGCGGATGATAGAGTTGTGTAGAATTGGAATTAAAAATGTTGGATGGGTTGCAATTAATCCGTAATGTTTAATAAAATTAAAATCGGTATTTTAGGAATTAATTTGGAGCCCCAAAAGGATTTAAAATGAATTTTGAAACGGTGGGAAAATTGGACCTAACCGGGTCAAAATTCGGTGGCCCGTTCGCACATTATAAATACGAAACCGGGTCAAACCCTAGAACTCCCGTGCCCCAGCCGCCCCATTTTCCCCCGCGCGCCGCCGCTCGGGCGCTCGCCCGCGCCAGCCCCGCACCGGCCGCGCGGCCCCGCGCCGCCGCCCCGGTGGCCCGCCCCCGCCGCGCCTGGCCGCACCGGCCCGGCCGCTGCGCTCCTCCGCCCGCGCGGCCCCGCCGCCCGCCGCTGCGCCCCTGCGCGCCGGCCACCTGCGACCGGCCCGGTTCCCGCCGTCCGCCGCCGGCCTCGCCCCACCGGCGCCGCGGCCGCCTTCCGCCGGCGTCGCCAGCCCCCTCCGCGGCGCTCGCCGCCCCAGCCCGTTCGCCCGACCCCGCCGGCCCGCCTCCGCCTCGTCCCCCGGCCGCCTCGCCGCCTCCCGGCGTCGCCGCCGCCAGCCGCCGGCTCGCCGCCCCCGGTGAGCTTCCCTCCCCCCCCACCCGCCGTGCGGCTCTGCCGTCGACGGCCACCGGCCGGCTCGGCCCCGTGCTGTGTGTGCGTGTGTGGATGTGTGTGTAATGTGTGTGTGCGTGTAGCGTGCGTGTGTGTTGTGCTGTGTGTGTATGTATATACGTATGGATATACGTATATACGTACACACATACATGTATATACTAATAACAAAATAAAAATAAAAGTATTTAAAATAAAAATGAAATTAGAAAGTAAATAATAAATAAATATTAATATTAATAATTAAGTAATTAGATTAATTAAATTAGTGATTTAATTAATTAGGTAATTAGTTAATTAATTAACTGAATAAGGTTAATTAGGGTGATTGATTAATCTGTTAATTAATTGATTTAAATAAACAGTAAATACTGTTTCGGATAATTAGGATATATTAATTAAAAGAAATTTAGATAATGATTAAATCTTTAGTAATTAATATAAAATAAACCGTAGCCCGGATCGAAAAACTTTGAACATGAAAGTTGCTCAGAACGACGAGACGAATCCGGTTACGCTGTCCGTTAGTCTGTCAGATGCCCCTAGCATAGCACACCTGTAACTTTTTGCCTGTTTCTGGCAGATGAATAGTGCATGACTTTAATAAAATAATTCCGGTTAAATTCCTAAATTGACTAGAGCACTTAGATAGGCAGTATATCAACCCTACACTGTATTCTAGCTGCCCCATGCTTATAACATCGCAACCTGGAACATTGCCCCCTCCGGTCATCTGTCCGACATTTGTCCGGAACCGGGGATACTTTCCCGGATGGGATCCCCCTTTCTCGGTGTCGTGTAACACTGCGTTAGATCACCTCTGTCACCGCGTATTGCCATGTCATGCTTTGTGATGCTATTGTTTGCGCTGTTATTTATTTGTTTCCCCTCGTTGCTTCTTTTTCGGTAGACCCTGATACTGCGATAGACGCTGAGACTACCGATGAAACTGCTGTGTACAACTACGTCCCCGACGACCAGCCGTCCGACGATCCCGCCTTTGCCGCAGAGCAACCAGGCAAGCAAACCCCCTTGACGCATGCCTTTGTCACCCAATTCCTTCTATTATGTTTTATCCTATTTCTGATGCATAGCCTGTCCTTGTAACTGCTTATGATAACTGCCAATTGTCCGAGCTGCTTAGAATAGGATTGGGTGGTAAACCATCTGTGGCCCCTCTCCCTTGCTGTAGTTGCTCCGCTTTAGGACTGAAGACAGATGGACTGAAGACAGCACATCACCACACACCCCCTAAATTGCCCGACACTGCAGAGCTGGCATCGAGTGCCGAGGGTGATACCTCTTAGCTCACTTCCGATGGTGCCTCTGTAGAATAGCTATCCGGATGTGTGTTACCGAGGGTGATTCCTCTTTCATCACTTCTGTTAAAGCTGATGTCGTGCAACTCCCGGAGTGGAATCCAACGAGGGTGATTCCTCGGATTCCTACCCGTTGCTTGACCACACAGTTACTATGGCCTTGCTTACAGGCGGGTCCACCTTGAGAGGTACCCGCGGGGAAATGTGCAATGGGGCTGAAAGGCTGGTGGTACCATCCAGTCAGAGATGGACCTGAGTCCTGACAGCACCCAACTGTAAAGTCAGGCTGACCTGCTACGTGTCGATTAGCCGAGGCCGGACATCACCAGGAACAAGGTTGTGCGGCCGGAGTTAATCGTGCATATTGGGCAAGCGAGTAATACTAATCGAGCTTAACGGAACTGGGTGTTTGATCTGAGTGGGTCGTCGTGCCCATTTCGCACTACCACCACGTGGGATAATGGTTTAATGGGGCCCTCTGCATCGTAGTATCAGCCGAAAGCTCTTCAGACGTCACAGGTTACTTTGCGGGCTGATCGCCGGGATTGGGCTGGTTACGTCACTGGGTTGTCCAGTGTCGCGCCTGTTTCTCTGGCCAGTCACGTAACGTGCAGGAGTGCGGAGGGCGATGGCCCAAGACCCCTGCGCACTTAGGATTTAGACCGGCGTGTTGGCCTCTCTGCTGAGCTCTAGGTCGGGCTGCGTTGTGTCGATCACCCGAGGCCGGGTATTACCCAGCAAGTGTATCCGGCCGGAGGTAATCGAGCGTGTTGGGTAACAGTAGTGCACCCCTGCAGGGAAGATATCTATTCGAATAGCCGTGTCCACGGTAACAGGACGCTTGGAGTTGTGCCCGGATCCATGACAACTATAAAGAGATGATGAAACATGATAACTGTTAATAATGTTCTCGGGATCGCTTTCTCGCAGGGAGTCGAGAAAGGATCTCAGGGCATTGCTACTGTATGACAACATGTATGCTATTACTATTTACTCTCTTCTGATGCTGCAAGACTACTTGAAGATGCTAGTCTTCGATAGGCTAGGCCTTTCTCTCTCCTCTGGCATTTCTGCAATACAGTCCACGAATACAGCCTTCTCATTTGATACCATTGCATGTTTAGCATAGTTCTGATGTCAGTCTTGCGAGTACTTTGGATGAGTACTCACGGTTGCTCTGCTATTCTTTTTCCCCCATACCCAATTGATGATACATCAGCCGATGGAGCTCAGTAGCCAGACGCCACCGCCGATTGCTACTACCAGGAGAGTCCCGGAGGCCACTTCTATTACGATTGAGCCAGTCGACCAGGAGTAGTTAGGAGGCTCCCAGGCAGGAGGCCTGCGCCTTTTCGATCTGTATCCCCTGTTTGTGCTAGCCATCTTATGGCACCCGTGACTAACTATGTCTGTACTCAGATATCATTTGTGTGTATGACTTATGTATTCGGGTCCTCGCGACCCCTGGTTTGTAATATGATGATTTATGTTTGAATTTGTGTCTAAAGTTGTGTTGTGATATTGATTAGTGAGTCCCTAATCTTGGTCGTACGCGTCTGCGTGTATGATTAGCGTACGGTCAAATTGGGGGCGTCACAAGTTGGTATCAGAGCCAACTGCCTGTAGGTAGCCCCCTTTCCAACTCCTTGGCCGAAGTTGAGTCTAGACAAAGAAAACTGTTTTACTAACTTGGCTGTGTGGCTTACGGGCCCACGTCGCCATTGGGTGGTATTAGGATCTTTTATTCCTCTTCTATACTCTGGGACTCTGATCTCTCTTCTTTTCGGGTTAAAGATTTTACTAAGCTCTGACTCTAGGTTCTCGTAACTACTTCTCCCGGAGAGCCCTCATACCAGAAGATCACCTGTTTCGTCAGAAGGTTCTGACAATACCCTTTTGATGTTTTTCGAGACTTTGAACTTATCGGCTTTGCAATTCCCTACCACCGATATATCCCTATGGATGACTACTCGTGATTGTCATTCATACAATAATTTCTCGTGGCTCTTCTTGTTACAATATGCCCCGGATTACTCTCCGTTGACCCGAGAATCCTTTGAGTTTACGGCCTTGCAGTTTTGTTCCGCATAAAAATCCTTACGGTTAATTCCTCACATTTATCGAGGATCCGTTCTTCTCAGTTGTTCATGTGTTTCACAAAATTCTTCGGAATGCTTTTCGATCTTCCGAAGATCCTCTGCAGCTTGTAGCTATTGAAATTCTTGTCTGCTTGCATTATGGTTAATTACATATGTCTAGCAATGTTCGTTAAAATCCCTTATGATTGTCATTCTGATCATATTGATTCATCCTGTGTGCAAATGCACGCAGTAGTCAGCTTATGCTTTTAAATTATCTTTCTGACTCAGACGTCCTTCCGGACATGAGATGGTTCTCGGCAAATCAAACCTTGACCGATTGTGCCTTTGAGTCTGTTCAACTTATCCATCCTTGATCAGAGCGTCTGCTGCTGATCCTTCATTTTGGAAGTCATAACTCCTTTGTTATTTAAGCATCGAATTGTTCGGGAGTTCTATACCCCGATGCCTTGCATTCTTTCTTCCTCTGATTGAGTATAGATACTCGTATCAGCTCCGTTGCGAATCGCCCGATCCATTGTTGGATTATTATCCGACAGTGTCCTTCATTTTCAATCACCTTGTGAGTTCTTCCCCTGATACATAATGCCTTTGGTAAATTGTATCCTCTGTTATGCCAACCATGCTCTACCTTCGAGCTTGTGTATTTACTTTTGAAGTTTATGGTATATGTTCCTAAGATACCCTGATGGGTTGAACCTATGCCTTTCTCTAAAGTGTATGAACCCGAAAGTTTTCACGAGTCATACTCTTCTGGTGTTATGCCAGATAAATTTCCAACACTACAGCTTTATCAAAGCGAGGGGTGAATGAAATGTTATACATTGGAGAAGTGGGAGTCGACCTTGAGCCTTGTGTTCATGCCCACAGGAACGATGTAGACCGTCTCGGAAGCTTCTTGCAAATGATTCTCATCTGAATTATTCTTCCGGTATTCTTAGATTGCTCCCTTGCAGTTATGGTTCCGACCATGCTGTCATTATTCAGTATATCTGAAATGAAATTCATTCTAGTACCTTGTCCATCTTTGACAAGGTTATAGTATCTGCTGTCGCAGGTCAACGACCCACTTCAGCTTCTATCTTGTCTACCTTTGAGTTTTGCCCCGTGGTATCTCGAGGATATCATGCCTTTGCTCCGCACCTTATTAACTTTGTTGAAGTAATACCTTTCCTTGTCGTAATCACTCTACGGGTTCTGGGTTGTTGTCAACCGAGAACACCGAGTAGTAAATCTATTTCACTCTGCAATTCAATACCCTGGTAAATGTTACTGGGGAATTACTAAACTCAATCTGGTTATTCCTGGACTATTGGCTACATCCTTATCTTGCTATCCTTGACTGTGCTACCTCGTCCTTCTCTGGTGCACGAATTCTTCAGAGTGTGAGCACGACGTACGTCGAGCTTTCAACATCCTGTTGCTTGTTCTGAAGGGCAACTTTGGTTCCGAGCTTGCATCTCGTCTGTTGTTCCTATGACTTCCACGTCGCCATTCCCTGCTTGACGCCGTCGCTGTTTGACTGCATATTCTTGAAAACTCCCGACAAATGTGTCGTGATCACCTTCAACACTTTGACTTCTTACGAGATGTCAACTGAGTTCATGATGAGAAACACCCTCCTTGCCCTCGATGAATTTTGTTATCATCGACAACACCCTTGACTTCCTTTTGTCGCGAACTTGTCCATGTTATGGATGCAACTCGCTATCCAGCTTGTATTATGCTCTGTCTCGAAGTATTACTGTCTTTTATGTCGAGAATGTTGTGGGGATTGCTCCACCTCTTTGAAATTCTTGGCATAGTGATACTTCTCATCCTCACCATTTTTTATTGGTCCCCGTGTTGATTCTAACCGGGATACCATCAACAAGCCATGCCGTTTGGATTCTATGCTTCTAGCAACCCTATTGCTTTGAAGTTAACGATCAACAGTTCGTTCTTGGGCTGTTGGTTATTGAATCGTCACTCTCACATTGATCGTGTGCCTTTGCGTGTATGATTAGTGCACGATTAAGTCCTATGGTCATATTTCGGATGCGCTTTTCAACCAATGATTAATGGTGTATGTTTTCCTCGAGCATACAACATTATATCATTTGAATTGACAAATGTCATCTCCTTGTTCACATAATTGTGGAAATCCATCCTTTTGGAAATCTTGATGAATTATCGCTGATTCCATCAGCCACCTCCTCATCCTCTCATTGGTTTAATGATGAACTATTGTTTCGGTAACCGCTTCCATAGTTCATTTCCCGAGATCTTACAATGTCATCTCGTCGATTTGTGTTGCACCTTTTCATCTCGGACATCCTGAGTCCGAGGTAACTTGACACCAATCAGATCTGAATCTCGGTCAGACATGATGGTTGGAACATATTCTAGGAATTATAACATTGGTCCTTTGATAACCCGGTAAGGTGATGTCATGCCTTGGCACACCTGGCTGGAGGACCTATTATTATAATTTCGTTTCTTTCTTTTGCAAGGTTAGCCATTCTTCCAGGAGTGAATTGTAAGGCTTTTTATATGTTGCTCCTGATGGATCATCTGTGTATCCAAAGTCTGACCCTTGTATGAAACATCATATCATTGCTACCTCGAAGCATGACTATGATATCTCAATCTTCAACAAAAACATTGGAAGCACGATGCTAAATGTTTCTTGGTCAACCATCCATACATCGTTGTATGGGTAACATCGTGCTTATTCCTTGCCTCTTTATCTGAACGGTTGGGTACTTGCTCTCCTACCCTGTATGCCATGTTCTGCTTGTCCATGGGAAGGATATACTCCTACTACTTGTGTGTAAACACAATTTTCTTTCCATTGTTCTGTTTAACCTTCTTGATCTATATGATCCAAGCAGTAATAATTCTCTGCTTATGAAAACACCTCGGTGTACAACTCTGTCAGTAAGACCCTGTTACTATTATTGTTAACATTCCGGTAACCGCCGGTGGACGAGAACTTTGCCTATTGGTCCGCCTCGTTTCAACGAGCAGGAAGATGGTTCTCTTCGTCCCCCGCCCTCGTTACCGATGCGGTTGCCGACATAGTTGACAGACTATCCTCTGACGTGTCCTGTTACCATGGCCGTACAAGATGTCACCGCTCGTCTGCTCTTGCCACATGTTCGGCCCCTAACCCATAGTTCCACAGGATCGAAACCTGACTCTCCTGTATCACTTTGATTCCAAAGTATCCTTTGCGCTTGGCTTTGTACGTAATTTCCGAGCCATCGCCCAAGGGATGATCTATTGTTGTATCAGACGCAATATTTAATTTGTTGCTCTGAACCCTTCCACCTTTTGTTTGGGCATCGAATGATTGCCTACCCGTTTGAAACTTTGAACCATCGCTTATTGCTCTCGATGAATTATCCGAATTACAACTCGAGAGATGAATCATGACTTTTCCCTGGGTTCATCGTCAAACGCTCAACTTGGTGGAGATGCGTTCTTCTAGAGTTTTCCCTCCCATCGCATTCGTAGGACGATGAAAATCTCGAAGAGAGGATAACGACTTCATCAGGATGACCCCGAAACAAAGAATTGAAGACATCAACGAAAGGGATAAACCTCTTCGATGAGATCAACAAGAACAAGAAGAATCGTTAGAATTACGTGACCGAACCTTTTCTCCCTTACTCTACCTATTAATTCTCGGGACGAGAATTCTTGTTAGACGAGGAGAATTGTGACGCCCGGATAATTAGGCTACAGTAATTTTGGTAATTAAGCTACAGTAATCCCATGCTAATGTTGCCATTTCACCGCGATCACTGTTGCCGCGATCACTGTTGTTGGATTCGTGCCTGTGCAAACCCCGTCAGTTTCGTTGCAGTTTAATCCGTCCGAAAAAGCGGATGATAGAGTTGTGTAGAATTGGAATTAAAAATGTTGGATGGGTTGCAATTAATCCGTAATGTTTAATAAAATTAAAATCGGTATTTTAGGAATTAATTTGGAGCCCCAAAAGGATTTAAAATGAATTTTGAAACGGTGGGAAAATTGGACCTAACCGGGTCAAAATTCGGTGGCCCGTTCGCACATTATAAATACGAAACCGGGTCAAACCCTAGAACTCCCGTGCCCCAGCCGCCCCATTTTCCCCCGCGCACCGCCGCTCGGGCGCTCGCCCGCGCCAGCCCCCCACCGGCCGCGCGGCCCCGCGCCGCCGCCCCGGTGGCCCGCCCCCGCCGCGCCTGGCCGAACCGGCCCGGCCGCTGCGCTCCTCCGCCCGCGCGGCCCCGCCGCCCGCCGCTGCGCCCCTGCGCGCCGGCCACCCGCGTGCCCGCGACCGGCCCGGTTCCCGCCGTCCGCCGCCGGCCTCGCCCCACCGGCGCCGCGGCCGCCTTCCGCCGGCGTCGCCAGCCCCCGCCGCGGCGCTCGCCGCCCCAGCCCGTTCGCCCGACCCCGCCGGCCCGCCTCCGCCTCGTCCCCCGGCCGCCTCGCCGCCTCCCGGCGTCGCCGCCGCCGGCCGCCGGCTCGCCGCCCCCGGTGAGCTTCCCTCCCCCCCCCCCCCCGCCCGCCGCGCGGCTCTGCCGTCGACGGCCACCGGCCGGCTCGGCCCCGTGCTGTGTGTGCGTGTGTGGATGTGTGTGTAATGTGTGTGTGCGTGTAGCGTGCGTGTGTGTTGTGCTGTGTGTGTATGTATATACGTATGGATATACGTATATACGTACACACATACACGTATATACTAATAACAAAATAAAAATAAAAGTATTTAAAATAAAAATGAAATTAGAAAGTAAATAATAAATAAATATTAATATTAATAATTAAGTAAATAGATTAATTAAATTAGTGATTTAATTAATTAGGTAATTAGTTAATTAATTAACTGATTAAGGTTAATTAGGGTGATTGATTAATCTGTTAATTAATTGATTTAAATAAACAGTAAATACTGTTTCGGATAATTAGGATATATTAATTAAAAGAAATTTAGATAATGATTAAATCTTTAGTAATTAATATAAAATAAACCGTAGCCCGGATCGAAAAACTTTGAACATGAAAGTTGCTCAGAACGACGAGACGAATCCGGTTACGCTGTCCGTTAGTCTGTCAGATGCCCCTAGCATAGCACACCTGTAACTTTTTGCCTGTTTCTGGCAGATGAATAGTGCATGACTTTAATAAAATAATTCCGGTTAAATTCCTAAATTGACTAGAGCACTTAGATAGGCAGTATATCAACCCTACACTGTATTCTAGCTGCCCCATGCTTATAACATCGCAACCTGGAACATTGCCCCCTCCGGTCATCTGTCCGACATTTGTCCGGAACCGGGGATACTTTCCCGGATGGGATCCCCCTTTCTCGGTGTCGTGTAACACTGCGTTAGATCACCTCTGTCACCGCGTATTGCCATGTCATGCTTTGTGATGCTATTGTTTGCGCTGTTATTTATTTGTTTCCCCTCGTTGCTTCTTTTTCGGTAGACCCTGATACTGCGATAGACGCTGAGACTACCGATGAAACTGCTGTGTACGACTACGTCCCCGACGACCAGCCGTCCGACGATCCCGCCTTTGCCGCAGAGCAACCAGGCAAGCAAACCCCCTTGACGCATGCCTTTGTCACCCAATTCCTTCTATTATGTTTTATCCTATTTATGATGCATAGCCTATCCTTGTAACTGCTTATGATAACTGCCAATTGTCCGAGCTGCTTAGAATAGGATTGGGTGGTAAACCATCTGTGGCCCCTCTCCCTTGCTGTAGTTGCTCCGCTTTAGGACTGAAGACAGATGGACTGAAGACAGCACATCACCACACACCCCCTAAATTGCCCGACACTGCAGAGCTGGCATCGAGTGCCGAGGGTGATACCTCTTAGCTCACTTCCGATGGTGCCTCTGTAGAATAGCTATCCGGATGTGTGTTACCGAGGGTGATTCCTCTTTCATCACTTCTGTTAAAGCTGATGTCGTGCAACTCCCGGAGTGGAATCCAACGAGGGTGATTCCTCGGATTCCTACCCGTTGCTTGACCACACAGTTACTATGGCCTTGCTTACAGGCGGGTCCACCTTGAGAGGTACCCGCGGGGAAATGTGCAATGGGGCTGAAAGGCTGGTGGTACCATCCAGTCAGAGATGGACCTGAGTCCTGACAGCACCCAACTGTAAAGTCAGGCTGACCTGCTACGTGTCGATTAGCCGAGGCCGGACATCACCAGGAACAAGGTTGTGCGGCCGGAGTTAATCGTGCATATTGGGCAAGCGAGTAATACTAATCGAGCTTAACGGAACTGGGTGTTTGATCTGAGTGGGTCGTCGTGCCCATTTCGCACTACCACCACGTGGGATAATGGTTTAATGGGGCCCTCTGCATCGTAGTATCAGCCGAAAGCTCTTCAGACGTCACAGGTTACTTTGCGGGCTGATCGCCGGGATTGGGCTGGTTACGTCACTGGGTTGTCCAGTGTCGCGCCTGTTTCTCCGGCCAGTCACGTAACGTGCAGGAGTGCGGAGGGCGATGGCCCAAGACCCCTGCGCACTTAGGATTTAGACCGGCGTGTTGGCCTCTCTGCTGAGCTCTAGGTCGGGCTGCGTTGTGTCGATCACCCGAGGCCGGGTATTACCCAGCAAGTGTATCCGGCCGGAGGTAATCGAGCGTGTTGGGTAACAGTAGTGCACCCCTGCAGGGAAGATATCTATTCGAATAGCCGTGTCCACGGTAACAGGACGCTTGGAGTTGTGCCCGGATCCATGACAACTATAAAGAGATGATGAAACATGATAACTGTTAATAATGTTCTCGGGATCGCTTTCTCGCAGGGAGTCGAGAAAGGATCTCAGGGCATTGCTACTGTATGACAACATGTATGCTATTACTATTTACTCTCTTCTGATGCTGCAAGACTACTTGAAGATGCTAGTCTTCGATAGGCTAGGCCTTTCTCTCTCCTCTGGCATTTCTGCAATACAGTCCACGAATACAGCCTTCTCATTTGATACCATTGCATGTTTAGCATAGTTCTGATGTCAGTCTTGCGAGTACTTTGGATGAGTACTCACGGTTGCTCTGCTATTCTTTTTCCCCCATACCCAATTGATGATACATCAGCCGATGGAGCTCAGTAGCCAGACGCCACCGCCGATTGCTACTACCAGGAGAGTCCCGGAGGCCACTTCTATTACGATTGAGCCAGTCGACCAGGAGTAGTTAGGAGGCTCCCAGGCAAGAGGCCTGCGCCTTTTCGATCTGTATCCCCTGTTTGTGCTAGCCATCTTATGGCACCCGTGACTAACTATGTCTGTACTCAGATATCATTTGTGTGTATGACTTATGTATTCGGGTCCTCGCGACCCCTGGTTTGTAATATGATGATTTATGTTTGAATTTGTGTCTAAAGTTGTGTTGTGATATTGATTAGTGAGTCCCTAATCTTGGTCGTACGCGTCTGCGTGTATGATTAGCGTACGGTCAAATTGGGGGCGTCACATAGGTTAGTCCCAAAAATAACATAAAATAGCATATTGATGCATATAAAACATCCAAAATAGATAATATAATAGCATGGAACAATCAAAAATTATAGATACGTTGGAGACGTATCAAGCATCCCCAAGTTTAATTCCTGCTCGTCCTCGAGTAGGTAAATGATAAAAACAGAACTTTTGATGTGGAATGCTACCTAACATATTTATCCATGTAATATTCTTTATTGTGGCATGAATATTCAGATCCATAAGATTCAAAACAAAAGTCTAATATTGACATAAAAATAGTAATACTTCGAGCATACCAACAAGGCAATTGTGTCCTTTCGAAATATCATGGTCTTAGAAAGTTATCCCTACAAAATCATATGGTCTGGCTATGCTCCATCTTCCCCACACAAAGTATCTCAATCATGCACAACCCCGATGACAAGTCAAGCAATTGTTTCACACTTTTTATGTTCTCAAACCTTTTCAACTCTCACGCAATACATGAGCGTGAGCCATGGATATAGCACTATAGGTGGAATAGAATATGGTGGAGGTTGTGAGGAAAAAGGAGAAGATGGTCTCACATCAACTAGGCGTATCAACGGGCTATGGAGATGCCCATCAATAGATATCAATGTGAGTGAGTAGGGATTGCCATGCAACGGATGCACTAGAGCTATAAGTGTGTGAAAGCTCAAAAAGAAACTAAGTGGTTGTGCATATGAAAAATTCCACTAGTTATATGAAAGTGACAAAATAGGAGACTCTCTATCATGAAGATCATGGTGCTACTTTGAAGCACAAGTGTGGAAAAAGATAGTAGCATTGTCCCTTCTCTCTTTCTCTCATATTTTTTTCCCTTTTTTTCCTTTTTTTTATTTTGGTGGGCATCTTTGGCCTCATTTTTTCTGGGCTTCGCTGGCCTCTTTTTTTTTATAAAGTCCGGATACTCATCCCAACTTGTGAGGGATTCATAGTTTCCATCATCCTTTTCTCTCACGGTACCAATGCTCTAATAAGGAAAATCATCACACTTTTATTTACTTACAACTCGATACCTAGAACAAAATATGACTCTATATGCAATATGAAAGTGATGGTGCGTGTCATGAAAACGGAACGGTGGAAGTTGCATGGCAATATATCTCGGAATGGCTATGGAAATGCCATAATAGGTAGGTATGAAGGCTGTTTTGAGGAAAGTATATGGTGGCTGTTTTGAGGAAGGTGGGTTTAATGCACCGGCGAAAGTTGCGCGGTACTAGAGAGGCTAGCAAAGGCGGAAGGGTGAGAGTGCGTATAATCCATGGACTCAACATTAGTCATAAAGAACTCACATACTTATTGCAAAAGTCTATTAGTTATCGAAGCAAAGTATTAGACGCATGCTCCTAGGGGAGAGGTTGGTAGGATTTAACCATCGCGCGCTCCCGACCCTCACACAAAGGTTGACAATCATTAAACAAATCATGCTCTGACTTCGTCACATAACGGTTCACCATACGTGCATGCTACGGGAATCACAAACTTTAACACAAGTATTTCTTCCAATTCACAATTACTCACTAGCATGACTCTTATATTACCATCTTCATATCTCAAAACTATATGCAAGGAATCAAACTTCTCATAGTATTCAATGCACTTAATATGAAAGTTTTTATTATATCCCTCTTGGATGCCCATTATATTAGGACCAAATTCATAACCTAAACCAATTACCATGCTTTTTAAAGACTCTCAAAATAATATAAGTGAGGTACGAGAGTTCAATAATTTCTATAAAATAAAACACCACCGTGCTCTAAAAAGATATAAGTGAAGCACTAGAGCAACATTGCCTAGCTCAAAAGATATAAGTGAAGCACATAGAGTATTCTAATAAATTCATGATTCAGCGTGTCCCTCTCAAAAAGATGTGTTCAGCAAGGATGATTGTGTCAAAATAAAAAGCAAAGATTCATATCATACAAGACGCTCCAAGCAAAACACATATCATGTGGTGAATAAAAATATAGCCTCAAGTAAATTTACCGATGGATTGAAGACGAAAGAGGGGATGCCTTCAGGGGCATCCCCAAGCTTAGGCTTTTTGGTATCCTTGAATATGGCTTGGGGTGCCTTGGGCATCCCCAAGCTTAGGCTCTTGCCACTCCTTATTCCATAGTCCATCAAATCTTTACCCAAAACTTGAAAACTTCACAACACAAAACTCAACACAAAACTCATGAGATCCGTTAGTATAAGAAAAATAAATCACCACTTTAGGCACTGTTGTGAACTCATTCTTTATTTATTTTGGTGTAATATCTACTGTATTACAACTTCTCCATGGTTCATACCCCCCGATACAACCCATAGATACATCAAAATAAGCAAACAACACAAAGAAAACAGAATCTGTCTAAAACAGAACAGTCTGTAGCAATCTATAAACTTCGAATACTTCTGTAACTCCAAAAATTCTGAAAAATTAGGACAATCAGAGAAATTTGTATATAAATATTGTGTAACAATTTCAGATCAAAATCTCGTTCCAGTGAATTTACAAAATTCCTAGACTGAGAGCAAAAGTTTCTGTTTTTCAGCAAAATCAAATCACAAACACCGTAGACCATCCCAAAGGTCTTACTTGGATCAAACACTAATTTAAACAAGAAAACACAATTACTACAGAGGTAATAATGTGTTGAAAACTCAAAAACAGAAGCAAAAAAGAAAAGCATAAAAATAAAATTGGGTTGCCTCCCAACAAGCGCTATTGTTTAACGCCCCTAGCTAGGCATAACGCAATAGATCTAGGTATTGTCATCTTTGGTACGCAATTCATAAGTAGCTCTCACAACAGATTCATAAGTAATTTTATTTTCTTTCTAGGAAAGTGATCCATGCCTTTCCTTAATGGAAATTGGAATACTATTATTTCCTTCGTTCATATCAATAATTGCACCAATCGTTCTAAGGAAAGGTCTACCAAGAATAATAGGACATGTAGGATTGCAATCTATATCAAGAACAATGAAATCTACGGGAAAAAAATTCCTATTTGCAACAATAATAACATCATTAATCCTTCCCATAGGTTTCTTTATAGTGGAATCCGCTAGATGCAAATTTAAAGAGCAATCATCAAATTCACGGAAACCTAGCACATCACATAAAGTTTTCGGAATCGTGGAAGCGCTAGCACCCAAATCACACAAAGCATGGCACTCATAATCTTTAATCTTAATCTTAATAGTAGGTTCCCACTCATCATAAAGCTTCCTAGGTATAGAAACTTCCAACTCAAGTTTTTCTTCAAAAGATTTCATCATAGCATCCACGATATGTTTAGTAAAAGCTTTGTTTTGATGATAAGCATGAGGAGAATTCAACATGGATTGCAACAAGGAAATACAATCAATAAAAGAACAACTATCATAATTAAAGTCCTTGAAATCCAAAAGAGTGGGTTCATTGCTATCTAAAGTTTTGACCTCTTCAATCCCACTTTTATCAATCTTAGCATTAAGATCTATAAACTCCGAATCATTGGGACGCCTTTTAACTAAAGTTGACTCATATCCAGTCCCATCTTTATCAAGATTTATATTAGAAAACAAAGATTCAATAGGAGTCACATCAATCACTTTAATATCTTCATCAATATTATCACGAGAGCACACTTTTTCAAGCCATTCACGCTAAGCACGTATTCTAGCGGTTCTTTCCTTACACTCATCAATAGAAATTCTCATAGCTTTTAAAGACTCATTAATATCATGCTTGGGTGGAATAGATCTAATTTTCAAAGAATCAATCTCAAGAGAAATTCTATCAACGTTCCTAGCCAAATCATCAATCTTGAGCAATTTTTCTTCAATCATAGCATTGAAACCCTTTTGCGAACTAATAAATTCTTTAATATTATTCTCAAGATCAGAGGGCATATTATTATAATTTCCATAAGAGTTGTTGTAGGAATTACCATAATTATTAGAGGAATTACTAGGAAACGGCCTAGGATTGAAATTACCTCTATACGCGTTATTACCAAAATTGTTCCTACCAATAAAATTCAAATCCATAGATTCATTATTATTCCCAATCAAAGAAGACAAAGGCATATCATTAGAATCAATAGGAGCACTCATACTAGCAAACAATTTCATCAATTCATCCATCTTTTCACTCAAAGTATTTATTTCTTCAATAGCATGCACTTTTTTACTAGTAGGAGATCTTTCGGTATGCCATTGAGAGTAATTTGCCATAATATTATCTAGGAGTTTAGTAGATTCTCCTAATGTTATTTCCATAAAAGTACCACCCGCGGCGGAATCTAAGAGATTCCTAGAAGCAAAATTCAATCCTGCATAGAAAATTTGTATAATCATCCATAAACTCAAACCATGCACGGGGCAATTTCTAATCATTAGTTTCATCCTCTCCCAAGATTGGGCAACATGCTCATGATCAAGTTGCTTAAAATTCATTATATCGTTCCTAAGGGAGATGATCTTAGCGGGCGGAAAGTACTTGGAAATAAAAGCATCTTTACACTTATTCCATGAATCAATACTATTTTTAGGCAAAGATGAAAACCAAGTTTTAGCACGATCTCGTAGTGAGAACGGAAATAGCTTCAATTTAACAATATTATTATCCACATCTTTCTTCTTTTGCATATCACACAACTCAATGAAAGTATTTAGATGGGATGCGGCATCTTCACTGGAAAGGCCGGAAAATTGTTCTTTCATAACAAGATTAAGCAAAGCGGCATTAATTTCATAAGATTTCGCACTAGTGGCGGGAGCAATCGGAGTACTAATAAAATCATTATTATTAGTATTGGAAAAGTCACACAACTTGGTATTCTCTTGAGTCATCGTGACAAAGCAAGCAATCAAGCACACAAGCAAACGAAAAGCAAACGAAAAGACGAACGGAAGAAGGGCGAATAAAAAAGGCAAATATTTTTGGTATTTTCTAAAAATCATTTTAGAAGTGGGGGAGAGGATAACGAGAGGCAAATGGCAAATAATGTAAATGCAAGAGATGAGTTTGTGATGGGTACTTGGTAGGCTTGATGTAGAATTCCCCGGCAACGGCGCCAGAAATCCTTCTTGCTACTTCTTGAGCATGCGTTGGTTTTCCCATGAAGAGGAAAGGGTGATGCAGCAAAGTAGATAAGTATTTCCCTCAGTTGTTGAGAACCAAGGTATCAATCCAGTAGGAGATACAAGCAAGTCCCCAATAGATGTACCTACACAAATAATCAAACACTTGCACCCAACGCTATAAAGGGGTTGTCAATCCCTTCATGGTTACTTGCAAGGATGAGATCTGATAGAGATAGATAGATAGGATTGCTAAAACGAAAAGTAGAACAAAATGTAAAAAGATTGCAGCGAAATATTTTTGGTATTTTTGGTTTATAGATCTGAAAATATAATGTGGAAAATAGACCTGGGGGGCATAGGTTTCACTAGAGGCTTCTCTCATGAAGGAAAATAATACGGTGGGTGAACAAATTACTGTCGAGCAATTGATAGAAAAGCGAATAATTATGAAGATATCCAAGGCAATGATTATGCATATAGGCATCACGTCCGTGTCAAGTAGACCGAAACGATTCTGCTTCTACTACTATTACTCCACACATCGACCGACTCCTGCCTGCATCTAGAGTATTAAGTTCATGAAGAACAGAGTAATGCATTAGGTAAGATGACATGATGTAGAGGGATAAACTCAAGCAATATGATGAAAACCCCATCTTTTTATCCTCGATGGAAACAATACAAATACGTGCCTCACTACCCCTACTTTGTCAATGGGGGAGGACACCGCAAGATTGAACCCAAAACTAAGCACTTCTCCGATTGCAAGAATTGCCAATCTAGTTGGCCAAACGAAACCAATAACTCGAAGAGACTTGCAAAGATATGAAATCATGCATATAAGAATTCAGAGAAGATTCAAATAATATTCATAGATAATCTGAACAAACCGACAATTCATCGGATCTCGACAAACACACCGCAAAAGAGTATTACATCGGATAGATCTCCATGAAGATCATGAAGAACATGGTATTGAAGAACAAAGAGAGAGAAGAAGCCATCTAGCTACTAGCTATGGACCCAAAGGTCTGTGGTAAACTACTCATGCATCATCGAAGGGGCAATGGAGTTGATGTAGATGCCCTCCGTGATCGAATCCCCCTCCGGCAAATTACCGGAAAAGGCTCCAAGATTGGATCTCACGGGAATAGAGGCTTCCGGTGGCGGAAAAGTATTTTCATGGCTCTTTTTGGTATCCAGGGAATATTTGGGAATTTATAGGCCGAAGAATAGGGTTAGGAGGGCTGCCGTGGGGCCACAAGCCAGGGGGGCGCCCCCCCTAGGGCGCGCCCTAGTGGCTTGTGACGCCATGGCAGATCTCCTGCCTTCGTCTCCAAGTCTGCTGGGTTGCTTCTGGTCCAAGAAAAATCATTCCAAAGATTTTATTCCGTTTGGACTCCATTTAATATTCCTTATCTGCAATACTCAAAAACAAGGAAAAAACAGAAACTGGCACTAGGCTCTAGATTAATAGGTTAGTCCCAAAAATAATATAAAATAGCATATTGATGCATATAAAACATCCAAAATAGATAATATAATAGCATGGAACAATCAAAAATTATAGATACGTTGGAGACGTATCAAATTGCTAGACCTGATACTAAAGATAAACATAGACCTATTGTTGGCATGCCTGTTGTTTCTGTTAAAATAGGAGATCATTGTTATCATGGCTTATGTGATGTGGGTGCTAGTGTGAGTGCAATTCCCTTTACCTTATATCAAGAAATTATGAATGATATTGCACCAGCTGAATTAGAGGAAATTGATGTCACCATTAAGCTTGCTAATAGAGATACTATAGCACCAGTTGGGATTGTTAGAGATGTTGAAGTTTTGTGTGGGAAAGTAAAATATCCTACTGATTTTCTTGTTCTTGATTCCCCACAAGATGAGTTTTGTCCCATTATATTTGGTAGACCTTTCTTGAATACTGTTAATGCTAGGATAGATTGTGAGAAAGAAACTATTACTGTAAGTTTTGGGGATGTGTCTCATGAGTTTAATTTCTCTACATTTCGTAGACAACCCCATGATAAAGAATTGCCTAGTAATGATGAAATTATTGGTCTTGCTTCTATTGTTGTGCCTCCTACTGATCCTTTAGAACAATATTTGCTACATCATGAAAACGATATGCATATGAATGAAAGGAATGAAATAGATAAGATTTTCTTTGATCAACACCCTATTTTGAAACACAATTTGCCTGTTGAAATACTTGGGGATCCTCCTCCACCCAAGGGTGATCCCGTGTTTGAGCTTAAACAATTACCGGATACTTTGAAATATGCCTATCTTGATGAAAAGAAGATATATCCTGGTATTATTAGTGCTAACCTTTCAGAGCATGAAGAACAGAGATTATTGAAAACTCTAAGGAAGCACCGTGCTGCTATTGGATATACTCTTGATGATCTTAAGGGCATTAGTCCCACTCTATGGCAGCATAAAATTAATATGGAGCCTGATGCTAAACCAGTTGTTGATCACCAACGACGGTTAAATCCTAAAAATGAAAGAAGTGGTAAGAAATGAAATATTAAAGCTTCTGGAGGCAGGTATAATTTATCCTATTGCTGATAGTAGATGGGTTAGTCCCGTTCATTGTGTCCCTAAGAAGGGAGGTATTACCGTTGTTCCTAATGATAAAAATGAATTGATCCCGCAAAGAATTGTTACAGGATATATAATGGTAATTGATTTCAAGAAATTAAATAAAGCTACTAGAAAAGATCATTACCCTCTATCTTCTATTGATCAAATGCTAGAAAGACTATCCAAACACGCACTTCTGCTTTCTAGATGGTTATTCTGGTTTCTCTCAAATACCTGTGTCAAAAGAGGATCAAGAGAAGACCAACTTTACTTGTCCTTTCGGTACCTTTGCTTATAGACGTATGCCTTTGGTTTATGCAATGCACCTGCTACCTTTCAAAGATGTATGATGGCTATATTCTCTGACTTTTGTGAAAAGATTGTTGAGGTTTTCATGGATGATTTTTCCGTTTACGGAACTTCTTTTGATGATTGCTTGAGCAACCTTGATCGAGTTTTGCAGAGATGTGTAGAAACTAATCTTGTCTTGAATTGGGAGAAGTGCCACTTTATGGTTAATGAGGGCATTGTCTTGGGACATAAGATCTCCGAAAGAGGTATTGAAGTTGATAAAGCTAAAGTTGATGCTATTGAAAAAATGCCGTGCCCTACGGATATCAAAGGTATAAGAAGTTTTCTTGGTCATGCTGGTTTCTATAGGAGGTTTATTAAAGACTTCTCTAAGATTTCTAGGCCTCTCACTAATCTTTTGGAAAAAGATGTTCCATTCATTTTTGATGATGATTGTGTAAAAGCATTTGAAATTCTTAAGAGAGCCTTGATCACTGCACCTGTTGTTCAACCACCTGATTGGAACCTACCCTTTGAAATTATGTGTGATGCTAGTGATTATGCTGTTGGCACTGTTCTAGGACAAAGAGTTGATAAGAACTTAAATGTTATCCATTATGCTAGTAAAACTCTAGACAGTGCTCAAAGAAAGTATGCTACCACTGAAAAGGAATTTTTAGCAGTTGTGTTTGCCTGTGATAAGTTCAGACCTTATATTTTTGATTCCAAAGTAACTATTCACACTGATCATGCTGCTATTAAATATCTTATGGAAAAGAAAGATGCTAAACCTAGACTTATTAGATGGGTTCTTCTGCTACAAGAATTTGATTTGCATATTATTGATAGAAAGGGTGCTGAGAACCCCGTAGCAGACAACTTGTCTAGGTTAGAAAATGTTCTTGATGACCCACTACCTATTGATGATAGCTTTCCGGATGAACAATTGGCTGTCATAAATGCTTCACATAATGCTCCATGGTATGCTGATTATGCTAATTACATTGTTGCTAAATTTATACCACCTAGTTTCACATACCAACAAAAGAAAAAGTTCTTCTATTATTTAAGACATTATTTTTGGGACGATCCACACCTCTATAAGGAAGGAGTAGATGGTGTTATTAGACGTTGTGTACCTGAGCATGAACAGGAACAGATCCTACACAAGTGCCACTCCGAGGCCTACGGAGGACACCACGCTGGAGATAGAACTGCACACAAGGTATTACAATCTTGTTTTTATTGGCCTACTCTCTTCAAGGATGCTCGTAAGTTTGTCTTGTCTTGTGATGAATGTCAGAGAATTGGTAATATTCGTAGACGTCAGGAAATGCCTATGAATTACTCTCTTGTTATTGAACCATTTGATGTTTGGGGTTTTGATTTTATGGGACCTTTTCCAAAGTCTAACGGGTATACTCATATTCTAGTTGCTGTTGATTATGTTACTAAGTGGGTAGAAGCTATTCCAACTAGTAGTGCTGATCATAACACTTCTATTAAAATGCTTAAAGAACTTATTTTCCCTAGATTTGGAGTCCCTAGATATTTAATGACTGATGGTGGTTCACACTTTATTCATGGTGCTTTCCGTAAATTGCTTGCTAAGTATGATGTTAATCATAGAATTGCATCTCCTTATCATCCTCAGTCTAGCGGGCAAGTAGAATTAAGCAATAGAGAAAATAAATTGATCTTGCAAAAGACTGTTAATAGATCTAGAAAGAATTGGTCTAAGAAACTTGATGATGCATTATTGGCTTATAGAAATGCTTACAAAAACCCTATGGGTATGTCTCCGTATAAAATGGTTTATGGTAAAGCATGTCACTTACCTCTAGAACTAGAACATAAAGCTTATTGGGCAATCAAAGAGCTCAACTATGATTTCAAACATGCTGGTGAGAATAGGTTATTTGACATTAGCTCACTTGATGAATGGAGAACCCAAGCCTATGAGAATGCCAAGTTGTTTAAAGAAAAGGTTAAGAGATGGCATGATAAAAGGATACAAAAGCATGAATTCAATGTAGGTGACCATGTCTTGCTATACAATTCTCGTTTAAGATTTTTTGCAGGAAAACTTCTCTCTAAATGGGAAGGGCCTTAAATTATCGAGGAAGTGTACCGTTCCGGTGCCATAAAGATTAACAATGCCGAAGGCACAAATCCAAAGGTGATAAACGGGCAAAGAATCAAGCATTATATCTCAGGTACTCCCATAAATGTTGAAACCAATATTATCAATACCATAACTCCGGAGGAGTACATTAGGGAGACCTACCAGAACGTTTCAGACTCCGAAAAGGAATAGGTATGTGGTACGGTAAGCAAACCGACTCCAAAACTTTTTCAATAGCAATTTTTCTCCGTTTTGGAATATTTAAGAAATTAGGAAAATTTAAAGTAGTCTGAAAAGTGCACGAGGAGGCGACAAGCCAGGGGGGCGCGCCCTACCCCCCTGGGCGCGCCCCTGTGGCTTGTGGCCACCCCGTGTACCCTCCGGACTCTGTTTTCTTGTGGTATACTCCTTTAGGTTGGTAAAAATTCATTATATAATCTCCCGAAGGTTTGGACCTTCGTATCACGACAATACCTCCTGTTTTCGTTTTGAGATGTTTCTCCAGCAGATTTAGAGCAATATGCCAATCCCAAGCTCTATGGGGACTTAGATCCTTATGGATTGTTCTCGGAGGAGGAACAAGAAGGCAAGTATGAGGAAGAAAGCTCGGATGAAGAAGAGATCCCCCTGCCTCAACCAGGAGATATGTACGTGGAGTTCAGGAAATCGAGCCTCCCAAACACAAGGAGAAAACCCAAGGTTCTATTTATCCCTTCTCGTTTTCTGCAGGAAAGCAAGCAGGAACTATGTCAAAGGATATTGAAGCTCGAGCAGGAAGTTAACGATCTGAGGGAACAGAATTTTATGCTTAAGAGGAAACTGACCAAGCTCAAAGATCCAACTCCAACATCACCACCTCCAAAGAAAGACAACTAAACACATGGGTATGGGCACTCCCCTTTGCTTGTGCCAAGCTTGGGGGAGGTGCCCCGGTATCGTATCACCATCACATCTTTTACTTTTATCGTTTTTCTCAGTTCGATCCTTTTGGTTACATCTTGATCTAGTATAATAAAGTTTTTAGTGTGGTCTAGTTTTGAGTTTTGCTTTATGCTCCCCCTATGTAAGCGAGTCCGAGAGTTATATAATAAAAAGTAGTTTGAGTTGAGGGCTTTGCTTGCTTGCTATGATCTTGAGAAAAAGAAATAAAAGAAGTATAGAATAAAAGCAAAGAGTATATATAATGATCTTATGGGGAGTGATGACTTCACATATAAGAAGTATGTCGATTGAAATTTGTTGTGAGTTGACAAACATAGCGATTGGTCATTGTTGCAATTAAAAGGAAGTAATAAAGAAAGAGAGGTTCACATATAAATATATTATCTTGGACATCTTTTATGATTGTGAGCACTCATTAAAATATTATATGTTAAGAAGTTGATGTTGGACAAGGAAGACAACATAATGAGTTATGTTTGCTTATTTCCGAATAGAAGTTATATTGTCATGGATCCTCTAACATGTGATGCTTGCTTCCACCCCATATCAGCCAAAACTTCCGCACCAAGTAGAGATACTACTTGTGCATCCAAACATCCTTAAACCAGTTTTGCCATGAGAGTCCACCATACCTGCCTATGGATTGAGTAAGATCCTTCAAGTAAGTTGTCATCGGTGCAAGCAATAAGAATTGCTCTCTAAATATGTATGATCTATTAGTGTGAGGAAATTAAACTTTATACGAACTTGTGATATGGAAGAAATAAAAGCGGTAGACTGCATAATAAAGTTCTTTATCACAAGAGGCAATATAAAGTGACGTTCTTTTGCATTAAGAGATTGCACATCCAACTATAAAAGCGCATGACAACCTCTGCTTCCCTCTGTGAAGGGCCTATCTGTTACTTTTACTTTCTAGTACTTACCTTTATACAAGAGTCGTGGTGATCTTCACCACTTCCTTTATTTCGTCTTTCTCTCTTGGCAAGCGTCATGTGTTGCGGAATGATCTAGATACATATATCCACTCGGATGTGGGTGATCATGAGTTATTTCTGTTGACATTACCCTTGAGGTAAATAGTTGGGAGGCAAAACTATAAGCCCCTATCTTTCTCTGTGTCCAATTGAAGCTTTGACCTCATAGGTACCGCATGAGTGTTAGCAATTATGAAAGACTAAAAGATGATTGAGTATATGGATTTGCTTTACCAGCTCTTATATTGACTCTTTTCGATGTATGATAAATTGCAATTGCTTCCATGACTAAGATCATAGTTTGTTGGTTCTCAATAGAGTTTTTGATTCATATTTTACCTTGTGAATGAATTGTCACTTTAGCATAAGAAATTATATGTCAATATATGTTGTTGTTCTAAAGATGATCATGATGCCTTCATTTCCGTATTTTATTTTATCGACACATCTATCTCTGAACATGTGGACATATTTATCGATTTCGGCTTTCGCTTGAGGACAAGCGAGGTCTAAGCTTGGGGGAGTTGATACGTCCATTTTGCATCATGCTTTTATATTGATATTTATTGCATTATGGGCTGTTATTACACATTATGGTACAATACTTATGCATTTTCTCTCTTATTTTACAAGGTTCACATGAAGAGGGAGAATGCCGGCAGCTGGAATTCTGGAATAGAAAAGGAGCAAATATGAGAGACCTATTCTACACAACTCCAAAAGTCCTAAAAAGTTACGGAGAATTATTTTGGAATATATAAAAAATATTGGGCGAAAGAAATATCAGAGGGGACCCACCAGGAGGTCACAAGCTAGGGGGGGCGCCCTACCCCCCCTCGGCGCGCCCCTATGGCTTGTGGGCCCCCTGGCAGGCCTCTGGTGCCCATCTTCTGCTATATGGAGGGTTTTGACCTGGAAAAAATCATAAGAGAGCTTTCGGGACGAAGCGCCGCCGTCTCGAGGCGGAACCTGGGCAGAACCAATCTAGGGCTCCGGCGGAGCTGTTCTGCCGGGGAAACTTCCCTCCCGGAGGGGGAAATCAAAGCCATCGTCATCACCAACGATCCTCTCATCGAGAGGGGATCAATATCCATCAACATCTTCACCAGCACCATCTCCTCTCCAAACCCTAGTTCATCTCTTGTATCCGATCTTTGTCTCAAAACCTCAGATTGGTACCTGTGGGTTGTTAGTATTGTTGATTACTCCTTGTAGTTGATGCTAGTTGGTTTACTTGGTGGAAGATCGTATGTTCAGATCCTTAATGATAATTAATACTCCTCTGCTTATGAACATGAATATGCTTTGTGAGTAGTTACATTTGTTCCTGAGGACATGGGATAAGTCTTGTTATAAGTAATCATGTGAATTTGGTATTCGTTCGATATTTTGATGAGATGTATGTTGTCTCTCCTCTAGTGGTGTTATGTGAACATCGACTACATGACACTTCACCATTATTTGGGCCTAGGGGAAGGCATTGGGAAGCAATAAGTAGATGATGGGTTGCTAGAGTGACAGAAGCTTAAACCCTAGTTTATGCGTTGCTTCGTAAGGGGCTGATTTGGATCCATATGTTTCATGCTATGGTTAGATTTATCTTAATTCCTTTTTCGTAGTTGCGGATGCTTGCGAGAGAGGTTAATCATAAGTGGGAGGCTTGTCCAAGTAAGGGCAGCACCCAAGCACTGGTCCACCCACATATCAAATTATCAAAGTAACGAACGCGAATCATATGAGCATGATGAAAACTAGTTTGACAGAAATTCCTATGTGTCCTCGGGAGCGCTTTGCTTTATATAAGAGTTTGTCCAGGCTTGTCCTTTGCTACAAAAAGGATTGGGCCACCTTGCTGCACCGTTGCTACATTTGTTATTTGCTATCTGTTACGAATTATCTTATCACACAACTATCTGTTACCGATAATTTCAGTGCTTGCAGAGAATACCTTACTGAAAACCACTTGTCATTTCCTTCTGCTCCTCGTTGGGTTCGACACTCTTACTTATCGAAAGGACTACGATAGATCCCCTATACTTGTGGGTCATCATTCATGAAAAGATATTGAATACTTGCTGGTAGTTTATTTGCATGATTGTTATAGCTTCGTAATGCTCTCCGATCTATTGGTTCGTAATGCTCTCCGATCTTAGAGAAATCCTTAATAAAACGTCTATAGAAACCAACATGACCAAGGAAACATCTTATACCTTTAATATATTTAGCACATGACATTTTCTCAATTGCATAAGCTTTAGCTTTATCCACCTCAATACCTCATTCAGAAATTTTATGCCCAAGTACTATACCTTCATTCACCATAAAGTAGCACTTCTCCCAATTCAACACAAGATTAGTTTCTTCACATCTCTGCAAAACTCGATCAAGGTTGCTTAAGCAATCATCAAAAGAAGTTCCATAAACGGAAAAATCATCCATGAATACCTCAACAATCTTTTCACAACAATCATAGAATAGAGCCAGCATACATCTTTGAAAGGCAGCAGATGCATTGCATAAACCAAAAGGCATATGTCTATAAGCATAAGTTCCAAAAAGACATGTAAAAGTGGTTTTCCCTTGATCTTCTTTTGACATAGGTATTTGAGAATAACCAGAATATCCATCAAGGAAACAAAAGTGTGTATGCTTAGATAATCTTTCTAACATTTGATCAATAAAAGGCAAGGGGTAATTATCTTTTCTAGTAGCTTTATTTAATTTCTTGAAATCAATTACCATCCTATAACCAGTTACAACTCTTTGTGGAATAAGTACATTTTTGTCATTAGGAACTACGGTTATACCTCCTTTCTTAGGCACACAATGAACATGACTTACCCATCTACTATAAGCCATGGGATAAATAATAGCTGCTACAAGAAGCTTTAATATTTCAATTCTTACCACCTCTTTCACTTTGGGATTAAGGCGGCGTTGATGATCAATGACCGGTTTAGCATCCATCTCCATATTAATCTTGTGCTGGCATAACATAGGGATAATGCCCTTAAGATCATCAAGACTGTATCCAATAGCAGCTTGGTGCTTCTTCACAGTTTTAAGTAATCTCTTTTCTTCATGCTCTGAAAGGTTAGTACTAATAATAGTAGGATATATCTTCAATTCATCAAGATAATCATACTCTAATGTATCAGGTAGTGTCTTTAATTCAAACACGGGATCACCCTTAGGTGGGAGAGGATCCCCTAAGGTATCAACAAGTAGATTTTGTTTGAGGATAGGTGTTTGTTTGAAGAATATATCATCTATTTCATTTCCTTCATTCATATGAATATCATTTTCATGGTCTAGCAAATATTGTTCTAGCGGATCAGTAGGAGGCACAACAATAAAAGCCAGACCAATTATTTCATCTTCACTAGATAATTATTTTTCATGTGGTTGTCTACTAAACTTAGGGAAATTAAACTCATGAGACACATCACCAAATTTGACCCTAACCTTTTCTTTAGCACAATCAATTTCAGCATTAGCGCTATTCAAAAAGGTCTACCAAATATAATGGGACAAAAATTATCTTGTACTCCCTTTGTCCCAAAATAAGTGTCGTAAATTTAGCACTAAGTTAGTACAAATTCAGTACTAAAGCAGCGACACTTATTTAGGGACGGAGGGAGTAGTAAACAAGGTACTAAGAAATCAGTGGGGTACTTGACTTTTCCACACAAGACTTAAACATCTCGAACAATCCCAAGTGGTGAAATAATATCTCTATTTGCAAGTTTAATAGTAACATCAATGTCTTTAATCTCAGCAGGTGCTATATCATGCATAATTTCTTGATATAAAGTAAATGGAATGGCACTCACGCTAGCACCTATATCACATAAACTATGATAGTAATGATCTCCAATCATAACATAAACAATAGGCATGCCAACTACTAGTTTATTCTTATCTAACAAATCTTGTTTGTTTCTAATAGGTTTTGCAATTCTAGCAGCCTCATCACATAAGTAAATAACATGCCCATCAATATTATCAACCAAGAGATCCTTAAGCATAGCAATATTAGATTCTACATTTATTTGTTCAGAAGGTTTTGGTGTGCAAATATTACTTTTATTAACTACAGTTGCAGCTTTAGCGCGTTTCTTAATCCTTACAGGTTAAAAGGTGGTTTCTCAATGTAAGAATTAGGCACAACTGGGTCAACATTATAAAGAAATGTTTATTCTTTAGTTATGTTTGGTTCCTAACAAGTTTCTTCAATAGGTGGATGAAATTTAAAACACTTCACCTTAGGGAGATCAACATGAGTAGCAAATGATTCATAGAAAGTAGCTACTATCTAAGAGTCAAGGACATACTTTGCACTAAACTAATGAAAAGCTTCAGTTTGCCTAAAAGATTTAACACAATCAACCACAAGATTTATACCTGACCCATTACCTATGTCGACCGCCCAATCTTCAGAGTTGCGTTTGATTCTTTCAAGAAGATCCCATTTGAATTACATAGTTCTTGTCATAAAGGAGCCAACAGAAGAAGTATCAAGCATCAATTGATTATCATGAGAAAGCCGAGCATAAAAGTTTTGTAAGATTATTTCCCTTGAGAGCTCATGATTGGGGCATGTGTGCATCATAGCTTGAAGCCTCCCCAAGCTTGAGCGATACTTTCTACTTTACGAGGCCAAAAATTATATATATAATTCCGATCACAATGAACCAAATGCATAGGATAAAATTTCTGATGGAATTCCAGCTTCAATCGGTTCCAATCCCATATACCGATATCATCCAATAGCCTATACCAAATCAATTCCTTTCCCTCCAAAGATAAAGGAAAAACCTTCTTCTTAACACCATCCTCGGATAAACCTGCGAGCTTAAATAATCCATAAATTTCATCTATATATATCAAGTTCGTATCAGGATGTTTCGTCTCATCTCCTGTATAAGGATTATCAAGCAGTTTCTCTAACATGCCCGAAGGAATTCCATAGTAAATATTTTCAGTAGGTTGAGGAGCGGCTTTTGCCACTTCCGGACGAGGTGAAGATACCCCGAATAAGCCCCTCTAAAGATTATCCTCCATTGTAACAAGTAATAGTAAATTTCCACATGCAACGAAAATGTTTCCTTACCAAATTCCACTTACCAAAGGCGCTTCACTCCCCGACAACGACGCCAGAAAAGAGTCTTGATGACCCACAAGTATACGGGATCAATCGTAGTCCTTTCAATAATTAAGAGTGTTGAACCCAACGAGGAGCAGAAGGAAATGACAAGCGGCTTTCAGCAAGGTAATCTCTGCAAGTGCTATGAGTAACAGTGATAGATAGTTTTGTAGCAAAATAATTCATAACAAGTAATAATAGTAACAAAGGTGCAGCAAGCTGTGATACATCCATTTTGCATCATGATTTCCTATTCATATCTAAGTTATTCTTGTCCATTATTCCCTATTATCATACAATTCGTATGCCCTTTCTCTCTGAATATGCAAGGTACATCACAAAGAGGGAATTATCTGGAAACTGGAATTCTGGACCGGAAAACCGAGAAAAAGGCTGAAAATCACCACACTCCAAATGACCTGAAACTTCACGAGGAATTTTTATTGAATATATGTGAATTTATGGGCCAAAAATATACCAGAGGGGGGCCACCAGCCAGCCACAAGCCAACAGGGTGCCCCCAGGCCGCGCCCTGATGGCTTGTGGGGCCTTGGCCGGCCTCCCAAGGCCCCTCTACTCCTATATGGTGTGTTTTACCCTAGAAAAAATAATAAGCAACCTTTCGGGACAAAGCGTCGCCGTCTCAAGGCAGAAACCTGGGCAGAGGCCCTTTTGCACTCCATCAGTTAGATTCTGCCAAGGAAATCCCTCTCCGGGAGGGGGAGATCGAAGCCATCGTCATCACCAAGTCTTCCTCCTTCGTGGGAGGACCAATCTTCATCAACATCTTCACCAGAGCCACCTCATTTCCAACCCTAGTTCATCTCTTGTATTCAATCTTTGTCCCAAAACCTCAGATTGGTACTTGTGGGTTACTAGTTGTGTTGATTACATCTTGTAGTTCATGCTTGTTGGATAACTTGGTGGAAGATATTATGCTCCACTAGTGCAGCCGCGTGCTATACAAATGGTTTTTAACCCCTTTCCGTGACGTAGTCTTAAACCGTCGCCATGCATGTGTGGGCGATAGGGGGGGCCTATCCCACACGACAAGGAAAACCCGTCGGCGATGCCTGCACCTGGTCACACACGATGGGCAAAAATATATTATTTGCGATTGGAAGGGCCATCACAAACAGACATATTGGGGAAGATGTGTGAGATGAGCTTAGCATCCCACACAAGGAATACCAAGGGTACGTTTCCGTTCGTATTGCAGATCACACACAATTTTCTGCATAACATCGTTTGTGATAGGGGTGGTTATCACACACGATAGTTATAATTCTGTCGTTTGCGTTACTCAAAACATCACTCACGGTGTCTAGAAGAAACGGTTTGGCATTGGGCTGCCAATCACACACACTAGCTATGTGAAAACGTTTGTGATTGGGTGTCCTAATGCACACATTTGTCGACCAGAATTCATGTGTGATTGCTCACCGATCCAACACGCCAACTTTCTAGAAACCATGTGGGTTTGTTCAGGTCATCTCCTATGGTGTTGTCATAGAAACCGTCTGCAATGGGAACCCGAATAATCAGCCTGATTGCTCTATTATTTATAATCCATTTAGTTATCAAATTAACATTTCATATCAACCACAGAATATATTTCTTATTCGTAGTATGGCAACCAGGATTTCATAATTGAATTCCATCAGGGTACAACATCATATAGGCATATAGTTCCTAGCTACCCAATTGCAAAACAAGACAAAGTTTCAAATGCAACATCTAAAACCTTTGGAAATTAAGTATCATCATAGACGGTAAATAGATAGATGAATCTCATCTAGAAAATTGTTAAAGCGGAAGGCGAATATTGAGCCTTCAATGATGTTGAAGGTCCTCGCAACTTTAGGCCAGTGCCTGTGGATGATTGCCCGCCCATCCTTCGTCCTCTTAATGAAGAATTCAAGATTATACCGTGGGTGTTGTATGAATACCTTCGTCGCCTCTTGATCATACAGGTGGTTTGAGACGTAATCATCGATTAACTGCCTTGAGAAGGACTGAAAACTAACATACGCATAAATATCTTTTCTAAAATTTGAAATGGCGCAAAGGGAAAAGGACAAGGTGAAAGAGATGGTACCATCCTATAGTTGACTGATGTCTTCTTCATTGTGCAGACAAACATCTTGTTGTTTTTCGTAGCTAGTTTCTTTATCTTAACAATGTTTCTGAGTTTCTTGATTTGACTGATATTCAAGGACACCTCATTTCCCCAGATGCAAAATTGGTCGAACAGTGGGTCTAAACCTCTTACAGCAGGACCTACATGTGCAAGAACAAATTATTAAAAACATTAATATTACAATGGTTTCTGCAATTGCACAATAATGTGCTATTAACCAAACGACCATGGATGTGCAAACCTCGATGGTAAACTTCAGTGTCCCCCATTGTTTCCCCCTACAACATATTTAAGACAAATATTTATCAGGTTACAAGTGATATTTGGCATACTATTAGTGAAATATGTTAATGGAAAATAAACACATTGCGGATCCAACAGATTAGTTTGAGCCACATGGAAAAGCCAGTTATCTAAACCAAACGTGTTAAGAACTAGGAAATATAGCAATTCTATATGTTTCACATGTATTTAGTACATCTAAATTCGATTTCTTCGTCACATGCATAACAATACAAAATTGTACCAACAACAATCGTACATCACATTACAGAATTGAATTAAATAGTTAAATGATCACCACAACAAATGAACGAAACAGTTAACTAAGCACCACATTGCACAATAGAACATACTAGAAGGTCAGGTTGTAGTAGCATTACATTGGATATTTCACTAGAATTTATAAATCAAAGGCAGTAGCGGCGCACGCAACAGGTAAACGGAACATGCTTAACCGGCGTAGCTAGGTGAACATAGGTCCTTATGTGATAAAGCTAAGAAAAACAAGCTATTCCTCATCGTCGGAGATATCGATGATGATGGGCTCCTTCAACTTGGAAGAGGGCGAGGCCTCCACACCGTGGGTGCACCCCTCGTAGTGGTGAGTCGCCTGATCCTGCCCTGGCACCAACTTGCCAGCTCTGGAGTTGAGGTAAGCACGGGCATGCTGAGAAAACATATCGAAGTCTTCATCGAACGCACCGGCGGTGCCCTCGAGAAAAGACCACGAGCTGTCATTTATAGCAGCCAACCGCGTGGCGGCGTCAGCGTGCGAGGCATCGACAGTGGCCTCGACGGCGAGGTGCTCCACCAATATCTGGGGGTCGACAGGCATGGAAGCCATAGCTGCCTCATCTGCGCGTCCAGCCATGATTTGCTTCTTCGCAGCCAAATGCTCTTTGAGATCCTAGCTATACTGCGTGCACCATGGCTTTCAGCGGCGATTATTTGGAGGATGGGGCGGTGATTTGGGTGGAAGGTGTCGCGCCGGTCGGACCATGTGGGATGGAGGAGGAGGGGGTGAGGGAGTATTGGGGAGGTGTGGATTACCTGACTAGATGGAGGAGGCCGAGGAGCAGGAAGGAGCGTCGCCGGCGAGGAGGCGGCGCTGCAAGCAAGCAGTGAAAGTTTGAACTAGGAAAGGTAGAGGAAAAGGTTGAAATGTGGCTTTTGATTGGTACCGGGGGGCGGGGCAGGTAGATATTTCCGCGGTAGCCCAAACTTTTCATTTGGTGCAGAATAGTTCTCGATATCAACACATCACAAACGAAGCCTGTGCTATACCCCGTGTGTGATGAACTTGGACGTGCAAATGTTTGTCTCCAAGCTTCCGACGTAATATTGGGTACTACATTGCACACGGTTCGTTCCAAAAAATTGTGTGTGATGAACTTCAATTTCATTTTCAATTGGAAGATGGAATGGGGATATGGCGGCAAATTTTTGGTCCGAATTTCCCTGGTTACAGTGGTCATCCACGTCGTCGCATAATTTAACATCAATTGCTAATTTGGGTACTACACAAAAGAGCCTACACCACAGCCCGCACTTACTTAATCGAGCAATTAAACAGAGATGGTTGGCCTAAAAATTACTCTAACAAAAGACCAGCGCTCTAAACAAAGACTAATGTTCCGCCTGACGCTCGTCGATCTCCGCCGCATCCTCCATGACCAGCTCGCGCTCGACGACCTCCAGGGGACGGGGCTCCATGGCATCCATCGCCACATACTCTGCAAGAATCTCTCTCTCCGTGTCCGCCATCTCTTTGGAAAAGCCGCCAAGAGTTTGGTGTGGGCGGCCGCGGTCCGGACATTGACGGCCTCCATCTTGGCAAGGGAGGCTACCGACAAATGGACTGCTGCCCGAGCGCTCTCGGTGATTGCGAACTCTTCGGACGTAGGTTTCTGACCGTTGTTGGAGAAGGCCGATGCTATTTGTGCGGTGACTGCGACGAGCTAGACATGGGCGGCATCAACATAGGCGTGTGCAGCCGCCATCAGGGCTACCGTGACCGTCGAGGAACAGACAGTTGCTGTGTCGTTCTCGCCATTTTCTATCCTGGTTGCGGATGTTGCTGCCGCCATCTCAGATGCAGTAGTTGCCCTTTCGGTGGCCGCATCTGCCCTATCGGAGAGTGCGGCCGCGCTCAAGGATGTTGTGAGCGCGTTCATGGTTGATGCAGCCGCGCTCGGGCCGGAGTGGGTCACTGAAGTTGCCCTCGCGACGCGGATCCACGTCCCCATCTTTCACCGGCGACGCTTGAACAGTATAGGTCTTGCGGAACAAGTGTGACTGTGTGGTTGACGCGGCGGCAGTGGACTGAAGCTTCCGGCCTAAGCCATATATGAGGATTGGCCCAAGATATTTTTATACCACATCACATACGTTTCATGATCAAGAACTGTTTGCGATGTATTTGATTTTCATATTGCTTTGAAACGAAAAATGAAGTTACATTGGCAATTGAAGGTGTTTGGATGGCAATAACGTTTATCTGTAGTGGACTTGCAACTATAGGACTGTGTGTTAAATATGGAATTATTCAGGTTTGTTTAGGCCCTTTTAAACATTTAAAGAGTTTTTTAGACATTTCATGTGCATAGTTCAAATTTGAACTACAGTTAAGCACATACTAGAGTGCACCTGAATGGGTTGAAAATCATCTATTTGTCACTGGATACATGTTTTGATCCCATGCAAGAAATGGAAACTAAACGAATTCGAAACCTCTCGGTATTTTGGCTCGGCTATAGACTTTGAGAAGCCATGTTTTCAAATTCCTGAAAATCCAAATATCGTGAGAAATTGATGAAACTTGGCATGGTGTCATGTCATGGCGCATGTGTGTTGTGGTAAAAACAATGCCTAGTTCGGGACATGTTTTGGCACAAACCTCTTACAAACCGAAGATGCTCACAAGAAGTCATGTAGTTCCGGTAGGGAAAGTTCACATTTTTTGTGCGAAACAACATCCGATGTCTCTTCTCGCCTTGAATTTATTTCTAGAGTCTCCATAGAGTAACATGAATGTGTCGTGCGAAACAATGGAATCATACAGAGTTCGTTTGGCCTTTTAAGTACATTAATTGAGTTTTCTAGGCATTCAATGTGCATAATTAAAATTTGAACTACAATCAGACGGTCCAGCTCAAGAAAATATGTCGAAAAACCATATACGTTTCCCTGGCTCCATGTTTACGTCCCACACAAGAAATTGGAATGAATTTGAAACATATCATCATCTTGGCTCGACCGCAAACATCGGGAAACTTAGTTTTTAAATTCATGTAAATGCAAACCTCGACAGAAATTCATGAAATTTTGGCATGGTGCCATCAATTGCCCTGTTGTGTGTGTTGCGGTAAAAAAATTGCCCAATTTTGGACAAGTTTTGGCACAAAGGCTCTTACAAACCAAAGGTTCTCACAAAATAGTCGTGTGTTCCGATAGGGAATGTTCGCATTTTATGTGCGAAACAACATCCGTTGTCTCTTCTCGCCTTGAATTTATTTCTGGAGTCACCATAGAGCAACACATGTCAGTCATGCTAAACTGTGTATTTTTTCCAGGGTTCGTGAGACCTATTTAACACATTAATTGAGTTTTCTAGCCGTTTAATGTGCATAATTCAAATTTGAACTACAATCACAAGGTCCAACACATGAAAAATAGGTTGAAAAAATATATGCCTTTCCCTGGATGCATGTTTAGGTCCCACGAAAGAAATGGGAATGGATTTCTAACATCTCATTGACTGTTGGCTCGGCCACAAACATTGAGATACTTGGTTTTCAAATTCCCGTAAATCCAAAACTCGTCAGAAATTCATGAAACTTGGCATGATGTCGTGACAAGGGCACACATATGCCGTGTAAAAAAATTGTCAAAATTGGACATGTTTGTCGGGCCCCTGGGACTGCGGGTACCAAGGCCCGTCTGCCCGCGGCCCGGGCGAGGCGCTGGTTCTAAGAGACCGGGTGGCCCATCAATCATCCTCCTGAGGAGAGCCTTCGCGAGGGCTGATCCCTCACGAGGCGCTCGACAGCCGTGATTCCATAAGCTTCCTGGGGACACCCCCTCTCGTGAAGCCACCCCTGGCGCCCTCGCGAGGGCAGGTGGTTCTGCCCCCCACGTGGTCGACGTGGCGTGCACCGAGCGGCCTCCGGGGTTGCACCAGCTGGCATGGGGGAGAGAGTTTCCTCTTTGGTGAAAGAAGGGCCGCCCCAGCTTGCGGGTTCCCAAAGCATCCCCCAAAGGTTTCCTCTTCCGTGCAAGAAGACCAGGACCATGGGCTCGGCACGACAGATGTCACCCCCGAGCCCACGAGCGCGTCACGGCGGGGAACTTTAGTAGGCGAAGACCACCTTTTGTCAGGGTAAGTTGCAGCCTTGTCCCCTTTCAAAATGGCCGTTGTGGCAACCCTTCCCGCCTGGTATATTTGGGGGAAGAGGACCGGGGCCAATATAAAGAGGGAACCAGCCCCTCGCAAGAGACACAGAGCATTTTGGCAAGAACAAGCCTTGTACTACTCTTCCTTCTCAAGCAATCCACCAAGCAGGAGTAGGGTCTTACACCGCGAGGTGGCCCGAACCTGGGTAAACTCTGTGTGTTCTTGTTCGTCTTCCTAGCTCAAGCTACCGGAGAGTCGTCGTGAGGTTGCGAGGTAGAGTAGGGTTGGAGAGCGAGCGCACCCCAGTGTTCGAACCTTCTTGGGTCTGCGGAGCCCCGAATCTGACAATGTTCTTGGACAATCCCCTTACAAATCGGAGCTCCTCACAAGAAGCTTTGTGGTTTCGATAGGGAACATTATATATGCATGTCACATATGCGGGCGAAAAGACATTTGATGCCTCTTCTGTCCTTGATTTTCTCTATAGAAACAACATAGACATGTTTTTGCGAAGTGCACAAATACGAATAAATTAAGGGCTCATCTGGCTTTTAAATACATTAATTGAGTTTTCGGTGCATTATTTAATGTGCATAATTCAAATTTGATCTACAATCACAAGGTCTGGGGCGGCAAAATGCGTTGAAAAATCATATATGTGTCCTTGGATGCATGTGTTAGGTCACATGCAAGAAATGAGAATGAATTTCAAACATCTAAGCATGTTGACTCGACCACAAACATCGAGAAACTTGGATTCCAAATTCTTTTAAATCCAAAACTCCGTCACAAATTCATGAAACTTGGAATGGTGTCATGACAAGGCATGCATATGCCATGGTAAAAAAATACCAACTTGGACATGTTTTGTCACAAGCCACTTACAAGCCGGAGGTTCTCACACAATAAGCTACAGCTAGTGGTTCCGTTAGGGAACATATGCATGCCACATCTGCGGGTGAAACGACATCCGATGCCTCTTCTCTCCTTGATTTTTTTCTAGAAACAACATAAAGCAATAGGTGTGTACTGCAAAAATATGAAATTATTAAGGATTCGTATGCCTTTTTTATAAATTAATTGATTTTTATGAGCATTTAATGTACATAATTCAAATATGAACTACAGTCACAATGTCTATATTGGGCAGGGCCTTATCATATAAAGCACTAATATGTTGTGGTATTTTTAGTGTCTGCTTTGAGAGAAAGAGCAAGCATTATTAATAGCCAACAAAGGCATTTTGGAACAAAAATCTGTCACGTTACCATCGCAAACGGACGTATTATTTATAATTCGTGGACCATTTACGTGCGGGCCACGTGTCGGTATCTGTATTGGCAAGGAGGTAGCGTGCGGACAGGTGTTTGAGTATACGAGTGGCGTGCGAGCAGTGTCCTGTGCACGCTCATCGGGGTGGTGTGTCCTTTGCTAGTCGTCAAAGACGTTTCCGACTGAATACCCGTATGCAAACAGAGGGCAATTGTTCCTTCCCTACTAAGCCAAGCGAAAATCTGGCGTTGTCGGTGTCAAAACCGGCGGATCTCGGGTAGGAGGTCCCGAGCTGTGCGTTTAGGATCGATGGGTAACAGGGGAAGAAGGAGATGATGTTTACCCAGGTTCGGGCCCTCCTATGGAGGTAAAACCCTACGTCCTGCTTGGTTGTATTGATGTGTATGAAGATTACAGAGTTGATCTACCACGAGATCAAGTAGCCAAAACCCTAGATGAGCTTGTCTGCCCACTACGATCTAAACCCCCCGGTTTATATAGACACCGGGAGTACCTAGGGTTTACACATGATAAGTCTCCAGCCGGAGGTAAAGACGCTGATCCCTTCATATTGACTTGGAGTGCACGCCAAGTCTTCGGAGGTTTCCTTCTAGAATACGGGGCCGCCGCATATCCCGGTCCTACCTGCGATAATCAGAGAGCGGCCCACCAAGCCGGCCTATGAGAGGTAGGCCGGCAGCCCGAGGACCCCTTAGTCCAGGACTCCCTCAATAGCCCCCGAACTAGCCCCCAACGCCAGGGGTCATGACACTAGCAGCTTCGCATGATCAGAGTCTTCGGCTTGCGGGGTGAGTTCTTTTCCCCCTTTATGATTGGCTGGCCCTAGTCCGGCCGCCAATGACATGCAGTTATCCGATCATGTAGTTATCCGGACGCCATAAGTTGCTTAACCTCGAAGGCCAAACGCCAAAGTGTGAACAGTATTTCTGGACAACCTTTGTGACGAAGGGTCGCGGCCCATCACGACCGCTGAGCCGGTCACAGAAACTCGATTCGCGGTTCGAGGCCGTTTCTCCATTGGCACGTCTTATCGACGTGTAGATCGTGCCTCGTTTCTTACGGGATATGCTTAATGCCCTGGGTTATCCCACGCGTGCATAATGGCAAGATTGTATCGGGAAGTGGCGAGGCATGCGGCGCAGCAAAAGGGAGGCTCCTGGTATTACGGCATCCCATAAAAGGGAGAAAACCCCCAAGGCCTATCCATGCTCCAAATCCGCATCCTTTGCCTCCTCAACCTTCCCAAGCTCTGAGAGCCCAGATCTAGTTCGCCCTCAATCTTCCCTCCGAGTTCGGCCATTGCCGGTTTAGGCTCCATGGGCAAGTGGGAGGTCTCCTCCGTCACCGAGAACGACATCCGGTAGCTAAAGCGTGCCGACTACCTCTCCGCCAACATCGCCCACCGCGCCCCAGAGGCAAATCAGGCGGTTCCCACACTGAAGCCGGGCGAGAGGGTGGTGTTCGTCCCCCATTTCATCCGGGGACTGGGCTTTCCGCTCCACCCCTTCGTCAGGGGCCTCATGTTCTTTTACGGGCTGGATTTCCATGACCTCCCCCGAACTCCTTCATGCACATCTTAGCGTTCATCATTGTCTGCGAAGCTTTCCTGCGGGTACAGCCGCACTTCGACCTGTGCTCAAAGTGTTCAACGTCAAGCCGAAGACAGTTGCGGGCATGCATGCGGATTGCGGAGGGGCGGTGATCAGCAAACTTCCCCGTGTCGAGTGGCCGGACGACACCTTTATCGACACGGTCAAGATCTGGCAAAAGGAATGGTTCTACATCATCGAACCAAGGAGCGCGGACTGGGTGGCTCCTGCCGAGTTCAGATCCGGACCCCCCGCGAGGCTAACCTCGTGGCTCAAGAAAGGCCTTGACTGGGGGTCGGCCGCAGAGCTAAAATCGCTGCAGAAGCACATCTCCGTGATGGTTGAGGCGAAAATTGAGCTGGTCAACGTGATCCAGGCCATGCTCCGCCGCCGCCTCCTCCCCTGCCAGCACAGAGCCTCACCTATGTGGGCTTACCAGCTCGAGGACCTAGCTACCGTGCGTCAATTCTTCCGCACTACTCACGAGAAATTGTAGAAAGTGCTATTCAAGCCCCAGAAGAACTGGCCGGCCGAGGAGGAGGACACCGGTCTCGACGCTGAAACCCCTCCCACCAAGGTATGATAAAATTTTAATTCTCCGGCTCTATTTTTTGATAAAGAGCTGAGTCCCCTTCTCCCTCATCTTCACATAATTGGCTGAGCAAGGCCGTGCACATTAACTGTCCGGCCCCACAGCCCAAAGACCCTCAGTCGGATCTGTTGACGGAGATGCTCATCGTGGCGCCGTATTCGGTGCCAGAGAAGAAGGAGAAGAAGAAGAAAGGGGAGAAGAAGGAGGCCCGAGAGGGTCTTCATCTAAGGGGTCTTCCAGACAGTAAGTCCGAGGAGACCCATGCCTCTTCCACTCATGAGGAAGAGCACGAGGATGAAGGGGAGGGAGACTCCCCCCTCACAAGGAAAAGGGCGGCATCAGCGGACGCCGCGGAGGACCTACCTCCTCCTGCCCCGAAGAGGACATGCCGGACAAAGGCAGTCCTGGCCGACGATAGCTCGGCCTCCGATAAGGAGTCTGAGGCTTTCGAAAAGGTTCCTCGAAGGAACCCAAGGATTAAGCCCCCAGCCTAGAGGTATGGATCCGAAGACCCTCTAGGTCACTTATATAGAGCTTTTAATGCTAAATGGGCGAACGTCTTTTAATTTGCAGCCCGCCACGCGATCTCCCCACCGACCAAATCTCGGACGGGGAGTCTCTGCCCGCCGACCTGGCGGAAAGTGGGACTGCGTCACACCCTACGCCTCCTGACGTCTCGAAGGAGGCCGCGGAGGTGTTATCGCGCCAGGCTCCTTCTGAGCCGAACACCGGCGGCGGGGGCGACGACGTTATGGCTGAGGTTAAAACCTCGGCCGCCGAAGACCAGGAGGATGACCACCTCCTGGCAACTGAAGAGGGGGGACGAGGTCCGGTCCGGTCCCCTCCGAGGACATCTCCAGAGCACTCTATGCCTCAAGAGCCGCCCGCCCAATCCCCCACCAGAGGGAGGGTTGGCAGGTCACCACCGATGCCGCCCATGACTGGGTGGTCGGCCGGGATGGAGGAAGCTTTATCCAGCTCTTCCATCGCCGAAGATCACCGCGCCCTTATGGGTGCGGTTTTGCAAGGCATTCATTCCGTTGATAGCGGACTGAAAGAGGCCTTCAACGGTCTCTTGACGGGCTTCAAGGTGAGCCACGTAATACTCTTTTTTCCAGAAAAAGTTAATTTACCAAATTTATGCAATCCTTATAAGTGTAGTAGCCCCCGAGCCCTGGGTGAGTTTGAAAAACTCACCCGGGGGTCAAATGTCCGAAAATTAGCAACGATGCTCAAGGCACCCTTTGTCCCTCATTATTCTAAGAGCTCCAGAGAGTACTTAGCCGAGGGTCTAGATCCGACAGCTCGGGATTTTTAATGCACATAAGTTGTTTTGTAGGCCTCTTCATCGGCGGCAGCCGGCAACGCAATGGAGCTTGCCGAGCTAAACTGGAAGCTTAAGAGCTCCGATGAGGAGCTCGATCGCCTGAACAAGAGGTTCGATGAGACGCAAGGTGAGTCCGAATTGTATCATTCGGGCTATTGTCTATCCTCATTGAGTGAGATATCTGGATTGTTATCCCTAAGTGTTATTTATTCATTATTACCACAGCCGTGGCCACGGAGATCGAGAACCTCAAGGCCGAGTTGGCAAAGGTGAGGCAGGAGGCCATGGATGAGAAGGCGGCGGCCGAACAAGCGGCAGCCGATCTATCGGTGTTAAAAGCCGTGAGCGACAAGCATGAGGCCTGGGTGGCAGAGGTTCAGCTGGAGCTCAAGGATGCCAGCAAAAAGTGCGAGGCCCTTGAGCAAAAGAGCGAAGGCCAGGCCACCGAACTATTTGCGCTGAAATCCGAGCTCAAAGCGGAGCGAGTTGATAGGTGGTTGTTTGAAGAAGAACTCTGCCAAGTCAAGGCGATCGCGGATGGTAAGCCGTACTTACTGCAATGTTCCTTTGGTGGTAACAGGTTCGCATTGCTCACCCGGGTGTGGCGTTCCTTAGGCGCCTTTACGGACCTCCCGAGGAGTGCAGCGGACGCGAATAAATACTTCGCCTCTCGGGATGGGGACTATGATCCTCGGCTGTTCTGGGCGCAATTTCAAGCCCCCGAGCATCCTCCCCTCCTAAGCAAACAGATGAAACAATTGATGGAGCTGCACAGGATGGCGGAGCCGGCCATGAAGGACCTTTGCATCCGGCTGTGGCCTGCAGAGCCGTTGCCGAGCAGTTACTTCGGCTTGGTGCAGAAGCTGTGCGATGCTGCGCCTCGGATTGACGCTCTAAAGCGTTGTACGTGCATCGAGGGAGCTCGGATGGCCTTTGCAAGGACCATGGTGCACTTGCCTAGGCTCAAGCCGACCGAGATGGGCACCGTGCCTCCACCCCCTGGGAAGGAGCATCGGCGCCTCGAGAAATACTTTTCCATCGTGATGGATGGTGCTCGGGCGATAGAAGCCCAATGCCCTAAGGATGTAATTTATGAATGAGCGTTTTTGTCATGTATCCAATGACTGTTCCGCTTATAATGCGGTTGCATGGTTTATCATGTCTTTTAAGCTGTGTATTATTTTGACTCCTATGTGGCCGTTTCATCTGAAAGTTGCGAGTCGTCGGCTTCAGCCCCATGTAGATACTACACGAGGTGTTTCTACCTCCACACTTTGACCCTTAGCCGACGTATCGGTGCCCGAAGGCGGTAGTGCGAGGGGAACAAGGCAATCGAACTATGATGCTTTAGTGCTTTCACTTAGCCGTAGGAGCTTGACTGCGGGGGCTGATGACGAGCCCCCAGTGTTTTGTGATATTCGGATACACCGAGGTTGAAACCAGCATCACATGGTTTGTAATCATACAAACCCCTCGTATAACATGAAATAACCTCTATCGATTTTTAGTTTGACATTTATGCTCGGATTGCAGACCGGTTCTGGCTTATTATGACAGTCAGTTTTCGGCTTTCTCCACTGAGGTACTTGACCAGGCGAGCTGGAAGCACAATCGCAGTGGTTCTCCCTTTACCCTTTTAGCCGAACGGGCGAAACGTAAGAGGGCAACACAGGAGCCGGGCAACCCAACCATTGACCCAAGACATAATTCGGAACCGATTCATATAAAGCAACATCCGAGACGCCGAACACATAAACAATAGTGCCGGGGTGATGCTTGGGGTGATTTTTATAGTCAAGCCCCTGGTCTATTAGCCGGTCGCATCGTAATATGTACCGAACAGCTTTGCTATCGGCGTCGGTGAGTATAGAGCAGAGTATGTGACACAAAATACAGCGAGGAGGCCGTAAAGGATAGTCTTTATTTCTGATGAATCTTATATCTTATCTTATATTTACTAATTGGATGCACCATATGAGGCTCCACGTTAATCCTTGAAAACTAAGGAAATTATCCGTCCGATCTAATTAATGATTGTCTACAGCCGTTCGATTGTTTCAGGAGTCCTCGGCCGATGTCCCACGTTCTCCCACAAGAATTAGCCCACAAGCTGCAGAAAAAAAAGAAACCAAAAAAATTACTCCACGGATACAGAAACCAGCTTCCTCACGGGCAAAAAGAACTCCTCGCTCGCAGACTATTTCCTCTCCGCTGCCACGGACGCATCATCCACACCCGTAGCCCTGCTCCTCCTCCTCCGGTGCTCCTCCTCCTGTACTTTCTCCACTCTTCATAGGGCAATCATCTAGAACGGTCTAGCCACCCTCTGCCCAATCCCTGCCTCAGCGATCTTTGAATCTCCACTTCCACAACCTGCTTCAATCTATCTTGGCTAAGGAGGTCTCTCCAATATCTGCTTTGTGCCCGATCAAACTGAATCCAATGCAATGGAGACGGCATCCAAGGAAGTTTGTATAAGATCGGTCCACTGCAATTGTTGGTGTAGCTAGAAAGTTGAGGAAGTAAGTCAGACCGGCTAAAGACTCTTAAGGTTTTGATTTTTGAGGATTTTTACTATTCGGTCTACTTCTCTCTGTTTCTTGCCGCCTTCTGGAGTCTCGCATGCCTCTGCTCTAGCCATGCCGATGTCGCCCGCCTCTCCATCCCCGACCTAGCAGCAAACTCTACCAATTCTTGGCTCAAGTTCATAAAGTTTGTGCTTTGCAGGATTATTCTTATGAATTCATTGGCAAAGTTCTGCTTTGTTCGAATTGAATTTGAGAAGCCTTCCAGGGAGCAAAGCCATCTCCATCTTGACTCAGGCTGTCCAAACCTGAAACGTTATGTGAATATTCATATTTTCAGAGTACAGGTAGACTGTCTTTTGTTACCTACAATCCTATAACTTAATTTTTGCTAAATGTACGTGTTGACGTTTCTACAAGACGATACAGAAAGTTGATTACAAATAGGTTGTCGAACATGCATGATGTAGATATGTTTATAATATTTTCCAATACCGGGATTTGTTCAAATGCATGCAGTGCTCTACGATAAAATAGCTCCATTTGCTTACTATTGTTGCTAACTAATTGTTTTTGTGGTATATAAGGGTGTCATGCCAACAACCACACCTGGGAGTCGTCTCCGCCGAAGCATCCACCTTGATCGCGTGTCTAGAAGTAATTAATTTCATTCACTCAATTGGATGAAGATGCCCTCTTATATGTGGTTTAGTCCGTTTCATGCATGCTACTCCTGAGATGTTTATTGATGTTAGATAAAGCTGGGAATATTTCATTCTGCTTAGAATTTGCGCACCTTTTTCTGGCAGTTGAATTCCTGAAATGAATGTTTTCTGTCAATAGGATTGCCCACAGATCTTAATTTAATACATTCTTCATGTCTTTGTTTCAGGTATCAGATGATTAGTTGGTTTTTGAGAACATGCATACCCACGCTTTCCATGATAATCTAGGAAGTTCAGATCTTAAATTTGAATGTTAAGCCACGAGGAGAACATTATTGACCAAATTGTAGGCTACCATAGTTAGTTCTAGGTATGTGATCACCAGTCCATTGTGATTGGATGATTACCAAGGCCTTTTCAGTTTTTTATATGTAAATACTTTAGGTTCATAGATAAAGATATAGTATCCATGTTTAGACAGTGCCAAGTATTAGATGTACCAGATTCACATTGGGTTTTTTCCTGGATATAACATACTATAAAGGTATGAGTACTACTTTATTGGAGTTTTACCATGTCCTCCTTATATAAAATACAATGTATGCCCTTCCAGGATTGTTCAATTCTCTAGAGATAAATTGGTTCGTGTTGTTCATGGGCTTATTTCTTTGGTATGAAATTGCTTCTCCTGTTCCCGTGCAGATTGTGTAGAGAATTAGCGGAATGCTTATTACTGGCTACTTCCCCTCACCCCAAAACATGATTTGTAAGCAAACGGAACTAGCTAGCGTCCTTATTTTAATTATGATGATGCAAACAGAGTAATATGACTATACTAACCACAGTAGCAAATGTTGTTAGTTAGGTGGATTCGCTACATCTCCCGGTAAAAAAAGTTAGCTTCTATATGGCTTCAACACTTCATTTAGGTGCTATTGTCTGCTTTCAGTTGGTGAAATAAATGAATGATGTCATTGTCATGCCATGAAAGTATGGCTTCAGTTTGCTGTACTCAAAAGATTTTGCATTGCCATCTATGAGGTGACTAGCAAATTTATGATAAGTGCAGTCAAATTAGATATATGTGAACTTCTATGCTCTGGGATATCACCTAGCTGTGTAGATCTCAGTTTCAGTTTCTGTTTAGCTAACTAGCGATGCTGACTTTTTGTTCTTTGCGGAACATGCGAATGAAATAAATTGGATAGCCCACGCATAGTTTAGTTGCAAATTAGGAGAAAATGATATGTTATGTTAGAGATGATAAGGGTATTTATTGGTTGAAAATATGACGTGTACACTTAATTTCATATAAATTTTACACGAAGAAAACCCATCGTTTTCGTGCTATTGGATATTACTCAAATCTGTCTATCACATAATCGCACTCTAATTTGGCATCATGAGAGATGTAAAATGTCATATTCATCTTGATTGTGTACTTATACCCCAGATTATTGCTTTCCTATTTTATTCAGTAACGAACCCCTTGGTGGTTCTGGAGTTATTTTTATGTTACTGTTGTTGTGCTCCAAGTGATGTAAGATTTTTTGTGTGAAGTTCACAGTGGTTAGGGTAGAGTATTTAACCATACATTTATGGTAGAAACTATCACCTTATATGCCTTTTATTAAACTAGCCACAAGCTTAGCCTGTGGTATATACTTTTGCTTTTTTACATATCATATCTAGCTCAGTAGAAAGCATGTTCAGTAGAGAGCCTTCTAACGATTGCACTAGCAGTGCCCATTCCATGCTACTGTTGTGTACATAGACAATAAGTTTTCGTGAGAAAGAGGAGCATGCTTGGTGCCTTTCATCTACTGTCGTTTGTTCCTATTTCATTTGTCGAACTGATCATTCACACCTCTAGCTTCTACTACTATATCCTTTCGGACAAAAGCTTTTGTAGTCATGATGTTTCACATGCTGCTACATAAGTACACGCTTCAATAAAAGTGGCAGAATTTATATTCGTACATACTAAGCTAATATTCAGTAACAACTTTTTGTCCTGTTTTATATTGCAAACCACTTTATTCATTGGAAGGAAGAAAATTTATTTGCAGCTGGAACCAAAGCGTACAACAGAACAATTTACTTGGTGGGAAGAAATTGGCAAGGGTTTCACTTACACATAATAGGAAGTGGTGTTCTAAGTCTTATCTCACCCAACTGGACGTCATTACAAAATTTGCTATAGATGTAGAACAGTTGACGGGAATTTTGTGAGTTGATTATTTGTCATATTTTCTTACTATATAACATACCTTTGTAGTGCTTACAAAAAGTGAATAGATTTATATATGTACTGTTGCTTACTTCCTCCGTTCCTAAATATAAGTCTTTTTAGAGATTCCACTATAGGACTACATACGGATGTATGTAGACAAATTTTAGAGTATAGGTTCACTCCTTTTGCTTCGTATGTAGTCCCCTATTGGAATGTCTACAAAGACTTTTATTTAGGAACGGAGGGAGTAGATGTTATCAAGGATGTCAAATTTTACATGCTACTAAGTATTGCAACTTTGTATCTTCTTCAACATATGTTTGCTATATATAAAAGGATGTTCTTTAATATAAAATATTCTTTAAAACATTGGTAAGTGCTTGATATCATGTATATACGTGTGCCATCGATGTCAGCTGACTTGGTTCGTGTACAGATAATTACACAAAAAGGTTACGTCAACCTTGATGCAAGTGTAATACTTCTCTTCCATTTACATGTTTAGAAAACGCAGACCAGGAAAAAAATCAGGCTTTACAATATACATATACATCTACGTTCTAAAAGATGGTAATTGCACTATATTTTATTTCATTTAATCATTGGAGGTAACATAAAAAAATAGTGGATGCAAAACTTTGGCAGGAAGTATTCAATAATCCTTAAGGAAAATTCATGTGGGATTTAATCTTACAGATCACACAACCCATATGACAATCCTAAGAATTTTAATCTTCTAAATTCCGAAGATCTCTTTCAAATTTCATATGAAGAGTCTTCGAAACAAAAAGTCCAAGAATATCAATGTAGATGTTGGATATATAATACATGTGTTTTAAGCTATAAAGCTTTAGCAACAACCTACAATAAGGACAAAACCTCCTTAAGCGTGTAGGCAAACCTTTTTTTAATCTTTGGCACCGAATTAACAAAACAATTTGGATTTTTTGGTTCAGGATAGTATTTCGAATTATATATAGTTTATAAAGCTTAAGTAATATAATATCTTCATATAAACACATCGGGCCAAATTGCATATTCACTACCGCATCTATATCTAAAACATCAATGCATTTTAGGATGCAGATAGTTCAAAACTATGTTCCTCGCAAAAAGAAAGTTCAAAACTATGTGTCCTGTGAAATATCTAATTTTGAACTGACGATGGAAACTTAAACTCTTTTTTCATAGATGTGATCATGAACAAATTTGAATGTACTCTATAATAATTTTTGGAAGCAAATCCTCGAGCTAATATTAAGTATCACAACCTTCTTACTTAATGTGTCACTACGAATTAAGCTAGCTCGTGCGGGAAGCACGGGTTGATGACTAGTTCTTATAACTCAAAATGTCGAAGCAACTATTACAGGTATTTTGAAATGAAAACTAAAGTTTACAAAGGAGAGGTTTTACCCGGGGTCTTCGATGGGCGGCTTGACGTCCTCAATGTGCCCTGTCGCATGCCTGCTCCTTTGCTTCCGAGGGGGTTGCATTCCTTTAAAGGTGGTTGCTATCGGCGAGCGGGCCTTGGGAAGAAGATCTTGAGAAGTCGCCGCAGTGTGGATGAGCTTTACGCTTGGAAGGTCCTAGATGGTACCTGTGGTTTATTCGAAGACATGTGTTGGCAGTAGTTCGGTCTAGCCGAACACTTTCCCTTTGATAGTGGATCCCCACAGCTGCCCATGGTATTTTGAGCGCGAAGTTGTGCCTTCTTGGCACATATTTTACGGGAACTAGGGCTGTGCTGTGGGGGGGCGTCTCCCTATTTTTGTTGGGCGGAAGATGATTCCGGGAGTTCGGGTTGAGACCAAGCTCCTTTACTATCCTGACGTGCCTTTATGGCTGATTTGGGCGTCGGCCTATCGTCGCCGTATTGGAATTCGGCTGTCAGGGCCGCTGTATGTTCCTCAGTGCGGTGAGAGCGCTCTGTGTTGCCGTTGATAGTAATGACCCCCTGGGCCCAGGCATCTTAAGCTTCAGGTACGCGTAGTGGGGGACGGCATTAAAGCGCGCGAATGTTGTGCGGTCGAGTAGGGCGTGATAACCGCTGCGAAAAGGGACAATGTCGAAGATCAAGTCTTCACTGCGGAAGTTGTCGGGTGAGCCGAACACTACTTCCAGATTCACGGTGCCCGAGCAGCGGGCTTCGACGCCTGGGATCACTCCTTTAAAGTAGTGTTGCTAGGTTTGATCCTTGACGAATCTATACCCATCTTTTTCACCATGTCTAAGTAAATCAGATTAAGGCTACTTCCTCCGTCCATTAGGACTCTAGTGAGGTGATACCCATCGATAATGGGGTCTAGGACGAGGGTTACCGAACCTCCGTGATGGATACTGGTCGGATGGTCCCGTCGGTCGAAGGTGACCGGGCAAGCCGACCATGGGTTATACTTCGGGGCTACGGGCTCTACGGCGTAGACCTCCCGAAGGGCGCGCTTCCTCTCCTTTTTTGGTATGTGAGTGGCATATATCATGTTCACAGTTTTTACCTCTGGAGGGAACTGCTTTTGTCCCCCATTGCTTGGACCGCGGGGCTCGTCATCGTCCTCGCTGTGTGGGCTCTTGCCTTGCTCCTCGACTGCGAGTTTTCCAGCTTGTTTGAATACCCAACAATTACAGTTGGTGTGGGTAGCGGGCTTGTCTTGGGTGCTGTGGATCTGGCAGGGCCTATCCATGATTTTGTCCAGCGTGGCAGGTCCGTCTCGATTTCCTTTAGAACGTTTCTTCCGCTGTCCGGATTTTGGGTTGCGGAAACCGGCATTAACGGCCGTGTCCTCAGCATCGCCGTTGTTGTGTCGGCGTTTGTTTTTGTTATGTCGTGGTTTCCCATTTCCATCCCGGACTTCGGAGGTGTCGGGGTTATGGCCACGTTGAGCTAGCCAGTTATCCTCACCCGCGCAAAAGCGGGTCATAAGTGAGGTAAGGGCGGACATTGTCCTCGACTTGTCCTGGCCGAGCTGACAAGCTAGCCACTCGTCCCGGATATTGTGTCTGAAGGAGGCTATTGCCTCGGCGTCCGGGCAAACAACGATCTGGTTTTTCTTGGTCAGGAACCGATTCCAGAATTGCCAAGCCGATTCACCTGCTTTCTGGACAACATTGCTCAGGTCGGAGGAGTCCGGTGGCCGGACATAAGTGCCATGGAAGTTAGATCGGAAGGCATCCTCGAGCTCTTCCCAGCTCCCGATAGAATTCCAGGGGAGACTGTTTAACCAGTGTCGAGCTGGCCCCTTAAGTTTTAGGGGCAAATACTTGATGGCGTGGAGATCATCTCCTCGTGCCATATGAATGTGGAGGAGGAAGTCCTCAATCCACACGGCTGGGTCTGTTGTTCCGTCGTATTGCTCTATGTTAACGGGTTTAAACCCTTCAGGGAACTGATGCTGCATCACCTCGTCTGTGAAGCACAGTGGGTGGACAACACCTCTGACCCGAGCTATGTCATGCCTACGATCGGCGGTAAATCGGGCCCGGTTTTGTTCCCAACCTCTATTGTTGTGGTCGAGCCAAGACTGGTACCCATCCCGTCTAGCAGGGGAGTACCCTCTAGATCCGTAGATGGATCTTGTGTGGCCTGCTCTATAATCCAGGTCCTGTCGTAAGTCATACCTGTCCTCAGGCCCTGCTGGCTCTTTTCCTCTCCTGTGGGGTACCGCAGGTCTGTACTCGGCCTCGTCGGCCGGCCTATCCCGTCCTCGGGGAGGGCGGTCCGGCTGGTCGTACGGAGTATGCCTGGGAGACGATGGTTCAAGGACCTCATCATCGAACTGAGGTAGCAGCCGCCGGCACGGGTAGCTCTTGGGTTGGTCTGGTAGATCGGTACCGTACCCTTCTTCAGCTGCCAAGACCCTCGTCCATCTATCATTGAGGGTGTCTTGCTTGGCTTTGAGCTGTTGTTGTTTTGCCTTCAGGCTTCGGGCGGTGTCTAAAAGCTGCCGCCTAAACCGTTCCTGATCCGCAGGGTTTTCGGGGACGGTGAAGTCTTCGGCTTCCAGGCTGTCTTCCTCCTCGACAGGGGGAAGGTAGTTGTCGTCCTCGGAATCATTAAGATCCTCGGTGACGCGCCGATCTTCGGGCCTTTCGTGGTCCTCCAGTGGCTGTTCCGGGACTTCAGGGTCACCGAGGTCTTCCAGGGTGTCGTTTTCCCTTGTGCCTGCAATGGCTTCCCTTCCCTTGTTTGCCTTAGATCGTTTGCGTTGTTTCCGGCGCCTTGACGGCGCCACACCGGATTTATCGCCATTCTTAGGGGTGCGATCGCCCTTATCATCGGGGGTGTCTACCATGTAGACGTCGTAGGTGGAGGTGGCAGTCCATCGCCCAGTGTTAACAGGGGCGGGGGCGCCGTCCTCTTCATCCATGTCTTCTGCCTCCTCGGAGGCGTAGTCCAGCATATCGGTTATGTCTTCGATAGTGGCTACCAAGTGGGTGGTGGGTGGGTCGGAAAATTCCCCATGACCCGTCTTCGGACCGATCTGAGCATGGGTCGAGGTCGGGTCGTCTGTGATTTTTATTTATAGGATCCGGTCCAGCGCCTCGTTGATCGCCGAGAGCTCGACCGGATCGATCTGCCTAGGACTCTCGGAGTTAACCTCCAACGTGTCTGTACAAGGAGTGTGTTCGGCAGGGGCCGACCCCTGGCCCTCAGGTGCTGTAACCGGATCCGGGCTAAGAACCAGATCATCGGCAGGGATAGACCCAAAGGCGGAGCCGAGAAGGAGATCCGAAGTTAAGACTTCAGAGACTTCGGGCTCGTCAGATGAGATCGCGAGCCCATCGAATGAAAGATCACCCCGGGAGTCTACGAATAACTCTAGGTTCCTGAATCTGATTTCCTGATTGGGGGCGAGATTCCGAATCCGACCAGGGTGGCTGGTCGGGTCGGCATGCAGCACGATGCTGTCGAAAGCAAAAATCTGTCCGGGGGCGATGGAGCCCCCGTTACGGACTTCATCGCTAATGATTAAGCGAGCCATCAATTCCTCTTGCGATCCCACAGCGGAACTCTCAATGAAAGCACCAATGTCGGTGTCAAACCGGCGGATCTCGGGTAGGGGGTCCCGAGCTGTGGGTTTAGGATTGATGGGTAACAGGGGACGAAGGAGACGATGTTTACCCAGGTTCGGGCCCTCCTATGGAGGTAAAACCCTACGTCCTGCTTGGTTGTATTGATGTGTATGAAGATTACAGAGTCGATCTACCACGAGATCAAGTAGCCAAAACCCTAGATGAGCTTGTCTGCCCACTACGATCTAAACCCCCTGGTTTATATAGACACCGGGAGTACCTAGGGTTTACACATGATAAGTCTCCAGCCGGACGTAAAGACGCTAATCCCTTCATCTTGACTTGGAGTGCACGCCAAGTCTTCAGAGGTTTCCTTCTAGAATACGGGGCCGCCACATATCCCGGTCCTTCCTGCGATAATCAGAGAGCGGCCCACCAAGCCGGCCTATGAGTGGTAGGCCGGCGGCCCGAGGACCCCTTACTCCAGGACTCCCTCAGCCGTGAAGGAATTTTTTCATTGCATCATCGCAAACGGTTGTGAATGATGACCCGTGTGCCCTTCTCAATGCTACACCTTGTACTGGTGCTAACTGCTGAGGTCGCCATGCATGCAAAAAAATCTGATGTGGGAAGGTAATTAAGGAGAGATATGAGTTTGGTGACCACATGAAGAAACAATGCCAAGCGCGTGAACCTTGGCAAAACACATAAATGAAGGAAACTCACCAATGCATGCAACAGTTTAGTTGCTAAATCATTAAATGAAGGGACCTTAGCAACAATGCATTGTGGACTTGAGTTGCTAAGACATTTAATACACTAAGCACCCCATGTAAGCACCGATCGATGCATTGGCAGCAGGAGTTAGGTAAGATTCGAATCTGTCATATTGGGTAAATTTTCATTTGTCAAATTGGAAACAGTGAGATTTGTTAAATTTTGTAGGAACAAAATCACTATTACGGTGCAATTTTGCAACTGAAATTCAGTAAACATAGATTTCATTCATAGATCAAGCATTGGTATTTGTACAAAATAGTTCAACTCAACAGATGAATAGAACAAACTTTTACCCATTTGTTGCCAACCACGTACGGAAATACCTAGTTCAACTATATATACTAGCTAATTTAAAGTAGGTGGGACAGTTCAACCATATCTATAGTTAGATGAACTGAACAAAATAGCCCCTAAATACTACTCCGGAGGGGCTTCGTGCTACTGCCAGCAGCCTTCTCCTCTGCCGAGCGCGTTCAGTAAGAGGCAGAGGAGGAGAATCCTACCGACGAGCTGGAGGAGTCGAATTCGTCGGCTACCGCCGCTGCCCTCCGCCGCTCCTAACGCGCCTCCTCGAAGCGGCGGGACTCGGCGTAGATCTCCTCATTCCGTGCCATAGCTGCGGCGTCTGCTACAGCCACTGCGGTGGTGAGCTTCTTTGCGTGCTCGACCTGGAGCTCCTCCTCCTCATGTAGGAAGTTGATGTAGCGCGCTAGGCCACTGACGCAAAGCCGAGCGGCTGTGCTTCGGCGGCGGCCTCCTCCCGCCATCGGGCCGCGGTGGCGGAGTGGGTGATGGCCCTGCCGGCTAACCGTTGGGTGGCTTCCAAGGCGGACGCTGGTGTGGTGAAGGCCAAGGAGGCAGCTGGTGGGGTGGCGAAAATGGCGGTCGGCGATGGGGTGGGGGCCACAGCGGTCGCCGGCAGCAGCTGCCTTCGGGAAAATGTGGAGGAGCGTGTGGTGGGTGCTGTGCGCACAACCAACAAGGATGCCACACGCACTACATGCTTCCGGGTACTGCACCATCGATGGGGTGCAGCCTCATAGCTGGAGCTGTCCTCTGGCGGAGTGACGGAGCGACGATGATGGCAGGTGCCATTGGCGATTGGGGGAGAAGCAAACTTGGGAAGCTACCGTCAGGGAGGGGTTGAATGCGATGTGGAGGCGTCGGCCGTGAGGCTTTATAAAGCAGGCGGCCAAGGCGAGCCGGGCGGGAAGCTTGCGCGTGTTCCTACGCAGTTGCGTGGGAACGGGAAGCCCAAAAGAAATGTTGCGCACTCCCGAAGCATTAGGTGATTGGGGGATTTCAACGAGCCAGGCGGGAAGCTTGCGCGGGAACCTGCACGGGAACGTGCGCGCTCCTGAAGCGTGCACTGGAATCCTCAGGCGGCAACACGGTGACAAGACGGGACAGAGGTGGGAGAAATGACAAGTACACAAACGGTTCATAATAAAAACCGTTTGCATTTTACTACAAAGCACCATCGCAAATTAATCTATGCATGAGGCGGTTGATGCGGCCGCGGCGTGCTGTGCTCGCGTCCGTGCATGCTCGCTCTGTTGGCGTCCACGCGCGAACGGTCACATACGTTCAAAGCGCCATATGCATGCGGTTGTGCCACTCCCGGCGCCACCATGCAGTTAAGCGCTGCAAAAACTGTCATGCAGACGTGCTGAAATTCCAGGCTGTCTGGCGCAATTTATTCCCGCGGCGATTTACCTTCGTCTCTTCCACCTTCCGATCGTGCCACACAACACAAGAAGCACACCCACGATCTCTTCATCGCTTCAACCTTCCCGTGCGGATCCAATGGCGGCTGCCGGCGCCAAGCGGCAGTTCGCCAAAATTGTCAAACTGGACACCCACATTAGGAAGACGGACCTCCCGGTGGTGTACACCAATGACCCGGTTGTGGTGGTGAACTGTATCAACACGTTGGAGCAGCAGCTTGCTGAGGATGACAAGTACAAAGTGGTCGGCTTCGACCTCGAGTACACCGGCGGTCGTGCCGGGCATGATCAGAAGGTTGTCGTCGCCCAGTTGTGTGTGTGCCATCACGTTCTCGTCTACCACTACTGCCTGGCCACAAGTCCTTGCAAGCGTTTCGCCAGGTTTGTCAACAGCCTCGACTACAGGTTCGCAACGGTGGACACCGCCAATGATCTAAAGGTGCTCAAGACTTCGGGCTTGTCCTGCCAGAAGCTTGTCAACATCCAAGGTCAGTACAGGGTCTGGGGCAGTGAGAATAAGAAGCAGAAGGACTCCCTGGTTGACCTCGCCGCGGTCATCATCGATCCCTACTACAAAGACATGAAGGCTGAGTGCCACAAGGACAAGTCTGCCTGGCACAAGGCCTGGGTGAACGAACTAGATGAAGAACACATCAAGTACGCAACTAAGGATACGTACACAAGCTACGAGGTGTACAGGAGGATCACTGACATGAGGAAGTGCCTCCTTCCTGCAGACGGCGAGGGATAGCGACAAGCAAAGCAGTGTCGGCAACCGTGGTCAGAAGAACAGTATGATTTGTTGATCATCTACTTCTTGTAAATTTATTTTGAGGAATGTACATGTGTTGTGTAGTCACTTATGTAACTGGATGTTCAAGTTGGTTATGCAACAATAATGTTGGTGTTCTATAGACAGAGCATATAGATGTTGAGCAAACAGAGCAAATCACATATCATACAATTTTTAGCAGCAACCATCAGCCCACAACACACACAGGTTGTCAGGATGAATCGTTTGGGTTATTTTTGGTCTTCCCACACAATTCTGATGAATGAACTGTTTACCGGGTACCCACAACACACACGGTTGTCAGGATGAATCGTTTGGGTTATTATTGGTCTTCCCAAACAATTCTGATGAATGAACTGTTTGCCGGGTATCACACACACTTTCTTAGGCTAACTCGATTGTATTCTGCTGGATCAGCGCAAACAGTTTCTCCGAGTGAACTGTATGCCGCACTACGCACACGTATGGAGTTTGTTAACCGTTTCTGTTATATTCCATAATGACAAACAGTTCATAAGAACAAACTGTATGTGACGCATCACACACGCAACTACTTTTTGAATCGTATTTGATGGTTCCTCCATCGCACATGGTTTTCGTCATTGGCAGCGGAGCTTGAACTATACCATTTGGGATTGATGGATCGTACACAGTTTCGTCGAAGGGCCTCTAATTGATGTGTCGTCTTTGGACCATCCTGTAGTAGTGTTCAGATCCTTAATTATTATTATTGCACCTCTGATCTTGAACATGTTGATGAGGCGTGAGTAGTTACTATTGTTCCTGAGGACATGGGAGAAATCTGGTTATAAGTTATCATGTGAAGTTGGTATTCGTTCGATATTTTGATGATATGTATGTTGTTACTTCTCTTAGTGGTCTCATGTGAACGTCGACTACATGACACTTCACCATGCTATGGGCCTAAGGGAAGTCATTGTGGAGTAACAAGTACATGATGGGTTGCTAGAGTGACAAAAACTTAAACCCCAGTTTATGCGTTGCTTCATAAGGGGCTGATTTGGATCCACATGTTTCATGCTATGGTTAGATTTATCTTAATTATTCTTCTGTAGTTACGGATGCTTGCGAGAGGGGGTAATCATAAGTAGGTTTTTAGTTCAAGTAAGAACAGCACCTTAGCACCGGTCCACCCACATATCAAATTATCAAAGTAGCGAACGCGAATCAAACCAACATGATGAACATGACTAGACATAATTCCCATGTGTCCTCGGGAGCGCTTGCTTACATATAAGAGTACTTTCAGGCTTGTCCTTTGCTACAAAAAAGATTGGGCTACCTTGCTGCACCTTTGCTACTATTTTTACTTGTCACTTGTTACGATTTATCTTGCTACAAAACTATCTACCATCGTTACTTACAGCACTTGCATAGAATACCTTGCTGAAAACTGCTTATCATTTCTTTTTGCTCCTCGTTGGGTTCGACACTCTTACTTATCGAAAGGACTACGATTGATCCCACATACTTGTGGGTCATCAAGACTCTTTTCTGGCGCCACTGCCGGGGAGTGAAACGCCTTTAGTAAGTGGAAATTGGTAAGGTAACATTTTCTATACGTGCTGAATTTTACTGTTGCTTGTCGCTATGAATGGTCACCCTTTGAGTGGCTTGTTCGGGGCATCTTCACCCCAAACTGAAGATGAGGAAATTGCTCCTCAACCTACTGAATCTACTAAAAATGTTTATTATGAGATTCCTTTTGGTATGCTTGAAAAACTCCTATCACACCCATATGCTGGAACGACTCATCCTGGTGATCATTTGATATTTGTCGATGAAGTTTGTGGATTATTTCATCTTGCGGGGTTGTCTGGAGACAATGTTAAGAAGAAAGTTTTCCCTTTATCTTTGGAGGGAAAGGAATTAATGTGGTAAATGTTATTGGGTGATATTGTATCATGGGACTGGAATCGTTTGAAGTTGGAATTTCATCAAAAGTTTTACCCTATGCATCTAGTTCATCGTGATCAGAAAGTCTTGCTCAAGCTTGGGGGAGGCTTAAATCTATGATGCACACTTGTCCCAACCATGATATCTCAAGAGATACTATTATTCAAAAAAATTATGCTCGTCTTTCTCATGATGATCAAAACCTGCTCGATTCTTCCTCTACTGGTTCCTTCATGAACAGAACTAATGAATTCAAATGGGATCTCCTGGAAAGAATTAAGCGCAACTCTGAATACTGGGAACTCGACAAAGGTAAAGAGTCAGGTATAAAGCTCAAGTTCGATTGCGTAAAATCTTTTATGGAAACTGATGCCTGCTATAAGTTGAGTAATAAATATGGCTTTGACTCTGAGATAGTAGCTTCTTTCTGTGAATCATTTGCTACTCATGTTGATCTCCTTAAGGGGAAGTGGTTTAAGTACCATCCACCCATTGAAGAACAATTAGAGAAACCTATTAAACTTGAGAAGGAAGAGATAATTGTTAGCCATGTTGATCCAATTGTTCCTACTGCTTACATTGAGAAACCACCCTTCCCTGTTAGAATAAAGGAACACGCTAAAGCTACAACTATGGTTAATAAAAGTCATGCTAGGACACCTACACCTCCTGAACAAATAAATGTTGAGCCTAAAGTTGCTATGGTTAAAGATATGCTAGTTGACAACATTGATGGTCAAGTCATTTACTTCTGTGGTGAAGCTGTCAGAATTGCAAAACCTTCTAGAAATGCGTGAGACAAACTAGATAAAAATAAACCAGTTATTGGCATGCTTGTGGTTTCCGTTAAAATTGGAGATCATTGTTATCATGGCTTGTGTGATATTGGTGCTAGTGTTAGTGCTATACCTTTTACCTTATATCAAGAAATTATGAATGACATAGCACCATCTGAACTTGAGGACATTGATGTTACTATAAAACTTGCAAACAGAGATACTTTTACACTACTTGGGATTGTTAGAGATGTTGAGGTCTTGTGTGGAAAGGTCAAGTACCCCACTGATTTTCTAGTACTTGGTTCGGAACAATATGACTTTTGCCCCATTATATTTGGTAGACCTTTCTTGAATATTGTTAATGCTGAAATTAATTGTGTTACTGATAAGGTTAAAGTAAGCTTTGGCGTTGTGTCTCATGAATTTAATTTCTCCAAGTTTAGTAAACAGCCTCATGAGAAAGAATTATCAAGCAAAGATGAGATTATTGTTCTAGCTTCTATTGCCGTACCTCCTACCGACCCATTAGAGCAATATTTACTAGACCATGAAAATGATATGCACATGAATGAGAGAAATGAGATACATGATATATTTTTGAAACAAACACCAGTTCTTACGCACAACTTACCGGTTGATATTTTAGGGGATCACCCTCCACCCAAGGGAGATCCCGTGTTTGAGCTAAATGACTTTACCAGATACTTTGAAATATGCTTATCTTGATGAAAAGAAAATATATCTTGTTTTATCAGTGCTAACCTTTCAGAGCCCGAAGAAAAGAGATTACTTAAAACTCTGAAGAAGCACCGGGCTGCTATTGGATATATGCTCGATGATCTTAAGGGCATTAGTCCCACTCTGTATCAGCACAAGACTAATATGGAACTAGATGCTAAACCTGTGATAGATCACCAACGCCGCTTAAACCCTGAGATGAAGGAGGTGGTAAGAACTGAAATATTAAAGCTTCTGGAGGCAGGTATAATTTATCCTATTGCTGATACTAGATGGGTAAGTCATGTTCATTGTGTTCCTAAGAAAGGAGGTATAACTGTTGTCCCTAATGATAAAAATGAACTTATCCCACAAAGAATAGTGATTGGTTATAGGATGGTGATTGATTTCAGGAAATTAAACAAAACTACTAGGAAATATCATTATCCTTTACCTTCTATCGATCAAATGCTAGAAATATTATCTAAGCACACACACTTTTACTTTCTTGATGAATATTCCGGTTTTTCTCAAATACCTGTGTCAAAAGAGGATCAAGAGAAAACTACTTTCACTTGCCCTTTTGGAACGTATGCTTATAGACGTATGCTTTTTGGTTTATGCAATGCACCTGCTACCTTTCAAAGATGTATGATGGCTATATTCTCTGATTTTTGTGAAAAGATTGTTGAGGTTTTCATGGATGATTTTTCCGTTTATGGAACTTCTTTTGATGATTGCTTGAGCAACCTTGATCGAGTTTTGTAGAGATGTGAAGAAACTAATCTTATTTTGAATTGGGAGAAGTGCCATTTTATGGTGAATGAAGGTATAGTGCTTGGGCATAAAATTTCTGAACGAGGTATTGAAGTGGATAAAGCTAAAGTTGACACCATTGAGAAGATGCCATGCCCTAAAGATATCAAAGGTATAAGAAGCTTCCTTGGTCACGCTGGTTTTTATAGGCGTTTCATTAAAGATTTATCAAAGATTTCTAGGCCACTAATTAATCTTCTTCAAAAAGATATTCCTTTTGTTTTTAATGATGATTGTGTAGAAGCTTTTGAAATACTTAAGAAAGCTTTGATTTCTGCACCTATTGTTCAACCACCTGACTGGAACTTACCATTCGAGATTATGTGTGATGCTAGTGATTATGCTGTTGGTGCTGTTCTAGGGCAAAGAGTAGACAAGAAATTGAATGTTATCCATTATGCTAGTAAAACCTTAGATGCTGCTCAAAGAAATTATGCCACCACTGAAAAGGAATTTTTAGCAGTTGTCTTTGCATGTGATAAGTTTGGACCTTATATTGTTGATTCAAAAGTAACCATTCACACAGATCATGCTGCTATTAAATACCTTATGGAAAAGAAAGATGCTAAGACTAGACTTATTCGGTGGGTGCTTTTGCTTCAAGAATTTGATTTGCATATTATCGATAGAAAAGGAGCTGAAAACCCCGTAGCAGATAACCTGTCTAGAATGGAGAATGTTCTTGATGACCCACTGCCTATTGATGGTAATTTTCCTGATGAACAACTTGCTGCTATAAATACTTCACGTAGCACTCCTTGGTATGCTGATTATGCTAATTACATTGTTGCTAAATATATCCCACCTAGTTTCACCTATCAACAAAATAAAAATTTCTTTTATGATTTACGACATTACTTTTGGGATGACCCACATCTTTATAAAGAGGGAGTAGATGGTATTATTAGACGTTGTATACCTGAGCATGAACAGGAACAAATCTTAAGGAAGTGTCATTCTGAACCTTACGGAGGACATCATGCTGGAGACAGAACTGCACACAAGGTATTACAATCTGGTTTTTATTGGCCTACTCTTTTCAAAGATGCTCGTAAGTATGTCCTTTCATGTAATGAATGTCAAAGAGTTGGTAACATTGGTAAATGTCAGGAAATGCCTATGAATTATTCACTTGCCATTGAACCATTCGATGTTTGGGGTTTTGACTTTATGTGACCTTTTCCTGCCTCAAACGGGTATACTCATATTTTAGTTGTAGTTGATTACGTTACTAAGTGGGTAGAGGCTATTCCAACTAGTAGTGCTTATCATAACACCTCTATTAAAAATGCTTAAGGAAATTATTTTTCCGAGGTTTGGATTTATGGTGCATTCCGCAAACTTAATGACTGATGGTGGTTCACATTTTATTCATGGTGCATTCCGCAAACTTCTAGCTAAATATGATGGTAACCATAGAATTGCATCACCATATCAACCTCAGTCTAGTGGCCAAGTTGAATTGAGTAATAGAGAATTAAAGTTGATCTTGCAAAAGACTGTTAATAGATCCAGGAAGAATTGGTCTAAGAAACTAGATGATGCTCTTTGGTCTTATAGAACTACTTATAAAAACCCAATGGGGGATGTCCCCATATAAAATGGTGTATGGAAAAGCTTGTCATTTGCCTCTTGAATTAGAACATAAAGCTTATTGGGCAATTAACGAGTTGAATTATGATTTTAAGCTTGTCGGTGACAAGAGGTTATTTGATATTAGCTCACTAGATGAATGGAGGACACAAGCTTATGAGAATGCTAAGTTGTTTAAAGAAAAGGTTAAGAGATGGCATGACAAAAGGATCCAAAGCGGGAATTCAATGTAGGAGATCTTGAGATTTTGTACAGTTCTCGTTTCAAATTTTTTGCAGGAAAAGTCTTATCTAAATGGGAAGGTCCATACGTTGTCGAAGAGATTTACCTCTCCGGTGCTATGAAAATTAACAACTACGAAGGCAAAAACCCGAGAGTGGTGAATGGGCAAAGAATCAAGCATTACAATTCAGGTACACCCATTAATGAAGAAACTTATGGCATTCAAGTGATAACACCGGAAGAACACATACGGGAGACCTTCTAGAACACTCCAGAAACCTGAAAAAGAGGTAGGTATGTGATACGGTAAGTAAACCGACTCCAAAAATTCCGAAAAAATAATTTCTGGTTGTTTTAGTATTTTAGAAAAATTCCAAAAATAAAACGGAGTCAGGGGACCCACGTGGGAGGCAGAAGCCAACAGGGTGCCCCCCTGGGGCGCGCCCTGATGGCTTGTGGGGCCCTCGTGTGCCTTCCCGACTCCGATTTCTTCCTGAACACGCATTCTGACCTAGAAAAAATCATTATATATACTCCCAGATGTTTTGACCACCGCATCGCAAGTTTCTCCTCTGTTCTTGTTTTGAGCTATTTTTCTGACAGATCTAGATCGCCATGACTTCCCCAAGTTCATCTAAAGACAAGTTCTTCGAGAGGGTCATCAACCCTTACTTGCCGGAGGTGATGAAGCACCCTCAAGCTATTGATATGCGTGAGGGGGTGCCCCACATCCGAGATGTTCAAGGCCCCAAGAAGGAGGGAAGCGACAAGGCCAGGCTTGCAGAAGTGGAGCAGGAGATCTTCAAGTGCCAAGGGATGGTTGAACGTTGTCTAAGTGCTAATCACTCTATGATCACGGACTTCATCCGTGAGAACAAGCTGGACACAAGGAGCGTAGGAGAAGCTCTCTTCAAACTTCAAGAGCAGATCGAGCACCTTCAAGATCAAATCTATGAACTTCAAACCCAGAACTATGAGTATGAATCTAGGTTTAAAAGGATGAGCCTCGCTGCTAATTTTAGGATTCCAGAAATAAGAGTCTCTTTCCATGACGGGGAGACTATGCCTCGGAAGATGGACGATTTCCGCACACCACCACCATCACCAAAGAACACTTGAGTACATGGGTATGGGCACAACCCCTAGCTTGTTCCAAGCTTGGGGGAGGTGCCTCGGTATCGTATCACCATCACTTTTTCACCGCCATCTTTTATTTTAGTTTGATTGACGTGGCTTGAGACTGCGTCGATATTTCCACAAAGTGGAAGGGATGATGCAGCACAGCAACGGTAAGTATTTCCCTCAGTTATGAAACCAAGGTTATCGAACCAGTAGGAGGATCACCACCACCCAATAAGCAGCACCTGCACACAAACAACAAATACTTGCAACCCGACGCGAAAGAGAGGTTGTCAATCTCTCTACGGTAATAATATAGATTAGGTAGTGATATATAGGAGAGATAGATCTCTCAAGAACACAAATAAAAAGAGTAAATATGCAGCAATATGTTTTTGGGTTTTTGGTTTTGTAGATCTAAAACCAAAGATTGCAAAAAGGTAGATCGGAAAGCAATATGTTGGAAAACTAGACCCGGGGGCCGTAGGGTTCACTAGTGGCTTCTCTCATGAGTATAGCGCACGGTGGGTGAACAAATTACTGTTGGGCAATTGATAGAAATAAATAGTCATGACGATATCCAAGGCGATGATCATTATAGGCATCACGTCCAAGATAGATAGACCGACTCCTGCCTGCATCTACCTCTATTACTCCACACATCGACCGCTATCCAGCATGCATCTAGTGTATTAAGTTCATGGAAAAACGGAGTAATGCAATAAGAACGATGACATGATGTAGACAAGATCTATTCATGTAGGAATAGACCCCATCTTGTTATCCTTAATAGCAACGATACATGCGTGTCTTGCTGCCCCTTCTGTCACTGGGAAAGAACACCGCAAGATTAAACCCATCACAAAGCACCTCTACCCATGGCAAGAAAAATCGATCTATTCGGCCTAACTAAACCAAAGATTCAGAGAAGAGCTACGAGGCTATAAGTAATCATGCATATAAGAGATCGAAGAAGACTCAAATAATATTCATGGATAGAAACTGATCATGAACTCAAAATTCATCGGATCCCAACAAACACACCGCAAAAGTTTACATTCCAAGAGACCATTGTATTGAGAATCATAAGAGAGAGAGAGAGGAAGCCATCTAGCTACTGCCTATGGACCCGTAGGTCTATGGTGGACTACTCACGCATCATCGGAGAGGCACCTATGAGGAAGATGAACCCCTCCGTGATGGTGTTTAGATTGGATCTCGAAGTTCTGGAACTTGCGGCAACTGGAATTGTGTTTCGTCGACTCCCCTAGGGTTTTTGGAATATTTGGGAATTTATAGGCATCAGAGGCGGTGCGGAGGGGGCCCCGTGGAGGCCACAACCCATCAGGGCGCGCCGGGGGTGTTGGGGAACGTAGTAATAATTCAAAAAAATTCCTACGTGTCACCAAGATCAATCTAGGAGATGCTAGCAACGAGAGAGAGGGAGTGCATCTTCATACCCTTGAAGATCGCTAAGCGGAAGCATTGCAAAGAACGCGGTTGATGGAGTCGTACTCGCGGTGATTCAAATCGCGGAAGATCCGATCCAAGCGCCGAACGGACGGCGCCTCCGCGTTCAACACACGTACAGCCCGGGGACGTCTCCTCCTTCTTGATCCAGCAAGGGTGGAGGAGAAGTTGAGGGAGAGCTCCGGCAGCACGACGGCGTGGTGGCGGTGGAGCTCGTGGTTCTCCGGCAGAGCTTCCCTAAGCACTACGGAGGAGGAGGAGTAGGAGGGGGGAGGGCTGCACCAGGGGCAAGGTTTGAAGCTCCCATTCGCTTCCCCACTATATATAGGGGTGGAGGGGGCTGGTTTCTTGCCCTCCAAGTCCATTGGGGCGTTGGCAAAGGTGGGAGGAAAGAAATCCCATCCTTTCCCTTCCCCACCGATTGTTATCCCCCCTTTTTAGGGATCTTGATCTTATCCCTTCGGGATATGATCTTATTCCTTCTAAGGGGGGATCTTGGTGCGCCTTGACCAGGGGTGTGGGGCCTTGCCCCCACTACCCACGTTCATGTGGGTCCCCCCATGCAGGTGGGCCCCACTCCGGAACCTTCTAGAACCTTCCCGGTACAATACCGAAAAATCCCAAACATTTTCCGGTGGCCAAAATAGGACTTCCCATGTATAAATCTTTACCTCTGGACCATTCCGGAACTCCTCGTGACGTCCGGGATCTCATCCGAGACTCCAAACTACTTTCGGTAACAACATACAATTCCCATTACAACTCTAGCGTCACCGAACCTTAAGTGTGTAGACCCTACGGGTTCGGGAACCATGCAGACATGACCGAGACACCTCTCCGGCCAATAACCAATAGCGGGATCTGGATACCCATATTGGCTCCCACATGTTCCACGATGATCTCATCGGATGAACCATGATGTCGGGGATCCAATTAATCCCGTATACAATTCCCTTTGTCCATCGGTATGTTACTTGCCCGAGATCCGATCGTCGGTATCCCTATACCTTGTTCAATCTCGTTACCGGCAAGTCTCTTTACTCATTCCGTAACACATGATCCCGTGACTAACTCCTTAGTCACATTGAGCTCATTATGATGATGTATTACCGAGTGGGCCCAGAGATACCTCTCCGTCACACGGAGTGACAAATCCCAGTCTCGATTCATGCCAACCCAACAGACACTTTCGGAGATACCTGTAGTGCACCTTTATAGTCACCCAGTTACGTTGTGACGTTTGATACACCCAAAGCATTCCTACGGTATCCGGGAGTTGCACAATCTCATGGTCTAAGGAAATGATACTTGACATTAGAAAAGCTCTAGCAGACGAACTACACGATCTTGTGCTATGCTTAGGATTGGGTCTTGTCCATCACATCATTCTCCTAATGATGTGATCCCATTATCAACGACATCCAATGTCCATGGTCAGGAAACCATGACCATCTATTGATCAACGAGCTAGTCAACTAGAGGCTCACTAGGGACATGGTGTGGTCTATGTATTCACACATGTATTATGGTTTCCGGTTAATACAATTATAGCATGAACAATAGACAATTATCATGAACAAGGAAATATAATAATAACCATTTTATTATTGCCTCTAGGGCATATTTCCAACAGTCTCCCACTTGCACTAGAGTCAATAATCTAGTTACATTGTGATGAATTGAACACCCATAGAGTTCTGGTGCTGATCATGTTTCGCTCGTGAAAGAGGTTTAGTCAACGGATCTGCGACATTCAGATCCGTATGTACTTTACAAATATCTATATCTCCATCCTAAATGTAACCACGAATGGAGTTGAAGCGGCGCTTGATGTGCTTGGTCTTCTTGTGAAACCTGGGCTCCTTAGCAATGGCAATAGCTCCAGTGTTGTCACAGAAGAGAGTCATCGGGCCCGACGCATTGGGAATCACTCCTAGGTCGGTGATCAACTCCTTCATCCAGACTCCTTCCTGCGCTGCTTCTGAAGCAGCTATGTACTCCGCTTCACATGTAGATGCCGCCACGATGCTTTGCTTGCAACTGCACCAGCTGACTGCCCCACCATTCAAAATATACACGTATCCGGTTTGTGACTTGGAGTCATCCGGATCTGTGTCGAAGCTAGCATCGACGTAACCCTTTACAACGAGCTCTTCGGCACCTCCATAAACGAGAAACATATCCTTAGTCCTTATCAGGTACTTAAGGATATTCTTGACCGCTGTCCAGTGTTCCATTCTGGGATCACTTTGGTACCTCCCTACCAAACTTATGGCAAGGTTCGCATCAGGTCTGGTACACAGCATGGCATACATAATAGAGCCTATGGCTGAGGCATAGGGGATGACACTCATCTTTTCTCTATCTTCTGCCGAGGTCGGGCATTGAGCTGTGCTCAATCTCACACCTTGCAATAAAGGCAAGAACCCCTTCTTGGACTGATCCATATTGAACTTCTTCAATATCTTGTCAAGGTATGTGCTTTGTGAAAGACCAATGAGGTGTCTCGATCTATCTCTATAGATCTTGATGCCTAATATGTAAGCATCTTCTCCAAGGTCCTTCATTGAAAAACACTTATTCAAGTAGGCCTTTATGCTTTCCAAAAGTTCTATATCATTTCCCATCAACAATATGTCATCCACATATAAAATGAGAAATGCTACAGAGCTCCCACTCACTTTCTTGTAAATACAGGCTTCTCCATAAGTCTGTATAAACCCAAACGCTTTGATCACCTCATCAAAGCGAATGTTCCAACTCCGAGATGCTTGCACCAGCCCATAGATGGAGCGCTGGAGCTTGCATACCTTGTCAGCATTCTTAGGATCGACAAAACCTTCCGTCTGCATCATATACAATTCTTCCTTAAGGAAACCGTTAAGGAATGCCGTTTTGACGTCCATTTGCCAGATCTCATAATCATAAAATGCGGCAACTGCTAACATGATTCGGACGGACTTCAGCATCACTACGGGTGAGAAAGTCTCATCATAGTCAACTCCTTGAACTTGTCGATAACCCTTAGCGACACGCCGAACCTTATAGACGGTCACATTACCATCCACGTCAGTCTTCTTCTTAAAGATCCATTTATTTTCTATGGCTTGCCGATCATCGGGCAAGTCCACCAAAGTCCATACTTTGTTCTCATACATGGATCCTATCTCAGATTTCATGGCTTCAAGCCATTTGTTGGAATACGGGCCCGCCATGGCTTCTTCATAGTTTGAAGGTTCACCGTTGTCTAACAACATGATTTCCAGGACAGGGTTGCCGTACCACTCTGGTGCGGAACGTGTCCTCGTGGACCTACGAAGTTCAGTAGTAACTTGATCCAAAGTTTCATGATCATCATCATTAACTTCCTCTCTAGTCGGTGCAGGCACCATAGAAACATTTTCTTGCGCTGCGCTACTCTCCGGTTCGAGAGGGGGTACAATTACCTCATCAAGTTCTACTTTCCTCCCACTTACTTCTTTCGAGAGAAACTCTTTCTCTAGAAAGGATCCATTCTTGGCAACAAAGATCTTGCCTTCGGATCTGAGGTAGAAGGTATACCCAATAGTTTCCTTAGGGTATCCTATGAAGACGCACTTTTCCGATTTGGGTTCGAGCTTTTCAGGTTGAAGTTTCTTGACATAAGCATCGCATCCCCAAACTTTCAGAAACGACAGCTTAGGTTTCTTCCCAAACCATTATTCATACGGTGTCGTCTCAACGGATTTAGACGGTGCCCTATTTAAAGTGAATGCGGCAGTCTCTAATGCATATCCCCAAAATGATAGCGGTAAATCAGTAAGAGACATCATAGATCGCACCATATCCAATAGAGTGCGATTACGACGTTCGGACACACCATTACGCTGAGGTGTGCCAGGCGGCGTGAGTTGTGAAACAATTCCACATTTCCTTAAGTGTGTGCCAAACTCGTGACTCAAATATTCTCCTCCACGATCAGATCGTAAGAACTTTCTTTTCTTGTCATGTTGATTCTCTACCTCACTCTGAAATTCCTTGAACTTTTCAAAGGTCTCAGACTTGTGTTTCATTAAGTAGACATACCCATATCTGCTTAAGTCATCAGTGAGGGTGAGAACATAACGATAGCCACCGCGAGCCTCAACGCTCATTGGACCGCATATATTATTTCCAACAAGTTGGTTGCTCGCTCCATTGTTCCCGAGAACGGAGTCTTAGTCATCTTGCCCATGAGGCATGGTTCACACGTGTCAAATGATTCATAATCAAGAGACTCCAAAAGTCCATCTGCATGGAGTTTCTTCATGCGTTTGACACCAATATGACCAAGGCGGCAGTGCCACAAGTATGTGGGACTATCATTATCAACCTTACATCGTTTGGTATTCACACTATGAATTTGTGTAACATGACGTTCGAGATTCAATAAAAATAAACCATTGACCAGCGGGGCATGACCATAAAACATATCTCTCATATAAATAGAACAACCATTATTCTCGGATTTAAATGAGTAGCCATCTCGCATCAAACGAGATCCAGATACAATGTTCATGCTCAAAGCTGGTACTAAATAACAATTATTGAGGTTTAAAACTAATCCCGAAGGTAGATGTAGAGGTAGCGTGCCGACGGCAATCACATCGACCTTGGAACCATTCCCGACGTGCATCGTCACCTCGTCCTTCGCCAGTCTCCGCTTATTCCGCAGCTCCTGTTTTGAGTTACAAATGTGAGCAACCGCACCGGTATCAAATACCCATGAGCTACTACGAGCGCTGGTAAGGTACACATCAATAACATGTATATCATATATACCTTTGACGTTGCCGGCCTTCTTATCCGCTAAGTACTTGGGGCAGTTCCGCTTCCAGTGACCGGTTCCTTTGCAATAAAAGCACTCAGTCTCAGGCTTTGGGTCCATTCTTGGGCTTCTTCCCGGCAACTGATTTACCGGGTGCGGCAACTGCTTTGCCGTCCTTCTTGAAGTTCTTCTTACCCTTGCCTTTCTTGAAACTGGTGGTCTTATTCACCATCAACACTTGATATTCCTTTTTGATCTCCACCTCCGCTGATTTCAGCATCGAATATAACTCAGGAATGGACTTCTCCATCCCTTGCATATTGAAGTTCATCACAAAGCTCTTGTAGCTAGGTGGAAGCGACTGGACGATTCTGTCAATAACCGAGTCATCCGGAAAATTAACTCCTAGCTGAGACAAGCGGTTGTGTAACCCAGACATTTTGAGTATGTGCTCGCTGACAGAACTATTTTCCTCCATCTTACAACTGAAGAACTTGTCAAAGACTTCATATCTCTCGACCCGGGCATGAGCTTGGAAAACCATTCTCAGCTCTTGGAACATCTCATATGCTCCGTGTTGCTCAAAACGCTTTTGGAGCCCCGGTTCTAAGCTGTAAAGCATGCCGCACTGAACCACAGAGTAATCATCACTACGCGACTGCCAGGCGTTCATAACGTCTTGAGTTGCTGGGAAAATGGGTGCGTCACCTAGCGGTGCATCAAGGACATATGCTTTCTTAGAAGCTATGAGGATGATCCTCAAGTTATGGACCCAGTCCGTATAGTTGCTTGCATCGTCTTTCATTTTGGTTTTCTCTAGGAACGCGTTGAAGTTGAGGGCAACATTAGCATGGGCCATTGGATCTACAAGATAGATTGTAAAGACAATTTTAGACTAAGTTCATGATAATTAAGTTCATCTAATCAAATTATTTAATGAACTCCCACTCAGATAGACATCCCTCTAGTCATCTAAGTGATACATGATCCATATCGACTAGGCCGTGTCCGATCATCACGTGAGACAGACTAGTCATCAATGGTGAACATCTCCATGTTGATCGCATCTACTATATGACTCATGTTCGACCTTTCGGTCTCTCGTGTTCCGAGGCCATGTCTGTACATGCTAGGCTCGTCAAGTCAACCTAAGTGTTTCGCGTGTGTAAATCTGGCTTACACCCGTTGTATGCGAACGCTAGAATCTATCACACCCGATCATCACGTGGTGCTTCGAAACAACGATCCTTCGCAACGGTGCACACTTAGGGGGAACACATTTCTTGAAATTTTAGTGAGGGATCATCTTATTTATGCTACCGTCGTACTAAGCAAATAAGATGTAAAAACATGATAAACATCACATGCAAATCATAAAGTGACATGATATGGCCAATATCATCTTGCGCCTTTGATCTCCATCTTCGGGGCGCGGCATGATCACCATCGTCACCGGCACGACACCATGATCTCCATCATCATGATCTCCATCATCGTGTCTTCATGAAGTTGTCTCGCCAACTATTACTTCTACTACTATGGCTAACGGTTAGCAATAAAGTAAAGTAATTACATGGCGTTTTTGATTGACACGCAGGTCATACAATAAATTAAGACAACTCCTATGGCTCCTGCCGGTTGTCATACTTATCGACATACAAGTCGTGATTCCTATTACAAGAATTTGATCAATCTCATACATCACATATATTTCATCACATCCTTTTGGCCATATCACATCACATAGCATACCCTGCAAAAACAAGTTAGACGTCCTCTAATTGTTGTTGCAAGTTTTACGTGGCTACTATGGGTTTCTAGCAAGAACGTTTCTTACCTACGCAAAAGCCACAACGGTGATATGCCAATTGCTATTTACCCTTCATAAGGACCCTCTTCATCGAATCCGATCCGACTAAAGTGGGAGAGACAGACACCCGCTAGCCACCTTATGCAACAAGTGCATGTCAGGCGGTGGAACCAGTCTCACGTAAGCGTACGTGTAAAGTCGGTCCGGGCCGCTTCATCCCACAATGCCGCCGAAGCAAGATAGGACTAGTAATGGCAAGCAAATTGACCAAATCATCGCCCACAACTACTTGTGTTCTACTCGTGCATAGAATCTACGCATAGACCTAGCTCATGATGCCACTGTTGGGGAACGTAGTAATAATTCAAAAAAATTCCTACGTGTCACCAAGATCAATCTAGGAGATGCTAGCAACGAGAGAGAGGGAGTGCATCTTCATACCCTTGAAGATCGCTAAGCGGAAGCGTTGCAAAGAACGCGGTTGATGGAGTCGTACTCGCGGCGATTCAAATCGCGGAAGATCCGATCCAAGCGCCGAACGGACGGCGCCTCCGCGTTCAACACATGTACTGCCCGGGGACGTCTCCTCCTTCTTGATCCAGCAAGGGGGGAGGAGAAGTTGAGGGAGAGCTCCGGTAGCACGACGGCGTGGTGGCGGTGGAGCTCGTGGTTCTCCGGCAGAGCTTCGCTAAGCACTACGGAGGAGGAGGAGTAGGAGGGGGGAGGGCTGCGCCAGGGGCAAGGGTTGAAGCTCCCATGCACTTCCCCACTATATATAGGGGTGGAGGGGGCTGGTTTCTTGCCCTCCAAGTCCATTGGGGCGTTGGCAAAGGTGGGAGGAAAGAAATCCCATCCTTTCCCTTCCCCACCGATTGTTATCCCCCCTTTTTAGGGATCTTGATCTTATCCCTTCGGGATATGATCTTATTCCTTCTAAGGGGGGATCTTGGTGTGCCTTGACCAGGGGTGTGGGGCCTTGCCCCCACTACCCACGTTCATGTGGGTCCCCCCATGCAGGTGGACCCACTCCGGAACCTTCTAGAACCTTCCCGGTACAATACCGAAAAATCCCGAACATTTTCCGGTGGCCAAAATAGGACTTCCCATATATAAATCTTTACCTCCGGACCATTCCGGAACTCCTCGTGACGTCCAGGATCTCATCCGAGACTCCGAACAACTTTTGGTAACCACATACAATTCCCATTAAAACTATAGCGTCACCGAACCTTAAGTGTGTAGACCCTACGGGTTCGGGAACCATGCAGACATGACCGAGACACCTCTCCGGCCAATAACCAATAGCGGGATCTGGATACCCATATTGGCTCCCACATGTTCCACGATGATCTCATTGGATGAACCACGAAGTTGGGGATCCAATTAATCCCGTATACAATTCCCTTTGTCCATCGGTATGTTACTTGCCCGAGATTCGATCGTCGGTATCCCTATACCTTGTTCAATCTCGTTACCGGCAAGTCTCTTTACTCGTTCCGTAACACATAATCCCTTGACTAACTCCTTAGTCACATTGAGCTCATTATGATGATGTATTACCGAGTGGGCCCAGAGATACCTCTCCGTCACACGGAGTGACAAATCCCAGTCTCGATTCGTGCCAACCCAACAGACACTTTCGGAGATACCTGTAGTGCACCTTTATAGTCACCCAGTTACGTTGTGACGTTTGATACACCCAAAGCATTCCTACGGTATTCGGGAGTTGCACAATCTCATCGTCTAAGGAAATGATACTTGATATTAGAAAAGCTCTAGCAGACGAACTACACGATCTTGTGCTATGCTTAGGATTGGGTCTTGTCCATCACATCATTCTCCTAATGATGTGATCCCGTTATCAACGAGATCCAATGTCCATGGTCAGGAAACCATGACCATCTATTGATCAACGAGCTAGTCAACTAGAGGCTCACTAGGGACATGGTGTGGTCTATGTATTCACACATGTATTACGTTTTTCGGTTAATACAATTATAGCATGAACAATAGACAATTATCATGAACAAGGAAATATAATAATAACCATTTTATTATTGCCTCTAGGGCATATTTCCAACAGGGGCCCCCCTGGCGCGCCCTAGTGGGTTGTGCTCTCCACAGCCCACCTTCCTGGCTCTTCTTTGGCCCACTGGGTGTCTTCTGATCCAGCAAAAATCTCCAAAAAGTTTCGTCACGATTGGACTTCATTTGGTATTGATTTTCTGCGAAATAACAAACAAGCAAAAACAAAAACTGGCACTTTGGCACTATGTCATTAGGTTAGTCCCAAAAAATGATATAAAGTTGTTATAAAATGATTGTAAAACATCCAAGAATGATAATATAACAGCATGAAACAAGCAAAAATTATAGATACGTTGGAGACGTATCAGCATCCCCAAGCTTAATTCCTACTCGTCCTCAAGTAGGTAAATGATAAAAATAGAATTTTGATGTGGAATGCTGCCTAACATGTTCATCATATTCATTTCTTTTGTATAGCATGGACATTTGGACTTGTAAATGATTCAAAGCAATAGTCTAGTTTTAACATAATGACTTCAATACTCAAGCATGTCAACAAGCAACCATGTCTTTCAAAATATCAACACTAAAGAAAGTTATCCCTAGCCCATCATGCTCAATCATTGATCCATTCATGAAACACACTCAAATATTAGCTATGCACAATGCTCAAGTACGATCATAGTGCCCCCTAGTTGGTGCGTATAAGAGAAGATGGAGACTCAAAGTAAAAATAAAAATTGCATAAAGTAAATAGATAGGCCCTTCACAGAGGGAAGTAGGAATTTGTAGAGGTGCCAGAGCTCAAGGTTTAAATTGAGAGAGAAAAAATATTTTGGGTGGCATGCTTTTCCTGCCAAAGAAAACGACAAAGTAGCTCACAATACTTTCCATGCTAGATATATCATAGGCGGTTCCCAAACAGAAAATAAAGTTTATTCCTTTTTCCACCAAACTTTCACTTTCCATGGCGGGTCGTATCCACAGTTGCCTTCTGTACCAACACTTTCCAAGGAATTTATTATTTGACAACATAAAGTAAATATTTTTTTTCTTTTTTTCATTTCGGGAATGGACATCCCGATTACCGCCGCACTCTCATGCAATGACAAGTGAATAAACACTCATCTTGAGAATAACATATCTAGCATGGAAAAAAATTGGACACTCCCCACCGTTTCATGAGCGGTACGGGCACACAAAAGAGAAAACTTATTTTGAAAATTTAGAGATGGCACATACAAATTTGCTTGGAACAGCATGGAAATACCGCATATAGGTAGGTATGGTGGACTCATAAGGCAAAACTTTGTTTAAGGATTTTGGATGCACAAGTAGTATTTCTACTTAGTACAAATGGAGGCTAGCAAATAGATTGGGAAGCAACCAAACCAAGAAACGAAAAATCACATAAATGAGCATTGAACATAACTAACACCGAATAATGCACCACAAGTAGGATGTAACTTCATTGCATAACTATTGACTTTCGTGCATGCATAGGGAATGAGAAACCCTAACACCAATATTCCTACTAAGCATAAGTACTCACTAACATGACTCACATATTACTATCGTCATGTTTCAAAACTATTACAAAGATTCAAGTTTAATTTGTCCAATGATCTTCATGAATTTTTTTATTATATCCTCCTTGGATATCTATCACTTTGGGACTAGTTTCATGTATTGCCATTGCTTTTTGGCATGCTCAAACAAATTTAAGTGAAGCACATGAGCATAAAGATTTCATCTCTCAAAAAGGTATAAGTGAAGCATGAGAGGATTTCTTCAAAATTTACCTACTCTCAAATTAATCTAAGTGAAGCATGAGAGTATTTCTACAAAAATTTCCAAGCACACCGTGCTCAAAAAGATATAAGTGAAGCACTAGAGCAATTCTATAGCTCAAAAAGTTTAAGTGAAGCACATAGAGCAATTCTAACAAATCATAGCATGATTTTGGATTTCTTAAATAGGTGTGTCCAGCAAGGATACAAAGGAAAAACTAACAAACAAAGAAACAAAGATACAAGACGCTCCAACCAAAACTCATGATATATGACGAATAAAAATATAGCTCCAAGTAAAATACCGATGGTCATTAGAAGAAAGAGGGGATGCCACTTGGGGGCATCCCCAAGCTTATTTGCTTGTTTCTCTTTGAATATATGTTGGGGGTGCGGTAGCATCCCCAAGCTTAGGCTTTTATCACTCCTTATTCCTTCATCCATCGTGATCTCACCCAAAACTTGAAAACTTCAATCACACAAAACTCAACAAAATCTTCATGAGATCCGTTAGTATAATAAAGCAAATCACTACTTTATTTACTGTTGAAAACCAATTCATATTTTATTATTGCATTATACCTAATGTATTTTAACTTTACCATGGATCATACCCTTCAATATAACCCATAGATTCATCAAAACAAGCACACAATGCAACGAAAACAGAATCTGTCTTAAAAAGAACAGTCTGTAGTAATCTGTACTCTACCCATACTTCTGTAACTTTAAAAATTCTGAAAAATTAGGAAAACGTAAGTAATTTTTATAGAAACACTGTGTTAAAATTTCAGCTCAATATCACGTTCCAGAAAAAAATGAAAATTCATATACTGGACGTAAAGTTTCTGTTTCAGATTCAGCATCGCTTCTACTCATCCTATGAATCGTCCTAAAGGATTTACTTGGCACAAACACTAAATAAACCATAAAAACACAATCATAACAGAGGCATAATTGTGTCAACACTCAAAAATAGAAAGGAAAAAGCAAAATTTTATTTATTCATTGGGTTGCCTCCCAACAAGCGCTATCGTTTTACGCCCCTAGCTAGGCATAATGGATAGATTCAAGTATTGTCATCCTTGGTTTTCAAATCTTCAATCACGCAACTAGATTTCTTCAAGGATTTAGCATGCATGTTCTAATGATAACACTCCTAGGAAGAAAACCAAAAAATTCATTCTTGTAAATGGGATCTCTTATGATTTCAACAAAGTCGGGATGAATACTAATATTTTTAGATCCCCCTTGTGACAACTAGGTGTAGCAACTTTGTTCTTGGTGACTTGCGTGGGCTTGCCAATTTTTACAGGAGTTTTTTCAATAGATTTGATAGAAGAAAAGGCCGAACCCAAATTACTAAAAATCTCTTCCAACTTGTCAATACGGTAAGGACTTTCTTCTACCCTTTCGTTAACCACGGTTTCATTTTCCTTTAGCAATTTTAAAGCATCTTCCGCCTTAGATCCAATTTTATTAGCAAGATTATGTATCTTCTTATCCAAACCTTCAAGATGTTCTTGGGTAATCATCTTCTTTTCAATAGCATCTAATATCTCCATAACATGTTTGAGATTTAAAGTTGTTTCATTGATCATGATAGGTGGTGATCTCACTAAACTTCCCAAAGCATTAAAAGCATCTAACGAAGGACACATCAAGAAATTCCCACCAGTAATCGTATCAAGGACAAATCTATACCAAGTCGTGATGCCCACATAAAAGCTACGAAGAAGAACAATGGTAGATTGCTTATGGATAGATCTATTATGAGCATTGCAAATCCTATACCAAACATCTTTTAGGTTCTCGCCTCCCCTTTGCTTAAAATTAAGAACCACATTATCGGGAGTACACGCAATAAAGGAAGAACTAGCCATAATGACAAGCCAAGAGATCTGACGAGAAAAAGGCAAACAAAGAAGAGGGCGAATAAAACGGCAAATTGGTGAAGTGGGGGAGAGGAAAACAAGAGGCAAATGGCAAATAATGTAATTGCAAGGAGATGAGATTTGTGATTAGGAACCTGGTAGATGATGGTGGAGTCCCCTCGGCGCCTACGATAGGCACGTAGGAGAGACCATTTCCTCCCCAGCAATGGCGCCAGAAATTCCTTTGACGTGGCTTGAGACTGCATCGGTATTTCCCCAAAGAGGAAGGGATGATGCAGCACAGCGATGGTAAGTATTTCCCTCAGTTATGAAACCAAGGTTATCGAACCAGTAGGAGGATCACCACCACCCAATAAGCAGCACCTGCACACAAACAACAAATACTTGCAACCCGACGCAAAAGAGAGGTTGTCAATCTCTCTACAGTAAAAAGATATATTAGGTAGTGATAGATAGGAGAGATAGATCTCTCAAGAACAAAAATAAAAAGAGTAAATATGCAGCAATATGTTTTTGGGTTTTTGGTTTTGTAGATCTGAAAACAAAGATTGCAAAAAGGTAGATCGCAAAGCAATATGTTGGAAAAGTAGACCCGGGGGCCGTAGGGTTCACTAGTGGCTTCTCTCATGAGTATAGCACACGGTGGGTGAACAAATTACTGTTGGGCAATTGATAGAAAATCGAATAGTCATGACGATATCCAAGGCCATGATCATTATATAGGCATCACGTCCACGATAGATAGACCGACTCCTGCCTGCATCTACCTCTATTACTCCACACATCGACCGCTATCCAGCATGCATCTAGTGTATTAAGTTCATGGAAAAACGGAGTAATGCAATAAGAACGATGACATGATGTAGACAAGATCTATTCATGTAGGAATAGACCCCATCTTGTTATCCTTAATAGCAACGATACATGCGTGTCTTGCTACCCCTTCTGTCACTGGGAAAGAACACCGCAAGATCGAACCCATCACAAAGCACCTCTACCCATGGCAAGAAAAATCGATCTAGTCGGCCTAACTAAACCAAAGATTCAGAGAAGAAATACGAGGCTATAAGTAATCATGCATATAAGAGATCAAAGAAGACACAAATAATACTCATGGATAGAAACTAATCATGAACTCAAAATTCATCGGATCCCAACAAACACACCGGAAAAGTTTACATCAAATAGATCTCCAAGAGACCATTGTATTGAGAATCATAAGAGAGAGAGGAAGCCGTCTAGCTACTGCCTATGGACCCGTAGGTCTATGGTGGATTACTCACGCATCATCGGAGAGGCACCTATGAGGAAGATGAACCCCTCCGTGATGGTATTTAGATTGGATCTCGAGGTTCTGGAACTTGCGGTGGCTGGAATTGTGTTTCGTTGACTCCCCTAGGCTTTTTGAATATTTGGGAATTTATAGGCATCAGAGGCGGGGCGGAGGGGCCCCGTGGAGGGCACAACCCATCAGGGCGCGCCGGGGGCCCCCTGGCGCGCCCTGGTGGGTTGTGCTCTCCACAGCCCACCTTCCTGGCTCTTCTTTGGCCCACTGGGTTTCTTCTGGTCCAGAAAAAATCTCCAAAAAGTTTCATCGCGATTAGACTCCGTTTGGTATTGATTTCTGTGAAGTAAAAAACAAGCAAAAACAGCAACTGGCACTTTGGCACTATGTCAATAGGTTAGTCCCAAAAAATGATATAAAGTTGTTATAAAATGATTGTGAAACATCCAAGAATGATAATTTAACAGCATGGAACAAGCAAAAATTATAGATACGTTGAAGACGTATCATCGATCTTTAGCTATTTTGTGGAGAAATAAAGTTTCAGATTTGCTTTGCTTAGAATTTTGTTTTGAGTTCTACCTATCCTTGTAATGGAGTGTAAGATTTATATAATAAAGATTAGTTGAGTTCGTGTGCTTTAATCTCTTGCACCTATGATCATAGCAAGACAATAAAAAGAATAGTAAAGATCATATGCTTATCCCATGGGAAGTAATGACTTCACATAAGAAGAAAGTATGAACTATGAAAATTGTTGGGAATAGAACAAAGATAGCCTTCGTCATTGTCATAATCTATGCAAGATCATGATAGAGAGGAGAAGATTCACATACAAATATACTATCTTGGACATCATCTATGATTACGAACCCTCACCAAATATTAAATAATCATCAAGTGTTGTAGTTGGACATGGAAGATAGCCTAATGGTCATGATTGCTTACATTTGCATAGAAGTTATATAGACATGGATCCTTTAACATGTGATGCTTCATTTAGAACTTTTGCTAGCCAAAATTTCCGCACCAAGTAGAGATACTACTTGTGCATCCATAACCCTTTGAACCCAGTTTCATTGTGTAAGAGTCCACCTTACCTACTGAGGGATTGAATAAGATCCTTCAAGTAAGTTGTCATCGGTGCATAAGCAATAAAAATTGCCTCTAATCATGTATGATCTTTTATTGAAAAGGAAAATAAGCTTTGTACGATCTTGTGATGGTGAAGAAATAAAAGCGACGGAGTGCATAATAAAGTTCGCTATCACAAGCGGCCATATAAAGTGAAATTCCTTTGCATTAAGAGCTTGCACATCTAACCAAATAAAAGCGCATGGCAACCTCTGCTTCCCTCTGCGAAGGGCCTATCTTTCACTCTCATAAAGTTCTTACCTTTATTCAAGAGTCATCAATATCCATTCTTCTTCTAAGGTATAAACTCTCTTAGTGGTAAGCATCACATGTTGAGGTAAGATCCAAGTATATATATCCAGTTGAATGTAACAAACCATGATTCATTATTGTTGACATTATCCTTGAGGTAAATGAGTTGGGTGGCAAATGAAGCCCCTATCTTCCTATGTGTCCGGCAAAAACATTAGCTCCAAAAATATGCAACGAGTGTCAACAATCATAGATGACTAAATGATAGTTGAGTATGTGGGTTTGCTAAAATGAAAGCTCTTATATAGACTCTTCTCTTGAATATGATGAATGAGGATTATCACCATGACTAAAAGCATTGTGTGTTTGTTTTCAATAGGGTTTATGCTTCATACTTCGATAATTGTGAATAGATCGTTACTTGATTATGAGAAGTTGTATGATGAAATGCTTGCTGCTATAATGATATGCATGATGCTCTCATGTCCGTATTCCATTTTTATCGACACCTCTCTCTCAAATCATGTGGTCATTATTCTCGAGTTCGGCTTTCGCTTGAGGACAAGCAAGGTCTAAGCTCGGGGGAGTTGATACGTCCATTTTGCATCATGATTTCTTATTCATATCTATGTTATTCTTGTCCATTATTACCTATTATCATACAATTCTTATACCTTTTCTCTCTGAATATGCAAGGTACATCACAAAGAGGGAATTATCTGGAAACTCGAATTCTGGACCGGAAAACCGAGAAAAAGGCAGAAAAATCACCAGACTCCAAATGACCTGAAAATTCACGAGGAATTTTTATTGAATATATGTGAATTTATGGGCCAAAAATATACCAGAGGGGGCGACCAGCCAGCCACAAGCCAACAACCCCCCAGGCCGCGCCCGGCTGGCTTGTGGGGCCCTAGCTGGCCTCCCGAGGCCCCTCTTCTTCTATATGGTGTGTTTTACCATAGAAAAAATAATAAGCAACCTTTCGGCACGAAGCGCCGCCATCTTGAGGTGGAAACCTGGGCACAGGCCCTTTTGCACTCCGGCAGTCAGATTCTGCCGGGGAAATCCCTCTCCGGGAGGGGGAGATCGAAGCCATCGTCATCACCAATGCTTCCTCCTTCGTGGGAGGACCAATCATCATCAACATCTTCACCAGCGCCACCTCATCTCGAACCCTAGTTCATTTCTTGTATTCAATCTTTGTCCCAAAACCTCAGATTGGTACATGTGGGTTACTAGTTGTGTTGATTACATCTTGTAGTTGATGCTTGTTGGATTACTTGGTGGAAGATATTATGTTCAGATCCTTACTTATTATTATTTCACCTCTGATCTTGAACATGTTGAGGAGGTGTGAGTAGTTACTATTGTTCTTGACGACATGGGAGAAGTCTTGTTATAAGTAATCATGTGAAGTTGGTATTCGTTCGATATTTTGATGATATGTCTGTTGTTACTTCTCTTAGTGGTGTCATGTGAACATCGAATACATGACACTTCACCATATTGTGGGCCTAAGGGAAGTCATTGTGGAGTAACAAGTAGATGATGGGTTGCTAGAGTGACAGAAGCTTAAACCCTAGTTTATGCGTTGCTTCATAAGGGGCTGATTTGGATCCACATGTTTCATGCTATGGTTAGATTTTTCTTAATTCTTCTTCCGTAGTTGTGGATCCTTGCGAGAGGGGGTAATAATAAGTAGGTTGTTAGTTCAGGTAAGAACAACACCTTAGCACCGGTCCACCCACATATCAAATTATCAAAGTAGCGAACGCGAATCAACCCAACATGATGAACATGACTAGACATAATTCCCATGTGTCCTCGGGAGCGCTTGCTTAATATAAGAGTACTTTCAGGCCTGTCCTTTGCTACAAAAAGGATTGGGCTACCTTGCTGCACCTTTGCTAGTATTGTTACTTGTCACTTATTATGATTTATCTTGCTACAAAACTATCTACTATCGTTACTTACAACACTTGCAGAGAATACCTTGCTGAAAACTGCTTATCAAGCTGGCCCAATGATTTTTGTAGCAAAGGATAAGCCTGAAAGTTCTCTTATATAAAGCAAAGCACTCTCGAGGACACATGGGAATTTCCGTCTAGTCGTTCATCATGTTTAGTTGATTCGCTTTTGTTACTTTGATAATTTGATATGTGGATGGACCGGTTCTAAGGTGCTGTTCTTATTTGAACAAACAACCCACTTATGATTACCCCCTCTCGCAAGCATCCGCAACTACGAAAAAAGAATTAAGATAAATCTAACCATAGCATTAAACATGTGGATCCAAATCAGCCCAAAATAGTGTTTAAGCTTCTATCACCCTAGCGAGGAGGTTGGGAGGAGTGAACCGTCGTGCGCCCCCGATTCGAGCAACACGATAGGATTTCATATCAGACATAAAAATGCTCACACCTCATCACCATGCCATGACCAATACTTAGATGAGAATTGAATAACAAATTTTAATACCGATATTTCTACTAACCAATGATCATGAACCTATATATTTCATATTACTACATTAATATAATCAACACATGTTTCTTTTTTAGTGAGCTACATGAAAGTTTTTATTATATCCCCCTTGAATACCATTCCTCATTGGACTAGTCTTATAATGCATGCAAATTACCATTCCTATTGCCTTATACTCTAAAAATGATTTAAGTGAAGCATGATATTTCAACTATTTCTATAAAATATGACCTCTGACGTACTCTAACAAGATATAAGTGAAGCACTAGAGCAACAGCCTAGCTCAAAACATATAAGTGAAGCACATAGAGTATTCTAACAAATATGATGAAAGTGTGTCTCTCTAGAAAAGTGTTTCCAGCAGATGATGATTGTGGCAAACTAAAAACGAAAATAAACTATAATACACGACGCTCCAAGCAAAACTCATAACATGTGATGAATAAAAATATAGCTCCAAGTGACATACTGATAGACTAGAGAAGAAAGAGGGGATACCTTCTGAGGCATCCCCAAGCTTAGACGCTTGGGTATTCCTTGAATATTACCATGGGGTGCCTTGGTCATCCCCAAGCTTAGGGTCTTTCCACTCCTTATTCCTTCATCCATCGTCGTCTCAGCCAAAATTTGAAAACTTTCGCACACAAAACTGAATAAAACCTTGTGAGATCCGTTAGTATAATAAACATATCAAATACTTCAGGTACTGTTATAAATTGATTCAAATTTTGTAATTGAATAATACGTAATGTATTCCAACTTATCTATGGCTTATACCCCCTAATACAATCCATAGCATCATCAAAACAAGCAAACCATGCAAGCAAAAATAGAATCTGTCTAAAACAGAACAGTTCGTAATGATCTGTACTAAAACAATACTTCTCTAACTCCGGAAATTATAAAAAATTAGGACAACCTAGGAAATTTGTATAGAAATTCTGTGTAAAAAAATTCAGATCAAAAATACTTTCCAGTAAAATCAGAGAAATGCTGCACTGTACATAAAAGTTTGTATTTTTGCACAGCATCAAGTCTACTATCTTCCAAATCATCCCCAAGGCTTTACTTGGCACAAACACTAATTTAAACATAAAAACACTATCATAACATTATAAACAAAAGTGTAAACTCAAAATAGCAGAAAGTATTAGGTTTTCACCCAACACGCTCTTTCTTTATAGCCATTAAGATAGGTTTGAGATAATAAAGATGCTCTCCTAAATGACAAGAACTAAAGCACAAAGAGAGCATCATATAGCATGTAAGTAACACAATTAAGTCTAACAAACTGATACATCCATTCTGCATCATGATTTCTTATTGATATTTATGGTATTCTTGTCCATTATACCCTATCATCATACAATTCTTATGCTCTTTCTCCCTGAATATGCAAGGTACATCACAAATAGGGAAATATCTGGAAAACTGGAATTCTGAACTGAAAACCGAGGAAAAGGTAGAAAACTCACAAGACTCAAAATGACCTGAAACTTCACAGAGAATTTTGATGGAATATTTAAGAATTTCTAGGCCAAAAATATACTAGAGGGGGGCCATCTGCTGGCCACAAGCCAACAGGGCGCAGCCACCCCCCAGGCCGAGCCCTGATGGCTTGTGGGGCTCCTGCTAGCCTCCCGACGTCCCTCTTCTCCTATATTGTGTGTTTTACCCTAGAAAAAATCATAAGCAACCTTTGGGGACAAAGCGCTGCCGTCTCGAGGCGGAAACGTGGGCAGAGGCCCTTTTGCACTCTGGCAGTCAGATTCTACCGGGGAAATTCCTCTCCGGGAGGGGGAGATCAAAGCCATCGTCATCACCAACGCTTCCTCCTTCATGGGAGGACCAATCCTCATCATCATCTTCACCAGCACCATCTCAACTCGAACCCTAGTTCATCTCTTGTATTCAATCTTTGTCTCAAAACCTCAGATTGGTACATGTGGGTTACTAGTTGTGTTGATTACATCTTGTAGTTGATGCTTGTTGGATTACTTGGTGGAAGATATTATGTTCAGATCCTTAATCATTATTATTATACCTCTGATCTTGAACATGTTGATGAGGTGTGAGCAGTTACTATTGTTCCTGAGGACATGGGAGAAGTCTTATTATAAGTAATCATGTGAAGTTGGTATTCGTTCTATATTTTGATGATATGTGTGTTGTTACTTCTCTTAGTGGTGTCATGTGAACGTTGACTACATGACATTTCACCATGTTATGGGCCTAAGGTAAGTCATTGTGGAGTAACAAGTAGATGATGGGTTGCTAGAGTGACAGAAGCTTAAACCCCAGTTTATGCGTTGCTTCATAAGGGGCTGATTTGGATCCACATGTTTCATGTTATGGTTAGATTTATCTTAATTCTTCTTCCATAGTTGCGGATGCTTGCGAGAGGGGGTAATCATAAGTAGGTTGTTAGTTCATGTAAGAACAACACCTTAGCACCGGTCCATCCACATATCAAATTATCAAAGTAGCGAACGCGAATCAACACAACATGATGAACATGACTAGACATACTTCCCATGTGTCCTTGGGAGCACTTCTTAATATAAGAGTACTTCTAGGCCTGTCCTTTTCTATAAAAAGGATTGGCAACCTTGTTGCACCTTTTTTACTATTGTCACTCGTTACTTGTTATGAGTTATCTTGCTACAAAACTATCTACTATTGTTACTTACAACACTTGTAGAGAATACCTTCCTGAAAACCGCTTGTCATTTCCTTCTGCTCCTCGTTGGGTTCAGCACTCTTACTTATCGAAAGGACTAAGATTGATATCCTATACTAGTGGGTTATCAAGACTCATTTGCTACTCATGTTCATCTCCATAAGGAGAAGTGGTTTAAATACCATCCACCCATTGAAAAACTATTAGAGGAACCCGTTAAAATTAAGAAGGAAGAAATGATTATTAACCATGTTGATCCTATTGTTCCCACTGCTTACATTGAGAAACCTCCTTTCCCTGTTAGAATTAAGGAACATGCTAAAGCTACAATTGTGGTTAATAAAAGTCATGTTAGGACACCTATACCTTTTGAACAAATAAAGGTTGAGCCTAAAGTTGCTATGGTTAAAGATCTTCTAGCTGATAACATTGATGGTCAAATTATTTAGTTCTATGGTGAAGCTGCTAGAATTGCAAAACCTGCTAGAAACACGTAGGATGAGCTGGATAAAAATAAACCAGTTGTTGGCATGCCTGTGGTTTCAGTTAAAATTGGAGATCATTGTTATCATGGCTTGTGTGACATTGGTGCTAGTGTTAGTGCTATTCCTTTTACCTTATATCAAGAAATTATGAATGACATAGAACCATCTGAGCTGGAAGACATTGATGTTACTATTAAACTTGCAAACAGAGACACTATTTAACCACTTGGGATTGTTAGAGATGTTGAAATTTTGTGTGGAAAAGTCAACTACCCCACTGATTTCCTAGTACTTGGTTCAACGCAAGATAACTTTTGTCCCATTATATTTGGAAGACCTTTCTATAATACTGTTAATGCCGAAATTAATTATGTTACTGAGAAGGCCAAAGTAAGCTTTGGAGATGTGTATCATGAATTTAATTTCTCCAAGTTTGGTGGACAACCACATGACAAATAATTACCTAGTAAGGATGAAATAATTGGTCTTGCTTCTATTGTCGTACCTCCTACCGATCCGTTGGAACAATATACACTAGACCATGAAAATGATATGCATATGAATGAAAGAAATGAAATAGATGGCATATTTCTTAAACAAACACCTATTCTTAAACACAACTTACCAGTTGACATTTTAGGGGATCCTCCTCTACCCAAGGTAGATCCCGTGTTTGAGCTAAAGACTTTACCTGATACTTTGAAATATGCTTACCTTGATGAAAAGAAGATATATCCTGTTATTATCAGTGCTAACCTTTCAGAGCATGAAGAAAGAAGATTACTTAAAACTCTAAAGAAGCACAAGGCTGCTATCAGATATACTCTCAAAGATCTTAAGGGCATAAGCCCTACGCTATGTCAACACAAGATTAATATGGAACTGGACGCTAAACCAGTCGTTGACCACCAACGTTGTCTCAATCTTAAGATGAAGGAGGTGGTAAGAACCGAAATATTAAAACTTCTGGAAGCAGGTATAATTTATCCTATTGCTAATAGTAGATGGGTGAGTCATGTTCATTGTGTCCCTAAGAAAGGCGATATAACCGTTGTACCTAATGATAAGAATGAGCTTATTCCACAAAGAATAGTAACTGGTTATAGGATGGTGATTGATTTCAGGAAATTAAGTGAAGCTACTAGGAAAGATCACTACCATTTGCCTTTTATCGATCAAATGCTAGAAAGATTATCGAAGCACACACACTTTTGTTTTCTTGGTGGATATTCTGGTTTTTCTCAAATACATGTGTCAAAAGAGGATCAAGAGAAAACTACCTTTACTTTCCCTTTTGGAACTTATGCTTATAGGTGTATGCCTTTTGGTTTATGCAATGCACCTGCTACCTTTCAAAGATGTATGACTGCTATATTCTCTGATTTTTGTGAAAAGATTGTTGAGGTATTCATGGATGATTTTTCCATTTATGGGACTTCTTTTGATGATTGCTTGAGCAACCTTGATTGAGTTTCGCAGAGATGTGATGAAACTAATCTTGTCTTGAATTGGGAGAAGTGTCATTTTATGGTGAATGAAGGCATAGTGCTTGAGCATAAAGTTTCTGAAGAGGTACTGAAGTGGACCAAGCTAAAGTTGATGCAATTGAGAAAATGCCATGCCCAAAAGGTATCAAAGGTATAAGAAGTTTCCTTGGTCATGCTGGTTTCTATGGGCGTTTCATTAAAGATTTCGAGACCATTAAATAATCTTCTTCAAAAAGATATTCCCTTTGTTTTTGATGATGATTGTGTAGAAGCTTTTGAAATACTTAAGAAAGCTTTGATTTCTGCACCCATTGTTCATCCACCTGATTGGAACTTACCATTTCAAATTATATGTGATGCTAGTGATTATGGTGTTGGTGCTATTCTAGGGCAAAGAGTAGATAAGAAATTGAATGTTATTCATTATGCTAGTAAAACCCTAGACGCTGCTCAAAGAAATTATGCCACTACTAAGAAGAAATTTTTGGCAGTTGTTTTTGCATGTGATAAGTTTAGACCTTATATTGTTGTTTCCAAAGTAACTATTCACACTGATCATGCTGCCATTAAATATCTTATGGAAAAGAAAGATGCTAAACCTACACTTATTAGTTGGGTACTTTTACTTCAAGAGTTTGATTTGCATATCTTTGATAGAAACGGAGCTAAAAACACTGTAGCAGATAACTTGTCTAGGATGGAAAATGTTCTTGATGACCCACTGCCTATTGACGATAATTTTCCTAATGAGCAACTTGCTGCTATAAATACTTTACGTAGCACTCCATGGTATGCTGATTATGCTAATTATATTGTTGCTAAATATATTCCACCTAGCTTCACCTATCAACAAAAGAAAAAATTCTTTTATGATTTACGACATTACTTTTGGGATGACCCAAATCTTTATAAAGGAGTGGATGGTATTATTAGACGTTGTATACATGAGGATGGACATGAACAGATTTTAAGGAAGTGTCATTCTGAGGCCTACGGAGGACACCACGCCGGTAACAGAACTGCACACAAGGTAGTATAATTCGGTTTCTATTGGCCTACCCTTTTTAAAGATGCTCGTAAGTATGTCCTTTCATGTATTGAATGCCAAAGAGTTGGTAACATTTGTAAATGTCAGGAAATGCCTATGAACTATTCACTTGCCATTGAACCATTTGATGTTTGGGGTTTTGACTTCATGGGACCTTTTCCTTTCTCAAATGGGTATACTCATATTTTAGTCACTGTTGATTACATTACTAAGTGGGTAGAGGCTATTCCAACTAGTAGTGCTGATCATAACACTTCTATTAAAATGGTTAAGGACATTATTTTTCCAATGTTTGGAGTCCCTAGATATTTAATGACTGATGGTGGTTCACATTTTATTCATGGTGCTTTTCGTAAACTCCTAGCTAAATATGATGTCAACCATAGAATTGCATCACCTTATCATCCTCAGTCTACTGGCCAAGTTGAATTGAGCAATCGATAAAAAAATTAATTTTGCAAAAGACTGTCAATAGATCCAGGAAGAATTGGTCTAAGAAACTAGATGATGCTTTATGGGCTTATAGAACTGCTTATAAGAACCCCATGGGGATGTCCTTATATAAAATTGTATATGGAAAAGCTTGCCATTTACCTCTTGAGTTAGAACATAAGGCTTATTGGGCAATTAAAGAACTTAATTACGATTTTAAACTTGCCGGAGAAAAGAGGTTATTTGATATTAGCACACTTATGAATGGAGGACACAAGCGTATGAAAATGCTAAATTGTTTAAAGAAAAGGTTAAAAGATGGCATGACAAAAGGATCCAAAAACGGGAATTCAATGTAGGAGACCTAGTGCTTTTGTACAATTCTTGTTTCAGATTTTTTGCAGGAATACTCTTATCCAAATGGGAAGGTCCATATGTTGTCGAGGAGGTCTATCGCTCTCGTGCTATAAAAATTAATAACTTCGAAGGAAAAAACCCATTAATGAAGAGACTAATATCATTCAAGTTATAACACCGGACGAACACATAAGGGAGACCTTCCGGAACACTCCAGAAACCTGAGAAGGGGGTAGGTATGTGGTACGGTAAGTAAACCGACTCCAAAAATTCCAAAAAAAAAATTCTATTGGTTTTGGTATTTTAGAAAAATTAAAAAAATAAACGAGAGTCGGGGGACCCACGAGGGAGGCACAAGCCAATAGGGCACCCCCTAGGGTGTGCCCTGATGGCTTGTGGTGCCCTCTGAAAGCACATATGCTCCCTTGGTGGTTTGATAATTCATGACAACTTACATTATCTCTTGGACTAATATTTCTACCTAGCTTATTTTAGGTTTAAGTCCAGAGAGAGGATTGGCAAAGGATTGTGAGGAGAACCCCAAGATACAAGGAATAAGATTGGCCAAGCTACAAGCAAGAAGACTCTACATTTTACTTTGTGAGAAATCACTTTGAGTCCATAGGAAAGCCAATACTATCAAAAGGGGGTAAGGTATTAATGGTGAATGAAATGCTCAAGTGATCAAGTGATACCCACCAAAAACATTCACAAAGCTCTCCCACAAATATTTTGTCCAAAGCCTAACATGCAAAATCGGTGCCACCAACATTTCCCACTCGGCCCTACCAATTTTTATCTCAGACAGAAACCCTAGCCAAACCCTATTCTCGGTACTGCCAAGTTGCATTCGGTGCCACCGAAAACAGTGACCAGCTCTCTGGTATCTCATTTTCAAGAATCGGAATTTCCGAGTTTTGAAAATCGGTGCCACCGAGTTCTGGAAACTGCCTAGGTGAACCTTGTCGGTACCACCGAGAATTCTATATCGGCCTCACCTAGATTCCTAAAGTTGCCACATTTTGAACACTTCAGTGCCACCGAGTTTTCACTTTGGTTTCACCGAGTTGTTCAATAATGGTGTAATGGTTGGATTTTTGGAGAAGCCTATATATACCCCTCCACCACATCCCACTCGTAAAAGAAGCACTCAGAACAGTTCCACACTTCCCATATCCAAATTTCTGAGAGAGAACCACCTACCCTTGTGTTGAGGTCAATATCATTCACTCCAACCATATGGATCTTGATTTCTAGCCTCCCCAAGTTGCTTTCCATCCAATCAATATCTTCTACCCAAGCCAAATCTATGAAAGAATGATTGTGTGTTCAGGAGACTATCATTTGAAACACAAGAGCAAGGAGTTCATCGTTACTATCGAGCCTGTTACCTCTTGGAAGGTGGTGCCTCCTAGATTGGTTAGGTGTCGCTTGGGAGCCTCCTACTTCATGTTGTGGAGTGAACTAAGAAGTTTGTACGGGCAAGGAGATCGCCTACTTCGTGGAGATCTACCCATAGTGAGGCTAGTCCTTCGTGGACGGAGGCCGTTATGGAATAGTCAAGGTTGCTACTTCGTGGACCCTTATGGGTGGAGCCCTCCGTGGACTCTCGCGACTGCTACCCTCCGTGGGTTGAAGACTCCATAAACATGTATGTACGATAGCGCCACCTATCAGAACCACGGGAAAAATCTTTGCGTCTCCAAATTGCGTTTGATCTTCCTATCTCTACTCTCTCTTACATGTGCTTATCTTACTTTTCGCTGCCATACTTGTTGAGTAGCATGTGTAGGGTGCATTAGACTTGTTATAATTGCTAAAACTGCCCACCAATTAACTTGGGAAAAGGTTAGGTTTTAATTCTTGCAAGTAGTCTATTCACCCCCCCCCCCTCTAGACGTCTCTTCTATCGATCCCTTCACCCTTGTGTGCCTCCCGGACTCTGATTTCTTTTCGAGCATGTATTCTGACCTAGAAAAAATCATTATATATACTCCCGTATGTTTTGACCAAGGCATCGCGAGTTTCTCCTCTCCTCTTGTTTCGAGCTATTTTTCTGACAGATCTAGATCGTGATGACTTCACCAACCTCTCCCAAGGACAAATTCTTCGAGAAGGTCATCAAACCCTACTTGCCGGAGGTGATGAAGCACCCTCAAGCCATATCCAGGATATTCAAGGTCCCAAGAAGGAGGGAAGTGAGAAGGCTAGGCTTGCAGCTGTGGAGCAGGAGATTTTCAAGTGCCAAGGGATGGTTGAGTGTGGTTTGAGTGCTAACCACTCTATGATCACGTATTTCATCCGAGAGAACAAGATGGACACAAGGAAAGTGGGAGAAGTTATTTTCAAGCCTCAAGAGAGGATCGAGTACCTCCAAGATCAAATCTTTGAAGTTCAAAACCAAAACTGTGAGTATGAATCTAGGTTTAAAAGGATGAGCCTCGCTATCGATTTTAGGATTCCCGCTACAAGATCTCCTTTCTATGATGGGGCGCCTATGCCTTGGAGGACGGAAGGCATCACTACTTCATCACCACCACCATCACCCAAGGACGACGCTTGAGTACATGGGTATGGGCATCACCCTTTGGCTTGTTCCAAGCTTGGGGGAGGTGCCCCGGTATCGTATCACCATCACTTTTACCACCATTACCTATTTAAGTTCGATCCTTATTTTTTCGTGATTTAGAGAAATAATGTTTTAGATTTGCTTTGCTTAGGATTTTGCTTTGAGATCTACCTATCCTTGTAACCGAGTATGAGAGTTATATAATAAAGATTAGTTGAGTCCGTATGTTTTACTTTCTTGCACCAATCATCATAGCATGGCAATAAAAAGAATAGAAAAGATCATATGCTTATCTCATAAGGGGTAATGACTTCACATAGAAAATAGGTATAAGTAATACAAGGTGTTGAAAACCAACAAACAGAGCATTAGTAATTCATATAATCTATGCAAAAATATGATAGAGAAGAGGAGACTTACATATAAATATACTATCTTGGACACCTTTTATGATTGTGAGCCCCCATCAAATATTATATAATGATCGAGTGTCGATGTTGGACATGGAAGACAACATAATGATCATGATTGTTTACATTTGCATAGAAGTTATATTGTTTTGGATCCCTCAACATGTTATGCTTGCCTTAGATCTTCTGCTAGCCAAAAAAATTTCTACACTAAGTAGAAATACTACTTGTGCATCCATAACCCTTTAAACCCAGTTTCTCACCACGAGAGTCCACCATATATACCTATGGATTGAACAAGATCCTTCAAGTAAGTTGTCATCGGTGCACAAAGCAATAAAAGTTGCCAATAAATATGTGTGATCCTTTATTGTAAGGGAAAATAAGACTTGTATGATCTTGTGATAGTGAAGTAATAAAAGCGACAGAGTGCATAATAAAGTTCACTATCACAAGGGGCAATATAAAGTGGTGTTACTTTGCATTAAGAGATTGCACATCCTAAACAAATAAAAGAGCATGACAACCTCTACTTCCCTCTGAGAAGGGTCAATATTTTACATTATTACAAAAGTTTATTTTCGTGCAAGAATCAACAATATTCTTCCTTATTTCCACCTACCAACTCCCTAGTCGGTAAGCATTATGTGTTGAGGAAAGATCCAAACAAATATATCCAGTTGAATGTAGGTGATCATAACTCATTATTGTTGACATTATCCATGAGGTAAATGAGTTGGATGGCGATAATAAGCTTCCATCTTCCTTTGTGTCTGATGGGAACATTAGCTCCAAAAAATATTCAATGAGTGTCAACAATCATAGAAGGCTACATGATAGTTGAGTATGTGAACTTGCTAGAAACAAAAGCTCTTACATAGACTCTTCTCTTGACTATGACATTCATGATTATTTCAATGACTAATGTCATTGTTTGTCGGTTTCCAATGAATTTTATGCTTCATACCACTTCATTTGTGATTAGATTGTTACTTGTTTATGAGAAGCTATAGGATGAAAAAATTGCTGATATGTTAAAATTCATGATGCTTTCATGTCCGTATTCTCTTTTATCGACTTCTCTCCCTCAAATCATGTGGTAATTATTCTCGAGCTCGGCTTTCGCTTGAGGACAAGCGAGGTCTAAGCTTGGGGGAGTTGATACGTCCATTCTACATCATGATTTCTTATTGATATTTATGTTATTCTTGTCCATTATTCCCTATTATCATACAATTCTTATGCTCTTTCTCTCTGAATATGCAAGGTACATCACAAATAGGGAAATATCTGAAAGCTGGAATTCTGAACTGAAAAAACCGAGGAAAAGGCAGGAAAATCACCAGACTCCAAATGACCTGAAACTTCACGGAGAATTTTTATAGAATATTTAAGAATTTCTGGGCCAAAAATATACCAGAGGGGGCCACCTGCTGGCCACAAGCCAACAGGGCACGGCCACCCCCATGCCCTGATGGCTTGTGGGGCCCCTGCTGTCCTCGCGACGTCCCTCTTCTCCTATATGGTGTGTTTTACCCTAGAAAAAAATCATAAGCAACCTTTCGGGACAAAGCGCCGCCGTCTCAAGGCGGAAACCTGGGCAGAGGCCCTTTTGCACTCCGACAGCCAAATTCTGCCGGGAAAATTCCTCTCCGGGAGGGGGAGATCGAAGCCATCGTCATCACCAATGCTGCCTCCTTCGTGGGAGGACCAATCCTCATCAACATCCTCACCGACACCATCTCATCTCGAACCCTAGTTCATCTCTGGTATTCAATCTTTGTCTCAAAACCTCAGATTGGTACCTGTGGGTTACTAGTTGTGTTGATTACATCTTGTAGTTGATGCTTGTTGGATTACTTGGTGGAAGATATTATGTTCAGATCGTTAATCATTATTATTATACCACTGATCTTGAACATGTTGATGAGGTGTGAGTAGTTACTATTGTTCTAGAGGACATGGGAGAAGTCTTGTTATAAGTAATCATGTGAAGTTGGTATTCGTTCGATATTTTGATGATATGTCTGTTGTTACTTCTCTTAGTGGTGTCATGTGAACATCGAATACATGACACTTCACCATATTGTGGGCCTAAGGGAAGTCATTGTGGAGTAACAAGTAGATGATGGGTTGCTAGAGTGACAGAAACTTAAACCCTAGTTTATGCACTGCTTAATAAGGGGCTGATTTGGATCCACATGTTTCATGTTATGGTTAGATTTATCTTAATTCTTCTTTCATAGTTGCAGATGCTTGCGAGAGGGGGTAATCATAAGTAGGTTGTTAGTTCAAGTAAGAACAGCACCTTAGCACCGGTCCACCCACATATCAAATTGTCAAAGTAGCGAACGCGAATCAACTCAACATGATGAACATGACTAGACAGAAATTCACATGTGTCCTCGGGAGCACTTACTTAATATAAGAGTACTTCTAGGCCTGTCCTTTGCTATAAAAATGATTGGGCTACCTTGCTGCACCTTTGTTACTATTGTCACTCATTACTTGTTACGAATTATCTTGCTACAAAACTATCTACTATTGTTACTTACAGCACTTGCAGAGAATACCTTGCTGAAAGCTGCTTGTCATTTCCTTCTGCTCCTCGTTGGGTCGACACTCTTACTTATTAAAAGGACTACGATTGATCCCCTATACTTGTGGGTCATCACACACTTCCTATGCATATGCATTTCATAAGCAAACAAATTATCAAGACAAGAAGTATCTAGCATATGCAAGTAGGAAGAATGAAGCATTAACAATTTGAACATTAAGAGAGGTAATTGAACATGAAAATTCCTATAACCACATTTGCTTCTCTCATAATAATTACATGTAGGGTCATAATCAGACTCAACAATATAGCAATCATGTTAAACATTCACTTTATGATCCATATGCATGCAAATCTTATAAACTTCCAAGATAGTGGAATTAACATCAACTAAAGTCATGACCTCTCCAAACCCACTTTATCAAAAAATTCATAAGATTGATCATTCTCCAGAGTAGTGGGACCATTATTACCCAAAGTTGAAGCTCTTCCAAACCCACTTTTAGTATCATTGCAAATATTAGTATCCATAATAGATTCATCATGAAGCTCAAAATTCTCAAGATCACAAGAAACATCATGATTATCACCCCAATCATGATCATTAGCACAATTGATATTCATAGAATTTATACTAACAAAAACGCAATCATGCTTTTCATTCAATAAATGTATCCCAATAGCATTTTCATTCATCACTTCATTCTTCAATATTGGTTTACAGTAAGCATCAAGTTTGAAAAGATTAGCAAGTGGATAAGGATCCATTTATCTTTAAATGTTTCTTTTACTTTCTATTGTTGTGTGACAAAATAAAGATATCATAAATAGGCAAGTCAAAAGTAGAACAATTGATTGGTAGTTTGTGTGAAGGAACCTTCAAGTAAAGTTGGTGATGTCTCACCGATAACGGCGCGAGAAATTCTTTCTACTACTTGTGAGCTGCGTTGGGTTTTTCCTCGAAGAGGAAGGGTGAAGCATTATAGTAGCGATAAGTATTTCCCTCAGTGAGAACCAAGGTTATCAAACTAGTAGGAGAATCACAACAAATCGTCTTTCAAGCGGTACCTGCAGACACAAAACCAAACACTTGCACCCAACGCGGGCAAGAGGGTTGTCAAGCCCCTTGAACTCGTTACTTGCAAGGATTACTTCTGATAGTGGTAGATAGATAATGATAAAAGCAAAATAAAATAAAAGTAGATAAATTGCAGCAAGGTATTTTTAGGTTTTTAGCAAATATGATTAAGTAGACCCGGAGGCATAGTGTTCACTAGAGGCTTCTTTCTCGAAAGTAGCATACGGTGGGTAGACAAATTACTATTGGGCAATTGATAGAAAAGCGCATAGTTATGATTATGTATTGATGAAATGATCATGTATAAAGGCATCACGTTCGTGACAAGTAGACCGAAACTACTCTGCATCTACTATTATTACTCCACCAATCGACTGTTATCCAGCATGCATCTATGGTATTAAGTTTATGCAAACAGAGTAATGCTTTAAGTAAGATGACATGATGTAGACAAAGTAAGTACGAGCAATACGTTCAAACCATGTCATTTTCTCCTTAGTAGAAACAATACAATACATGTCTTGTCCCCTTCTATCACTGGGATATAGAGCACCGCAAGATTGAACCCACCACAATGCACACCTCCCACTGAAGATAAATCAATCTAGTAGGCCAAACCAAACCGATACTTACAAAGCTATAACAATCATGCATAATAGAATTCAGAGAAGACTCAGTTACTTTTCATGAATAATCTGATCATAAACCCACAATTCATCAGATCCCAACAAACACACCGCAAAACAAGATTACAACGGATGGATCAATGCAAGAATCGTGAAGAACTTTTTATTGGATATCAAAGAGAGAGAAGAACCAGCTATGGAACCATAGGTCTATGGTGAACTGCTCACACATCATTATGGACGCAGCAAGGTTGGCTCTCTGTTGGTTTCCCAATTTTAGAGACTTTATAGAGGTGGAATTAGGTCAGACGGAGCCATGTGGGGCCTAGAAGGCATCACGGGGCGCCTAACCCCCTAGGCACGCCTTGTTGCCATGTTGTCTCCTCGCTTCTCATCTGGTCTCCTCCCAAAGCTCCTAGGGTCTCTCTTGTCTAGAAAAAAATCATCAAAAAGTTTCATAGCGTTTGGACTCTGTTTGGTACTGATTTTCTGGAAAACCAAAAACAAGCAGAAAACATCAACTAGCACTAGGCACTAGGTTAATAGGTTAGTCCCAAAAAATGATGTAAAATAACATGTTATTGCATATAAACTATCCAAGATTGATATTATAATAGCATGGAACAATAAAAAAATTATCGATACGTCGGAGAAGTATCATTCACGAACCGAACCTTGAACCATGTCGGGATGTGCTCGTTAAACCGTGTGAATGGCCGTCCGATCACTTCATGAATAGAGCGGCATCAAGCAAGAATTTGATATGTATGTGCAAAATGTGGAGTTGACAGACTTCTTGTCAGATAAGTGTCCTCGGTTCCATAATCTCACTGATTCATTCGTGCGTTGATTTAAGTATGTGGTTCATCGTTCTTATCATGAAGTCATGTTCGATTTATATGAAAGAGATTTTCGCATGTACATTGAGGAATTTTGCCATGCTTGTAAGGTACCTAGTTGGGGGACTTTTCGCGAACCTAGTAGAACCGATTGCATTGATTTTCAATTAAGCCTCGGTTAGGGTGAAACTAGAGGACGAACTCAATCTAGAATTGGTAGCATCCATTTTCTTGCAATCCATTATTTCTCTTTGTTCATAGGGAGATGCATAAATGGTAAACATGACTTGAGTACCCTATGTGCACCCAATTTGAGTGTTCTTAAAAGTGCGATGCTGAGAGATAGAAAATTTAATATAGGAGCTATTATTGCGCGTCCCTTGAATAAAAATGTCAATGCAGATCTTTATGGTGGGATTTATGCTACTCTCATAGATAATTACTTGGGCGTTCCCATTAAGGACGATGACCTTCAGTTGTTGTCATGTTTTCTTGATTATGAGTCTATGGAGCGCCATCATTTTCTCGAAAGAGATGACACACCACTCCGATATGGACTAATCTTTAATAAGAACAAGGTCTATCATATTACTTTGCCTTCTCCTTCCTTCTTTGGCTTTCAGGAGAAACATAGATATTATATACTTTAGGAGGAGGTTGAGGCATACCGGATGGCAGACGAGACTGCTCGTCGCACCGAGGTGACCAACCAGGCACTTGCGGCTGCGATGGAGTACAACCCAAACTATCTCTAGGACTTCTATTCAGGCTAGCAGTGGCCACATAGCAAGTTAGGCCAAAAACCTAAGCTTGGGGGAGTACGTATTTCTCACCGACATTACATTCATGTACCAGACATCCATTCCAGTTGTCGGTCTTCATCCTTTTTCATTGTATAATCCATCAATAGTTTTATTTTTGCTTTCTTCTGTATGATTGAAAAACTTCAAAAAACCCAAAATATTTCTCAATTCTTCTTCTTATTGGTTGGAAGCTTTCCCGTGGAAATAGTTTTTCTCGCTTTTCATTTTCCTTTGTTAATTTGCTTTCTTTAAAAAAACTAAAAACTCCAAAAACATTTTAGTGTGTTTCTCTAAAATTCTTTTCTTTTCTTTGAGTTTTCGTAAGGAGAAGACTATGCTATAATTGTTAAACGGCTCATACGCTATATTGTTGATCTAACAAAGAGCCAATGTTACCTTGTCTTCTCCTTTGAATAAATGTTTTGCAGCTCCAAGCTTAGTCCACAACACACTGGCACTATTATTATTTTCACATCATTTGGTTGTGCAAGTGAAAGGCAATAATGACGATAATTTGATGAAGTGATTGTGTTAAAGGAAGCTGGTATGAACTCTTCTTGCTTTCCCTTTTTTTGTAAATATGTTTCGCTCAGTCGCTCTTGATTCAACATATTATGAGTAAACATGTTTGTGATGACAATTAGAGATTATAGTTGCTCATGCCATGCTTAAATAGGTAGGAGTGGATAATGATTAATATTATGTGTCAACATGCATTAAAATGATTATGATGTAGTATGTTAGCATGGTATCCTCCTCTGAGTAATGCGAGTAGCTTGACTTGGCACATGTGCAAATATGTAGTTGATTCAAAACCAATGCAGCCTTCATGATATTTAAGTTCAGATTGTTTATATTCTACTCATGCTAATGTTCAATGTTAATTAATCGGAATGCATGAATATGACCGTTGTCGCTCTCTAGCTGGTCGCTTCCCAGTCTATTTGCTAGCCTTCATCTCCACTAAGCGAGAATGCTACTTGTGCATCCAAAATCCTTAAACCAAAGTTGTTCCATATGAATCCACCATATCAACCTATATGTGGTATTACCCTGCCGTTCCAAGTAAATTTTCATGTGCCACCTCTAATCATTCAAATAAATATATGTCTTGTGTGCTGGTACCGCTCATGGAGCGACGAGACGGTCAGTATCTTCCATGCTAAGCGGGAAATTCTAACGACGGGTATTTATTCACTTGTCATTGCACGAGAGAGGCTGGTAAAAAGGATGCCCGGTCATGCATAATCAAAAATAAATAAAACAAACTCCCCTGGAAAAACGAATGTTGGAGGGCACCCGTGGATTTGGTCAGCCATGGCTTGTGTATGTATGATCGAGGGGAGTAAACTTTACAATTCCACCTAGGAACCGCTTATAATGCGTTTAGCATGGAAGATATCAAAATCCATTGTCGTGACATTGACAAGAAAAGCACACCACCCAAAATTATACTTTCATCTCTATTTTAAACCATGAGCTCTCGCACCTCTGCAAATCAATGCTTCCCTCTACGAAGGGACCTTCTATTTACATTCATGTTATTTACTTTTATTGTTGAGTCATCATCTTCTCATCAAAGGCACCAGTCCTGAAAGCGCTATTGTCATCTTTATGCATTGAGTCTAGCTAATGTTGTATGTGAGCATGACTGGATCTCTTCTACCCTGAATTACAATGTTTAGTCATTGCTTGAACCTCATAGGTGCTCTGCATTTATGTTTTGCGGTCTCAGAAAGGGCGAGCGAGATACCATGTTCTCATATTATATCATGATTGTTTTTACAAATTGTTGGCATCTGAGATATCTTATTATTACTCGCTGGTTACTTATGTTATTGTCATGAGTAAATGTGAGACCTAAGTGTTATCATTGACTTGGTTAGTTTGTGATATTTGCTGAAAACCTAAACATTGACTTAATCATATGTACAACAATGAGAACAAAATAGTTTGTAAAAGTTTTCTTTATCATTTTCAGTTTGTCAACTGAATTTCTTGAGGACAAGCAATGAGTTAAGCTTGGGGGAGTTGATACATCCCAAATGTATCTACTTTTCCAAACATTTTTGCTCTTGTTTTGGACTCTAATTTGCATGATTTGACTAAAACTAACCCGGACTGACGCTGTTTTCAGCAGAACTACCATGTTTTTGTGTAGAAATAAAAGTTCTCGGATTGAGCTGAAAATTGCTGAAGAATTATTTTGGAATATATAAAAAAATATTTGCAAAAGAACCAACACAAGAAGACCCACCAGGTGGCCACGAGCAAGGGGCGCACCTGCCCCCCTCCCCAAGGGATGCCGAGGTGGCTCGTGGACCACCTGGTAGGCCTCTAACGTCCATATCCTGATATAAGGTGTCTTCTGGCCTAGAATAAATAAGAAAAAAAAAGATACATCATGTTTTACGAGATGGAGGCGCCGTCACCTCCTGTTCTTCCTCGGGAGGTGTAGCGTCCCGACTCAAAACGAGTCAAGCCTCTGTGTGATCGTGCCATCCCTGGATCAGTATGCTGGCACACACAGTACATCAATGTATATGTCAAAGTGCAATCACATGTAATTAACGTAAACTATATATACCTCATAAATCTTAGCGGAAACAGTCAACGGGAGTGGAGTCCCAAATAAACACCAATGGCAGGTTGAGTGCAGACCGTAACCCTGAATCATACTCTTAATCGTCATAGAAAAGTATCTACAACATAAGACGTTGCACCCATGTAGGTCAGTACATGGAATATACCGGCAAGTCACAAATGAGAGGGTGAAAATATAATCTATACTATATGCATATATGGCAGGTGGGGGTAAGCTAAAGTTTTTCCATAAAGCTGATTTTTCCTACAAAAAAGGGGTCAAAGCAAAAATTAATACTACAAATTTGGTTGTTTAATGAGAAGGTTCCACCAACCATTTCTCATACCCAAGTTAACAATAACACCCACAATCATTATTATTATTTGTGTCGAGAGTTCCTGATAGTTTTAGTTCCTTTGGCTCAAATTGTCCGTAACCGTGGACACGGCTAATCGATTAGGTTTGGTACTCTGCAAAGTTTTGCACACGTTCCCCACAAGATTTGATCGCCTCCGTTGACGTCCTCGCACTTCAGGGTGTTTGAGAACCGGATGATCAAAACATGGTCTTCCAAAGGGTTTCTCTGAGCCGCTGTCAGTGCCCATCCAATCCTACCGTTCTTCTACATCTCGTAGCATCGCCCGTCCAGAGTCACCATGATGTCCAACCAAGCCAGAGCCCATAATGGCTTGTGGCTGTGCAGGTAAGCCTCGGGTCTTGAAGTATCCATCCGTCTCTTCGTGCCTGGGTGGACCTTTCCGCGTGAATACTAGCGCTTCTCCAGCATCACCTAAGCTACCACTGGCTTCTCCAGGGTGCCGTTCATACCAATATCCACCCAGAGGTATATTGCATCATGAAGTCTTGAAAGTCTAGGAGTCTTGAGGTCTTAGTCATAAATAAATTTCTCACAACTCTCATGATAAACACTCAACCAAACCCCGTCTACTAAAAGCATAGTAAATTAAAATAACGTTTCCCGGGGCCAAAGTGATAAGTGTTTATGGGTGCCTACCACATGATACTACTCAAGAACCAAGTTTCCAAGTACCTACTTTGCATGCAATGGTGGATAAAGTTGAACTAATGCAATAAAACCATAGGTAAACATGATCAATGTGAACTTGCCTGGTAAGGTTGATGAAGATAATATCGCTCTCAGAAAATAACTTGATAGAACTATTCGTCACTCTCCGATGAAATCTATATAATCAAACATTGCACTCATAAGCAAACACTTCTAGCAATCAATACTATCAAACAAAAAGCAACACAACACAGTAAGGTTGTGATGAAGGAAATACTTAAGACAAAAGTTTAAATATCAAAAACTTCAACAAAGCAACCAAGAATAGTTTTCCCTAAACCTATTTTCAATAGCAACAAAACACTAATCAAAGTAAAATCTAACAAAAGTATTTTAGCAATTATTTTACTAGCAAAAAGAATTACTTTTGAAGAACAACTAAGAACTAATAAAAAGTTTGTATCAAACTCATCTTATGACCTAAACAATGTTAACCTTGAATTAAACCACAAACATTTTCAACTTTAATACAAATTGTCTCTGATCTAAAATAAGTTTAATAGAAAAATAAAACTTATAAAGCAATTTATTGAAAGTATTTTCAAATAGGAAATCAAACTAGCAATGAAATCAATTTGCAAGTTATTATAGAACTAGATTGATTTCATGCTATCAAAAATAATAAATAACATAAAAATAAATTTGATTGAAATTCTACTGCTAACTAACAGAAAACAAAGTAAAACTTGTCAACTAATATAAAAGAAAATAAATTAAAAAAAATAAAACAAAAGAAATAGAAATAAACGTAAATGAACTAAAACAGATTCTGTTTTGCTTGAAACCCTAATTTAAAATATTCTAAAAACTTTAAATTCTACGTAGTGATAAATAAAGTCACTAGTGACTAGTAGCAAAAAGAATCAACTCAAAATCTATTTATAAACTAAAGATATTCACAAAACAAGGTTTAAAACAAATCTGTTTGAATTCAAATTTAAAATTTTCAAGTATGGTCAAACTTTATATCTACAGAAACTAGATAAAAAATTTGACCTAATGCAAAAAGAATCAAATTAAAACACTAAAAATCCTAGAAGATATTAAATTTCTAAAACAGAAACACATTCTGTTTTTAAAACAGAAATTGAAAAAAAACAAAAACCTATCTAACGGACAGTTGAGACGTGGCAGTTTCTGAGTGGCTACGGGGGGGGGGGTGCACGACTTAGCTAAATGGGCGGGCGGCCGGAAGTTGAGGTGTACCTGTTCGGCCTATTAAAACTTGTAATCTACGCCGTTGATTAGAGATGAACGGAGGGGATTGATTGTCGGCACTTACAGAGGCGGGATGGGGTTCCGGTGATGCTCCGGCGAGGCCGAGGAGGTGAGGAGGTGCGGGGCGGCGCTCTAGGGGGTCTCCGGCGAGGGAGAGGGCACCAATCAATGCAGGCGTTCGAGGCAGACCCGACAGTGGTGACGTCGTCAGCGGAGGGGGTCGAAAGAGCTCCAGGGAGCGGCAATGGCGCAGCGGCGGCTTCGGGCTCTGACGACGAATAGCGGGCGGTGCAGGGGATCGGGGTTGGGGGTTTTGGGAGGAATCGAACGAGGAGGTGTCGGTGTTTATAGGGTGGGGCGAGGGACGCACAAATGGCAGGTAATCGGCGAGGGGTTCGGATCCGTGGCGGATCTCCGGCGAGGGGAAAGAAATCTGTGCGGGGAAGAAGGTGACCGAGCGGGCGATACGGATCGGGCGAGGGCCCACGGGTCAGCGAGGGAGGGAGCGGGGACACATGGCCAGGGGGCGTCGGTGGCCGATTCGGGAGAGGTTCGGATCCGACTAAACGGACTTGGGCCCGATCTGCTAGTGGGTCGCGGCAAAACCTTCCTAATAAGCGCACTGTATTCCTTTTTATAAAACATTTTCCTTTTATTTAAAACTAGAAATAAACTATAAAAATAAAACTAAATATAAACCCAAATATAGAAGTATTATATACCAAAATTATTAGAAAAAAATACAATTTGTTGAACATTTTTCCACAGCCAAAATAATAAAAAAAATAAAAATTATTTTCAGAAAATGCCCAAATGGAATAATTTCCTATTTGAAATATTTTTCAAATAAAACCCTGGTTCAAAAAGAGTCAAATAAATTTCAACAATACCCCTGACATGGAGGGTCCTGTTCCTCTTCTCATATTTTGAATTTAGTCAAGGGAGTTGGAATTCACTCAACTTTAAAATAGAAATATAATCAAATGAAATAAATTACAAATAGAAAATTTCAGTAGTTTTCAGAATTCAAAATTTCAAATCCTTCATTTGAAGAAGTCATGTCATCTTCTCTCATTGATTTGTATTGGATGAAATTTGAATTCAAAAACAAAGGGGAAAGTCATTTTATTCCCTCTCATTCAAAAGTTTCAAAAAGTTTCAAATTTTCACTCAATTTCAATCACTCAATCAAACAATAGGTCATTCAATTATAAATATAACATTCCCAAGTTTGGGATGTTACAGGAGGGCTAATCTAGAGTCCGTTTGGGGATCCGGAGAGGGGGATTCGTCGCCATTGTCATCACCAACCCTTATCCATCAACAATTCCATGATGCTCCCCACCAGGAGTGAGTAATTCCTTTGTAGGTTTGCTGGACGGTGATGCGGTTGGATGAGATTTTTCAAGTAATAGACTCAATTTGTTAGGGCTTGATCCCTAGTATCCACTATGTTCTAAGATTGATGTTGCTCTGACTTTGCTATGCTTAATGCTTGTCACTAGGGCCCGAGTGCCATGATTTCAGATATGAACCTATTATGTTTCTATGAATATGAGAGTGTTTTGGATCCTATCTTGCAAGTTGTATGCAGCTATTATGTGCTATGATTCATAGACCCCAAAGTGACAAAAAATGGGATCATCTCCGGTGATGATGGCCGTAGTATGAGGAGTTCATGTATTCACTATGTGTTAATGCTTTGTTCGGGTTCTCTATTAAAAGTATGCTTTAATATCTCTTAGTTTCCCTTTGGACCCCGCTGCCACGGGAGGGTAGGACAAAAGATGGCATGCAAGTTCTTATTATAAGCACGTATGACTATATACGAAATACATGCCTACATTATATTAATGAATTGGGGCTAGTTCTATATCGCTCTAGGTTGTGACTATTACATGATGAATGTCATCCAAATCAAATATCCATCACTAATCCAATGCCTACGCCTTTCGCATATTGATCTTCATTAAGTTACATTCGTTACTGCTCCTGTTACAATCACTACGAACTGCTACTTTCTGCTATTTCCATCACTATTGTTACTGTGCTAATAACACTTTGCTGCAGAAAAGATATCTCCAGGTGTGGTGGAATTGACAACTCAACTGCTAAGGCTCATAAATATTCTTTGGCTCCCCTTATGTCGAATCAATAAATTAGGGTGAAATAGTACCCTCGATGACTGTCGCGATCCCCTATACTTGTGGGTTATCAGGGCCCAACTGCAGAAGGCCACGGTCAGGGCGGTATGCGCCCGTCCCGTGCACGCAAGCCCAATGTGCGGACGTAGGTTAGGGAGTGGGTAACGAGCTAGCCAGCTACTTGACCTACACCCACCAGCGAGCAAGTCATCGAGCGGATTAAAACGAATGCCACAGCGGTGACTCCTAGTTCCCTTTACCCTTTCTTCCTCTGTTCGTGTTTGTAACTGAGAGATTCATCCAGAATCTTGTAATTAATCTGTAATCACTACTACTTTAGAGAGCGTTGCTACATCGAGACTATCACCACTCTATCATCTGGTATCAGAGCCCAACCACTTCCCCTTCCTCCACCCAGTTCTGGCGCAGTTCATCAAGAATAGGAGTCTGGGTCAGGCACGGGATCAATTGATCACCAAGGACTGACTTCAAGGCGTTCCTCGGCAGCTTGGATAACACGCGCATGGCCAACACGGCCGCAATTCAAGCCTCCAATACCAGGATCGATGCATGGCGACACGATTTGGAGCGTCATGTTGCCGATATTAGCGACGTGGTGGACGCGCTCCAACTAGCGCAAGCTCCACCATTGGCTTCGAACGGGGAGATCAACAGGGTTGTGCTCAGCCATCTCTACATCCAGCGACGCCCAACACCACCACCGGAGTTGCGGTTGGCTCAACGAGCATCACCCAGGGGTCTGTGGACCATAGTGAGGTTCATCTTCCATGGGGGCCACCAACGGCGTCCTTCATACGTCGCCGCCACTCCCGGCTAACACTCAACCCGATCCCCAAACTCCATTTCAATTGCACTTCCGTTCACTCATGCAAGTCAATTACTAGCCAGATTGGGTAAGGTTCATCCATCTGTGGTTTTTCCTGTATTCGCGGGTGAAAAATCCTTGTCTCTGGAAGACCATGTGCAAACAATACTTTCATATGTCTGGGATTCATTCCACGTTTGGGTACCCATGGCATCGCTCAATTTCTCCAGCTATACATCCATCTGGTTACAGTCTATTCAGCGAAAGTTATCTGAATTTGACTGCGAATCATTTGTGGCGCTGCTCTGCTCTCCTTTCGGGCGCGACCAACATCTCTTGTTGATTCGCCAGTTTTACACAATTTGCCAAACCACCACTGCCACCGATTACATGGTGAAATCTGAGCTCATTATCAATCACATAACATCTTACTCTAATGCTATTCATCCATATTTCTTCCTCACTCATTTTGTGGGAGGTCTGAGGACGGATATTCACATTGTGGTGCTCGTCCAATGGCATCCGGACTTGGAGGCTGCCTGTTTGTTGGCCCTTCTACAGGAGTGATAGATAGTTTTTGTGGCAAGATAATTCATAACAAGTAACAAAAGTGCAGCAAGATGGCCCAATCCTTTTTGTAGCAAAGGATAAGACTATAAGTTCTCTTATATAAAGAAAAGCGCTCTCGAGGACACATGGAAATTTCCATCTAGTGACGTTCATCAAGTTTAGTTGATTCGCGTTCGCTACTTTGATAATTTGATATGTGTGTGGACCGGTGCTAAGGTGATTTTCTTACTTGAACAACCAACCCCTTATGATTACCCCCTCTTGCAAGCATCCACAAGTACGATCGAAGAATTAAGATAAATCTAACCATATCATGAAACATATGGATCCAAATCAGCCCCTTACGGAATAACTCATAAACTAGGGTTTAAGCTTCTGTCAGTCTCGCAACCCATCATCTACTTATTACTCAACATTATCCTCCCTTAGGCCCAAGTATGGTGAAGTGTCATGTAGTCGACGTTCACATGACACCACTAAAGGAAGAGCAACATACATATCATCAAAATATTGAACAAATACCAACATCACATGATTACTTATAACAAGAATTCTCCCATGTCCTTGAGAACAAAACTAACTACTCACAAATCATGTTCATGTTCAAGAACAGAGGGGTGTTGAACATCCTTAAGGATCTGAACATATAATCTTCCACCAAGTAAACCAACAAGCATGAACTATGAGATGTAATCAACACTACTGGTAACCCACATGTACCAATCTGAGGCTTTGAGACAAAGATAGAATACAAGAAATGAACTAGGGTTTGATATGAGATGGTGCTGGTGAAGATGTTAATGAAGATTGCTCCTCTCACGGTGGAGGAAAGGTTGGTGATGACGATGGCTTAGATTTCCCCATCCCGGAGGGATGTTTCCCCAGCAGAATCGCTCCACCGAAGATCAAAAGTGCTCCTATCCAGGTTCCGCCTCGAGACAGCGGCGCTTCGCCCCAAAAGCCGACCCTTCATTTTTAGGTCAAAACCCTTCATATAAAAGAACACGGGGGCCGGAGACCGCCTATGGGACCCAGAAGACACCTGGGCGCGTCGAGGGGGGTGGGCGCGTCATGTTGCCTTGTGAGCGACAGGTGGCCTCCCTCTGGTATTTCTTGGCTCTAGTATTTTTTTTTATATTCCAAAAATATTCTCCATAAAATTTCAGGTCATTTGGAGTCCAGTAAAATAGGTATCTCTGATGTGGCTTTTTCAGGTCCAGAATTCCAGCTGCCGGTAGTGTTCCTCTCCATGTAATCCTTGTAAATTAAGAGAGAAAATGCATTAAAATTGTGCCATAGAGTGGAATAAATGACCAAAACCATATAAATAATAGTAGGAAATCATGATGCAAAATATCGTATCCACTCCCCCAAGCTTAGACCTCGCTTGTCCTCAAGCGAAAGCTGAACTCGATAATCATGACCACATGCTTAGAGAGAGAGAGAGGTTTCGTTAAAAATAAAATACGGATATGAAAGCACCATGATCATTATCATAACAGCAACTTAATATCATAAAACTTCTCATGAACAAGCAAAAATCTATCCACATGCACAACTATGAATCATAAACTTTATTGAAACCTAGCAAACTATGTTCTTAGTCATTGAAACAATTACAATTCATTATATTTCAGAAAGAGTCTATGTTAGAGCTTTGTTTAGCAAGTTCACATAGTCAACTATCATTTAGTCTTCTATGATTGCTGACACTCACGTGATATTTATGAAGCAAAAAAAGTTTTAATCAGACACATAGGATGATATGGGTTTATAATTTGTCACCACCCAACCATTTATCACAGGAATAACGTCAACAATAATAACTCATGATCACCTAGATCCAACTGGATATATGTGCCTGGATCTTTCACCACCACATGATGCTTACCAAGTAGAGAATTATAAGAATGGAATAGGAATTAAAATTATTGACTCTTGCATAAAAATAAATACATAAAAGTAAATACAAAAAAGTAAAAGATAGGCCCTCCGCACAGGGAAGCATATGTTGTCATGCGCTTATGATTTGTTGGATGTGCAAGCTCTTAATGGAAAGGAACGTCACTTTATATTCCCCCTTATGATTGCAACCTTTATTATGCAGACCGTCACTTTTATTTCTTTGCCATCATAAGATCGTACAAAGCTTATTTTCCCTTCCAATAAAAGATCATACATATTTAGGAGCAACTTTTATTGTTGTTGCACCGATGACAACTTACTTGAAGGATCTTATTCAATCCATAGGTAGATATGGTGGACTCTCATGGAAAGAAACTGGGTTTAAGGGTTTATGGATGCACAAGTAGTATCTCTACTTGGTGCAAAAAATTTGGCTAGCAAAGGATAGGAGCAAGCAACACATGTTGGAGGATCCATGACAATAGAACTTCTATGCGAATATAATCAAACATAACTCATTACGTTGTCTTCCTTGTCCAACATCAACTAATTTATCATGCATAGAATATTTAATGGGGCATCACCATCATAAAAGATGTCAAAGATAGTATATTTATATGTGAGAACTCTCTTTAATTATTACTTTTTCATGAATTGCATCAATGACTAACGTTATGTTTGTTAACCTTCAACAAATTTTACCAATTATACTCTTTTTATGTGAAGTCATTACTGCCCATGGGACTAGCATATGGTTATTTTTCAATATGTTCATTGCTATGAATGATGCAAGAAAGTAGAGCAAGCAAACTCAAACTAATATTTATTATATAACTCAAGCAAACGATTAAATAGATAGATACATCACAAAGCAAACACTAAAAACTGAATCACACTAAAACTTTATTCTTCTAAATCATGAAATAGCTAAGGATCGAACTAAAATAGATGATGATAATAGAAGTGATGGTGATACGATACCGGGGCACCTCCCCCAAGCTTGGAACAAGCTAAGGGTGGTGCCCATACCCATGTACTCAAGTTCCCATCTTGGGTGATGGTGGTGATGAAGTGGTAGGCTTGATATTCTCCATAATGGATATTAGGGTACCCCTCAGGTCCCGTATCTCCTGAAGCAACTATTGAATCATTGCGGTGGTCGTTTGTACCTCCACCATGATATGTTTATTCTCGGGCCACCAAGAGCTCTTCCCTGCATCACTTTCACTTGCACGAGAGATGTCCCAATTGGACGGTATACAAGAGCGAGAAATATTCTCAACCCCATAGTTGTGGATCAAATTGTGAAAATTATTTGAATGTAACCTGCCGAGGGATCTCCTCGGATTGGATTCACCTTGCACTTCGTGGATTGATTCAGATCTCCTCCCTATTGGTGGATAAGGGTTTGGAGAAGTGGAAATGCCTGCCAATGTTCCATGTTCCAAGGCAAGAGGGCGCACTTCCATGGAGTCCATAGATTCCTCCTCGTGATGACCTCCTCGGTTCCTTCTCTTTCAAGCTCCATGTGTAGCAGCCAAACCTCGTCCTCAATGTTGTTGGAGGAGGATGACGACTTAGCTCTCACACCGCAAAAATTCTGCCAAAAAGAAGCTCAAAACAAGAATAGAGGAAATCTTGCGATACAATGGTCAAAAACATCGGGGAGTATATATAATGAATTTTTATATGCGCATGACAAGCAAACGGAAAGAAAGCGGAGTCGGGAAGGCACACGAGGGGCCCACAAGGCACCCATTCACGCCCAGCCGCCTTGTGGCTTCCTCGTGGGACCCTCGGTTGGTTCTTATTTTTGTATTTTTTTTCTAATATTCCAAAACGGACATAAATATATTTTTACCGTATCACATACCTGCCCTTTTTCAGTGTTCCGAAGTGTCCAAGAAGGTCTATTTTATGTGATCCTCCAGTGTCATTATTTGAATAACATTGGTCTCCTTGTTAATGGGTGTACGTAAAATATAATGTTTAATTATTTACCCATTAATCACCTTAGGATTTGTTCCTTCCGCATTATTTATCTTGATGGCTCCGGAGCGATAAACCTCCATGATAATATAGGGTCCTTCCCATTTGGAGAGGAGTTTTCCTGCAAAGAATCTGAAATGATAATTGTATAATAGAACATGATCACCAACATTAAATTATCATTTTTGTATTCTCTTGTCATACCATCTTTTAACTTTTCTTTAAACAACTTGGCATTTTCATAGGCTTGTGTTGTCCATTCATCTAGAGAGAGAATATCAAATAACCTCTTTTCACAGGCAAGTTTGAAATCATAGTTAAGTTCTTTAATTGACCAATATGTTTTATGTTCTAACTCAAGAGGTAAATGACAGGCCTTACCATAGACCATTTTATATGGAGACATACCCATGGGATTTTATAAGCAGTTCTATAGGCCCACGGTGCATCATCAAGTTTCTTAGACCAATTCTTTCTAGATCTATTAACGGTCTTTTGCAAAATTAACTTTATTTATCTATTGCTCAATTCATCTTGACCACTAGATTGAGGGTGATAAGGTGATGCAATTCTATGGTTAACATTGTATTTAGATAGAAGTTTACAGAAAGGACCATGAATAAAATGTGAACCAACATCAGTCATTAAATATCTAGGGACTCGAAACCTCGGAAAGATTAGTCCTTTAAGCATTTTAATAGAGGTGTTATGATCGACACTACTAGTTGAAATAGCTTCTACCCACATAGTAACATAATTAACAGCAACTAGAATATGAGTGTATCCATTAGAGGAAGTAAAATTTCCAATATAATCAAACCCCCAAACATAAATGGTTCAATAAGAAGTGAATAATTCATTGGCATTTCCTGACGTCTACCAATATTACCAACTCTTTGACATTCATTACAAGAAAGGACAAACTTACGTGCATCCTTGAAGAGAGTAGGCCAATAAAAACTAGATTGTAATACATTATGTGTAGTTCTGTCTCCCGCATGGTGTCCTCCATATGCCTTGGAATGACACTTCCGTAGGATTTGTCCCTGTTCATGCTCAGGTACACAACATCTAATAATATCATCTACTCCTTCTTTATATAGATGTGGGTCATCCCAAAAATAATGTCTTAAATCAAAGAAGAACTTTTTCTTTTGTTGGTATGTGAAATTAGGTGGTATATATTTAGCAACAATGTAATTAGCATAGTGTGCATACCAAGGAGTATTACGGGAAGCATTTATAATAGCTAATTGATCATCAGGAAAACTATCATCAATAGGCAGTGGGTCATCAAGAACATTTTCCATTCTAGACAAGTTATCTGCTACCGGATTTTCAGCTCCCTTTCTATCAATAATATGTAAATAATATTCCTGAAGTAAAAGAACCCACATAATCAACCAAGGTTTAGCATCTTTCTTTTCCATAAGATATTTAATAGCAACGTGATCGGTGTGAATGGTAACTTTATAATCAACAATGTAAGTGCTAGCGGAATTTCTTTTAGCACTATCTAAGGTCTTACTAGCATAGTGGATAACATTTAATTTCTTATCAATTCTGTGTCCTAGAACACCACCAACAACATAGTCACTAGTATCACACATTATTTCAAAAGGTAAGTTCCAATCAGGTGGTTGAACAATAGGTGCAGAAATCAAAGCTTGCTTAATTATTTCAAAGGCTTCTACAGAATCATCATAAAAAAAGGAAAACATTTTTCAAAAAGATTGGTAAGAGGCCTAGAAATCGTAGAAAAATCCTTAATAAACCATCTATAGAAACCAACATGACCAAGGAAACTTCTTATACCTTTACTATCTTTAGGACATGGCATTTTCTCAATTGCTTCAACTTTAGCTTTATCCACTTCAATACCTCGTTCGGAAATTTTACGCCCAAGTACTATACCTTCATTAACCATAAAGTAGCACTTCTACCAGCAATTCAAGACAAGATTAGTTTCTTCACATCTCTACAAAACTCGATCAAGGTTTCTTATGCAATCATTAAAAGAAGTACCGTAAACAGAAAAATCACCCATGAATACCTCAGCAATCTTTTCACAAAAATCAGAGAATATAGCCATGATACATATTTGAAAGGTAGCAGGTGCATTGCATAAACCAAAAGGCATACATCTATAAGCATAAGTTCCAAAGGTACAAGTAAAATTGGTTTTCTCTTGATCTTCTTTTGACACAGGTATTTGAGAAAAACCAGAATATCCATCAAGGAAACAAAAGTGTATGTGCTTAGATAATCTTTGTAACATTTGATCAATAAAAGGCAAGGGGTAATGATCTTTTCTAGTAGCTTTGTTCAATTTCCTGAAATCAATTATATTCCTATAACCAGTTATGATCCTATGTGGAATAACTTCATTTTTATCATTAGGAACAATGACTATACCTCCTTTCTTAGGCACACAATGAACAAGACTTGCCCATCTACTATCATATATGGAATAAATAATACTTGCCTCAAGAAGCTTCAACATTTCAGTTATTACGACCTCTTTCATTTTAGGATTAAGGTGACATTGATGATCAATGACTGGTGTAGCATCTGGCACCATATTAATCTTGTGCTGGCATAACATAGGGCTAATGCCTTTAAGATCATCAAGAGTATATCCAATAGCAGCTCGGTGCTTCTTCAGAGTTTTAAGTAATCTCTTTTCCTCATGCTATGAAAAGTTAGCACGAATAATAACAGGATATATCTTCTTTTCATCAAGATAAGCATACTTTAATGTATCAGGTAGTGTCTTTATTCAAACACAGAATCACTCTTATGCGGAAGAGGATATCTTAATAACCCTCTAGGATGCATTACCCTCTGACCCTTTTTGGAAATTAATGCCAAAGGGGGAGAATATCAAAGCTTATGTTTATCAAAGGGGGAAATAATATGAAGGAGGAGAACATATAAATCCTATACCTCTCAAGGAGGAGGAACATTCAGTAAGAGAGAGAGAGAATACCACATTCATACTATCATTTTAAGGAGAGAGTGCATATGATCTTGTGTTAGACTTGTCTCACCCTGCCTACTCGCAATATCTACATCCTAAGATTCAGGGGGAGAGGAAGACCTACAAATCCATATTTAGGGGAGAAAAGTTCTAAATGTTCTTGGAAACATATCAAGTTTTAAGAACATCATTTTTATATTTCTTCCACATCTTGGTATAGTTGAATTCTATTACATTTGGATATGTAGAATACTCTTGTGTTTCCTAACATTGTTTTCCCAAGTGTGTTTCTACTATTAGAATGCTCAAGAACTTCAAGGTACGTATATGCAGCATATCCTTGGTCAAGATGATCTCTTGCTTCTTGCACATATTGTTTGCAAGACTGAAGTCTTGAACATGGAAACATCTCTTTCATATCTGCTTGATGCATATAGCCAAGGTTCACATGACTTATCATATCCCTTCTACTATGTGTGTACTCATGCATTCCAAAGCAACTATCCTCTAAAAAGGATTGCACACATTTAGGGGGAGCATGTCTTAGTCATGCGGTTCTCAAAGCTTTCACATATCCTTACATATCTAAATTTGACTTTGATTGTATGTTGTCATCAATAACCAAAAAGGGGGAGATTGAAAGCACATTTGCTCCCTTGGAGGTTTTGATAATTCATGACAACACACATTGTCTCTTGGACTAATAGTTTTACCTAGTTTATTTCAGATGAAGTCCACAGAGAAGATTGGCCATGAAATCTGTGGAGAATCCCCAAGGAAAGAAGGAGAAGAAATGGAATAGGATTTGCAAATTCATCAAGCTTGAATACTCTACATTTTGCATCTTGTGAGAAATCACTTTTGAGTCCATAGGAAAGCCAATACTATTAAAAGGGGATGAGATTTCTATGATGATCTGGTTGCTCAAGTGCTTAGATATTAGCCACCAAAAATACACATGAAATTCTGCCACAAACTCTCTGTCTAATCCCTACCACTAAAATCGGTGCCACCAAGTTCTCATATTCGGCCCTACCGAGTTTTACACTAGACAGATCCTAAGCCTAAACCCTAAGGCCGCACTGACACCAACATTCCATTCGGTGCAACCGAAACTAGTGGCCAACTTTCTGGTTAGCATTTTTCAAGAATCAGAATTTCTGAGTTTTGGAAATCGGTCTCACTGAGATTCGGAAACCGCCTAGATCACCTATATCGGTACCACCGAGATTTCTATATTGGTCTCACCGAGAAGCTGAAATTTGCCACATTTTGCACTAGTCGGTGCAACTGAGTTTTTGGACCAGTTTCACTGAGTTGGGCAATAATGTTGTAACGGTTGGATTTTTGGAGATGCCTATATATACCCCTCCACCTCCTCTCACTCGTACAGGAAGCACTAAGAACATACCTAAACTTGCCCCATCTATTTTTCTGAGAGAGAGCCACCTACTCATGTGTTGAGATCAAGATCCTCCACTCCAACCATATGAATCTTGATTTCTAGCCTCCCTATGTTGCTTTCCACCCAATCAACCTCTTTTACCAAGCCAAATCTGTGAGAGAGTGATTGTGTGTTGAGGAGACTATCTTTTGAAGCACAAGAGCAAGGAGTTCATCATTGTTACCATGTCTATTAACTTTTGGAGAGTGGTGTCTCCTAGATTGGTTAGGTGTCGCTTGGGGGGCCCCTTCTTCGTGTGTGGAGTTGAACCAAGAAGTTTGTACGGGCAGGAAGATCGCCTACTTCATGAAGATCTACCCATAGTGAGCCTAGTCCTTCATGGACGGAAGCAGTGATGGAATAGACGAGGTTGCTACTTTGTGGACCCTTATGGGTGGAGCCCTCCGTGGACTCTCGTGACCGCTACCCTCCATGGGTTGAAGTCTCCATCAGCGTGGACGTACGATAGCACCACCTATCGGAACCACGGGAAAAATCTTCGTGTCTCCAATTGCGTTTGATCTTCCTACCTCTACTCTTTCTTGCATATGCTTGTCTTTACTTTCCGCTGCTATACTTGTTGATTAGCATGTGTATGGTGCACTAAACTTGTTAGAATTACTAAAATCTACCAACCATTAAAATTGGGAAAAGGTTATGTTTTTAATTTATCAAGTAATCTATTCACCCGCCCCCTAGACGTCCCTTCTCGATCCCACAATTGCTATCAGAGCTTTGGTCTCTATAGCCTTGGTTTTATCACCATTGGAGGAACATGAATGTGTCTAGTTTGGGGAGCCTTAGTTGTAAAGTGCCCATTCTGGATGGGGAGTACTATAGTCAATGGAAATATGAGATGCTTGACCTATTCAATGAATTCCATTTGAGCAAGTATGTTTAGAGCCCTTATGTGCCTCCCATTGATCCTTTACATCCTTCACATGAAGAAGAAATTGACATGCCTCGTAATCTTAGAAATATTAATCTTATCATTAGAGGATTGCCAAGAATTGTGTTTGATCAAATGAGAAACTTTGAGTGTGCTTATACTTTCTGGAATGATTTTGAGAATATATATCCAAATTACTCTTTGAAAAATCTTGATGTCATTCTACCTAAAACTATTGATTTTCACAAGATGAAACCTAGTGATCCTAATTTTGATGACTATCTCTTCGAGCTTGGAGACCTCATGCATGCTAAAGGAGATGTCATAACTATCAACAACATCATTGTTCAAGCCATTCGCATTCATAATCTTGAACATTGTCATGATAAAACTCTAACGAATCTCTTGTCTCTTATGACGAGGATATCCCAATTGGTGATAACAATGTGGAACATGGCTACTATGATGAAGATGAGTTGTTCGACATTGAGTATGAGAAGACTATGAAGAATCTAAGTCTCATGGCAAACTTCAAGGATTACATGTCCGGAGGAAAAGAGTGGATTCTCAACAGTGGATGCACCGATCACATGACCAGAGATACAGACATGTTTCAAGAGATCACACCAAACCATGGCCACGGAGGTATATCACTTTTGGAGACAACTCCAAGGGTAAGGTACTCGGTCTTGGTAAGGTGGTCATATCTCATGATAGTTCTATTCAAAATGTTATGCTTGTTGAATCCCTTGGTTACAATCTTCTTTCCGTATCTAGACTAGCCGACTTCGGTTTCAACGTGCTATTTACTAAAGTTGATTGCCAAGTGTTTTGACAAGATAATCATAGCATGGTCTTTACAGGTTTTCGTAGAGGTGATCCATACATTGTTGATTTCACTAAGAGATCCAAACCTCATACTTGCCTAATTGCAAAATCTTCTAAAGGTTGGCTTTGGCACAGAAGGCTAGGACATGTTGGTATGCGTAATCTAGACAAACTCATCAAAGGTGATCATATACTTGGTGTTAAATATGTTATCTTTGAAAAAGATAGACTTTGTAGTGCTTCTCAAGCTGGAAAGCAAGTAGGTGGAAGTCCTCCCGTAAAGAACATCATGACTACTAGGAGACCACTTGAGTTGCTTCACATGGATCTCTTCGGTCCCAATGCTTACAAGAGCCTTGGTGGAAATTCCTTTGGTCTAGTTATAGTTGATGATTTTTCCAGATTTACGTGGGTATTCTTTCTTGATGAAAAGTCGATGGTGCAAAAGATCTTCAAGAACTTCGCTCGCAAGGCTCAAAATCAATTTGAAGTGAAGATCAAGAAACTTCGGAGCAACAACGGATCGAAGTTCAGGAACACCAATGTGGACACCTTTCTTGACGAAGAAGGGATTTCACATGAGTTCTCGGCTACGTACACACCTCAACAAAATGGAGTCGTTGAGAGGGAGAATGAGACTCTTATAGAGATGGCTAGAACAATGCTCGACGAATACAAGACACCAATACACTTTTGGGCGGAAGCCATGGAAACAACTTGTCATGATACGAACCGACTCTACCTACACAAGCTTCTCGGTAAAATGGCATACGAGCTACTCACCGGTAACAAGCCCCAAGTGGGGTACTTTCGGGTATTTGGCTCCAAGTGTTACATTCTTGATAAGCATCGTCGTTCTAAATTTGCTCCTAAATCTCATGAAGGTTTCCTACTCGGTTATGGATCAAACTCTCACACGTACCGTGTCTACAACAACTTCACTCGAAAAGTGGAAGAGACGGTAGATGTGAAGTTTGATGAATCTAATGGTTCGCAAGTCGAACAATTGTCAAATGATGTAGGGGATAAGGAACTTTTGCAATCCATCCAAGACTTGTCCATCGGCAACATTCGTCCCATGGAGGTGAAGGAAAGCACTTCATCTACACAAGTGGAAGCTCCAACCGCGCATCAAGGCAAACCTCAAAACGACATGGAAGCATCCACAAGCGGTACACGACAAGATGAAGAGGAGGAGGAAGCTCATCATGATGATCCACCACAACCTCCTTCACCACCACCTCAAGGAAACGACACCTTCAACAACGATGAAGAAAATGATGATGATGATGATGATGATGATGATGATGATGATGATGATCATGATGATGATGATGAGGAAGCTCCACCATCCAACAAGCAAAAGCTATCAAGAGTTCGAGCAAGAGTGAACAAAAATCATCGCTTAGAACAAATCTTCGGTGACATACAAACCGGGAGGATAACTTGCTCTAAAACTCGTTTGTCTAACTTTTGTGAACATTACTCATTTATCTCTAGTATTGAGCCTTTGAAGGTGGAAGAAGTACTTGAAGACCCCGATTGGGTGAATGCCATGCACAAGGAGCTACACAAATCTGAGAGGAATGAAGTGTGGACACTAGTGGAGAAGCCCAAGGACGAGCAAAATATCATTAGAACAAAGTGGGTGTTTAGGAACAAGCAAGACAAAGATGGCCAAGTGGTACGCAACAAGGCACGTCTCGTGGCTCAAGGCTACACTCAAGTCGAAGGTATGGACTGTAGTGAGACCTATGCCCCCGTTGTTGTACTTGAGGCTATTCGTATACTTCTTGCTTATAAAAATCACCATGATATTACTCTTTACCAAATGGATATCAAAAGTGCATTTCTAAATGGTGAAATTGAAGAAGAGGTCTATGTTAGACAACCCCCCGGTTTTGTGAACCCTAAGAAACCTAATCATGCCTACAAGCTTCGTAAAGCTCTCTATGGTCTTAAGCAAGCCCCACGAGCTTGGTACAAAATGCTTAACAAAGTTTCTTATTGAAAAGGGTTTTGAAATTGAAAAAATTGACGCAACCTTTTTCACTAAAAGAGTTAATGATGAATTATTTGTGTGCCAAATTATGTGGCTGATATTATCTTTGGATCTACTAACCCATATTTTAGTGAGAAATTCGGAAGGTTGATGTCCGAGAAGTATGAGATGTCTATGATGTGTGAGCTGAAATTCTTCCTTGGTTTGCAAATCAAGCAAACGAGAGAAGGAACATTCATCTCTCAAACCAAGTATACCAAGGACTTGATCAAGAATTTCAACATGCAAGAGTGTAAAGGTATGAGAACTCCTATGCCTACTAGTGGACATGTTGACCTCACCAAAGAGGACAAACCGGTTGATCAAAAGGATTATCGATCAATGATCGGTTCATTGCTATATCTATGTGCCTCCCGACCCGATATCATGCTTAGTGTGTTCATGTGCGCTCGATATCAAGCCGCTTCTAAATAGTGTCATCTTAAGGTTGTGAAAAGAATTGTGAGATACTTGATACATACACCAAACTTTGGCATTTGGTATCCCAAGGGATCTTCTTTTAACCTTGTTGGCTATTCCAACTCAGACTATGCCGGAGATAAGGTTGATAGAAAATCCACCTCGGGTACATGTCAATTTCTTGGTAGATCTCTTGTGTCTTGGTCATCCAAGAAACAAAACTCAGTATCTCTATCTACCGCCGAAGCGGAATACATTGCCGCCGGATCATGTTGTGTGCAATTACTATGGATGGCTCAAACTCTTAAGGATTATGGAATCCATGTGACACATGTTCCATTGTTGTGTGACAATGATAGTGCTATTAAGATTGCTCATAATCACGTGCAACATTTTCGAACTAAACATATTCAAGTTCGTCATCATTTCATTCGTGATCATGTTGCCAAAGGGGACATTAATCTCAAACATGTTCGCACCAACAAGCAATTGGCCGATATCTTTACTAAGCTACTTGATGAGAAGGTGTTTTGTCACTTGAGGAGTGAGTTGAACATCATTGATGCTTCAAACTTTAGCTAGTCTCACTCGAATGCATGCAAGGGCATGAGCTTACATGACTATTCCTTGATACCTTTAACATACTATCTTATATCTTAGAAATCTATGCTCACTTGTATTGCATCTAACCTTTGTAGGTACTTGGATGAATTTCATTCCACAAGATTGCCAACAACTCACATCAAAAGCAATCTTGTCTTGACCAAGTATCAACAATCCTACATTGTGATGGAGGAAGGAGACAACACGAAACATATCCTTGACTTACATATGGTGAAAATCTCACTCTTGCCATTTGGATATATTATGTTCTTCCTCGCCTGACTAACCCTTGTAGGAGGACCTAGCTTCAAAGAAAAGAATGGTTGCTCCCAACTCAAGATGATCTTCATCAACTTCGAGCATCCACTACAAGTCCTCCCACACGTCATGTCATGTACATCATGCCAAGGTATGTGATCATATCCTTGAAGCTTTACTCCAAGTCATGAGCTAAAGCAATTCAAAGCGATGTGAAAACATTAAAATGCTTAAACGAAAAATGGTAACCCCATTTTGAGCTTAACGATGAGTATGACCTATGATCAAGTATTCTTACTTGTCTCCTAAGTCAACATACTCTAATATAGGTGACCTAGTCACCGACCATCATCTAAATGAAGTATTTTGATTGGTTCATCTTTAGTTGCATGCTTTCCAAAAACCACTCAATCTTCATCTAGCTGAAAACTCATTGCAAATCTTTTTCAACCTATTGAAGCTTTCTGAAAAATCTCTTTCATCAACAAAATGGTGAAGAATAACTTTGCCAAGTTTCTGTTTGCAACTTTAGTCTGTCCGAGATGGGAAAATCGGTTTCACCGATAATGCAGATGTACTACCAAGAGCTTCTTCGGTATCACCGACACGGATCTCTTCGGCTGTACCGATTTTACCCATAGTGTAGGACCGAAAGTATGTCTAGAGGGGGGGTGATTAGACTACTTGACAAAATAAAAATCCTACATTTTCCAATTTTAAGTGTTGGCAGATTTTAGCAATGATAGCAAGTCAAGTACACCCTACACATGCATGTCTAATAGTATAGCAGCGGAAAATAACAACAAGCATGTATAGAAGAGGGTAGGAAGGAAGATCAAACGCAATTTGTAGACACGAAGATTTTTCCCGTGATTCCAATAGGTGGTGCTATCGTACGTCCACGTTTATGGAGTCTTCAACCCACGGAGGGTAACGGTCGCGAGAGTCCACGGAGGGCTCCACCCAAAAGGGTCCACGAAGTAGCAACCTTGACTATTCCATAACGGCTTCCGTCCACGAAGGACTAGCCTCACTATGGGTAGATCTTCATGAAGTAGGCAATCTCCTTGCCCGTACAAACTTATTGGTTCAACTCCACAACAAGAAGTAGGAGGCTCCCAAGCGACACCTAACCAATCTAGGAGGCACCACCCTCCAAAAGGTAATAGGCTCGGCAATGTCGATGAACTCCTTGCTCTTGTGCTTCAAGATGATAGACTCCTCAACACACAATCACTCTCTCACAAATTTGGCTATGGTGGAAGAGATTGATTTGGTGGAAAGCAACTTGGGGAGGCTAGAGATCAAGATTCATATGGTAGGAATGGAATAGCTTGATCTCAACACATGAGTAGGTGGCTCTCTCTCAGAAAATAGGATGGGGCAAGTATGGAATAGTTCAGAGTTCTTCTCTTTCGAGTGGGTGGTGGTGAAGGGGTATATATAGGCATCCCCAAAAATCCAACCGTTACACCTAAAGTGACCAACCCGGTGACACCGATGTGTGAATCTCGGTGGTACCGAAGTGACCAAAATGCAGTAACTTTTGAATCTCGGTGAGACCGATATATAAATCTCGGTGGTACCGATTAGGTGACCAACGGTCAGATTGCGCAACTCGGTGACGGCAATCCAGAAAACTTGGTGGTACCGATTTTGTGAATCGAGGTAACAGAAAGTTGGCAACTCAAACTCGGTGTTACCAAAGTGGAATCGGTTGCACCGAAGTGCTAGGGTTTGGCATGGGTCTGTCTGAGTTTGGGAATCGGTGGCACCAAGTGGGAAGTGTTGGTTGCACCGATTTTGGATATTTGACTTTGGACAGACTTTTGTGGAAGAGCTTGTGGGTGTTTTTGGTGACTATCTCTTGTGCACGTGGAGCATCTTGTTCACCAACAGTACCTTACCCCCTTTTAATAGTATTGGCTTTCCTATGGACTCAAAGTGATTTCTCACAAAGTAAAATGTAGAGTCCTCTTGCTTGAAGCTTTGCCAATCCATTTCCTTGCATCTTGGGGTATCTCCACAATCCTTTTGCCATCCCTATCATTGAACTTTTCCTGAAATATGCTTAGTGGAAACATTAATTCAATGACATATATGTTGTTATTAATTACCAAAGCCACCAAGGGAGCAAATGTGCTTTCAATCTCCCCCTTTTTGGTAATTGATGAAAACATATAGATCAAAGCTTCAACATATGATATAATCAATGAATATAATTGTCGCTTTGAGAAGTATGTGATAAGCAAGAGCTCCCCCTAAATTTGTGCATTATTTTGAATTTGCGTTTGAATGCAAATGCACAATCGATTAGGTACATAGGGCACTCTTTCATGTCACATACAACTTGGTGGTGTGCAAGAATAATAAGAATGAATATCATAGCACAACACAATCAAGCAAAGGTGAATGATCATCTCATAAGCATCATAATGATAGGAAATAGTACCAACACACATCAAGTGTATGATCAAACACCACAAAGTTTAACACATCCAAACCAAAAGACCAAATGTTTTTGAAAAAGCGATAAAAACCAACGCTCTCTCACTCGAAGCCTAAAGATCTATATACAACTTCTCCCCCTTTGACAACAAGTTACCAAAAAGTTCAAAGAGGTATAGCTAATCGTTCTTCTAGGGCTGATCTCCTCCGGTGGTCGATGAAGGAGTCGAGAGAACTACGTCAGCGAAGATGTCGGCAGACGTCATGGACGGAGTTGGTGTAGCAACTGGAGGTACTAGAGGAGCTGATGGAGCTGAAGAGGCTGTAGCAGGTGCTGATGAAGAAGGCCTCAACTCTGGAGCTGGCACTGTGGCTGATCTGGCCTGGGTAGTGAACTGAGTGCCTGGCCTGAGAGGAGAGTCATCCTCATCATCTGTAGTGTCGTGACTGGGCATGCTATCAACTTCCTTCTTGAGCTCGTTCACGGTCTTGGTCAGCCCATCCACCTTGTCATTGAGGGTGTTGATCCTATTCTCCATGATCCTCACAAGACTATGCTGATTCTCCAATATGTCCTTGATATCCTTCTGCATACCCTAAACGGTAGTGATCAAGATATCCATTTGCTCGTTCCTGGATCTAGGGACTTGAGCACTAGTGGCTCTAACTGCCTCTGCCTCTGCCTGTGCTGTAGCTGAGGTGGGATGATTTGGGTTCATCACCACAACGTTATCCTCAAGATCTGGCTGTAGGGGCAAGTGTGGCCTGTCAAGAGCAAAAATGTGCTTCTCCAGCTTGGAGTTCATGAGCATCTGAATGTAGGGTGCATAGCAGCATGAGCGCTTCTGATCAGCAGCAACCCTCTTCACAGTCTCTACTATCAAGTCCATCACTCTTATACTGGTGTGTCTATCAAGATGGATCAGCATGTCGATGGAATAGCCTCGAATCATCTTGTCGTCTCCAGACTTAGGCATCAAGGTGTGCCTCAAGATGGTGTTCATGGTTCGCAGACCTTCCTGGAGGAAGTAGATGGATCCTAACTTGTGAGATTTCAAGTTTGCAGCAGGGATCTCATTGTACATGTTCTTCATAAAATCATGACTCTCCTTGGATTCAGAATAGACATCCAAATCTCCTTCTTCTACCTTTGGGACTCCTAAGATGGAAGCCCATTCCTCAACAGTTGATTCATACCTTGATCCTTCAGTCATCCACACAATCCTACCATCTCCATAGAAGTTAGTAGTGGAGTAGAATTGCATGATCATCTCATCGTTCCATGCAGTGAATTCTTTGCCAACAAATTCATCTAGGCCAATGCAATGAAAGTTGTCTTGAACATTTGGGAAGTAATCTTCATTTGCCTTGATGTACTTCCAATCAACGTATCTCATGTCACTCACAGCTGGACTCTTATCAAGCAAGATTGTCTCATAGAAATCTTGTTGCTCCTTGGTATAAAACCTGTAGTCCACAGTTGTTTTCCTCCTCTGAGCATATGGATCAATTGCTCTCCATTCCCTCAATTCAGAGTCCTTCCTCTTCTTCATATATTCAGCAAGCAAGTGGATGGCATTGTGCTCTGGAAGGTGTGGTCTGAGCTTCATTAAAGCAGTCATATCATCATCATCCTCAGCTTCCCTAAAGGTGGAGGTCTTGTTATTGCTGGAAGCTGGTATCTCTCTGGAGAACCTCTTAGGCTTTTCAGCAGCAGCAGCCTTCTTGGGTGCAGACTTGGTGCTCTTGGAAGTGTTAGTTTTGGGCATAGCATCTACCATAAGCTTCTTCTTCTTCTTTGGAGGGGCCTTGACAACTGGCTCTTCCTCCTCTTCTTTAGCAACAACTTCTGATGGATCCTCAAACATAGAGGTAGGCCTGCCCACAACATGTATGATCCTCTTTCTGCTCTTCTTCTTCTCCCCAGCCTTCTTAGGCATAGACTTCTTGGGAGGCACAACTGTCATAGTTGCCCTGGAGCTCTCTGGTGCTCTGGCTGAGTCAGAGCTAGCATACTCCTTCCTTATGGCTTTCTTATTCTTGGATGAAGAAGCAGCAGTGGTGTTCTGGGCAGCATCAACTTTCTTGGGCAGCTCCTCAGGGATGAAGTCCTCATCCTCCTCATCAAAATTGAGCTTTCTCCTTGCCCTGGTAGCAGCTTTGGGCAAGTCAGGAGAGCTAGGGATGTCATCATAGCTCCCCTCAGGACTAGTGCCTGAGCTCATGTCAACACTCTGCTCTCTGAGATCATTCTGACTGTCTTCAGCATCTGACATATCTGACCCTGTGGATAGAGTATAGAGGAGTGGAAAGGGATGAGTCATCACAAAATGCACACAATTTTTCAAGGGTTTGAACAGAGAAATCCTTAGATATAGTTCTCAGCAAAAAGGGATTTCGGTGTCACCGGGTCATAAGTTTCGGTACCACCGAGACACACACAGCTCTTTGACAGAAACTTGGCAGCAATTTCGGTCGCACCGAGAATTGCCACTCGGTTTCACCGAGACTGTCCTTAGTAGCACAAAAACAAAATCGGTAGAACCGATTTTTCTGACTCGGTGTCACCGAGATTCGGTTTTGCGGACAACTAAACCTAAAAATCCTTTGTTCGCTGATCTAATGAGTTTTCTAGATGATAGGGAGGTTTGCAATCGGTGGATTATCGATAAAAATAACTCCAATGCGCTTGAATCGGACGGGGAGCGCAAGGAGGGCTGGATCCATCCCTAATTCGGTGAAGGACCCGCTAAGGCGACGACGGCGGTGAAGATTCCGTCGGCGGTAGCGATTCCCAACGGCGAAGACGCACGGGAAGGCAAGGGCGACAACCAGGGGGTCCGGAGCGGCAGCTTAGGGTTGGAGGAAACGGGCTCTTGAGATTGAATTTCAAAAGTCATGTCTGCTAGGATATATACCCTTCGCTGTTGGTGACACCGGTTCGAAATTTTCGGTGTCACCGAGTTTCTCAACTATCATCTGACAGGGAAACTCGGTGTAACCGAGAATAAGGAATCGGTGTTACCGAGATTGAAAATCCAGATCAACCCTAGGCATTCGGTGAGACCGAAATGCACTTGGGAGGTTTTAATGGTTAGTCCTTTGTCGATGCGGAACTCCGAGTTCTCCTCACACAGAGGGATCGAAAAGTACTTGTTCAAATTTTGTGATGCAGCAAGAATGGAATATGAGGTAAGAAAGCATAGATAGCTAGAGAGTGGTCCTAGGCATTCTTGTCCATCCAATTGGCAAATGAAAAAAAATCAAAAGCCAAGTAGCAACAATTGGATGTCCTCGAATGGGTAAATAAATGCAGACCAACATGCTCACACAATAAGATGTCAAATGAAATCATGGCAAACATGCACAAACATACTAGCATCTATCAAGCATTTTGGCAATGACGGAGTCATCTATATATGAGTATATTGACTTAGGAGCCAAGTAAGAATACTTGATCATAGGTCATACTCATCGTTTAAGCACAAGTGGGGTTACCACTTTTACATAAAGCATTTAATGTTGTCACATACTATGAGATGCTTTAACTCAAGTCTTAGAGTAAAGCTCCCCCTTGATGTGACATCCCCCCATAGGAGGGATAAACTAACCTTGGGTTTTGTCATAGAAGACTTCATGTTGGTGAGGTAGTAGTGGATGCTCAAGGTTGATGAAGATCACCATGAGTGGGGAGCATCCTTGCTGTTTCCTTACTCTTCTCACCTACATGGGTTAGTCCCAACACACAAGAGACAAATACAAGGATATCTATGGACATGGAGTGCAAAGCATGTGTGATGATGTCCATGGATTTGTTGATTACCTTGTCCCTTGCTTACCTTTGAGGGAATGTGTGACTCCTTGAACTATTGCATAGAGTTGGAGTTGATTGCAACTAGTTCTTGGAAATAATGAATGTGAGTGAATTTCATTGGCGGAGTCACCCCTCAAGAACTTCTCTAGTTCTTCTTCTTGGGGACCCACATCAACTTGATGGGGATCCATGGTGTTGAAGTGGCCCTTGTAGAAGTTGAGCTTGAAGTAGCCTTGGGAACCCACTCCACCAAAGCTTGGGATTCATCTTCATATGAGTCAATGTCCTCTTGAAGCTTGCTCTTGCCCTTGGGCTTGTGGTCTTGTGGTGGAAGGTCATTGTGACACCCTGGGTTTATGCTACAGTGATGATTGTAATTAAGCTACAGTGATGACCATGATCAGTGCCTAATCATTTTGCTAAACAGTGCATGATCAATATGGATTTCAATTCTCATTTCAAATTCCACTACTAAATGCCCTAGGATTTTATTGTGATAAAATAAATCCTCAAACAGCAAGGGAAAAATGCTGCATACTTGTGGAATAATCCAAAACTAATGTTGTTGAGGAAAACAACATCACCAAGTTTATGATGTGGACCCCACCATCAAAACAGAGCCATTTTTGCATTTAAAATGTTCTTTAAATTGCATGGTTAATTCCAATAGTACCCAAAAATGCTCAAACTTGGTGTGGTCATTCAAAATAATGCATGTTATTTTGTGGACCATGTTACACATTTTTGCTAAAGCAAATACTAACTAAAAGGAATTAAAACAGAAACAAAGAAAAGAAAACAGAAAAGAAATAAAAGAAAAAGGGCAAAAGCCCACTTACCTGGCGACTGGGCCGCGCTGGCCCAGCCCACTCCCACCTGCCCGCCGTCCTTCTTCCTCTGTGTCGCTCCCGCCATGGCCGAGCCGCGTCGCGCCGTCGCCGTTCGCCACGCCAACGGGAGCAGGTGGGCGAGGGGATAAGCTCGCCCCCGAGCACTCCCCCTGGACGCCCTCACCATTCCCCCCCTCGCCCCACTCGCTCTCCTCCCTCTCTCCCTCCTCCAGATCTGCCACGCAGCCGCCGCCATGGCCGTCGGCTAGCCGCGGCCCCCGAGCTCCATTCGCCTCGCCATCTCGCCCAGAAGCTCCGCCGTCGACCGGCGCGTCCATCCCGACCCCAAGCCCGTGCCCGGAGCCCCTGCTTCGACCCCGCGCCGTCTTCTTCCTCCTCGGCTCCGACGAGCTTCGCCGCCGAATCAGCCGCACCGAGCCTTCCCCGAGCCCACTTGAGCGAACCTACAGGCGCCCAATGAGCTCCGCCTCCCTCTCCCTCTCTTTCCCGTGCGTCTTCGCCGCCGTAGCTCCTTCTCTCCATCGTGCCCGAACGCGGCTCCGCACGAGCTCGTCGCCGGCGATGCTCCGGCGACCAAACGGCCCCGGGCTACTGCCCGTTGCACTCACCGCACCCCGTAGCTCCTCCCCAGCCTCTCTGTTTGCTCGCTAGCTCGCCGTAGCACCGTCCCCCTCGAGCTTCCGTACGCGCCGCCGCCTTCGCTCGTCACCGGCACCGTTTCCGGCCAAGTCCGTCCATGCCACCGCCACCACTCGACGCGGCGTCGAGTGGCCGCTCGAACGAGCCAGGCCGCGCGCGAAACGACCGCCCGTAGGCAAATCCCGACGCTGGCCCGTGCCCTCCGCCGCGTTTCGGCGTCGCCGACATTGAGCCGCCGGCCGCCGCCGACGTGGCTGGGCTGGGGCCGCCCCCAGTGACCCTGCCAGTGGGCCAGGGCGACCCAGTTGACCAGTTGACTTGGTCACTGGCTGACTGGGCACAGCCCAGTCACTGACAGGTGGGGCCCAGTCCCCCTGTGCCTATGACAGGTGGGCCACGTCTGTCAGTAGATTAATTAGTAAATAGGTTAAATTAAAACTAATTAATTTGCCTAATGTGACACTGACCAGTGGGGCCCTCCCCTAATTAAACCTGTTTAGATTAAATTAACACTGGTTTAAAAGCTGAGTCTATGACATGTGGCCCCCACATGTCAGGTTTGACCTGGCTAGCCGTCCTATTGACTGATGACATCAGGATGATGTCATGCTGACGTCACCTGCACTGTTCTGGATAATGTTGATTTAAATAAATAGAATAATTCCAGAAATTGATTAAATCTTTGAAAAATCATATAAAATAATCTGTAGCTCAGATGGAAAAACTTTATACATGAAAGTTGATCAGAAAAATCCCACGAATCTAAATATGCCATCCGTTCATCTGTCACATGCTCCTATCATGATGAACATGGAACTTTCCCCTCCGGATCGCCTGTCTGATAAATCCAAAGACCCGGGAAATATCGTCAGATATTCTCCCGCTTCGTCTGCAACGCGTAGTACTGCGTTAGTGCATGCCTAGCCCTACATAATGCCATGTCATGCATCGTGTTGCATCTGTTTGCTTGTATTTATTGTTTCTTCCCCCTCTTCTCTCCGGTAGCCTCCGAGACTGACGCTGCTGCCGGGTACGACTACGCCGTTGACGTTCAGCCTCTTGCCGCAGAGCAGCAAGGCAAGCAAACCCCCCTTGAGCATTCCGATATCGCCTATTCCTTCCCTCTTATTCTTGCATTAGATTTTGCTACTGTATTAGCTAGCTCCTAATCTGATGCATAGCCTGTTTTTGATAAACTGTTACTTTACCTACAATCATACCAACTGCTTAGTATAGGTTGATCAGTGAACCCCCAGTGACCCCTTAGTCCCAGTTGCCCCTGCTTCTTCATCGACGACTCGAAGACTCGAAGACTCGGTCAACCGACCGACAAGGCAGGCCCCTCACATCACCGCACACCCCTTAGTGTACGACTCTGCAGCGCTACTATCGAGTACCGGGGGTGACACCTCGTGAAGTACTCATGATGCTAGTTCTGTAGTGTAGCTAGTCGGTCGTGGTTATCGAGGGTGATTCCTCCATCACCACTCCCGACGATGACTCTGTCGCGCAACCCCTCAAGTGTGGGACCCTCGAGGGTGATTCCTCTAAGTCCACCTTGACGGTTTCATCGAGCGGGGACCATTGAGGGTGATTCCTCAGTTCCTGCCTCGATGATTTATACACACAGTTACGATGACCGGGTTACCGAAACATGTTGGTGATGGGTCGGCCCCGAGGGGTACCCACGGTTTGATGATGATGAGGCGTGGACTGGCGAGAGAGGACTTTGCCACACATCCTCGAGACGGGGCGACGGGACCGCAATTTATGGGTCACGCTTTCCCCGCATTAATAAAATGCTAATGGCTTGGGTATTTGATCTGAGTTGGGTCGTTGGCCCTTTTACGCACCAAACCATCGCGTGGGAAAGTTATGGGCACTCAGCGTCGTTGTATCAGCCGAAGCTCTTTGGACGTCAGCAATGGAGCGGCGCGCGACGGATGGGACTGGACGGTGCAGCTCTTGGACTGGAGTGTACTAGATCTGTTTCCGGCCGCTTTCGCATCGTGCAGGAGCGCAAGGGCAAGTGGGTCCATGAACCTGCGCGCTTAGGATTTAGACCGGCGGGCTGGCCTCTTCGTTGAGCCTAGGTGGGGCGACGACGTGCTGCTATCCCGAGGCCGGGCATGACCCAGGAAAGTGTGTCCGACCGGAGGTGATCAGGCGTGTTGGAGATGCGGTGCACCCCTGCAGGGAAGATTAATCTATTCGAATAGTCGTGTCCACGGTAACAGGATGACTTGGAGTTGTGCCTTGACCTTATACAACTATAATTGTAATTTAATTTGAAATGAATTGTGGCTCCGGGATTGCTTCCTCGCAGGGAGTCGAGGAAGGATCTCTGGGCGTGGTTACTTAATAAAATTGCAACAACAATATGACTATATGTGAGTTACAGGTCTACTCTCTTCTAATGCTGCAAGATGTTGAATATGCTGAAGATGCTAGTCTTCGATAGGACTAGGCCTTCTCCCTATTCTTGCTTTCTGCAGTCAGTCCAGATATAACCCCTCCCCTTGATAAGGATGCATAATTAACATAGTTCTGATGTCAGTCTTGCGAGTACTTTGGATGAGTACTCACCGCTGCTTTGCTTTCTCTTTCCCCCTTTGATATGATACCGCGTTCAGACGATGGAGCCCAGGAGATGGAGTACGCCGGAGACGACTACTACACCACCGCTGGAGCCCACTACTACGTGGAGGCTGCCCCCGATGCTCAGGAGTAGTTAGGAGGTTCCCAGGCAGGAGGCCTCGCCTCTTTCGATCCGTGCTTATGTTTGTGCTAGCCTTCTTAAGGCAAAACTTGTCTAACTTATGTCTGTACTCAGATATTATTTGCTTCCGCTGACTCGTGCTTGTCGAGCTTTGTATTCGAGCCCTCGAGGCCCCTGGCTTGTAATATGGAGCTGTATGACTTTATATTTGTGTCTTTTGTTGTGTTGTGATATCAATCAGTGAGTCCCTAATCTTGGTCGTACGCATTGTGTGCATGATTAGCGTACGGACGAGAATGGGGGTGTCACAAGTTGGTATCAGAGCCGACTGCCTGTAGGTAGCCCCCTTTCCAACTCCTTGGCCGAAGTTGAGTCTAGTCATTGAAAAACTTTTACTAACATAGTTGTGTGGCTTAAGGGCCCACATCTCAATCGGGTGGTATTAGGACCTTTTACTCCTCGTCTATACGCTGGGTTCTGATCTCTCTTCTCTTTCGGGTTAAAGATTTTACTAAATCTAACATTAGGTTCTCGTGATCACATCCACCGGAAAATTGTTTCATCGACAATTGTTTTTCTCTTGAAGTATGATACACGCACTGTCATTTGACATCTTGAATCTCCATGTTACAGATGCGTCCCGGTAGGGAGATCGTTCGTCTGACCTACGCGCACGATACGACTGGGTTCCCGGCCATTCTGGTCGGCCTCTTGAAGAAGCTGGGATATCGCTGGTACCCCGAGTACACTGTTTACGAGGACTACCGCGAGTTCAACCAGGAATAGTATGAGGCTGAGATGGTTATCTGGGATCGACAGGACCGCTCCATCTCTGAACTGCACACCTTCCGTGGCGTTGGAGTGACTGTTGAGATGGCAGTACTTGATGCTGCCTATGCTGCTATTGTTCGTCTCCGTGCAGCGAACCCTTGTTTGGAGGAGACGGCATACAGATACATCCCGTATGCTCCAGCTGGAGTTGATACTGCCGCCGACGCTGAGGTCTTGACCCCTTTCGCGTGGCAGCGTACCGACCGGTCCTACACTGCTATCTGCGCCCCCTACGTGAGTCGTCGTTACGACCCACAGGTTCTGGTTCAGTACACTGAGGCTCTGGATCGCACTGTCTGGGCTCTTAACGTCGAGCTGTACGCCACCCGTGCTCGTCTGTATCAGGCTATGGAACACTTGTTGCCAGCAGTTCGTGCGAGGATACATCCGGAGCACATCCTTTACCCTCCTCGTACTCAGTTTCCCCCAGGTCTTGGATGGCCTGAGGTTGGAGGTCATACTCCGGCACGTGGACCTGCGCTCCCGCTTGGTATGCAGGTTCTGCATCGGAGTGTGCACGGGATGCAGGACCCTGCCACCGGGTTTCACAACCGGGGTCATCTGCAGTTCCGTGGCTACTTTCGTTGTCCCCGACGTTGATGTAGCTTATTGCTATGTCTCATTCTTGTATCTCTCCACTGCGTGCCTGCGTGCCACCTAGTTGTCTAGGTTATTTTCATGCCGAACCTATCGTCTATTTTGTAATGAACTTATGGTTTGTAATAGACCTATGTATGGACCTGTATGTTGAAATTTGAACTACTATGTCGTATCTATTGCACTACCTTCTTTGTGCAATTTACTTCATGAATGACTCGTTGTTGTTGCAATTACCCAATACTAAACTACCACTGTTAAAATTTTGACAGAATGGTTAGGCCAGCTGGTCGTGGTCGTGGTGCGCCTGAGCCGCCACCACCACCGGACTACATGGCTGGTATGATGCAACAGTTTGAACTGAATCGCCAGTTTATGCAAGGGCTTATGGACCATTTCCCGAGGCCGAATATGAATCAGCAGCCAGCCCCAATGACTCTGCAAGAATTCATGCTCCTCAACCCTACGACCTACCGCAGCTCAACTCAGCCGCTTGACGCAGATGACTGGCTCCGTGACATCACTTATGAGCTGGAGTCTTCAGGCGCCCCAGTGGCTAACTATGTCACCTTCGCCTCGTACTTCCTGAAGGGTCCCGCTGCTCAATGGTGGGACAGCCACAGGCGCTCACAGCCTGTTGGAACAATCATCACCTGGCCAGAATTCCAAGCCGCATTCCGTGCTCGTCACATTCCTCAGGGAATGATGGACAAGAAGAAGCGCGAATTCCGCAACTTAGTCCAGGGCAACAAGACTGTGGATGCTTATCAGCGGGAATTTCTGGACTTGTCTCGCTATGCTGCAGAAGACGTTGCAACTGATGCTCGTAGGCAGGAGAAGTTCTGTGAAGGCCTCCACCCAGATATCAAGCTGGCACTCATTGCTCAAGATTTCGGTAACTTTGCCACCTTGGTGAACAAGTCCATTCTGGTGGAAACAGGTCTGCAGGACTACAAGGACAGCAACAAGCGCAACCGTGACATGGGCTCATCTTCGGGTCCATCTGCTCAGAAGCGCAAGATCTGGATCCCCCACAACATGTACCATGCACCGCCTCCTGCTCCGAGGCCGTCCTATGCTGCACCTCGTCTGCCTCCACCCCCACCTAGGCAGCCGAGGCTCCCAGCTCCGCCACCACGAGCTCCTGCTCCCCCTTCTCGCCCTGAGGATGGGCTGTGCTTCAAGTGTGGTCGCCCAGGACACCATGCTAGAGAATGCAGGCAGAATCAGAAACAACTTACACTGCCTTCCAACCAGCCCCGCAACAACAATGACAGGCCTAACACTGGTCGTGTCCAAGCCAACAATGTTGATCTGAATGAAGCTCAAGACCAGCCTGCTACTGTGATGGGTACTCTTCTCGTTAACTCCGTACCAGCTTCTGTATTACTTGATACAGGAGCATCGCATTCTTTTATGTCTGAAGAATTTGCATACATGCATGGCATTAAGTACGAGGAGATGAGCGTTCCAATAGTGGTAAACACCCCCGTTGGCCAACGCCAAACCTCCATGGTTTGTCCAGATGTCCCCATTGAAATAGAAGGCCTGGAATTCCATGCCTCCCCCATAATATTAAAGTCTTCCAAGATCGACCTTATTCTGGGGATGGCTTGGTTGAAGGCACATACTGCTTCCGTCGTTTGTGCCACCAAAACTATCCACCTTCTGCATCCTTCGGATGAGATAGTCAACTACCATGCTCATCTTGTTCGGGATGCTGAAGCCCGACTATATGCCTTGAATGCATTAAATGAGTCACCTCTTGAACGGATTGAAAACATTTCAGTGGTCCGGGATTTCCAAGATGTTTTTCCGAAAGAACTTCCAGGGATTCCCCCTGCTAGAGCTGTCGAGTTTGTCATCGACTTGGTACCTAGTACCACTCCTATAGCCAAGCGTCCATCTAAGATGCCACCACATGAACTCCTTGAACTTAAGAAAGAAATTGACAATTCGCTTCGTCTGGGGTTCATTCGTCCAAGTTCCTCTACATGGGGAGCACCTTCTCTCTTTGTCAAGAAGAAAGATGGTACGAATCGATTGGTCCAAGATTACCGTCCCATCAACCAAGCAACGATTCAAAATAAATATCCGCTTCCTCGGATCAACGACCTTTATGACCAACTTGCTGGTTCATCAGTGTTCTCAAAACTCGACTTGAGGTTGGGTTACCATCAGATCCGGGTTCGTGAAGAGGATATTCCCAAGACTGCATTTGTTACTCGCTATGGTTCATACGAGTACACCATCATGTCCTTCGGCTTAACCAATGCTCCAGCTACCTTCTCTCGCTTGATGAATTATATTTTTATGGACTACCTCGATAAATTCGTCGTGGTTTATCTGGATGATATTCTGGTATTCTCCAAGAATAAAGAAGAGCATGCTGAACATCTTCGTCTTATACTGGAGAGGCTTCGAGAACATCCACTGTATGCAAAGTACTCAAAGTGTGAGTTCTGGATGGACGAAGTAACCTACCTTGGTCATGTGATCTCCAAGGATAGTATTGCGGTCAACCCTGAACGAGTTTAGGCTATTCTTGACTGGACTCCCCCGAAGAATGTCAAGCAAGTAAGAAGTTTTCTCGGTCTCGCCAGCTATTGCCGTCGATTCGTCGAGAACTTCTCCAAGATTGCAAAGCCCTTAACCAATTTGCTTCACAAAGGTGTTAAATATGAGTGGACAGAAAAGTGTCAGGAGAGCTTTCAGGCACTTAAGGACAAGTTGACCTCTGCTCCAGTGCTTGCTCCTACGGATACTCGTAAGGACTTTACCATTTATTGTGACGCTTCGCGTCAGGGAATAGGATGTGTGCTAATGGAAGAACGCAGAGTGGTTGCTTATGCATCTCGTCAATTGCGTCCTCATGAAGAGAACTACCCAGTTCATGACCTTGAACTTGCTGCAGTAATTCATGCACTGAAAGAGTGGCGGCAATACCTTGTTGGGAACCGTTGCGAGATCTACACCGATCATCAAAGTCTGAAGTATCTGTTTACTCAGCCAGATCTGAACCTCCGTCAACAGAGATGGATGGAGCGCATAGCAGATTACAATGTGGGTATTTCTTATACCCCAGGCAAGGCTAATGTAATGGCTGATGCTTTGAGCTGCAAGTCGTACTGCAATCACCTTTAGGTTCATAAGGTTCATCCCCGTCTTCAAGAAGAATTTCGCAAGCTGAACCTCCATATTGTTCCTCAGGGTTATCTCGCTCCCCCTCCTAAACGGTCCTACAAAATGAACCTCCACGTTGTTTCCCAGGGTTCTCTTAATACCCTGGTTGCTAAACCAGATCTTGTGGACGTCATCAAGTGGATCCAGAAGTGTGACAATGAAGTCGAGAGGATTAAACGCGATCTCGCAGAAGGAAAGCCCTCACCCTTCACTATTGCTGAGGATGGCGCTTTGTACTTCAAAGACCGCCTAGTGGTACCGAGTAAGGAGAAAAACCAGGATATGACTCAGGAGGTCATGAAGGAAGCACATGACACTCCGCTGTCTATTCATCCTGGTAGTACCAAGATGTACCAAGACATTCGGCAAAGATTCTGGTGGTCTAACATGAAGCAAGACATTGCACGCTATGTTTCAGAATGCGACATTTGCCGTCGGATCAAAGCAGAACATCAAAAGCCTGCTGCAACTCTACAACCTATTTCTATTCCTAAATGGAAATGGGATCATGTTGAAATGGACTTCATTACTAGTTTTCCCAAATCGCAGAAAGGTAATGATGCTATTCTTGTCGTCATTGACCGGTTGTCCAAAGTTGCACATTTTCTGGCTGTCAAGGAAACTATTACTGCTAGTCAGCTGGCAGATCTATACATGTCCAGAGTTGTTTCACTCCACAGTATTCCATTGGTGATTAGTTCAGACCGTGGTAGTTTATTCACTTCAAGATTCTGGACAAGTTTCCAGGAAGCTATGGGGACTCGTTTGTCCTTCAGCACCGCTTTTCACCCTCAATCCCAGGGACAAGTTGAAAGAGTCAATCAGATTCTTGAAGACATGCTTCGAGCTTGTGTCATTTCTTTCGGCAAGAAATGGGAGGAATCTCTCCCGTATGCTGAGTTCTCCTACAACAATAGCTATCAAGCTAGTCTGAAGATGGCTCCCTTTGAAGTATTATATGGACGTAAGTGTCGGACTCCTCTGAATTGGTCAGAAACTGGGGAACATACACTTATCGGTCCGGATATTATCCAACATGCCAAAGATCAGGTCCGCATTATACATGCAAATCTGAAGGCTGCTCAGTCTCGTCAGAAGAGTCAGTATGACCGTCATCACAAAGATATGGTCTATCAACCCGGCGAAAAGGCTTATCTTCGACTCACGCCAATGAGAGGTACACACTGTTTTGGAATCAAAGGCAAGCTGGCTCCTCGGTATATTGGTCCTTTCACTGTTCTCGAAAGGCGTGGTAAAGTGGCATATCAACTGGAACTACCGCCAAACCTTTCTCAGGTTCACGATGTGTTCCATGTGTCGCAACTTCGTCGCTGCTTCAAGGATCCTATCCGAGCAGTGGATCATGATATGTTATAGCTGCAACAAGACCTTTCTTACAAGGAGCAACCAGTCCGCATTCTCGATGAAACTAAACGTCGGACTCGTCAGAAGGTTACCAAGTTCTTCAAGGTGCAGAGGGCAAATCATTCGGAAGATGAAGCCACTTGGGAACGCGAAGATCATCTTCGTGCAGAATACCCCGGGCTCTTTCCTTCTACTTCTTAATTCTCGGGACGAGAATTCTTGTGAGTAGGGGAGAATTGTGACACCCTGAGTTTATGCTACAGTGATGATTGTAATTAAGCTACAGTGATGACCATGATCAGTGCCTAATCATTTTGCTAAACAGTGCATGATCAATATGGATTTCAATTCTCATTTCAAATTCCACTACTAAATGCCCTAGGATTTTATTGTGATAAAATAAATCCTCAAACAGCAATGGAAAAATGCTGCATACTTGTGGAATAATCCAAAACTAATGTTGTTGAGGAAAACAACATCACCAAGTTTATGATGTGGACCCCACCATCAAAACAAAGCCATTTTTGCATTTAAAATGCCCTTTAAATTGCATGGTTAATTCCAATAGTACCCAAAAATGCTCAAACTTGGTGTGGTCATTCAAAATAATGCATGTTATTTTGTGGACCATGTTACACATTTTTGCTAAAGCAAATACTAACTAAAAGGAATTAAAACAAGAACAAAGAAAAGAAAACAGAAAAGAAATAAAAGAAAAAGGGCAAAAGTCCACTTACCTGGCGACTGGGCCGCGCTGGCCCAGCCCACTCCCACCTGCCCGCCGTCCTTCTTCCTCCGTGTCGCTCCCGCTGTGGCCGAGCCGCGTCGCGCCGTCGCCGTTCGCCACGCCGACGGGAGGAGGTGGGCGAGGGGATAAGCTCGCCCCCGAGCACTCCCCAAGGACGCCCTCGCCATTCCCCCCCCCCTAGCACCGCTCGCTCTCCTCCCTCTCTCCCTCCTCCAGATCCGCCGCGCAGCCGCCGCCATGGCCGTCGGCTAGCCGCGGCCCCCGAGCTCCATTCGCCTCGCCATCTCGCCCAGAAGCTCCGCCGTCGACCGGCGCGTCCATCCCGACCCCAAGCCCGTGCCCGGAGCCCCTGCTTCACCCCCGCACCGTCTTCTTCCTCCTCGGCTCCGACGAGCTTCGCCGCCGAATCAGTCGCACCGAGCCCTCCCCGAGCCCACTTGAGCACAACTACAAGCGCCCAGTGAGCTCCGCCTCCCTCTCCCTCTCTTTCCCGTGCGTCTTCGCCGTCGTAGCTCCTTCTCCCCATCGTGTCCGAACGCGGCTCCGCACGAGCTCGTCGCCGGCGATGCTCCGGCGACCAAACGGCCCCGGGCTACTGCCCGTAGCACTCACCGCACCCCGTAGCTCCTCCCCAGCCTCTCTGTTTGCTCGCTAGCATGCCGTAGCACCGTCCCCCTCGAGCTTCCGTACGCGCCGCCGCCTTCGCTCGTCGCCGGCACCGTTTCCGGCCAAGTCCGGCCATGCCACCGCCACCACTCGACGCGGCGTCGAGTGGCCGTTCGAACGAGCCAGGCCGTGTGCGAAACGACCGCCCATAGACGAATCCCGACGCTGGCCCGTGCCCTCTGCCGCGTTTTGGCGTCACCGACGTTGAGCCGCCAGCCGCTGCCGACGTGGCTGGGCTGGGGCCACCCCCAGTGACCCTGCGAGTGGGCCAGGGCGACCCAGGTCAACTGGCTGACTGGGCATAGCCCAGTCACTGACAGGTGGGGCCCAGTCCCCCTGTGCCTATGACAGGTGGGCCACGTCTGTCAGTAGATTAATTAGTAAATAGGTTAAATTAAAACTAATTAATTTACCTAATGTGACACTGACCAGTGGGGCCCTCCCCTAATTAAACCTATTTAGATTAAATTAACACTGGTTTAAAAGCTGAGTCTATGACATGTGGCCCCCACATGTCAGGTTTGACCTGGCCAGCCGTCCTGTTGACTGATGACATCAGGATGATGTCATGCTGACGTTACCTGCACTATTCTGGATAATGTTGATTTAAATAAATAGAATAATTCCAGAAATTGATTAAATCTTTGAAAAATCATATAAAATAATCCGTAGCTCAGATGGAAAAACTTTATACATGAAAGTTGATCAGAAAAATCCCACGAATCTAAATATGCCATCCGTTCATCTGTCACATGCTCCTATCATGATGAACATGGAACTTTCCCCTCCGGATCGCCTGTCCGATAAATCCAAAGACCCGGGAAATATCGTCAGATATTCTCCCGCTTCGTCTGCAACGCGTAGTACTGCGTTAGTGCATGCCTAGCCCTGCATAATGCCATGTCATGCATCGTGTTGCATCTGTTTGCTTGTATTTATTGTTTCTTCCCCCTCTTCTCTCCGGTAGCCTCCGAGACTGACGCTGCTGCCGGGTACGACTACGCCGTTGACGTTCAGCCTCTTGCCGCAGAGCAGCAAGGCAAGCAAACCCCCCTTGAGCATTCCGATATCGCCTATTCCTTCCCTCTTATTCTTGCATTAGATTTTGCTACTGTATTAGCTAGCTCCTAATCTGATGCATAGCCTGTTTTTGATAAACTGTTACTTTACCTACAATCATACCAACTGCTTAGTATAGGTTGATCAGTGAACCCCCAGTGACCCCTTAGTCCCAGTTGCCCCTGCTTCTTCATCGACGACTCGAAGACTCGAAGACTCGGTCAACCGACCGACAAGGCAGGCCCCTCACATCACCGCACACCCCTTAGTGTACGACTCTGCAGCGCTACTATCGAGTACCGGGGGTGACACCTCGTGAAGTACTCATGATGCTAGTTCTGTAGTGTAGCTAGTCGGTCGTGGTTATCGAGGGTGATTCCTCCTTCACCACTCCCGACGATGACTCTGTCGTGCAACCCCTCAAGTGTGGGACCCTCGAGGGTGATTCCTCTAAGTCCACCTTGATGGTTTCATCGAGCGGGGACCAGTGAGGGTGATTCCTCAGTTCCCGCCTCGATGATTTATACACACAGTTATGATGACCGGGTTACCGAAACATGTTGGTGATGGGTCATCCCCGAGGGGTACCCACGGTTTGATGATGATGAGGCGTGGACTGGCGAGAGAGGCCTTTGCCACACATCCTCGAGACGGGGCGACGGGACCGCAATTTATGGGTCACGCTTTCCCCGCATTAATAAAATGCTAATGGGTTGGGTATTTGATCTGAGTTGGGTCATTGGCCTTTTTACGCACCAAACCATCGCGTGGGAAAGTTATGGGCACTCAGCGTCGTTGTATCAGCCGAAGCTCTTCGGACGTCAGCAATGGAGCGGCGCGCGACGGATGGGACTGGACGGTGCAGCTCTTGGACTGGAGTGTACTAGGTCTGTTTCCGGCCGCGTTCGCATCGTGCAGGAGCGCAAGGGCAGGTGGGCCCATGAACCTGCGCGCTTAGGATTCAGACCGGCGGGCTGGCCTCTTCGTTGAGCCTAGGTGGGGCGACGACGTGCTGCTATCCCGAGGCCGGGCATGACCCAGGAAAGTGTGTCCGGCCGAAGGTGATCAGGCGTGTTGGAGATGCGGTGCACCCCTGCAGGGAAGATTAATGTATTCGAATAGTCGTGTCCACGGTAACAGGACGACTTGGAGTTGTGCCTTGACCTTATACAACTATAATTGCAATTTAATTTGAAATGAATTGTGGCTCCGGGATTGCTTCCTCGCAGGGAGTCGAGGAAGGATCTCTGGGCGTGGTTACTTAATAAAATTGCTACAACAATATGACTATATGTGAGTTACAGGTCTACTCTCTTCTAATGCTGCAAGATGTTGAATATGCTGAAGATGCTAGTCTTCGATAGGACTAGGCCTTCTCTCTATTCTTGCTTTCTGCAGTCAGTCCAGATATAACCCCTCCCCTTGATAAGGATGCATAATTAGCATAGTTCTGATGTCAGTCTTGCGAGTACTTTGGATGAGTACTCACCGCTGCTTTGCTTTCTCTTTCCCCCTTCGATACGATACCGCGTTCAGACGATGGAGTCCAGGAGATGGAGTACGCCGGAGACGACTACTACACCACCGCTGGAGCCCACTACTACGTGGAGGCTGCCCCCGACGCTCAGGAGTAGTTAGGAGGTTCCCAGGCAGGAGGCCTCGCCTCTTTCGATCCGTGCTTATGTTCGTGCTAGCCTTCTTAAGGCAAAACTTGTCTAACTTATGTCTGTACTCAGATATTATTTGTTTCCGCTGACTCGTGCTTGTCGAGCTTTGTATTTGAGCCCTCGAGGCCCCTGGCTTGTAATATGGAGCTGTATGATTTATATTTGTGTCTTTTGTTGTGTTGTGATATCAATCAGTGAGTCCCTAATCTTGGTCGTATGCATTGTGTGCATGATTAGCGTACGGACGAGAATGGGGGCATCACAGTCATCTTGAGTGTTTTTTCCCTTGGGAGGAGTATGTTCGTACTTCTCCTTTTGAGGAACAAACTTGGGCTTGGGGTATTAACCTTCTTCCCATTCAACTCCATTTGCGTTGAAGTAGCCAATGCCATGGTTCTTCCGGTATCCTCCGTGCTTGCGTACAATCTCCTCAAATTGCTTACACCCGGCAAGACTCTTGTAGATACCTTTCTCTATAATTCCTTTCAATAAAGCGTTTTCTTGCTCAAGTGTAACTTGGCTAAGTGAATCATCATTAGTGGAATCAATAGAACTACTAGAAGCAACATCATTGGATTTAGCATTTTTATTGTTGCTACTAGATGAAGAACCCTTCTTGCCTTTGTTACTAGTTTGTCTAGGTTTAACTTGTGGCATGAATGTAAACAAGAGTAATCGTTTGGCTAGATAAGATGAAGTCTTCTTTTGAAGATCGTCATTGATAGCTTTAAGAAACTCATGCTCTTGCTCCAAGGTGAGTTCTCGAAGCGTAGCTTCTCATGAGTCCTTACAAGCTCTCTATGATCTTCGAGAGTAGATTCATAGGCTAACTTAAGAGTGTTTAATTCTTTAGTTAGTTGTTCTATTTTCAACTTAGCATCATCAAATGACTTATCTTGACTAGCATGAGAATTATCAAGTTCATTTTGACTAACATCACTAGTTTTATCAAAGAGCAAGTCATCATCACAAAGTAAATCACCTTCATCACTATCAAAATCAAGATACTCGGGGTGTGATACCTTGGGGCAACTTCCACTCCCTTCATTTGGTGAATCAAATAGATCATAGGAGTTGGTAGTCACTAGTGCAAGTCCGGCAACACCTTCATCTTGACTATAGTCGGAGTTGGAGTGATAGCTTTTCTCGGAGTTGTTGTCAGAGTCGGAGCCAGAAACCCATTCACCAACATGAGCTTGATGTCTTCTCCTTGTGTAGCTCTTGGTGTACTTGTCCTTCTTCTCCGAGTCCCTACTTCTCCTTGAGGGTCTTTGTTCATAACGATCATCTCTACTCCTTCTCTCTCTTTGAGGTGATTCATTCCTTGAGCTTCGTCTTCTAGGTGACTCTTCTCTTTGTTTGTAGGGAGCCATGCACTCATTGGAGTAGTGTCCGGGCTTCCCACAATTGTAGCAGTTTCGGTCACGGCTTGACGAACGCTTCTCTTCATATCTTGAGTTGGAGCTTCGTTCTTTGCCTGTATTCTTGTAGAAATTGTTGAATTTCTTGACCATGAGGCTTATCTCTTCATTGGTGACAAGATTGTCGCTTGAAGTTGCGGGAGCATCACTTGTGGCTTTGTAAGCACCGCTAGACTTGTTGTGAAGCTCTTCCTTGTCCTTGAGTGTCATCTCATGAGCAACAATCCTTCCAATGACTTCCATAGGCTTGAGATCTTTGTAGTTGGGCATCATTTGGATCAATGTGCACACGGTGTCATATCTCTCATCCAAAGCTCGAAGTATCTTCCTGATGATGAATTTGTCGGTTATTTCTTCGCTTCCTAAGCCGGCAATCTCATTGGTGATGAGAGCAAGCCTAGAGTACATCTCTGCGACTCCTTCACCATCCTTCATCTTGAACTTGTCAAGTTGACTTTGCAGAACATCCAACTTGGACTCTCTCACGGATTCGGTACCTTCGTGCATATCAACCAAAGTATCCCAAATCTCTTTTGCATTCTCAAGACGGCTGATTTTGTTGAATTCTTCGGGGCATAGGCAGTTGAAGAGAATGTCACATGCTTGAGCGTTGTATTGCAACATCTTCAATTCATCCGCGGTTGCTTCACGATCCGGTTCCTTTCCATCACAAAAGAATTCACCTTGCAAGCCAACACGAACAACAACCCATACGGTGGGGTTATGACCAAGAATATGCATTTTCATTTTGTGCTTCCAACTAGCAAAATTAGTGCCATCAAATTACGGACCTCTCTACGGTGATAATTTCCCTCACTAGATGCCATACTCTCCTAGGTTGTGAGACCAAAGCTCTGATACCACTTGTAGGACCGAAAGTATGTCTAGAGGGGGTGATTAGACTACTTGACAAAATAAAAATCCTACATTTTCCCAATTTTAAGTGTTGGCAGATTTTAGCAATGATAGCAAGTCAAGTACACCCTACACATGCATGTCTAAGAGTATAGCAGCGGAAAATAACAACAAGCATGTATAGAAGAGGGTAGGAAGGAAGATCAAACACAATTTGTAGACACGGATATTTTTCCCGTGGTTCCAATAGGTGGTGCTATCATACGTCCATGTTTATGGAGTCTTCAACCCACGAAGGGTAATGGTCGCGAGAGTCCATGGAGGGCTCCACCCAAAAGGGTCCACGAAGTAGCAACCTTGACTATTCCATAACGGCTTCCGTCCACGAAGGATTAGCCTCACTATGGGTAGATCTTCACGAAGTAGGCGATCTCCTTGCCCGTACAAACTTCTTGGTTCAACTCCACAACATGAAGTAGGAGGCTCCCAAGCGACACCTAACCAATCTAGGAGGCACCACCCTCCAAAAGGTAATAGGCTCGGCAATGTCGATGAACTCCTTGCTCTTGTGCTTCGAGATGATAGACTCCTCAACACACAATCACTCTCTCACAGATTTGGCTATGGTGGAAAGCAACTTGGGGAGGCTACAGATCAAGATTCATATGGTAGGAATGGAATAGCTTGATCTCAACACATGAGTAGGTGGCTCTCTCTCAGAAAATAGGATGGGGCAAGTATATAATAGTTCTGAGTGCTTCTCTTTCGAGTGGGTGGTGGTGAAGGGGTATATATAGGCATCCCCAAAAATCCAACCGTTACACCTAAAGTGACCAACTCGGTGACACCGATGTGTGAATCTCGGTGGTACTGAAGTGACCAAAAGGCAGTAACTTTTGAATCTCGGTGAGACCGATATATAAATCTCGGTGGTACCGATTAGGTGACCAACGGTCAGATTGCGCAACTCGGTGACGCCGATCCAGAAAACTCGGTGGTACCGATTTGGTGAATCGAGGTAACAGAAAGTTGGCAACCCAAACTCGGTGGCACCGAAGTGGAATCGGTTGCACCGATGTGCTAGGGTTTGGCATGGGTCTGTCTGAGTTTGGGAATCGGTGGCACCGAGTGGGAAATGTTGGTTGCGCCGATTTTGGATATTTGACTTTGGACAGACTTTTGTGGAAGAGCTTGTGGGTGTTTTTGGTGACTATCTCTTGTGCGCGTGGAGCATCTTGTTCACCAACAGTACCTTACCCCCTTTTAATAGTATTGGCTTTCCTATGGACTCAAAGTGATTTCTCACAAAGTAAAATGTAGAGTCCTCTTGCTTGAAGCTTTGCCAATCCATTTCCTTGCATCTTGGTGTATCTCGACAATCCTTTTGCCATCCCTATCATTGAACTTTTCCTAAACTATGCTTAGTGGAAACATTAGTTCAATGACATATATGTTGTTATTAATTACCAAAACCACCAAGGGAGCAAATGTGCTTTCACATAGCCCTATTACTTCTTATTGGTTCTACCGATTCATTTTGCCTCAGAGTCAGCGACTTTTTCCATCACTTGTGTTTATTGCAATTTTCTTGACATCTTTGTAAATGACCTCAATGACCCTTACTCTCTAGGATCCCTTACCCTCTGACCCTTTTTGGAAATTAATGCCAAAGGGGGAGAATATCAAAGCTTATGTTTATCAAAGGGGGAAATAATATGAAGGGGAGAACATATAAATCCTATACCTCTCAAGGAGGAGGAACATTCAGTAAGAGAGAGAGAGAGGGCCACATTCATACTATCATTTTAAGGAGAAAGTGCATATGATCTTGTGTTAGACTTGTCTCACCCTACCTACTCCCATTATCTACATGCTAAGATTCAGGGGGAGAGGGGAGACTTACAAATCCCACGTGTGTTTGGATTCTATTGCATTTGGATCTGTCGAATACTCTTGTGTTTCCTAACATTGTTTTCCCAAGTGTGTTTCTACTATTAGAATGCTCAAGAATTTCAAGGTAAGTATATGCATCATATCCTTGGTCAAGATTATCTCTTGCTTCTTGCAAATATTGTTTGCAAGAGTGAAGTCTTGAACATGGAAACATCTCATTCATATCTGCTTGATGCATATAGCCAAGGTTCACATGACTTATCATATCCCTTCTACTATGTGTGTACTCATGCATTCCAAAGCAACTACCATCTAAAAAGGATTGCACACATTTAGGGGGAGCATCTCTTAGTCATATGTTTCTCAAAGCTTTCACATATCCTTGCATATCTAAATTTGAAGCTTTGATTGTATGTTGTCATCAATAACCAAAAAGGGGAAGATTGAAAGCACATTTTCTCCCTTGGAGGTTTTGATAATTCATGACAACATATATTTTCTCTTGGACTAAAAGTTTTACCTAGTTTATTTCAGATGAAGTCCAGAGAGAAGATTGGCCATGGAATGTGTGGAGAATCCCCAAGGAAAGAAGGAGAAGAAATGGAAAAGGATTGGCAAATTCATCAAGCTCGAAGACTATATATTTTACATCTTGTGAGAAATCACTTTTGAGTCCATAGTAAAGCCAATACTATTAAAAGGAGATGAGGTTTCTATGATGATCTGGTTGCTCAAGTGCTTAGAGATTAGCCACAAAAAATACACATGAAATTCTCCCACAAACTCTCTGTCTAAACCCTACCACTAAAATCGGTGCCACCAAGTTCTCATATTCTGCTCTACCGAGTTTTACCCTAGACAGATCCTATGCCAAAACCCTAAGGTCTCGGTGACACCAACATTCCATTCGGTGCAACCGAAACTAGTGACCAACTTTCTAGTTAGCCTTTTTCAAGAATCAGAATTTCTAAGTTTTGGAAATCGGTCTCACAGAGATTTGGAAACTGCCTAGGTCAATCATATCGGTACCATCGAGATTTATATATTGGTCTCACCGAGAAGCCGAAAGTTGCCACATTTTGCACTAGTCGGTGCAACCGAGTTTTTGGATCGGTTTCGCCAAGTTGGGCAATAATGTTGTAACGGTTGGATTTTTGGATATGCCTATATATACCTCTCCACCTCCTGTCACTCATAGAGGAAGCACTCAGAACATACCTACACTTGCGCCATCCATTTTTCTGAGAGAGAGCCACCTACTCATGTGTTGAGATCAAGATCCTCCACTCCAACCATATGAATCTTGATTTCTAGCCTCCCCAAGTTGCTTTCCATCCAATACACCTCTTCTACCAAGCCAAATCTGTGAGAGAGTGATTGTGTGTTGAGGAGACTATCTTTTGCACAAGAGCAGGGAGTTCATCATTGTTACCACATCTATTACCTTTTGGAGAGTGGTGTCTCCTCGATTGGTTAGGTGTCTCTTGGGAGCCTCCTTCTTCGTGTGTGGAGTTGAACCAAGAAGTTTGTACGGGAAAGGAGATCGCCTACTTCGTGAAGATCTACCAATAGTGAGGCTAGTCCTTCGTGGACGGAAGCCGTGATGGAATAGACGAGGTTGCTACTTTGTGGACACTTATGGGTGGAGCCCTCCATGGACTCTCGCGACCGCTACCCTCCGTGGGTTGAAGTCTCCATTAGCATGGACGTACGATAGCATCACCTATCGGAACCATGGGAAAAATCTCCGTGTCTCCAATTGCATTTGATCTTCCTACCTCTACTCTTTCTTGCATATGCTTATCTTTACTTTCCGTTGCTATACTTGTTGACTAGCATGTGTAGGGTGCCCTAGACTTGTTAGAATTGCTAAAATCTGCCAACCATTAAAATGGGAAAAGGTTAGGGTTTTAATTTGTCAAGTAGTCTATTCACACCTCCCCTCTAGACGCCCCTTGTCGATCCCACGGACTTCAACATCTCAAACAATCCCAAGTGGTGAAATACTATCTCTATTTGCAAGTTTGATAGTAACATCAATGTCTTCTAGCTTAGCAGGTGCTATATCATGCAAAATTTCTTGATATAACGTAAATGGAATGGCACTCACACTAGCACCTATATCACATAAACGATGATAGAAATGATCTCCAGTTTTAACAAAAACAACATGCATGCCAACCACTTGTCTATTCTTATCTAACACATCCATTTCGGTTCTAGCAGGTTTTGCAATTCTAGCAGATTCACCACAGAAATAAATAACATGCCCATCAATATTATCAACCAAGAGATCTTTAACCATAGCAATATCAGGCTCTATATTTATTTGTTCAAAAGGTTTTGGTGTCCTAGTATTACTTTTATTAACCACAATTTTAGCTTTAGCATGTTCCTCAATCCTAACAAGAAAAGGTGGTTTCTCAATAAAAGTAGTAGGCAAAACTGGATCAACATTATAAAGAATTGTTTCTTCTTTAACTATGCTAGGTTCCTTGCAAGTTTCTTCAATAGGGGGATGAAATTTAAACCACTTCTCCTTAGGGAGATCAACATGAGTAGCAAATGATCCACAAAAAGTAGCTACTATCTCAGAGTCAAGGCCATATTTTGCATTAAACTTATGAAAAAGCTTCAGTTTCCATAAAAGATTTAACACAATCAAACTCAAGATTTATACCTGACTCATTACCTGTGTCGAACTCCCAATCTTCAGAGTTGCGTTTAATTCTTTCACGAAGATCCCATTTGAATTCAATAGTTCTTGTCGTAAAGGAGCCAGCAGAAGAAGTATCAAGCATCAATTGATTATCATGACAAAGCCGAGCATAAAATCTTGGTAAGATTATTTCCCTTGAGAGATCATGATTGGGGCATGTGTACATCATAGATTTAAGCCTCCATCAAGCTTGAGCGATACTTTCTCCTTCACGAGGCCAAAAATTATATATATAATTCCGATCACGATGAACCAAATGCATAGGATAAAATTTCTGATGGAATTCCAGCTTAAATCGGTTCCAATCCCATGTACGAGTATCATCCAATAGCCTGTACCAAATCTATGCCTTTCCCTCCAAAGGTAAAGGTAAAACCTTATTATTAACACCATCCTTAGATAAATCTGCAAGCTTAAATAATCCACAAATTTCATCTATATATATCAAGTGCATATCAGAATGTTTTGTTCCATGTCCTGCATAAGGATTAGAAAGCAATTTCTCTAACATGCCCGAGGCAATTTCATAGTAAATATTTTCAGTAGGTTCAGTAGATTGAGGGGCGCCTCTTGCCACTTCTGGACAAGGTGAAGATACCCTGAACAAGCTCCTCAAAAGATTATCCTCCATAGTAACAAGCAACAGTAAATTTCAGCACGTAACGAAAATGTTTCCTTACCAAATTCCACTTACCAAAGGTGCTTCACTCCCCAGCAACAGCGCGAGAAAAGAGTCTTGTTGACCAACAAGTATAGGGGATCAATTGTAGTCCTTTTGATAAGGAAGAGTGTCGAACCCAACGAGGAGCAGAAGGAAATGACAGGAGGTTTTCAGCAAAGTATTCTCTGCAAGTGTTGTAAGTAACAATGATAGATAGTTTTTGTAGCAAGATAATTTGTAACAACTAAGAAGTAGAAATAGTAACAAAGGTACAACAAGATGGCCCAATCCTTTTTGTAGCAAAGGATAAGCCTGAAAGTTCTCTTATATAAAGCAAAGCACTCTCGAGGATGTTGGGGAACGTTGCATGGGAAAGAAAAATTTTCCTACGCACACACAAGATCTATCCATGGTGATGAGCATCTACGAGAGGGAGAGTGAATCTACATACCCTTGTAGATCGCTAAGCGGAAGCGTTAAGAAACGCGGTTGATGTAGTCGAACGTCTCCGCGATCCAAATCGCAAGTCGTCCCTCGATCCGATCACGAACTAGTGCCGAACGGACGGCACCTCCGCGTTCAACACACGTACGGCTTGATGGCGCCTTCACCTCCTCGATCCAGCGAGCGATGGTGAAGTAGTAGATGAGTTCCGGCAGCACGACGGCGTGGTGATGGTGGTGAGGAACAATCTCTGCAGGGCTTCGCCAAGCACTACGGAGATTATGACAGGAGAACTAGAGGGTTAGGGTTGCCGACACACGGCTTGGGAAATCTTAATGTGTCCCGTGTGCTAGCCCTGCCCCTCTATTTATATGTTGAGCCTTGGGGTCTAAACTTGGAGTAAAAGCCTCCTCCGGGTCGGTTTTGCCCGCACAAGGTCGGTTTGGCCCGCAGGGAAAGAGTCCAACTCGGATCCCTGCAGTACCGCGCACAAGCGGTAGTACCGCTTCACCCAAGCGGTAGTACCGCTTATGCGGTAGTACCGCTTCACACAAGCGGTAGTACCGCTTACGCGGTAGTACTGCCTTACCAGCGGTAGTACCGCTTAAGGTAGCAGCAAAACTTCCTTTTGCACTTTCCAATACCTCGTGGGCTTTACCCCTTTGGCTCATATAAAGTGTTGCTGCACCCGAACACTTCGGTAAACATCCGGAACCTCTTCCGGTGAATTCCGGAACCCTTCCGAAGATCACAACACTATTATCACATATATTAATCTTTACCTCCGGACTCTTCCGGAGACCCTCGTCATGTCCGGGATCTTATCCGGGACTCCGAACAACCTTCGGTCACCAACAAAATAACTCAACTATACTAATCGTCACCAAACGTTAAGTGTGTAGACCCTGCGGGTTCGAGAACTATGTAGACATGACCGAGACACCTCTACGATCAATAACCAATAGCGGGACCTGGATGCCCATATTGGCTCCTACATATTCTACGAAGATCTTTATCGGTCGAACCTCTATGTCAAGGATTCAGTTAATCCCGTATGTTGTTCCCTTTGTTCTTCGGTATGTTACTTGCCCGAGATTCGATCGTCGGTATCTCTATACCTAGTTCAATCTCGTTACTGGCAAGTCTCTTTACTCGTTCCGTAATACAAGATCTCGTGGCTAACACTTTAGTCACATTGCTTGCAAGGCTCATAGTGATGTTGTATTACCGAGTGGGCCCTGAGATACCTCTCCGTCACACGGAGTAACAAATCCCAGTCTTGATCCATGCCAACCCAACAGACATCCTCGGAGATACCTGTAGAGCACCTTTATAGTCACCTAGTTACGTTGCGACGTTTGATACACACAAGGTACTCCTCCGATGTCAGGGAGTTGCATGATCTCATGGTCAAAGGAACAGATACTTGACATGCAGAAACAATAGCAATAAACTGACACGATCATATGCTACGTTCGTAGTTTGGGTCTTGTCCATCACATCATTCTCCTAATGATGTGATCCCGTTATCAAATGACATCTCATGTCAATGGCTAGGAAACCTTAACCATCTTTGATTAACGAGCTAGTCAACTAGAGGCTTACTAGGGACACAGTGTTGTCTATGTACCCACACATGTATTTGAGTTTCCAATCAATACAATTATAGCATGGATAATAAACGATTATCATGAACAAGGAAATATAATAATAACCAATTTATTATTGCCTCTAGGGCATATTTCCAACAGTCTCCCACTTGCACTAGAGTCAATAATCTAGTTCACATCACTATGTGATTTACATTGTAATGAATCGAACACCCATGCAGTTCTGGTGTTGTTCATGCTTAGCCCTTGGAAGAGGTTTAGTCATCGGATCTGCAACATTCAGATCCGTGTGTACTTTGCAAATATTTATGTCGTCCTCCTTGATGTAATCGCGGATGGAATTGAAACGTCGCTTTATGTGTCTGGTCCTCTTGTGAAATCTTGGTTCCTTGGCTAGAGCAATGGCACCAGTATTATCACAAAACAGAGTCATTGGGTTAAGCGCACTAGGCACTACTCCAAGATCTGTCATGAACTCCTTCATCCAGACACCTTCCTTCGCCGCCTCCGAGGCAGCGATGTACTCCGCTTCGCATGTAGAATCAGCTACCACGCTTTGCTTGGAACTGCACCAGCTAACCACACCCCCATTAAGAATAAATACGTATCCGGTTTGCGACTTAGAGTCATCCGGATCAGTGTCAAAGCTTGCATCGACGTAACCTTTTACGACGAGTTCTTGATCACCTCCATAAACGAGAAACATGTCCTTAGTCCTTTTCAGGTACTTCAGGATATTCTTGACCGCCATCCAGTGTTCCATTCCTGGATCACTTTGAAACCTTCCGACCATACTTATGGCAAGGCTAACATCGGGTCTTGTGCACAACATTGCATACATGATAGAGCCTATGGCTGAAGCATAGGGGATGACACTCATCTTTTCTCTATCTTCTGCAGTCACTGGGCATTGAGTCTTACTCAACTTCACACCTTGCAAAACAGGCAAGAACCCCTTCTTGGACTGATCCATTTTGAACTTCTTCAAAACTTTGTCAAGGTATGTGCTTTGTGAAAGTCCTATTAAGCGTCTCGATCTATCTCTATAGATCTTGATGCCTAATATGAAAGCAGCTTCTCCTAGGTCCTTCATTGAAAAACTCTTGTTCAAATATTCCTTCACGCCTTCCAACATTTCTATATTGTTTCCAATCAGTAATATGTCATCTACATATAATATTAGAAACGCTATAGAGCTCCCACTCACTTTCTTGTAAATACAAGCTTCTCCGTAAACTTGTATAAACTCAAACGCTTTGATCACCTCATCAAAGCGAAGATTCCAACTCCGAGATGCTTGCACCAGCCCATAAATGGATCGCTGGAGTTTGCAAACTTTGTCAGCATTCTTTGGATCGACAAAACCTTCTGGTTGCATCATATACAACTCTTCCTTAAGGAAACCGTTAAGGAACGCTGTTTTGACATCCATCTGCCAAATTTCATAATCGAAAAAGGCAGCTATTGCTAACATGATTCTGTGGGACTTAAGCATTGCTACGGGTGAGAAGGTCTCATCGTAGTCAACTCCTTAAACTTGTGAAAAACCCTTTGCCACAAGTCGAGCTTTATAGACGGTGACATTACCGTCCGCGTCCGTCTTCCTCTTAAAGATCCATTTGTTCTGAATGGCCTTACGCCCTTTAGGTAATACTTCCAAAGTCCATACTTTGTTTTCATACATGGATCCCATCTCGGATTTCATGGCCTCTAACCACTTCTCGGAATCCGGGCCCATCATCGCTTCTCCAAAGCTCGTAGGTTCATCGTTGTCCAACAACATGACCTCTAAGACAGGGTTGCCGTACCACTCAGGAGCAGTACGCGTCCTTGTCGACCTACGAGGATCGATAGCAACTTGATCCAAAGCTTCATGATCATCATCATTAACTTCCTCTTCAGCTGTTGTAGGCTCTACAGAAACATCTTTCTGCGATGTGCTACTTTCAGGTTGAAGTAAAGGTTCAACAACCTCATCAAGTTCTATCTTCCTCCCACTCAATTCTTTCGAGAGAAACTCTTTCTCAAGAAATGTTCCGTTTTTAGCGATAAACACTTTGCCTTCGGATCTGAGGTAGAAGGTATACCCAACTGTCTCTTTTGGGTATCCTATGAAGACGCATTTCTCCACTTTGGGTTCCAGCTTTTCAGGCTGAAGCTTTTTGACATAAGCATCACATCCCCAAACTTTAAGAAACGACAGCTTTGGCTTCTTGCCAAACCAAAGTTCATATGGCGTCGTCTCAACGGATTTCGATGGTGCCCTATTTAAAGTGAATGCAGCTGTCTCTAATGCATAACCCCAAAACGATAGTGGCAAATCGGCAAGAGACATCATAGATCGCACCATATCCAATAAGGTTCGATTACGACGTTCGGACACACCATTACGCTGTGGTGTTCCAGGCGGTGTCAATTGTGAAACAATTCCACACTGTCTTAAGTGACTGCCAAACTCATAACTCAGATATTCTCCTCCTCGATCAGATCGTAGGAATTTAATCTTCTTGTTATGATGATTCTCAACTTCACTCTGAAATTGTTTGAACTTTTCAAATGTTTCAGACTTGTGTTTCATTAAGTAAATATACCCATATCAACTTAAGTCATCAGTGAAGGTGAGAAAGTAACGATAACCACCGCGCGCCTCAATACTCATCGGACCGCACACATCAGTATGTATGATTTCCAATAAGTCACTTGCCCGTTCCATTGTTCCAGAGAACGGCGTTTTAGTCATCTTGCCCATGAGGCATGGCTCACATGTGTCAAGTGATTCAAAATCAAGTGACTCTAAAAATCCATCAGCATGGAGCTTCCTCATGCGTTTTATGCCAATATGACCTAAACGGCAGTGCCACAAGAAAGTGGTATTATCATTATCAATTCTACATCTTTTGGCATCAATGTTATGAACATGTGTATCATTACTATCGAGATTCAATAAGAATAAACCCCTCACATTGGGTACATGACCATAAAAGATATTACTCATATAAATAGAACAACCATTATTCTCTGATTTAAATGAGTAACCGTCTCACAATAAACAAGATCCAGATATAATGTTCATGCTTAACGCAGGCACTAAATAACAATTATTCAGGTTCATCACTAATCTCGATGGTAATCGAAGAGCGAGCGTGCCGACGGCGATCACATCAACCTTGGAACCATTTCCCACGCGCATCGTCACTTCGTCCTTTGCCAGCCTTCGTCTATTCCGCAGTTCCTGTTTTGAGTTGCAAATATGAGCAACCGCACCGGTATCAAATACCCAGGCACTACAACGAGAGTTGGTAAGGTACACATCAATAACATGTATATCATATATACCTTGTTTGTTGTTGGCCGCCTTCTTGTCAGCCAAATACTTGGGGCAGTTCCGCTTCCAGTGTCCAGTTACCTTGCAATGAAAGCACACAGTTTCTGGTTTGGGTCCAGCGTTGGGTTTCTTCACGAGAGGAGCAACTGCTTTGCCACTCTTCTTGGAGTTACCCTTCTTACCCTTGCCATTTTTCTTGAAACTAGTGGTTTTATTGACCATCAACACTTGATGCTCCTTCTGAATTTCAGACTCAGCGGCTTTCAGCATCGCAAACAGCTCGGCGACTGACTTGTTCATCCCGTGCATGTTATAGTTCAACACGAAGCTCTTGTAGCTAGGTGGAAATGATTGAAGAACTCTGTCAGTGATAACCTCTGGCGGAAGGGGCATCCCCAATTCAGCCAGACGGGTGGAGTACCCAGACATTCTGAGTACGTGATCACTGATAGACCTGTTCTCCTCCATCTTGCAAGCATAGAACTTATCAGAGATCTCATATCTCTCGATCCGGGCATTCTTCTGAAAGATAAACTTCAACTCCTGGAACATCTCATATGCTCCATGACGTTCAAAACGTCTTTGAAGTCCCGGTTCTAAGCCATACAATATTGCACATTGAACTATTGAGTAATCTTCAGAACGAGCCTGCCAGGCGTTCACAACGTCTAGAGACTCAACTGGAGCGGGTGGATCACCAAGCGGTGCATCAAGGACATAAGCCTTCTGGGAAGCCGTAAGGATAATCCTTAGATTACGGGCCCAGTCCACAAAGTTACTTCCATCATCTTTCAACTTAGCTTTCTCTAGGAACGCATTAAAATTCAGGGGTGCTACTGCGCGAGCCATGATCTACAACATAAATATAGCAAAGACAACTTAGACTTATTGTTCTAGATAATGAGTTTAGTTAATCATATTACTTAAAAACTCCCACTCAAATTGACATCCCTCCGATCATTCGAGTGTAACATGATCCAAATCCACCAACTCAAGTCCGATCATCACGTGAGTTGAGGTGGTTTCAATGGTGAACATCTTCATGTTGATCATATCTACTATATGACTCATGTTCGACCTTTCGGTCTCTTGTGTTCCGAGGCCATGTCTGTACATGCTAGGCTCGTCAAGTTTAACCCGAGTGTTCCGCACGTGCAACATGGCTTACACCCGTTGTATGTGAACGTAGAGTCTATCACACCCGATCATCACGGCGTGTCTCGAAACGACGAACTTTCGCAACGGTGCACACTCGGGGAGAACACAATTTATCTTGAAATTTAAGTGAGGGATCACCTTATAATGCTACCGTCGTCCTAAGCAAAATAAGATGCATAAAAGGATTAACATCACATGCAAATCATAAGTGACATGATATGGCCATGACCTTGTGCTTTTGATCTCCATCTCCAAAGCACCGGCATGATCTCCATCGTCACCGGCATGACACCATGATCTCCATCATCTTGATCTCCATCAACGTGTCGCCATGAGGTTGTCACACCGACTGTTGCTTCCACGACTATTGCTAACTCATAGTGATAAAGTAAAGCAAAAACGGCGAAAATAATTAAAGACAACTCTATGGCTCCTGCCAGTTGCCGTACTCATCGACATGCAAGTCGTGATATTCTATACAACACATGATCATCTCATACATCACATATATCTCATCATGTACTTGGCCATATCACATCACAACATACCCTGCAAAAACAAGTTAGACGTCCTCTAATTGTTGTTGCAAATTTTACGTGGCTGCTACGGGTTTGCAAGAACCATTCTTACCTACGCAAAACCACAACGTGGTGTAGTGATTGCTTTTTGATCTTCTAAAAGAACCCTCTTCATTGAAATCGATTCAACTAAAGTGAGAGAGACAGACACCCGCTAGCCATCTTTATGCAACAAAGTTACATGTCAGTTGAAGGAACCTGTCTCGCGTAAGCGTACGCGTAATGTCGGTCCGGGCCGCTTCATCTCACAATACCGCCGAATCAAGTATCAACTAGTAACGGCAAGCAATATGTATACACCCACGCCCACAACTCGTTTGTGTTCTACTCGAGATCTCATCTACGTATAGACCTAGCTCAGATGCCACTGTTGGGGAACGTTGCATGGGAAACAAAAAATTTCCTACGCACACACAAGATCTATCCATGGTGATGAGCATCTACGAGAGGGAGAGTGAATCTACATACCCTTGTAGATCGCTAAGCGGAAGCGTTAAGAAACGCGGTTGATGTAGTCGAACGTCTCCGCGATCCAAATCGCAAGTCGTCCCTCGATCCGATCATGAACTAGTGCCGAACGGACGGCACCTCCGCGTTCAACACACGTACGGCTTGATGACGCCTTCACCTCCTCGATCCAGCGAGCGATGGTGAAGTAGTAGATGAGTTCCGGCAGCACGACGGCGTGGTGATGGTGGTGAGGAACAATCTCTGCAGGGCTTCGCCAAGCACTACGGAGATTATGACAGGAGAACTAGAGGGTTAGGGTTGCCGACACACGGCTTGGGAAATCTTAATGTGTCCCGTGTGCTAGCCCTGCCCCTCTATTTATATGTTGAGCCTTGGGGTCTAAACTTGGAGTAAAAGCCTCCTCCGGGTCGGTTTTGCCCGCACAAGGTCGGTTTGGCCCGCAGGGAAAGAGTCCAACTCGGATCCCTGCAGTACCGCGCACAAGCGGTAGTACCGCTCACGAGCGGTAGTACCGCTTCACCCAAGCGGTAGTACCGCTTATGCGGTAGTACCGCTTCACACAAGCGGTAGTACCGCTTACGCGGTAGTACTGCCTTACCAGCGGTAGTACCGCTTAAGGCAGCAGCAAAACTTCCTTTTGCACTTTCCAATACCTCGTGGGCTTTACCCCTTTGGCTCATATAAACTGTTGCTGCACCCGAACACTTCGGTAAACATCCGGAACCTCTTCTGGTGCATTCCGGAACCCTTCCGAAGATCACAACACTATTATCACATATATTAATCTTTACCTCCGAACTCTTCCGGAGACCCTCGTCATGTTCGGGATCTTATCCGGGACTCCAAACAACCTTCGGTCACCAACAAAATAACTCAACTATACTAATCGTCACCAAACGTTAAGTGTGTAGACCCTGCGGGTTCGAGAACTATGTAGACATGACCGAGACACCTCTACGATCAATAACCAATAGCGGGACCTGGATGCCCATATTGGCTCCTACATATTCTACGAAGATCTTTATCGGTCGAACCTCTATGTCAAGGATTCAGTTAATCCCGTATGCTGTTCCCTTTGTTCTTCGGTATGTTACTTGCCCGAGATTCGATCGTCGGTATCTCTATACCTAGTTCAATCTCGTTACTGGCAAGTCTCTTTACTCGTTCCGTAATACAAGATCTCGTGGCTAACACTTTAGTCACATTGCTTGCAAGGCTCATAGTGATGTTGTATTACCGAGTGGGCCCTGAGATACCTCTCCGTCACACGGAGTAACAAATCCCAGTCTTGATCCATGCCAACCCAACAGACATCCTCGGAGATACCTGTAGAGCACCTTTATAGTCACCCAGTTACGTTGCGACGTTTGATACACACAAGGTACTCCTCCGATGTCAGGGAGTTGCATGATCTCATGGTCAAAGGAACAGATACTTGACATGCAGAAAACAATAGCAATAAACTGACACGATCATATGCTACGTTCGTAGTTTGGGTCTTGTCCATCACATCATTCTCCTAATGATGTGATCCCGTTATCAAATGACATCTCATGTCAATGGCTAGGAAACCTTAACCATCTTTGATTAACGAGCTAGTCAACTAGAGGCTTACTAGGGACACAGTGTTGTCTATGTACCCACACATGTATTTGAGTTTCCAATCAATACAATTATAGCATGGATAATAAACGATTATCATGAACAAGGAAATATAATAATAACCAATTTATTATTGCCTCTAGGGCATATTTCCAACAGAGGACACATGGGAATTTCCGTCTAGTCATGTTCATCACGTTTAATTCATTCGCGTTCGCTACTTTGATAATTTGATACGTGGGTGGACCAGTGCTAAGGTGATGTTCTTACTTGAATAAACAACCCACTTATGATTAGCCCCTCTTGCAAGCATCTGTAACTATGAAAAAAGAATTAAGATAAATCAAACCATAGCATGAAATATATGAATCCAAATCAACCCCTTATGCAATAACTCATAAACTTGTGTTTAAGCTTCTATCACTCTCGCAACCCATCATCTACTTATTACTCCACAATGTCTTCCCTTAGGCCCAAGTATGGTGAAGTGTCATGTAGTCGACGTTCACATGACACCACTAAAGGAAGAGCAACATACATATCATCAAAATATCGAATGAATACCAACATCACATAATTACTTATAACAAGACTTCTCCCATGTCCTCGAGAACAAAAGTAACTACTCACAAATCATGTTCATGTTCAAGACCATAGGGGTGTTGAATATCATTAAGGGTCTGAACATATAATCTTCCACCAAGTAAACCAACAAGCATCAACTACGAGATGTAATCAACACTACTAGTAACCCACACGTTCCAATCTGAGGTTTTGAGACAAAGATTGAATACAAGAGATGAAGTAGGGTTTGAGATGAGATGGTGCTAATGAACATGATGATGAAGACTGGTGCTCCCACGATGGAGGAAAGGTTTGTGATGACGATGGCTTCGATTTCCCCCTCCCGAAGGGAAGTTTCCCCGGCAGAATCGCTCCGCCGGAGATCAAAAGTGCTCCTGTCCAGGTTCCGCCTCGAGACGGCAGCGCTTCGTGCCCAAAGCCTCCCCTTAATATTTTTCTAGTTCCAAACCCTTCATACAGCAGAAGAGGGGGGCCGGAGACCGCCTGTGGGACCCACAAGGCACCTAGGCAGACCCAGGGGTGGGCGCGCCCAGCTGCCTTGTGAGCGACAGGTGCCCCCCCCCCCCTCTTGTATTTCTTGGCTCCAGTATTTTTTATATATTCCAAAAATATTCTCCATAAAATTTCAGGTCATTTGGAGTCCGGCAGAATAGGTATCTCTGATGTGGCTTTTTCAGGTCCAGAATTTTAGCTGCCGGTAATGTTCCTCTCCATGTAATCCTTGTAAATTAAGAGAGAAAATGCATTTAAATTATATCATAAAGTGGAATAATGGCCAAAATGATATAAATAACAATAGGAAATCATGATGCAAATTAGACGTATTAAGGAGAAGGTCGTTCGAGGCACTTACAGCGACGCGTCTCAGCCGTCTACGTCGCGTCCTCCTGGTGCACCACCCAGAGGTGGGGTGCCACTACCACTACCGCTTCCCCCGGCAAGATCAACGTCACAAGGGCACGAAGTCCTGATGCTGGTCGATTCTGGCAGCTCCACCTCATTTGTCAATCAAGAGCTAGCCAAGCAATTGAAAGGAGTGCAACCTCTGATACGAGTGTGTAAAGTTAATGTAGCAGACGGTGGGGAGCTCCAATGTTCTGCAGCAATTCCCCAGTGCGCCTGGTATTCCCAAGGTTGCGAGTTTAGTACAAATATGAAGATCTTAGCTCTGGGAACTTATGATGCATTATTAGGGATGGACTGGCTCGAGACACACACCCCTATTGTGACACCCTGGGTTTAAGCTACAGTGATCATTGTAATTAAGCTACAGAATGCCCATGAATAGTGCCTAATCATTCTGCTAAGTGGGGCTTGATCAAGTTTGGATTCAAATTCCAGTTCCAATTTAAATTCTAATGCCCTAGGAAATTATGTGTTAAATTTAAATCCTCAAACAGCATAAGTAAAATGTTGCATAATTGTGACAAAACATAAAACAAATATTGTTGAGGAAAACAACATCACCAAGATCATGGTGTGGACCCCACCATCAATAACAGAAGCTAAATGCATTTTAAGGTGCATTTAAATCAAATTTGAAAATGCAAACCAGTTCAAATAATCCCCAAACTTTTTGTGGACCTTTGGAATATTGCAAGATAATATTGGGCTAGGTGGCACATTTTTGCTGCAAAGAAAATGGTCTAAAAGAAATAAAACAGAAAGGTTTTGAAATAAAAACAGGGAAGAAAAGAAAGAAAAAGAAAAAGGCCCACTTACCTGGGCCTACCTGCTACTGGGCCGGCCCAGCCCAACTCACCTGCTCCCTCCTTCGCGTCAACGCCGCAGTGGCCAGCGCCGCGCCGCGCCGTCGCCGCTCGCCACGCCGCCGGGGCAGTTGGGGCGAGGGGATAAGGGCGCCCCGAGCCCTCCCCCCTGGTCGCCTCACCCACTCTCCCCTCTCCCGCGCTCTCCTCCCTCTCTCCTCCTCCTCCCAGCTCAGATCCGCCGCGCCACCGTCGCCATGGCCGCCGGCTAGGCACGGCCACCGTGTTTTCCTCTCACCGCCGACACGTCCACGAGCTCCGCCACGACCTCCCCGTCCTCCTCGACCGCAAGAACGGCCCCCGGAGCTCCTGCAACGCCGTCCACACTCGTCTTCTTCCTCGGATCGCCGCCGCTCGCCGTCGTCGATTCCGGTTGCTTCAGGCCTCCTCTGAGCCCGCTTTGCACGGCTACACCTCGCTGTGAGCTCCTGCTACTCCCCCCCTCTTCCCTCTCGACGAGCCGGAGCACTTAGCGCTGGAATTGGCCGGAGCCCGAAGCCGCCGCCGCCGCGAGAGCGCAACGCCGGCGTGCCTCCGGTGACCATTTGGTCACGGGCGTGCCACCGTTGAGCTCGCCGCATCGCGAGGAGTCCATCCCGCGTTAGCCCAGCCCGTTTCGACCACCGTTGCGCCATCCCCGTCGTGCTCCCGAACGCGCCGCCGCCTGACCTCGTCGCCGGCGCCTCTCCGGTGACCATTCGGTCCACCCACCGCCGCCGTTCGACTCCGCTCATTGCGTAGGCTCGAGTAGCACTCGTAGTTAGCTCGAAAGCGCCCCCGTTCACCGTTTGCCATCGGAGCCCGAAGCTCTGCTCCGCCGCCGGTGACGTAGCACTCGCTACGGCCAACCGTAGCCCGTACCGATGGCCGGAATGGATCGGCGGCTCGTCCAGCTTTCGAACGCGACCGGCCGCGCGCCAAATAATGCACCGTGCGTGATTTCCGAGCTCGTCGGAGCTTTCGGCTGCATCCGACGCTCGCCGGCGATGCTCCGGCGCCGGCCACCGACGTGGCACACCTGGGGTCCACCCCTGGGTCACTGCCAGTGGGGCCCCTGGCCCCAGTTGACTGGGTTGACCCAGTCAACTGGGCTGACTGGGTTGACCAGTCACTGATTGGTGGGACCCCATGCCCCTGTGCGTATGACAGGTGGGCCCCCCTGTCAGTTTTCTAATTAGCTAAATTGGGTTAATTAAAATAATTAGATTATCACTAATCTGTCACTGACACATGGGCCCACTGCTAATTAAACCTGTTTAGATTAATTTAAAACCCTGGATTTAAAATGAGTCTATGACAGGTGGGGCCCACTGGTCAGGTTTGACCTGGCCAGCCCCCTGTTGACTGCTGATGCAATGATTGCGTCATGCTGACGTCACCGGCACTGTTTTGGATAATGTTGGATTAAATAAATAGAATTAATTCTAGAAATTGTTTAAAACTTTGAAAAATCATAGAAAATAATCTGTAGCTCAGATGGAAAAACTTTATACATGAAAGTTGATCAGAAAAATCCCACGAATCCAAATATGCTATCCATTCATCTGTCACATGCTGTTAGCATGATGAACATGGAACTTTCCCCTCCGGTTCGTCTGTCCGATAATTCCAAAGACCCGGGAAATATCGTCAGATATTCTCCCGCTTCGTCTGCAACACGTAGTACTGCGTTAGTGCATGCCTAGCTCTGCATATTGCCATGTCATGCATCATGTTGCATTTGTGTGCTTTGTATTTATTGTTTCTTCCCCCTCTTCTCTCCGGTAGACCCCGAGACTGACGGTGCTACCGGATACGACTACCCTGTCGACGATCAGCCCTTTGCCGCAGAGCAGCGAGGCAAGCAAAACCCTCTTGAGCATTCCGATAATACCCATCTCTCTCTCCCTTATGCTTGCATTAGATTTTGCTACTGTATTAGTTAGCTCCTATTCTGATGCATAGCCTGTTTTTGATGAACTGTTACTTTACCTGTTATCGTATCAACTGCTTAGTATAGGTGGATCAGTGAACCCCTGAGACCCCTTAGTCCGAGTTGCCCCTGCTTTCATCGATGACACCGAGGACTTGAAGACAGAAGACTCAGTCGTCAGGACTGACAAGCTGTTACCGATACATCACCACACACCCCTTTAAGTATGGCACTGCAGAGCTACTACCGAGTGCCGAGGGTGATACCTCACTTAGCACTTCCGGTGTTAATTCTGTAGCGTAGTTATCGGTCATGGGTTTCGAGGGTGATTCCTCCTTCCCATTTACCTGTAGCGACTCTTGCCTTACTCATACCTCGAGTGGGATCCATCAAGGGTGATTCCTCGAATTCCCACTTGGTGTATAAACACACAGTTACTATGACATGGTTACAGAAACATGTTGAAGACGGGTCGGCCCCAAGGGTACCCGCGAGAGTGATATTGGTGGGGTGCGCCGGTAAGGCACCCGAGTGTTATTGGCGGGGCGATGGACTGCATTTCTTGGTTCGAGCTTGCCCCGCACTAATAAATTGCTAATGGGTTGGGTATTTAATCTGAGTTGGTCGATACGACCTTTAACGCACTAAACCTTCACGTGGGAAAGTTATGGGCACTCAACGTCGTTGTATCAGCCGAAGCTCTTCGGACGTCAGCAATGGAGTGGCGCGTGACGGATTGGTATGGAACGCATCGCGCTTGTTACTAAGGGGTGATAGGACTGCTTCCGGCCGCGTTCGCATCGTGCAGGAGTGCAAGGGCAAGTGGGCCCACGAACCTGCGCGCTTAGGATTTAGACCGGCGGGCTGGCCTCTTCGTTGAGTCTAGGTGGGGCGACGACGTGCTGTATCCCGAGGGCGGGCATTACCCAGGAAAGTGTGTCCGGCCGGAGGTGACCAGGCGTGTTGGAAATGAGGTGCACCCCTGCAGGGAAGAATAATCTATTCGAATAGCCGTGTCCACGGTAACAGGACGACTTGGAAATGTGCCTCGACCTTATACAACTATAACTGTAATTTAATTTAAATGAATTGTGGCTCCGGGATTGCTTCCTCGCAGGGAGTCGAGGAAGGATCTCTGGGCGTGTTTACTTAATAAAATTGCTACAACAATATGACTATATGTGAGATACCAATATGCACTCTTCTAATGCTGCAAGATGTTGAAGATGCTAGTCTTCGATAGGACTAGGCCTTTCTCCCTATTCTTGCTTTCTGCAGTCAGTCCAGATATTACCCCTTCATTGAGAATGATGCATACTAGTATAGTTCTGATGTCAGTCTTGCGAGTACTTTGGATGAGTACTCACAGCTGCTTTGCTTCCCTTTTCCCCCTCGATACGTTGCTGCGTTCAGTTGATGGAGCCCAGGAGATGGAGTACGCTGGAGACGACTACTACACCGCCGATGGAGCTTACTACTACGTGGAGGCTGCCCCCGACGCTCAGGAGTAGTTAGGAGGTTCCCAGGCAGGAGGCCTCGCCTCTTTCGATCCGTGCTTATGTTTGTGCTAGCCTTCTTAAGGCAAAACTTGTCTAACTTATGCCTGTACTCAGATATATTTGCTTTCGCTGACTCGTGTTTATGTCGAGCTTTGTATTCGAGCCCTCGAGGCCCCTGGCTTGTAATATGAAGCTGTATGACCTTTATATTTGTGTCTTTTGTCGTGTTGTGATATCGATCAGTGAGTCCCTAATCTTGGTCGTACGCATTGTGTGCATGATTAGCGTACGAACAAGAATGGGGGCTTCACAAGTTGGTATCAGAGCCGACTGCCTGTAGGTAGCCCCCTTTCCAATTCCTTGGCCGAAGTTCAGTCTAGTCAAAGAAAACTGTTTTACTAACTTGGCTGTGTGGGTTATGGGCCCACGTCGCCAATCGGGTGGTGTTAGGATCTTTTATTCCTCGTCTATACTCTGGGTTCTCATCTCTCTTCTCTTTCGGGTTAGAGATTTTACTAAATCTAACATTAGGTTCTCATGATCACATCCACCGGAGAATTGTTTCGTCGAAAATTGTCTTCCTTGAAGTTATGATGCACACACTGTCATTTGACATCTTGAATCTCCTTGTTATAGATGCGTCCCGATAGGCAGATCGTTCGTCTGACCTACGCGCACGATACGACTGGGTTCCCGGCCATTCTGGTCGGCCTCTTGAAGAAGCTGGGATAACGCTGGTACCCCGAGTACACTGTTTACGAGGACTACCGCGAGTTCAACCAGGAACAGTATGAGGCTGTGATGGTTATCTGGGATCGACAGGACCGCTCCATCACTGAGCTGCACACCTTTCGTGGCATTGGAGTGACTGTTGAGATGGCAGTACAGGATGCTGCCTATGCTGCTATTGTTCGTCTCCGTGCAGCGAACTCTTGTTTGGAGGAGACAGCATACAAATACCTCCCGTATGTCCCTGCTGGAGTTGGTACTGCTGCCGACGCTGAGGTCTTGACCCCTTTTGCACGACAGCGTACCGACCGATCCTACACTGCTATTTGCGCCCCCTACGTGAATCGTCGTTACGACCCACAGGTTCTGGTTCAGTACACTGAGGCTCTGGATCGCACTGTCAGGGCTCTTAACTTTGAGTTGTATGCCACCCGTGCTCGTCTTTACCGGGCCTTGGAGCAGTTCAGGCCAGCAGTCGTTGCGGGAATGCATACGGAGTTTGTTCTTCACCCGCGCCCGACTGAGTTTCCTCCAGGTCTTGAGTGGCCTGCTGTTGGAGGTCGTGCTCCCGCACTTGGACCTAGGCTCCCGGTTGATATGCAGATTCTGCATCAGGGTGTGCACAGGATGCAGTACTCCTTCACCAGATTTCAGAGTCACCTGTAGTTCCCCGGGTACTTTCGTTGTCCCCGACGCTGATGCGTTGTTGTATCCCTCCATCGCGTGCCTGCGTGCCGCCTAGTTGTCTAGGTTAATTTCATGCCGGATCTATCGTCTATTTTGTAACGAACTTATGGTTTGTAATAGACTGATGTATGGATTTGTATGTTGAAATTTGAACTACTATGTCGTAATTATTGCACTTCCTTCTTTGTGCAATTTACTTCATGAATGATTCATTGATTTTGCAATTACCAAATGCTAAACTACCACTGTTAAAATTTGACAGAATGGTTAGGCCAGCTGGTCGTGGTCGTGGTACGCCTGAACCACCACCACCACCTGACTACATGGCTGGTATGATGCAACAATTTGAGCTGAATCGCCAGTATATGCAAGGGCTTATGGACCATTTCCCAAGGCCGAACATGAATCAGCAGCCAGCCCCAATAACTCTGCAAGACTTCATGCGTCTCAACCCTACGGTTTTCCGCAGCTCAACTCAGCCGCTTGACGCAGATGACTGGCTCCGTGACATCACTTATGAGCTGGAGTCTTCAGGCGCCCCAGAGGCTAGTTATGTCACTTTTGCCTCTTACTTTCTGAAGGGTCCTGCTGCTCAATGGTGGGACAGCCACAGGCGCTCTCAGCCTGTTGGAACAATCATCACCTGGCCAGAGTTCCAAGCTGCTTTCCGTGCTCGCCACATTCCCCAGGGAACGATGGATAAGAAGAAACGCGAATTCCGCAACTTAGTCCAGGGCAACAAGACCGTGGATGCTTATCAGCGGGAATTTCTGGACTTATCTCGCTATGCTGAAGAAGACATTGCAACTGATGCTCGCAGGCAGGAGAAATTCCGTGAAGGTCTTCACCCAGATATTCACCTTGCTCTTCTGGCTCACGACTTCCCTGATTTTGCCACCTTGGTGCATAAGGCTATCCAGATTGAGACAGGTCTGCAGAGGTACAAGGAACACACTAAGCGCAAAATTGACGTGGGTTCATCTTCGGGCCCACGTCCGCAGAAGCAAAGGATCTGGATCCCCAACAACTACCGTCCACCTGCTTATGCCCCGAGGCCATCCTATGTGGCGCCTCGTCTGCCCCCTCCACCGCCAAGACAGCCAAAAGCTATACCGCCAAGAGCACCTCAGCCTCCGCCTTCCCGTCCTGAGGATGGACTGTGCTTTAAGTGTGGTCGCCCCGGACACCGTGCTAGAGACTGCAGGCAGGGTCAGAATCAACTTGCACTACCTACCAACCAGCCCCGCAACAACAATGCCAGGCCAGCTCAGGGTCGTGCTCAGGCTAACAATGCTGAACTGAATGAAGCTCAAGACCAGCCTGCTACTGTGATGGGTACACTTCTTGTTAACTCAGTACCAGCTTCTGTATTGTTTGATACAGGAGCATCGCATTCTTCCATGACTGAAGAATTTGCATACATGCATGGCATTAAGTACGAAGAGATGAACGTTCCAATAGTGGTGAACACCCCCGCTGGCCAATGTCAAACCTCCATGGTTTGTCCAGATGTCCCCATTGAAATAGAAGGTCTGGAATTCCATGCCTCGCCCATAATACTAAAGTCTTCCAAGATCGACCTTATTCTGGGAATGGATTGGCTGAAGGCACATACCGCTTCCGTCGTTTGTGCCACCAAAACCGTCCACCTCCTGCATCTTTCGAATGAGATTGTCAGCTATCATGCTCATCTTGTTCGAGATGCTGAAGCCCGACTGTATGCCTTGAATGCATTAAATGAATCACCTCTTGAGGGGATTGAAAACATTCCAGTTGTCCCGGATTTTCAAGACGTTTTTCCGGAAGAACTTCCAGGGATCCCCCCTGCTAGAGCTGTCGAGTTTGTCATCAACTTGGTACCTGGTACCACTCCTATAGCCAAGCGTCCATACAAAATGCCACCACATGAACTCCTTGAACTTAAGCAAGAACTTGACAATTCGCTTCATCTGGGTTTCATTCGTCCAAGTTCCTCTGCTTGGGGAGCACCTTCTCTCTTTGTCAAGAAGAAGGATGGTACGAATCGGTTGGTCCAAGATTACCGTCCCATCAATCAAGCAACGATTCAAAACAAATATCCGCTTCCTCGGATCAACGAGCTGTATGATCAACTTGATGGTTCAGCAGTGTTTTCAAAACTCGACTTGAGGTTGGGTTACCATCAGATCCGGGTTCGTGAAGAGGATATTCCCAAGACTGCATTTGTTACTCGCTATGGTTCATACGAGTACACTGTCATGTCCTTCGGCTTAACCAATGCTCCAGCAACTTTCTCTCGCCTAATGAATTATATATTCATGGATTACCTCGATAAATTCGTCGTGGTTTATCTGGATGATATTCTGGTATTCTCCAAGAATAAAGAAGAGCATGCTGAACATCTTCGTCTTATACTGGAGAGGCTTTGAGAACATCAACTTTATGCTAAGTACTCAAAGTGTGAGTTCTGGATGGACGAAGTAACCTACCTTGGTCATGTGATCTCCAAGGATGGTATTGCGGTCAACCCCGAACGAGTTCAGGCTATTCTTGACTGGACTCCCCCGAAGAATGTCAAGCAAGTCAGAAGTTTTCTCGGTCTCGCCAGCTATTGCCGTCGATTCGTCGAGAACTTCTCCAAGATTGCAAAGCCCTTAACCAATTTGCTTCACAAAGGTGTTAAATATGAGTGGACAGAAAAATGTCAGGAGAGTTTTCAGGCACTTAAGGATAAACTGACGTCTGCCCCAGTGCTTGCTCCTCCGGATACTCGTAAGGACTTTACCATTTATTGTGATGCTTCACGTCAAGGATTGGGCTGTGTCCTAATGCAAGAGCGCAAAGTGGTTGCTTATGCATCCCGTCAATTGCGTCCTCATGAAGAGAACTACCCAGTTCATGACCTTGAACTTGCCGCAGTAATTCATGCACTGAAAGAGTGGCGGCAATACCTTGTTGGGAACCGATGCGAGATCTACACCGACCATCAAAGTCTGAAGTATCTATTCACTCAGCCAGATCTGAACCTCCGTCAACAGAGATGGATGGAGCGCATAGCAGATTACAATGTGGGTATTTCTTACACACCTGGCAAGGCTAATGTAATGGCTGATGCTTTGAGTTGCAAGTCATACTGCAACTACCTCCAGGTTCATGAGGTTCACCCCCTGCTTCAAGAAAAATTTCGCAAGCTGAACCTCCATATTGTTCCTCAGGGTTATCTTGTTCCCCCTCCACCGGAGTTTCGCAAGATGAACCTTCGTGTTGTTAACCAGGGTTCTTTGAGTAACCTGGTTGTTGAACCAGATCTCGTGGGCAGCATCAAAACTATGCAACTCTATTGCAGTGAAGTCGAAAGGATTAAACGCTATCTGGCGGAAGGAAAACCATCATTCTTCACCGTGGCTGATGATGGCGCCTTGTATTTCAAGGGTCGCTTATTCGTTCCCACAAAGAAGGAAAACCTGAATATGACTGCTAAAATATTGAAAGAAGCTCATGATACACCTCTTTCTATTCATCCGGGTAGTACCAAGATGTAACATGACATCCGTCAAAGGTTCTGGTGGCCAAATATGAAGCAAGACATTGCACGCTATGTTTCAGAATGCGACATTTGCCGTCGGATCAAAGCAGAACATCAAAAGCCTGCTAGAACTCTGCAACCTATTTCTATTCCTGAGTGGAAATGGGATCATGTTGAAATGGACTTCATTACTGGTTTTCCCAGATCGCAGAAAGGTAATGATGCTATTCTGGTCGTCATTGACCGGTTATCTAAAGTCGCACATTTTCTGGCTGTCAAGGAAACTATTACTGCTAGTCAGCTGGCAGATCTGTATATGTCCAGAATTGTGTCGCTCCACGGTATTCCACTGGTTATCAGTTCGGACCGTGGAAGTTTATTCACTTCAAGATTCTGGGCAAGTTTCCAGGAAGCTATGGGAACTCACTTGTCATTCAGCACCGCTTTTCACCCTCAGTCTCAGGGACAAGTCGAGCGAGTCAACCAGATTCTCGAAGACATGCTTCGAGCTTGTGTCATTTCTTTCGGCAAGAAATGGGAGGAATCTCTTCCATATGCTGAGTTATCCTATAACAATAGCTATCAAGCCAGTCTGAAGATGGCTCCCTTTGAAGTGTTGTATGGACATAAGTGTCGAACTCCTCTGAATTGGTCAGAAACTGGGGAACGTACACTTATCGGTCCGGATATAGTCCAACATACCGAAGATCAAGTCCGCATTATACATGCAAATCTGAAGGCTGCTCAGTCTCGTCAGAAGAGTCAGTATGACCGTCATCACAAAGATATGGTCTATCAACCTGGCGAAAAGGCTTATCTTCGAGTCACGCCAATGAGAGGAACACACCGATTTGGAATCAAGGGCAAGCTGGCTCCTCGATATATTGGTCCTTTCACTGTTCTCGAAAGGCGTGGTAAAGTGGCATATCAATTGGAACTACCGCCAAACCTTTCTCAGGTTCACGATGTGTTCCATGTGTCACAGCTTCGTCGCTGCTTCAAGGATCCTATCCGTGCAGTGGATCATGATATGCTTGAGCTGCAACAAGACCTTTCTTACAAGGAGCAACCAGTCCGCATTCTCGATGAAACTGAACGTCGGACTCGTCAGAAGGTTACCAAGTTCTTCAAAGTGCAGTGGGCAAATCATTCTGAAGATGAAGCCACTTGGGAACGCGAAGATCATCTTCGTGCAGAATACCCTGGGCTCTTTCCTTCTACTTCTTAATTCTCGGGACGAGAATTCTTGTTAGTAGGGGAGAATTGTGACACCCTGGGTTTAAGCTACAGTGATCATTGTAATTAAGCTACAGTAATGCCCATGAACAGTGCCTAATCATTCTGCTAAGTGGGGCTTGATCAAGTTTGGATTCAAATTCCAGTTCCAATTTAAATTCTAATGCCCTAGGAAATTATGTGTTAAATTTAAATCCTCAAAAAGCATAAGTAAAATGTTGCATATTTGTGACAAAACATAAAACAAATATTGTTGAGGAAAACAACATCACCAAGATCATGGTGTGGACCCCACCATCAATAACAGAAGCTAAATGCATTTTAAGGTGCATTTAAATCAAATTTGAAAATGCAAACCAGTTCAAATAATCCCCAAACTTTTTGTGGACCTTTGGAACATTGCAAGATAATATTGGGCTAGGTGGCACATTTTTGCTGCAAAGAAAATGGTCTAAAACAAATAAAACAGAAAGGTTTTGAAATAAAAACAGGGAAGAAAAGAAAGAAAAACAAAAAGGCCCACTTACCTGGGCCTACCTGCTACTGGGCCGGCCCAGCCCAACTCACCTGCTCCCTCCTTCGTGTCGACGCCGCCGTGGCCAGCGCCGCGCCGCGCCGTCGCCGCTCGCCATGCCGCCGGGGCAGTTGGGGCGAGGGGATAAGGGCGCCCCGAGCCCTCCCCCTGGTCGCCTCACCCACTCTCCCCTCTCCCTCGCTCTCCTCCCTTTCTCCTCCTCCTCCCAGCTCAGATCTGCCGCGCCGCCGTCGCCATGGCCGCCGGCTAGGCACGGCCACCGTGTTTTCCTCGCACCGCCGACACGTCCACGACCTCCCCGTCCTCCTCGACCGCAAGAACGGCCCCCGGAGCTCCTGCAACGCCGTCCACGCTCGTCTTCTTCCTCGGATCGCCGCCGCTCGCCGTCATCGATTCCGGCTGCTTCAGGCCTCCTCCGAGCCCGCTTTGCACGGCTACACCTCGCTGTGAGCTCCTGCTACTCCCCCCTCTTCCCTCTCGACGAGCCGGAGCACTTAGCGCTGGAATTGGCCGGAGCCCGAAGCCGCCGCCGCGAGAGCGCAACGCCGGCGTGCCTCCGGTGACCATTTGGTCACGGGCGTGCCACCGTTGAGCTCGCCGCATCGCGAGGAGTCCATCCCGTGTAAGCCCAGCCCGTTTCGACCACCGTTGCGCCATCCCCGTCGTGCTCCCGAACGCGCCGCCGCCTGACCTCGTCGCTGACGCCTCTCCGGTGACCATTTGGTCCACCCACCGCCGCCGTTCGACTCCGCTCGTTGCGTAGGCTCGAGTAGCGCCCGTAGTTAGCTCGAAAGCGCCCCCGTTCGCCGTTTGCCATCGGAGCCCGAAGCTCTGCTCTGCCGCCGACGACGTAGCGCTCGCTACGGCCCACCGTAGCCCGTACCGATGGCCGGAATGGATAGGCGGCTCGTCCAGTTTTCGAACGCGACCGGCCGCGCGCCAAATGATGCACCGTGCGTGATTTCCGACCTCGCCGGAGCTTTCGGCTGCGTCCGACGCTCGCCGGCGATGCTCCGGCGCCGGCCACCGACGTGGCACAACTGGGCTGACTGGGTTGACCAGTCACTGACTGGTGGGACCCCATGCCCCTGTGCGTATGACAGGTGGGTCCCCCTGTCAGTTTTCTAATTAGCTAAATTGGGTTAATTAAAATAATTAGATTATCACTAATCTGTCACTGACACATGGGCCCACTGCTAATTAAACCTGTTTAGATTAATTTAAAACCATGGACTTAAAATGAGTCTATGACAGGTGGGGCCCACTGGTCAGGTTTGACCTGGCCAGCGCCCTGTTGACTGCTGATGCAATGATTGCGTCATGCTGACGTCACCTGCACTGTTTTGGATAATGTTGGATTAAATAAATAGAATTAATTCTAGAAATTGTTTAAAACTTTGAAAAATCATAGAAAATAATCTGTAGCTCAGATGGAAAAACTTTATACATGAAAGTTGATCAGAAAAATCCCACGAATCCAAATATGCCATCCATTCATATGTCACATGCTGTTAGCATGATGAACATGGAACTTTCCCCTCCGGTTCGTCTGTCTGATAATTCCAAAGACCCGGGAAATATCGTCAGATATTCTCCCGCTTCGTCTGCAACGCGTAGTACTGTGTTAGTGCATGCCTAGCTCTGTATATTGCCATGTCATGCATCATGTTGCATCTGTGTGCTTTGTATTTATTGTTTCTTCCCCCTCTTCTCTCCGGTAGACCCCGAGACTGACGGTGCTGCCGGATACGACTACCCCGTCGACGATCAGCCCTTTGCCGCAGAGCAGCGAGGCAAGCAAAACCCCCTTGAGCATTCCGATATCACCCATCTCTCTCCCCCTTATGCTTGCATTAGATTTTGCTACTGTATTAGTTAGCTCCTATTCTGATGCATAGCCTATTTTTAATGAACTGTTACTTTACCTGTTATCGTATCAACTGCTTAGTATAGGTGGATCAGTGAACCCCTGAGAACCCTTAGTCCCAGTTGCCCCTGCTTTCATCGATGACACCGAGGACTTGAAGACAGAAGACTCAGTCGTCAGGACTGACAAGCCGTTACCGACACATCACCACACACCCCTTTAAGTATGGCACTGCAGAGCTACTACCGAGTGCCGAGGGTGATATTTCACTTAGCACTCCCGGTGTTAATTCTGTAGCGTAGTTATTGGTCATGGGTTTCGAGGGTGATTCCTCCTTCCCATTTACCGGTAGCGACTCTTGCCTTACTCATACCTCGAGTGGGATCCATCAAGGGTGATTCCTCGGATTCCCACTTGGTGTATAAACACACAGTTACTATGACCTGGTTACAGAAACATGTTGAAGACGGGTCGGCCCCAAGGGTACCCGCGAGAGTGATATTGGTGGGGTGCGCCGGTAAGGCACCCGAGTGTTATTGGCGGGGCGACGGACTGCATTTCTTGGTTCGAGCTTGCCCCGCACTACTAAATTGATAATGGGTTGGGTATTTAATCTGAGTTGGTCGATACGACCTTTAACGCACTAAACCTTCACGTGGGAAAGTTATGGGCACTCAGCGTCGTTGTATCAGCCGAAGCTCTTCGGACGTCAACAATGGAGCGGCGCGCGACGGATTGGTCTGGAACGCATCGCGCTTGTTACTAAGGGGTGCTAGGACTGCTTCCGGCCGCGTTTGCATCGTGCAGGAGTGCAAGGGCAAGTGGGCCCACGAACCTGCGCGCTTAGGATTTAGACCGGCGGGCTGGCCTCTTCGTTGAGTCTAGGTGGGGCGACGACGTGCTGTATCCCGAGGGCGGGCATTACCCAGGAAAGTGTGTCCGGCCGGAGGTGACCAGGCATGTTGGAAATGAGGTGCACCCCTGCAGGGAAGAATAATCTATTCGAATAGCCGTGTCCACGGTAACAGGACGACTTGGAAATGTGCCTCGACCTTATACAACTATAACTGTAATTTAATTTAAATGAATTGTGGCTCCGGGATTGCTTCCTCGCAGGGAGTCGAGGAAGGATCTCTGGGCGTGTTTACTTAATAAAATTGCTACAACAATATGACTATATGTGAGATACCAATCTGCACTCTTCTAATGATGCAAGATGTTGAAGATGCTAGTCTTCGATAGGACTAGGCCTTTCTCCCTATTCTTGCTTTCTGCAGTCAGTCCAGATATTACCCCTTCATTGAGAATGATGCATACTAGTATAGTTCTGATGTCAGTCTTGCGAGTACTTTGGATGAGTACTCACAGCTGCTTTGCTTCCCTTTTCCCCCTCGATACGTTGCTGCATTTAGTTGATGGAGCCCAGGAGATGGAGTACGCTGGAGACGACTACTACACCGCCGATGGAGCTTACTACTACGTGGAGGCTGCCCCCGACGCTCAGGAGTAGTTAGGAGGTTCCCAGGCAGGAAGCCTCGCCTCTTTCGATCCGTGCTTATGTTTGTGCTAGCCTTCTTAAGGCAAAACTTGTCTAACTTATGTCTGTACTCAGATATATTCGCTTTCGCTGACTCGTGTTTATGTCGAGCTTTGTATTCGAGCCCTCGAGGCCCCTGGCTTGTAATATGAAGCTGTATGACCTTTATATTTGTGTCTTTTGTCGTGTTGTGATATCGATCAGTGAGTCCCTAATCTTGATCGTACGCATTGTGTGCATGATTAGCGTACGGACAAGAATGGGGGCTTCACACCTATGAAGGTCGATTGGCGTGCCAAGAAGCTTGAGTTCACTACTGCCACAGGGACAACTTGCTTACATGGTCACCCACCGTCTTCGTCTACTTGTCATGTGATCAATAACATTCAGTTGCAGGGTCTTTGTAAGAAGAATGCCATGACACATGTTGTTCACATCTATGCACTGGTCGCTGAAGAAGAGCAAAGAGCACCAATACCTGAAGCTATTCAGCAAGTTCTCTTTGAATTCACGGATGCTTTTGGGGAACCCGAGGGACTGCCACCCAGACGAGCCTGCGATCACCACATTCATTTGATTCCAGGAGCTCAGCCGGTCAATATCAGGCCCTATCGACACAAACAAGACCATAAAGACGAGAGAAATTGAACGTCAAGTGGCATAACTACTCAAGGCTGGCATCATTCAACATAGCAACAACCCTTTTGCATCCCCGGCAATTTTAGACTACCCACAATGGGAGTAACATAGATGCCACCTAAGCAAAAAATATGATGTGACAGCTAATTAATGAGAAGAGAGAAATTGAGTAACATAGCTAGTTACTCATTCTATGAGTAACATAACACATTCCAAGACAAAATGAGTCTATAAGCTAATAAATGAAAAGCTCAATGTTACTATCCCTATGTTATTATCCACTGTGAAGGTAGTAACTTAGACTAGTAACATATACATGTTACTACTCTATGTTACTTTCCATTGTGGGTAGTCTTACTGAAGAGAAAAGATGGGAGCGTGGCACTTATGCATTGATTATCGTCAACGCGCTCACTTGTGTCAAGTATCATGTGCCAGCCATCGACGAACTTTTGGGTGAATTGCACGGTGCGGCCTGGTTCTCAAAATTAGACCTTCGAGCAGGCTACCATCAGATTAGGCTGGCAGGGGCGAAGAGTATAAAACAGCATTCCAACCCACTCTATCAGTTCAGTCTCCGCCGAGCTACCAGTCAATGGAGGCAGCGGCCGGGTGGACAAACAAACAAAGTAGGAGTACACGGAGTAGACCGACAAACAGTCCGCTGTCACGCGGTGGTTTACTGGTGACTGGTGAGCATATGGAAGGTTGGCTCGTATGATCAGACCACAAAATCAGTCGCATGTGGCTGTTGATTGAGCTGAGCAAGCCAGCGCGAGCCTCCGCCTCTGCTCAGGTCTCCTCCCGCGTCTTCCACAAGCTCCAATATTCATTGCGTCCTACCGCGCGCCGGGACCTACCTGTCGACGCCTGCCCTCAGTGTGCGCCGAGCCGTGGATTTGAACCGGTCTCCATCGCCCTCTCCCACTCAGGCAGGTCAGGTGTGAAAGTACCCGTCGATCGGGCCCCATCCCAACCGGAAAGAATAGACCGACTCGGAGACTCGGAGTCGCACTGGTCCCCTGCCGAGACGCGGACATCGTCAACTCCCAAGTCTACCTGACGATTTGTTTTGGTTCGATGAGCAATCCAAGGGCCAGGAATACCCGAGATCCGGTCATGCGTGTTCAGTCTTCGCCTCCCCTAGCCGTCCGGTGCATGCTGTATATATTAGTGGAGTGGAGATCAACGGATCCACACCATCCCAAGCACGACCGTGTCCATGGCTGGGAGAATGGAGGCCAAGATCGCGGCCCCCGCGCTGCTCTCGCTCGTCGCAGTCACCCTGCTCGCGCACACGCTCCTCCTCCACCGTCCGCGCGCCACCGCCTGGCTCCTCTCCACCGTCGACGCCTTCCGGTTCGACGGCCACCGCCTCCTCGAGCTCGTTAACCGGAGAAACATGATCCTCCTCTGCAACGCCATCCTCCTCGTCATCCTCAAGGACGCCGGACTCCTCGCTGCTCCAGCTCGACCACGCAGCACCGCCGCCGTAACGGCCGTTAGCTCCGAGGCACGGCCTCAGCCCAAGAGTAGGCGGATCAGTACGGCCGCTGGGGCGACCGGCGCCGACGAAGCTCATCTCAAGCGTGAACATCCAGGCCCTGAGACGGCCACGGCCACGGCCACGGCGCGAGTACGGCGCGGAAAGCCGCTGACGAGATCGAGACAGGGGGGATATGTCGCGGTCCAAGCGATCGATCCCGCGGAGAAACAGAGATCGGACTACAGTTTCAACTACTTCCATCATGGTACTGACGAGAGAAGCAGAGGAGAGGAGCACGCGGTGCGGCAGGAAACAGAGGCTGAGCGCGCTGAAGACGTGGACGAGATGAACAAGAAATTCGAAGAGTTCATCGCCAGCATGAGGAGGAAGATGCATCTCGAGACCCTCCAGCTGCAGCAGCAGCAGCAGGTCGAGGTCTAGGCAGAGAGCGGAAAATGATGTACATGTACACTGACTAGTAGGCTGTAGAGATTCGACAAATGTTGCTGGAAATGGCTGTCCTGCATTTGTAATTCTACTTTAGAAACCTGGGATTATGGCAGAATGGGAAATTGTTGTTCTGTTACATTTTTGCAACGGACGCCAATAACTGGTGTACGTCAGCTCTAGCGGGATTCCAGCGAGCGATGCATTCTCCCTGGAGGGTTCGATCTAGCGAACGATTCTGTTCGCTGGAAACTTGGAAAGAGCCCCCGAGGAACCCCCTCCCTCTCTATACGATAAGCTTGTTGCTCTGGTAACTGCCCCAGTTGGAACACAAAAGAAGTTCAGTTTGCTATAAACTACTACCATGTCTCAAAACCCGTATTTCGAACTGCCATGACATATATAATAAAAAGAGTTAAATACACTGTAGGTCCTAAATCTTTTATCAAAGTGTCAGTTTAGTCCTATTTTTCTTTCAAAATGCACGTTTAGTTTCCAATTATGTAGTCAGTGGTTCATCCGAGGTCCCTTTTTGCCCGAGCGCTCTCTGACCTGCTACAATCTAAGGTAGCAACTCATAATCAAAACTTTAGCAACATAGAAATTTAGTAAGGCTTAGCTTGACCAAGGGTGCTGTGTAAATCAAATTAAATTTATTTAACTCCTTTCCAGGTTCTACTATATTGTTAGAACTGCAGGTCTCTATAGACATTCAAACTAAGTGATCTGACACTTGTCAACCTGTACCCCCACTTTAGAGAAAAATGACCCGCTTCCAAAATCTCTTCATTATTTTCCTTCACTATTAGCTGGGAGTTAATGAGCTTACACCTAGTGTGTACCATTACCATTTTGCCGTGGTTTAAAAGTGCCACTGGTGCTACTACCGCCGTGCCTACCTTGCAGGGGTGCTGCTTCACATTGCAGGTAGCCATGCACGAACATAGAACCCTGAGAACACATATTCTTGTTGGCCAATTAGGTAATCAAGTGAACAAACCTTTTTTTTTTGCGAAAATCAAGTGAACAAACTAACACACATTTAGTGGAAGAACATCAACATCCCATTAATATCGGAGGCCAATAATGAAGTTTCGGAAGTGAGTGATACAGAGTGCATTGGAATCTTTCGGTGGCATATGGTAAAACTGGTACTTATTCAGTAGCACATAAGAAAATATTCCTTCTAAGAAAATTAGCTTTAGGATATACTGATTGAGTTTAATTTCCCATAATTGACATTTTTCTGGTACTCTAGACCTTGTATATTTTTAAGATAAGGTTAGATATTTACCTATCATACAAGGAGTGTGTGCTTGTATGATCGGTTTAAGATTTGAGCATCCAAAAGCAGGAACACATATATAATGTACACAAGTAATTAATGAAGGAATTCTGGACATCCTTGCCATTATTAAGGGTATCAAGAAACTGAAGAATAGGTGGAGTATACGGCATCAGTAATTGTACTCTTCGGACCGGCTGAAGACCATCCATCCAAGCACAGCTAAAACACATCACCATGCAAGAAGGTTAAAATTCTCCAACACTGCAATGGAAGGACACACGAAGCCAAAACCAATAAAGAAACAAACTCAAACTTGGTCGATGACTCAAACTTTTGGATTCGCGACTCAACTTTTTTCCTTCATCATGTGGATTCACAATCAAACTTTTTGAACCAAATGCAATTTCGGGAGTTGAAGTATGTCTGCTACTCTTGTGTCTACCGAAAAGCTTGGTTGATGACCAGGACGCTTGAGTTTTCCTGGTAATTGAATTCCTGATGCATCCCACTCCCAAAATCATGTATAAGTTGATGCAAAATGTTGATGACTCTCTCCTCGCATCTCTAACACCTCAATCTTCGTTTAAACTCATTTCTACTATGCAATCGGTTGGATTGAAGTTTTTGTTGGTTGAGTTGTTAAGAAGAGTGAGAAGAGCTTGGAGTGTTGGGATGGATCAACGCTGCTACGTTTTCAACTATGCAATATATAGGTTGGATTGGTATTTTGTTGGTAGAGTTGTTAGGAAGAGTGAGAAGAGCTTGGAGCGTTGGGATGGATCAAAGCTGCTAAGGACTGCGGATGGGCTCACTAGAAGAGTTTAAAATGTGGTGAAGCAAGAGGGATAGAGACCTCGCATTCAGAGTAAAGTTATATGCCACTAGGGAAAGAAAGTGATGAAGACACATGCAGAAATAATATAAGGCAGTAAAGAGGCATAAATGATAAGTTGCCATGGAAGGTGATGTTGCACATGTAATCACAATGTACTATCGCACAGAAAAAACAAATAAATATGCGACATTTCTTTTATTTTATAGATGTAGTTGGACGACTACACCACCATAGAAGTCGTACGGTTCGTGGAAGAAACATAGATGTTGGGTGCTTTGTTGGCAACACCAGCAACTAGCAAATCCGGCTCAGCCTTGTGTCATTCGATGTTAGCTACCAGGCCTTGTAACCCATAAGAATGAAAGAAGGATAAGTTTGTTCTAGCCCACACAAAGGAAATCGAGACCACATTAACCACACATATTCCAAAAAATTGTGATCTTGCACAACATAAACCAAGCAATCCTTTCTCTCTTTTCTTTACATGTTTACAAACACACGCTATTGATTAATAGGTTGGATGTTTAGAAACACCTATCATATTTTGGGATGACATCTTTTAGACAGTCACGACTTTACTGGGAAGGAACCGAGTATATTTAAGACTTGTTGAAAACCCATGAAAAAGCCTACATCACCGACCCTATAACAAACAAGTTCTTAATGTCTCATGTTCCTAGATAATTTGACTCTAACTCCCTCAACTTAACCAAATTATCAAAAACAACATTGCATACAAGCTTACCAATTTCTATAGTTGATAAATAGGCTCCGAGAGAAACCACAAATCCATTGTTAAACTGGAAACATTGATGTTCATTGCCATGTTTAGACGCTATGAAACAAAGAGTGTATTAACATTTCTCCATGAATCTATACACATTGTGTCCCATAGTCTGACAGCTGCAACAAATTTATGCCCCGGCTTCTAAGTACTAGCTACAAAATTATCACGGTCAGTGGTGCTCATTGATGAAGGAGTGGAAAACTTGAAGACATCAGTATTACGACATCCGCACACATTAAGCCACCTAATGGGACTTACTCAAAATCTATTTTGTCACCAAACACATACTCATGTGACGCGTGGACATAATACCTAGACCCATTCGACCATCTGGTATTTCTGTTTATTCGCCTCCCCTTGACAGAAGAATCTATACTGATATTTCTCAATGTCTGCATGAGATCCCACAAGAAAAATGAAAAGGACCATGAAGAACATCGGGAGGCTAGCCATGGAGGAATTAATGATCACTGATTTTTCCTGCTTTTGAAGAGCCTCCCCCCATTGATCCACCCGATGTTGGACCCGATAGAATGCCAGTCTTATGTCCTTCATCAGAATCCTCAAATCGCTAACCGGGAGGTCAAGATAGAAGACAGGGAATTAACCTAGGATGACCCGCATCAATAATGGCGGCGAGGACATCAATGACGAGGTTAAAAAAAATGAGGACAACACATCGCCCTGCCTCACTCCACTTCAGGGAGTGAAAAAAGGGCTCGTTTCCTCATTGATGTTGTTGACAGTGCTCCCACTACTAACTAACTACATGATTCTAGTGATTGAGTGGTCATCAAAACCCTTGCGTTGAAGACCCTTAGTTGGGATTTCCCAGGGGAGAGCCTTCAACGCAAGGGTTTTGATGACCACTCAATCACTAGAATCATGCAGTTAGTTAGTAGTGGGAGCACTGTCAACAACATCAATGAGGAAACGAGTCCTTTTTTCACACCTCAAGTGGAGTGAGGCAGGGCGAAACGCAAGGGTTTTGATGACCACTCAATCACTAGAATCATGCAGTTAGTTAGTAGTGGGAGCACTGTCAACAACAACAATGAGGAAACGAGCCCATTTTCACGCCCTCAAGTGGAGTGAGGTAGGGCGATGTATTGTCCTCATTTTTTTAACCTCGTCATTGATGTCCTCGTCGCCATTATTGATGTCCTAAAGTATGCTGTATTAGAATCACCCTTAAGAATCCCGTTGATCCGCCCCATCAGCCACCAGTAGATCTTCTCATTTTTGGAATAGGTTCATGAGGTTCTTGTGACGCCCCCATTCTCGACCGTACGCTAATCATACACACCATGCGCACGATCAAGATTAGGGACTCACTGATTGATATCACAATACAACACTAGACACAAATTAAAGTCATACAGCTTCATATTACAAGCCAGGGGCCTCGAGGGCTCGAATACAAAGCTCGACAAGCACGAGTCAGCGGAAGCAAATAATATCTGAGTACAGACATAAGTTAGACAAGTTTTGCCTTAAGAAGGCTAGCACAAACATAAGCAGCGGATCGAAAGAGGCGAGGCCTCCTGCCTGGGAACCTCCTAACTACTCCTGAGCGTCGGCGTTCTCCACGTAGTAGTAGGCTCCAGCGGGGGTGTAGTAGTCGTCTCCGGCGTACTCCATCTCCTGGGCTCCATCGTCTGAACGCGGAAATCGTATCGAGGGGGAAAAGAGAAAGCAAAGCAGTGGTGAATACTCATCCAAAGTACTCGCAAGACTGACATCAGAACTATGCTAAGTATGCATCATTATCAAGGGGAGGGGTTATATCTGGACTGACTGCAGAAAGCAAGAATAGGGAGAAGGCCTAGTCCTATCGAAGACTAGCATCTTCAGCATCTTGCAGCATTAAAAGAGAGTAGACTGGTATCACATATATAGTCATATTATTGTAGCAATTTTATTAAGTAACCATGCCCAAAGATTCTTCCTCGACTCCCTGCGAGGAAGCAATCCCGGAGCCACAATTCATTTCAAATTAAAATCACAATTATAGTTGTATAAGGTCAGGGTACAACTCCAAGTCGTCCTGTTACCGTGGACACGGCTATTCGAATAGATTAATCATCCCTGCAGGGGTGCACCGCATCTCCAACACGCCTGATCACCTCCGGCCAGACACACTTTCCTGGGTCATGCCCGGCCTCGGGATAGCAGCACGTCGTCGCCCCACCTAGGCTCAACGAAGAGGCCCACCCGCCGGTCTAAATCCTATGCGCGCAGGGATCATGGGCCCAATCACCCTTTGCACACCTGCACGATGCGAGGGCGGCCGAGGTCAGTCCTAGCACCCCTTATTAACAAGCGCGGTGCCGTCGCGGACCACTCGGGCGCGCGCCGCTCCATTGCTGACGTCCGAAGAGCTTCGGCTGATACAACGACGCTGAGTGCCCATAACTTTCCCACGTGATGGTTTGGTGCGCAATAAGGCCAACGACCAACTCAGATCAAATACCCAACCAATTAGCATTTTATTAATGCGGGGCAATCGCGACCCTCAAAGTGCGGTCCCGTCACCCCGTCTCGAGGATGTGTGGCAAGGGCCTCTCCTGCCCGTCCACGCCTCAACATAACCCGGATGCCTTACCGGCGCATCCCACCACATCTCACACACGGGTACCCTTGGGGCCGACCCGTCTCAAGACTGTCGGGAACTCAGGTCCACCTCAACTAGGGTGGTACCGCCTGTCACTCCAGTCCCGTCTTTCCCATGTAAACAAAGTCAAGTAGAAGTAACTGTGTGTTTATACACCAAGTGGATATCCGAGGAATCACCCTCGATGGATCCCACTCGAGGTATGTGTATGACAAGAGTCGCTATCGATAAATGGGAAGGAGGAATCACCCTCGATACCCACGATCGATTAGCTACGCTACAGAATTAACATCGGGAGTGCTAAGTGGCGTATCACCCTTGGCACTCGATAGTAGCTCTGCAGTGCCATACTTAAGGGGTGTGCGGTGATGTGAGGGGTCTGGCTCGTCGGTCGGTTGACCGAGTCTTCGGGTCTTCGAGTCGTCGAGTCGTCGATGAAGAAGCAGGGGCAACTGGGACTAAGGGGTCACTGGGGATTCACTGATCAACCTATACTAAACAGTTGATATTGTTGCAGGTATGGTATCAGTTTATCAAAAACAGGCTATGCATCAGAATAGGAGCTAACTAATACAGTAGCAAAATCTAATGCAAGAATAAGAGGGAAAGGAATGGGTGATATCGGAATGCTCCAGGGGGGTTTGCTTGCCTTGCTGCTCAGCGGCAAAAGGCTGAACGTCAACGGCGTAGTCGTACCCGGCAGCAGCGTCGGTCTCGGGGTCTACCGGAGAGAAGAGGGGGAAGAAACAATAAATACAAGCAAACAGATGCAACACGATGCATGACATGGCATTATGCAGGGCTAGGCATGCACTAACGCAGTACTACGCGTTGCAGACGAAGCGGGAGAATATCTGACAATATTTCCCGTGTCTTTGGATTTATCGGACAGACGATCCGGAGGGGAAAAGTTCCATGTTCATCATGATAGGAGCATGTGACAGATGAATGGATGGCATATTTGGATTCGTGGGATTTTTCTGATCAACTTTCATGTATAAAACTTTTTCATCTGAGCTACAGATTATTTTATATGATTTTTCAAAGATTTAATCATTTTCTGGAATTAACAGAATTAAATTAATTCGAATAATGCTATTATGACATCATGCTGACATCAGCATTGCATCAGCAGTCAACAGTCTCAGCTGACTGGTCAAACCTGACATGTGGGACCCACATGTCATAGACTCATTTTAAAATCAGAGTTAAATTAAACTAACAGAGACTAATTTAGCAAGTGGGGCCCATCTGTCATAGACACATTAGGCTAAATTAATTATTTTAATTAACCTAATTAACTAATTAGTTATCTGACAGGGGTGGCCCACCTGTCATACACACAGGGGGATTGGGACCCACCAGTCAGTGACTGGACCAGGCCCAGTCAGCACGTTGACCTGGTCAACAGGTCAACGGGGTCGGGCTGGCCCACTGGCCAGTGACCCTGCAGGTGGGGCCCGCACCTTGCCAGCTCAGCGCCGGCGCCGGAGAGGGCTCCAGCGAGCTCCTCGCGGCGGCCGAACGCCGACGACGTTCGGGTTTCGCGTACGGGTCACCGTTTCGCGCGTTTGTGGGCTCTATCGAACGAGCGAGCAACGCCGCATCCAACGCGGGTGGTCACGCAAGCTGGGAAGGTCGGAGGCGACGCCGGCGACGAGTGGAGGCGGCGGCGGCTTCGGGTGCTCGTCAGGGTAGGTGCTAGGGGCCACGGGAGGGGGCGTGCGTGTGTGCGTTGTGCTCGTGGGGAGGAGCTGAGCACGTCTACGTGCTCAAACGAGCATGACAGCAACCAGGACGACGGCGACGAGCTTCGCGGCGGAGCACGGCTCGGGCAAGCATGGCGCGGCGGCTACGGGCGACTAGCGGCAGTGCAGAGAGAGGGGAAAGGAGGGGAAGCTCACCGGGCAGGCGCAAGATGGCCTGGCGACGGATTAGGAGCAGCAGAGGCAGTGAATTTGTCGGAGGATCTTGCCGGAGCCGAGGAGGAAGATGAGCTCGAGGAGCTCGACGTGGTGCTTCCCGGATCCGACTGCTTGCACCGGACGACGTGGAGGACGACGGCGAACGTCTACGGCATCGTGGCGAGGCGAGGCAGTGGCCGTGGCCGTGGTGGCGTCGGACGGCGGCGGCTGCAGCGCTCGGTAGAGAAGAGAGGGAGCGAGCGAGCGCGAGGGGAAGGAGAGGGGAGAGTGAGGGCGGCGTCCAGGGGGGAGGGATGGCCTCGGCCTTATCCTCTCCGGGCGCCCTACGGCGGCAGGTGTCGAGGAGAGCGGCCGGCGACGAGGGCGTGGCCACGGCCACAGTGACACGCGCGGAGGAGGACGATGGGGCAGGTGGGGAGTGGTTCAGATGGGCTGGGCCAGGCCCAGTAGCCAGGTAAGTGGCCTCTGGCCTTTTTCTGTTTTAGTCCTTTTCTATTTTGTTCATTTTGTTTCCTTTTTGTAATTCTTTAGGTAGCAATTGTATCTTATAATATGTGGAGTAGTCTCCATAATTTGTAATGCCATTTTATGTGTTGCCACAAAAAGTTTGGGGGTTATTTGAGTCCATTTGGATTTTTCATAAATGCAAAGGCATCTTAAAATGCTGGGATTACACTGGATTAATTGCTACTGCTCATTTTAGCAACATAGTGATGTTGTTTTCCTTAACAACATTAGTTTTGAGATTTTTAACAAGTGTGCAACATTTTTCATATGCTATTTGCAATTTTATTTTATCACATTAAAAATTAATGCCCTTTTTAGGTGAAATTTAAAATGAGATATGATTTTCAACTTGATCACATTCTACTTAGCAAAATGATTAGGCACTGTTCATGGTCATCACTGTTCTTAATTACAATGACCACTGTAGCCAAAATCCAGGGTGTCACAACTCTCCCCTACTAACAAGAATTCTCGTCCCGAGAATTAAGAGGTAGAAGTAAGGGGGGGAATCTGGTTACAAAATTCTAAAGAGTCTTCTTGTCTTTGTTGTTCTTCTCAAGGAAGTTGATCCCTTTCGTCGAGGTCTTCAATCCTCTGTTTCAGGTAATCTTGATGAAGTCGTCATCCTTCATTCGGGATCTTCTTCGTACTACGAATGCGATAAGAGGGAAAACTCTGGAAGAACGAATCTAAACAAAGCTGGGCATCTGACGGCGAACTCAGGGAGGAACACCAGATTTATTTCTCAAGTTAAGACTCGAGGGATCACTAAGAGCAAAATGCGACGGTGTAAAAGTTTCAAACGGGTAGGCAATCATTCCATGCCCAAACAGAAGGTGAAAAGGGGTTCAGAGCAATGAAAATAATTATTGCGTCTGATATTAGAATAGATCATCCCCTGGACGGTGGCTGGGGAGTTACAAACGAAGCCAAGTGCAAAGGATACTTTGGAGTCAAAGATGTATAGGAGAGTCAGGTTTCGATCCTGTGGAACTATGGGTTATGGGACCATCATGTGGATTAAGAGTAAGAAGAGCGGTGACATCTTGCACGGTCATGGTAGCAACATATGTCAGAGGATAACCTGTCATTTATGTCAGCAACAGCATCGGTACCAAGGGCGGGGAACGAAGAGAACCATCTTCCTGCTCGTTGAAACGAGGCGGACCAATAGGCAAAGTTCTCATCCACCGGCGGTTACCGGAATGTTATCAACAATAGTAACATGGCCTTTCTGACAGAATTGATCACCGAGGTGTTTACCTAAGCAGAGAATTATTACTACTTAGATCATACAATCTCAAGAAAGGTTAAACAGACCAATGGAAAGGAAAATGTGATTATTAGATCAACCAGACCAATGGAAAGGAAAATGTGTTCATCACATTAAACAGACCAATGGAAAGGAAAATGTGATTATACTCAAGTGTTAGGAGTATATCTTTCCCAAGGAAAAACAGAGCATGATATACATGACAGGATAGCAAGTAGATAACCATTTAGGTAAAAGGGGCGAGGAAAATCCATGACATGCCCATACAATGGGGTTTGAATAATTGATCAAGAAACAATTAGCATTGATGCTTACATTATTCCTTTTGGTGATCGATATACCACATCCATGCTTCGGGATAGCAATGATATGGTGTTTCGAGTAAAGGATGGAGTTTGGATACACAAAGGATCCAGTAGGAACAACTTATAAAATAAGTCTTACAATTCCCTCATGGGAGAATGGCAACCCTAGCTGAACAAAGCATTATAACAATAGGTCGTCCGGCCAGGTGTGCTAGCTACAGCATCACCTTACCGAGTAATAAAGACCAAATTTATAATTCTTGATAATGTTCCAACCATCATATCTGTCCGAGATTCAGATCTGGTTGGTGTCAGGATACTTCAGACAAAGAAGGCCTGAGGAGAAAAGGATGCAACACAGACCTGCGAGATGATGTTGCAAAAATCTCGGAATGAGCGACAGAAGCAAGACTTGAATCATTAGCCAGACTACAAAACATCTGAACACAAGGTCAGGACCTTCGTGACCACATGGAAGTTTCTAGAATGGAGGGCAATCAAGTTCTGATTGGGGACACTCATAGAGGATATCAATGTTCCATGTGTAAGTCTGGACTAGGACAAATCAAATCAATCAGTGGCCTGGCGTGCTCGGAAATACATATGGAGTGAAGGTAGAAAATCTATCAAACCATAGAATACTTCGCACATGCCTGAATGAATTGGAACGATTCGAGAGGAAGCGAGTCAAAAATTTCACATAAGTACGGCGGCAAAAATGTACGTGAACTTATAGAAAGACACTTCTTTTAGCAAACATATTCTTCATGAACTAGGCACAAAGATAATGCTTTCAAGGTTTCCAACACTACTTTAAATGTCCATCATGAACCACGAAGAAGAAGAGGATGTGGCTGAGGGGCTCAGCAACAATTCGTCGAGACTTCCACAAAGATGGATTTACACGAATGTGTGAACAAGGTGATAGCATTGGTCAAACAAGATGATATATTGAGGTATGCCCGAGGGAAACATCCACAATTAACATTATTCGAAAGGTGCACCCAAAATTCGGACTGAGTAGCACGACCAATGTTAGAGTGCTGACTCAACTGTTAATACACTAAGAATGGACTTATTGTTCATTAACTCCAAGGTGATAGAGTTGGTATGCCATAAGTATTGAATTTACACATCACATTCCATTTGTCAGTATTCCGGTTAGAAACAACACGGGAACAAAGAAATGAAAGGTGATGGCAAGGATGTCGCCAGTGACAACACCAATTACCATGGACAAGGATGCTACCCTCATCATGAATTTAATTGATATCCTGGAAGAGCCCAGAATGCCGATGAGGATCACGACACATTTGCCGAGAAGTCTCTTGAAGGTGTAATCGATCAGCGACGACATCAAGCAAAGAAATGATGAAGCGAAGGGTGGTCGGAACCACAGTTTAGAGTGCTAGCTCAGAGTCAAAATTGCCTTCAAGACAACCAACATGACGTTGCAAACTCTATGTAAGCTTAGAGCACTGTTGGAATTGTGTTCCGGGGATGAAGGATATAAATAGCATGGTCACGCCTTAGCATGACGATGATGATGTCGTCAAACAGCTTGGGAAGACATGATCGAGCACAAACTCATAAGCAAAGAGGATTACTAAGAGTTGTTGAATCGTAACGCGGACTCGATTCAATTATCGGTGTCCTTGAGTGTCCAACAACTCGGAACACGGGGAAGCTGGAATCAGTGAAGGAAAACATAGCTGATGAGGAGCTTATAAGAAGCTATGCAGCTCCATGATTTTCTCGAGATACCAGGGGTAATACTCGGATGTAGATCAGAATTAAAGCTTGGACCGATGTATTGATCCGCAGAAGACGAGTGCCTAAACTGATCAAAAAAATGGGATCAAAGAAGAACAGTCATGGTTGGAACCACGGTTGTAAAGTATCAAATCAGGTTGTAGCTTTGAAAGATTATCCGGCAAAACACCAGAAGAGTAGGACTCGTGAAAACTCTCGGGTTCACACAGATTAAGGAAGGCATAGGTTCAACCCATCGGGGCATCTTAGGAACATATACCACAAGCTTCAAGAGTAATTAACACATGCTTGACAACAGAGCATGGTTGATAAAAGCATAGGATACAACTTATCAGAGGGAGAAGACACAATTTACAAATGGCATCACTTATCAGGGGAATAACACCACAAGAATTTAGAATGTGAAGGATGCTATCGGATAATAATCCAACAATGGGTCTGGTGGTCCACAAAGGACCTGATGTGAATATCGGTGCTCAATCAGAGGGAGAAAGAATGCAAGGCATCAGATCATAGAACATCCAAATAATTTGATGCTTAAATAACCAAAGGAATTAAGATTTCCAAATGGGTGTATCGGAAATAGAGGTTCCGATCAAATACAAGTAAGATGGAAGGACTTAGATGGGCAATCAATCAAGGTTGATTCGTCGGGAACCAACTCATGTTTGGAAAGACGTCTGAGCCGGACGGATATTATATGATAACAACTGATGACTGCGTGCATCCACACAAAGGTTGAATCAATAAAATCAAATGAAAATCACAGAGGATTTTTAATGGATATTGCCTGACATATGGAATTAACCACCATGTAGGCAGGTGAGAAAAGTCAAGAGCAATAGGCTGGTCAGGATTTCGGAAGACCGGATAGCGTTTTGAAGAATTTTGTGAAACACATGATCAACCGAGGGAGAACGAATCTCCGGTAAGATAATTCGATGTACCTTGTAATAACAAGAGCAACTGGATATGAAAGTATGAGCGACAATTGCATGTAGTCATCCATAGGGGTTGACGGAGGAAGGAAATCGCAAAGGCGATGAGCACAAGTTCTCGGGAGAACATTGGAGAGTATCTTCAAAGTCTTCTGATGAATCGAGCCATCGTCTGAAATGAGGGGCTCTCCGGGAGGAGTAGTTACGAGAACCTAGACTTAGAGTTAATAAAATCTTTAGCCCGAAAGAGGAGAGAGATCAGAACCCAGAGTATAGACGAGGAATAAAAGATCCTAATACCACCCGATTGAGAAGTGGGCCCGTAAGCCACACAACTATGTAGGTAAAGTTTTTCAAGAACTAGACTCAACTTCGGCCAAGGAGTTGGAAAGGGGGCTACCTACAGGCAGTCGGCTCTGATACCAACTTGTGACGCCCCCATTCTCGACCGTACGCTAATCATACACACCATGCGTACGATCAAGATTAGGGACTCACTGATTGATATCACAACACAACACTAGACACAAATTAAAGTCATACAGCTTCATATTACAAGCCAGGGGCCTCGAGGGCTCGAATACAAAGCTCGACAAGCACGAGTCAGCGGAAGAAAATAATATCTGAGTATAGACATAAGTTAGACAAGTTTTGCCTTAAGAAGGCTAGCACAAACATAAGCAGCGGATCGAAAGAGGCGAGGCCTCCAGCCTGGGAACCTCCTAACTACTCCTGAGCGTCGGCGTTCTCCACGTAGTAGTAGGCTCCAGCGGGGGTGTAGTAGTCGTCTCCGGCGTACTCCATCTCCTGGGCTCCATCGTCTGAATGCGGAAATCGTATCGAGGGGGAAAAGAGAAAGCAAAACAGCGGTGAGTACTCATCCAAAGTACTCGCAAGACTGACATCAGAACTATGCTAAGTATGCATCATTATCAAGGGGAGGGGTTATATCTGGACTGACTGCAGAAAGCAAGAATAGGGAGAAGGCCTAGTCCTATCGAAGACTAGCATCTTCAGCATCTTGCAGCATTAGAAGAGAGTAGACTGGTATCACATATATAGTCATATTATTGTAGCAATTTTATTAAGTAACCATGCCCAAAGATTCTTCCTCGACTCCCTGCGAGGAAGCAATCCCGGGGCCACAATTCATTTCAAATTAAAATCACAATTATAGTTGTATAAGGTCAGGGTACAACTCCAAGTCGTCCTGTTACCGTGGACACGGCTATTCGAATAGATTAATCATCCCTGCAGGGGTGCACCGCATCTCCAACACGCCTGATCACCTCCGGCCGGACACACTTTCCTGGGTCATGCCCGGCCTCGGGATAGCAGCACGTCGTCGCCCCACCTAGGCTCAACGAAGAGGCCAGCCCGCCGGTCTAAATCCTATAAGCGCAGGGGTCATGGGCCCAATCACCCTTTGCACACCTGCACGATGCGAGGGTGGCCGAGGTCAGTCCTAGCACCCCTTATTAACAAGCGCGGTGCCGTCGCGGACCACTCGGGCGCGCGCCGCTCCATTGCTGACGTCTGAAGAGCTTCGGCTGATACAACGACGCTGAGTGCCCATAACTTTCCCACGTGATGGTTTGGTGCGCAATAAGGCCAACGACCAACTCAGATCAAATACCCAACCAATTAGCATTTTATTAATGCGGGGCAATCGCGACCCTCAAAGTGCGGTCCCGTCACCCCGTCTCGAGGATGTGTGGCAAGGGCCTCTCCTGCCCGTCCACGCCTCAACATAACCCGGATGCCTTACCGGCGCATCCCACCACATCTCACACACGGGTACCCTTGGGTCCGACCCATCTCAAGACTGTTGGGAACTCAGGTCCACCTCAACCAGGGTGGTACCGCCTGTCCCTCCAGTCCCGTCTTTCCCATGTAAACAAAGTCAAGTAGAAGTAACTGTGTGTTTATACACCAAGTGGATATCCGAGGAATCACCCTCGATGGATCCCACTCGAGGTATGTGTATGACAAGAGTCGCTATCGATAAATGGGAAGGAGGAATCACCCTCGATACCCACGATCGATTAGCTACGCTACAGAATTAACATCGGGAGTGCTAAGTGAGGTATCACCCTCGGCACTCGATAGTAGCTCTGCAGTGCCATACTTAAGGGGTGTGCGGTGATGTGAGGGGTCTGGCTCGTCGGTCGGTTGACCGAGTCTTCGGGTCTTCGAGTCGTCGAGTCGTCGATGAAGAAGCAGGGGCAACTGGGACTAAGGGGTCACTGGGGATTCACTGATCAACCTATACTAAACAGTTGATATTGTTGCAGGTATGGTATCAGTTTATCAAAAACAGGCTATGCATCAGAATAGGAGCTAACTAATACAGTAGCAAAATCTAATGCAAGAATAAGAGGGAAAGGAATGGGTGATATCGGAATGCTCAAGGGGGGGTTTGCTTGCCTTGCTGCTCTGCGGCAAAAGGCTGAACGTCAACGGCGTAGTCGTACCCGGCAGCAGCGTCGGTCTCGGGGTCTACCGGAGAGAAGAAGGGGAAGAAACAATAAATACAAGCAAACAGATGCAACACGATGCATGACATGGCATTATGCAGGGCTAGGCATGCACTAACGCAGTACTACGCGTTGCAGACGAAGCGGGAGAATATCTGACGATATTTCCCGGGTCTTTGGATTTATCGGACAGACGATCCGGAGGGGAAAAGTTCCATGTTCATCATGATAGGAGCATGTGACACATGAATGGATGGCATATTTGGATTCGTGGGATTTTTCTGATCAACTTTCATGTATAAAACTTTTTCATCTGAGCTACAGATTATTTTATATGATTTTTAAAAGATGTAATCATTTTCTGGAATTAACAGAATTAAATTAATTCTAATAATGCTATTATGACATCATGCTGACATCAGCATTGCATCAGCAGTCAACAGTCTCAGCTGACTGGTCAAACCTGACATGTGGGACCCACATGTCATAGACTCGTTTTTAAATCAGAGTTAAATTAAACTAACAGAGACTAATTTAGCAAGTGGGGCCCATCTGTCATAGACACATTAGGCTAAATTAATTATTTTAATTAACCTAATTAACTAATTAGTTTTCTGACAAGGGTGGCCCACCTGTCATACACACAAGGGGATTGGGACCCATCAGTTAGTGACTGGAGCAGGCCCAGTCAGCACGTTGACCTGGTCAACAGGTCAACGGGGTCGGGCTGGCCCACTGGCCAGTGACCCTGCGGGTGGGGCCCGCACCTTGCCAGCTCAGCGTCGGCACCGGAGAGGGCTCCGGCGAGCTCCTCGCGGTGGCCGAACGCCGGCGACGTTCGGGTTTCGCGTACGGGTCACCGTTTCGCGCGTTTTTGGGCTCTATCGAACGAGCGAGCAACGCCGCATCCAACGCGGGTGGTCACGCGAGCTGGGAAGGTCGGAGGCGACGCCGGCGACGAGTGGAGGCGGCGGCGGCTTCGGGTGCTCGTCGGGGTAGGTGCTAGGGGCCACGGGAGGGGGCGTGCGTGTGTGCGTTGTGCTCGTGGGGAGGAGTTGAGCACGTCTACGTGCTCAAACGAGCATGACAGCAACTAGGACGACGGCGACGAGCTTCGCGGCGGAGCACGGCTCGGGCAGGCATGGCGCGGCGGCTATGGGAGACTAGCGGCAGCGCAGAGAGAGGGGAAAGGAGGGGAAGCTCACCGGGCAGGCGCAAGATGGCCCGGCGACGGATTAGGAGCAGCAGAGGCGGTGAATTTGTCGGAGGATCTTGCCGGAGCCGAGAAGGAAGATGAGCTCGAGGAGCTCGACGTGGTGCTTCCCGGATCCGACTGCTTGCACCGGACGACGTGGAGGACGACGGCGAACGTCTAAGGCATCGTGGCGAGGCGAGGCAGTGGCGGTGGCCGCGGTGGCGTCGGACGGCGGCGGCTGCAGCGCTCGGTAGAGAAGAGAGGGAGCGAGCGAGCGCAAGGGGAAGGAGAGGGGAGAGTGAGGGCGGCGTCTAGGGAGGAGGGATGGCCTCGGCCTTATCCTCTCTGGGCGCCCTGCGGCGGCAGGTGTCGAGAAGAGCGGCCGGCGACGAGGGCGTGGCCACGGCCACGGTGACACGCGCGGAGGAGGACGAAGGGGCAGGTGGGGAGTGGTTGAGATGGGCTGGGCCAGGCCCAGTAGCCAGGTAAGTGGCCTCTGGCCTTTTTCTGTTTTAGTTCTTTTCTATTTTGTTCATTTTGTTTCCTTTTTGTAATTATTTAGGTAGCAATTGTATCTTATAATATGTGGAGTTGTCTCCATAATTTGTAATGCCATTTTATGTGTTGCCACAAAAAGTTTGGGGGTTATTTGAGTCCATTTGGATTTTTCATAAATGCAAAGGCATTTTAAAATGCTGGGATTGCACTGGATTAATTGCTACTGCTCATTTTAGCAACATAGTGATGTTTTTTTCCTTAACAACATTAGTTTTGAGATTTTTAACAAGTGTGCAACATTTTTCATATGCTATTTGCAATTTTATTTTATCACATTAAAAATTAATGCCCTTTTTAGGTGAAATTTAAAATGAGATATGATTTTCAACTTGATCACATTCTACTTAGCAAAATGATTAGGCACTGTTCATGGTCATCACTGTGCTTAATTACAATGACCACTGTAGCCAAAATCCAGGGTGTCACGGTTCTCTTCCAAACCATATCGCTCCATCCATTCATCCGGGTCAAGGCTGCCATTCTCCTCCCTAGCATCCATGGCCTGGAGTTTGGCCTTTCTAGCCCGGAGCATGATTTTCTTACTCGTGCTTCTCCTCGTTTTGGCAAGCAATTTCCCTATTCTAAACAGATAGGTTGTAATTAGTGACACCATGAAATTTCATTTCTTGAGTGTTTCATTGTGTAGGAAAGTTACAACTCATGCTCAAAGGATTGTACTAAGTCGTGGGCCCTAAATTCTTTTGTGTTCTCTTAGTGATACCGAGAACATCTTATCAATTGTGTTTGAAGAAGGGGGGGGGGGGGTCAATAGAGCAATCAAAGTACTTAAAATATATTTTTCCTAAGGGAGTAATAACTATTTTAGTGCACCGTACCATGCGAGATTTCACCAATATACTCAACCTAAAATCTTGCATATTTATTAGACTATCATTGTCTTTTTCACCTTGCAATATCAATTATCCTTTTTATCCTTACACTTCACAAACATATTAGATATGGTCCAACTATTGCTAACGAATGTTCTTTTTTTTTCTTGAGTGCTGCACATAGGTTTGTCAAAAATGAAGCTACAAGATACTAGAAAGCAGAGGGCTACCACATGTATGCACAAAAGAAGGACATAATTTTGCTTCGTTTGCTGGAAAATGCGCAAGGCTTGATTTATACTGATTTTGAAAATAGAAAAGAAGAATGAACGCACGATAAAAACCCAGATAATCAGGCGTACGAGGCGGTGTAGTTCTTTAGAAAAATAGGGTGGACGACATACAACTGCTGTAATCATGAGTGTCACTTATATACCAGGAAAAATAATAATAATTCTAAAATATGAAATTTACATGCAAAGTTACGATATGAAGATTGCATAGTAGGATGTGTGGCATCTATAGAGCTAAATAGTAACCTGATTTAATACCCAACCCTGCTGTCATTCTACTCCCTGCGGCATGGGCTAAAGAATACCATCGAAATACGCAGAACCTTAGCTAGAGTATGAAACCAAAAGATGAATAGTGCATTCTCGATGTCTCACATACTCATCTTTAGTTGTTATGACTTGCACAGTTTTCTCTACAAACATTGTACCATGGAGACCTTAGTTTAAGAGCATGACGTTGTATCTGTACAAATATATAGAAGGAAGAAAGAGACTAGACGGGCCGACCCGAGTGCATGTGGCTCAGCATACGGGAGTAAATATGAGCAGACATAAAAGGTTGAAACACTTACCACCCGATTCATTTATTAATTTTACAATGACATCTGAGCTACCAAGACTTTATTATATGCCAAACACAAGTCGGCTAGCACAAGCCTAGCAAGAGGATTGCCCAGCTAAAATGGCGAAGAAATGGTGCATCCACATAGTGTAGAAAACCTATGACGCGGCGAATCAGTACTAGGATAACATACTCAACAACCGAGGTAGAACAATAGGATCCTACACTCACATCAAAACAACTGAAACCAGTGCACTTTTAGAATCACATGGATCCTTTCATATAATTGACAAAGTGGAGTTTGGTTATAAATTACCAACACATGCATACGAAACATAAAGATCCAAAAAAGGGTTTCCCCCCGCTTTGTATTACAAAGCAACAAACCGAAACATTCACTGATAGGTGCTGGGGCGGAAGCAGCACAGTCACACCCAAAAGAAACAACAGAGAAAATACAAAAGAAACAAATGCCGACAACGGCGGATCAACAAAAACGAAGAAGCCTCGCGACCGTTGTGCCCACAGGGGATCTTCCACCAAGCTCCAAGACTCCGAAGCGCCGGAACCAATCAACACCTCCAAGAAGGACCGCGACGATGACGACGCTGCTGCCAAGGGTTTCCTCCGGTACGCGACGAGGCGAGAGGAAGGGTAGCCCCCGACGCCCTCCAGGAAGGTCCGGCGGCACCCACAGGCGCCACCGCGAAAGATAAGAAAAACAAAATTGATTGAGGAGATTATTGTAGGATTGATACAGCAGCATGTCTCATTAAGTCCATGTGCAAGTCCTCGTAGCATTTGAAGCCAGGACATAGATCAATGTTTGTAAACTAACTGATCATGTCTGACACAATATCGTGAGCTATGCTACAGAATTACAGAGTAATGTGTTGTTTCCGTATGCATCGTCAATGTATCTTGTAGTTTCCCTATATCTGTGTTTGGAAAGTTTGCAGTAAAAAGAATGCCATTCCCTATACTATTCATCTAATTCATTTCAACCTAACAAATTTGGCAGTAATATCATAGTGCTTGGAGGGAGGAGCAAAATGTTCTTCAGGTAAGTTTTGGTTGATGGTGCAACCATGTCAACACTATGATCAAACGTGAGGGCATCTCCAAGGCGAAAACCCATTTGCCCCCCTACTTGTTTAGATTGGACAGTTTTTGCTATCCAACAGGGCTTCCCCATTTGGGTTCGGATTGTTTGGAATCATCCATTTCATCCTCAAATGGAAGGGAGTAGTAGAGGAGTTTGGACATGTTTCTAGACACCGTTAACTCAGCATATGACCACTCATCCCATCACAAACCCACTTTTTCCTCTACCCCTTCTTTCTCATCTCTTCATTGGACAACTAGGGACACCCTTGGACTACCGAGACAAATAGGGGTGTTCGCAGACACGCACCAATCGGACATGCCCGTGGACAAATGTGGGTGTCCATTTGCATTTTTTTTTCATCTTTCCATCATATCTATTAAAATTGTATGATCATAATAATCAAAATCTCATGGAAATACTTGTATTCAAAATAAATCTTGAGTGTAGCCGTCAAGAGCCACAAATGATGTGTGAGGAATAGAAGATAGTGATGCTACATGTGTAACTTTTTCCATCATCTGGTTGTGGATTCACAACTTATTATTTTTGAACCAAATGCCGGTTCAAAATTTCAAGTATGTATGCTACTCTAGTGTCTACTGAAAAGATTGGTGGATGACCATGACGCTTGAGTTTTCCTGGTAACCAAATTCATGATGCAAAATTCATGTATGAGTTGCAGCAAAATGTTGAAGACTCTCTCTCCTCGCATCTCTCACACTTCAACCTTTGTTTAAACTCATTTCTACCATGCAGTCGGTTGGACTGGAGTTTTTGTTTGTCGAGTTGTAAATAAGGGTGATAAGAGATGGAAGCGTTGGGATGGATCAACGCTGCGACGGTAAAGATATATGCAATTAAGGAGGAAAGTGATGAAGCCACACGCAGAGATGATATAAGGCGATAAAGAGACGTAAATGATAAGTGGCCATGGAAGGTGATGTTGCATACATAACCATAACCTAAAAAATGAAGTGTTGCATGCCACCACACATATGTTACTCCCCATTATAGAGGTAGTAACATAGACTAGTAACATTGTAAGAGCACATTTATCCATGTGTGGTTTTGGTAATTGATGACAATCCCTATGGACTAATGGTTGCCTTGAGTTATATTCGAAGGATTTGTCCGTAGGTACTTCTTGAAGTCCATCTGTTGGTTTCAAGGAGTTTATATGGTGACCAAGGTGGTATTCAAGGTGTTATCCAAAGATTGGTCATGTAAGAGTTGAGCTTACTGCAAGCATGTCTTGAAGAAGAAGAAGACTGTGTGAGCATTCATGTTTACCTTCAAGACATCATCTTTATGAAGAGAGAAGATAAGATACAAGGTTGATCAAGACTAAGTCAAAGAGTGAATCAAGCTGATCAACACACAAAGCATACAAAGATGTACCAAGAGGGGTCAAGTGATCCCATCGTATGGTAAGCATTGTCCATTATGCTTTGTGTACTAACCCATGGTCTACGTGAGAGTTCTATGTGGGGTTAGGTATATTTCCATGGGATTGCATCAAGAGGAAGATCCCATACAGCCCATGGAAGATGACATCAAGTGGTGATCGTCATCAAGGTTGTCGTGTGCAAGCTCAAGTAAAGCATCACAGAGAGATCATGCTTGAAGCTTACCGTCCATTGTGGTGACAATGGACTTGTGAATATGTGGCGAAGAGTGGCTCTCCCATAGTGGAGTATGGGGGAGCAATCTACTAGTCTTCATCGAGCCGACGCAATCAAGAAAGGTGGTCCATCTTGAGGAGGACAAGATCGTCATCATCTAGCTCAAGTGGACTATGCGCAAGGCAAAGGTTTGACCTTGATAGGGTTTTCTATTTTACCGGTCTCATGATGGTAGTTGGGAGACCGGGTTATAGGATCGATAGCCGTACTATCAAGGGGGCTCTCAAGTGAGTAGCTTGATCGTATCGTTCGTTGAGAGCTCAAACCATTGCATTCTTGGCATCATCATCTTTCTTGGTTCTTGGTTGGCTTTTCTCTATGTGGGTTCTTGAGCTTATGGTCAGCTTCATGACAAGCTCAAGTTCATCGAAAACGGAGTCCATATGCATTTTCTATGATGTTTTCGAGGTTGGAGTTTTTGCCGGCTCTTCATTGATAGAGGTTTCACATCTCTATATCCTTGGCATTTGTATACTGCATCTTCTTATTATAACCAGTGACTGTTGGATAGCTCTTGTTGTCCTGAATCCAACAAGCTTGTGTTTGCTCAATTCGGAGCTCATATGCGAAGGTTATGGCAGTTCTTGTTTTACTGTTTCCATCTGGTTGATTGGTTTCTTTGTTACTCTCCCGAGGGCGGTAGTACCGCTGGCCACAGCTGTAGTACCGCTGGGGGGTTCCGACTCCTTACGCGGTAGTACTGCTGGCCACAGCGGTAGTACCGCTGGGGGTTCCGACTCCTTACGCGGGGCACCAGACACTGCCTTGTCTGGTGTCTAGTGACCAGCGCCTCGTGAGAAGTAGTAGGGGCAGTAGTACCAAGCGATACTACCGCTGCCCCTACTACTGCTGAGATCTGCGTGTGGACGGTTGTACCGCTCCCAGGGGCAGTACTACCGCTTGTGTGCGGGCTGTAGGGGTAACGGTTGGATTTCCCCCCACCTATTTAAGGGGGTCTTCTTCCCCAATGGTTCTTATCCTTTGAGCTCGAGTTTGCCCCCCATTGTTGACCTTCTTTGAGCTTGCTAACTCTCAATCCCTCCAATGATTCTTGCTAGTTCTTGAGGGAAAAGAGAGAGGAGATCTAGATCCACATTTCCACCAATCACTTTCTCCTCTATGTGAGGGGAACCCCCTGGATCTAGTTCTTAGAGTTCTTGGTGTTCTTGTTCGTTCTTCCTCTTATTTTCCACCATAGCATTAGTTGTTGTGGTGGGATTTGGGAGAGAAGGACTTGGGCACTCCGTGTGCCCTTGCCATTGCATTTGGTGCATAGGTTTGAGTTCTCCACGGTGATACGTGGAAGTGAAGTTTGAGAAGCTTATTACTCTTGGGTGTTTGAGCACCCTAGATCTTGTTCCTCTTAGGTGCCTTGGCGCCCTAGACGGTTGGTGGTGTCTCGGAGCTCAATCATTGTGGTGTAAAGCTTCGGGCAAGTGTCGGGGTCTCCAATTAGGTTGTGGAGATTGCCCCGAGCAATTTGTACGGGTACCGGTGATCGCCCCCAAGGGTTGCCAAAGTGTACGGGTACCGGTGACTGCCCCCAAGGGTTGCCACTTGTACGGGTTCGGTGATCGCCCTCAAGGGTCCCTTAGTGGAATCACGGCATCTTGCATTGTGTGAGGGCGTGAGGAGATTACGGTGGCCCTAGTGGCTTCTTGGGGAGCATTGTGCCTCCACACCGCTCCGAACGGAGATTAGCATCCGCAAGGGTGTGAACTTCGAGATACATCATTGTCTCCACGTGCCTCGGTTATCTCTTACCCGAGCCCTTTACTTGTGCACTTTACTTTGTGATAGCCATATTGTTTCTTGTAATATATCTTTCTATCACTTAGTTGTTTATCTTGCTTAGCATAAGTTGTTAGTGCACATAGGTGAGCCTAGTTGTTTTAGGTTTTGTGCTTGATATATTAAACGTTAGTTTTATTCCTCATTTGTTCAGGCCTAAACCGTAATTATTTTAAAGCGCCTATTCACCCCCCCCCCTCTAGGTGACATCCACGTCCTTTCAAACATATACATGTTACTACTCTAAGTTACTCCCCACTGTGGTTCGCCTAATGTACTATTGCACCGAGGAAAAAACAAAATAAATATGCAACAGATCTTTAATTTTGTAAATGTAGTTGTACAAGTAATAAAAGTTAGTAAGACTCGGCTACCTACGAGGCTGAGGCTCCACAACGATTTGACACTATGAACCGTCCGATCATCTCACTCAACTTTGCAGATCATCCTGGCATTGCTCCTTGCGTCTTTAGTGTGGAACAATACTTTCATTTCTTCTTCTTACTTGCGAGAATTCTTCCTTGAGAACATTACGGTTTCTAAAACACCCGTAGTGAAGTTTCTGGACAAATCCAACTATAAATTCTTGAACGAGTTAAATATTCAACCAACATAACATCCATGCTGAACTAGCTACCTATCCTGCACATGGAATACATCGTCGAGTCAAGCGAGTAAACAAACTATTTCAAGACATGTTAGTTCACCAATCTCATGTATTGAGTTGTAGGTTAACATAAGAAGAAGCAATTATACAGAGAAAGTCCCCAGGCATTTATTGAATCTTTGCTTCACAGGTTGTTTCTTTTGTAATTAAATAAATGTGAAAATATGATGCTACTATTTGGTTCCTAAGTGGATGGCAATTTTCAACCAAGCTCATATAACTTATTTTGACGACAAGGTAAATCCATTTACATGGGTCTATGCAGTAGTTTTCTTCAAGCAAGCTCATATAAGTAAGTAAGTAACCCTGCTTTATTATATAGCTTTTCATGTTTGGAATCAGATTTAGAGTACTATTTACCGCCCCAATTTTTTTGAAAGATCCAGCATCGCTGGCATTCATAATACTAGTAGGATGCAACGGAAAACAACAAGGTGGTGAAGGTCCTAAGACCAGAAGATCTGAAGATCAAAGAAAAAGAAAAACAAAAGCCCTAATGCTGCAGCACAACACTCCATACAATCCATACTAGACAGCACAGCTCCGACTCCGGTGGTGAAATACTAAGGAACTAGGCAAGGTTGGCATCACGGAGGATCACCGAATGAACCACCTGTCACACGTCATCGTATACCACTAGCCCCACTTCGACTTCACATCAACAGACAATCGAGGCACTCCCACGGACACGCGGGAGAAAAAGAGTCGACTACCATGACCAGGCCACACCTTTGAATTGCTCACCACCATCATCGTTGCCACAGAAGCCACCGTGCATGTCCATTCGTATCTCTATTAGTTCAAGATTTGATCTAGCAGCATCTGATTTGCATGATGTTTTATTGTGTAGTGGATTATCCTTAAGTTGTTTTGAGGAGAAAGGGGATGACCAAGATGATGCCCATTCGGCCCCCGCAACACTCCCGCAGGGGCGACTCAGAAGGCGTAACCCTAGCCTGCCTCCGGCCCTCTCCCCCACCTCTACTCTCCCTTGTCGCCATCGGAGGTGGCCACCGACTCGCTGCTGGGCCGACGATGAAGGTGGCGGCGAGGATCTAGCCGACCCGTTCTTCCTCGGGGGTTGTGGTTCCGTGGTGGCGGCCACGGCTGGTGGATCAGCGTCGGGTCTGCGGCGACCGATGTTCGTTGGTGATGGCCGATCTTCCTTGGCCACGGGGGTGGCGGATGTGGTGCAGGTGTCTCAGAGGCGCCCGATCCAGATCGGGATGCCTCCGTCTGCTTCAACCAGGGCGCCTTCGCTGGTCTTGCCTTGGGCGGTCTTTGGTCGCCGGAGTTGGACCTGTTTAGAGGCTGGAGGTGGGAGGTGGCTCCAGAGAAATCCGCGGCCGGCAGTGATGACCATAACGAAGGCGACGCCCGAGGGCGTCGTACCCGTCTTGTAGACGCCGCCAGGATGACTCCTTCCCCTCTTCCTTCCCCTCTACCGGGTGAAATCCCCAATCCCTACCGGATCGAGCGACATTGGCGCTCCGGGCGTCGTCACCCTCTTGGGGGTGCCGTTCATGGTGAGCTTAGGATGGATACGATGCTTTGGTTGCTTGGTGGTGGGTGTCGGCGTGGTTAGAGTTCATATGGTGGCGGTGTCTTGGCGCTCCTATTCCCCTTTGGGTGCTCATTGATCATTCATGGATGGTGGAGCTCTGTGATTACCTTGACATGGTGCTGCCTATGTGCTCCACCTCAGCGTCCTTCTTCCACGGTGCTTGGTCTTTAGCAGCCCTGCCGAGCAATTGCTTCTCCCAGCGTGCAGATTCCTGTCAGTGCTGAAGCCCCTTCGTGTGCTCATCGTAGCTTGGTGCTGGTCTCTTCTTTTGTCTTTTGAATGGCAATGGCGCCGGTTCATTCCTTTGTTCTTGGGGGAGCGTCTCCATCTTTCGACGGATAGGCACCTTTCATGCCAAGGCGAGGGGGTAGGGTGTCCCTTTGAAGATGGAGGAGGGTGTACCCGTGTCAGCCCATGGAGACTACCAGAGTGCCTCCCCACCTGCTGCCTCCTTCCGTCAAGGTTTTGCTCGTACCATTGTGTGGGGTTCGTTCCAGTCGAAGGGCTCCATCATATCCAAGCTGTAGTGTGCCTTAGCTTTTCATCTTTGCTTGTAGTTTTTGTGGAGCTTGTTAGCGTGTTGCTCAGCACCTTGTATCTTGTCATTGTTTTCCTTTTCTCTTATGTATGTTGTCACTTGTAATCTCCTGGCCGATTGATGTCTTTGTTAATTCAAAGTCGGGCAAGGTTCAGGCTCTTCTCTGGCTCGGCTGCGCCTTTTCTCTAAAAAATGACCAAGATGATTTTATGCAACCATATTTACATCTTTGGAGCATACTTTAGTCATTGCCGGTGGCTACAATGTTGCTTCAACATGATGGAGTAGTGCATGTAGTTCTTGACGATTGTTAGTTAGTTTTCTAAGGAAAGAACTATATTAGATTGTTTACTCATTCATAAATTATAATGTCTTGACATTATAAAACTAGCTTGTTCAGTATTTCTCCACATTTTATGAAAGATTTTTAATTAGAACAACAATAGTATATTTGATGTAAAATGACGAGTGAGCATTTTTATTTAGAAGAAGTTATGGAAATAAATTTTGCTTAATACAAACTGATCATCATGTGGGTATGTATATTTCTCTTTGAATATAATAAAACATCATGTGTTGCACATGCATGCACGCTAACAAGTTGTACAAGTAATAAAAGCCAGTAAGACTCAGCTACCTACGAGGCTGAGGCTCCACAACGATTTGACACTATGAACCATCCGATCATCTCACTCAACATTGCAGATCATCCTAGCACCGCTCCACGTGTCCTCCACGACATCCTTTGCTCGTGCGATCTGCTCAACACTTCGTAATCGGGCCACTGCTCCGCAAGAAGAGCCACCAGATATGTCCTTCGTCGGGCCTATCGACCGAGGTTAAAGGCCCATCGAAGAGGAGTGCGGGCTTTTGGTGGCTCAGGCAGGCCGGTATCCTGTGTGTTTGCTTCGGTCTGGGGATTAGGAACCCGTCAGTTTGTGATAGTGTTGTGACAGGCCTAGTGGGGGGAATATTATTCGTGATACACCTATCTGCCGCACAGGCGTATTCTGTTCGGCCCATTTCCTTTACCTGTCCGCGCGCCTCGAAAGACGACGTGTCCTGTACCCGAAAGGCTGCCCCACGCCCGTGGTCATATATCCCTAACTCGTGAACAAGCCGTCGTCGCGGTTTTATTTTTACTAAATGGCCCCTCGAGGATCTTATGCCGCGCTAACCCCCCAAAAAACTTATTTCGTCGCCTGACCCCCGCCTATCGCTCCTTACCACTAGGCGTGTTACTTGCACATTTGCATGCCTTCCACATTAGCGCCTTGACCATCAACGACAACCGGTCGCCAACGTGGCAAACACAGAACACGCCAACCCAGTAGGCATTGCGAATCTAACATGCCATATTGTTTAGCGTTTTCATAGGTTTAGCAGAAACGCCGTTCACTACGACGTGTTTACCTGAGCTACTGTCGCGTTTACTCATTTGGCGTGTGCACAACGCAACGGAAGACGCCAGATCAGAAGGCGTAGCACCTGCATGTGCCGCCTTGTTATTTGTTGCTACAGGCTGCTAAATTTGGCTTCAACTAGAGGAACTTGAAGGCGGCTATTAAGTATGCGATACTAGCGCGGCAGACGAATCTTTGACTGCACGAATCTTTGCGCGTGGCCCCCACCAAGCACTATCTGATGGTGATTCCGCCATTAAAACCCGCTCTCCCCCACTCCCCTTCCCCACTACGTTAGACGAAGAAGTGGTTAGTCATTAGGCGTTTATAAAGCCAGGGGAGACGCTTGGTTGTTTGTCGCTATAGATGCATGTAAGAGACAAAAGAAAACCCGCCGCTCTTCGCCCCACCCACACCACCCCAGCCCACACTCCTCCATTCCCCTGCCCCTTCCTTCCCCACCCCTCATTCCTCCCCTCCCATCTGGTATCCCACACCGGCCCCCACCCCCCACCCTCACAGTGTTGCTTGAGTCCAATATCAATTCCCTTGAGGCCGCGAAGTCGTTCTTCGATAAGGCGGAGGATGCGCTAAGCAACCAGATGTCCCTGCTGCTTAGCCAGGTAGAGAGAGAGCAGTCCGAGAAGGAGGAGGCCCAGGATCGCCTGAATTTGTTGCTACACGAAGTTGCCTCGCAAGTGTTGCGGCTGCGTGATGTGTACCGTCGTGTAGGTGCCACCTTGCCGACCGTGGGGCTAACCGCTTACAACCACCCGGTTGACTTCAACGAGCTGCGGCTTTCGGACCTGATCTCTTTTTTCACCTACATGGCCGACGAGCTGAACCGTCTTGGCTCGAAGGTTCGGGTGTTGTTGCACATCGAGGGGGTGTGCACTGCCGTCGCCGTTGCAGGGTGAATCCTCTCCGGGCTGCGTCACCGGAATCCACTTCTGCCATTGGACGCCGTCTTCGACGAGTTGGCTCCGATCGATCGGGAGCGGGAGCTGCAGGCGGTGTCATCCTGCATCTGCCGTGTCATTGTAATAGAGAAGGAGAGGGACTTTCGTCCTCTTTAGGCGTCATTCTACTTGTCTTTTTAGCTTATTATGTGTTTAATCTGATCTTTTATGATGTTATGCGCTCCTTTTGTGTTATGAAGTTATGCAGATTGCTTTTGTAATCATGAACAAGTGTTGGCCCTCCTTGTGTGTTAATTTCGAGTGTTTGCACTCCTTTTGTGTTGCCGGTTTTGAGTTGGGTTGTTATACTAGAATTGTCAAATAGAGCGCCTAATTATAGGAACCACATAGGACATGAAAGAACCACATAGGACACCTGATACTATAGTTTGAACTTGGACTCACTAATGTTGAAAATGCCACATGCTGCAACTCCGGAAAGACTGACGCAAAAGAAGAAGGAAAGACATAGATCGGTGGTGTCCTTACTTACTATCTACAAAGTCTGCATCGATCTTGGCCAGCTTGGCTTTCTCGAGGCAGGCGGCGATGACTCTTTCACCTCCTCGCGGCGTTGGTGGATCTTGGCTTTGTCGAGGCGAGCGGCAATGAGCTCTGTCACATCCTGCCGACCTTGCTTCAGAAGAGCAAGCGATTCATCCATCAGCCGGTCATGCTCGTTTCTGAGCTTCGCCTTGTCATCCGTTAGCTCGATGATTATGGTGGACAAGCTCTCCGGCGATTCCTTGCTCTTCTCGTGCAGCTTCGTCCAGCCAGCTATCTGCTCCTTAAGCATGCCGCGCTCGATGCACAACTTCTCCTTGTCATCCATAAGTTCCACCATGAGTATTGTCACCTTTTTTAGCGAGGCATTGCTCTCCACGAGTGAGGCATTGCTCTCCTCGTGCAGCTTCGCCCAGCCTGCGATCTCCTCCTTCAGCTTATGTACTTGAGTCGGCATATCGTCGTGGGCGAAAGACTGTTCTCCTCCGCTGCGAATGCGCTTCCGAGAGCCCTCGCCTGAGCGTGAGGCCGCCGTGATGCGACGGGCCTTCTATGTTGCTTTCGCTGCCTTGGTCAATCGTCTCTGGTTATTTCTGGAACTTGAGCTCCCCCACGAGCCATGGCAGAAGAAAGGAAGGACTAAGAAAAAAGGGGTTGTTCTTCTGTTGATAGGAGTGGAGGTCGAGTACGAGCTATTTGTAGACGCCTGGACGGTCGGCGGGTATAGGAACGAGAAGTCACATCATGGTCATTAAGCATCATTGCGTTTGGCGTGTTTGACCAGTCATTTTTACTAGCCTTTGTCCATTGGCGTGCTGGAGCAGCGTATTTTCACTGGGCGCGTGTACCAACAACGAGACGCATCGTGATAATTACGCGCCTGGGTTGTTGGCATGCTTCACCCATTTATTGAAGAATAATGATGATTGGACTCTTCCTGAACCGCCGCCTAAACCCACTCCGAAGAAGAGGGGTATCTTATTTCTCAGTCCTGAAGATATGCAAGAGGCAAAGAAATATATGAAGGAAAAAGGTATTAAAGCTGAGGATGTTAAGAATTTGCCACCTATTGAAGAAATACATGGCCTTGACACACCACTACCTCCACAGGTGGTAGAGGTAAATTCTTTATTAAAGTTCAATGAAAGTGACATCCCTCACAATAAACCTCCTAGTCAATGCTTATATGAGTTTGATAACTATATTATGAAGCAAGATCATTTCAATGCTCATGTTCTGAAACTATTGAAATACAATTGTGATATGATTGCTCGCTTGAGTGACTTGCTATTTAGAATCAGTAATTATGTTAGAGGTGTAGGGAAGCATGCCTCTATGGTTCAAACCCAATTATAACAAGTAGCTAAGTCTCAAAAAGAATTGCTTGATGAAATGAATAGTAATATGCATGACTTTGCTGCTAGGGTAGTAACTAGAGGAGGTAGAATGACCCAAGAACCACTTTATCCTGAGGGTCATCCTAAAAGAATTGAACAAGACTCTTGGAGAATTAATACTGATGCACCTAGTCCTTCTTAGAACAAAAAGAAAAATAAAAATGATAGGACGTTGCATACCTCTAGTGAACCTGAGACACAAAAACCTCCTGATAGTAATGATGTCTCTATTTCCGATGCTGAAACTCAATCTGGTAGTGAACATCAACCTAGTGATAATGAAAATGATAATGATGATGTTCACAATGATGCTCAACCTAGTAATGATGTAGAACCAGATAATGATGTTGAAATAGAGCCTGCTTCTGATCTTGATAACCCACAACCTAAAAATAAACGTTATGATAAAAAGGACTTTGTGGCTAGGAAACATGGTAAAGAAAGAGAGCCATGGGTTCAGAAACCCATGCCATTTCCACCTAAGCCATCTAAGAAAAAGGATGATGAAGAATTTGAGCGCTTTGTTGAAATGATTAGGCCAGTCTTTTTGCGTACCCGCTTAACTGATATTTTGAACATGGCCCCTTATGCAAAGTATATGAAAGACATCATCACTAATAAAAGAAAATTACCTGAAGCTGAAATCTCCACCATGCTTGCTAATTATTCTTTTAAGGATGGAGTACCTAAAAAACTTGGAGATCCTGGAATACCAACTATACCTTGCTCCATCAAAAGAAACTATGTTAAAACTGCTTTGTGTGATTTGGGAGCCGGTGTTAGTGTTATGCCTTTCTCCTTATATAAAAGACTTGATTTGAATAAACTCACACCTACTGAGATATCATTGCAAATGGCTGACAAATAAACAGCCATACCTATTGGTATTTGGGAGGATGTGCCCGTTGTTGTTGCAAATGTTACTATCTTAACGGGCTTTGTTATTCTTGAGATGCCCGAGGACGACAACATGTCGATTATCCTTGGTAGACCCTTTTTGAATACTGCAGGGGCTGTTATTGATTGCAATAAAAGCAAAGTCACTTTTCATATCAATGGTAATGAGCACACGGTGCACTTTCCGAAGAAACAATTTCAAGTGAATGGTATAAATGTTGTTGAAGAATCTCCGACCATCACTATTGGAAGTTTTCAATTACCTCTACCTACTGCAAAAAAGAAATATGATATACTTATTGTAGGGGATATGCACATTCCCATTGAGGTAACTTAGTGTTTTACGAAAGTTCTTCGGTTTCATGCTAATCAGGAGTGGTTGTTAATAAGACTTGATCAACCTTATTAACGAATCATTTTTGAGAGGTATGAACTTGAGGAATCTAGTAAGCACAACTTTGTGCTCCCACCTTTTATTTTCTGTTTTAGTTAGTCAAATAAAATAAAATGCCATGTTTATCCCGTTTTCTATCTTCTCCGTGCAATAAAAAATGACCCAAAAATAAAAATTCTCAGAATGCCCTGAAAATTTAACACGATTTTTTTCCAAATATTTATGAATTTTTGGTGCAAATAACACCTGAGGGGGGTGCCCAGGGTGAGCAGCACCCACCAGGGCGCGCCAGCACCCCCAGGCGCGCCCTGCTGGGTGGTGGCCCCCACGTAGGCCCCCTCACTTATCTCTTCAGCCCACATTGTCACCTACCTCCATCAAAAAATCACCACAGCCACCATTTTCGTGTTCTTGCTCTCAAACCCGCGGATTTCGATCTCTTTGCTTGAAGCTCCGTTTCCGAAACTGTTTGGAGGGATTGCTACTTGGTATGTGACTCCTCCATTGCTCCAATTAGTTTTTGTTTTAGTGGGTTATTTTTAAAGTAATTAGCTACTCTTGGTGCTGCTGTAGATGAGCTTGCATGTTGAATTCTTAGAGTTCTAAGTAGTTTGGATGCTCAATATGGCCTCTATGCATGCTTGGGAGTAGTTGCTAACAATCTTACAAAGTTTTGTTGACAAATTTTTTGTGGACTAAAAATTTTCAGAATTTTTATAGGAATAAAATGAATATCTTTAGGAAGTTCTCCTCCAAGAAAAATGCCAAGGGACATTGGGGAATCATCGTACAATGACCTTCACACTCCAAGAAAGGTGGAGGTGCGGCCGTGCGAATGGCCGCATGATGCCTTTCTGGAGGAGGCCAGGATCCACCAAGAGTTCGCTCAGTTTGTCGCAAATGTTGGGTTAACCGAGTTCCTCGCAAATAAGTGTGACCAATATCACATTCTTACAAATTCCTTTGCGCAAAGTTTTACTTATCTAGGGAGGAACAACCCTCCTGAAGTGCAGTTTAATCTTTATGCTGAACCTCACACATTATCGCTAGCGGACTTCTGTAACATATGCTTGATCCCTTCTGATGGGGACTTGAGAGAACCTAGGCCATCTGAGTTTGAGGATTTTCTCCTCGCATTAACCGTGGGTGAGGATAGAGGCGTGTCGGGCGCCACTGCTATTAGCTTACAGTTTCCCTCAGTACATTATTTCCTTAGTCATCACTAAGTGTTTAACCGCTAGGGAGAAGGTTAGCTCACTCAGTGCTCCTAACCTCGCTATTTTAGACGTGCACTTTATGGTGATCACACCTTTAGTATGGGGGCTATTATTGCCCGACGCTTACATCTAAATAAAACTAAGGGAAAGATACATGGTGGTATTTATGCTACTCGCTTAGCGAACCACTTTAGAGTCCCCTTTCGCCCACATGATTACTTCTTACCCCGAGTTTACCTCGATCATAAGTCACTGCAGGCTCACCATTTTCTTGATGTAACTGACTCTCCACGTGATATTCAATATAATTTGGTATTTAGCAAGGAAACACGTGATATTATCCCGTTCCCTGCACCTTCTTTGTTTGATCCTATCGCCAGGAACGGATACAGGATTATGCCAGATGACATTACAGCTTACCGAAACAACCTAGCAGCTGCTGAGGAGGAGCACCAGGGGTGGGATGCTCAGGTGCCACCTACGCCTCACTACGACTTGGGACCGGACGGCTACTACGGATGGTGATTACAAAGCTAGGCCAAAAGCCTAAGCTTGGGGGAGTACGTATTTCCACCGACATTACATTCGTGTTCTCACATTTCATTCCAGTTGTCGGTGTTCGTACTTTTTCATTGTAATATCCATGCTAGATTTGTTTTCTCGCTTTCTTCTTGTGTGTTTGAAAAACTTTGAGAAAACCCAAAAAGATTTCTCGCTTCTTCTTTTACTTGTGGGAGCTTTCCCATGTAAATAGTTTTTCTCGTTTTAGTTTTTCTTCTTTATTTTGCTTCCTTCAAGAAAAACCAAAAACTCAAAAAAAATATTTTAGTGTGTTTCTCTGAAATTCTTTTCTTTTTACTCGAGTCATACCTAGGAGAAGACCACGATGAAATTGTTGAGTGGTTCTCATCTGCATTATCGTTCACCTAACAAAGAGCCCATATTACCTTGTCTTCTCCTCTTGAATAAAATGTTTGCAGATTCCAGCTTAGTCCACACCACTCTTGCACTATTATTATCTTCTTACCGTTCGGTAGTGCAAGTGAAAGGCAATGATGACGACATTTGATGAATTGATTGTGGCAGAGAAAAGCGGGTATGAACTCAACTTGTTTTTGTTTTTGTAAATATTTTTAACCTAGTATCCCTTGATTCAGCTCATTATGATCAAACATGTTTGCAATGACCATTAGAGATTATAGTTGTTCATGCCATGCTTAAGTAGCTAGGAGTGGATAATGATTTATCTTGGGTGTCAACATGCATTAAAATGGTTGTGATGCGGTATGGTGATATGGTATCCTCCTCTGAATGTTTCAAGTGGCTTGACTTGGCACATGTTCACGCATGTAGTTGAATCAAAACCAACATAGCCTTCATGATATTTATGTTCATGGTGTCCATATCCTACTCATGCTAGTATTCAATGTTGATTATATGTAATGCATGTTCATGACCGTCTTCGCTCTCTAGCTGGCCGCTTCTCAATCCAACTGCTAGCCTTCGCCTGTACTAAGCGGGAATACTGCTTGTGCATCAAAACCCTCGAACCAAGTTATGCCAGATGAGTCCACTATATCTACCTATATGCGGTATTACCCTGCCGTTCCAAAGTAAATTTGCATGTGCCACCTCTAAAATTCAAATGAACATCTGCTTTGTGTGCCTGGACCGCTCATGGAGCAACAGGGGGCAGTCGGTATCTTCCATGCTAAGCGGGTTATTCTCATGACGAGTGTTTATTCACTTGTCCTTACACGAGAGGGGCGGTAATAGGGATTCCCAGTCCTGAAATCAAAACTCAAAAATAATTAAACAAAACTCCCCCAGGAATGTTGTTGGTTTGGACGGTACCCGTGGATAAGGCTCGCCGTGGAGTGTGATTGTTGGTGGAGGGGGAGTAAACCTTTACTTTTACCGCTTGGGAACCGCCGCTAATTTGTTTAGCCTGGAAGATATTGATAACTCTTGGTCGTGACGTTGACAGGAAGGGTGTACCTCCCAAAATTATATCTATCTCTGTTTTAAACTTTGAGCTCTGGCACCGCTGCAAATCCATGATTCCCTCTGTGAAGGGACTATCTATTTACTTTTAAGTTGAGTCATCACCTTCTCAAATAAGCGCCAGACCTGAGAGCACTATTGTCATCCTCATGCATTGTGTATAGTTTATGTTGGGTGCAGCATGACTGGATCTTTTCTACCATGAATTACAATGTTTAGTCGCTGCTTGAACTTTGGAGGTGCTCTGCATTTATGTTTTGAGGTCTCAGAAAGGGCTAGCGAGATACCACTATTGTCATATTGTATCATGATTGTTTTGACAAAGTGTTGACGCTTGAGATATCTTATTATTGCTCGCTAGTTGCTTATGTTATTGATATGAGTAAATATAATTCCTAAGAGTTATTGTTGACATGGTTAGTCATAATCTCTGCTGAAAACCTGGGTGCCACTTAAGCATATATATGTAAACAAGAACAAAAGATTTCATAAAAGTTTTTCTTTATCACTTTCAGTTTATCAACTGAATTGCTTGAGGACAAGCAAAGGTTTAAGCTTGGGGGAGTTGATACGTCTCCAACGTATCTACTTTTTCTCACTCTTTTGCCCTTGTTTTGGACTCTAATTTGCATGATTTGAATGGAACTAACCCGGACTGATGCTGTTTTCAGCAGAATTGCCATGGTGTTGTTTTTTGTGCAGAAATAAAAGTTCTCGGAATGGAACGAAACTTTCTGGAGATTTATTTTGGAAAATATAAAAAATACTGGAGCCAAAAACCACCGGAGAGGGGGCCCAGGGTGCGCAGCACCTACTAGGGCGCGCCAGCCCCCTCCCGACGCGCCCTGGTGGCGGCTGGGCACCTCGGGGGCCCACTTGCCCTATCTCCGCCACTATAAATTCCTAAATTTGGAGAAAAAAATAGGAGAGAAAGAGTTATCACGTTTCACGAGACGGAGCCGCCGCCACCTCCTGTTCTTCATCGAGAGGCCAGATCTGGAGCCCGTTTGGGGCTCCGGAGAGGGGAATCTTCGGTCTTCGTCATCATCAACCTTTCTCCATCGCTAATTCCATGATGCTCCCCACCGGGAGTGAGTAATTCCTTTGTAGGCTTGTTGGTCGGTGAGGAGTTGGATGAGATTCATCATGTAATCGAGTTAGTTTTGTTAGGGCTTGATCCCTAGTATCCACTATGTTCTGAGATTGATGTTGCTATGACTTTGCCATGCTCAATGCTTGTCACTAGGGCCCGAGTGCCATGATTTCAGATCTGAACCATTTATGTTATCACCATTATATCTATGTTCTTGATCCGATCTTGCCTAGTCATATGCACCTATTACGTGTTATGATCCGTCAACCCCATAGTGACAATATTTGGGATACTTCGCGGTGATGACTGTAGTTTGAGGAGTTCATGTATTCACCATGTGTTAATGCTTTGTTCCGGTTCTCTATTAAAAGGAGGCCTTAATATCCCTGAGTTTCCTTATGGACCCCGCTGCCACGGGAGGGTAGGACAAAAGATGTCATGCAAGTTCTTTTCCATAAGCACGTATGACTATTTACGGAATACATGCCTACATTACATTGATGAACTAGAGCTAGTTCTGTATCGCCCTAGGTTATGACTGTTATATGATGAATATCATCCAACGAGTTACCGATCCAGTGCATACGACCTTTCCACTTATTGCTCTTGCTAAGTTACTATTGTTGTTGTTGTTGTTCCAACTGCTACAAAACTACTTCTACTACTGTTACCGCTACTGTTACTATTGCTGCTACTATCAAACCTATCATATTACTGTGCTACTGATCGCTTTGCTACAGATATTTATCTCTAGGTGTGGTTGAATTGACAGCTCAACTTCTAATACTCTCAAGTATTCTTTGGCTCCCCTTGTGTCGAATCTATAAATTTGGGTTGAATACTCTACCCTCGAAAATTGTTGCGATCCCCTATACTTGTGGGTTATCAGATACCCGTGGTGACAATGGGGTATTTTATTTATTCACTTGATATATGTTATGGCATCAACTTGCGGATTCTGGTGACCTTGGGGATCTATGCATAGGGGTTGATTGCCCGTTTTCATACTACTTTCTCCGATAGAAACCTTGGGGTGCTCCTTGAAGTTCTTTGTGTTGGATTGAATATGATAGATCTAAAATTGTTTGATGCATGTCGCATAATTTACCCACGGATACTTGAGGTGACGTTGGAGTATCTAGGTGACATTAGGGTTGATTGATATGTATCATTGGTGTTATTTTACTACGAACTATAGTGTTGTTTGTGACACTTATAGGAATAGCTCAAAAGATTGATCAGAAAGAATAACTTTGAGGTGGTTCTGCCATCTACACCAATTTCATCTTATGTTCTCCGCTACTTATGAACTTTGGAGTGATTCTATGTTGCACGTTGAGGGATGATCATGTGATTCAACTATGTTAGCATTGTTGGGAGATTGCACTAGTGAAAGTATGAACCGTATGCCTTGTTTCCAAGCATTAATATACGTTTTTGCTCGTTGTTTACTATTTGTTACCTTGCTGTTTTTATACTTTCGGATTATAAAAACCTACTTCTATCATCCATATTGCACATGTATCACCATCTCTTCGCCGTACTAGTGCACCTATACAATTTGCCATTGTATTGGGTGTGTTGGGGACACAAGAGATTTCTTGTATTTGATTGTAGGGTTGTTTGAGAGAGACCATCTTCATCCTACACCTCCCACGGATTGATAAACCTTAGGTCATCCACTTGAGGGAAATTTACTGTTGTCCTACAAAACTCTGCACTTAGAGGCCCAAAACGTCTACAAGAATAAAGTTGCGTAGTAGACATCAGTACCTAAAGTATTTGATATGTTGCTTATATTAACGGATCTCACGAAGTTTTGCTGAGTTTTGTGTGATTGAAGTTTTCAAGTTTTGGGTGTTAACGCGATGCACGAAGGAATAAGGAGTGGCAAGATCCTAAGCTTGGGGATGCCCAAGGCACCCCATGGTAATATTCTAGGAAGACTCAAGCATTTAAGCTTGGGGATGCCCCGGAAGGCATCCCCTCTTTCGTCTCAATCCATCGGTATGTCACTTGGAGCTACATTTTTATTCGTCACATGATATGAGTTTTGCTTGGAGCGTCGTTTGCTTTTGTTTTCTTTTGTTTTTAGTTTGCCACAATCATCGTTTTCTGGACACACCTATTTGAGAGAGAGACACATTCATCATAATTTATTAGAATACTCTATGTGCTTCACTTATATCTTTTGAGCTTAGCAGTTGCTCTAGTACTTCTCTTATATCTTTTTAGCACGGTGGCGTATAGATTTTATAGAAATAACTGCACTCTCGTCTTCACTTATATTTGTTTGAGAGTTAATAAATAGTGATGGTAATTTGCATGGGTTATAATACTAGTCTATAAATAATAGGTATTCAATGAGTGATAATCAAAACCATCATGTAGGACATTAAAGAGAAATTTTGGGTTAATGATATTGATGTGGTAATGTGAAAGGGTGTGAGTGCATGGTTGTCGGTTCATAGAAGTATCGGTATGAAAAGGTGTTAATTTCCCGTTTGTCTAAATATTGTAAAGAGGCATGGTGGGGATGTGTGAGCATTTCTATTCCTCGTTAAAATCCTAGTGTTGTTTCGGGTCAGAGGCGCGCTATGGTTAACTCCTCCCAACCTCCTCCCCAACCTCCTCCATGCGAGTAGTACTTTGATTTGTGATAAAACTAATAAAACTTCGCAATAAGTATATGAATTCTTCATTACTAATGTGAATCCATGGACATACGCAATCTCACCACCTCATATTTTGCTAGCCTCTTCGGTACCGTGCACTGCCCATTCTCACCGCGAGGATCGGTGCGAACTTCGCCAGTGCATCCAAACCCCGTGACATGATACGCTCTGTCACACATAAACCTCCTTATATCTTCCTCAAAACAGCCACCATACCTACCTATTATGGCATTTCCATAGCCATTCCGAGATATTTCCATGCAACTTCCACCGTTACATCATATGACTAGTTCATTCATCGTCATATTGCTTTGCGTGATCATATAAAGCTGACATAGTATTTGTGGCAAAGCCACCGTTCATCATTTTTTTGAGACATGTCACGCTAGATCATTGCACATCCTGGTATACAGCCAGAGGCATTCATATTGAGTCATTTTGTTTCATAGTTCTTCATGTTGAGTTTTCATATTGAGTTGTAAGTAAATAAAAGTGTGATGATCATCAATATTAGAGCATTGTCCTAGTGTGGAAATAAAAATGGGGGAGGCCAAATGAGCCCACCATAATAATAAAAATTGAGAGAAAAAGAGAGAAGGGACTTTGCTACTATCCTTTACCACACGTGTGCCTCAAAGTGGCACCTTGTTCTTCATATAGAGAGTCTCATGTTATGTCATTTTCATATGCTAGTGGGAATTATTTTTCATTATTAAAAAACTTGGCTTGTATATTCCTATGACGGGCTTCCTCAAATGTCCGAGGTCTTCATGAGCAAGCAAGTTGGATGCACACCCACTTAGCTTCAGTTGAGCTTTCATATACTGATAGCTCCGGTGCATCAGTTTCATGACAATCCCTACTCCTCGCATTGATATCTATCGATGGGCATCTCCATAGCCCGTTGATACACCTAGTTGATGCAAGACTTTCTTCTCCACTTTTTTCCCTTTGATATCTACCACCATATTCTATTCCACCCTTATGTTATGTCCATGGTTCACGCTCATGTATGCGTGAATAATAAAAAGTTGATGCGCATTGAAAAAGTATGATCCAATTACCTGACTTGGACATTGTGGTGCTTGACATTTGTGTTAATGTGGTGAAGACGGAGCCATGCCTTACTAATATGATAAAATGAATGGGGGTAAACATTCTTTGAGGATCGTATATTTCGAAAGATTGATGATTATGTTGCTTGTGCTTATAAACATTATTATGTTGATGTTTGTTAATTCGTCATTTCTCAATGAGCATACATTCAAAAGATTACATATTGGGTAGCATGTCACATCAAAAATTCTCTTTTTATCATTTACCTACTCGAGGACGAGCAGGAATTAAGCTTGGGGATGCTGATACGTCTCAAACATATCTATAATTTTTTATTGTTCCATGCTATTATATTATCATTCTAGGATACTTTTTGGGTATTTATTTACCAATTCATATTATTTTTGAGCACTAACCTATTGACCCAGTGCCCAGCGCCAGTTGCTGTTTTCTGCATGTTTTTGGCTTTTCAGGTTTACAGTACCAAACGAAGTCCAATTGCCCCGAAACTTTTATATGATTTTTTCTGGACCAAAAGAAGACATGGAAGCGTCGGGGGGGAGACCAGAGGCCGCACGAGGGAGGCACAAGCCAACAGGGCGCGCCCAGTGGGGGTCGGCACGCCCTAATGGCTTGTCCCTCCCTGGTGGGTCTCCCGACCCCGTTCTCTGGCCTATAAATTCACATATATTCCAAAAATCTTAGGGAGCATCCCAAAACACATTTTCCACCGCCGCAAGTCTCTATTCCGCCGCGATCCCATCTGGAGCCCTCTTCCAGTGCTCTGACGGAAGGGGGGTCGATCACGGAGGGCCTCTACATCATCCTTGCTGCTCCCATGGTGATGTGTGAGTAGTTCACATAGACCTACGGGTCCGTAGTTAGTACCTAGATGGCTATCTCTCTCTCTCTCTCTTTTGATCTTCAATACAATGATCATCGCATCTTCGCTTTGATCTATCCGATGTAATTCTTTTGTATGGTGCGTTTGTTGGGATCCGATGAATTGTGGGTTTATGTTCAGATTATTCATGAAAAGTATTTGAGTCACCTCTAAATATTATGATTCTTATTTGCATGATCATCATAGCTTCATAAATCTCTCCTATCTATTGAAATAGTGTGGCCAACTAGATTGATATTTCTTTAGTGAGAGGGGTGCGTTGTAGTGGGTTTAATCTGGCGGTGCTCTATATCCCGGTGACAGAAAGGGACAAGACACGTCTTTGTATTGTTGCAACTAAGGATTAAACAATGGGGTTAGTTCATATTAATTGAATTCTCTTTGTCTACATCATGTCATTGTTCTCCAAGCATTACTCTGTTTTACTTAATTCTCTAGATGCATGTTGGATAGCGATCGATGGGTGGAGTAATAGTAATAGGTGCAGGCAGGAGTCGGCCTATTTGCTTATGGACATGATGCATATATATAAATGATCATTGCCATGAATATCACATAACTATGCACTTTTCTATCAATTGCCTAACAGTAATTTGTTTACCCACCTTATGCTTCCTACATGAGAGATGCCACTAGGGAAAACTATGGCCCTGGGTATATCCTCTTATATATTTACAAACGCTTTCATTACCTTGGTGCATTTTATTTGCTTTTATTTTATTTTGCAATTTACAATTATCTACTATCATCTACACACTTCATTTGCTTGCAAATAACGAGACCAAAGGGATTGACAACCCTCTTAACGCGTTGGGTGCAAGTGTTTTCTCTTTTGTGTGCAGTCGCTGAAGACGGTTGTTGATTGATGTTCCTATTGGTTCGATAAACATTGGTTCCTACCTCCAGAGCATGTCAACTTCTTGGACGCTCCTTGGTAAGTTGGTCCTCGAGGAAGCAAAATCGTGCCTCCCTCTCCATTGCCGAAGCCGAATATATTGCAACCGCAAGCGCAACATAATTATTATGGATGAGGCAAACTTTAAAGGATTATGGTATCACTTATAGATATGTGCCTCTTTTATGCAACAATGAAAGTGCCATCAAAATTGCTGAAAACCCTATTGATCACCTAGCACCAAGCACATTGACATTAGATATCATTTGTTAAGAGACAATGTGCAAAAGGGTGACATTGATATTGCTCATGTTGGTACAGATATGCAACTTGCCGACATGTTCACCAAACCATTAGATGAAGCAAGGTTTTGTCAACTTAGGCGTGAACTTGGTATCTTGGAGCTTGATAGCATTATGTGAAATATTGTACACATGCATACAGTTACTTCATGTCTTGTCTAGGTGTAGGCATGTATTTAGGGGGAGACATTCAACTCTTGAGTTCTCTCACCCTATATGATGCATAAACAAACCAAACACTCTCAAAGTTACTATGCTCACTCTTGTGCCTTAGTACTTTAAATGATGGAGTTGTGATGTTTGGGCTCGAGGTTAAAATCTTTGCAGCGCCAAGTCACGATTACTCAAACATGGTGGATTCATACACCACCCTATCCTCAAGAGGTTGGATTATTTGAACCTTGTTGTTATATGTTCGTTAACTATCTATCCTAGTGTGAGCACTTCATGTTGCATGTGATGCATGGCTTTCTCATATTGTGAGTGACATCTATCATGATTGATATATCCATTTATGTCTCGTCACATGATAAAAACAAGGTTAGTAAATCATTCTATGTCTCTATTTCCTTCTTGTTTGGGTAGCCAGGTGTGAGGGGGAGCTACTCCTAACTGTGTCTTTTGTATTCAAATGCAAAGTTAAAATAAGACATATCTTGTGTTGTGGGGGAGCTCTTGCCTCGCACTATATTTCAGTTACATCATATATATCTTGTGTTGTTACCCTCTCAAGCATTGTTGTCACCTATGTCAAAAAGTGGGAGATTGAAAGTGCATTGTTTCCCTTAATATTTTTGACATCTATGACAACTTAATTTGTGTCTCTAACCACATGCTCTAGTGTAAGCAACACCGTCTAATTTGAAGAGAAGCATGGATGGTTATTTTCCTTCTACTCGGAAAAAGGAAAAAGCGGAGTGTGATACGACTCAACGTAACTATAATTTTTGATTGCTCCATGCTATTATATTATCATTTCATGATACTTTTTAAGCATTTACTTGCTGATTTATATTATTTTTAAGCACTAACCTATTAACCTAGTGCCAGTTGTTGTTTCCTGCTTGTTTTTGGCCTTTCAGGAATACTACCAAACGAAGTCCAAATACCCTGAAACTTTTTGATGATTTTTTCTGAACAAAAATAAGATTTGGAAGCTTCGGAGGGAGACCAGAGGCCACACGGGGTGGCGCCAAGCCAACAGGGCGTGCCCCGGGGGGGTGGTCGCGCCCTAATGGCTTGGGGCCACCTCCCACGGCCTTTGGCCCTGATCTCTTTGCTATAAACTGACATATATTGGAAAACCCCTAGAGAGCCTCCCGAAACACTTTTTTCGCCGCCGCAAGTCTCTGTTCCGCCGTGTGCCCATCTGGAGCCCTGTTCCGGTGCCCTGCCGGAGGGGGGATCAATCACGGAGGGCCTCTACATCAACCTTGTTGCTCCCATGGTGATGTCTGAGTAGTTCACCTCAGACCTACGGTTCTGTAGTTAGTACCTAGATGGCTATCTCTCTCTATGTTCCTTAATGCAAAGATCATCGTGATTCCCGCGGTGATCTATCCTATGTAATCATCTTTACGGTGTGTTTGTTGGGATTCAATGAATTGTGGGTATATGTTCATATTATTCATGAAAATATATTGAGTCTTTACTGAATTCTTATGTGCATGATTTTTATAGCTTCGTAATGCTCTCCGATCTATCAGTTTGGTTTGGCCAACTAGATTGATTTATCTTCAGTGGGAGTGGTGCGTTGTAGTGGGTTCAGTCTTGCGGTGCTCAATCCCAGTGACAGAAAGGGACATGAAATGTATTGTATTGTTGCTATTAAGGGTAAAACAATGGGGTTTATTCATATTAATTGGATTTACTTTGTCTACATCATGTCATCCTCCTCCAAGCATTACTCTGTTTTACTTAATACTCTAGATGCATGCTGGATAGCAGTCGATGGGTGGAGTAATAGTAGTAGATGCAGGCAGGAATCGGTCTACTTGCTTATGGACGTGATGCCTATATACATGATCATTGACATGAATAAATATTACATAACTATGCGCTTTTCTATCAATTGCCCAACAGTAATTTGTCTACCCACCGTATGCTTTCTTCGAGAGAGAAGCCTCAGTGAATACTATGGCCCCCGGGTCTCTTCACATTATTACAAAAACTCCTAAAATATTTATGCCATTATTTAATTTCTTTTTATTTGCAATTTTTATTTATCAATTTATCTAGCTATCACTACTTATCGCTTGCAAGTAACGAGTTCAAGGGGATTGACAACCGTCTTGCCCGCGTTGGGTGCAAGTGTGTGATCTTTTGTGTGCAGGTGCTGAAGACAGAAATTTGCATGGTTATCCTATTGATTCGATAACCTTGGTTCTCACTGAGGGGAATACTTATCTCTACTGTGTTGCATCTCCCCTCCTCTTCGGGGGAAAACCCAATGCAGTTTACAAGTAGCAGGAAGAATTTCTGGTGTCGTTGCTGGGGAGCATCACCAAATTCCTATCAAGTACCTTCTCATAAATTATCATACACTTGTTCTACTTTTTATTTGCTGTTATATTTTTCTTGCTATAAAAATAAAAAATAAAAAAATATTTAGATTTGCTAATTTACTTGTTTGCTTGCTATGTTGTTAGTTGCTTGCTTGAAGTTGCTACCATGTCAGAGTTTATCACTGAGAAGAGTGAGGATGGTAAGACCCCAAAAGAGGAAACTCCTCCACAACGAGATGTAAAAGTTTTTGTTGCGGGGAAGGGGAATATGTAGGGAAAAGCATTACCCAAGAATTCTTTAATTGTACGGATGCTTTGTTTGCAAGGATACGCCTATTCTTAAGAGAACTCATAGTTATGCCAATGCTATTTCTGCACTTGTTCTTAAACTTGAAAGAAGATTTATGCATACTCACCCTACTTTGCAAAGGCTTTTCTATGAGTTACCGGTTATAAAAAAAACCCAAGGCTAAGAAGGTAGCCACTCTTATCCTCATGAATGAATTTGACTATATAGTGCGAGAGGCTCGAGAGATTTTTTGAGCCGTTAACATCCTGTGATAGATGAAATTTCATACAATGAGGACTATATGATGAGGTATGTGTTTCATGATAACCACACCTTTGATGAAAATACCAAGAAGGAAGTTCCTCTCTTCACATTATCCAACAAGTTTCCAATGCTATTAATAAAAAATATTCCTAGATTGTGAGAGAGAAAACGGAAGGTTTTGAGGAAAGTAGCATTGAGAATGCTAAAATATTACTAGATGATGTGTTTCCTATTGTATTTGAAAAGCTTTCTCATGAACATGCATCCCAGGATGCAAAAGTCAAAGATGACAACACTTGATACTATGCATTATTCCTAGCTAGGGGCATAAAACAATAGCGCTTGTTGGGAGGCAACCCAATAGTTATCTTTAAATTTTTGTTTTTTACTTTCTGTCTTGGTGTGATAACATGATTATTTCTACTGTAATGATTGTGTTTTTTATGTTTTAATTAGTATTTGTGCCAAGTAAAGCCTTTGGGATGATTTGAATGATAAGTAGAATTTATACGGTTGGTATACAAATTCCCAAGTTGTCCTAATTTTTCAGAATTTTTGGTTCAGAAGTATGGTGTTTGTGCAAATCATGATTGTTCTATTTTAGACAGATTATGTTTTTGCTTGTATAGTTTGCTTGTTTTGATGATGCTATGGATTGTATCGGGGGGGTATAAGCCATGGAGAAGTTAGAATACAATACCTTATGCAATAATAAAATATGAATCAATTTATAACAGTACCTAAAGTATTTTATTTACCTATCATACTAACAGATCTCATGAGTTTTTTATTGAGTTTTGTGTGCTGAAGTTTTCAAGTTTTGGGTGCGATCATGATGGATGCAGGAATAAGGAGCGGCAATAGCCTAAGATTGGGGATTCCCAAGTCACCCCAAGGTAAAATTCTAGGAAGACTCAAGCGTCTAAGCTTGGGGATGCCCTGGAAGGCATCCCGTCTTTCCTCTTAGTCCATCAGTAAGTCACTCGGAGCTATATTTTTATTCATCACATGATATGCGTTTTGCTTGGAGCGTCGTGTGTTATAGTTTGCTTTTGTTTTAGTTTTCCACAATCATTGTTTGCTGGACACACCTACTTGAGAGAGGCACATGTTCACCATTATTTGTTAGAATACTCTATGTGCTTCACTTATATCTTTTGAGCTAAGCAGTTGCTCTAGTGCTTCACTTATATCTTTTAAAGCATGGTGGCGTATAGATTTTATAGAAATAATTGAACTCTCGCTCTTAACTTAAATTTTGTTTGAGAGTCTAATAAATAGTTACGGTAATTTGCGTGGGTTATAAGACTAGTCCAAAAAATAATAGGTATTCAAGGAGTGCATAATCAAAACCTTCATGTAGCACATAAAAGAGAAATTATGGGTTAATGATATTAATGCGGTAATATGAAAGGGAGTGAGTACATGGTTGTTGATTAGTAGAAATATCGATAGTTAAAGGGTGTTAACTTGTTGTTCATCTAAATATTGGTTATGGCATGGTGATGATGTGTGAGCATTCTTATTCCTCCTTGAAATCCTAGTGTTGTCTAGGTCGGGGGCGCGCGATGGTTAACTCCTACCAACATCCTCCCTAGGGGCATGCGAGTAGTACTTTGCTTCGAGAGAGCTAATAAAGCTTTGCAATAAGTATATGAGTTCTTTATGACTAATGTGAATCCATGGATGTACGCACGCTCACCTTTCCATATTTGCTAGCCACTTCGGTATCGTACATTGCCCATTCTCACCTCGAGGATCGGTGCAGCTTTCGCCGGTGCATCCAAACCCAGTGACATGATACGCTCTATTGCACATAAGCCACCTTATATCTTCCTCAAAACAGCCACCATACCTACCTATCATGGTATTTCCATAGTCATTCCGAGATATATTGGCATCCAACTTCCACCGTTACATTACATGACTTGTGTGTTCATCATCATATTGCTTTGCATGATCATGTAGCTGACATAGTATTTGTGGCAAAGCCACCATTCATCATTGTTTACATGTTACACTAGATCATTGCACATCCTGGTACACTGCTAGAGACATTCATATAGAGTCATCTTGTTTAGTAGATTTTATATCAAGTTGTACGTAAATAAAAGTGTGATGATCATCATTATTAGAGCACTATCTCAGTAAGGAAAGGATGATGGATACAATGATTCCCCCACAAGTCGGGATGAGACTCTGGACAAAGAAAAAGAAAAAAGAAAATAGAGAGAAAAAACAAAAAAGGAAAAAAGAAAGAAAGAAAAGAAAAGAAGGAAAAAAGAAAGAAAAAAAGAAAGAAAAACTGAGAGATAAAGAGAGAAGGGACAGTGCTACTACCTCTTTTCCACACTTGTGCTTAGATGTGGCATCCCGCCTGATTACCACTGTAGCCAGACGGTCGCCACTCACGCCAGCCCAGGAAATCACTCTGGCATGCGCGTTTACAACAAGTATCATGAACACAGGCATTTCTATTAATGGATATATCAGTCTTACAAGATATATTACAAGAGTGATGGCAGCGGAAAAGCTCTATCTAAGGCAGCCTGGTCTTGGTGCGGCTCCAATCCACAGGGATCTGACTGGGTTACTCTCCTAGCCCGCGAACACTCCGGCTCCTCGACGACGGACGACGGATCCTTATGTGAACCTAGCCATGTTAAAGGTCGCTGAGTACTTTTGAATGTACTCGCAAGCAAACCAAACTAACATATACACCAAGCAAAGCAATCCATGGCATTCAAGCATGCATTTGTTATTAGAGCAACATTAATTATCCTGGCATGGCATACCTATCTAGCAAAATTAATTGTCATGCCATAACAGGTTTATTTAGCAAGATAACTACTAAAGTAAAATGCAGTAAAGTAAGTGTATCAAGTAAGTGATTCATACTCCGAACAATCTCAGGATCCAATCCAACTCTTTCGGTCGTCCGACCGTCTTTTTCATAGCCATCCCATGGCTAACATATCATGTTCCTGACATCACCGGATGTCTATGCATCTCTACTGTAAGTGTGATAACCCTACTCTTCTTCCGGGTTGTCCCACAACCCTCAGAATACTCGTGAGTCGCTGAGTACTTTCGATCATAAGACGAGTTCTTCCATCATTATTATCACTGTTATGGTTGACCACCTAGTGAGGCCTGGACGGACTGTCCAATACCGTGGACGCGGCTATTCGAATAGATTCTTCACTCTGCAGAGGTTGCGCACTTTACCCACACCATGGAGCACCTGGCCTCGTGATCCCATTCGGGTGGACCAGTGTTGCTCCAACGAAACCTGCCTAACCCGTGACTCCTCCACCGTACCACCAGCAATCATTCTCCCCCGGAGTCAAGCCCTGGGTGGCCCATGTGTCACCCCGTGACACTTGCCACCGTCGTGGCCAACTAAACTGTCCCAAATGGGGACGCCGGCAAATAACTCAACTGGGCTCACAAGGTTATCGCCGCCTACCGGGCCAGGGCAGCGCGCACGCATAACCTTCCCTGTCTGGTGGTACCGGTAAAAGAGCACGCGATCAGACCAAGTCAAGGCCGTCCCATACCGGCAAATGTGGTTGCACGGATAAGTCTGGACAGGTGACTCTAGATCAACCGGCTTGGTTCAGTTTTAGCAAGTACTTAACCGGCAGGTATATCCATCATGAGAAACTTGACCTGGTGGTAACTATGTATGAGGTAATAGCTACATAAACATAACAACCTATCTTCATATAACATCATAATGAGTCATTAGCACGGTAATGCTAAACATGATCAAGTAAGGTAAATGATAAATACACACTGACAGGAATTTAAGTAGTTCTAGCACGGACATCATTACTAGGTTAAACACACAAGAATAACATAGAGCAATGCTTTAGGGCATATATCAGATGGTCGGCTTGCCTGGGGGTGAAGGAGCACTCCGGGAGAAGTGCGGAGAGTCCGCGGAAAGGATTGCCGGAAACCGTTCTCTCTCGGAGAGGGCTGTTTAGAGGCAAGGGCAAAATGGTCATTTTCAGAATGTGTAAACATTATGAAAGTGACCTCATCGGAACGGGCTCAGCGCACTGAAGACGTGTGCGTTGGTTTCACCTGAATCGGAGTTACGAGTGAAAAGATAGAGTGGTTTTTCTGCCAGGGGCCTTTCTGCAAATATTTTATTTACATACGGGTCCTAGATAGTTATTCCACTGATAAAAGAAAGTGCACTGTGCACTTGGGCCGCACGGGCCGAAAGTAGCCGGCGCCTGAGCACTGGCTGGGCTGCGCAGCCGTTGTGGTTGCTGGGCCGGCCCACCTGATCTGTCGCATCAGAAAACAACGGAGAGGGGGGGGTCAAGCTGCTGACGACTGGGGCCCGCTCACTTATCCAGCGTGGTGGCGACGGGGTCAGCGCGCTGAGGATGACACGCGGGGCCCGCTGGCAGGGCGGTCGCCTTCTTCTTCCTTCGTCGATCCCGCGCGTGGCCAGGAGCAGAGCCGACCCCGACGAGGCATGCCGGAGCTACCGGGCACCTCTGGCGAGGCTCTGCCTATGGAAGAGCTCAGCAGAGCACGACGCATCCCCTGGACCCATTCACTGCCGGCGGGGAAGGCCGAGATGCTGACGGCTTCAGGGACGGCGGTCGGAGGCGTCGGGTGGATGAAGGGCAGGGCGCTCCGGTGATGAGAAGATGGAGCAACGGCTCGGGAGAGCTTCGCCGGAGTTTGGTGGGTCGTCTAGCGGTGGAAGAAGGGAGAATGGAGCTCGAGGTTGTGCCAATTTAGGCGGCGGCCGACGGGGACCGAGGCGGCAATAGGCGGCGAAGAGGGCGGCTTAAGCTCCTTGGAGTAGTCGGGGAGGGCTAGAGGGAAGTGGTGAGGCTGTGGGTGTGCTCGAATGGTTCGGGGAATGGCTATTTATAGCCTGGCCACGGCGAGGCAATAAGCACGGCCGCCGTGGCGGCCTTAGCCATGCACTGGAGTGCCGGCGACGTGGCTTTGGTCGTGCACGGCGCCGACCTGACGGACGCCAGAAGGAGGGGACAGCTCGGGGGAGAAGAGGCCAAGGGAGGGAGATGACAGGAGGAAGACGACGACGGCGGGTCACGGGCGGTGCAGTGTGGCGAGGCTGCCGTGGCGTGGGGAGGAAGAAGGGAGGGGGAAGCTGCTGGAGAGGATGCACGCGGCTGTCGCGGAACCACTGGACATGCCCGGATGAGCCAGGGCTGGCCGAAGGCGACCGCACGGAGCTGACAGGGCGCAAAGCGTCGTTTTGGCATGCTCTCCTGCGTGGTCACCAAGGGCACCGGATGGTCCTGGAAACTTGTCCAGCTGATCCCTCGTTGCTCAAATAGATGAGGGAGGTGTCTGGAACTAGCTGGGTGTCTCTGAGGTGAGAAAAACATCCCAAAACAGATTCTGACAAGAAGGTGTTTGTAGAGATTCCAGAAAAATTGGCTGAGGGAAATAAGCTGAGTTTTGGTGTGTGTAAATTAACTACTAAGGTGAATCCCTTGACAAGTTTTCAGGCCAAATGAACCACCCTAGCTAGCATTTCCTTCACACACCAACACTCTGGACAGAAATAAAGATGTTGACGCTGTGCTCAAATGGCTGAATGAAATTGGCTGAATTTTGGTGGAGAGTGATTATTTGGATCTATGAAGCCACTGTAAAAGTTTCATACCATTTGGGTACACCAAAATGGTACTTCCTTCACAGAGCTTTCAAATGGACAGAAACTTAGAAAAATTGCTGGGGAAAATGGATAAATGAATTGAGCTGGTTTTTGGTATCCATGGGTGATTTCGCAATGTTAACCACCATGAAAATTTTCAGCTCAAATAGATAAAGGAATAGAGCACTTCCTTTGCAACTTGCCCAACTGGACAGAATCTGCAAATTGATGTTGTGCTCAAAATTTGAACTATGGAACATGGGTTCTTGGTGGAAATAGTGAATATATGGATAGGAAAAGTTCCACAATTTATTTGGGATTTTTCCTGGCTACCGAAATGGTAGTTCCTTTAGAAACTACCCAGAATGCAATATTGGCATTAAATAGGAAAATGCCATTTCCCTTATTTAATTATTGCCAATATTTTTATGGGAGCCCAATATGATCACAAAGAATATCTCCACAAGTTTTCATGAAATTTGGAGATGGATAGATATTTTCCTGGATTTAATTCCTTTAACTGGCAGAAAAAGGAATTAATTATAAATGAAAAATATTGCAAATGACTTGGCAATATTTTTACATATCCGGGGTTTATAGAGGTGGGATGATCACTGGGAAAGGTTTGGGAGGCAGAAGATCAAAGGAAATTGGGGTTCCTTTGTAACTGAAAGGATTAGGGTTTCCCTTCCGGTGACTCGGAAGGCAGGGTTTCGACAGCAAAACCCTGAGCCAAAGATCTTGGGTGGCAAGGTTGGACTGGAGAGAATCTCTGGTTGGATAGGAAGGCAAGGCTGAATGACCATCTTCATATACCCAAGAGTGAAAGAAATCCGATAACACCGAGAAAAAGGACGGGAGTCGAATCCCGCAAAGGAAAAAAAACAGGAGCGGAAACTAGGGTGTTACATTAGAGAAAGCACCATGTTTTCATATTGAGAGTCTCATGTTTTGTCATTTTCATATGCTAGTGAGAATTTTTCATTATAGAACTTGGCTTGTATATTCCGATGACGGGCTTCCTCAAATGCTCAAGGTCTTCATGAGCAAGCAAGTTGGATGCACACCACTTAGTTTCAGTTGAGGTTTCATACACTTATAGCTCTAGTGCATCCGTTGCATGGCAATCCCTACTTCCCGCATCGATATCGATTGATGGGCATCTCCATAGCCCGTTGATCTGCCTAGTTGATGCGAGACTTTCTTCTCCACTTTTACTCCTTTGATACCTACCACCACATTCTATTCCACCTATATGTTATGTCCATGGATCACGCTCATGTATTGAGTGAGGTATAAAATGTTGAAGCGCGTTAAGAAGTATGATCCAATTGCCTGGCCTAACACCGTGGTGCATGACATTTGTATTTATGTGGTGAAGACGGAGCCATGCCATGCTAATATGATCAAATGAATGGGAGTAAACATTCTTTAAGGATCGTATATTTTGAAAGTTAATGATTGTGTTACTTATTGCTTATGGATATTATATGTTGATGTTTATTAGTACATCGTTTCTCAATGATCATTGTCGGTGTCAAAACAGGCAGATCTCAGGTAGGGGGTCCCGAACTGTGGATCTTGGATTGATGGGTTACAGGAGACTAGGGAGACAATGTTTACCCAGGTTCGGGCCCTCTTAAGGTAGAACCCTAGGTCGTGATTTGATTGTATTGAGTATGGAGTATCAAGTATAGAGTTGATCTACTTCGGGATTGTATGACGTGGTCTAAACCCTAAGAGTAATGAGCTTAACCTCGTCCTACGGACTAAAACCCTCTGGTTTATATAGTCACCAGGGGCATCTAGGGTTACACGATGTCGGTTACATCAGGAAAGGAATATGTCGAACCCATTGTCTTGTACTTGGAGTGCACGTCACGACCTGAGAGATTCTGTCTTGGTTATGGTGTCCGGACCTTCATTGATAATCACAAGCTGGCCCACTATCCGGCCCATAGAGATAGGCCAGCAGCCCGAGGACCCCTTAATCCCGGACTCCCGCAGTAGCCCCCGAACTAACATCCAATGTCGCAGTCTTGAAGCCCAACAGCTTCTTATTCCCCCGGTCTTCGGCTTGCAAGGTGAGTTCCGCCTTGAAACCAAATTCTACTGGCGACAGTTCGGCCACCGAATATTTCCTGATTTTCAAATATATAACTTAGCCTCGTAGGCCAACTGTCCAAGCAAGAACGGTGCTTTTCGCTGACAACTTTGTGCCGAAAGGTCACAGCTTGGACGTTAGTGTTGGCCAGTCCCCAAAAGGCTCGAATCGTGGTTCGGGGCAGTTTTCATTTTTAATCGACACGTCTCATTAATATGGAGATCGTGTTCCGCCTTTCCAGGGATATGGTTTATGATTTGGGTCATCCTGTGAGTGCATAACTACACGGTGTATCGGGAAGTGGCGAGGCGCGCGGCGCATCTTGGGGACTCCTGGTATTTCAGCGGCCCATAAAAGGAAACGTCTGCCAAGACCCTTAGTATGCTCTTCTAGATCCCCTCTTGCCATTTTCCTCTTGAGCTCAGTGCTTCCAAGCCCCATTCCTCCCAAAATTTTAAAACCCTTCCCCAACCCGATCATGGCTGGAGCGGGCTTCAAGGGCAAGTGGGAGGTCTCCCAGGTCACCGAGAAGGATATTATGCAGCTAAAGCTCTCCGGTTACTTGGCAGCGAACGTCACCCATCGAGCCCCGGAGAGGAACCAGGCCATACCCACACCTAGAGAAGGCGAGAGGGTAGTTTTCATTCCGCACTTTCTCTGGGGCCTAGGCTTCCCCCTCCACCCCTTTGTGAGGGGTCTTATGTTCTACTACGGGCTAGATTTTCATGATCTCCCCCCGAACTCTTTCATGCACATCTCCTCTTTCATCACTTTCTGCGAAGCCTTTCTCCGGGTTCAGCCCCACTTCGGCCTGTGGTTGAAGGTATTCAACATTAAGCCATAGGTTGTTAGTGGCGAGCAGGCCGACTGCGGGGGAATGATGATTAGCAAACTCCCCCTGGTTCAATGGCCGGACGGTTCTTTTATAGACACCATCAAGGTCTCGCAACGGGAGTGGTTCTACATCACCGAACCACACGAAGAGGGATGGGAGGCACCCCCCAGATTCAAATCCGGACCTCCCACCAGACTAGTATCATGGATGAAGAAAGGACTTAATTGGGGGAGTGCGGCGGAGGTGAAGACCTTGCAAAGGTGCATCACCACGCTGGTGGAGAAGAAGAATATTGAACTATCAAACGTAGTTCAAGCATGCTCCGACGCCGCATTCTCCCCTGCCAACACCGGGCCGCCTCCATGTGGGAATACAGTCCGGACGACCCTGTCACCGTGCGGGAGTTCTTCCGCACCTCCCACGAGAAGTTGTAGAAGGTGTTATTCAAGCCGCGAAAGAGCTGGCCTGCTGAGGAGGAGGACCTTGGCATGGAAGCCTCGAACCCTCCTGGACCGGTAACATTCCTTTCACTTGTGTTCGGATTTTCCCCTTTCAAAGGCTCTAATCCCCTCTTCTCCTTGCCTTGACAGATCTGACTAGCGAAATCCCAACAGATCAACTGCCCGACTCCGCTACCCGAGGATCCCCGGACGCCCTGCTTACGGTCATACTGATCGAAAAGCCATATGTGGCCCCGAAGAAGAGGGAGGAGAAGAAAGAAGAGAAGAAGGAGGCCCGCGGGGGTCTCCGATCAAAGGGCCCCCCGGACACAACATCCGAGGAGACGCATGCTCCCTCTACTCTTGAAGGAGAGATGGGGCAGGATGGAGAGGAGAGCGATTCTCCCCCCCCCCCTAAGAAGAGGGTGGTATCCAAAGACTCCGAGGGTGACCCGGCTCCCCCCCCCCTAAAAGACCATGCAGGCCCAAGGTGGCCTTGTTCGGTGATGTTCCAGACTCTGACGAGGAGTCCAAAAATTTCGAGGTTGTCCCTCGAAGGACCCTCAGGGTCAAACCCCAGGTGCAAAGGTACGAATTCACATAATCCAGCATTTTCATCCTTTATAAAAGTTTCATGACAGACTGTTTGTGCTTTTTCTTATTGCGGTCCTATGCGCGAGCTCCCTACCAATCAAAACTCGGAGGGAGAATCTCTGCCAACCGCATTGGCGGAGAGCGGGACTGGGTCCCATAACTCCCTTCCCCCAGTCACCGAGGAGGTGAGGGGCGAGGGAGACGATACTATGTCCGGGGTTAATACCTCGGCCGTCGAAGATCAAGAGGGTGAATCCCGTCTGTCACACAAGGAGGGAGAGCTCGGTCAAACAGAGCCTTCCCCGAAGTTAACTCCAGAACCCTCAAAAGCTCTGGAGTCATCTGCTCAAGTTTCTCCAGTGGGGGAAACTAAAATGTCGCACTCGGAACTGCCTGTAAGAGGGCGGATTCGGTCCGAGTGGACGGCCATGATGGAGGAGAGTCTGAATGATTCTTCCATCGCCGAAGAGCACCGCGTCCTCCTGAGCGCGGCACTACAAGGTATTCAATCCGTTGTCAACGGATTGAAGGAAGCCTTCGGCAGCCTGTTCACAGGCTTCAAGGTAATTTACATAGCATGACACTATTTTTTTAAAAGTATGTTCGGTTTTATATGCAATTGCCATACTTAGTAGCCCCTGAGCCATGTGTGAGTTCGGAAAGAACTCATGCGGGAGTCGAATTGAATAGCCACACGAAAAAAAGTCTTTGCTGATTGAAATTTAGCGGTAGCCCCCAAGATTCTGTTGGGATGTGAAAAACTTCCGGACAGAGGATTTTAGGATCCAATACTTGGGAATTTGACATGCTTTAGTTATCTACACAGGCTGCGTCACTGACCACAAGCCCTAGTGCTGTGGAGTTGGCAGAGATTAATCGGAAGCTAAAAAGCTCCGAAGACGAGCTCGACCGCCTTAACAAGCGGTTTGACGACGCACAAGGAAAGTCCGAACTCGACCGATGTCGTTATTTTCCTCATATAAGAGAGGAATTTTTATGGTTGTATCCTAATGAATATGTTAATGTCCAATGCAGTCGTGGCCGCGGAGATTGAGAATATGAAGACCGAGCTGTTGAAGGCGAGGCAGGAGGCCGCCGAACATAGGGCTACTGCCGAACAAGCGGCTGCCGACATGTTATCGGCAAAATCTGAAAGTAACAAGCATGAGGCCAGGGTTGCGGAAGTGCAACAAGATCTCAAGGACGCCATCTCTAAGTGTGAGGTCCTTGAGCAGAAGAACAAGGAGCCAGCTACCGAGTTGTCCTTGAACTCTGCAACCCTCCAGGAGGCATGCATGGAGGTGCATCGCCATGAGAAGGAACTCCACCAAATAAAGCAGATTGCGAGTGGTAAGCGATACTTACTGCAATGCCCCGTTGGTGAAAAAGGTTTTTGTTGCTCACTAGAGTATGGCGTTCTCCAGACGCGTTTGCGGACGTACCCAAGAGTGTGATGGATGCGGCGCGGCATTATGCCTCCCAAGAAGGGGGTGCTGATCAATGACTGTTCTAGGAGGAGTTTTAGGCCCCTGAGCAACCACTCCTTGTCTCCGATCAGCTGAAACAGCTGATGGAGTTGCACCACATAGCCGAACCCACCATGAAGGATCTCTGTATCCAGCTATGGCCTACAGAGCCGCTACCGGGTAGCTACTTCGGCTTGATGCAAAAGTTGGTTGCTACCGTGCCCCGGGTTGACGTCCTGACTCGCTTTGCCTGCACCGAGGGTGCCCGGATGGCATTTGCAAAGACAATGGTGCATTGGCCAAGGCTGAAGCCCACCGAAATGGCTACCGGTTCTCCGTCGCTCGGGAAAGGGCATAGGCGCCCCGAGCTATATTTTTTCGCCGTTGTGGATGGTGCACGGGCAATAGAGGCTTTATGCCCGAAGGATGTAGCTCATGAGTGAAAGTACTGCCTTCCGTGTGATGGTCGAAACTTTATTGTATCTTAATGTTTGTGAATTTGCATGGTATATGTCATGTTGTGCTTTTGTTAATTTTGACTCCTGTGTGGTTGTTTTAATTCTGAAAGTTACCAGTCGTCGGCTTCAACCCCCCTATATATACTAAAAGGGGAGTTTTCGATATCCGCACTGTTACCCTTAGCCAACGCCTTGGTACCCGGAGGCGGTAGTTCGGAAGAAAATGAGGCAATCAGACTATGCGGCTTTATTGCTTTCACTTAACCATAGGAGCTTAAATGCGGGGAGTGAGCACTAGCCCCCGTGTACTTTGTGATGTTAGGTGTTTTAACAATGTGGAAAACCTGTATCACATGGCTTGTGTTACTCCAAACCCTCCGTTTTAACACGGTGAACCTCCAACGATTCTTAGTTTAACACTTGTCATTGGATCGCAGATCAATTTACGCTTATTATGCCAGTCGGTTTTTGGCTTTCTCCACTAAGGTACTTAAACAGATAAACTAGAAGTACAATCGCAACGGTGCTCCCTTTCCCCTTTTAGTCGAACAAGCGGAACGTAGAAGGGGAAGCACAAGAGACGGGCAACCCAATCTTTGACCAAAGACACAATTCGGAACTGATGCATATAACGCAATATCCAAGACGCCGAACATATGATATCAAGATAGTGTTGGGCGATGCGCGGGGCGAGTTGATCAAGCCCCCGGTTTTATGGACCAACCGCATCTGAATACATACTGAACTAACTTGCATTGAAGAGCAAAAAGTCATGCACAATATCAATAATTGCCCTAGGATCATAATGTTTGGGCGTTATTGCGACGGACACTTGACGTTCCGTACACTTTTGTTTGCTCACGCAACTCGTACAAGTATGCGAAAATAAATTTACAGGAAAAAAGGTTTACATGTGACCTTGACAAAAAATGGCTTGATGTCCTTTACTATGTCATGCTGCACGTATGCGTCTTTGTTCTCCTGGAGGGTGCTTGATACGTCTCCAACGTATCTATAATTTTTTCTTGTTCCATGCTGTTATATTATCATTCTTGGATGTTTTACAATCATTTTATAACAACTTTATATCATTTTTTGGGACTAACCTATTGACATAGTGCCAAAGTGCCAGTTGCTGTTTTAGCTTGTTTTTTACTTCGCAGAATATCTGTACCAAACAGAGTCCAATCACGACGAAACTTTTTAGAGATTTTTTCTGGACCAGAAGACACCCAGTGGGCAAAAGAAGTGCCGGAGAGGTGGGTTGTGGAGGCCACAACCCACCAGGGCGCGCCAGGGGGGCCCCGGCGCGCCCTGAAGGGTTGTGCCCTCCACGGGAGCCCCCTTAACCGCATCTGATGCCTATAAATTCCAAAATATTCCGAAAACCCTAGGGGAGTCGACGAAACACAATTCCCGCCGCCGCAAGTTCCAGAACCTCGAGATCCAATCTAAACACCATCACGGAGGGGTTCATCTTCCTCATAGGTGCCTCTCCGATGATACGTGAGTAGTCCACCATAGACCTACGGGTCCGTAGGCAGTAGCTAGATGGCGTCCTCTCTCTCTCTCTTATGATTCTCAATACAATGGTCTCTTGGAGATCTATTTGATGTAAAGTTTTGCGGTGTGTTTGTTGGGATCCGATGAATTTTGAGTTCATGATCAGTTTCTATCCATGAATATTATTTGAGTCTTCTTTTATCTCTTATATGCATGATTACTTATAGACTCGTATTTCTTCTTCGAATCTTTGGTTTAGTTAGGCCGACTAGATCAATTTTTCTTGCCATGGGAAGAGGTGCTTTGTGATGGGTTCGATCTTGCGGTGTCCTTTCCCAGTGACAGAAGGGGCAGCAAGGCACGCATGTATCGTTGCCATTAAGGATAACAAGATGGGGTCTATTCCTACATGAATAGATCTTGTCTACATCATGTCATCGTTCTTATTGCATTACTCTGTTTTTCCATGAACTTAATACACTAGATGCATGCTGGATAGCGGTCGATGTGTGGAGTAATAGTGGTAGATGCAGGCAGGAGTCGGTCTACTTATCTTGGAAGTGATGCCTATATAATGATCATCGCCTTGGATATCGTCATGATTATTTGATCTTCTATCAATTGCCCAACAGTAATTTGTTCACCCACCGTGTGCTATACTCATGAGAGAAGCCACTAGTGAATCCTACGGCCCCCGGGTCTACTTTTCCAACATATTGCTTTCCGATCTATCTTTTTGCTTCTTTGTTTTCAGATCTACTATACCAAAAACCCAAAAATATATTGCTGCACTTTTTATTTGCCCTTTTTATTTTGTGTTCTTGAGAGATCTATCTCTCCTATCTATCATTACCTAATCTATCTTTTTACCGTAGAGAGATTGACAACCTCTCTTACGCATCGGGTTGCAAGTATTTGTTATTTGTGTGCAGGTGCTTCTTATTGGGTGATGGTGATCCTCCTACTGATTCGATAACCTTGGTTTCATAACTGAGGGAAATACTTACCGTCGCTGTGCTGCATCATCCCTTCCTCTTTGGGGAAATACCGACGCAGTCTCAAGCCACGTCAAAAGAAATTTCTGGCGCCATTGCCGGGGAGGAAGCGGTCTCTTCTACGTGCCTATCTCAGGCGCCGAGGAGACTCCATCATCATCTACCAGGTTCCTAATCACAAATCTCATCTACTTGCAATTACATTATTTGCCATTTGCCTCTCGTTTTCCTCTCCCCCACTTCACCAATTTGTCATTTTATTCGCGCTCTTTTTCGTTTGCCTTTTTCTCGCCGGATCTCTTGCCTTGTCGTTATGGCTAGTTCTTCCTTTATTGCGTGTACTCCCGATAATGAGGTTCTTAATTTTAAGCAAAGGGGAGGGGAGAACCTAAAAGATGCTTGGTATAGGATTTGCAATGCTCATAATAGATCTATCCATAAGCAATCTACCGTTGTTCTTCTTCGCAGTTTTTATGTTGGCATCACCACTTGGTATAGATTTGTCCTTGATACAATCACCGGTGGGAATTTCTTGATGTGTCCATCTTCGGATGCTTTTAATGCTTTGGGAAGTTTAGTGGGATCACCACCTATCATGATCAATGAAACAACTTTAATTCTCGAGCACGTTATGGAGAGATTAGATGCTAATGAAAAGAAGATGATTACCCAAGAACATCTTGAATTTTGGATAAGAAAATGCATAATCTTGCAAATAAAAATGGATCTAAGGCGGGAGATGCTTTTTAAATTGCTAAAGGAAAAAAAACGTAGTTAACGAAAGGGTAGAAGAAAGTCCTTACCGGATTGATAAGTTGGAAGAAAATTTTAGTAATTTGGGTTCAGATTTTTCTTCTATCAAAACTATTGAAAAACCTCTCGTAAAAATTGGCAAGACCACGCAAGTCACTAAGAACAAAGTTGCTACACCTAGTACTCACAAGGGGGATCTTAAAATGATTAGTATTCATCCCGACTTTGTTGAAATCATAAATTTACAAGAATGAATTTTTTGGCTTTCTTCCTAGGAGTGTTTTCATCGAGAATATGCATGCTAAAACCTTGAAGAAATCTAGTTGTGTGATTGAAGAGTTGAAAACCAAAGATGACAATACTTGAATCTATGTGTTATGCCTAGCTAGGGGCGTAAAACGATGGCGCTTGTTGGGAGGCAACCCAATGAATAAATTTATTTTTGCTTTTTCCTTTCTGTTTTTGAGTGTTGACACAATTATGCCTCTGTTATGATTGTGTATTTATGGTTTATTTAGTGTTTGTGCCAAGTAGAGCCTTTAGGATGACTCATGAGATAAGTAGAAGCGATGCTGAATCTGAAACAGAAACTTTGCGTCCAGTATATGAATTTTAATTTTTTACTAGAACGTGATCTTGAGCTGAAATTTTAACACAGTGTTTCTATACAAATTATTTACGTTTTCCTAATTTTTCAGAATTTTAAAAGTTACAGAAGTATGGTTAGAGTACAGATTACTACAGAGTGTTCTGTTTAAGACAGATTCTGTTTAGGTTGCATTGTGTGCTTGTTTTGATGAATCTATGGGTTATATTGAAGGGTATGAGCCATGGTAAAGTTAAAATACAGTAGGTATAATGCAATAACAAAATATGAATGAGTTTGCAACAGCACCTAAAGTAGTGATTTGCTTTATTATACTAACGGATCTCACGAAGATTTTGTTGAGTTTTGTGTGATTGAAGTTTTCAAGTTTTGGGTGAGATCACGATGGATGAAGGAATAAGGAGTGAAAAGAGCCTAAGCTTGGGGATGCTACAGCACCCCCAAGATATATCCAAAGAGAAACAAGCAACTAAGCTTGGGGATGCCCCCGAGTGGCATCCCCTCTTTCTTCTAACAACCATCGGTATTTTACTTGGAGCTATATTTTTATTCGTCACATATCATGAGTTTTGCTTGGAGCATCTTGTATCTTTGCTTGCTTTTCTTGTTAGTTTTTCATTTGTGTCCTTGCTGTACACACCTATTTGGTAGAGCCAAAATTATGCTACGATTTTTTAGAATTGCTCTCTAAGCTTCACTTAAACTTTTTGAGCTATAGAATTGCTCTAGTGCTTCACTTATATCTTTTTGAGCACGGTGTGCTTGGAAATTTTTGTAGAAATACTCTCATGATTCACTTAGATTAATTTGAGAGTTAGTAAATTTTGAATAAATCCTCTCATGCTTCACTTATACCTTTTTGAGAGATGAAATCTTTATGCTCATGTGCTTCACTTAGATTTGTTTGAGCTTGTCAAAAAGCAATCGCAATATATAAAACTAGTCCCAAAGTGATAGATATCCAAGGAGGATATAATAAAAACTTTCATGAAGATCATTGGACAAATTAAACTTGATTCCTTGTAATAGTTTTGAAACATGATGATAGTAATATGTGAGTTATGTTAGTGAGTAATTATGCTTGAGTAGGAATATTGGTGTTAAGGTTTTGTGATTCCCTACGCAAGTACGAAAGTCAATAGTTATGCAATGAAAATTACATCCTACTTGTGGTGCATTATTCGGTGTTAGTTATGCTCAATGCTCACTTATGTGAATTTTTGTTTCTTGGTTTGGTTGCTTCTCAATCTATTTGCTAGCCTCCATTTGTACTAAGTAGAAATACTACTTGTGCATCCAAAAACCTTAAACCAAGTTTTGCCTACGAGTCCACTATACCTACCTATATGCGGTATTTCCGTGCCGTTCCAAGCAAATTTGTATGTGCCATCTCTAATTTTCAAAATAATTTTTCTCTTTTGTGTGCTCGTACCGCTCATGAAATGGTGGGGAGTGTCCAATATTTTTCCATGCTAGATGTGTTATTCTCAAGATGAGTGTTTATTCACTTGTCATTGCAAGAAGAGTGCGGTGGTAATAGGGATGCCCATTCCCGAAATGAAAAACAAAAAAATATTTACTTTATGTTGTCAAATAATAAATTCCTTGGAAAGTGTTGGTATGGAAGGCAACCGTGGATACGGCCCACCATGGAATGTGAAAGTTTGGTGGAAAAGGGAATAAACTTTATTTTCTGTTTGGGAACTGCCTATGATATATCTAGCATGGAAAGTATTGTGAGCTACTTTGTCGTTTTCGTTGACAGGAAAAGCATGCCACCCAAAATATTTTTCTCTCTCAATTTAAAACTTTGAGCTCTGGCACCTCTACAAATCCCTACTTCCCTCTGCGAAGGGCCTATCTATTTACTTTATGCAATTTTTATTTTCACTTTGAGTCTCCATCTTCTCTTATAAGGACCAACTAGGGGGCACTATGATCGTACTTGAGCATTGGGTATAGCTAATATTTGAGTGTGTTTCATGAAGGGATCAATGATTGAGCATGATGGGCTAGGGATAACTTTCTTTAGTGTTGATATTTTGAAAAAAATGGTTGCTTGTTGACATGCTTGGGTATTGAAGTCATTATGTTAAAACTAGACTATTGCTTTGAATCATCTACAAGTCCAAAAGTCCATGTTATACAAAAGAAAAGAATATGATGAACATGTTAGGCAACATTCCACATCAAAAATTCTGTTTTTATCATTTACCTACTCGAGGACGAGTAGGAATTAAGCTTGGGGATGGTGATACGTCTCCAACGTATGTATAATTTTTGCTTGTTCCATGCAGTTATATTATCATTCTTGGATGTTTTACAATCATTTTATAACAACTTTATATCATTTTTTGGGACTAACCTATTGACATGGTGCCAAAGTGCCAGTTGATGTTTTTGCTTGTTTTTTACTTCGCAGAATATCAGTACCAAACGGAGTCCAATCGCGATGAAACTTTTTGGTGATTTTTTTGGACTAGAAGACACCCAGTGGGCCAAAGAAGTGCCGAAGAGGTGGGCTATGGAGGCCACAACCCACCAGGGCGCGCCAGGGGGGCCCCGGCACGCCCTGATGGGTTGTGCCCTCCACGGGAGCCCCCTCAACCGCCTCTGATGCCTATGAATTCCCAAATATTCCGAAAACCCTAGGGGAGTCGACGAAACACAATTCCAGCCGTCGCAAGTTCCAGAACCTCGAGATCCAATCTAAACACCATCACGGAGGGGTTCATCTTCCTCATAGGTGCCTCTCCGATGATGCGTGAGTAGTCCACCATAGACCTACGTGTCCGTAGGCAGTAGCTAGATGGCTTCCTCTCTCTCTCTCTTATGATTCTCAATACAATGGTCTCTTGGAGATCTATTTGATGTAAACTTTTGCGATGTGTTTGTTGGGTTCCGATGAATTTTGAGTTCATGATCAGTTTCTATCCATGAATATTATTTGAGTCTTCTTTGATCTCTTATATGCATGATTACTTATAGCCTCGTATTTCTTCTTCGAATCTTTGGTTTAGTTAGGCCGACTAGATCGATTTTTCTTGCCATGGGAAGAGGTGCTTTGTGATGGGTTCGATCTTGCGGTGTCCTTTCCCAGTGACAGAAGGGGCAGCAAGGCACACATGTATCGTTGCCATTAAGGATAACAAGATGGGGTCTATTCCTACATGAATAGATCTTGTCTACATCATGTCATCATTCTTATTGCAATACTCCGTTTTTCCATGAACTTAATACACTAGATGCATGATGGATAGCGGTCGATGTGTGGAGTAATAGTGGTAGATGCAGGCAGGAGTCGGTCTACTTATCTTGGACGTGATGCCTATATAATGATCATCGCCTTGGATATCGTCATGATTATTTGATCTTCTATCAATTGCCCAACAGTAATTTGTTCACCCACCGTGTGCTATACTCATGAGAGAAGCCACTAGTGAATCCTACGGCCCCCGGGTCTACTTTTCCAACATATTGCTTTCCGATCTATCTTTTTGCTTCTTTGTTTTCAGATCTACTATACCAAAAACCAAAAAAAATATTTTGCTGCACTTTTTATTTGCCTTTTTTATTTTGTGTTCTTGAGAGATCCATCTCTCCTATCTATCATTACCTAATCTATCTTTCTACCGTAGAGAGATTGACAACCTCTCTTACGCGACGGGTTGCAAGTATTTGTTATTTGTGTGCAGGTGCTTCTTATTGGGTGGTGGTGATCCTCCTACTGGTTCGATAACCTTGGTTTCGTAACTGAGGGAAATACTTACGGTCGCTGTGCTGCATCATCCCTTCCTCTTTGGGGAAATACCGACGCGGTCTCAAGCCATGTCAGTGCTCCTTTAGAGGAAGTGGTAGTCAACGACCGGGCCTCGTGAGAGAAAGTCTTGAGAGGTCGCTGAATTATGTGAGCTTAACGATGTTAACTGGATCCTTGATGGAGCCTGGTGTTGTCCGAAGACATATATGACCACTGTTCGGTTTAGCCGAACACTAGGCCTTTGGATGGTAGGTCCCCACAGCTGCCCAAGGAATTTTGAGTGCGAAATTATGATTCTGGAGTACGTACCTTGCGGGTAGATCGGCCATGCTGTGGGGCGTGTATTCCTATTTGCGCTGAGCGGGGGATGGCTCCGGGAGATCAGATTGAGCTCGAGCTCGTTTGCTCACCTGTCGCGCCTTGATGGCTGATTGGGGCCTTGGCGCTTCATTGCCGTTATGGTAGTCGGTTGCCAGGGTCGCTGTGTGTTCCTCGGTTCAGAGGAAGCGCTCTATATTGCCATTGACAGTGATGACCCCCTTGGGTCCGGGTATCTTGTGCTTCAGATATGCGTAATGGGGGACATCGTTAAAGCGAGCGAACGTTGTACAGCCAAGCAGTGTGTGATAGCCGCTGCGAAAAGGGACAATGTCGAAGATCAAATCCTCGCTGCGGAAGTTGTCGGCTGAGCCGAACAGTACTTCCAAATTCATCGTGCCCGAGCAGCGGGCTTCGACGTGTGGGATTACTCCTTTAAAGGTAGTGTTGCTGGGTTTGATCCTTGACGGATCGATACCCATCTTTTTCACCGTGTCTGAATAAATCAGGTTAAGGCTACTTCCTCCCTCCATGAGGACTCTAGTGAGGTGATACCCGTCGATAATGGGATCTAAGACAAGGGCTGCAGAGCCTCCATGACGAATACTGGTCGGATGGTCCCTACGGTCGAAGGTGATCGAGCAAGCCGACCATGGGTTAAATTTCGGGGCTATGGGCTCTACGGCGTAGGCCTTCCGAAGGGCGCACTTACTCTCCCTTTTGGGTATGTGTGTGACGTATATCATGTTCACAGTTTTTACCTCAGGAGGGAATTGCTTCTGTCCTCCATTGTTCGGCCCGCGAGGCTCTTCATCGTCCTCGCTGCGTGGGCCCTTGCCCTGCTCCTCGGCTGCAAGTTTGTCGGCTTGTTTGAATACCCAATAATTATGGTTGGTGTGGGTGGCAGGCTTGTCTTGGGTGCCATGGATCTGGCAGGGCCTATCCATGATTTTGTCCAACGTGGAAGGTCAGTCTCTATTTACTTTAGAGGGCTTCTTCCGCTGTCCGGATTTTGAGTTGCGGAAACCGGCATTTACGGACGTGTCCTCGGCATCACCGTTGTTGTGTTGGCGTTTGTTCTTGTTGCGCTGTGGTTTCCCGTTTCCATCCCGCACTTTAGAGGTGCCAGGGTCTTCAGGGTTGTGCCTTCGACGAGCTAGCCAGTTATCCTCGCCTGCGCAAAAGCGGGTCATGAGTGAGGTAAGAGCTGATGAGCTAGCCATTTGTCTCGGATGTTATGCCTGAAAGAGGCTATTGCCTCGGTGTCCGGGCAATCAATGATCTGGTTCTTCTTGGTTAGGAACCGATTCTAAAATTGTCTAGCTGATTTGCCGGCTTTTCGGGCGACGTTTCTCAAGTCGGAGGAGTCCGGGGGGCGGACATATGTGCCCTGGAAGTTAGATCGGAAGGCATCCTCGAGCTCTTCCCATCTCCCAATGGAGTTTTCGGGGAGGCTGTTTAACAAGTGCCGAGCTGGTCCTTTAAGATTTATGGGCAAGTATTTGATGGCATGGAGATCATCTCCTCGGGCCATATGAATGTCGAGAAGAAAGTCTTCAATCCACACGGCCGGGTATGTTGTCCCGTCGTAATTTTCTATGTTTACGGGTTTAAACCCTTCGGGGAACCAATGCTACATAACCTCGTCTGTGAAGCACAGTGGGTGGGCAGCGCTTCTAATCAGGGCTACATCGTGCCTGAGATCGGCCGTCGTTTGGGCCCAGTATTGATCCCGATCTCTGTTGTTGCGGTCGAGCCATGGTTGGTACCCGTCCCGTCTAGCGGGGGAGTACTCTCTATATCCGTAGATGGATCTTGTGTGACCTGCTCTATAGTCCAAGTCCTATCGTAAGTCATATCGATCCTCGGGATGTACAGGATCCTTTCCTCTCCTGCGGGGAAACACAGGTCTGTACTCGGTCTCTCGAGCCGGCCTATCCCGTCCACGAGGGGGGCGGTCCCGCTGGTCGTACCGGGTGCGCCTAGGAGATACGGGCTCAAAGGCCTCGTCGTCGAATTGCGGCAGCAGACACCGGCGTGGGTAACTTTTGTTTTGATCCGGTCACTCAGTGGCGTACCCTTCTTCGGCTGCCAAGACCTTCGTCCATATGTCGTTGAGGGTATCTTGTTCGGCTTTGAGCTGCTGCTGCTTTGCCTTTAGGCTCCAGGTGGTGGCTATGAGCTGCCGCCGAAACCATTCCTGATCCAGGGGGTTTTTGGGGACGGTGAAGTCTTCGGCTTTGAAGTTGTCCTCCTCCTCGACAGGTGGGTGGTAGTTGTCGTCCTCAGAATAGTTGGGCTCCTCGGGGTCACGTTGATCCTCGGGCCTCTCCGGGTCTTCCAGTGGTTTCTCAGGGGCTTCGGGGTCGCCGAGGTCCTCCGGGGTGTCATTTTCCCTGGTGCCTGCGTTGCCTTCCCTTCCCTTGTTCGCCTTGGATCGTTTGCGCTGTTTCTGGCTCCTGAACGTCTCCTTTTCAGATTTGTCGCCATTCTTCTTGGGGTGTGGTTGCCCTTATCATCAGGGGTGTCCACCATATAGACGTCGTAGGTGGAGGTGGCTATCCACCGTCCAGTGGTGGCAGGGACTGGTGGATCGACCTCTTCCTCTTTGTCTTCTGCCTCCTCGGAGGCGTAGTCCAGCATATCAGTTAAATCTTCGATAGTGGCTACCAAGTGGGTGGTGGGTCGGCCGTAAAATTCCTCCTGACGTACCTCCAGACCAATCTGTGTGTGGGTCGAGGTCAGGTCATCCGTGATTTTCATTGACTGGATCCGGTCCAGCGCCTCGTTCAAAAGAGAGAGGTCGATCGGCTTAATCTGCCGGACAACTTCGGAGCTAACCTCCGGAGAGTCTGTACGAAGAGGATATTCGGCCAGGACTGACCCTTGGTCCTCGGGTGCTATCATCGGGTCCGAGCCTAAAGCTGAACCCCCGGCAGGGATGGACCCGAGGGCGGGGCCGAGCAGGAGGCCCGAAGTTAAAGCTTCGTGATTTCCGGGCTCGTCGGACGGGACCACGAGCCCAGTAAGGGACAGGTTGCCCTGGGAGTCGGCGGAGAACCCTAGGTTCCAGAACCTGATCTCTTGATTGGGGGAGAAACTTCCGATCTGGACAAGATGGTCGGTCGGGTTCCCAACTTGTCGAGCTGGGTAAACATCCCCCCTTTGTCTCTTAATGAAAGCACCAATGTCGGTGTCAAAACCGGCAGATCTCGGGTAGGGGGTCCCGAACTGTGGATCTTGGATTGATGGGTTACAGGAGACTGGGGAGACAATGTTTACCCAGGTTCGGGCCCTCTTAATGAAGGTAAAACCCTACGTCCTCCTTTGGTTGTATTGAGTATGGAGTATCAAGTACAGAGTTGATCTACCTCGAGATTTGATACGTCTCCAACGTATCTATATTTTTTTATTTCTCCATGCTGTTATATTATCATTCTTGGATGTTTTACAATCATTTGATAGCAACTTTATATCATTTTTTGGGACTAACCTATTGACATAGTGCCCAGTGCCAGTTGTTGCTTTTTACTTCGCAGAATATCAGTACCAAACGGAGTCCAATTGCCACGAAACTTTTTGGAGATTTTTTTGGACCAGAAGACAACTTGTGAGCCAAGGAAGCACCTGAGGGGAGGCCCGTGGGGCCCATAAGACACCAAGGCACGCCAGAGGCCCCCGGCGCGCCCTGATGGGTTGTGAGGCCCACGGGGGTCTCCTCCACCGCCTCTCAGCTCTATAAATTCCCAAATATTCCAGAAACCCAAGAGGAGTCGACGAAAAACACTTGTAGCCGCCGCAAGTTCCAGAACCGCGAGATCCAATCTAACACCATCACGGAGGGGTTCATCATCCTCATTGGTGCCTCTCCGATGATGCATGCATAGTCCACCATAGACCTACGGGTCCGTAGACAGTAGCTAGATGGCTTTATCTCTCTCTTTTGATTCTCAATACAATGGTCTCTTGGAGATATATTTGATGTAATGACTTTTTGTGGTGTGTTTGTTGGGATCCGATGAAGTTTGAGTTCATGATCAGTTTCTATCCATGAATATTATTTGAGTCTTCTTTGATCTCTTATATGCATAATTATTTATAGCCTCGTATTTCTTCTTCGAATCTTTGGTTTCGTTAGGCCAACAAGATCGATTTTTCTTGCCATGGGAAGAGGTGCTTTGTGATGGGTTCGATCTTGCGGTGTCTTCTCCCAGTGACAGAAGGGGCAGCGAGACACGCATGTATCGTTGCTATTAAGGATAACAAGATGGGGTCTATTCCTACATGAATAGATCTTGTCTACATCATGTCATCGTTCTTATTGCATTACTCCATTTCTTCATGAACTTAATACACTAGATGCATGCTGGATAGCGGTCGATGTGTGGAGTAATAGTAGTAGATGCAGAATCGTTTCGGTCTACTAATCTTGGACGTGATGCCTATATAATGATCATCGCCTTGGATATCGTCATGATTATTTGATCTTCTATCAATTGCCTAACAGTAATTTGTTTACCCACCGTGTGCTATACTCATGAGAGAAGCCACTAGTGAAATCTACGGCCCCCGGGTCTATTCTTCCAATATTTTGCTTTCTGATCTACCTTTTTCCGCTTTTGTTTTCAGATCTATTATTCCAAAAACCCAAAAATACCTTGCTGCACTTTTTATTTGCATCTTTTATTTTGTGTTCTTGTGCGATCTATTTATCCAATCTCATACAAACTAATCTATCTTTTTACCGTGGAGAGATTGACAACCTCTCTTACGCGTCGGGTTGCAAGTATTTGTCCCTTGTGTGCAGGTACCGTTTACATAGTGTTGATTGGTTCTCCTACTGGTTCGATAACCTTGGTTTCATAACTGAGGGAAATACTTACCGTAGTTTTGCTGCATCATCCCTTCCTCTTTGGGGAAATACCGACGCAGTCTCAAGCCACGTCAAAGGAATTTCTGGCGCCGTTGCCGGGGAGACATCATCAACATCTATCAGGTTCCTAATCACAAATCTCATCTCCTTGCAATTTACATTATTTGCCATTTTCCTCTCATTTTCCTCTCCCCCACTTCACAAAAATTTGCCGTTTTATTCGCCCTCTTTTCCGTTTGCCTTTTTGCTTGTTTGCTATCTTTGCTTGTGCTGCCATGTGCCTTCTATTTGCTTGCATATTCGCTTGTTAAAAATCTATTGATATGGATCCTCACCCACTTGCTAATCTTTTCAAAAGACCAAATTATGATGAACCAATTGCTAGTGAGTTGAGTGCACTTGATTATCTCTATGAAGTTTTGTTTGAAAATCATGAATCTGAAAATTTTGATGAAGTGTTGAAAGAACCAATTTATAAGGTGATTCATGATAGCTCCTTGATTGAAAAGCATGATTGCAATGATGTTACTATAAATTCTATTAATGTCAATTATGTTAATGATATGCAAAACTACAAGCTTGGGGATGATAATTTTGTCATGTTCACTTCTTATTGCAATGATCATGATTGGGGTGATAATGCTTCTTATGATCTTGAAAATCTATTTAAGCCTCATGTTGAATATGTTATTGATAATAATGTTTGCAATAGTATCGAAAGTGGGTTTGGAAGAGCGACAACTTTAGGTAAAAATAATTCCACATATTTGGAGAGTGTTCAATCTTATGATTTTTTTGATAAAAGTGGGTTTGGAGAGGTCATAACTTTAGTTGATGATAATCCCACTATTCTCGAAGATTATAAAAACTTTATGTATGTTGATCATAAAGAGAGTATTGTTTATGATAGATATATTTCTGAATTTGATTATGATCCTACATGTAATTATTATGAGAGAGGAAATTATGGTTGTAGAATTTTTCATGATACTAAATTATTACCTCTCTTCATGTTGAGATTGCTATTGTCTCTTTCTTCTTCCTTCCATATGCTAGTTTTTGTTTGCCTTGATAATTTGTTTGCTTATAAAATGCCTATGCATAGGAAGTATGTCAGACTTAAGTGTATTTTCCATATGCTTCATAATGCTCTCTTTATGTTGATATTATTATCTTTCATGAGGGCATCATTGAAATGTCAAACCTATCTTAACGGCTATAAAGAAAGAGCTTGTTGGGAGGAAACCCAATGAATAAAATTTATTTCTACCTTTTTCTTTCTGTTTTTGAGTGTTGACACAATTATGCTACAGTTATGATTGTGTTATTTATGTTTTAATTAGTGTTTGTGCCAAGTAAAGCCTTTGGGATGATTCACAAGATGAGTAGAAACAATGCTGAATCTGAAACAGAAAATTTGACTCCAGTGTAGGAATTTTCATTTTTTACTCGAGCGTGATAATGATTTGATATTTTAACACATTATTTCTATATAAATTATTTACGTTGTCCTAATTTTTCAGAATTTTTAGAGTTACATAAGTGCGGTTAGAGTACAGATTACTACAGACTGTTCTGTTTTTGACAGATTCTGTTTTCGTTGCATTGTGTGCCTATTTCGATGAATCTATGGTTTGTATTGGGGGTATAAGCCATGGTAAAGTTAGAATACAGTAGATATAATGCAATAATAAAATATGAATGGGTTTGCAACAGTACTTAGAGTGGTGATTTGCTTTATTATACTAACGGATCTCACGAAGGTTTTGTTGAGTTTTGTGTGATTGAAGTTTTCAAGTTTTGGGTGAGATCACGGTGGATGAATGAATAAGGAGTGAAAAGAGCCTAAGCTCTGGGATGCCCATGGCACCCTAAGATAATATCCAAGGAGAAACAAGCAACTAAGCTTGGGAATGCCCCGAGTGGCATCCACTCTTTCTTCTAACGACCATCGGTAGTTTACTTGGAGCTATATTTTAATTCGTCACATATCATGAGTTTTGCTTGGAGCGTCTTGTATTATATGAGTCTTTGCTTGATTTGATTTTTAGTTTGTCACAAGTATCCTTGTTGTACACACCTATTTGAGAGAGCCAAAATTATGCTATGATTTGTTAAAATTGTTCTATATGCTTCACTTAAATTTTTTGAGCTATGGAATTGCTCTAGTGCTTCACTTATATCTTTTTGAGCACGGTGTGCTTTAAATTTTTGAAGAAATACTCTCATGCTTCACTTAGATTAATTTGAGAGTAAGTAAATTTTGAAGAAATTCTCTCATGCTTCACTTATATTATTTTGAGAGATTAATTTTTTATGCCCATGTTCTTCACTTAAATTTATTTGAGCTTGTCAAAGCAATGTCAATATATGAAACTAGTCCCAAGTGATAGATATTCAAGAGGGATATAATAAAAACTTTAATGAAGATTATTGGACAAATTAAACTTGATTCCTTGTAATAGTTTTGAGACATGATCTCTACTTCTAAAGGGGGACTTGATAGCTTTTTTCTTGGTTTTTTTTTTCGTCATCCCTCCCACCTTCGTCCGGTTGTTTTTAGTCTCCCCTCCCACCTCTTAGTTGATAGTCTTGCCTTACGGTTTCTTTTGGTACGGTTTTATTTCGTTGCACTCCCCTCCCTCCAAACCGCCACCCCACGCATCACATCCCCACCATTCACCCGTCCTCTTCCCCCTCTCGACCCACACCAGCTAGGGTTTCTGTCCGCCGTCGCCGTTCCTCTGGGGCATCGTCGCCTTCTTCTCTTCAGCGCTTGAGATCCTGCCCCTCTCGCTCGCGGGTAGCCTGTGCCCCGAGTCCCCACTGCCCCGACCTTGGAGGCGGCCGCGATCGCCGGATCCAGCCATGGCCGTCACCAACGCCCTCCTCTCCATCGCCGCAGGCCCAGGCTGGATTCAGCCGGCGTGTCGGCCGAGCGCTCAGCCCTAACCTCCTACGGCTATATTAGATGCCCAGGGGAGGGGGGAGCGGGACTGGAGCTCGATTTGTCTGCGATGATCCAAGCAGCTTTTGTCCGCTTCGTGCTCTTCACCGCAGCTATAGCCGTCGTCCGCCGCGCCGCCTCGCTCTACTTCGTCATCGACACCGTGGGATTCTCCACCGCGAACGACCATCACCACCACCACGCCGCCTACGTGACTGAGGTGAATCGGCAACAGCCCACGGCGCAGGCGCAACGGGCGGCCCAGCCGAGGTGCTGCACCCATTGCGGTGTCCCTAACAGCAAGAAGTGTGATGTGTGCGAGCTTATGCTATACTGGTGTGTCCCCCCCACCTCCTCCATGTTGATTGCTTGGTATATATGGCGTAGCGATGTCAGTGTCTTGCACTGTCACCAAGTTCCTGCGGACGTCAAACAACGAGAAGGTTGCTTTTCAAGAGGTTTATACTTGGTTTGGTCAGAAAAAAATGGAGTTCATCTTTACCGTATTTTATTTTTGTGACACAGGTTTTTGGCACACAAGAAAGCTGGTTAGATGTCGCGGCTGGCGTGGTCGCTTCTCCCCATTGTCAAATTCTCTGTGCGGTTACCAGAATGCCCCACCAGCCTCCACCTTCGTTGGCGCTGTCGAGAGCCTCTCAGTTACGCTCTATGCAGTAATATTTCACTGGCTCTTTTGTTCGTACATGTTTTTCTACTGTTGTGTGCACATCCGATTTTCTTATGTTTGCTTGTAATGCTCTTCCTTGTGGAATGGATAGTTCACGACAGTTCTCTCATCCTGTCGTGAACGTAGAATAAGAAATATATGTGATGGTAATCATGAGAAAATAGATTGTTATTCATACCTATGCATATATGCTAGATCGGATTAATGTCTAACAAGATGGATTTTTTGGGGTGCTAAATCATACAGTCCCAGCTTTTTGCACTAACTGTGCTATTAAACTTGATTGGTGATTATTCTTAATGAATGGTCCAAATTTGGTAGGAGTATACTTTAATGATGAATTAAACCATTCTAATGTAAAAAAGAACCGAATTAATTTTTTGCTTGACTTCTCATGCAAACTATCATCTAAATCCCTCGAAAAATTATTATCTAAATTGATCAGGGGTAAAAACTGACTTGATTTTCCAACTAAAACTCTTCGCTAATCAATGAGAACTGATGCTAATCTCAGCTTGGTTGCTGGTCAAATTTGAAAACAATGAAGGGAAGGTACCAGTTGGTGCATCGATGGATAAAAGTTGTCAGTTCACCCCCATGTGAATGGTCAGAGGATTTGATGTTATGTTTGTACTGATATTTCCGCAATATATGTATGATGTCTGCATCAAACCTTTCCTGGGCTCTACCAAATTATCAAGAACATTATGGTCTTATGGAATATCGCCTTGAAATTTTTATTTCACAATGCATAGATAAATAATTTGTTCATAATAGATTTTTTGTTTTGTTTTGTTCTGGGAGCATATATACGACCTCTCGGCCAGGTCAGACATTCATTGAACTTGACTCCAGCATCTCTACCAGTTTCCGAATCATGGCCAAATCATGGTGCTCCGACAATCAAAGAAAAGAATCAACATGTACTATTCTCACCTGACGTGTTACATAATTGCTTTTGCAGTTGTTCAAGGTTTAAGGCACTTAAGGATGTTATTTAGGTTCCTCTACAGATTCCTCCCTATATTAAGTATTTCTCCTTTGCTTGCATCGCGGTGTTAGTTTGGATTGTAGGAGATAGATAGAGGTGCTTTGTTCTATTTGGTCCGCCAAGGTGTGTTGCTTTGTCATCATTAAGTTTTTCTTCTGGTCTGATTGCTAAAATCTTCTGTACGAAAGGAATACTTAAGCAAAGTAGACTATAGAAGTACTGATGGTGGTCTGATTGCTAAAATCTTCTGTACGTAAGGAATACTCAAGCATAATAGACTATAGAAGTACTGATGGTGGTCTGATTGCTAAAATCTTCTGTATGTAAGGAATACTTGAGCAAAATAGACTATAGCAGTACTGATGGAGTGATTTTCTTTGTGCTCTCATGGCTTTTGCTAAAAATGTAAAAAAAATCTACATCTCTTTTTGTGCTCTCATGGTAGGTTTATGCGTTAGTTCTACTACGGATTCTTTAACCTTTTCATGATCTGATGGCATGAACTTATCTATAGTAGGTACATGCAAAGGAACTTGACAAGAGAACAATACTCTTTTGAACAAGGCTAATTTGTTGCCTTTACATATCAGGTCCACACCACACACATACTGTAAATCTTTTGTAGGTTTGAGAGTACATGGTGAGAAGAAGACATGGTAGCACTCAGAGCGCGGGGACTACAGAGGATGGCGTCGTCGTGCATTCAGATAAGAATAATGTTGTAAAAAGGCAAGGTATCATGTACAAATCAAGCATTGCGAGGACTAGCTGATGCCTCATTTAATTTTTTAGGATTGCCCAAAATTTTCTTACTAGAATTTTCAGAAGTTTAGCCACCAGTTCTACTGCTTGGTCATTTTCTATATCATGTTGCAGTCTTTCTTTTAATAGAAGTTAATATTAACACCATCCATGTACTACTATTGTGTTGGCGGTCTGAGACACGGTGACTAATTTTCATATACATTATGTTTCATATTATCAATGAATATGTTTATTTTTTTTTTGCATGTACACTACAACTGGGTAATTATATGTGTGTGAAGTTTTTTTCTTTTTCACTTGATTACCATCTTTGGGCTGAGACTTTATAATTATTGCAAGTATGGCGAGAGTGTGCTAGAAACTAAGGGCAATCCTAATTGGATATGTCCAGTTCGACATGGCATTTGCAACTGAAGTATTCGCAGACCTAAGAAAGAACCGTTCCAACTGGCAATGAGTATTGGAAGGTATGGTTTCAGAAGTACAATAACAAGCACATATGGTTTCTGAAGTAGAAAGTAAAAAATGCCCTTTGAAGTTTGATGTGAAAATGTATCCATGACTGTTAGTTGTTGTTAATGATAAAAATTGGAAGAAAAATAATAAAGCCGTTTTTATTGAAGAATGACCGGGGGATACACCCCACTGGTTGTTACATTACTCGCATGGCGAGGTATTTTCATCGAACTCCTAAAAACAGCGAGATAAAGAGCTAAAACAAAAAATGGGGGACTGGTCAACATGCTAGATCAGAGCAACAAGAGAGAGAAAAAAAAGCAAAATCCATTGAAGAAAAAAACCTATAAATAAGTCAAGGTGTGTGATACATTATATAGAATAGAATATTTGTACTCCATGAAACCTTTCCTGGGCTCCATAAATTTTGTTTTTGTGCTCGTGCTTCTGCAGATTCTACAATTTTGATTCATTGTTCTGGCATTTGGCGTTCACATCTCTACTCCTAAAAGAGGAGTTGGTAGCTTCTTTTTCGGGTTTATTTTCGTCTTCCCTCGCACCATCGTTGGTTTTTTTCCGTCCGGTTTCCCCCCCCACACCTCCTAACACCCGGGTTTTTTTCACGTCAGCTCTTACATGGTTTTAGCTGTATATGTCTTAATACTTGACCTTCAGTGAGGACTCATTTCTTAGGGGAAATAGTTGGAGAGCAGCAATTGATTGGTAAGTCTTGATTGTTATTAGTTGGATACTAAATATTGAAATTCGTTAGTTCGCTTCAAGGTTACAAATCTGGCAATGAATGAGACTATCATTATTAGGATTGAAAGGATGGTTCAATGTTGTTCATTATTAGCAAATATATTGTCTCGTCTATTTAAATGTGTGCTCTAAAAATAAAGAGATAAATACACTGACGGTCATTGTATTCGAGTCGAAAGCACACTACGGTCATTGGACTTTGGAATACGCTCATGACGGTCATTGTATACGTGTTGAGGTGATTATATGGTCACTGGCTCGCCGTATAGCTCTGTATTCAGTCGAGTTGACTGGTCAACCTAAGCAAAATTGATCGGTTAGTGGGTGAATATGTCATGCGGGTCCCGCCTGTAAGTGGGTGAATAAGAAATACGCAGAAAAAAATATGTGCTCGCATCTCTGATTCGAACCCGAACCCTTCGAATGGCCGGACCGCCTGAGAGCTCATATCGGGGTCGCCCCAGGCCATGAAGCACCGCTGCGGCCTCGGATCAGGGCCGCCCGGCCACGGAGCACTGCGCCAACATCGGATCTGGGCCAGTGGCGGTGCTGGGGGTATTCCTGGGAATTCCCTGGAATACCCAAAATTTTGACCCAATTTTTTTTAATAGGCATGTTAATCCAGCCCAAGCCCAAGCCCAAGCTGAGACAGAGGAGCCAGCCAGCCCGGCGTCTGGTCACACGCGCGGGCGAGCGAGGCAGCGAGACATCGATCCCTCCCCTCCCCTCGGTCCCTCTCCTCCCGACTCCCGCACAACCCTAACCTAGCGACAGCGGCGGCGCCGGCGGCCGGCCCTCTCCGGCTCTCCCTTCCCGTCCCCTCCTCTCGGCCTTCGGGCTTCGGCTCCGCCGGCCGCCGCTGGCCGCTGACCGCTCCGGACCCCCGTCCCCAGTCCTCGGCGCCGCCAAGTTCGACGAGGCCGCCGGCCGCCAGGCTCGCCGCGCTCGCCCTCCGGCAGAAGGCCGAGGCCGCCATCGCCGACAGGAACGCCGCGCAAGCGGAGGTCCTCTTCACGGAGGTGCGTGCTCTGCTCTGCTCTGCTGTGCTCTCTGCGTCCTTTCTCTTCAGAAGAATAATGCCATGGACAGAGTTGCAGTTCTCGGCTTAGTATTATGATTTAGTAATTACCATGGCTTGCTTGTGCTGCAGAGCATTGCAATGGGTGCTCCCGGTTTAGGAGTAGAAGCCAACTGTTCACTGATTGTTTAAGTGATGGATTTGATGCCATATTGCCGATGTATGGTCATTCCATCATTGAGTCATTGAAATTGCCGTTTTATTGTACATTTGTTGTTGGTTCTGTCTAGGACACATCTAGATGTGACTTAAGTATTGCACATTTAAATGACTCAATCAACATAAAAAAGAAAAAGAAAAAGGAAAAAGAAAAAATGCCCGCACAAATCTTCACGTAAAATCAATGGTATATGACTTAGATGTGCAATACTTAAGTCATATCTAGATGTGCCTTAGCAAATCCGTTTGTTGTTCTATTTTATTGCTTTGGCCAAAAAAAAATCTGGCAAGAATACCCGGGAGCAAATTCCTGGCTCCGCCACTGATCTGGCCACCCGCGGGCTCAGGTGGTCGACATCGGGCGTCGCGTCGAAGCCGTCGCCGGTGTCGCGATGCCCAGTGCCGTCCGAGTACTTGGTGTCGTCGCCGCAGACCTCGCCGGGGACCCAGTCGAGGCGGCCGTCGGGCGTCCTGCCCTCGAAGACGCAGTAGACGCCGCGATCAGGGACCTCAGATCCGCCGTCGTGCCGTACCTGGACGCGTCGAGGTCGTACAGCCGGCCCAGCATGTAGCCCTGAGGGGAAACGGAGTGCGAGGGCGGGGGCAACCAGACGTGGGTGACGCCGGCGTCGGCTATGTCGCCGACCTGGGCCTTGAGGTGGTTGTACCAGCCCCCCTATTTCTTCCACGACTCCCAGTTGAAACCCTGCGCGCATCAGTATACTACCACGAGAAGCAGCAGGCACAAGCTGCTCCAATGCTTCATCTGGAGTAGTCGTGAGTGTCTTCGTGGAGAAGAGAATGGAATGGAGGATGATCGAATCCAGCGGCACCACATCGGATCTGGATCTGCGTCATCCCCAGCCACCTCGCACTGCGCCTCCCCTCGATCCGCGCTCGTTGGGCGCCGTCGGCCCACTCTCTTCTCCGCATGCTGGGAGGACGGGCGGGGCCTCACGTACTGTCACCCACCCCGGCAAGCTTCCTCCCCGACCTGATGCGCCGTCTCCCGTCCGTCCTTTTCTTCCTCCTTGGCGGACGAGGTTGCAGCCGTGAGTGCGCGCGTCCGCGAATTTGGTGGCGTGCCACCGTGCTCTCCCTCCCGGCGTGGTAGAGAGAGTTGACCGGTCAACTCGACTAAATACAGAGCTATACGGCGAGACAATGACCGTATAATCACCTCAACACGTATACAATGACCGTAATGAGCGTATTCCAAAGTCCAGTGACCGTAGTGTGTTTTCCATTCAAATACAATGACCGCCAGTGTATTTATCTCAAAAATAAATATAGACAATTGTCACAATATTGTTTAGTACAATATTTGAATTAGAAGTAGTAGTTTTACGTTTTTGTTTAGTTTTATAGTATCTCAGTTATGAAATAAATACAAGCCTTCCTCCAAATAGGTTTTTGCGTTGATTTTTATAATTCAGTTCATTTTACTATTTTATAATATTCAAACAAAATGGTTTGTAGAGATCAATGTTCGGCGACTTAGGTAGCTTTAATTTAATGTGCTAATAAAGCATTTGAACTGAGACGAGTGCCGGGAGAGGACGAGCAGGAGTGCAAGGAGGGCGAGATATCGACGCTGCCGCTGGCGACCGTTACCACCACCATGTCCTGGGATTGAGGCGCTGGCGACCATGGCATCGACTGTGTTGGCCCATGGTGTTTCTGACCTTCCGCGCTCCGTTCCAGGTAGCCGCCTGAGCAGCTTACGCTCCACCAATGCAGGAATCCAAAGGTTCGACTAGGTGGCTAGGAATTCAGCTGGGTTCACTTGCATTTGCATTCTTTCCTGCAACATCGGATACTCCGGAAGTCCATGCATGTTCATTTTCTGATATGGTTTTTCTCATAATGCAGGACACAAAGATAGGTCTCCTTTTAGTTACCATAATTTTTTAGTTTTTCTGCTTACCGTCATCTCCACTTGTTGTCAGATTATAAGCAACTAACAAATGAAACTGTGCACAGTTCTACTATTTTTGCACTCATTTATGGGGCCATCTATGCCGAGTATGTGTATTCTGCTATTTTGCAACTTAAATCAATAGGTAGTCAGAAGATGCACAGATTCGAAAACCCCTCCACTTCTTCCGTGGAAGATTGGTGATTTTCCAAAGGGATGGAAGTAGTTGTTCAGAGGATCTATTCACATGAGGTACACCTCATAATTTTTAATGTGGAATTAAATATTTTTATAGCTATCCGACATCTGTGGATGAACTGGGTCTTGTGTTGCTTAAAGAGTTTGAGCTTGGACTATCATTAGTATTCATTTGTCACATTGTACCTGGTATATCAAATGGTTCTATGGTAGATTACATGAGTTGCTGACGCAAAATGCTGCTCTTGATATATATGTGGATGTTGCAACATCTCTATTGTGCTTGGTTGTGGAAGAGTGTATTATCTGGCAGGAATGGACTAGTTGTTTCCAACTTCATCATCGATAAGTTTAAAGCTAAACTTAATTGCTACAAGGCTAATAGACTCTCAAATGCAAGTAGGCTTACCTTAATTAAATATGTGTTTGCTTCTCTTCCCGTTTTCTACATGTCAAATATTCTCTTAAGCAAAACCACCATTAGTAAACTTGCTTCCATTGTTAGAAAATGCTGGTGGACTAGGATTAGTAAAGACAATGATTCTAAACCTATTTGCTTTAGAGCTTGGAATGAAATTTGTAAACCTATGCATAAGGGTGGTTTAGGAATCAGAGATCTGAATATTATGAATAAGTTTATGGTGTCTATGATGGCTTGAAGAATGATTAAGAGTCCTGATTCGTTGATAGCTAAAATTCTCAAAGCCAAATATTTTCACAATTCCTCTATATGGAAGCCCGACTACAATGTTCCTAAATCAGCCTGTTGGGCCTCTATTATTATGATTCTTCCTTTCATGCTTAAGAATAGTCAAATTCAAATTGCCAATGGTAATTCTTGTATCTGCTCTACATCCTTGGTGTAGAGAATGGAATAATATTCATGATTACCTCAAGTCTAATGTGGAAAGCCCTTGTCCTGGTATTATTAGGGACCTTTGGTAACCAAATTCTAAAGATTGGGATGAAGAGAAGATAAGTGTTATTTTGATGAATCCTTTAAGAATGGTATTTTGAATATGTCTATTATCAATGCTAACCTTGAGGATACTATGTGTTGGACTCACACTCCCAATGTTGAGTGTACAACAAAAAGTGCATACAAAGCTCTTATGCAGGAAACCCCGGAAGGCTCTACAGGAAGAACTTTGACTTGGGATCAAGAGGTTAATGTCCTTAATAAGGTTTGGAAATGTAAAAACATAGCTCCCAGGGTTACAACTTTTGCATGGAGATTGATTAGGAGAGCTATAGCTTCCGGCTTCAGTCTTATCTCTGATCTCTCTCAATACACAGTTAAGCACTTTCCCAGTATCAAGAATCTTATTGCTCACTCTATTGTAGATCCACTCCTAGATTCAACTTTCATTGCAGCAAAGTCTCTGAATGTAATTCTAGAGTGGCCTTTGAAGCCATCTCTTTTCCCAGGGGGCCTGGGAAAATTACTGTCTGTACATTGCATTGGTTGCTAAATATATAAATTTAGCCCTCTTTGAGGGCTTAGGTTTGTCAAAAAAAAAAGGATGCACCTGACTATGACCAATTGTGCTTGCACAACATCAGGGTGTGATTTTTGGAGACCTGCATAGTGGTTGGAGATGCATAACTACATGCCTTTCTACTTTGGGCTCAAGCTTGATCCTCTGATTGTGTCAATCGATGTGTGGGATCGTTATATCGTGTCTCCTCATACTACAGTATGCTACATAGAATAGTTAGAAATTAGGCTACAGTACTATATACAGGGTTGCCTTAGTATTTTATACCAGTTTACAACTTTCTTCTCCTATAATCCAGAATGTAAGTTTTTTTTACAGTTTCCATTGAGAGCGAGGCGACGCAGGGCACCTCGCCGATGACCCTCTGTATGCTTCATAACCAAAAGATAATCTTCTTTTTGTTATCCGATTTTCTTTCGGATTTGTCCCAATGACCTCGTGGTAACTCACGGGCACATACCTCAACAATAGTTATTTCATAAAAAGAGACAGAAGATCGCATGATATATATATTTCATATATATCATGGCAGCAAAAACACATTGTGGTTGTCGACCTCAGCAACGACAATGTGCATTTCTTGGAACCGGGAATCGGCCGATGTCGTGGAGAGGAGAGGAGGGACGGACGATGCCATGCAGGGAAGGATAGAGCAGCGAGAGGAAACTACGAGTTGAATGACGTGGTGCGAGGGAGGCGGCAGTGAGATGCCGTGGAGGGGGGACATGGCAGTGACGACGATGTGGTGAGGACAGCATGCCAGGATAATGAGATATGAGTGTGAGCGTTGTGACATGTAGTCAACGACTGAACTAATTTTTTTAAGATGAGAAGAAAAGGAGCGGTTGTTTGCCTTTTGTTAGGGAAAATCGATTGTTTGTTATGATAGAAATGTCACATACTTTTGTATATAGTGGAAAATATCACATACCCTAGCAAGTCATTTCTGGAGAGTAATTACCCGCAAGTAATTTATAGGTGAGTCTACAGTTTACTAAACTTGGGATGCGACTCACTCTACTAAAAAGCATGATGCCTCTCACTCCGAGTAAACTTGGTCACATGCTCGAAGCAGGCAACTGATCAATGAATATATACTCCCTCCGTCCGGAAATACTTGTCCTAGAAATGAATAAAATGGATGTATCTATAAATAAAATAAGTCTAGATACATCCATTTCTAGGACAAGTATTTCCGGACGGAGGGAGTATTATATATGGACTATCTTATTTTTATTTTATTTTAATATGTGTTTATGTATTCACTTTTAGAGAATAGAGATGACAACTAATGGTTTTCGATGATGCTTTGAAAATGTGTGTTGACAAAGCTTTATGATGGATGGACTGAAAACTCATCGAGTGTAACACAATTGAAAGATATGCATACAAATAATTGTTCGTTTTATATATTGTTGCATATGATAATACAAAAGGGTGACTCTGTTTATTTTTGCATCGTATGAGAGAGATGGAAATGTATTATGATGTTCAAAAAGAATACATCGACAAGGATGTTGACATGATGTTGTTGGAAGGAACCAAAAATTCACCGAGTTATACACAACAATATATGTATATATGAATGCAATCATAACAAATATTAAAAGGCCCGTAGCAACGCACGGGCATTCTACTAGTGATAGTAATATGTGAGTCATGTTGGTGAGTAATTATGCTTTAGTAAGAATATTGGTGTTAAGGTTTGTGATTCTCTATGCAAGCACGAGAGTCAATAGTTATGCAATGAAATTACATCCTACTTGTGGTGCATTATTCGGTGTTAGTTATGCTTAATGCCCGTTTATGTGAATTCTCGTTTCTTGGTTGGTTGCTTCTCAATCTATTTGCTAGCCTCCACTTGTACTAAGTAGAAATACTACTTGTGCATCCAAAATCCTTAAACCCAGTTTTGCCATATGAGTCATCTAAGCAAATTTGCTACCTATATGCAGTATTTCCGTGCCATTCTAAGCAAATTTGTATGTGCCATCTCTAATTTTCGAAATGAATTTCCTTTTTGTGTGCTCGTACCGCTCATGAAACGGTAGGGGGTGTCCAATATTTTTCCATGCTAGATGTGGTATTCTCAAGATGAGTGTTTATTCACTTGTCATTGCACGAGAATATGGCGGTAATAGTGATGCCCAGTCCCGAAATGAAAAAGAAATTTACTTTATGTTGTCAAATAATAAATTCCTTGGAAAGTGTTGGTATGGAAGGCAACCGTGGATACGGCTAGCCATGGATTGTGAAAGAATGGTGGAAAAGGGAATAAACTTTATTTTATGTTTGGGAACCACCTATGATGTATCTACCATGGAAAGTATTGAGAACTACTCGGTCGTTTTCATTGACAGGAAAGGCATGCCACCCGAAATATTTTTCTCTCTCAATTTAAGCTTTGAGCTCTGGCACCTCTACAAATCCCTACTTCCCTCTGCGAAGGGCCTATCTATTTACTTTATGTAATTTTTATTTTTATTTTGAGTCTCCATCTTCTCTTATAAAGCACCAACTAGGGGGCACTATGATCATACTTGTGCATTGGGTGTAGCTAATATTTGAGTGTGTTTCATGAATGGATCAATGATTGAGCATGATGGGCTAGGGATAACTTTCTTTAGTGTTGATATTTTGAAAGACATGGTTGCTTGTTGGTATGCTTGAGTATTAAAGTCTTCATGTCAAAACTAAACTATTGCTTTGAACCATCTAAAAGTCCAAATGTCCATGCTACAAAAGAAAAGAATATGTGATGAACATGTTAGGCAGCATTCCACATCAAAAATTCTGTTTTTATCATTTACCTACTCGAGGACGAGTAGCAATTACGCTTAGGGATGCTGATACGTCTCCAACGTATCTATAATTTTTTATTGTTCCATGCTGTTATATTATCATTCTTGGATGTTTTACAATCATTTTATAGCAACTTTATATCATTTTTTTGGGACTAACCTATTGACATAGTGCCCAGTGCCAGTTGCTGTTTTTTGCTTGTTTTTTACTTCGCAGAATATCAGTACCAAACGGATACCAATTGCCGTGAAACTTTTTGGAGATTTTTTTGGACCAGAAGACAACTTGTGAGCAAAGGAAGCACCTGAGGGGAGGCTCATGGGGCCCACAAGACACCAGGGCGCGCCAGAGGCCCCCGACGCTCCCTGATGGGTTGTGAGGCCCACGGGGGTCTCCTCCACCGCCTCTCAGCTCTATAAATACCCAAATATTCCAGAAACCCTAAAGGAGTCGACGAAAAACACTTCCAGTCGCCGCAAGTTCCAGAACCGCAAGATCCAATCTAACACCATCACGGGGGGGTCATCATCCTCATTGGTGCCTCTCCGATGATGCGTGAGTAGTCCACCATAGACCTACGGGTCCGTAGGCAGTAGCTAGATGGCTTTCTCTCTCTCTCTTTTGATTCTCAATACAATGGTGTCTTGGAGATCTATTTGATGTAATGACTTTTTGCGGTGTGTTTGTTGGGATCCGATGAAGTATGAGTTCATGATCAGTTTCTATCCATGAATATTATTTGAGTCTTCTTTGATCTCTTATATGCATGACTATTTATAGCCTCGTATTTCTTCTTCGAATCTTTGGTTTCGTTAGGCCAACTAGATCGATTTTTCTTGCCATGGGAAGAGGTGCTTTGTGATGGGTTCGATCTTGCGATGTCCTCTCCCAGTGACAGAAGGGGCAGCGAGGCACGCATGTATCGTTGCTATTAAGGATAACAAGATGGGGTCTATTCCTACATGAATAGATCTTGTCTACATCATGTCATCGTTCTTATTGCATTACTCTGTTTCTCCATGAACTTAATACACTAGATGCATGCTGGATAGCGGTCGATGTGTGGAGTAATAGTAGTAGATGCAGAATCATTTCGGTCTACTAATCTTGGACGTGATGCCTATATAATGATCATCTCCTTGGATATCGTCATGATTATTTGATCTTCTATCAATTGCCCAACATTAATTTGTTTACCCACCGTGTGCTATACTCATGAGAGAAGCCACTAGTGAAATCTACGCCCCCCGGGTCTATTCTTCCAATATTTTGCTTTCCGATCTATCTTTTTCTGCTTTTGTTTTCGGATCTATTATTCCAAAAACCCAAAAATACCTTACTGCACTTGTTATTTGCATCTTTTATTATGTGTTCTTGTGCGATCTATTTATCCAATCTCATACAAACTAATCGATCTTTTTACCGTGGAGAGATTGACAACCTCTCTTACGCGCCGGGTTGCAAGTACTTGTTCTTTGTGTGCAGGTACCGTTTACATAGTGTTGCTTGGTTCTCCTACTGGTTCGATAACCTTGGTTTCATAACTGGGGGAAATACTTGCTGTAGTTGTGCTGCATCATCCCTTCCTCTTCGGGGAAATACCGACGCAGTCTAGCCACGTCAAGATCGTATGACGTGGTCTAAACCCTAAGAGTAATGAGCTTAACCTTGTCCTACGGACTAAAACCCTCTGGTTTATATAGTCACCAGGGGCATCTAGGGTTACACAATGTCGGTTACATCAGGAAAGGAATATGCCGAACCCATCATCTTGTACTTGGAGTGCATGTCACGACCTGAGAGATTTCGTCTTGGTTATGGTGTCCGGACCTTCATTGACAATCACAGGGCGGCCCACTGTCCGGCCCATAGAGATAGGCCAGCAGCCCGAGGACCCCTTAATCCCGGACTCCCTCTGTAGCCCCCGAACTAACCTCCAATGCCGCAGTCTTGAAGCCCAACAGCTTCCTATTCCCCCGGTCTTTGGCTTGCGAGGTGAGTTCAGCCTTGAAACCAAATTCTACTGGCGAAATTTCGGCCACCGAATATTTCCTGATTTTCAAATATATAACTTAGCCTCAAAGGCCAACCGTCCAAGCAAGAACAATGCTTTTTGCTGACAACTTTCTTTCGAAAGGTCACAACTTGGACGTTACTGTTGGCCAGTCCCCAAAAGGCTCGAATCGCGGTTCGGGGCAGTTTTCATTTTTAATCGACACATCTCATTAATATGGAGATCGTGTTCCGCCTTTCCAGGGATATGGTTTATGATTTGGGTCATCCCGTGAGTGCATAACTGCATGGTGTATCAGGAAGTGGCGAGGCGCGCGGCGCATATTGGGGACTCTTGGTATTTCAGCGGCCCATAAAAGGAAACGTCTACCAAGACCCTTAATACGATCTTCCAGATCCCCTCTTGCCATCTTCCTCTTGAGCTCAATGCTTCCAAGCCCCATTCCTCCCCAATTTCCCAAACCCTTCCCCAACCCGATCATGGCCGGAGCGGGCTTCATGGGCAAGTGGGAGGTCTCCCAGGTCACCGAGAAGGATATTATGGAGCTAAAGCTCTCCGGCTACTTGGCGGTGAACGTCGCCCATCGAGCCCCGGAGAGAACCAAGCCATACCCACACCTAGAGAAGGTGAGAGGGTAGTTTTCATTCCGCACTTTCTCCGGGGCCTAGGCTTTCCCCTCCACCCCTTTGTGAGGGGTCTTATGTTCTACTACGGGATGGATTTTCATGATCTCCCCCCCCCCCCGAACTCTTTCATGCACTTCTCCTCTTTCATCACTTTTTGCGAAGCCTTTCTCCGGGTTCAGCCCCACTTTGGCCTGTGGTTGAAGGTATTCAACATTAAGCCGAAGGTTGTTAGTGGCGAGCAGGCCGACTGCGGGGGAGAACGGCTTGAGGCGAACTTAGTAGCCCCACTTATGTTCTACTCCAGCGAAGGTTTTAATCCCGAACTCCCTCAATCATACCTGAAAAAGATTACATGTTGGGTAGCATGTCACATCAAAAATTATGTTTTCATCGTTTACCTACTCGAGGACGAGCAGGAATTATGCTTGGGGATGTTGATACGTCTCCAACGTATCTATAATTTTTTATTGTTCCATGCTATTATACTATCATTCTAGGATACTTTTTATGCATTTACTTGCTGATTTATATTATTTTTGAGCACTAACCAATTAACCCAGTGCCCAGTGCCAGTTGTTGTTTTCTGCTTGTTTTGGCCTTTCAGGAATACTGTACCAAACGAAGTCCAAATACCCTAAAAAAATTCGATGATTTTTTCTCGACAAAAATAAGACCTGGAAGCTTCGTAGGGAGACCAAAGGCCACACGGGGTGGCGCCAAGCCAACAAGGCGCGCCCAGGGGGTGGTCGCACCCTTATGGCTTTGGGCCACCTCCCACGGCCTCTGGCCCTGATCTCTTCGCTATAAATTCACATATATTGGGAAACCCTAGAGAGCCTCCCGAAACACTTCTTCCGCAGCCGCAAGTCTCTGTTCCGTTGTGTGCCCATCTGGAGCCCTGTTCTGGTGCCCTGCAGGACACGAAGGGCCTCTACATTAACCTTGATGCTCCCATGGTGAAGTGTGAGTAGTTCACCTCAGACCTACGGGGCCGCAGTTAGTACCTAGATGGCTATCTCTCTCTATGTTCTTTAATGCAAAGATCACAACGATTCCTTCTATCCTATGTAATCATCTTTGCGGTGTGTTTGTTGGGATCCGATGAATTATGGGTTTATGTTCAGATTATTCCTGAAAATATATTGAGTCTTTACTGAATTCTTATATGCATGATTGTTATAGCTTTGTAATGCTCCCCAATTTATCGGTTTGGTTTGGCCAACTAGATTTATTTATCTTAAGTGGGAGTGGTGTGTTGTAATAGGTTCAATCTTGCGGTGCTCAATCCCAGTGACAGAAAGGGACATGACACGGATTGTATTGTTTCCATTAAGGGTAAAACGATGGGGTTTATTCATATTAATTGGATTCACTTTGTCTACATCATGTCATCATCCTCCAAGCATTACTCTGTTTTACTTAATACTCTTGATGCATGCTGAATAGCGGTCAATGGGTGGAGTAATAATAGTAGATGCAGGCAGGAGTCGGTCTACTTGCTTATGGAGGTAATGCCTATATACATGATCATTGCCGTTAATAAATATTACATAAGTATGCGCTTTTCTACCAATTGGCGAACAATAATTTGTCTACCCACCGTATGATTTCTTCGAAAGAGAAGCCTCTAGCGAAAACTATGGCCCGCGGGGTCTCTTCACAAATATTATTACAAAAACTCCTAAAATATTTCTGCCATTATTTACTTTCTTTTTATTTGCAATTTATATTTATCAATTTATCTATCTATTACTACTTATCGCTTGCAAGTAACGAGTTCAAGGGGATTGACAACCTTCTTGCCCGCGTTGGGTGCAAGTGTGTGCTCTTTTGTGTGTAGGCGCTGAAGACGGGAATTCGCGTGCTTCTCCTATTGGTTCCATAACCTTGGTCTCACTGAGGGAAATACTTATCTCAATTGTGTTGCATCCCCCCTCCTCTTTGGGGAAAAACTCAACGCAGTTTACAAGTAGCAGAGTGCCATACTCTGTCGGAATCGGGGCTCCGCGGACCCAAGAAGGTACGAACTCTGGGGCGTGTGCGAAGATCTTAACCAGATCAAGTCTCAAGCCTACCGCTCCACAGCCAGACCCTGCCGAAGATGCGTGAGAGCGCAAGAAGATGGACACGAGAGATTTACCCAGGTTCAGGCCACCTTGCGGTGTAAGACCCTACTCCTGCTTTGGGTGGATTAGCCTCACGAGGAGGTTTGTGGATGAACTAGTACAGTGGTTGAGCGACCTCGCGAGGGCTTTTCAGTGAGGGTGGATCTCCTCCTTCTCTACGAGGGTGGCTAGTCCCTATTTATAGTGGGCCTTGGTCCTCTTCCCTTATCGCACAGGCGGGAAGGGATCCCACAACGGCCAAATTTGAAAGGGAATATGAGGTACAGCTTATCCTGACTAAAGGTGGTCTTCGCCTACAAAGCTCCTGGCGTGGCACGGAGGTGGGCTCGGCGATGACATCCGTCCTGCCGAGCCCGTGGTCTTGGTCTTGTTGCACCGGAATGGAAACCTTTGGGGGGTTCCTTGGGAACCCGCATTCGTCCTTACCTCCTTAGCATGAAAGGGGAAACTGTCTCTGCTGCGCCCGCTGGCGCCCGCCTGCCTTGGTCGTCATGGCTCACGTCATCACGGCCTCCTGAGGACGGCCGCTGCATAGGAATCTCCGCTCCTCGAGAGGCAGCCTGGGGAGGCCGCTCCCCCGGAGGTCTTGGTGTCGTTCCCTTCGCGAGGCGAGGGCCCTCGCGAGGGTCTTGTCTTGAGGGGTTTGTCACCAGGCCGTACTGGGCCATCAAGGTGGGCCACGCACTGGGCCGCGGGCAGGCAGGTTTGGGCACCCCAATCCCAGAACGCCAACAGTAGCCCCCGGGCCCAAGGCGCGCTCGGGCTGGCTTCAGGGCGAAGCCAAGGAAGGGAGGCCGAAACGTCGCGGGCCCCAACCGCCTGCGGGCCAATCTTGACGCGTGGCACACGACGGGGCGCGGACGCCTCCACTTCCCCACGTCGCCTCGGTAACCGCCCCGACTGACAAGGGCTGGCGTGCGCTGCGGGGCCATCATTGCCCAACATGCGGAGAGACGCCGGTTGGCCTCTGATCAACTATAAATGGGCGAGGGGGGCTGTCCCCCCTAGCCCATCTTCATCTTCTCGCCTCTTCATTCCAATCCGCCTCTTCCACGACCATGGCACCAATGAGGAGGTTCTCTGCTGCCGAGAAGGGGAAGGGCCACCTGGAGGGACCGGACTCGCCGCCGCCCAAGAGAGGTCGTGGTCGTCTTCACAAGTACACCGCGACGCCGGCGGTGGCCCCCCGAGGGCGCGGTCGCACTCTCATGCAGGCCGGCGCTGCCTCCGGCAGCCGCGGGAAAGCTTCCTCCCGCGCAGGTGGCAGCGGTAGCCGTGGCGCTTGCGGCCGAGGGGGGAAGCTCGCGGTGGGCACCCGACCGCCCCGCCCGCGATCTCACTCGGCCGACGCGGTCCAAGAGTTCGTGGTGTGGGAGGAAAGGCCGACCATCACCTGGCTCCAGCTCCCGTGCTTCTTCGCAGGGGCACTGCCTGTCGGAGGGCCTGCCGGCCTATGGCTGCAGGCCGATGGTTGCTGCAGCGCAGCCTCGTGGGTGCAGGTCAAAGTTACTCCCATGGGCTACATGTTCCTGAACCGCGGGTGGCAGACGTTCGCCCGCGCTCGCGTCCTGTAGGGGAGGTGTACCCTCCACTTCAAGTATGACGGGGCGGCGACGCTCTTCGTCAAGACCTTCGGGGAAGACGGTAGGCGCTTGGGGTGCTGCCCGAAGGGCGACGGCTGCGACAGCGACCACTTCTCTGCCGACGATGATCATCGCGGCGGCGGCATCCTCGGCGGTGAGCTTGCCCTTGGCGACGGACGTAGCACCTCCAGCAGCAGCGATGCCTCCTCCGGGGGAAGCTTGAGCGACGACGACTATGACGAGCCGCCACGCCGGCGGGCCCGGACCAAGGAGGGCGGCGAGCCGCCGCTGCGCCGCGCCCCTGCCCCGGAGGCCGTCGAGCCGCCATGCCGCCGTGCCACCGTCAAGGAGGAGGAGGACTCCGACTGAGCGCAGGCGGCGCCGGGGCTAGGCCTCGGGAGTAGCGGCCCTCGGGAGGCCATCTTTTGCTGTTTGTTTTTTACTTCCTGCATCAAGAATCACGGAGGGCCCCGAGGGGGCGTGTAGTGAACTATGGCGCTTGCGCCTTTATGTTAGTGTTTTGTTCTTATTTCGTATTTTGGCATTTATATTGCTCCCAATGGAAAGTTCCTGCTCGTCGCGATTAGGATAACTTAGCTTGGCATACTCGTGGCGGGTTCCTGCGTCGCGAGGTGTAGCTGGGGCGCCGGTGCAGCTTGGAGGTCATGCCGAGGGGGCCTCTTCCTTGCGAACCAGGCAGCTTTGCAGCTTCGAGAGGTGCCCGCCGCTCGTGACGCTCCTGGGGGGGTGGCGAGGAGTCAGGGCCTCCGGAGGCGCTTCCTCAGGGCACCACCTCCCACAAAGGTGCTAAAAAGTGCCTTATGTGGGGTTAGAATTCCTTGATAACGAGCCGAATCGTGACTTCCCTTTCCTTGGTCGTCTTCCTCCCAGCGACCATTTTCGGTTAGAGCCCCCGAGCGAGGGTCAATCGTCGCTGGTATGTCGGGTCGCGATGCCCGGCAAGGCCAGGAGATGAGTGCTCCTGAGACCGGGGGGCCGAGGCAATATGCGCCTGCTGGCTCGCTCGAGAGTGTCGCGTGAGGATTAGAACGCCAAAGCTTTGGCGAGGTTTGGCGAGGTGCACACCGTGTCCAGCCCCCGCTCGCGGGGCGCTAGAGAGAGAGAGAAAACTGGCAGGTGCCAACCTTTTAAAACGGGACATCAAAATGAGAAACGCCGCAAAGAAGAAGAATTCCCACCACTTTTTTCGAATAAGACACGAAAACTTCAACTTCATTCCAAAAAGTGGCAAATTCGGGTATAAAAAGGAGCAAGGAACAGCCGCGTCCGGCACCTAAGCTAGTCTTCGTCTTCCCCCAACGCGGAGCATAGGGCTTCCACTAGGCGTGGGCATAGTCATTGGAGGACCGTGTCGTCCGCCAGTGCGGAGCATGGGGCTTCCACTTGGGCATGGGTGGGGGGCCCTCCGCGTCCTCGGGAGACCCCGGGCGTATACAGCCCACTCATTATTACGTGAGAGTGTCACGGGTAGAACTTCCGGAGGTGCTGGATGTTCCAGGCATTCTGGATGGGGACCCCGTCCTGTGTCTCCAGGCGTACGGCGCCAGGCCTGGAGACACGGGCAACCCTGAACGGGCCCTCCCACATGGGCGAGAGCTTGTGCAAGCCCTCCCTGGAGAGGACCCGCCTCAGGACGAGGTCACCCACCTCGAGGGTCCTGGAGCGGATGCTGCGACAGTCGTAGCGCCGCAACGCCTGCTGGTACCTCGCTGCGCAGAGCGAGGCTTGGCGGCGGGCCTCCTCCCCGAGCGCGAGGTTTGTCCCCTGCGAGGCATCCTGATGCTCCTCGTCGAATGCCAAGACCCCCGGGGAGGGATGCTTGACCTCGTGCGGGAGGACCGCCTTTGCCCTGTAGACGAGGAAGAATGGGGTCTCGCCGGTGGGCTTAGTCGCGGTGGTGCGGATGGACCACAACACGGACTGAAGCTCACCGAGCCAACCCCTGCCGCATGCCTCAAGCTTCTTCCTGAAGCTCCTTGCCTTGAGGCCCCTCAGGACCTCTGCGTTGGCGTGCTCGGCCTGGTCGTTGCTCCGTGGGTACGCCACTGAAGCGTAGCATATCTGCGTTCCAAGGTTAACACAATATGTTCTAAAGAGGTTGCTTGTGAACTGTGAGCCATTGTCGGTAATAATACGGTTGGGGACGCCGAAGCGGCTCATGAGGCCCTTGATGAACTTGACGGCCGAGCTGGCGGGGATGGTGCACATAGGCTCCACCTCCGCCCACTTGGTGAACTTGTCGATGGTGACGTAGAGGCAGCGGTAACCGCTGGCCGCCCGAGGGAAGGGCCCCAGTATGTCCAGCCCCCAGACCACGAAGGGCCAGGAGAGCAGGATCGTCTAGAGACCCTGTGCGGGCTGATGAATCTGCTTGGCGTGAAATTTGCAGGCCTCGCAGGATCGAACCAGCTCAGAGGCGTCTTGGAGCGCCGTGGGCCAGTAGAAGCTGCTGCGGAACACCTTCCCCACGAGGGTACGGGGTGAGGAATGGTGCCCGCAATCGCCTCCATGGATGTCGGCCAGCAGCTCACGTCCCTGCTCCTTGGATATGCACCGTAGCGAGACGTCGTTGGGGCGCCTGCGGTACAACTCGCCATCCTGCAAACAATAAGCAGTGGCCTGGCGGACCACGCGCTCCGCGTCCTCCTCCTTCTCCGGCAAGGCGCCGCTGAGCAGGTATGCCTTGAACTCCTCGGTCCAATCGCCGGCCTGAGGTTCCAGCACCAGAAGCAGGCGGGCTCCTGAGGCCGGACCACAGGCCGGGGCGCCTAAGGGCGGGGCCAGTGGCAGCTCCTCCTGAAGCGAAGTCGGGCCTGCAGCCAGGGGTGCCGCGAACGACTTGAAGAGCCTCTCTTCAAAAACTCCAGGCTCCTGAGGCTCGCGACGCGATGCTCTCTTGGCGATGTCGTCTGCTTCCTTGTTCGCGCCACACGGGACGTGCTGCAATTCCAAGCCCTGAAAACGCTTTTCAATCTTACGTACCTCTTCCAAGTATGCCTCCATGTGCTCGTCCTTCGGTGTGTACTCCTTGTTGGAGAAGTTGACGAGGAGCTGGGAGTCGCCCTTGATGGTGAGGCGCTTGACCCCCAGAGCGGCAGCGACCCTGAGGCCGGCGATCAAGCCCTCGTATTCCGCGATGTTGTTGGAGACCTTCTCGCCATGTTGGAAGCAGAGCTATACGGCGTAGTAAATCTTGTCCTGGGTCGGGGTGATGAGCACTACTCCAGCCCCCGCGCCCTGCCGTGCGAAGGCTCCATCGAAGTGCATGACCCAGCCGTCGGGCACCTCATCGCCAGGCGTGAGGGATTGGCCCTCATCCAGCCCCCGATCGGGAGCGTCTGTCCACTCCGCCACGAAGTCAGCGAGGGTCGCGCCCTTGATGACCCTGGTGGTGCTGAACTCCAAGTGGAAGGCCTGCAGCTCGATGTTCAACTCTGCAACTCTTCAAGCAACGTTGGGGTTGCGCAACACTTTCTCCAGGGGGTACGCAGAGACGACCTTGATGGGGTGGCACTGGAAATAGTGGCACAGCTTCCTTGAGGCGACGAGGAGTGCAAGCAGAAGCTTCTGCTGCATAGGGTAGTGTGCTCGTGCATCCCGCGACACGGTGCTGACGTAGTACACCGGGTGCTCAACCAGGGACGAGGTGTTGGCGTCGTCTTGCTCCTCATGAGGCTCGAGGGACTCAGGTGCCCCGGGGGTCGATGAAGTGACGAGGGCCTCAGGAGCGCCATCCTGAGGCGGCGAGAGTTGCGCGGCCCTGCACGAGCCGCCCTGCTTTGCGCCTGCGCCAGCGCGCTCTTCTCGGACTGCCACGAGCGTTGCGCTGGCCGAGTGGGGGGTGGCCGCCAAGTAGAGTACCAGGGGCTCGTGAGGACGAGGCGCCACCATGACGGGCGGGCTCGTGAGATACCGCTTGAGGTCCTCGAAAGCCGCGTCCGCCTCAAGGGTCCACTCGAATGGGCCCTTCCTCTTCATGAGCTTGAAGAAGGGGAGGGCGCGCTCGCCCAGCTTGGAGATGAAACATCCCAAAGAGATCACGCAGCCCGCGAGCTTCTGCATTTCCTTGAGGGTCTGAGGAGGGCGCATTTTCCCGATCGCTTTGACCTTCTCTGGGTTGGCCTCGATCCCTCGGTGCGATACCAAGAAACCGAGTAGCTTGCCAGACGGGACCCCAAAAACGCATTTTTCCGGGTTGAGCTTCAGGTTCACTTGACGCAGGCTAGCGAACATCTCCTCTAGGTCCTCGATCCGGGTCTTCGCCTCTCGCGACTTGACCACGATATCATCGACGTATGCCTCCACATTCCTTCCAAGATGCTGCCCCAGGGTAATGCGCATCAACCGCTGGAAGGTCGCACCGGCGTTCCGCAACCCGAAGGGCATGCAAACGTACCAGTACACACCGCAGGGGGAGAGGAAAGTCGTCTTCTCGACGTCCTCCACCACCATCTTGATCTGATGGTAGCCTGAGAAGGCATCCAGAAAGCATAGCAGGTCGCACTCGGCAGTGGAGTCCACGATCTGGTCGATGCGCGGGAGTGGGAAGGGGTCCTGAGGACAAGCCTTGTTGAGGCCCGTGAAGTCGACGCACATGCGTTCCTTCCCACCCTTCTTGGGGATGATCACTGGGTTGGCCAGCCAATCCGGGTGCCGTACCTCCCGAACAACACCAGCCTCCCACAGCTTGCCGACCTCTTGAACGATGAACGCTTGCTTCTCTTGTTCTTGTCGCCTTGCCTTTTTCTTCACCGGGCGCGCATCGGGGCGCACCCTTAGGTGGTGTTCGATCACCTCTCTCGGGACTCCGACTAGGTCGCGCGCCTCCCACGCAAGCATGTCCTTGTTTGCACGGAGGAAGTCAACCAGTGCCTTCTCCTGCTCCGGGGGAAGACCGGCGCCGATGGTGAAGGTGTGGCCCGGGCTCCCGTCGTCAGCTAGCACCTGCTTTGTCTGAGCCCGGTCCTGAGAGAACAACTGCTTCTTCTTCACGGGCGCGGCCTCCAGAACCTGCGCAATGCTCTCCCGGGGCGGGGTGCCTCCTTCTTCACATGTGACACCCTCGGCGTCTGGGCGCGAGGCCGTCGCGGCCTTGTAGACGAGCTTGAGGGCTCAAACTGCGTCCTTGGTATCTCCGGCCATGGCGATGATGCCGCTGCTGCCAGGCATCTTGATGATGTTATAGCCTGGGTGCGTCGCCGCCATGAACTTGGCGAGGGTCGGATATCCCAAGATGGCATTGTACGGGAGGCCGATGCGGGCCACGTCGAAGTCGATCATCTCGGTGCGGTAGTTGTCACGGGTGCCGAAGGTTACGGGGAGGCGCACCTGCCCCAAGGGGGTGGCGAAGCCTCTGACCACCCCTGAGAAGGGCCTGGAGGGCGCGAGCTGGTCGTAGGGCATCTGGAGCATGTCGAAGGCCTCCACGGAAAGGACGTTGAGGCCGGCACCGCCATCGATGAGGGTCTTGGTGACAGCAACGTTGCTGATGGCGGGCGTGCACAACATGGGGAGCGCACCGGCAGCGACCGTCGTCCTGGGATGGTCCCTAAAGTCGAAGGTGATGTCGGTCTCCGGCTCCACCCTGCTCCGTGGGGCCTCGAGCCGCAGCTGAGCTGCGCCCACCTGGCGGAGAAACTGCTTGACACGGCGACCGGACGCGGGCACCTGCGACCCGCCGAGGATACAAGCGACCGCGGGCGCGGCCAGGCAAACCGCGGCATCCCCACAGACCGCGGGCTGCCAAGCCTTGGGAGGGGCGCCGGCCATGAAGACGACAAGGCGAGGGCGAAGCGCGGCTGGTGAAGATGGAGCTTCGACACGCCCCTACCTGGCGCGCTAAATGTCGGAATCGGGGCTCCGCGGACCCAAGAAGGTTCGAACTCTGGGGCGTGTGCGAAGATCCTAACCAGCTCAAGTCTCAAGCATGCCGCTCCACAGCCAGACCCTGCCGAAGATGCGTGAGAGTGCAAGAAGATGGACACGAGAGATTTACTCAGGTTCGGGCCACCTTGCGGTGTAAGACCCTACTCCTGCTTTGGGTGGATTGGCCTCACGAGGAGGTTTGTGGATGAACTAGTACAGTGGTTGAGCGACCTCGCTAGGGCTCTTCAGTGAGGGTGGATCTCCTCCTTCTCTACTGGGGTGGCTAGTCCCTATTTATAGTGGGCCTTGGTCCTCTTCCCTTATCGCACAGGCGGGAAGGGATCCCACAACGGCTAAATTTGAAAGGGGACAGGAGGTACGGCTTATCCTGACTAAAGGTGGTCTTCGCCTGCAAAGCTCCTGGCGTGACGCGGAGGTGGGCTCGGCGATGACATCCGTCCTGCCGAGCCTGTGGTCTTGGTCTTGTTGCATCGGAATGGAAACCTTTGGGGGGTTCTTTGGGAACCCGCGTTCGTCCTTGCCTCCTTAGAACTAAAGGGGAAACTGTCTCTGCTGCGCCCGCTGGCGCCCTCCTGCCTTGGTCATCATGGCTCACGTCATCGCGGCCTCCTGAGGCCGGGCGCTGCATAGGAATCTTCGCTCCTCGGGAGGCAGCCTAGGGAGACCGCTCCCCCGGAGGTCTTGGCGCCGTTCCCTTTGTGAGGCTGGGGCCCTCGTGAGGGTCTTGTCTTGAGGGGTTTGTCGCCAGGCCATACTGGGCCGTCGAGGTGGGCCACGCGCTGGGCCGCAGGCAGGCAGGTCTGGGCACCCCCGATCCCAGAACGCCGAAATATTCTTCTTATTCTATTTTGAGTCCTTAGGGCAGCCACACTATTAATAGGGTGCGCATCATGAAAACACCTGGGAATCTACTTCACGTACACATACGATCAGGCACAAGTAAATTCTTGAAGTGAACTTTATCTTTATCTCAGTGGAAAGTTTTTGCCCAGGCCGGAACCTCCGGGACAACCGGAACTTCCGGTGACCAAAAGGTCCGGGGTGATTCCGGGAAGCTTCCGGGGGCACCCAGAGAGGTTGCACTTTTGTGAAATCTCTCTGTGTAGCCCGGAACCTCGCCGGAATTATGTCCGGAACTTCCATCCTCTGAAACTTCCAGGTCGGCCAGAACTTCCGGGCCACGGAACTTCCGTCCCTAGGTCTGGCAGCTTCCGCGGTACCCAGAGAGGTTGCAGTTATGCAAACTCTGTGTGTAGCATGGAACTAGGGATGGAACTTCCGTCCTTCCCCAGAACTTCCGGGCCTCGCAGAAAACTGGCTCCAACGGCTGGATTCTTTCCCCACCTATAAATAGTCTTCTTCTTCCCAACGAAGAAGGTGAAGACTCCATTTCTCTCTTCACAATTTTTAGACCTCGATTTCTTGGAGCTCTCCCTCCTTACCCAACCAATGTTGGAAATATGCCCTAGAGGCAATAATAAAATGGTTATTATTATATTTCCTTGTTCATGATAATCGTTTATTATCCATGCTATAATTGTATTGATTGGAAACTCAATTACATGTGTGGGTACATAGACAAACAATGTGTCCCTAGTAAGCCTCTAGTTAAACTGGCTCGTTGATCAAAGATGGTCAAGGTTTCCTGGCCATAGACATGAGATGTCATTTGATAACGGGATCACATCATTAGGAGAATGATGTGATGGACAATACCCAAACTATAAACATAGCATATGATCGTGTCAGTTTATTGCTATAGTTTTCTGCATGTCAAGTATCTGTTCCTATGACCATGAGATCATGCAACTCACTGACACCGGAGGAATACCTTGTGTGTATCAAACATCACAACGTAATTGGGTGACTATAAAGATGCTCTACAGGTATCTCCGAGGGTGTCTATTGAGTGGGCATGGACAAAGACTGGGATTTGTTACTCCGTGTGATGGAGAGGTATCTCAGGGCCCACTCGGCAATACAACATCACAATAAGCCTTGCAAGCAATGTGACTAAGTGTTAGCCACGGGATCTTGTATTACGGAATGAGTAAAGAGACTTGCCGGTAACGAGATTGAACTAGGTATAGAGATACCGACGATCGAATCTCGGGCAAGTAACATACCGAAGAACAAAGGGAACAGCGTACGGGATTAACTGAATCCTTGACATAGAGGTTCAACCGATAAAAATCTTCATAGAATATGTAGGAACCAATATGGGCATCCAGGTCCCGCTATTGGTTATTGACTGTGGAGGTGTCTCGCTCATGTCTACATAGTTCTCGAACCCGCAGGGTCTGCACACTTAAGGTTCGGTGACGTTTCGGTATAGTAGAGTTATGTATGGTGGTGACTGAAGGTTGTTCGGAGTCCCGGATGAGATCCTGGACGTCACGAGGAGCTCCGGAATGGTCCGGAGGTAAAGATTGATATATAGGAAGTCCTGTTTTGGTCACCGGAAAAGTTTTGGGTACTTCGGTAGTGTACCGGGAGTGCCAGGAGGGTACCGGGGGCCATCGGGAGGGGTGTCTCGACCCAAAGGACCTCATGGGCTGTGGGAGAAGTCAAACCAGCCCCTAGTGGTCTGGCCGAACCCCCCACTAAGGCCCATGCAGCTAGGGGTGGGAAAAACCCAAAGGTGGAAAGGTGGAAAGGGTTTCCAAGTGGAGAGGAGGAATCCTACTCCTAGTAGGATTGGAGTAGGACTCCTCCACCTCCAATTTCGGCCAACCCTTGAGGGTTTGAGGCTGCCTCCTCCCCTCCCTCCCTCCTATATATACTAGAGGATTTAGAGGGGAGAGCTAACCCTAATTGCCACGTGCTCCCTCTACTTCCTCTAGATCGTTTTCTCCTTTAGTCTAGTTTCGGCGGTGCTTAGGCGAAGCCCTGCCGGAATAGTTCCATCACCACTGCCGCCGCGCCGTCGCACTACCGGAGAACTCATCTACCTCTCCGCTCCCTCTTGCTGGATCAAGAAGGCGGAGATCGTCATCGAGCTGTACGTGTGCTGAACGCGGAGGTGTCGTCCGTTCGGCGCTAGATCGGAAGGACCGTGATTGGATTGCGGAACGGTTCGTGATTGGATCGTGGAACGGTTCATGATAGGATCGCGGAACGGTTCATGATTGGATCACGGGACGGATCGTGATTGGATCGCGGGACGCTCGGCGATTTGGATCGCGAAGACGTTCGACTACATCGACCGCGTTTCTTAACGCTTCCCGCTTAGCGATCTACAAGGGTACGTAGATCCACTCTCCCTCTCGTAGATGCTCATCACCATGGATAGATCTTGCGTGTGCATAGGAAAATTTTTGTTTTCTATGCAACGTTCCCCAACAATCACCATGGATAGATCTTGCGTGTGCGTAGGAAATTTTTTGTTTCCCATGCAACGTTCCCCAACAATGGTATCAGAGCTAGGTCTATGTGTAGATGAGATCTCGAGTAGAACACAAAGTAGTTTGTGGGCGTTGATATTCAGATTCCTTCCTCCCTTGGTCTTTTCTTGATTTGGCGGTATTGTGGGATGAAGCGGCCCGGACCAACATTACTTGTATGCTTACGAGAGACTGGTTCCATCAACTGACATGTAACTTCGTTGCATAAAGATGGCTGGCGGGTGTCTGTTTCTCCTACTTTAGTCGAATCGGATTTGACAAAGGCGGTCCTTGAGAAGGTTGAATAGCAATTTTTGTATCACCGTTGTGGTTTTTGCGTAGGTAAGAATTGTTCTTGCTAGATACCCGTAGCAGCCACGTAAAACTTGCAACAACAATTAGAGGACGTCTAACTTGTTTTTGCAGGGTATGTTGTGATGTGATATGGCCAATTACATGATGAGATATATGTGATGTATGAGATGATCATGTATTGTATAGAATATCATGACTTGCATGTCGATGAGTACGGCAACCGGCAGGAGCCATAGGGTTGTCTTTAATTATTTTCGTCGTTTTGCTTTACTTTATCGCTATGAGTTAGCAATAGTCGTGGAAGCAACAGTCGGCGCGACAACCTCATGGCAACACATTGATGGAGATCAAGATGATGGAGATCATGGTGTCATGCCGGTGACGATGGAGATCATGCCGGTGCTTTGGAGATGGAGATCAAAAGCACAAGTTCATGGCCATATCATGTCACTTATGATTTGCATGTGATGTTAATCCTTTTATGCATCTTATTTTGCTTAGGACGACGGTAGCATTATAAGGTGATCCCTCACTTAAATTTCAAGATAAATTTGTGTTCTCCCCGAGTGTGCACCGTTGCGAAAGTTCGTCGTTTCGAGACACCACGTGATGATCGGGTCTGATAGACTCTACATTCGCATACAACGGGTGCAAGCCAGTGTTGCATGTGCGTAACACTCGGGTTAAACTTGACGAGCCTAGCATGTACAGACATGGCCTCGGAACACAAGAGACCGAAAGGTCGAACATGAGTCATATAGTAGATATGATCAACATGAAGATGTTCACCATTGAAACCACCTCAACTCACGTGATGATCGGACTTGAGTTGGTGGATTTGGATCATGTGACACTCGAATGACCAGAGGGATGTCAATTTGAGTGGGAGTTTTTAAGTAATATGATTAACTAAACTCATTATCATGAACATAGTCAAAATGTCTTTGCAAATTATGTTGTAGATTACTAGCTCGCGCTGTAGCTCCCTTGAATTTTTTATATGTTCCTAGAGAAATAGAGTTGAAAGATGATGGTAGCAATAATGCGGACTGGGTCCGTGATCTGAGGATTGTCCTCATTGTTGCACAGAAGGCTTATGTCATTAATGCACCGCTCGGTGCGCCACCCCCTCAAGCGTCGTCTGTAGATGTTGTGAACATCTGACAGGCACGTTCTGATGACTACTTGATAGTTCGGTGCGTCATGCATTACGGCTTAGAATTGAGGCTCCAAAACGTTTTGAACGTAACGGAACATATGAGATGTTCTAAGAGCTGAAATTGGGATCTCAGGCTCTAGCCCGTGTTGAGAGGTATGAGACCTCCAACAAGATTCTTTGCCTGCAAGATGAAGGAGAATAGCTCAATCGGTGAGCATGTGCTCAGATTGTCTCGGTACTACAATCGCTTGAATCGAGTGGGAGTTGATCTTCCAGATAAGATAGTGATTGGTATAGTTCTCCAAGTCACTGTCACTAAGCTACTAGAGCTTTGTGATGAACTATAAAATGCCAGGGATGGAAATAATGATCCCTGAGCTATTCGCGATGTTTGACACCGCGAAGGTAGAAATCAAGAAGGAGCATCAAGTGTTGATGGTTAGTGAAACCACTAGTTTCGAGAAGGGCAAGGGCTAGGAGGGAAACTTCATGTATGGCAAGTCAGTTGCTGCTCCAGTGAAGAAACCCAAGGTTGAACCCAAACCCGAGACTAAGTCCTTTTGTTATGAGGAGAACGGTCACTGAAGCGGAACAACCCTAGATACTTGGTAGATAAGAAGGCTGGCAACGTCGACAGAAGTATATTTGATATATGTGTTATTGATGTGTACCTTGCTAGTACTCCTAATAGCACCTGGGTATTGGATACCGGTTCGGTTGCTAAATGTTAGTAACTCAAAATAAAAGCTACAGAATAAACGGAGGCTAGCTAAGGGTGAGGTGACGATGAGTGTTGGAAGTGTTTCCAAGGTTGATGTGATCACCATCGCACGCTCTCTCTACCTTCGGGATTAGTGATGAACCTAAATAAATGTTATTTGGTGTTTGCGTTGAGCATGAACGTGATTAGATCATGTTTATTGCAATACGGTTATTCATTTAAGTTAGAGAATAATGGTTATTCTGTTTACATGAATAATACCTTCAATGGTCATGCACCCAATGAGAATGGTTTATTGAATCTTGATCGTAGTGATACACATGTTCATAATATTGATGCCAAAAGATACAAAGTTAATAATGATAGTACCACATACTTGTGGCACTGCCGCTAAATGTCATATTGGTGTAAAGCGCATGAAGAAACTCCATGCTGATGGATCTATGGACTCATTCGATTGCGAATCGGTTGAGACATGCGGACCATGCCTCATGGGCAAGATGACTAAGACCCCGTTTTCCGGTATGGTAGAGCGGGCAAGTAACTTATTGGAAATGATACATGTTAATGTATTCGGTCCAATGAGTGTTGTAGCGTGCGGTGGATATCGTTATTTTCCTACCTTCACTGATGATTTGAGTAGATATGGGGATATTTACTTAATGAAACACAAGTCTGAAATGTTTGAAAAGTTCAAACAAAATCAGAGTGAAGTTTGAGATCATCGTGACAAGAAGATAAAATGTCTACGATATGATCGTGGAGGTAAATACCTGAGGTACGAGTATTGGTATACAACTTAAGACAATGTGGAATTTGTTTCATAGCTCACGCCACCTGGAACACCATAGTATGATGGTGTGTCCGAACGTCGTAGTCGTGCTCTATTGGATATGGTGCGAACTATGATGTCTCTTATCGATTTGCCACTATCGTTTTGGGGTTACGCATTAGAGACAACTACATTCACTTTAAAAGGGGCACCATCTAAGTCCGTTGAGATGACACCGTATGAATTATGGTTTGGCAGAAACCTAAGCTGTCATTTCTTAATGTTTGGGGTTGCGACGCTTATGTGAAAAAGGTTTTCAACCTGATGAGCTCGAACCCAAAGCGGACAAATGCATCTTCATAGAGTACCCTAACGTAACAGTTGGGTAAACCTTCTATCTCAGATCCAAGCACAAAGTGTTTGTTGCTAAAACGGGTCCTTTCTCGAGAAAGAGTTTCTCTCGAAAGAATTGAGTGGGAGGAAGATAGAACTTGATGAGGTTGTTGAACCTTTGTTTCAACCAGAGAGTAGCGCAGCGCAGTGGAGCCTACGTTAGTTGAAGAGGAAGTTAATGATGATGATCATGAAGCTTCGGATCAAGTTACTATCGAACCTCGTGGGTCGACAAGGACGCGTACTGCTCCTGAGTGGTACGGCAACCCTGTCTTAGAGGTCATGTTGTTGGACAACGATGAACCTACGAGCTATGGAGAAGCGATGATGGGCCCGGATTCCGAGAAATGGTTAGAGGCCATGAAATCCGAGATGGGATCCATGTATGAAAACAAAGTATGGGCTTTGGAAGTATTACCTGAAGGGCGAAAGGCCATTCAGAACAAATGGATCTTTAAAAGGAAGACGGACGCGGACGGTAATGTATCCGTCTATAAAGCTTGACTTGTGGCAAAGGGTTTTTCACAAGTTCAAGTAGTTGACTACAATGAGACTTTCTCACCCGTAGTGATGCTAAAGTCTGTTGGAATTATGTTAGCAGTTGCTGCATTTTTCGATTATGAAATCTGGCAGATGGATGTCAAAACAGAGTTTCCTTAACGGTTTTCGTGAGGAAAGGTTGTATGTGATACAACCAGAAGGTTTTGTCAGTCCTAAGGATGCTAAAATGTATGCAAGCTCCAACGATCTTTTTATGGACTGGAGCAAGCATCTCGGAGTTGGAATATACGCTTTGATGAGGTGATCAAAGTTTTTGAGTCTATACAAAGTTTATGAGAAACTTGTATTTACAATAAAGTGAGTGGGAGCACTATAGAATTTCTGATAAGTATATGTGGATGACATATTGTTGATCGAAAATGATGTAGAATTTCTGGAAAGCATAAAGGGTTGTTTGAAAAGGAGTTTTTCAAAGGAAAATCTGGAATGAAGCTACTTAAATATTGGAAATCTTGATCTATAGAGGTAGATCAAGACGTCTGATAAAACTTTCAATGAGTACATACCTTGACAAGATTTTGAAAGAGTTCAAAATGGATCAGTCAAAGAAAGAGTTCTTGCCTGATTTGTAAGGTGTGGAGTTGAGTGAGACTCAAAGCTCGACCATGGCAGAAAAAGAGAAAGGACAAAGGTCGTCCCCTATGCCTTAGCCATAGGCTCTATATAGTATGCCATGCTGTGTACCGCACCTGTGTGTGCCTTGCCATGAGTCTGTCAAGAGGTACAAGAGTGATCCAGGAGTGGATCACTGGACAGCGGTCAAAGTTATCCTTAGTAACTAGAGGACTAAGGAAATATTTCTCGATTATGGAGGTGATAAAGAGTTCGTCGTAAAGGGTTACGTCGATGCAAGCTTTAACACCAATCTAGATGACTCTGAGTAGCAATCCGGATACGTATAGTGGAGCAGCCATTTGGAATAGCTCCAAGTGGAACGTGGTAGCATCTGCAGTACGACATATAGATTTGCAAAGAACACAGGGATCTGAATGTTGCAGACCGTTGACTAAAGACCTCTCTCACATGCAAAGCATGATCAAACCGCAGAACTCATTGGGTGTTAGATTCATAACAATGTAAATCACATGGTGATGTGAACTAGATTATTGACTCTAGTGCAAGTGGGAGACTGTTGGAAATATGCCCTAGAGGCAATAATAAAATGGTTATTATTATATTTCCTTGTTCATGATAATCGTTTATTATCCATGCTATAATTGTATTGATTGGAAACTCAATTACATGTGTGGGTACATAGACAAACAATGTGTCCCTAGTAAGCCTCTAGTTAAACTGGCTCGTTGATCAAAGATGGTCAAGGTTTCCTGGCCATAGACATGAGATGTCATTTGATAACGGGATCACATCATTAGGAGAATGATGTGATGGACAAGACCCAAACTATAAACATAGCATATGACCGTGTCAGTTTATTGCTATAGTTTTCTGCATGTCAAGTATCTGTTCCTATGACCATGAGATCATGCAACTCACTGACACCGGAGGAATACCTTGTGTGTATCAAATGTCACAACGTAACTGGGTGACTATAAATATGCTCTACATGTATCTCCGAGGGTGTCTGTTGAGTGGGCATGGATCAAGACTGGGATTTGTTACTCCGTGTGACGGAGAGGTATCTCAGGGCCCACTCGGTAATACAACATCACAATAAACCTTGCAAGCAATGTGACTAAGTGTTAGCCACGGGATCTTGTATTACGGAACGAGTAAAGAGACTTGCCGGTAACGAGATTGAACTAGGTATAGAGATACCGACGATCGAATCTCGGGCAAGTAACATACCGAAGAACAAAGGGAACAGCGTACGGGATTAACTGAATCCTTGACATAGAGGTTCAACCGATAAAGATCTTCGTAGAATATGTAGGAACCAATATGGGCATCCAGGTCCCACTATTGGTTATTGACCGTGGAGGTGTCTCGGTCATGTCTACATAGTTCTCGAACCCGCAGGGTCTGCACACTTAAGGTTCGGTGACGTTTCGGTATAGTAGAGTTATGTATGGTGGTGACTGAAGGTTGTTCGGAGTCCCGGATGAGATCCTGGACATCACGAGGAGCTCCGGAATGGTCCGGAGGTAAATATTGATATATAGGAAGTCCTGTTTTGGTCACCGGAAAAGTTTTGGGTACTTCGGTAGTGTACCGGGAGTGCCAGGAGGGTACCGGGGGCCATCGGGAGGGGTGTCTCGACCCAAAGGACCTCATGGGCTGTGGGAGAAGTCAAACCAGCCCCTAGTGGGCTGGCCGAACCCCCCACTAAGGCCCATGCGGCTAGGGGTGGGAAAAACCCAAAGGTGGAAAGGTGGAAAGGGTTTCCAAGTGGAGAGGAGGAATCCTACTCCTAGTAGGATTGGAGTAGGACTCCTCCACCTCCAATTTCGGCCAACCCTTGAGGGTTTGAGGCTGCCTCCTCCCCTCCCTCCCTCCTATATATACTAGAGTATTTAGAGGGGAGAGCTAACCCTAATTGCCACGTGCTCCCTCTACTTCCTCTAGATCGTTTTCTCCTTTAGTCTAGTTTCGGCGGTGCTTAGGCGAAGCCCTGCCGGAATAGTTCCACCACCGCCGCCGCCACGCCGTCGCACTACCGGAGAACTCATCTACCTCTCCGCTCCCTCTTGCTGGATCAAGAAGGCGGAGATCGTCATCGAGCTGTACGTGTGCTGAACGCGGAGGTGCCGTCCGTTAGGCGCTAGATCGGAAGGACCGTGATTGGATTGCAGAACGGTTCGTGATTGGACCGCGAAATGGTTCATGATTGGATCGCGGAACGATTCATGATTGGATCACGGGACGGATCGTGATTGGATCGCGGGACGCTCGGCGATTTGGATCGCGAAGACGTTCGACTACATCAACCGCGTTTCTTAACGCTTCCCGCTTAGCGATCTACAAGGGTATGTAGATCCACTCTCCCTCTCGTAGATGCTCATCACTGTTGGAAATATGCCCTAGAGGCAATAATAAAAGTAGTTATTATTATATTTCCTTGTTCATGATAATCGTTTATTATCCATGCTATAATTGTATTGATTGGAAACTCAAATACATGTGTGGATACATAGACAACAAAGTGTCCCTAGTAAGCCTCTACTAGACTAGCTCGTTGATCAAAGATGGTTAAGGTTTCCTAGCCATAGACATGAGATGTCATTTGATAACGGGATCACATCATTAGGAGAATGATGTGATGGACAAGACCCAAACTATGAACGTTGCATATGATCGTGTCAGTTTATTGCTATTGTTTTCTGCATGTCAAGTATCTGTTCCTATGACCATGAGATCATGCAACTCACTAACACCGGAGGAATACCTTGTGTGTATCAAACGTCGCAACGTAACTGGGTGACTATAAAGATGCTCTACAGATATCTCCGAGGGTGTCTGTTGAGTTGGCATGGATCGAGACTGGGATTTGTTACTCCGTGTGACGGAGAGGTATCTCAGGGCCCACTCGGTAATACAACATCACTATAAGCCTTGCAAGCAATGTGACTAAAGTGTTAGCCACGGGATCTTGTATTACGGAACGAGTAAAGAGACTTGCCGGTAACGAGATTGAACTAGGTATAGAGATACCGACGATCGAATCTCGGGCAAGTAATATACCGAAGAACAAAGGGAATAGCATACGGGATTAACTGAATCCTTGACATAGAGGTTCAACCGATAAAGATCTTCGTAGAATATGTAGGAACCAATATGGGCATCCAGGTCCCGCTATTGGTTATTGACCATGGAGGTGTCTCGGTCATGTCTACATAGTTCTCGAACCCGTAGGGTCTGCACACTTAAGGTTCGGTGACGTTACGGTATAGTAGAGTTATGTATGGTGGTGACCGAAGGTTGTTCGGAGTCCCGGATGAGATCCTGGACGTCACGAGGAGCTCCGGAATGGTCCGGAGGTAAAGATTGATATATAGGATGTCCTGTTTTGGTCACCGGAAAAGTTTCGGGTACTTCGGTAGTGTACCAGGAGTGCCGGGAGGGTACCGGGGGCCATCGGGAGGGGTGTCTTGACCCAAAGGACCTCATGGGCTGTGGGAGGAGTCAAACCAGCCCCTAGTGGGCTGGCCGAACCCCCCACTAAGGCCCATGCAGCTAGGGGTGGGAAAAACCCAAAGGTGGAAAGGTGGAAAGGGTTTCCAAGTAGAGAGGAGGAATCCTACTCCTAGTAGGATTGGAGTAGGACTCCTCCACCTCCAATTTCGGCCAACCCTTGAGGGTTTGAGGCTGCCTCCTCCCCTCCCTCCCTCATATATATACTAGAGGATTTAGAGGGGAGAGCTAACCCTAATTGCCACGTGCTCCCTCTACTTCCTCTAGATCGTTTTCTCCTTTAGTCTAGTTTCGGCAGTGCTTAGGCGAAGCCCTACCGGAATAGTTCCACCACCGCCGCCGCCGCGCCATCGCGCTGCCGGAGAACTCATCTACCTCTCCGCTCCCTCTTGCTAGATCAAGAAGGCGGAGATCATCATCGAGCTGTACATGTGCTGAACGCGGAGGTGTCGTCCGTTCGGCGCTAGATCGGAAGGACCGTGATTGGATCGCGGAACGGTTTGTGATTGGATCGCGGAACGGTTCGAGATTGGATCGCGGGACGGATCGTGATTGGATCGTGGGACGCTCAGCAATTTGGATCGCCAAGACGTTCGACTACATCAACCGCGTTTCTTAACGCTTCCCGCTTAGCGATCTACAAGGGTATGTAGATCCACTCTCCCTCTCGTAGATGCTCATCACCATGGATAGATCTTGCGTGTGCATAGGAAATTTTTTGTTTCCCATGCAACGTTCCCCAACAACCAAAGCTCTTGATCTTTTGAGGAGTGAAGGAGGAGTGCTTTATCTACACATTCACCAAAGAAAAAGTTGATTCCCCCTTGTTTTCGTGGTGCATCTTGTTACTCTTGGAGGTTGGAGACTCCTAGGCGGTAGGAGTGCTCCGACGAGGAATCGTTCATTGTGATTACCCTGGAAAGTTTGTGAGGGTTTGGAGACCACCCCAAGGTCTACCACTAGTGGTTGAGAAACGCCTTCGTGGTCTTGTCTCAAGGAGAGAATAGGGTGAGCCTTTGTGGCGTTGGTGTGTCTTCGTGGTAACATCTACCTCTCTAAACGGTGACGTAGCTTTCCTCCAAGGAAGTGAACATCGGCATACATACTCGTCTCTCAGAGTTGCGGTTATCCCTAACCCTAGCTCCCTACTTGTGGTTACTTGTCTCCTTATTGTTTACTTGCTTTACGTTGTGCTTGTCTATCTATCTAGTTGCTAAACTTGTCTAGCCTACATGTTCCTTTACCACCTTTGCAATTGTTAGGCTCACTTTCATATACTGCATTATTGCCTAAAATTGCTAAGTAACAATTAAAATTTGGAATTGTACCTATTCACCCCCCTCTAGGTCCATCTTGATCCTTTCATCACCCCCGTGGGGGCATCATCTTTGGAGACATTCATCGGCTGGACAGACATGTGGAAGGCTTGGTGGCTGGGCGTCGGTCTTCGCATGATTGTCGGTCGGGGACCACGGTGGGGCGGCGTGGCATCTACCATCTATGATGACGAGTCTCAGCGGCATGGTGCAGCAGGGTCTCGACGACGGACGCGGGATGATGAAAGCGCAAAGGGCGGTGGCGCTGTCTGGCGTCATGGTAGCGTTGATGGCGGGCCTCGCAAGGTCATTACACTGATTTCTCCTTAATATGGGTATGCGGAAGACGGTGGCGGCGAAGACTTCTGGAGCCTGTATGCTGGTACGCGCTAAGGGTCTGCCGGACCGGTTGTTCCACTTGCTCAGAGTGCGCCAGACCAGTGTGTGACCCAGTCCCAACATTCTGGGTGGATTGGGGCATCCGGCTTTAGATGTTAGGCTTTGGTATGATGTTTGTTTGGTATTTGGCTCGGACATTCGTCATCCCTTCGTCAAGGGGATAGGATTAGCGACAGGTGTTGCAAAGATGGTGGCTTCAGGCTTATTGATGTGCTACTTTGTACGGTCTTTGTGAATAATTAATAAAATGGCTGCATGCATCGCCCAGATGCAAAGGCCGGGGGTATACCCTCCTTTTCCAAAAAAATGTCTCGAGTATTCGACGTAACACGCCAAGCAAAGACCCGTACCTATTTACCGTGATTGTTGGCAAAAACACATCATCAAGACATGCTAGTTGTGACATTTTCCATAGTGAAAACATATGGATTGTCGTAATGCTTATACACTACTCGCCATGCTCTAGATAAATCCATGGTTGATGGCAAATTATTCAAAATTAGTTATAAAATTCATGGCAAAATTGCTTTCGAGCGCTAGAGCGGTGTATGGCAGCCCCCGATTCTGCCTTGCTAAATTGATTTGTCATTCCTAGATAACACACGTGCTCTAAAACCGGAGAAACTATAATGATAGGAACAACCAAGTGCTAGTATTAGAAAAAATGATTTGAACTAATACAAACATAGTTGGCTATCAAAGGATCATCAAGTCTACTTTGGTACGTACATAGTTGACTATGAAAGTTTGGTACATCAACTATAACATTCAGTATGACGAACGAAAGGGGGAGAAACAGGGGTTAAGACTAGAGGATCTGGAAGCATGAGCCTAGAGGTCGTGCTCTTTGTAGATGAGTAGGATGATGTGGGCGCCACTGGCCTGAACAAACTTGACGAACGATGCACCGAGGTAGGAGGTAGATGTGTCATTGTTGACTGATGTCTACTACACAATTTTATTTTTGTAGACTCGTGTTGGGCCTCCAAGCGCAGAGTTTTGTAGGACAGTAGCAAAATTCCCTCACGTGGATGACCTAAGGTTTATCAACCCGCGGGAGGTGTAGGATGAAGATGGTCTCTCTCGAACAACCCTGCAATCAAATACAAGAAATCTCTTGTGTCACCAACACACCCAATACAATGGTAAATTGTATAGGTGCACTAGTTCGGCGAAGAGATGGTGGTACAAGTGCAATATGGATAGTAGATATAGGTTTTTGTAATTTGAAATAATAAAAATAGCAAGGCAACAATTTATAAAAGTGAGCACCAATGGTATTTCAATGCCTGGAAACAAGGCCTAGGGTTCATACTTTCACTACTGCAATCTCTCAACAGTGCTAACATAATTGAATCATATAACCATCCCTCGACGTGCAACAAAGAATCACTCCAAAGTTCCTATCTAGCGGAGAACATAAGATGAAATTATTGTAGGTAGCAAAACCACCTCAAAGTTATCCTTTTCGATCAATCTATTGAGCCATCCCTATAAGTGTCACAAACATCCCTAGAGTTCGTACTAGAATAACACCTATGATACGCATCAATCAACTCTAATGTCACCTAGATACTCCAATGTCACCATAAGTATCCACGAGTTAATTATTTGGCATGCATCAAACAATTTTAGATTCATCATATTCAATCCAACACAAAGAACTTCAAAGAGTACCCCAAGATTTCTATCGGAGAAAGTAGGACGAAAACGTGCATCAACCTATGTGCCTAGATCACCCCAATGTCACCATGGGGATCCGCAAGTTGATAACCAAAACATATATCAAGTGACTCAATAGAACACCCCATTGTCACCACGGGTATCCACATGCAAGACATATATCAAGTGCTCTCAAATCCAAAGTATTCAATCCAACATAACGAAACCTCAAAGGGAAAGACTCAATTCATCTCATCAAGATACAGAGGGAAGAACACCATATGATCTAACTATATTAACAAAGCTCGTGGTACATCAAGATTGTGCCACATGAAGAACACGAGAGAGAGATAGAGAGAGATTAAACACATAGCTACTGATACATACCCTCAGCTCCGAGGGTGAACTACTCCCTCCTTGACATGGATACTGTCGGGATGGTGAAGATGGCCTCCGGTCATGATTTCCCTCTCCGGCAGGGTACTGGAAAAGGGCTTTGGATGCGATCGCTTTGGAACAGAGGCTTCCAGCGGCGGAGCGGAAGTTCTAGGTTTATTTCTGGGGTTTGGGGGATTTATATGATTTTTCAGCGTTGGAATCACGCGAAACGGAGTTACGAGGGACCCACAAGGTATCCCGGCGCGGCCACCCCCCTGGGCTCGCCGGGTTGCCTTGTCACCTCCTCGTGGCTCTTCTGATCCTCCCTCGAAGCTTCGGGGGTCTCTTTTGTTCCAAAAAAATCACCAAAAAGTTTCGGTCGATTCCAAGAACTTTTATTTTCTGCATAAAAACAACACCACGGTAATTCTGCTGAAAACAACGTCAGTCTGGGTTAGTTCCATTTAAATCATATAAAAGTGCATCAAAACCATACAAAAATGTTTTAAACATGGCATGAATACTTCATGGATTATTGATATGTTGGAGACGTATCATTGACACCCCCCCCCCCGCGCGCGCTATCGCCCATGTGCGTGATGATGCCGATCACAGGGCGACTGTAGACCACCTAGTACGCTGGTGCAAGCCCAGTCGCACAACAGCCGGATGGCTCCATATTCTTCCTCACATGGCCGCCCGCTAGACCTCTGGTGCTCCTTATCACCCGACTGTCTTGGGACCTCCTCATGTGGCCGCCACGGAACTCTCTGGTGCTCCTACTCACGCGGCGAAGGAAGGGTGGAGCTACGTGCAACGACGAAGAAGGTCCGCGCCAGATCCCCGCGACCACCATCGGGGAAAGGGATGGGGCCGCGAGTGGGAGGTGCAGAGCTGTGCGACAGAGGTGAAGACGCATGAATGTGATGGTGACGGAGGTGCGCGAGCACGACGACGGGGAGTAGAGAGAAGTGTCAGCGAGGTACATCGAGAAGTGAGTGAAGATGAAGAAATAGGGGATTGTAAGATCACCCTGGAGAGTCGCTTGCACAAGAGCATTCACGTGTGGATGACAACAAGCAAATGCAAGATTTCTCTACCATATAACACCAGGAAGCATCAAGATCCGTGCGCCTTATCCAACAACAGCCAAAGCGTTCATTGGGATAGCTTATAAATCCCACGTCAATCAATTCTATAACGTTTATACCGACTATTAAATTTAGGACATCGATATGTTCCAAACGTTCGGACCTACAGAATAGATCCGAACGACCTTCGATCGATCCTCCCGCTCGTCACGCTGCATCGTTCCATCAATCCTCTTTCTTCCCGATTTTTTTCTCCCTGATTTTCTTCCCTCCGATTTTTATTCACACCTCGGTTCACATATTTATTTACTCGTCCGGTTTTATATCGGTTAGTCTAGATCGAGGAGAAAAAGAAATAAAGTGCTTAAAAGGGGACTTGAACTCAGGTCTCCTATGCCCACTAACCAACTCACCAATATTTTCCTGTTGTAAAAATACATAAAGGGGGGTATTTGAACCCTTCTTCGTTCTACCATATTAGCAAAAAAATAGTCTTGATAACTTTGGCATAAGCAACGTGATAACTATGACATGACCATCTTGGTAACTTCAACATTAGCGCCCTGATAAAAATTAAACATGATAATAAAGTTGATAGCTATATCGGATCCCCGGTGCACAAATGATCATGCCATTTGCAGAGAAGTTACCGAGGCATGTTATTCAACAATCTTTTCCCCTTAAAAAGTTATTGTGGTGTTTGTATGTGAGCTATCAGCTCTATTGTACATATATTACCATGCTACATATACACAATTTATCGAGGTGTTTTAACAAACTTTTCAGTAAATATGTGAGCTATCAACAATCTTTTCAGCAACTTTTTTCCACGGGTCAAGTTATCGTGGTATTTGTACCTACGTTATCAGGTACGGGAGCCTATATCACCATGTTATGTACAAAGATGTTATCAGAGTATATTTTCAACAACTTTTTTTTCACGGGTCAAAGTTATCGTGTTCTTTGTACCTAACTTATCAGGTCTGCGGTGTGTATATTACCATGCGATTTACAAATAAGTTATCAGGGGTGTTTTTCAACAACTTATTCCCCGGGTTAAAATTACCCCTCGGTGTTTGTATGCAAGTTATCAGCTCTGTGGTGCCTAAATTATCATGCTATTCACATAAAAGTTGTCGGTGGTATGTTTTCAACAACTTTTTTGCATGGGCCAGAGTTATCGTGGTGTTTGAACCTAAGTTATCATGTCCAGGAGCCTATATTATCATGCTATTTACACAAAAAAGTTATCGGTGGTATGTTTTTAACAACTTTTTCCCGGGATCAAAGTTATCATGGTGTTTGTACCTAAGTTATCAGGTCTGCGATGTGCATATTATCATGTGATTTACAAAAAAGTTACCAGGGGTGTTTCTCAAAAACTTATTCTCCGGGTTAAAACTACCCATCCGTGTTTGTATGCAAGTTATCAGCTCTGTGGTGCCTAAATTATCATGCTATTTACATAGAAGTTACCGGTGTGGTTCGGATTTTAGCATTTTTCGTAAATATAATAGGACATCTACTTGACACAAACATCGTCTACTGTCCCTCTGATTTATCTGTTGAAACTGAATTTAACTCTTAATTTAGCTGAGTTGCAGTTCACAGAGAGAAAATGGAATAATGAAAGTCTGAATTTTCTGAAAACTAATAGTAGACCTTGGCCTCATACACTTTCTTCAGAAAAAAGAACGCTAAAAAACTGAATTTTCTGAATTGAAACGATGCATTTGTACTCGAGCATGTTCTAGCTGTTGCTGCTACCGATGCTCAATTGGTACTCTAATTGGAACGATGCACACTGAATTTGTACTCTAATTAAGCACCGGATAGCTGATGTTGTCGTTGTTAACTTGCAAAGTATAGTTTCTTTAGAGGCCAAAACTGTAATTTCTTCGGAGGCCAAAACTGCAATTTCTTCAGGGGCCAAAAGTGTAGTCGCTCCCTCGGACGCGTGCTGCTGCAATTTCTTCAGAGGCCAAAACTATTGCTTCTGCAGCAGCTCCCTCGGACGCGAGCAGCTCGGACGCGCGAGGCGAGCAGCGACACGGCGGCTCCCTCTGCCACCCGAGCGGGAGGCACCAGCGGCGATGATGGGCGGCGGATCCAGCCTGAGGTCCAGGCACATGCGGTGATAGTGGGCGGCGGATCCAGCCCGAGGTCGATGCAGCCGGCGGTGGTGGGCGCCTGGGCTTCTCCCTTTCCCGTTTCTCTTGCTCTCGCGGCCCGAGCTCGGCCATGGCAGCCATGGCGCGGACGGAGCAGAATCTTGCGTGAATGGAGATGAAATCGAGCACAGGGAAGAGGGAAAAGGTTGGGAGGCTCGATTGGGGGCTGTCGGGATCGGAGGGAGGCGACGGCGGGCGTTCTGATCGCGCGTGGGAGCGCTTTCTTTTTCTTGTGCGTCATAGTCAAAGGAACTATCAAGCGGCTGTGCGCGTCGTACGTGGGGATCGAAGGGCCATCGGGTCGTTCGGATCTGAAGCAAAGATCCGAACGTTTGGAAGTTACAAATTTCGTTAAATGTATATATTTTTTCCTCTAAAAAATAATAAATTTATCTGAAAATCATTTTTTAGGAACATCTGAAAATTAAATACTTTCCAGAATAAACATGATATGAAATTATATCCTTCTATCCAATCGGGCCCGTCGCTGGCCCACTAACTACGACTGTAGTAGAGTACTAGTACAAGAAGAACAGGTGCCAACCATATATTAACCTGCTCACCCCTGTCACCCGAGCTCGCAGCAAAACAGATCATGGCGACCCCTCAGATCTACCGCAAAACCCTCCTCGCCGTCGTGCTCCTTCTCGCCGCCGCGGCGCTCTACCCAGCCGCCGCCGACGGCGACGAGGTGCTCGCCCTCACGGAGTCCACCTTCGAGAAGGAGGTCGGCCAGGATCGTGGCGCGCTCGTCGAGTTCTACGCTCCCTGGTCCGTGGCCCGCCGCATCCCTCCCCTGCCCTCCCTACCTCCTCGTATCACGACGTGCTCGTGTAGTTTGACCTGCGCGTGCGCCGCTTGGATCTGGATCCGTGGCTGCTTTGCTTCATCCACTGGTCGCCGAGCTCGGATCTCTGACGGGATCGTGCCCTGGTTGCCGCTGGAACGGATCGTAGCGAAATTGTAGCCCGGGGTCGAGCAGTTTAGATGCTACTGGACCGAACTCCCGTTGAAGTGGAAAAATATCGGGATCTTTTAGCTAAAACAAACGATCTGCCTTGTTCACGCTGGCAGAAGGAACTGTTTTGATCTCCTTTTGACTTGCACTAGAATTGGAATTGGTATTAGCCTGTAGAGAATTTTGCTGCAATTCGGATCTCAGTCTTTGGATCTCAGATTTATTATTATTTGAAAAAAAAATCTGGGTACGATAGTAGAAACGGCCTACTGGTAGGAGATTTGGATCGAATCTTATGTTGTGGTGATTTTACTATACCTTTGAAAATAGGCTTACTTATTGTCATAGCGATTAGAGCGTCCACTTTAAGAGTGATCTTTGATGTTGTTATATATCTGGTGGGTTGTTCTGGTTTTGTAGAATGTTTATCAATATACGAACCAATCCTAATTGGTCGGACGCAATTGCATTAAAATCATGCCTACTATTTCTGTTAGTCTCATATTTATTATCTTGTTTGTAAAAACTAGTTCTTTCTTAGATGACTGTACTTTTCTACTCTTTGGTTCATTATTTGATGATTGTTTTCTGTTTTATAGGTGTGGCCACTGCAAGAAGCTTGCTCCAGAATATGAGAAGCTTGCTGCAAGTTTTAAGAAAGCTAAATCAGTCTTGATTGCCAAGGTAAATCTTGTGCTTTTGAAAGTGTTTTGTACATTAACTGTTATTTGCCTAACATAATGTTATAGAGTACAGTCAACAATTGTGGAGGTTAACATATAATATAATACTGTTATTTGCCTCTAAATTGCATAGTGTTTGTTATGGTATATTTACTAAGTTTCTCTCTATCCAGGTTGACTGCGACGAGCACAAGAGTGTGTGCAGCAAGTATGGAGTTTCTGGCTACCCCACAATCCAGTGGTTTCCCAAAGGTTCCTTGGAGCCCAAGAAGTGAGAATGCACACTTTGTTTTTGATCAATTCACTTCTTGTTATAAAATAAAATCTGAAAACTTAATGTTGAACTCATTGTTTAGGTATGAGGGTCAACGCACTGCTGAATCCCTTACAGAATATGTTAACTCTGAAGCAGGTAAACTCCAATTTGTGGTGGTAGTACATTTCCCAGCCATGGTTTCTTGGTGGGTTTCAACTCAGTCGGGTTCTCTATGGCCATTTAATGGATCATATGTAGAACATTTAAGTTTTCACCACAGGATAACTACGTTGGAAGATAAGCATCACACGGAAGTAGAAATTAGACAATTAGCACTTCAGCAATTTTGTGCTACTTCCTATGACCCCCTTGTCACTTGTGCATGTGCTATTGGTACCATTCATATTCAGTTATACACTTAATATTAATACTGGAAAAACTGCTGGAGTATTTGTATATATTGGCGTCTCTCATTTTCATTTTAGTTCTGTTGAGTGTTACCAGCCTTAATAACTTCATGGTGGTCCTCTAATCTCTGACATCTGTCTTTCAGCCACCAATGTGAAGATAGCAGCAGTTCCTTCAAGTGTTGTGGTTCTGACCGAGGAAACCTTTGACTCAGTTGTCCTTGATGAAACCAAAGATGTCCTTGTTGAGTTCTATGCCCCATGGTAGGTTATTATGATCAGCTTGTCATGCATCAAAATCTACTATATTTCATCGCTTTAATGAACATAATTTCATCGAATGCCATTTTTGCTTTACAGGTGTGGTCATTGCAAGAGTCTTGCTCCGGTTAGTTGTAGATCTCACTAACTTGGAAATTTCCTTAATAACATAGTTTTCTCATGCAAGAACTGTCATGCATCTTCATTTTCATCTTTCTAACTCAAGTTTGTAATTCTTTAGATATATGAGAAGGTGGCTTCTGCTTTCAAGCAAGATGAGGGTGTCGTGATTGCTAATCTTGATGCTGACAAATACACAAGCTTGGCTGAGAAGTATGCACTCTGAATTCTCTGTTCTAATGGCTGTTATAGACTGGTCTCCCTTTTGATTTTTTTTTATGTAATTTCGTGAAGCTTTTCTGAAGGAAACTGGTATTGACGTACTTAAGCTGACCTGTTAAATCTAACACATTTATTATCTGACTTGGCTACCAATTTTTGTTATGCATGATATTTAACTCCATAATGGAAGAAGAATTTTAATCGTGTATATTACTTTCAGGTATGGAGTTTCTGGTTTTCCCACATTGAAGTTCTTCCCAAAGGGTAACAAAGCTGGTGAAGAGTATGAGGCTGGTCGGGACTTGGATGACTTTGTTAAGTTCATTAATGAGAAAAGTGGAACTAGCCGTGATTCGAAGGGTCAGCTTACTTCAGAGGTTGGTCACACATGAGAGCACACTAGGGAAGTAAGGTGGGTGAAAATGTAATGATCTGATAAAAGCCTAACCGTTGCAATTTTTGTAGGCTGGGCTTGTGGCAAGTTTGGATGCTCTTGTCAAGGATTTCCACAGTGCTGCTGATGACAAGCGGAAGGAAATCCTCTCAAAAATTGAAGAGGAGGCTGCAAAGCTCAGTGGTCCTGCTGTCAAGTATTAACTTCTACCTCTCCTACACTATGTTTGCAAGTTTATCAAATTGTTCTCAGATTTTATTTTGATGTTAGTAGTAGCATTGCCATTGATGGCCTCTACATTTTTCTTCTATAAACCAGGCACGGAAAGATCTATGTGAACGTTGCAAAGAAGATAATGCAGAAGGGCTCTGACTATACCAAGAAGGAAACTGAGAGGCTTCATCGCTTGTTGGAGAAGGTGGGCAACAAGAAAGTCGATTCTTATCACATACTTTTACTTGATCTCAATATTTACAACCTAATTTCCTGTTTGATAACATGACAGTCGATCAGTCCTTCCAAAGCCGATGAATTCGCCATCAAGAAGAACATTCTTTCAGCCTTCTCCTCTTAATGGTGATGGCCCACGTGCCCCAGCCCTGTCAGTAGTGCCTGCCACAAGAGAGAAGCGAAGAAAGATGAAAGGAAAATAGAGATCAGAGAGATGGCAGTGGAAGTTTAGCGGCGATAGATTATCTGTTTGGTTCTGTGTTGAACATGTGATGTTTTTCTCTGCCAGTTACTTTTATGGTTATACAGGGATTTACTTAGCACTCTTTAAGAGTTTACTCAAGAACAAACAGCACCATCTGGTGAAGACATTTGCAACACAATAAATTTGCCATTTGAGCTATATAGCCTATTTTCCTTTGCTTTCATCCATTGGACGAGAAATTTTGCTGAGCAATTAATTAAGGACCTAACTAGGGAGCGGCGCCGCACCCACGTCTTAGTCGTTGTAGGCTGCAGCACGAGTAGGAGCAGTGCAGCAGGGGAGAAAGAATCTTTCACCCAAATTTCTATTAATTTCAGAAGTACACGTCCCACTATATACAACAGGGTCCTATGCGGCTGTGCCCTTTTGCTTGTACTACTTAATATTTGCTTCCATATTATTTCCGTGCTATTTATATGCAAATGCGAAGGACTTGACTTGCAAGTTAAAAATCTTAGTTGCTACTCCTTCCGTAAACTAATATAAGAGCGTTTAGATCACTACTTTAATGATCTAAACGCTCTTATATTAGTTTACAGAGGAAGTACATTACAACTAATTGATTGTCAAGTCGTCAATTATATAAATATGCTTAGTTGTCAGATTACAAATATTTAGTTCACTGGTTGAAAACACGCTTAGTTATCATATTACAAGTACTTGCCAGATTTAAACATACTCAGTCACCAGATTACAAAGTACTCTGTTGCCAACTTTTTAAACATACATGTACTTAGTTGTCGATTTCAATAAAACTTAGTTCCCAGATTACATGTACTTAGCTATCGATTTAATAATGCTTAGTTCCCAGATTGCATGTACTTAGTTGCCATGTTGATTAAAAAACGCGTTGTTTTCATATTACAAGTACGTAGCCAAATTTTAATTAGCTAAATCCTGGATTACAAGCTATTTAATAAATCCAAGTAGTCTCTTGTCTCACCTTGCCATGCTAGCAAATATAAATCCAAGTAGTCTCTTGTCTCACCTTGCCATGTTAGCAAAATTCTTATTCAATATTCTTGTTTTGAAAATTACATGATGTGTGCAACTTGCCCGGTTGTAAAAGGAATTTTACACTAGCAGCCTAGCCTCCCTGTGACTGTACTAGCAAAAATGCATGTTCGTAGTAGAGAGAAGCGCGCCTCCCCGTGCCAGCAAAAATGTGTGTCCGCGGTAGAGAGCAGCGCTTCACTGTACCATGCTACTGATTCACTGTCCTCGCACAAAAAAACAATAAAATCGTGCCCGTCCATAAAGGATCCGACGTGCGCGCAAACCGCCGCACGGCAGGACAGCCGTGCATGCTTATTACGGAGTAGATATGTGTCAAAAACGCTCTTATATTATGGGACGGAGGGAGTAGGTTTCAATCCGAGCGGAGTTGTTACTTAAATGTTCCAATTTCATATCAAACGGCAAACAGTACTACTTAGGCTTCAGTTTGAGCAGAGAGGTATTAGTTAAATGTTAGCCGTACAGGACAAATTAAGCCCAGGATTGGAAGATTTTTCTACTTTGGCAAATTTGTTTTGTTTTGTAATGTCACATGATGTTTCATCGGGGTTTTCCTTTTTCTTTTCCAAAGTGTATGTATAACATTATGATAACTTTGAAACAAGAAAAAAAATCCAAACATCATCTAATGCTTTGAAATAAATCAAATTTTGCCAAAAAACAGAAAAAACCAAAAAACAATCAGTGGATGCACGGTGCATGATATATAAATCACTCTCCGCAATATATAAAACTCAAACATCATGTTAAGACCTTTTGTGCAAACAGAAGACAGGTACTCAAATGCCACAAATTCAAAATTACCCAAAACAGACATATTACAACGAATCTAACAGCATAGAAAGTTACAACAACAAAAAGCATGATCTCCATTACCGTAACTGATACAAGAATGGCATGGCGCGACTGCACTCTGATATCTATCTAGTTTTATCCATACTGGCGTCAGAATTACCTTGGTTATCATCTTCCTGCTTGAACTTGGGGCCACTCAAGACATCATCAGCTGTGCAGCCGTGGATGTAATCGATATCGTGCTCCTGCCGCCCATAGCTGCTTTCAGCCCCCTGGTAGCCAGTAGCTTCATTATCAATTGATTTCCTGCAAGATGGTCTCTCTGGCCCTCCCAAGTCTTCCAGATGTTCATGTTCATGACCATGGCCATGAACATCATCATGCTCATGGACATGTTCTTGCTCTTGTCGGTTGCCGAATGACGGGTCGTAGGCGTGGGGACCATGCACCCTCATTTGCACTGACCTCAGTAGCGCTGTTCGCCTCAGGTCCGCGCCGTGGCACATGTCATTGGGTGAAGACGGGAACCGGCCTTCATTCTCGGAGCCACGTCGAGGGTGAGAGCAAGCCACGGATGAGAGGGAGCAGCTGGGGAGAGGATATGGGCTTGATGGTAGGAAACTAGGTTGTGGTTTCTGGAACCGGTGAGGAGATGACATTGGACTAGTTGATGGGCTGACCATTGCATCGCCTTGACTCCCGTTGGGGTTTAGTTGCGAGTCAAAGTACCGGTAGTCATCTGAGTCTTCTGACATTGGTGAGTATTGGGAGATTATTTCGTCCCTGAAAGTAACAAATAGGAAAACACATTATAACATGTGTAGCATAAGAAATATAATTGCCAAGAAAGAGCAGTACTACTATACCAACTGAAATAAGCCCCGCAATCAATTGTATCAAATATAAAGGGACAGATTCAACAAAACGAAAAAAAAAGATCTGGCAAAACTAACAAACAAGCAATAATGGATCTTTGATGGTTCCAAAGTGCATCGAGACAAATGAAACGCGTATAGTTGTATAAGTATTCTATCCTCAAGCAGACTGCTTATGACCATGGCTCCTAGATGGATAAGCTCCTGGCGAGAAGACATCGTGGACAACAATATTCATAAGCATTCGTTAAGTAATATTCTTAATTATATCATGATAGCTTGACATGTTCTAGAACATGCTTATAATGATTCAATAAGTTAAATGCTTACATGTGGATGCAATCATCGAAGCAATAAAGCAGAAGGATCAGATTGTGTCCAGAAGCTCCAGATTAGTCATAGGCATATAGATGGAAAACTTTGTCCAGATTATTCACTGTTCATGATGTGCATTACAGAACCTTCGGAATACAATTGTACTACAAATACATTAGAACCAAATGTACCATTACACGTAATATCAATTCCTAGATGCTTAATCATACCATGGAAATCAGCATAAACTTTGTAAGGAGTTCTGACAAACTACGCTAGTCATCTTATGAAATATTATCGTCTAGTGGCTGTTTTAGGCAATATTGTAAACATAACTTTCAGACAAGCTAGAGGAAGAGATGGGTGGATGGAAATGACATGCTCACTATTTTAAATTTAATAGAAACCACATCGGAGTAATCATGCCAAATCTTTTTTTATGGTCAAGTAATTGCTGAAATATTTAAAACAGAAGCCACACCAACCGCGTTTGTAGTAATCTAAAACCCAAGGATATTGATCGCGTTTCTCAAAAGATTAAAGAGAAAATTAGGACGTTTACAATTTTATAGAGAACTGTATGGATAAGATGGAGTAATAGATCCCTTTTAGGCATAAAAAAAAGCATATTATAACTGAAACAGATATGGAACAACAAAAAATATTTTGTTCCTCCTCTCACATAATAGAGCTTCTTTGATTCGCAGGATTCCGAAAATGTAGGAATATGAAAAACACAAGAATGTGATAGGATTGCACGTGCAAAACTGAGGATTATGAAAACACGGGAATTTTGTGGAATTGGGTGTTTGATTCAGGGGAACATTAAAAACATAGGGATCCTAAAAAGCTTCAAATCAAGGCTTAAACACATACAAAGGTAATATCATATTGTTTTTATGCAACTTATGGCCTTTGCTTAGTTCTCTGTGGAAGGTAAATTCCTTTGTTTTTCCTTTGAAAATCATGCCAAAGGAAAACTTCCTCCATTTTCCTTATGCGACAATCCTTTGAATCAAATGGACTAATAGTGTCACCAAAGGAAATGTTTTTCCTTTGAATCAGTGAAGTACTATATATTTTCCTCCACTTTCCCCATGAATCAAAGAGGCCCTACATTAGCTGCTGAATTTGGAAAATAACAGATTGATAGTAATCCTACTGGGTACTATGAGATCGAAAGAGTATACATCATATCTATTATCTTGGATCTCTGAGACCTGCTTTTCGACAAGTGATCAGAGATGTAAACATGATGAAACAAGCATAGATGAAGTGTGCGCCCAGGAAATGTACACTGAACCAGAGCACACAAACCTTACACAAGAGGAGCTCTCCGACCTCGCAGGGGACTCCATGATGTTGTCGGCAAGAGAATCTCCAACAGAGAGCCCATTCAAGCTGGACGCCATTATCTGCACTAGCACGGCCAACGGTCAGCTGATAAAGCAACAATATTCAGGGGCGAAACATAAATGTTATTCAGCACAGTTTCACAAGAACTCGAAGCTATTTGAGAACCGGGAATCTATGTAAATGATACAAAGCTGAATTCTAATCCGGATAGCAGAAGGAGATGGAGAAAGGGGAAACAAGTTGGTAGCACAAATTGTAAGAAGCAGAATTAGAGATCAGTAAGAACATAATTCAGCGCCGGAAACCGAGGAAGCCCGCCTCTCTCGTACCGGAAGAATCACGGATCAAAGGATTCGCTAATCGACGCAACGAGAGAAGAACTCTGTTCATGGAAACCGCCCAGAATCTGAAACAGAAGAGCCGTTTCCCCCGGCCGATTCAGGCCCCAAGACAAGAACCAAGGGGAGGCACAGCCATGGAGAGACTGAAGGGGCGCCGACCTCACTGAGGTACCGCTTGTGGGAGTGGAGGTTGTCCACGTACACGTCCTCCTCCGGATCCCTCCCGCGCTTTCCGCCACCGCCGCCGCCGCCAACACCGGAGGACGATGGCGGCGACATTGCGGCGCCCTCGCCGCTGCCACCCACCATCGGCGCGGCGCGGCGCGGCGGCACGGGGTGCTGGATTGGTGGCTTTTTTGGAGGTGAGGGTGGGAGCTGGAGAAGAGTCGAAGGGGAAAAGTGAGGGGAGAAAGCTCTGTATCTCGTTTCTGCTCTCCGAGTCTAAGCACAAAATCCCAACTCGCGTGATTTTAGAAAGAATCGTTTTCTCATGAATTTTTTACAAAATTTTAGAAAGAAATGCTCAGATTTTCGTAAATTTTAGAAAGAAATGTTTTCTCATGAAACTTATACAAAATTCCAGTGAAATTGCTGCGAAAAAGAGAGGTTTTTACTTTTTACCGAGTTCAGATATAAATTACCGGGGGAGAAAGCTCTTTCCCTCTCGTTTCTCCTCTCCGAGTCTAAGCACAAAATCCCGACTCGCGTGATTTTAGAAAGAATTGTTTTCACATGAAATTTATACACAAATTTTTACAAAGAAATGTTCAGCTTTTCGTGAAATTTTAGGAAGAAATGTTTTTTCGTGAAATTTATACAAAATTCCAGTGAAATTGCTGCAAAAAAGTGGTTTTTAGAGCATGTAAAGATGGCACTTCAGCAGTTGCCCTATCTTTATAATTTTGTCGCCTCAGTTCAAACTTCAAAGTAATCCTAAAATTTGCCTCATCGTACAACAAATATACAACACACATGGTTACCACAAAACATAAACGCAGCCATGCGCAACCCAACCGTCATTTGGAGACTTCACATCCGCAACCTGCCCGTATCCGCTTTGATGCGGAGCATCCTTTGAACATCATCATGTCAAGAGATGGGTGGCATTTGATTCATATATATATAAAGGTGAATCTTCTCCTTTACACATGTTCACTTAATCTTTTTTGCATGGTATACTATTTGACCCTCCTCTTATGTGCATGCATAGATTTGAGAGAAACTTCAAGCGTGACGAGGAGTCCAAACACAAGATCACGCCTACCAATCCGCAAGGAAGCATGGAAGAGGCGGAAGAAGAAGCAAGGTGAAGCTTGCTGGAGCCCTCGGAACCTCCGGCCTCCATCCTGGAGCTTCTGTCCCCCGAAACTTCTGGCCTTCCTTGCGTGCACCAGTGCAAACTCTCTGGAAAGCTCGGAAGATGCTTGAAACTTCTGGCCCTCCCCGGAACATCCGCCCCTGCCTACGCACAACAAGTTGGGCGCAACACATGTACCTTCCCCTCCTCACTTACCCCTTCATGGCTTGGACTATATATAACCTTCCCTCTCCTCCATTCTAGAGTTAGCTAACATTAGAACCAAAACTATAGAGCTGAGCTTATGTATGATATATCACCCCTTGTGGGATTACTGCTTTCAAGGAGATGGCTCCTCTCATGGAGATGAAGACCTCCTCTTGAGGGGATGACTCCTTAGGAGTACCAAGGCCTTCACTTGTGGAGAAGGATCCCCACTATAGGATTATTAAGATCTATCTCTTCTAGAGATTTGGGTGAACTACCTATGTATGTTTTTTCTTGTTGTTGTTGGATGCTTGTGATCTATCCCTTCGCTTGTGATTTCAGTGTCTTGTGTGTGGATCTTTTCCAATAGAGTGTCCCCCCTTGTGCTCTTCGTGTTACTCCTCAAATCCACCTCCAATCCATGAAGATCGGACAAACATGGGCTTGGACCTACACCATTTGGTAACAAGAGCAAGGTTGCCACGAATTGGAACCCCCACCCCTCCACTTTCTACCCTCAGTTCAATTTTTTTTGGCCTAATTTGAAAATTTCCCACAAAAACAACCATACCAAATTTCTTGTGATTTATTGTTCCTTGTGGGTTTTTGTTGATTTTGATCCATGGATCTAGTGTTTGGCAAGTGAATCTACCTTTCCTTTGCATCGCTAGCCCCCATTTTTTTCCTCCCTTCAATTTTGCCTTGAAAATGGAGTTTCTCCGCCCCAAAACTCATATATGAAATTTGGAGTTTGACCCCGCAGTTTTTCTGTGAACCCTGAACCGTCCGGGCACCCCCGAAACTTTCGCTCCTACCCTCAGAACTTTTGGGCTAAACTGAGAGGTTGAATTGTAATATCAGCATCGCCCCCGTTCAACGTTTTTACCCTAATTTATGACTCCAGACTTCAATTCGAGCGTTCTTGGGAATGTTTTGAAGCTATCAACGTTGATGCCCTCATATAGGTTCTTCATCAACATCGAAACCCCTCCACCGATCATCACGCTCGTGCCATCGGTTCATCACCAACGCTTCCTCGGAGTGACCATCTTGTACCTCTCCATCGACTACATCAACCAACGACGCTCAACATCGACGACAACCACTTCATCCCTTTGACACCAACAACCGGAAGCAAGGCCGGTTACTTCCGACTTTGTAAAGGGTTGATGAATGTATCCATTATGTCATAAACTTTTCCTTCATCGCCATTACACTTTGATAGCCTCACCATCTTTGCGATTACCTTCACACCTATTGAGACTAGATATCCGAGTATCGTCTTGCTTCACGAAAACTTGAGCACCACGGTATCATCTTGTTATATCATTTGGTATATCATATACTACGCTGAAAATCATCGACTATGCACTCCCAGTAAATTCTATGTTTGAATTATGTATTTTTCACTCCCAATAATTTTTTTTAAATAATGTGTCTTTTCATAAATTTTATTTGTGTGTTATATTCATTGTTCTGTGTATTCATATCGTTCAATGATCGATGTGCGTGTGTTTGCATGGATTTAGGTTTCAAAAATGCAGGATATGGTTGCCAGGGTGGGGCATATAGGGGAGTGAATAGCAAAAAACTACCACATTACGGGTCATCGTTCCAAAAAACTACCGCTTTTTTAATCTTTTCAAAAAACTACCACAAAAGTGGTGGGCTGTTCCAAAAAACCCAAGTGGCCGAACGGTTCAATTTTAAGCGCGGTTATGACATGTGGAGCCCGCCCGTCAGGTTTTTGTCGGCCAGAGGCGGACGACGCGCGGGTGACGGCCGTTAGGTCGAACGAGCCGTCACGACCAGGTCAAACGACCGAGCCGTTCCTCTGTTCCCCCCTCTCTCACTCACTCTCTCTCACCGTGTCTCCCTCTCCGAGCTAGGCGATGGCGTCGCCGGCGGCAAAACCAGTAGACGGCGGCCACTCAACGGGTGGAGGTGGAACGGGGGATGAAGGCGGAGAGTACTCGGAGGTTGACAACTGGCTGGGGAGTGGGAGCTTCGCAACCCAGCCGGCGGCGCCGCCGCCGCTGCAGCGGACACCACAGGCTGCACCGCCGTCGCCCGAGGCTCGCCAGTTCTCGCTTGAGTACAGAGCGGCGAGGTCTCTTGCTGGCGCTGTGCAGGCGGATCCGTCCAACTCCCACCACTGGGCCTCTTCATTTGGAGGGGTGGAGTAAGATTTTTGTCTCTCTTGATGAGCTCCTTCAACAGTTTCTGCATTTGTGCTAGTTCAGTTCAAAAAACAGAGCATCTTTTAGTTAGTTTTTTGACCAAACCCTAGGTTGATGCTGCTGTTATTCATTTGTGCTAGTTCAGTTCAAAGTTGAGGAAACACTCTCTAGCATTTGTTGGATGCAACAGTATCATTTTGCACTGAAGGATTAGTTGGATTGAGTAGAAATGCATGGTGGATCCAGAGAAGCATTTGTTGGATTCAGATTACTTACTGTACTTTATAGTTAGTGTGAACTGAATTTTGTAGCAAAAAACACTTAGTTATGCTTTTGAAATAACATATTATGTAATGCAGGCTGGATGATGAAATTTGGGAGGTGAGGCTGCATTTCCAGGGTAGAGATAACATGGAAAGGAGGTTTTCTGTTTCAGACATCACTTTTCTGAACTTGATAGCACTTACTGAAACTGAAGGCTATGGGTCAGATGACTACATGTACTGGGTAAAAGAAGAAGGGATTGGAGAGGAAGGTTTATTGCTTCTGGACAGTCAAGATGCAGTTGAAGAAATGATAGACCACTCTGATTTCACAGTGGTGAATATCATTGTGGCCAAGGCAAATGAAGATAAAGATGTTGAATGTAACAGGGCTCACAATGTTTGTGAAGAACAAATTCCAATAGGCAGTCCACTGGGGGGCCCTGGTTTTGTGTTAAGTCTGTCACAAGATGGAGTAGTTCACCCTCTTGAAGTTAATGTGAACACACATCAGAGCTGCAACTTGAACATTTCAGAAGCTCCTGGTGGTGATGATGGACAGGCTGGTGGTGAAGATGGATCTGATGGTGTACCAGATGATGATATTGACAAATCATCCTCAGACTTTGAGATTGATAGGGGTGACTACAGAGGGATAAAGATGTCTTACAAGGATTGGAAGAGAGGTGAAGAAAATATTGCAAATGAAGAAGAAACAGATGATGTAGAAGACAGGCCAGAGTTTGAAGGTGACAGTGATGTTTCAGAGTTTTGGCAGGAGGAGAAAGAGGCTGACAGTGGAGAGGAGATAGTTGTGGCAAAAGGCAGGCCTGAGAAACTTAAACCTGTGAGAAGAGCAGCAGTAAATCCAGGTCCTACTTCCAGAGCTCACAGTCAGCCAGAGATCCCCAAGTTTCAAGATTTTGTACCTGAAGCTGATGAATATTGCTTCCCTGGTGATGTGGCCATTTCTGACTCAGATGGAGAGGCTCCAAGACTACCTTCTAGAAGGAAGAGAAGATTGAAGAAGAAGAAAGAGAGGAAATGGTATGACCCAAAGCTACCTGATGCACATGAGCAGTTGTGCAAGGACCTTTGCTTCACCAATGTGTATGAGTTTAGAAAGGCTTTGAGAAATTTTCATGTTAGGACTTTGAGAAACTTTCAGTACCATAGGAATGAACCATCAAGGGTTATTGTTTGGTGCCCAGAGAGGAAGAATGGCTGTGAATTTTTCATTACTGCCTCCAAAGTAGCCCATGAAGATACATTCACAATCAAGAAGTGCCACATGGATCATAGTTGTGGAGCTTGTGCAGAGAGTACCAAGGTGACTGCAGAGTGGGTTGCAGAAGCTGTGGAGGACACAGTTAGATCAAATGTAAAGGCTGATGTAGAGACAGTTCTGAAAGATACTAAGAAGAAGTTTGGGGTGCATGTACCTAGGAGTTTGGCATATAGGGCAAGACTGGTGGCTGTTGATGTTGTGCAAGGTGATCATAGAAAGCAGTATCTCAGGTTGAGGGACTACCTACAATGTGTGCTTAACACAAACCCTGGAAGCAGGTGCATAGTGACAACTTTTGAGGATCCTGAGAACCTAGCCCCCACACCAAGGTTCAAGTACATGTTCTACTGCCTCCAGGCATCAAAGGATGGATTCCTTGCTGGTTGTAGGCCTTTCATAGGTAAATTTCAGTGATGTAATTCTGTTTGAAATGTAAGTATTGGACATAGTTATATAATTGAGTTTATTAAGTAATGCCAGGAACTGAGTTTATTTGGCATGTAATGAATTTGTTAGAGCTTGGGTTGGCATGTACTAAACTTGTTAGAGCTTGTAATGTTAATCATGGATCTTTGATGTTGAGTATTGTGTGATGTTAAAAATTGTGTCATGGATTGTTTGATGTTGAATATGATCATATTTGCCTCATTGTTGTCAATAATGGTGGCATGTCATAGACCAAACCATAATTGACCAAGCTTGGCCAATTAGGGTGGCATGTCATCGACCAAACCCATACATACATAAATAGAACAGCAATTCATAAATAGAACAACCATTCATAAATCCATAAATAGATCAACAATTCACCTCATCCATACATACATACATAGAACAACAATTCAACAATTCACTCATTCATTCATTCATAAATCCATACAGAGAACAACAATTCATCAACTCACTCATTCATTCATTCATTCATTGCTACATAGATAGATAGTAGGCATCCAGGAACAATTTGGACCACCAATACAGATAGAAACCCTAACTGTTAAGAATCCTAGTCCACCTCTGCCTAGTGACCTGAAATGGGTGCAAACTAGCCCTCCTCCTTGCCCAATGGATGATTTCATCATCACTAGGGTTGGAGCCAGTGGGGAAGGCCTCCAGGAACTGCTCCATGTCCTTGCGGTTTCTTGCTGCCAAGATCCTCTCTGCAAGATGCCTTCTCTCCCTCCTTTGAGCTGCTGTTCTTCTTCCCTCCCTCTGCCTTGGTCCCCTGGGCACCTCTTCTGCATCAACCACCTGTCCATCTCCAGGATCCATGTCTCCTTGCTAGTCCACCTGAGCACTCTCTTCTCTGGCGGCTGTGGGGAGGAGGGGGAAGGGGTTTGGGTCTGACTAGGGTTACTGGCAAGGGGAGGGAATTTATAGGCTGAAACATGTGGCTGGTAGAGAGGCTGTGGAGTAGAAAACAGCCCAACAGTAGGCCCATGGAGCATACAAAATGGTATTCTGGCCCAAATTAATGTAATACAACAGAGTATAAAGCAGAGCATAAAACAGAGCATAAAATAGGGCATGTAGAAATTAAACAGTGCTTCACTGCTTTACTTAACATAGGTTCTAGCAGTCTCATGTACTGCAACATAGCAGTACCATAACTTAACATACTCAGTTGCTGCAACACTTAACATAGCCATCACTACAGTTACCATAACTTAAACAGTTCATATATGAATGCACAAAATATACTCCTACCATCAACTTGCAAGGCCTATTATATATATAGGCCTACTTACTTACTTATCCAGAGCACCACTTCTCTTTCTTCAAGCCTCCAGAATGGCCTTGATTTGCTCAAGCTTTTCCTGCTCCCATGGCTAGCATTGAACAGATCAGCAACTGTTTTCTCCAGCTCCTTCTTCTCTTGTGCAAGAAGATCCCTGTCCACCTTGATCTCTTTCATGGCTTTCCTAGTGTTCTGAATTATGTCTGCATGGGCCCTAAGGATGCACTTCTGCTCCTTGGCTAGCCTAAGCTTCTCCATCTTCACCTCCATCTCTAGCTCTTCCTTCTTCTTCTTCTCATATTTCTCTGCATCCATTGCTTTCTGGCAGTCCACCTTGCCTCCACCATCCTGCCAGTCAAACATCTTGCTAACATCATCAACCATCTTATGACAATCACTGCAGAGATCATCATACTCCTTCTTCAACTTGGATATCTCATTCTCATATGCATTCTTGTCTTGAATCCTGCCAAGGTTTTGCTCATGGAACATTTCCCACAACTTGATCAGGCAGTTCTTAAGTGTGTCAGGCCAGACAGGGTCAACCCACTTAACTACACCACAGTTGACACCTCCCTGTGCAATAAAAGAAAGTAAATTAACAATTCTAATTTCATAAACGTATTCAGTTAAGTCAGACAGAAACTATTTTAGTTCAAATATAGTACACATGGTTACCTAACCCTAACCCTACAATATGTACTAATTAATTATGATATTATAACAGAACCAAAAGGAAACTACAAAATTCAGTGTTGCTTCAGAATATGTACTAACCCTAGATTCAGAATTCAGTGTTGCTACTGAAGAACAGGGCATCAGTGTTGCTTCAACATATAACATATCACATATAACATATAACATCACACAGTGAACTAATCTGTTGCTTCATATGTCCTGACAGAGCAATGAACTAAATCATCTTGATACTCACCTGAACAGGGCATCCATAAAACCTCCTTCCAGTGTTAGCACCTTCAAAAGCCACACACTTCCTAGGCATCATCTGGTGCAGTGTGCATTTGGGAACAGCCTCCATGGGAGCACCACAGAACAATGGGTCAGGGATGGTGTCAGGTGTGTCCTACAGAAGGGAGAGGATGCTGCTATATCAATCAATGGATGCAACAAATAGTGACAGATCAATCTATCAGTACCTAATCCAATGAATCAACCAAAGATCCCAGGCCTGAAACCCAAATCCAGTGACCTAACCCTAACCCTAGAAAATGGCAGAGGGGAGAGGAGAGGAGAGGGGAGCTTACAAAGTACTCCATGTCCATCAGGTTGCCCCCCATGCTGTCGTCGTCCGAGCTCTCATCACCATCATTCCAGGACGGCATCCTGGTCGGCGACGAGGAAGAGAGGTGGCCGGCGGCAATGGCGAGCTCGAGGAGAGGGGAACAGAGCGAGGCAGAGAGTGAGTGAGCGAGTGAGGGAGGGGAGTGAGGGAGGAGAGCGATTGGGTGATTTTGACCTGGTCGGGACGGCTCGTTCGACCTAACGGCCGTCACCCGCGCGCCGTTCGCCTCTGGCCGACAAAAATCTGACGGGCGGGCCCCACATGTCATAACCGCGCTTAAAATTGAACCGTTCGGCCACTTGGGTTTTTTGGAACAGCCCACCACTTTTGTGGTAGTTTTTTGAAAAGATTTAAAAAGCGGTAGTTTTTTGGAATGATGACCCGTAATGTGGTAGTTTTTTGCTATTCACTCCATATAGGGGGTCGCCGGCTCCTGTACGTGTCTGTCCGCAGACATATACGGGTCAAATTTCCCAGTCCGGTTGGAGCTGCTCTTAAGCAGCCCTGTCAAGAGCATTGTATCACATGATATTACTCTTCCTAATCAACGGACATATAGGGGTGAGTTTTGCCATGGTTATGGGTACCCGCAGGTACCCTACCCGAAAACAACGGGCATGGACAATGCTTAGAGAGATTTTGTATCCACAGGTAATGGGTATCCACAGCCGCAAAATATATGGGTAGGGTATGGATACGAAATTACGCCCATCGGTAACCCAATGAATACCTTAAAAAAATTAATAAATGAAAATAACTCCTATAACATATGGGGTCAACATCCAACTCCTATGTCACAACCTGTCTCGATTCCTTAAATCAGCCATAGCACATAGGCCCGTAATCACCTGCTCGCCACTTCTCTTACGTTCTATGTGACTCCTTGAAAAGAAGAAATTTCGACTCTTTACTACTGGACCCTGTCGGCTTGTCCAACTCTCTATTTAGCGATCCCCCAATCCCGCCACCACCTCCCATTGCGCCGAGCCGAGCATCCACCAACCGTCGTTCATACTCCCTTGATGCCTTCAAGAGGCCACTACCATAGAAGGCTGTGTCAGTACTATACGGCTTGCCCATCGTCACTTGAATTTCAAAGCCATTTCTCTATCTTAAAAAAATGATATATATTGTATCCACTGGATACCCATTGGGTATAGGATATCCGATGGGTATTGGCATGGGCGCCAATTTATGCACATGGATATTGGATGGATGGGTACAGAAAGTTTTTGTGAGTATAGGTTTGAACAGAAAAAGGTTGTACCCGTCCATACTCTACCCGTTGCCATCCCTCCGGTCAAATTTCCCAGATTGGTTGAAGATGCTCTTAAGCAGCCCTGTCGAGGTGGCGAGCATTGTATCACATGATATTACTCTCCCTAATCAACTAATATACTCCCATTTCCCCGCAAATAAAAAAGTTACTGTGCACTTTGCAAGAAACAAAAAAAAAGTATACTGTGCTAGGCAGGAATGGCATATATTGTACGTAGCAAAGAATCGTGGTACATCGTGATGGACCATGCCCAAACACATCGATTTAGAAATCCAATATTTACAGAAGAAGTGGCTATGTCACAGGGGCATAACAGATGTTTCTACAGTTTCAGGTATATGCCTTTCATGTGGAGGAAGCAGGCGGCCAAGCACCAGAAGATGATCTCCACGAGGACGAACGCCAGGGTGCCCCAACGTTTCGAATGGAAGATGGCCTGGAGCAGAGACTCCGTGGCATCCACCTGAAAAGCAGTGTTTTTCTCCCTGGGTTATCTCTCATGAAACAGGGTCCTTCGGGGGTAATAGCGGTGGATAATTCTCCGAACCGATAAATGCGTGACCAGCATGGTACTTGGTGTGCGTGATAAATTGGCGCCCTGCATAATCTACAACAAATATGGCAGGAGATGCATATGCATCAAATACATACCAGGTTGTTCTCGGGTGACCGCCAGTAGAACCCTTGAATAAGCGTAGGGAAGAGCTCACAAGCTGCCAGGACATAGACTATAAGCGCGTTCATGCCCATCCACTGGAACAGAATTAATGGCTTCTTGATATGGATAACATCGACCTGAGCAACATATAGGTTGTTAGATTTGGATGAATAGACTTTCATGGTGATCTAGTTTGTTGGATTTGGATACAAAGTATTGCAGGAAAAAGAAGGTGATATCAAGATTAATATGATTAAGAATACCAATGTTACAGGCAACAGCTTGAACCATAGAATACACAACTTACTATGCAGTATAGTAGCAACAGAAGGAATCCAGATACTCCACCAGTCAGCAGCATGTAGCTCACTGTATACAAAGGTTTGCTGAAAGGCATACCTAAAGACCAACAAGCGGTCAGCACAGAAATGGAAGGTCTAGTTTGAATCATGGTTCGCAGCGTGTCACTCTCCTGTAGAATGCAAACTCACCCAATAATTGTAATAAGAATCCTGAGACTGTTAACACCGTTGAAGCTAGCAGCCATGACATCATTCGCTGTGAATGAGTCTGCAGCAGAAGCAAGGTTAGAGAAGTATGGAAATGTCTGTTAAAAAAAAGTTATGGAAATGCCTTTGTTTCATAATATTGTATTGCTCAACAATAAAGGTTCCAACAGACAAGCACATGGTTCAAAATGCACTGCATTTCAGGTGATGTACCTTGCAATGAATCAAGACATGACCAAAATGCAAACCAACAAAGCAACTCACTGCAGCCATCAATGTACTGCAAAACCAGGTGGGAAGAGGGACGGGGTCACAATCTGATTTTTCTAGGAGAGATGTCAGTTTTCGTACTTGTTTAACATTAGTTGGGATGATAAAGAAGCCTGGTATGATTAGGTATGCAATCAGCAATTCGTACAGAAGCTATATATAACTACCTTAATAAACCCTCCGGGTCAAAGGGAGCCAGGCACCAGTCTGGCGCATTCGGAGGAAGCGGTCCATAATCAGGGGAATTAATACTGCATTCCTATGGTTGAAGGAAAAAAGGAAATTTGATCCTTAGGATATATTACAGAACTTCTATCCTATAGAGAAATTGTCTTAAACTCTTTGATGCTGAAGTGAAAAAATAGCATTCTAAGCCTTAAATCAAAACCTTAGTTCTTTTGTACACTGGGTTCTTGTACAGGTGACTTTCCCCAAGTAAAACCCGATCTACAAAGCCAACTGCATTGCAAGGTGGTCCAAGACTACCTCTAAGTCCACACTGGATCTGCAAGTTAACAAAACAAGTGCAACAAACAGGTACGTAAGTGCAACAACATAGATATGACGATGTTCAGTTGTTCAAGGCTAAAAATAGAAGATGTTTGAAAGGCCCAACCAGGGAGGGGAGAGGGGTTAATCACTTGTGTCTATCAGGTAGGTGGCAGAAATTCTGGTAGAACCGGCACTTAGAAAGTCGGTTGACATTTTATTAATTTGCATTGAATAATCAAGTTTGAATTCCTGGATCCCCATGGTAACCAACCGGGAGACGCCATTTTAATTAAAATTGTGTTTGAGATTGAGTTTGAGTTAGCAACTCCCCACTCAGTTTCCAACAGGGCGTGGTACTAGTTTTTTTTAAGTGGGTGTACTACCTTAGGTTCTGTTGCCTACCAAACCAATTCCAAGGAATTTCCAAGAACAAACCAATTTGACAAAAGATGGTGGACGCTGAGATCTGAATCTTAAATTTATATCAAGCTTACCAATTAGCTTTCCAGATTTATTTACAAAGAGGGTCATTTCTCACTTAGTCAACAGGCAACAGTGTCGAAGCATATTTACTGGGAAATATATCAAGTGCCAAAATTGAATTGCAGCAGCTTGAGTAGTCACGTCAATTCAAGCATATCACCACATATAAACAATTATCATGTGTCTTAAAATCATAGTATTAAAAGTACATAATACTACTGTTGAAGTGTATATGTGGATTGCCTAACCCTTTCCATCAGTTCGGACTTTTGGTTGCGTTGGCTAGTGCATGAAGCTTAACATGGTATCAGGGCTAAGATCTTGAGTTCAAAACTTCAAATCCTGGCTTTCGCAATTTATCCAAAGAAAATTGCTGCTGCCCCCCTCTGTGTCCACGTATAGGCCTCTTGAGCTAAACCTCTGAGTCTATTCACATGTTGACTTTCCGCGTCACAAGTGAGAGGGGGTGTTGGCTAGTGCATGAAGCTTAACAACTACATCATCCAAAACAACTTCAGAGCATACAGCCTAATATCTTCAAATAGAACAAGGTAATTAGGTCTAACTGAGGGATTCTCATCTTACCATTTTGAACCCAACATCATTGCTTGGATTTGAAAAGGTTGAACTGCTAGTCTGAACTTTAAATTCCCAATTTGGAACATATAGGCCAAATGCCAAGCCAATGTACAGAGCTGAAATCATTATGGCCATGATCCTTCAGAAGATAAACAGAAGTGAGTACCGGTATAGTGTATATCATGTTTTGTATTCAGAATAATTCTTAAATCCATACAACTTATCTCATCCAAAGTACACCCAAATTACAAGATTTGTTCATTTTCTGACTAACAGCAGGGAGTTATCTAATCACAAACATACAGCACGACAAAGGAACCAAAATTCGATATAAAAGGCCTCATAAAGTAAAGACAACAACATTTTTTGAAACAGGCAATGAAACATGCTATTTTATACAGTATCACTGAAAATACTATTTTGAGGCAGAGCTCATAGGAAAAGCATAATATAAAGGATTGGACTCATACTTCCAAAAGGCTTATACTAATTCATGAAGAATGTAGATAGTGCAAAACCGAATATTTTCTTAATAAAATGTTACCATTATTGACTAACCACTCCAAGAAGTACTTCTTCACAAATGATACTGGCGAATCCACCGAAGTATTGTTCACAAGCCAAATCTCAGAAATTGCTGCTAGAAAGTATCCAATAGCTATTCTCTACCAGAAGCAAAATGGCAATTAGAAAAGTTAAAATTCAGTAAATAGAAAGAAGACGAATACAAACTCGAAAATAAAAATATGTAGTTTACGAATTACCTGTAACACACCTAGCCATCGAATATGATCCAAATCAACGCCATAAGTTAATTTGTGCCGTCCATGAATGTATCCTCCTAAAAGAAAAGGTTTGTTTAAGCTAAACTCCAACACAAGAGAAATGAAATAAGACATGTGATTGCAGTATATCTAGTAAAGAACTAGGATAAGTATGACCTTGCAAAATTACGCCCAAGATGAAAAGCTTGATAGCCCTACATGCAGCCTTCTTGGATGTTGCTATCTTGTTTGGTGTTTTCTGTAGTGCACCATCCATATTTGTCAGATGTTATTCAATAAAGAGTTGGTCAATGTTTAAATTGCACACTGAGCATCAAACATCTAGGTGGAGATATGCAAATCAGTGGTATTCTAGGTAGAGAAGAACTAGCACAGGGACTAAGATTTTGTTCACAGCAACTGAAGTCCACTATCTAAGTGCCATGGCATGGTTTAAGGTTTTAAGTACATAATTTCACAAACGGAAATAGAGTTCCTCACATAACCCAGAACCTCACTAGTGCAACCTTTACAGCGATAATCATTAATTCCTAGTTCCCCGCTAAGGAATAATGAGAACCTGATGATAATAATATGCCTGGTATAGAAGCTAGGAATGAAAAGGTTAAAGTAATTTTCGAAAGAAATGTTAGACAAACTCAACAGATTTCCCTACTGAGGTTTACAACAATTTGGTCATGAGAATACAACCTATGATCTCTTTCATCTTTTTTCCTTTTTTTCTTTTTCGGGCGTATAATCCATGATCTCACTAGAGCAACTTCTACAACGAACTGTTAATTCCCACTTTCCTACTTTGAAATCATAGTTATCTGGTGATCAAAATAGTTCGCAAACTTTCGAGAAAATGGTAGCCAAACTGAACGTTTTGCTCTCTGAAGGTTTTAAAAGGGCGTGGCATCCATGAAAATGGCAAACCACATCCTCAAACTTCATTTTGGAGAAGTTGTAGTGTGCTTAGGAGGCACTTAAGTACCTCCACTCTACAAAAATATCAGCCGTTGCTTAAGATAAGGCACAACAGGTGCATAACATTCTGTAGGTTAGTAACAGTTGAAGACGCCCAAGGTTAGGGGCAAATGAAAAATCTAGCAAGCATTGAACCATTCCCCGGTCTCTACAGCCCTGACCATTGGGTTATTTTCATATAGCACGACCATTTGGTTCTTGGGATGGTTATACTACATCGTTTCATGGTGGTGGGCCGATAGTAGTAGCTATGGAGTAGTAAGCATCAGTAATTCGGTATACCTTGAAGACGAGGGCGGCGGAGACGCCGATGATGAAGAGGAAGGCCGGCATGACGAAGTCCGCCACCGTCACCCCGAACCATGGCGCGTGGTTTATCCCCGGCCACGCCCCGCCGGCGTCGTCCACGAGTATCATCATCTGAGAGAGCGCAAGCAAGCAAACAAGATTGGCACGCGAATCCGAAGAGAAACAGACAAGCCTGTTGGAAGAGCCGAAGAGGTTAGAGTTCTACTGACGGCGACAGTGAGGCCGCGGAACACGTCGAGCGAGGCCACCCGCTGCGGCTTCTGCTGCTCGGGCTTCGCATCCGCCCCCGGCGGCTGCGGCGAAGGGGATTCGGGGTATAGGAGGATCTCGTTTCCGGTATCGAGGAGGGGGCGGCGGCGGTCGCCGTCATCTCCGTCGCTGGCGACGGCGACCACGGTGGCGTCCATTTTGGGGATCTGCTGCAGTCCTGCTGCTGTCGTATGCGGAGGCACTGCAGAGAGTTGTGGAAGACCGGACTAATCTATGTACTGCTTTATTAACTGTCTGTAAACAATTCGAACCATAGAAGCTCTCGTAGCTCAGTTGGTTAGAGCACCCGTTTAGTAAGCGGGAGGTCTTGAGTTCAACTCTCAACGAGAGCAAATATTTTTTTAAAAATTTCTTTCGGTTTTGTTAGTACGACCCTGGCATGGCTGATTTGTTTTTCTTTTACTACCTTTCAATATGTATGCCTTCTCCAAATTCAGGCCATTACGACTTGTGTTATGCGTTCCTCTCCCTTACATGTTGCAGCTTCTCTCTATTTTCATGTTCAGCCGAGAGAGACAGACAGAGATATGTGATGTTCGTTGATGTTAGCACGAGACAGAGAGACAGGGATACTGAGATATGTGATGTTCGTTGTTCTCCTCACTTTTTTTGATTAAAGTTTGTTGTTGTATGTCGTTCAAACTAGTCAGCTATTTGAACGAGAGCAAATATTTTTTTAAAAATTTCTTTCGGTTTTGTTAGTACGACCCTGGCATGGCTGATTTGTTTTTCTTTTACTACCTTTTCAATATATATGCCTTCTCCAAATTCAGGCCATTACGACTTGTGTTGTGCGTTCCTCTCCCTTACATGTTGCAGCTTCTCTCTATTTTCATGTTCAGCCGAGAGAGACAGACAGAGATATGTGATGTTCGTTGATGTTAGCACGAGACAGAGAGACAGGGATACTGAGATATGTGATGTTCGTTGTTCTCCTCACTTTTTTTGATTAAAGTTTGTTGCTGTATGTCGTTCAAACTAGTCAGCTATTTCCCATTTTTACTCGAACTGTTGTTGTACAATCTATCTTTGCACTATGTGTTGTTGTCTAATACTACTATTACAAGTCATTAAAATTCGACGGGAGAGGAAAAGGAGTCACTGGCGGCCATATTTTTAGTTGAAATTTGTGTTCTATTGATGTCATATACAGAGTATGTGTCATGCTTGTCAATATATATTATTTGTTCTGAAAATACAAATGAAATGTTGCCGAAATTTCGAATTCTATGTCGTTTCATTTTACATTCCACCTCTCCAACCAAACACAAGAACGGAACCAACCCGTTCTACTTTTTTACTGCTACCAAACACAGGAATGAAACTGACCCGTTCCTCTGGAATGAAACCATTCCATTCCGTTACACTTGGTTCCCCAACCAAACACACCCTAAGATTACCAACCAGTGGGCTACGCTCGTCGGACCCAGGAACGCCAAGCTAGATATCTTCCAAAGACTTGGTGCATACTCCAAGAACTAGAGGTCGTGTTCGTCACGATTACCCCTAGATGTAACCGACTTATCTGTAAACTCTAGGCACCCCATTATATATCTAAATAAATCGAGGGTTAGGACCATAGACAACAAACCCATACACACACTATCTCGTGGCAGATGAACATGTGACTTGTACTCCCTTCAAATCAACACAATCAAGCAGGACATAGGGTATTATCTCTTCGAGATAGCCCAAACCTGGGTAAACCCCTATGCCTCCTGTTACCATCGCACCAAGGCTACCAACTCGGGACCCCTACCCCAAATCTGTTGGATTTGACTTCATCAATGGTGGACCATACAAGTCTCTCTAAGTAGTGGAATCAGTTCGATGGCGTCTCATACGTCCATTTTGCATCATGATTTCCTACTGTTATTTATAAGGTTTTTATGCATAATAATGCTTTATGGAGTAATTCTAATGCCTTTTTCTCATAATATGCAAGGTTTACACAAAGAGGGAGAATGCCGGCAACTGGAATTCTGGACCTGAAAAAGCATATCAGAGACACCTATTCTACACATCTCCAAATAAGTTGAAACTTCACGCAGAATTATTTTGGAATATATAAAAAATACCGGAGCAAATAACTGCCGGAGGGGGGCCACCTGGTGACCACAAGACACCAGGGCGCGCCAGGCCCCCCAGGCGCGCCCTGGCGCGCCCTGGTGGGTTGTGGTCAGCCCAGCCCACCTCCGGTGCCCATCTTCTGGTACTTAAGGTCTTTTGACCTAGAAAAAATAAAGAGAGGACTTTCGGGACGGAACACCGCTGTCTCGAGGCGGAACTTTGGCAGGAGCACTTTTGCCCTCCGGCGGAGCGATTCCGTCGGGGGAACTTCCCTCCCGGAGGGGGAAATCGAAGCCATCGTCATCACCAACAGCCCTCTCATCTTTGGGAGGCCAATCTTCATCAACATCTTCAACATCACCATCTCCTCTCAAACCCTAATTCATCTCTTGTGTTCGATCTTTGTACCGGAACCTCAGATTGGTACCTATGGGTGACTAGTAGTGTTGATTACATCTCGTAGTTGATTACTATATGGTTTATTTGGTGGAAGATTATATGTTCAGATCCATTATGATATTTAATACCCCTCTGATCTTGAGAATGAATATCATTTGTGAGTAGTTATCTTTGTTCTTGAGGTCACGGGAGAAGTCATGTTGCAAGTAATCATGTGAAGTTGATATGTGTTCGATATTTTGATGATATGAATGTTGTGATTCCCTTAGTGGTGTCATGTGAACGTCGACTACATGGCACTTCACCATCTTTGGGCCTAAGGGAATGCATTGTGGAGTAGTTATTAGATGATGGGTTGCTAGAGTGACAGAAGCTTAAACCCTAGTTTATGCGCTATTTCGTAAGGGGTTGATTTGGATCCAAATGTTTAATGCTATGGTTAGATTTTATCTTAATACTTTTCTCGTAGTTGCGGATGCTTGCGTGGGGGTTAATCATAAGTGGGAGGTTTGTTCAAGTAAGAGTAGCACCCAAGCACCGGTCCACCCACAAATCAAACCAACATGATGAAAGTGACTAGATGAAATTCCCGTGTACCCTCAAGAACGCTTTGCTTATTATAAGAGACCGTTTTGGCCTGTCCTTTGCCACAAAAGGATTGGGCTATCTTGCTGCACTTTATTTACCATTACCGTTACTTGCTCGTTACCAATTATCTTGCTATCAAACTACCTATGTTGGAAATATGCCCTAGAGGCAATAATAAAATGGTTATTATTATATTTCCTTGTTCATGATAATTGTCTATTGTTCATGCTATAATTGTATTAACCGAAAACCGTAATACATGTGTGAATACATAGACCCCACCATGTCCCTAGTGAGCCTCTAGTTGACTAGCTCGTTAATCAATAGATGGTCATGGTTTCCTGACCATGGACATTGGATGTCGTTGATAACGGGATCACATCATTAGGAGAATGATGTGATGGACAAGACCCAATCCTAAGCATAGCACAAGATCGTGTAGTTCGTCTGCTAGAGCTTTTCTAATGTCAAGTATCATTTCCTTAGACCATGAGATTGTGCAACTCCCGGATACCGTAGGAATGCTTTGGGTGTATCAAACGTCACAACGTAACTGGGTGACTATAAAGGTGCACTACAGGTATCTCCGAAAGTGTCTGTTGGGTTGGCACGAATCGATACTGGGATTTGTCACTCCGTGTGACGGAGAGGTATCTCTGGGCCCACTCGGTAATACATCATCATAATGAGCTCAATGTGACTAATGAGTTAGTCACGGGATCATGTGTTACGGAACGAGTAAAGAGACTTGCCAGTAACGAGATTGAACAAGGTATAGGGATACCGACGATCGAATCTCGGGCAAGTAACATACCGATGGACAAAGGGAATTGTATACGGGATTAATTGGATCCCCGACATCGTGGTTCATTCGATGAGATCATCGTGGAACATGTGGGAGTCAATATGGGTATCCAGATCCCGCTATTGGTTATTGGCCGGAGAGGTGTCTCGGTCATGTCTGCATGGTTCCCGAACCCGTAGGGTCTACACACTTAAGGTTCGGTGACGCTAGAGTTGTAATGGGAATTGTATGTGGTTACCGAAAGTTGTTCGGAGTCTCAGATGAGATCCCGGACGTCACAAGGAGTTCCGGAATGGTCCGGAGGTAAAGATTTATATATGGGAAGTCCTATTTTGGCCACCGGAAAATGTTCGGGATTTTTCGGTATTGTACCGGGAAGGTTCTAGAAGGTTCCGGAGTGGGGCCCACCTGCATGGGGGGACCCACATGAACGTGGGTAGTGGGGGCAAGGCCCCACACCCCTGGTCAAGGCGCACCAAGATCCCCCCTTAGAAGGAATAAGATCATATCCCGAAGGGATAAGATCAAGATCCCTAAAAAGGGGGGATAACAATCGGTGGGGAAGGGAAAGGATGGGATTTCTTTCCTCCCACCTTTGCCAACGCCCCAATGGACTTGGAGGGCAAGAAACCAGCCCCCTCCACCCCTATATATAGTGGGGAGGCGCATGGGAGCTGCACCCCTTGCCCCTGGCGCAGCCCTCCCCCCTCCTCCTCCTCCTCCTCCGTAGTGCTTAGCGAAGCTCTGCGGAGAACCACGAGCTTCACCGCCACCACGCCGTCGTGCTGCCGGAGCTCTCCCTCAACTTCTCCTCCTCCCTTGCTGGATCAAGAAGGAGGAGACGTCCCCGGGCTGTACGTGTGTTGAACGCGGAGGCGCCGTCTGTTCGGCGCTTGGATCGGATCTTTCGCGATTTGAATCGCCGCGAGTACGACTCCATCAACCGCGTTCTTTGCAACGCTTCCGCTTAGCGATCTTCAAGGGTATGAAGATGCACTCCCTCTCTCCCGTTGCTAGCATCTCCTAGATTGTTCTTGGTGACACGTAGGAATTTTTTTGAATTATTACTACGTTCCCCAACAGTGGCATCATGAGCTAGGTCTATGCGTATATTCTATGCACGAGTAGAACACAAGTAGTTGTGGGCGATGATTTGGTCAATTTGCTTGCCGTTACTAGTCCTATCTTGATTCGGCAGCATTGTGGGATGAAGCGGCCCGGACCGACTTTACACGTACGCTTACGTGAGACTGGTTCCACCGCCTGACATGCACTTGTTGCATAAGGTGGCTAGCGGGTGTCTGTCTCTCCCACTTTAGTCGGATCGGATTCGATGAAGAGGGTCCTTATGAAGGGTAAATAGCAATTGGCATATCACCGTTGTGGCTTTTGCGTAGGTAAGAAACGTTCTTGCTAGAAACCCATAGCAGCCACGTAAAACTTGCAACAACAACTAGAGGACGTCTAACTTGTTTTTGCAGGGTATGCTATGTGATGTGATATGGCCAAAAGGATGTGATGAAATATATGTGATGTATGAGATTGATCATGTTCTTGTAATAGGAATCACGACTTGCATGTCGATGAGTATGACAACCGGCAGGAGCCATAGGAGTTGTCTTAATTTATTGTATGACCTGCGTGTCAATCAAAAACGCCATGTAATTACTTTACTTTATTGCTAACCGTTAGCCATAGTAGTAGAAGTAATAGTTGGCGAGACAACTTCATGAAGACACGATGATGGAGATCATGGTGTCATGCCGGTGACGATGGTGATCATGCCGCGCCCCGAAGATGGAGATCAAAGGCGCAAGATGATATTGGCCATATCATGTCACTTTATGATTTGCATGTGATGTTTATCATGTTTTTACATCTTATTTGCTTAGAACGACGGTAGCATAAATAAGATGACCCCTCACTAAAATTTCAAGAAATGTGTTCCCCTTAAGTGTGCACCGTTGCGAAGGATCGTTGTTTCGAAGCACCACGTGATGATCGGGTGTGATAGATTCTAACGTTCGCATACAACGGGTGTAAGCCAGATTTACACACGCGAAACACTTAGGTTGACTTGACGAGCCTAGCATGTACAGACATGGCCTCGGAACACGAGAGACCGAAAGGTCGAACATGAGTCGTATAGTAGATGCGATCAACATGGAGATGTTCACCATTGATGACTAGTCCGTCTCACGTGATGATCGGACACGGCCTAGTCGATATGGATCATGTATCACTTAGATGACTAGAGGGATGTCTATCTGAGTGGGAGTTCATTAAATAATTTGATTAGATGAACTTAATTATCATGAACTTAGTCTAAAATTGTCTTTACAATCTATCTTGTAGATCCAATGGCCCACGCTAATGTTGCCCTCAACTTCAACGCGTTCCTAGAGAAAACCAAACTGAAAGACGATGGAAGCAACTATACGGACTGGGTCCGTAACTTGAGGATCATCCTCATAGCTTCCAAGAAAGAATATGTCCTTGATGCACCGCTAGGTGACGCACCCATTTTCCCAGCAACTCAAGACGTTATGAACGCCTGGCAGTCGCGTAGTGATGATTACTCCCTGGTTCAGTGCGGCATGCTTTACAGCTTAGAACCGGGGCTCCAAAAGCGTTTTGAGCAACACGGAGCATATGAGATGTTCCAAGAGCTGAGAATGGTTTTCCAAGCTCATGCCCGGGTCGAGAGATATGAAGTCTCCGACAAGTTCTTCAGTTGTAAGATGGAGGAAAATAGTTCTGTCAGCGAGCACATACTCAAAATGTCTGGGTTACACAACCGCTTGTCTCAGCTGGGAGTTAATCTTCCGGATGACTCGGTTATTGACAGAATCCTCCAGTCGCTTCCACCTAGCTACAAGAGCTTTGTGATGAACTTCAATATGCAAGGGACGGAGAAGTCCATTCCTGAGTTATATTCGATGCTGAAATCAGCGGAGGTGGAGATCAAAAAGGAACATCAAGTGTTGATGGTGAATAAGACCACCAGTTTCAAGAAAGGCAAGGGTAAGAAGAACTTCAAGAAGGACGGCAAAGCAGTTGCCGCGCCCGGTAAATTAGTTGCCGGGAAGAAGCCCAAGAATGGACCCAAGCCTGAGACTGAGTGCTTTTATTGCAAGGGAACCGGTCACTGGAAGCGGAACTGCCCCAAGTACTTAGCGGATAAGAAGGCCGGCAACGTCAAAGGTATATATGATATACATGTTATTGATGTGTACCTTACCAGCGCTCGTAGTAGCTCCTGGGTATTTGATACCGGTGCGGTTGCTCACATTTGTAACTCAAAACAGGAGCTGCGGAATAAGCGGAGACTGGTGAAGGACGAGGTGACGATGCGCGTCGGGAATGGTTCCAAGGTCGATGTGATCGCCGTCGGAACGCTACCTCTACATCTACCTTCGGGATTAGTTTTAAACCTCAATAATTGTTATTTAGTACCAGCTTTGAGCATGAACATTGTATCTGGATCTCGTTTGATGCGAGATGGCTACTCATTTAAATCCGAGAATAATGGTTGTTCTATTTATATGAGAGATATGTTTTATGGTCATGCCCCGCTGGTCAATGGTTTATTTTTATTGAATCTCGAACGTCATGTTACACATATTCATAGTGTGAATACCAAACGATGTAAGGTTGATAATGATAGTCCCACATACTTGTGGCACTGCCGCCTTGGTCATATTGGTGTCAAACGCATGAAGAAACTCCATGCAGATGGACTTTTGGAGTCTCTTGATTATGAATCATTTGACACGTGCGAACCATGCCTCATGGGCAAGATGACTAAGACTCCGTTCTCCGGAACAATGGAGCGAGCAACCAACTTGTTGGAAATAATACATACCGATGTATGCGGTCCAATGAGCGTTGAGGCTCGCGGTGGCTATCGTTATGTTCTCACCCTCACTGATGACTTAAGAAGATATGGGTATGTCTACTTAATGAAACACAAGTCTGAGACCTTTGAAAAGTTCAAGGAATTTCAGAGTGAGGTAGAGAATCAACGTGACAAGAAAATAAAGTTCTTACGATCTGATCGTGGAGGAGAATATTTGAGTCACGAGTTTGGCACGCACTTAAGGAAATGTGGAATTGTTTCACAACTCACGCCGCCTGGCACACCTTAGCGTAATGGTGTGTCCGAACGTCGTAATCGCACTCTATTGGATATGGTGCGATCTATGATGTCTCTTACTGATTTACCGCTATCATTTTGGGGATATGCATTAGAGACTGCCGCATTCACTTTAAATAGGGCACCGTCTAAATCCGTTGAGACGACACCGTATGAATTATGGTTTGGGAAGAAACCTAAGCTGTCGTTTCTGAAAGTTTGGGGATGCGATGCTTATGTCAAGAAACTTCAACCTGAAAAGCTCGAACCCAAATCGGAAAAGTGCGTCTTCATAGGATACCCTAAGGAAACTATTGGGTATACCTTCTACCTCAGATCCGAAGGCAAGATCTTTGTTGCCAAGAATGGATCCTTTCTAGAGAAAGAGTTTCTCTCGAAAGAAGTAAGTGGGAGGAAAGTAGAACTTGATGAGGTAATTGTACCCCCTCTCGAACCGGAGAGTAGCGTAGCACAAGAAAATGTTTCTGTGGTGCCTGCACCGACTAGAGAGGAAGTTAATGATGATGATCATGAAACTTCGGATCAAGTTACTACTGAACTTCGTAGGTCCATGAGGACACGTTCCGCACCAGAGTGGTACGGTAACCCTGTCCTGGAAATCATGTTGTTAGACAACGGTGAACCTTCGAACTATGAAGAAGCCATGGCGGGCCCGGATTCCAACAAATGGCTTGAAGCCATGAAATCCGAGATAGGATCCATGTATGAGAACAAAGTATGGACTTTGGTGGACTTGCCCGATGATCGGCAAGCCATAGAAAATAAATGGATCTTTAAGAAGAAGACTGACGCGGATGGTAATGTGACCGTCTATAAGGCTCGGCTTGTCGCTAAGGGTTATCGACAAGTTCAAGGAGTTGACTACGATGAGACTTTCTCACCTGTAGCGATGCTGAAGTCCGTCCGAATCATGTTAGCAGTTGCCGCATTTTATGATTATGAGATCTGGCAAATGGACGTCAAAACGGCATTCCTTAACGGTTTCCTTAAGGAAGAATTGTATATGATGTAGCCGGAAGGTTTTGTCGATCCAAAGAATGCTGACAAGGTATGCAAGCTCCAGCGCTCCATCTATGGGCTGGTGCAAGCATCTCGGAGTTGGAACATTCGCTTTGATGAGGTGATCAAAGCATTTGGGTTTATACAGACTTATGGAGAAGCCTGTATTTACAAGAAAGTGAGTGGGAGCTCTGTAGCATTTCTCATTTTATATGTGGATGACATATTGTTGATGGGAAATAATATAGAACTTTTGGAAAGCATAAAGGCCTACTTGAATAAGTGTTTTTCAATGAAGGACCTTGGAGAAGCTGCTTACATATTAGGCATCAAGATCTATAGAGATAGATCGAGACGCCTCATTGGTCTTTCACAAAGCACATACCTTGACAAGATATTGAAGAAGTTCAATATGGATCAGTCCAAGAAGGGGTTCTTGCCTGTATTGCAAGGTGTGAGATTGAGCACAGCTCAATGCCCGACCTCGGCAGAAGATAGAGAAAAGACGAGTGTCATCCCCTATGCCTCAGCCATAGGCTTTATTATGTATGCCATGATGTGTACCAGACCTGATGTGAACCTTGCCATAAGTTTGGTAGGGAGGTACCAAAGTGATCCCGGAATGGAACACTGGACAGCGGTCAAGAATATCCTTAAGTACCTGAAAAGGACTAAGGATATGTTTCTCGTTTATGGAGGTGCCGAAGAGCTCGTCGTAAAGGGTTACGTCGATGCTAGCTTCGACACAGATCCGGATGACTCCAAGTCACAAACCGGATACGTGTATATTTTGAATGGTGGGGCAGTCAGCTGGTGCAGTTGCAAGCAAAGCGTCGTGGCGGTATCTACATGTGAAGCGGAGTACATAGCTGCTTCGGAAGCAGTGCAGGAAGGAGTCTGGATGAAGGAGTTCATCACCGACCTAGGAGTGATTCCCAATGCGTCGGGCCCGATGACTCTCTTCTGTGACAACACTGGAGCTATTGCCATTGCCAAGGAGCCCAGGTTTCACAAGAAGACCAAGCACATCAAGCGCCGCTTCAACTCCATTCGTGGTTACATTCAGGATGGAGATATAGATATTTGTAAAGTACATACGGATCTGAATGTCGCAGATCCGTTGACTAAACCTCTTTCACGAGTGAAACATGATCAGCACCAGAACTCTATGGGTGTTCGATTCATCACAATGTAACTAGATTATTGACTCTAGTGCAAGTGGGAGACTGTTGGAAATATGCCCTAGAGGCAATAATAAAATGGTTATTATTATATTTCCTTGTTCATGATAATTGTCTATTGTTCATGCTATAATTGTATTAACCGGAAACCGTAATACATGTGTGAATACATAGACCACACCATGTCCCTAGTGAGCCTCTAGTTGACTAGCTCGTTAATCAATAGATGGTCATGGTTTCCTGACCATGGACATTGGATGTCGTTGATAACGGGATCACATCATTAGGAGAATGATGTGATGGACAAGACCCAATCCTAAGCATAGCACAAGATCGTGTAGTTCGTCTGCTAGAGCTTTTCTAATGTCAAGTATCATTTCCTTAGACCATGAGATTGTGCAACTCCCGGATACCGTAGGAATGCTTTGGGTGTATCAAACGTCACAACGTAACTGGGTGACTATAAAGGTGCACTACAGGTATCTCCGAAAGTGTCTGTTGGGTTGGCACGAATCCAGACTGGGATTTGTCACTCCGTGTGACGGAGAGGTATCTCTGGGCCCACTCGGTAATACATCATCATAATGAGCTCAATGTGACTAAGGAGTTAGTCACGGGATCATGTGTTACGGAACGAGTAAAGAGACTTGCCGGTAACGAGATTGAACAAGGTATAGGGATACCGACGATCGAATCTCGGGCAAGTAACATACCGATGGACAAAGGGAATTGTATACGGGATTAATTGGATCCCCGACATCGTGGTTCATCCTATGAGATCATCGTGGAACATGTGGGAGACAATATGGGTATCCAGATCCCGCTATTGGTTATTGGCCGGAGAGGTGTCTCGGTCATGTCTGCATGGTTCCCGAACCCGTAGGGTCTACACACTTAAGGTTCGGTGACGCTAGAGTTGTAATGGGAATTGTATGTGGTTACCGAAAGTTGTTCGGAGTCTCGGATGAGATCCCGGACGTCACGAGGAGTTCCGGAATGGTCCGGAGGTAAATATTTATATATGGGAAGTCCTATTTTGGCCACCGGAAAATGTTCGGGATTTTTCGGTATTGTACCGGGAAGGTTCTAGAAGGTTCCGGAGTGGGGCCCACCTGCATGGGGGGACCCACATGAACGTGGGTAGTGGGGGCAAGGCCCCACACCCCTGGTCAAGGCGCACCAAGATCCCCCCTTAGAAGGAATAAGATCATATCCCGAAGGGATAAGATCAAGATCCCTAAAAAGGGGGGATAACAATCGGTGGGGAAGGGAAAGGATGGGATTTCTTTCCTCCCACCTTTGCCAACGCCCCAATGGACTTGGAGGGCAAGAAACCAGCCCCCTCCACCCCTATATATAGTGGGGAGGTGCATGGGAGCTGCACCCCTTGCCCCTGGCGCAGCCCTCCCCCCTCCTACTCCTCCTCCTCCGTAGTGCTTAGCGAAGCTCTGCGGAGAACCACGAGCTCCACCGCCACCACGCCGTCGTGCTGCCGGAGCTCTCCCTCAACTTCTTGCCCCCCCCCTTGCTGGATCAAGAAGGAGGAGACGTCCCCGGGTTGTACGTGTGTTGAACGCGGAGGCGCCGTCCGTTCGGCGCTTGGATCGGATCTTCCGCGATTTGAATCGCCGCGAGTACGACTCCATCAACCGCGTTCTTTGCAATGCTTCCGCTTAGCGATCTTCAAGGGTATGAAGATGCACTCCCTCTCTCTCGTTGCTAGCATATCCTAGATTGTTCTTGGTGACACGTAGGAATTTTTTTGAATTATTACTACGTTCCCCAAGAACCTATTACCTACAATTTCAGTGCTTGCAGAAATTACCTTGTTGAAAACCGCTTGTCATTTCCTTCTGCTCCTCGTTGGGTTCGACACTCTTACTTATCGAAAGGACTACGATTGACCCCCTATACTTGTGGGTCATCAAGACTCTTTTCTGGTACCGTTGCCGGGGAGTGAAGCGCTCTTGGTAAGTGGAAATCGGTAAGGAAAAACTTATACTACGTGCTGAAATTTATTGTCACTTGTTACTATGGAAAACAATCCTTTGAGGGGTTTGTTTGGGGTATCTTCACCTCGACCGGAAGCATAATTAGTTGCCCCTCAACCTACTGCACCTACTGAAAATATTGGTTATGAAATTCCTTCGGGTATGATAGAACAACTGCTAGCTAATCCTTATCCAGGAGACGAAACTGAACATCCTGATATGCATCTAATACATGTGGATGAAATATGTGGATTATTTAAGCCTGCAGGTTTATCCGGAGATGAAGTTAATAAGAAGGTTTTCCCTTTATCTTTGAAGGGAAAAGCATTGACATGGTATAGGCTATGTGATGATATTTGATCGTGGAACTGGAATCAATTGCAATTAGAATTCCACCAAAAGTTTTATCCTATGCATCTAGTTCATCGTGATCGGAATTATATATATAATTTTTGGCCTCGTGAAGGAGAAAGCATCACTCTAGATTGGGGGAGGCTTAAGTCAATGTTATATTCATGCCCCAATCATGAGCTCCCGAGAGAAATTATTATTCAGAATTTTTATGCTCGGCTTTCTCATAATGATCGATCCATGCTCGATACTTCTTGTACTGGTTCTTTTATGAAGAAGACTATTGAATTCAAGTGGGATCTCTTAGAAAGAATTAAATGCAACTCTGAAGATTGAGAACTCGACGAAGGTAATGAGTCTGGTATTAAGCTTAACTTTGATTGTGTTAAATCTTTTATGAATACCGATACTTTTCACAATTTAGCACTAAATATGGACTTGACTCTGAGATAGTAGCCTCTTTTTGTGAATCATTTGCTACTCATGTTGACCTCCCCAAGGAGACGTGGTTTAAATATCGTCCCCCTATTAAAGAAGAAATTAAAGAACCGGTAAAAGCTAAAGATGAAACTATTATTTACAATGTTGATCCAGTTGTGCCTACTGCTTATATTGAAAAACCACCTTTCCCTGTTAGGATAAAGGAACGTGCTAAGGTATCAACTGTGGTTCGCAAAAGTAATATTAAAGCACCTAAGCCCTCTGAACAAATTAAAGTAGAACCTAGTGTTGCTATGTTAAAGATCTCTTGGTAGAAATATTGATGGGCATGTTATTTACTTCTGTGATGAAGCTGCTAGAATTGCCAAACCCGATGAAAAAGATAAACATAGACCCGTAGTTGGCATGCATGTTGTCTCAGTTAAAATAGGAGATCATTGCTATCATGGTTTATGTGATGTGGGTGCTAGTGTGAGTGCTATTCCTTTTACCTTATACCAAGAAATTATGAATGATATAGCACCCGCTGAAATAGAAGACATTGATGTTACTATTAAACTTGCTAATAGAGACACCATCACACCACTTGGGATTGTTAGAGATGTTGAAGTCTTGTGTTGGAAAATAAAATATCCAACCGATTTTCTAGTTCTTGTTTCCCCACAAGATGACTTTTGTCCCATTATCTTTGGTAGACCTTTCTTGAACACTGTTAATGCTAAGATAGATTGCAAGAGAGAATCCGTCAGTGTTAATTTTGGTGGTGTGTCTCATGAATTTAATTTCTCCAAGTTTCGTAGACAACCTCGTAATAAATAATTATCTAGTAAGGATGAAATAATTGGTCTTGCTTCTATTGTCGTACCTCCTACTGATCCACAAGAACAATATTTGCTAGACCATGAAAATGATATGCACTTTCATGGAAGAAATGAAATAGATAAAAATTTCTTTGAATGACAACCTCTCCTAAAACACAATTTGCCTATTGAAACTCTAGGAGGTCCTCCTCCACCTAAAGGTGATCCTGTGTTTGAATTAAAACAATTGCCTGACACTTTGAAGTATTCTTATCTTGATGAGAAAAAGATGTATCATGTTATTATTAGTGCTAACCTTTCAGAACATGAAGAAGAAAGATTATTAAAAATTATGAGGAAGCACCGGGCTGCTATTAGATATACTCTTGATGATCTTAAGGGCATTAGTCCCACTCTATGTCAGCACAAGATCAATATGGAACCTGATGCTAAACCCGTTGTTCATCACCAATGACGATTGAATCCTAAGATGAAAGAAGTGGTAAGAACTGAAATATTAAAGCTTCCGGAAGCAGGTATAATTTATCCCATAGCTGATAGTAGATGGGTAAGTCCCGTTCATTGTGTCCCTAAGAAGGGAGGTATTACTGTTGTTCCTAATGATAAAAATGAACTTATCCCACAGAGAATTGTCACTGGCTATAGAATGGTAATTGATTTTAGAAAATGAAATAAAGCTACTAGAAAAGATCATTACCCTCTGCCTTTCATTGATCAAATGCTAGAAAGATTATCTAAGCACCCACACTTTTGTTTTCTGGATGGATATTCTGGTTTCTCTCAAATACCTGTATCACAACCTGATCAAGAGAAAACCACCTTTACTTGTCCTTTTGAAACCTATGCTTATAGAAGTATGCCTTTTGGTTTATGCAATGCACCTGCTACCTTTCAAAGATGTGTGACTGCTATATTCTCTGATTTTTGTGAAAATATTGTGGAGGTTTTCATGGATGATTTTTCCGTTTACGAAACTTCTTTTGATGATTGCTTAAGCAACCTTGATCGAGTTTTGCAGAGATGTGAAAAAACTAATCTCATCTTGAATTGGGAGAAGTGCCACTTTATGGTTAATGAAGGTATTGTCTTGGGGCATAAAATATCTGAACGAGGTATTGAGGTGGATAAAGCTAAAGTTGATGCAATTGAGAAAATGGCATGTCCTAAAGATATTAAAGGTATTCGGAGTTTCCTTGGTCATGCTGGTTTCTATAGGAGGTTTATTAAAGACTTCTCTAAAATTTCTAGGCCTCTTACTAATCTTTTACAAAAGGATATTCCATTTGTTTTTTATGATGATTGTGTAGAAGCCTTTGAAACACTCAAGAAAGCCTTAACTTCTGCACCTATTGTTCAACCACCTGATTGGAACTTGCCTTTTGAAATTACGTGTGATGCTAGTGATTATGATGTTGGTGTTGTTCTAGGACAAAGAGTTGATAAGAAATTAAATGTTATCCATTATGCTAGCAAAACTCTAGACAGTGCCCAAAGAAATTATGCTACTACTGAAAAAGAATTTTTAGCAGTTGTGTTTGTTGTGATAAATTTAGATCTTACATTGTTGATTCCAAAGTTATTGTTCACACTGATCATGCTGCTATAAAATATCTTATGGAAAAGAAAGATGCTAAACCTAGAGTCATTAGGTGGGTTCTCTTGCTTCAAGAATTTGATTTACATATCACTGATAGGAAAGGAGCTGAGAACCCCGTAGCTGATAACTTGTCTAGGTTAGAAAATATTCTTGATGACCCACTACCTATTGATGATAGTTTTCCTGATGAACAGTTAGCTGCAATAAATGTTTCTCAAACACTCCTTGGTATGCTGATTATGCTAACTACATTGTTGCTAAATATATACCACCTGGTTTCACATACCAACAAAAGAAAAATTCTTCTATGATTTAAGACATTACTTTTGGGATGACCCACATCTTTATAAAGAAGGGGTAGATGGTATTATTAGACGTTGTGTACCTGAGCATGAACAGGAACAAATCCTACTGAAATGTCATTTCGAAGCCTAACATCATGCGGGAGATAGAACTGCTCACAAGGTATTGCAATCTGGTTTTTATTGGCCTACTCTCTTCAAGGATGCCCGTAAGTTTGTCTTGTCCTGTGATGAATGTCAAAGAATTGGTAATATCGGTAAGCGTCAGGAAATGCCTATGAATTATTCACTTGTTGTTGAACCATTTGATGTTTGGAGTTTTGACTATATGGGACCTTTTCCTTCCTCTAATGGGTATACTCATATTTTGGTTGCTGTTGATTATGTTACTAAGTGGGTAGAAGCTATTCCAACTAGTAGTGCTGATCATAACACCTCCATTAAAATGCTTAAAGAAGTTATTTTCCCGAGGTTTGGAGTCCCTAGGTATTTAATGACTGATGGTGGTTCACACTTTATTCATGGTGCTTTCCGTAAAATGCTTGCTAAATATGATGTTAACCATAGAATTGCATCACCCTATTGACGTGGCTTGAGACTGCGTCGGTATTTCCCCAAAGAAGAAGGGATGATGCAGCACAGCGACGGTAAGTATTTCCCTCAGTTATGAAACCAAGGTTATCGAACCAGTAGGAGGATCACCACCACCCAATAAGCAGCACTTGCACACAAACAACAAATATTTACAACCCGATGCGAAAGAGAGGTTGTCAATCTCTCTATGGTAAAAAGATAGATTAGGCAGTGATGGATAGGAGAGATAGATCTCTCAAGAACACAAAATAAAAAGGGCAAATAAAATATGCAGCAATATGTTTTTGGGTTTTTGGTTTTGTAGATCTGAAAACAAAGAGGCAAAAAGATAGATCGGAAAGCAATATGTTGGAAAAGTAGACCCGGGGGCGTAGGATTCACTAGTGGCTTCTCTCATGAGTATAGCGCACGGTGGGTGAACAAATTACTGTTGGGCAATTGATAGAAAATCAAATAGTCATGACGATATCCAAGGCGATGATCATTATATAGGCATCACGTCCAAGATAAGTAGACCGACTCCTGCCTGCATCTACCACTATTACTCCACACATCGACCGCTATCCAGCATGCATCTAGTGTATTAAGTTCATGGAAAAACGGAGTAATGCAATAAAAACGATGACATGATGTAGACAAGATCTATTCATGTAGGAATAGACCCCATCTTGTTATCCTTAATGGCAACGATACATGCGTGTCTTGCTGCCCCTTCTGTCACTGGGAAAGAACACCGCAAGATCGAACCCATCACAAAGCGCCTCTTCCCATGGCAAGAAAAATCGATCTAGTCGGCCTAACTAAACCAAAGATTCAAAAAAGAAATATGAGGCTATAAGTAATCATGCATATAAGAGATCAAAGAAGACTCAAATAATATTCATGGATAGAAACTGATCATGAACTCAAAATTCATCGGATCCCAACAAACACACCGCAAAAGTTTACATCAAATAGATCTCCAAGAGACCATTGTATTGAGAATCATAAGAGAGAGAGAGAGGAAGCCATCTAGCTACTGCCTACGGACCCGTAGGTCTTTGGTGGACTACTCACGCATCATCGGAGATGCACTTATGAAGAAGATGAACCCCTCTGTGATGGTGTTTAGATTGGATCTTGAGGTTCTGGAACTTGCGGCGGCTGGAATTGTGTTTCGTCGACTCCCGTAGGGTTTTTGAAACATTTGGGAATTTATAGGCATCAGAGACGGTGCGGAGGGGCCCCGTGGAGGGCAAAACCCATCAGGGCGCGCCAGTTCTGGTGGGTTGTGCTCTCCACAGCCCACCTTCCTGGCTCTTCTTTGGCCCACTAGGTGTCTTCTGGTCCAGAAAAAATCTCCATAAAGTTTCGTTGCGATTGGACTCCATTTGGTACTGATATTCTGCGAAGTAAAAAACAAGCAAAAAACAACAACTGACACTTTGGCACTATGTCAATAGGTTAGTCCCAAAAAATGATATAAAGTTGCTATAAAATGATTGTAAAACATCCAAGAATAATAATATAACAACATGGAACAAGCAAAAATTATAGATACGTTGGAGACGTATCAGCATCCCCAAGCTTAATTCCTACTCGTCCTCGAGTAGGTAAATGATAAAAACAGAAATTTTGATGTGGAATGCTGCCTAACATGTTCATCTCATATTCTTTTATTTTGTATAGCATGGACATTTGGACTTGTAAATGATTCAAAGCAATAGTCTAGTTTTAACATAATGACTTCAATACTCAAGCATGTCAACAAGCAACCATGTCTTTCAAAATATCAACACTAAAGAAAGTTATCCCTAGCCCATCATGCTCAATCATTGATCCATTCATGAAACACACTCAAATATTAGCTATGCCCAATGCTCAAGTACGATCATAGTGCCCCCTAGTTGGTGCTTTATAAGAGAAGATGGAGATTCAAAGTAAAAATAAAAAAATTGCATAAAGTAAATAGATAAGCCCTTCGTAGAGGGAAGTAGGGATTTGTAGAGGTGCCAGAGCTCAATGTTTAAATTGAGAGAGAGAGAAATATTTTGGGTGGCATGCCTTTCCTGTCAACGAAAATGACAAAGTAGCTCACAATACTTTCCATGCTAGATATATCATAGGAGGTTCCCAAACAGAAAATAAAGTTTATTCCTTTTTCCACCAAACTTTCACTTTCCATGGCGGGCTGTATCCACGGTTGCCTTCCATACCAACACTTTTCAAGGAATTTATTATTTGACAACATAAAGTAAATATTATTATTTTTCTTTTTCATTTCGGGAATGGGCATCCCTATTACCGCCGCACTCTCGTGCAATGACAAGTGAATAAACACTCATCTTGAGAATAACACATCTAGCATGGAAAAATACTGGACACTCCCCACCGTTTCATGAGCGGTACGAGCACACAAAAGAGAAAAATTATTTTGAAAATTTAGAGATGGCACATACAAATTTGCTTGGAACGGCATGGAAATACCGCATATAGGTAGGTATGGTGAACTCATAAGGCAAAACTTGGTTTAAGGATTTTGGATGCACAAGTAGTATTTCTACTTAGTACAAATGGAGGCTAGCAAATAGATTGAGAAGCAACCAAACCAAGAAACAAAAATTCACATAAGCGAGCATTGAGCATAACTAACACCGAATAATGCACCATAAGTAGGATGTAACTTCATTGCATAACTATTGACTTTCGTGCATGCATAGGGAATCACAAACCTTAACACCAATATTCCTACTAAAGCATAATTACTCACTAACATGACTCACATATTACTATCATCATGTCTCAAAACTATTACAAAGAATCAAGTTTAATTTGCCCAATGATCTACATGAAACTTTTTATTATATCCTCATTGGATATCTATCACTTTGGGACTAGTTTCATATATTGCCATTGCTTTTTGGCAAGCTCAAACAAATTTAAGTGAAGCACATGAGCATAAAGATTTCATCTCTCAAAATAGTATAAGTGAAGCATGAGAGGATTTCTTCAAAAAAAATACTAACTCTCAAATTAATCTAAGTGAAGTATGAGAGTATTTCTACAAAAAATTCCAAGCACACCGTGCTCAAAAAGGTATAAGTGAAGCACTAGAGCAATTCTATAGCTCAAAAAGTTTAAGTGTAGCACATAGAGCAATTCTAACAAATCATAGCATAATTTTGGATCTCTCAAATAGGTGTGTCCAGCAAGGATACAAGTGACAAACTAACAAACAAAGCAAGCAAAGATACAAGACGCTCCAAGCAAAACTCATGATATGTGACGAATAAAAATATAGCTCCAAGTAGAATACCGATGGTCGTTAGAAGAAAGAGGGGATGCCACTCGGGGGACATCCCCAAGCTTAGTCACTTGTTTATCTTTGGATATATATTGGGGGTGCGGTAGCATCCCCAAGCTTAGGCTCTTTTCACTCCTTATTCCTTCATCCATCGTGATCTTACCCAAAACTTGAAAACTTCAATCACACAAAACCCAACAAAATCTTCGTGAGATCCGTTAGTATAATAAAGCAAATCACTACTTTAGGTGTTGTTGCAAACCCATTCATATTTTATTATTGCATTATACCTACTGTATTTAAACTTTACCATGGCTCATACCCTTCAATATAACCCATAAATTCATCAAAACAAGCACACAATGCAACGAAAACAGAATCAGTCTTAAACAGAACAGTCTGTAGTAATCTGTACTCTAACCATACTTATGTAATTTTAAAAATTCTAAAAAATTAGGAAAATGTAAGGAATTTGTATATAAACACTCTGTTAAAATTTCAGCTCAAGATCACGTTCCAGCAAAAAATGAAAATTCATATACTGGACGCAAAGTTTATGTTTCAGATTCAGCATCGCTTCTACTCATCTCATGAATCATCCTAAAGGCTTTACTTGGCACAAACACTAAATAAACCATAAAAACACAATCATAACAGAGTCATAATTGTGTCAACACTCAAAAACAGAAAGGAATTCATTGGGTTGCCTCCCAACAAGCGCTATCATTTTACGCCCCTAGCTAGGCATGACACATAGATTCCAGTATTGTCATCTTTGGTTTTGGATCCATAGGATGCCCTCATGATTGATTCATATGGTGGATTAATTCTTGTTCTAGGGAAGTGTTCCATACCCTTTCTCAAGGGAAATTGAAAACGAATATTGCCTTCTTTCATATCAATCACGGCACCTATAGTGTGTAAAAACGGTCTACCAAGTATAATGGGACAAGACGGATTGCAAGCAATATCAAGCACAATAAAATCTATGGGCATATAGTTCCTATTTGCAAGAATAAGAACATCATTAATTCTTCCCAATGGTTTTTTAATAGTAGAATCCGCCAAGTGCAAATTAAGAGAGCATTCTTCAATATTGGTAAGACCAAGCACATCACATAAAGATTTCGGAATCGTGGAAACACTAGCACCCAAATCACATAAAGCAAAGAACTCATAATTCTTAATCTTGACCTTAATGGTAGGTTCCCACTCATCATGTAATTTTCTAGGAATAGAAATCTCCAACTCCAACTTTTCTTCAAAAGATTTCATCATGGCATCAACGATATGTTTAGTAAAAGCTTTATTTTGCTCATAAGCATGGGGTGAATTCAACATGGATTGCATCAAATAAATACATTAAATCAAAGGGCAACTATCATAATTAAAGTCTTTGCAATCCAAAATAGTGGGCACATCACTAGTTAAAGTTTTGACCTCTTCAAACCCACTTTTATCAAAAATTTCATCAAGATTTTTACCCTCCAAATTATTGGGACGCCTTCTAGCTAAAGTTGACTCTACTTCAGTCCCTTTATCATCAATCTTAACATTACTAAACAAGGAATCAATAGAAGAAACACCAATCACTTTAAGATCTTCATCTTTTTTATGAAGGCAATCACTAGAAAACGATTTTTCTAAGATTTCTCTCTTAGCTCTAAGCATAGCGGTTATTTTCTTAATTTCATCCATAGAGACATATAAAGCTTTAATTGATTCATTAATCTTAGGCACAAAAGCTTTCAACTTAAGATTTTCAACATCATGAGAAATTCTATCAATGCTTCTAGACATATCATCAATCTTATTCAACTTTTCTTCTATCGTAGTATTAAAAGTTTTTTGCGCATTGATAAATTCTTTAATATTACTCTCAAGATCAGAGGTGTTCCTATTATTATTGTAAGAAGAATTACCATAGGAACTACCATAATTATTAGAGGAATTTCCAGGAAAAGGCCTAGGTTTAAAATTACCTTTATAAGCATTGTTATTGAAATTGTTTCGCGAGACAAAGTTCACATCTACAGAATCACTATCTTGCTCAATCAAGGTAGACAAAGGCCCATCATTAAGATCAATAGGAGCATTTTTACTAGCAACCAACTTCATCAAAGCATCCACCTTATCACTCAAAGTACTAATTTCTTCAACCGAATTAACTTTTTTACTAGTAGGTGCTCTTTCGGTATGCAATTGTGAATAATTAGCCATAATATTATCTAGCAATTTAGTAGCTTCACCCAAAGTAATTTCCATAAAAGTACCACCCGCGACGGAATCTAAAAGATTTCTAGAGACAAAATTCAATCCCGCATTAAAATTTTTGTATGATCATCCAAAGATTTAAACCATGAGTAGGACAATTTCTTAGCATCAACTTCATTCTTTCCCAAGATTGTGCAACATGTTCATGCTCAAGTTGCTTAAAATTCATGATTTGTGTCCTAAGGGAAATAATTTTCGCGGGCGAAAAATACTTAGTGATAAAAGCATCCTTGCACTTATTCCAAGAATCGATACTATTGAAGGGTAAAGAGGAAAACCAATTTTTTGCACGATCCCGCAAGGAAAAAGGAAACAACTTCAACTTCACAATATCATTGTCCACATCTTTTTTCTTTTGCATATCACACAATTCTACAAACATGTTTAGATGGGACGCGACATCCTCATTAGGATTACCGACAAATTGATCTTTCATGACAAGATTCAACAAAGCGGCATTAATATCACAAGACTCCGCACTAGTGGCGGGAGGAGCAATTGGAGTACTAATAAAATCATTGTTATTAGTATTGGAAAAATCACACAACTTGGTGTTTTCTTGAGTCATCGTGACTACGCAAACAAGATTGCAAGCAAGGAAGAGATCCGGTGAGAAAAAGGCAAACGAAAAAGAGGGCGAATAAAACGGCAAATTGGTGAAGTGGGGGAGAGGAAAACGGGAGGCAAATGGAAAATAATGTAATTGCAAGGAGATGAGATTTGTGAGGAACCTGGTAGATGATGATGGAGTCCCCTCGGCGCCTACGATAGGCACGTAAAAGAGACCGCTTCCTCTCCGGCAACGGCGCCAGAAAGTTCCTTTGACGTGGCTTGAGACTGCGTCGGTATTTCCCCAAAGAGGAAGGGATGATGCAGCACAGCGACGGTAAGTATTTCCCTCAGTTATGAAACCAAGGTTATCGAACCAGTAGGAGGATCACGACCACCCAATAAGCATCACCTGCACACAAACAACAAATACTTGCAACCCGACGCGAAAGAGAGGTTGTCAATCTCTCTACGGTAAAAAGATAGATTAGGTAGTGATGGATAGGAGAGATAGATCTCTCAAGAACACAAAATAAAAAGGGCAAATAAAATATGTAGCAATATGTTTTTGGGTTTTTGGTTTTGTAGATCTGAAAACAAAGAGGCAAAAAGATAGATCGGAAAGCAATATGTTGGAAAAGTAGACTCGGGGGCCGTAGGATTCACTAGTGGCTTCTCTCATGAGTATAGTGCACGGTGGGTGAACAAATTACTGTTGGGCAATTGATAGAAAATCGAATAGTCATGACGATATCCAAGGCGATGATCATTATATAGGCATCACGTCCAAGATAAGTAGACCGACTCCTGCGTGCATCTACCACTATTACTCCACACATCGACTGCTATCCAGCATGCATCTAGTGTATTAAGTTCATGAAAAAACGGAGTAATGCAATAAGAACGATGACATGATGTAGACAAGATCTATTCATGTAGGAATAGACCCCATCTTGTTATCCTTAATGGCAACGATACATGCGTGTCTTGCTGCCCCTTCTGTCACTGAGAAAGAACACCGCAAAATCGAACCCATCACAAAGCACATCTTCCCATGGCAAGAAAAATCGATCTAATCGGCCTAACTAAACCAAAGATTCGAAGAAGAAATATGAGGCTATAAGTAATCATGCATATAAGAGATCAAAGAAGACTCAAATAATATTCATGGATAGAAACTGATCATGAACTCAAAATTCATCTGATCCCAACAAACACACCGCAAAAGTTTACATCAAATAGATCTCCAAGAGACCATTGTATTGAGAATCATAAGAGAGAGAGAGAGAGGAAGCCATCTAGCTACTGCCTACAGACCCGTAGGTCTATGGTGGACAACTCACGCATCATCGGAGAGGCACCTATGAAGAAGATGAACCCCTCCGTGATGGTGTTTAGATTAGATCTCGAGGTTCTGGAACTTGCGGCGACTGGAATTGTGTTTCGTCGGCTCCCCTAGGGTTTTTGGAATATTTGGAAATTTATAGGCATCCGAGGCGGTGCGGAGGGGCCCCGTGGAGGGAATAACCCATCAGGGCGTGCCAGCCCTGGTGGGTTGTGCTCTCCACAGCCCACCATCCTGGCTCTTCTTTGGCCCACTGGGTGTCTTCTGGTCCAGAAAAAATCTCCAAAAAGTTTCGTCGCAATTGGACTCCGTTTGGTACTGATATTCTGCGAAGTAAAAAACAAGCAAAAACATCAACTGGCACTTTGGCACTATGTCAATAGGTTAGTCCCAAAAAATGATATAAAGTTGCTATAAAATGATTGTAAAACATCCAAGAATGATAATATAACAACATGGAACAAGCAAAAATTATAGATACGTTGGAGATGTATCACCTATCATCCTCAATCTAGTGGTCAAGTTGAACTTAGCAATAGAGAAATAAAATTAATATTAGAAAAAACTGTCAATAGGTCCCGAAAGAATTGGTCTAAGAAACTAGATGATGCACTTTGGGCCTATAGAACAGCTTATAAAAATCCTATGGGTATGTCTCCATACAAAATGGTATATGGAAAAGCTTGTCATTTGCCTCTAGAGTTAGAACATAAAGCATTTTGGGCAATTAAAGAACTCAATTATGATTTCAAACTTGCCGGTGAAAAGAGGTTATTTGATATTATCTCACTAGATGAATGGAGAACCCAAGCTTATGAAAATGCCGAACTATTCAAAGAAAAAGTTAAAAGATGGCATGACAAAAGAATCCAAAAGCAGGAATTCAAAGTTGGAGAATATGTTCTTTTGTACAACTCTCGTTTCAGATTTTTTGCAGGAAAGCTTCTTTCCAAATGGGAAGGACCATATATTATTGAAGAGGTTTATCGTTCTGGAGCTATCAAGATTAATAATGCCAAAGGTACTAACCCGAAGGTGATCAATGGACAAAGAATTAAACACTATATCTCAGGTACGCCTATTAATGTTGAAAGCAATATTATCCAAACCATGACACCGGAGGAACACAAAAAAAGAAACCTTCCGGAACACTCCAGAATCCTGAAAAAGAGGAGGTACATGATACGATAAGTAAACGTACTCCAAAAAATCCTCAAAAATATTTTCTGTTAGTTTTGGAATATTATAAAAATTAGGAAAATAAGAAATAAACACGAAAGCAACCGAGGTGAGCACGATACACCAGGGCGCGCCTGCCCTACGTGGCGTGCCCTCGTGGGTTGTGCCCCCCTCGGGCACCTTCCTGACTCCGTTTTTCTTCCATATTCTTGCTTCCCACGATAAAAAATCTTTATATATACCCCCAATTGTTTTGACCACCGCATCGCAGAAAAATTCTCTGTTCTTGTTTCGTGTTGTTTTTCTCGTCAGATCTAGATCTCCATGGCTCCACCAAGCTCCTCCAAGTACAAGTTCTTCGAGAAGGTCATCAACCCGTACTTGTCGGAGGTGATGAAGCACCCTCAAGCCATTGAGATGCGTGAGGGGGTGCTCCACATTCGAGATGTTCAGGGGCCCAAGAGGACGGGAAGCATGGAGGCTAGGCTCGAGGCGGCGGAACAAGACATCTTCAAGTGCCAAGGGATGGTGGAGCTTGGACTTAGTGCCAATCACTCCATGATCACGGAATTCACCCGTGATCACATGGTGGATGGCCGGTCCATGAAGGACATTGTCTTCACCTTCAACGAGCAAATCAATTTTCTGCAAACTAAAATATATGATCTTCAAAACCAAGTTTTTGAGTATGAAGCAAGATTTAAAGGTATGAGTTTAGCTGCCAGTTGCAGGACTCGGGAGACTCGTGCATCATCTTTTGATCGTGAGCCCTTGCCCTTGAAGCCGGAGGACAAACCTGTTGGAAATATGCCCTAGAGGCAATAATAATTTAGTTATTATCATATTTCCTTGTTCATGATAATCGTTTATTATCCATGCTATAATTGTATTGATTGGAAACTCAAATACATGTGTGGGTACATAGACAACACTGTGTCCCTAGTATGCCTCTAATAGACTAGCTTGTTGATCAAAGATGGTCAAGGTTTCCTAGCCATAGACATGAGATGTCATTTGATAATGGGATCACATCATTAGGAGAATGATGTGATGGACAAGACCCAAACTATGAACATAGCATATGATCGTGTCAGTTTATTGCTATAGTTTTCTGCATGTCAAGTATCTGTTCCTATGACCATGAGATCATGCAACTCACTGACACCGGAGGAGTACCTTGTGTGTATCAAACGTAGCAACGTAACCGAGTGACTATAAAGATGCTCTACAGGTATCTTTGAGGGTGTCTGTTGAGTGGCCATGGATCAAGACTGGGATTTGTTACTCCGTGTGACGGAGAGGTATCTCAGGGCCCACTCGGTAATACAACATCACAATAAGCCTTGCAAGCAAAGTGACTAAAGTGTTATCCACGGGATCTTGTATTACGGAACGAGTAAAGAGACTTGCCGGTAACGAGATTGAACTAGGTATAGAGATACCGACGATCGAATCTCGGGCAAGTAACATACCGAAGAACAAAGGGAACAGCGTACGGGATTAACTGAATCCTTGACATAGAGGTTCAACCGATAAAGATCTTCGTAGAATATGTAGGAACCAATATGGGCATCCAGGTCCCACTGTTGGTTATTGACCGTGGAGGTGTCTCGGTCATGTCTGCATAGTTCTCGAACCCGCAGGGTCTACACACTTAAGGTTCGGTGACGTTTTGGTATAGTAGAGTTATGTATGGTGGTGACCGAAGGTTGTTCGGAGTCCTAGATGAGATCCTGGACGTCACGAGGAGCTCCGGAATGGTCCGGAGGTAAAGATTGTATATAGGAAGTCCTGTTTTGGTCATCGGAAAAGTTTCGGGTACTTCGGTTGTGTACCGGGAGTGCCGGGAGGGTACCGGGGGGCATCAGGAGGGGTGTCTCGACCCAAAGGACCTCATGGGCTGTGGGAGGAGTCAAACCAGCCCCTAGTGGGCTGGCCAAACCCCCCACTAAGGCCCATGCGGCTAGGGGTGGGAAAAACCCAAAGGTGGAAAGGGTTTGCAAGTGGAGAGGAGGAATCCTACTCCTAGTAGGACTAGTAAGCTTGCACGTGCAACGCACGTCTTAAATATTGACCAAATGAGATACACACATGTATAAAATGTTTTCAAACATATATAAATTCAATAAGTACACGATGTTGTGACGTTGCTCAAGTTGTATTTCGAAAGTGAGACACCATTAGTCATGTTTCAGCATAGAGCCAATAATAGTCCCTGATAGGTTGGAAACAAATCATCGGTAAGACATAACCAATTAATCTAGCTATGTACGGTAGGTTTACAGATAATACTCGTTTTGTTTTCGGAAGGCTGAAACCAATTCCCCCCCCCCCAACACTTGGAATCATGTTAATATCAGGACAATTTTCCCCCAAATATCCTATTAACTATGCTTCATGTTATAATTCACCGTTGTGGTCGTGATATTGGTAGATCATTTTGTTGTTCAACTTGGTAGATCATTTTGCGGTTCAACTTGGTAGATCATTTTGCGGTCCAACTTTACGGAAGCAATATAAGATATGAACTTAGTGCATTTGTAGAGGTAGTAGATGAACAGTGCATCACTACAATAACCCACAATAGTATCTGAATCGTGGACTTGGACCACAATGTTTAGAACAGACACGTTAGCGGGCAGGGAGCATCAGTAGAATGGAGAATACGCATGGCCAAGGTCATGGATGATCCACCTCTATTCACCTCAACATACAAAGATCGAACTACAAATGACAGTACTATAAAAGTGCATCTTTCTTTGACTGCATTTTGCTGCAGTTAGCCTGCTTTGTATTTAGCATAAAACCTTACAAAGGCTTGGCCTATTGCTATTGCATGAAGCAAAACAAAAATTCAATGACAGACAACGAACATAGTATGAAAAATGAAAGGATGGATATGCCCCCGCAACTCAAAAACCTGGCTCAAACAGATACGAATCGCAACAAATCTCAACACCTATCAAACTACACACGGGCAACTCCCGGTTCGTCGACACATGAAGTATACCACAACTGTATGTGTACTGCTAAGGACATACAAAGATCAGCCGGTGAACAGTGCACATTAATCAGCTAGCAAAGAGAACCAAGAATAGACAGTGGATCTAACATGACGGTGGCGGTGGCGGCTTCCAAGACGGCCGAGGCGAGGCGGTGGGAGCGGTAGGGATAATGTGATATAGCAACTTCTTTGGCATTTTCCTCCCTTTCGTAAGTGTTGTCCAATAGTTGCAGTACATTTATTATTGATTGAAGGAGATCTCCATTTGGAAAATCCAAACATTTCTAAGTGATTTTGTCTCAACTTGTAAGTATGCGTACAATGTTGTCCATTTGTTAACTCACAGCATCTTACTATTCCTCTCCTCCTTTAGCAAGATAGAACCTGCATGGATGCATCAGGCGGAAAAATAGTCATCATCTTCCAAACTACAATCAGCTATAAAATAAAATGGAAATAAGTAGGCTCGGAGATAAGTGAAGGATACAAACTTCTTAAATCTATATGTTATACACTTGAAAGCACCCCATGAAGAATAAATAATTTTGAGAAAATGAGCACTCCTCCAACCCGACTTCGAGCAGTCCCTGCACTATACATTTGAGTTGCGTGCATAGCATTTAAAGGAACTCACATAAGCCTGAAGAAGAAATGGTGTGTTACGGTGTGAACTGTTATATGAAAAAAAGGGAAGTGGGTTCCCTCCTATTTCAACACCAACCGGAGAGAAAGCCTAATTAGAGGGTGAATCGCAAACAACATCAATTGTGAATAACAAGGCTCCAAAGGTTGCTAAGAGCTTATGTATAGACACCAAGGTACGACAAACTTATGTTCGTGTTAGCCAATCATTTCGTCCTTTTGGACAGTCTAGATACAGAAAAAAGAAAGAGCACGCTTGTGTACAAGGAACAATGCTTGCCAATGCCTTAAATCCTTCAGCCTAAACAACAAATGATTTATGGCAACACTGGATAAAAGAAGAGTGTGCGTGTGTACAAGGCATCAGAGAGGAACTCAAAGCCGGATACAATATAACATTATTTAGAGAGTATCTTATTTCCCGTTCTTGTTACACTGGAAGCAATTTAGACTCTGAATGTACAAGAAACACCACCTGCAAATCCGAACTCATACAATAGTGGCTCACCTGCAAATCCTTTAGTAGTTTTGCTAACATATGAAATAACTTCTTGATCTCCCTAACCTGAATGCTATCATAACTCAGAGCTCAACTTGCAAAAAAAAATTACACCGTAGGACATGTACTGGTATGTTTACACAAAAAAGAGACTCCAAAACACACAAAAAGGAAAAGGAGGCACCTGTTTAAATAAACCATTGAAACCAGGCTACACAGAGCTTGACATATTGCCTTGCAAACCTAGCTCAATATCAGCATTTCTTCGGGCCCGTTCTCTTTTAAGGTCTAGATAGCAAAAAAGAAGACTAATTGGATATGATTGACTTGATCTCATACCTGAAGAGTAAACAATGTATGCATGATCCATTTCAAAATACAGTTTTTGATGTTCCTGTTTTACTTTCGAAACTGTGCATGACCAAACCCTCCAGAGCCAAAGTGAAAAACGAAAAAGGATCAATGCAGTGAGTTTGAGTGATACTGACAATAGTTTGGGACAACAGATTCACAACATTTTTTTGGCACAGTAATTCAGCGCGTTGATATAACCACAAATTACAGAATTTGCAAATACAGATATAATGTCATGATCTCAGAAAAAAATACCTGTTTAGGTGTAGGATCTTGGTTGACAGATAAAGATATATTTCTCGACAAAGTCCAATAAGCTCTGAACTAACAACGACATTCAACTCAACAGTTAAGTCCTGTGTTATAGAAGAAAGTAGATCCTTTCTAACAAACTGCCTCAGCTCAGCCCGGTTTGTTGCAACAGCAAGGTGAATCAATGCACCACAAAAGGGTATTACTTTAGTCACTGCTTCACTATCTATCCAAATGAACACTTGAACAGTTATTCTCAAAGCAGTTAGGGCAGTGCCAACATTAAGCATAAGAAATCAGCAAATAATTAGTACCGGTCAGTCTTTGTTCATTTGTTGAGTTATTACTTGATGAAATTTAAGAACTGAGGTAAACACACATATGTGGCAGGAAACGTTTCTAGTACCCAGTAAGAAAGCTGTGTGACGCCCCCAATTTCGACCGTACGCTAATCATACACGCAATGCGTACGACCAAGATTAGGGACTCACTGATCGATATCACAACACAACACTAGACACAAATTAAAGTCATACAGCTTCATATTACAAGCCAGGGGCCTCGAGGGCTCGAATACAAAGCTCGACAAGCACGAGTCAGCGGAAGCAAATAATGTCTGAGTACAGACATAAGTTAAACAAGTTTGCCTTAAGAAGGCTAGCACAAACATAACAACGGATCGAAAGAGGCGAGGCCTCCAGCCTGGGAACCTCCTAACTACTCCTGAGCGTCAGGGGCAACCTCCACGTAGCAGTAGGCTCCAGCGGTGGTGTAGTAGTCGTCTCCGGCATACTCCATCTCCTGGGCTCCATCGTCTGAACGCAGAATCGTATCGAGGGGGAAAGAGAATGCAAAGCAGCGGTGAGTACTCATCCAAAGTACTCGCAAGACTGACATCAGAACTATGCTAAATTATGCATCATTATCAAGGGGAGGGGTTATATCTGGACTGACTGCAGAAAGCAAGAATAGGGAGGAGGCCTAGTCCTATCGAAGACTAGCATCTTCAGCATCTTACAACATTAGAAGAGAGTAGACTGGTATCTCATATCTAATCATATTAATGTAGCAATTTTATTAAGTAACCACGCCCAGAGATCCTTCCTCGACTCCCTGCGAGGAAGCAATCTCGGAGCCACATTCATTTCAAATTAAATCACAATTATAGTTGTATAAGGTCAAAGTACAATTCCAAGTCGTCCTATTACCGTGGACACGGCTATTCGAATAGATTATTCATCCCTGCAGGGGTGCACCACATATTCCCCAACACGCCTGAGTCACCTCCGGCCGGACACACTTTCCTGGGTCATGCCCGGCCTCGGGATATCAGCACGTCGTCGCCCCACCTAGGCTCAATGAAGAGGCCAGCCCGCCGGTCTAAATCCTAAGCGCGCAGGTTCGTGGGCCCACTTGCCCTTGCACTCCTGCACGATGTGAACGCGGCCGAGGTCAGTCCTAGCACCCCTTAGTAACAAGCGCGATGCCGTTGCGGACCACTCGGGCGCGCGCCGCTCCATTGCTGACGTCCGAAGAGCTTCGGCTGATACAACGACGCTAAGTGCCCATATCTTCCCCACGTGAAGGTTAGTGCGTATTAAGGCCAACGACCTAACTCAGATCAAGTACCCAACCCATTAGCATTTTATTAATGCGGGGAAGGCGCGACCCATGAAGTGCGGTCCGTCGCCCCGCCTCGAGGACCGTGGCAAGGGCCTCTCCTGTCCGTCCACGCCTCATCAACATCAAACCGTGGGTATCCCCCAGGGCCGACCCAGCACCAACATGTTTTTGTAACCAGGTCATAGTAACCGTGTGTGTAAAACATCAAGGTGGGAACTGAGGAATCACCCTCAATGGTCCCCGCTCGATGTAACCGTCAAGGCGAACCTAGAGGAATCACCCTCAAGGGTCCCACACTTGAGGGGTTGCACGACAGAGTCATCGTCGGGAGTGGTGAAAGAGGAATCACCCTCGATAACAACGACCGACTAGCTACACTACAGAGCTATCATCATGAGTACTTTACGAGGTGTCACCCTCGGTACTCGATAGTAGCGCTGCAGAGTCGTACAACTAAGGGAAGTGCGGTGATGTGAGGGGCCTGGCTTGTCAGTCGGTTGGCCGAGTCTTCGAGTCTTCGAGTCGTCGAGTCGTCGATGAAGCAGGGGCAACTGGGACTAAGGGGGTTCACAGGGGATTCAGTGATCAACCTATACTAAGCAGTTGATAAGATTGCAGGTATAGTAACAGTTTATCAAAAACAGGCTATGCATCAGAATAGGAGCTAACTAATACAGTAGCAAAAATCTAATGCAAGAATAAGAGGGAAAAGGAATGGGCGATATCGGAATGCTCAAGGGGGGGTTGCTTGCCTTGCTGCTCTGCTGCAAAAGGCTGGTCGTCAGGGGCGTAGTCGTACCCGGCAGCACCGTCAGTCTCGGAGGCTACGGGAGAGAAGAGGGGGAAGAAACAATAAATACAAGCAAACAGATGCAACACGATGCATGACATGGCAATACGCAGAGCTAGGCGTAGGCTAACGCAGTACTACACGTATCAAATGGAACGGAAGAATATCTGACGATATTTCCCGGGTCTTTGGATTTATTGGACAGACGATCCGGAGGGGAAAGTTCCATGTTTACTATGCTAGGAGCATGTGACAGACGAGCGGATAGCGTATACGGATTTGTGGGATTTTTCTGATCAACTTTCATATATGAATTATTTTCATCCGAGTTACGGTTTAAAAGATATGATTTTCTAAAGTTTAAATGATTTTCTGGAATTTCTGAAATTAATTTAAATACTAAATTCGAATTTCAACAGTAACTAGAAATGCTAAGTGTACCCAGAAACGTACCCAGCTGACCAGCACAGAGGCTGACTAGTGGGCCCTTTGACTGGGTCAAAGGTCCAGTCAACGGCCAGCCCACAGAGGCTGACATGTGGGGCCACTGAGCTGAGTCAGCAGCCCAGTCAGCGTTGACTGTCAACGGGTGAACAGTGCATGTGGGCCCCGCGTGTAAGTGACTCTGGGTTAAATTATATTAACTAAAATGTTTTATTAATTAAAGGCTGGGGCCCGCCTGTCATAGAGTGATTAGGGTGCGGGTTAGGCGCTTAATGATGCCACGTCGGCATCATCACCGGAGTTAACTCCGGCGATAACCGGAGTGCGGCGGAGCACACCGGCTGGGCGTTTCCGGCCACGGGAGGATGCGCGAGCGGCGGCGTTCGAACGTGCGCAGCCAGGCGAGTTGAACGGTGGCCGCGGCAGGCGTAGGGGTCGCCGGAATCGAGCACACCGTCGCTAATGGCGGCGGCGGCGCTCGGCTCCGTTTGAAATCGAGGCGGGGGCGAGCTAGGGGGCTAGCTGGGGTTCGGGTTCGGCGTTGCACACGCCCTGGAGCGCGACAGTGGCTGGCGCGGGTGCTCAGGAGTACGCACGGCGCGCGTGCGACGGCCATGGTGGACGACGGAGCACGGCACCACGGCGGGATGGCTACGGCCACGCAAAGGGCCAGGGAAGAGAGGGAGGGGGCGCGGTGCTCACGACGGAGCTGTCGGGGAAGGCAGTGGGCTCGGGGTAGCTCGGAGACGACGACGTGGTGGCGGCGATCTCCGATGCCCGAAGGGGGAAGGCGGGGTCGAGCGCGGCGATGCAGTGGCTCCGAGCTCGTCCGCCCAGGAGTAGACGACGTAGCCGAGCACGGGGAAGCTCCCGGACTAGTCGAAGGGAAGCGGGGACGGCGCTCGCCGCGGTGGTGGCAGACGGCGGCGACGCAAGCGCTCGGGAGAGGGGGAGCAGAGCGAGGGAGAGGGAGAGGAGTGGCCAGGGGAGGCCAGGGGAGCGCGGGGAGGGGCCCTTATCCCTGCCAAGCGCCCTGTAGCGGCGCGTTGTCGCGCGAGGAGGAGGGGGGCCGGCTGCGGGTGAGTGCGCGTGCGCGGTGGAGGCGACAGCGAGCGCGGTGTTGGGCTGGGCCTCCTGTGCTGACTTAGGCCCAGGTGGCGGTGGGCTCTTTCTATTTTTCTTTTTCTTCTTTTACCTTTTCTGTTTTCTTTTATAGTTTGTGTTTTGTAAATTGTTTAGCCCCAATTAGACTTTTGTAAAATAGGTTAACTAGTCACATATTTATAGTGCAATATTATCCACTGTTAGAAAATGGTTTGGAGCCAAAGTGACTTCTATTTGTATTTTAATTAATTGCAAAAGGATTAAATAGTGCTGTTTGGTATTGTTTTTGGTTGTTAGAGTCATTTAACTAATTTAATAAATGCTGGTTACAATTTTATAATTACCTCTGGATTATTTGCAATATTATGAACATTTTAGTTTCCCAAATTTGAACAACTTTTATTTGCACTTCATATTTGAATCTCAATTTGAATTGGAATTTGAAATGAGTTTTGGTACTAATGATGATTACTCACTGTTGACCATGATGACATGGCATTATCAAAAGGGTGATTACTGTAGCTAACCACTGGGGGTGTTACAATTCTCCTCCACTACAAGAAATCTCGTCCCGGGATTTAAGCGGGGGAGTAAGGGGGAAAGTTCTGGTTGCGAAATTCTAACGGATCCCTTTTGTTCTGGGTTGCCCTTCTCGAAGAAGTCGATCCCTTCCGTTGACGTATTCATTTCTCTGCTCCAGGTCATCATAGTGAAGTCGTCCTTCTTTTCTTCGGGATCTTCATCGTCCTGCGAATGCGATTAGAGGGAGAAACTCTGGTAGAACGTATCTCCACCAAGTTGGGCACCTGACGGTGAACTCAAGGAAGAAGACATGAGTTATTCCTCGAGTTATAGCTCAGGGAATTTTTGAGAGTGATATACGATGGTACAAAAGTTTCAAGCGAATAGGCAATCATTCGATGCCTTATCAGAAGGTGGAAAAGGGGTTCAGAGCAACGAAATAGATGTTGCGTCTGATACAAGAATAGATCATCCCTTAGGCGGTGGCTCGGGAATTACATACGAAGCTAAGTGCAAAAGATACCTTGGAATCAAAGTGGTACAGGAGAGTCAGGTTTCGATCCTGTGGAACTATGGGTTATGGGCCCATCATGTGGATTAAGAGTAGGAAGAGCGGTGACATCTTGCACGGTCATGCTAGCAAGACATGTCAGAGGATAGTCTGTCAACTATGCCGGCAACAACATCGGTACCAAGGGCGGGGGACGAAGAGAACCATCTTCCTGCTCGTCGAAACGAGGCGGACCAATATGCAAGGTTCTCGTCCACCGGCGGTTACCGAAATGTTAAGAACAATAGTAACAGGGTCTTACTGACAAAGTAGTACACCGAGGTATTTACCTAAGCAGGGAATTATCACTGCTCAGATCGAATAAATCTCAAGAAAGGTTAAACAGACCAATGGAAAGGAAAATGTGATTATCACATTAAACAGATCAATGGAAAGAAAAATGTGTTTATCACATTGAACAGACCAATGGAAAGAAAAAAAAAGGTGTTCATCACATTAAACAGACCAATGGAAAGGAAAATGTGGTTATACTCAAGTTTTAGGAGTATATCTTTCCCAAGGAAAAACAGAGCATGATATACTTGACAGAATAGCAAGTAAATAATCATTTAGGTAAAAGGGGCGAGGAAAAGCCATGACATGCCCATACAATGGGGTTTGAATAACTGATCAAGAAACAATTAGCATTGAGCTTACATTATTCCTTTTGATGATCGATATACCACATCCATGCTTCGGGATAGCAATGATATGGTGTTTCGAGTAAAGGATGGAGTTTGGATACACAAAGGATCCAGTAGGACAACTTATAAAATAAGTCTTATAATTTCCCCATGGAAGAATGGCAACCCTAGCTGAACAAAGCATTATAACAATAGGTCATCCGGCCTGGTGTGCTAGCTACAACATCACCTTACCGAGTAGTAATGACCAAAGTTATAATTCTTGATAATGTTCCAACCATCATATCTGTCCGAGATTCAGATCTGGTTGGTGTCAGGATACTTCAAACAAAGAAGGCCTGAGGAGAAAAGGGATGCAACACAGACCTACGAGATGGTGTTGCAAGAATCTAGGAATGAACGACAGAAGCAAGACTTGAATCATTAGCCAGACTACAAGACATCTGAACACAAGGTCAAGACATTCGTGCCTACGTGGAAGTTTCTAGAGTGGAGGGCAATCAAGTTCTGATTGGGGACCATCATAGAGGATATCAAAGTTCTATGTGTAAGTCTGGACTAGGACAAATCAAATCAATCAGTGGCCTGGCGTGCTAGGAAATACATACGGAGTGAAGGTAGCAAATCTATCAAACCATAGAATATTTCGCACATGCCTGAATGAATTGGAACGATTCCAAAAGAAGCGAGACAAAATTTTCCCATAAGCACAGTGGCAAAAATGCACGTGAACTTATAGAAAAACACTTCTTTTATCAAACATATTCTTCATGAACTAGGCACAAAGATAATGCTTTCAAGGTTTCCAACACGCTTAAATGTTCATCAAGAGCCACGAAGGAGAAGAGGATGTGGCTGGCGGGGCTCAGCAACAATTCATCGAGACTTCCACAAAGATGGATTTCCATGATTGAGTAAACAAGGTGATAGTAGAACAAAGTGATAGCATTGGCGAAACCAGATGGTATATTGAGGTATACCCGAGGGAAACATCCACCAATAACATTAACCGAAAGGTGCAACCAAAATCCGGACTAAGTAGTATGACCAACGTTAGAATGTTGACTCAATAGCCAACACACTAAGAATGGACTATTGTTCATTAACTCCAAGGTAATAGAGTTGGTATGACATAAGAGTTGAATTTACACTTCACAATCCATTTGTCGGTATCCCGGTTAGAAACAACACGGGAACTAAGAAATGAATAGTGATGGCAAGGATGTCGCCAATGATAACACCAATTATCGAGGGGCAAGGATGATATTTCTCATCATGAATTCAACTGATATCCTGGAAGAGCCCAGAATGCTGATGAGGGTCACGACATGTTTGTCGCGAAGTCTCATGAGGATGTAATCGATCAGCGACGACATCAAGCAAGAAAATGGTGAAGCGACAAGTAGTCGGAACCACAAATTGGAGTTCTAGCTCAGCATCGAAATTGCCTTTCGAGACAACCAACATGACGTTGAAAACTCGATGTAAGCTTAGAGCACTGTTGGAATTGTGTTCCGGGGATGAAGGATATAAATAGTATGGTCAAGCGTTAGCATGACGATGATGATGTAGCCAAATAGCTTGGAAAGACATGATCGAGCACAAACTCATAAGCAAAGAAGATTACTAAGAGTTGTTGAATCACAATGCGGACTCAATTCGGACACCAGTGTCCCTGAGTGTCCCACAACTCAGAACACGAGGCAACTGGAGTCAGCGAAATATCATAGTTGATGAGGAGCTCATAAGAAGTTATAAAACTCCGTGATATTTATCAAGATACCAAGGATAATACTCGGAGGTAGACCAGAATAGAGGTTAGACTAGTGCATTGATCTGTGGAAGACAAGCACTTTAACCTGTCTGAGAATGAAATCAAAGTAGTACAACCTGGTCGGAACCATGATTGCAAAGGACAAGATCAAAGATACAATATCACACCATACAATGAATGATTATATGAAAGGAGAAGCTTGTATGATAAGATCAACATCGTTTCCATGGGCATGAACCCAAGGTTCAAGGTCGACTCCCACTTCACCAATGCATCACCTTCCATTTACACCTCGTTTTTGGTGAAATTATAGTTTTGAAAGATTGTCTGGCAAAACACCAGGAGAGTATGACTCGTGAAAACTGTCGGGTTCACGCGGATTAAGGAAGGCATAGTTTCAACCCATCGGGGCATCTTAGGAACATATACCACAAGCTTCAAGAGTAATTAACACATGCTTGACAACAGAGCATGGCTGATAAAAGCATAGGATACAACTTATCAGAGGGAGAGGACACAATTTACCAATGGCATCATGTATCAGGGGAATAACTCACAAGGATTTTGAATGTGAAGGATACTGTCGGATAATAACCCAACAATGGGTCGGGTGATCCACAACGGAGCTGATGTGAGCATCGGTACTCAATCAGAGGAATAAAGAATGCAGAGGCATCGGATTCAAGAAACACCCGAATAGTCTGATGCTTAAATTACAAAGGGATTATGATTTCCAAAACGAAGGGTCAGAAGCAGACGCTCTGATCAAGGATGGATAAGTTGAAAATACTTAGTTGGACAATCAATAAAGGTTTGAATTGCCGAGAACCAGTCATGTCCGGAGTGACGTCTGAGCCGGAAAGAAAATTTAAAAGGTTATCCTGATGATCATGTGCATACGCACATATCGAACCATTAGGCTCAGGATAGCAAAGACAAGTGATGTCAACGAAGACTACTAGACATATGGAATTAACCATAAGGCAAGCAGGCAAGAATTTCAAAAAGCAATAGGCTGCAGAGGATTCTCGGAAGATCGAAAAGCATCTCGAAGGATTTGGTGAGACACATGAACAATTAAGAATAACAGATCCTCGATAAATGTGAGGAATTAACCGTAAAGGTTTTCATGCGGAGTAGAACTGCAAGGCAGTAAACTCAAAGGATTTTTTTTGGGGACAACGGAGAGTATTTTGTTGCATCTTGTAATAACAAGAACAACGAGAAAATATTGTATGAATGACAAGTGCAAGTAGTCATCCATAGGGACTTATCGGTGGTAGGGAATTGCAAAGGCGATGAGCACAATGGTCCCGGGAAACATCAAAGGGTATCTTCAGAACCTTCGGATGAAGCAGGCAATCTTCTGTAAGGAGGGCTCTCCGGGAGGAAGTAGTTACGAGAACCTAGAGTTTTAATAAAATCTTTAACCCGAAAGAGAAGAGAGATCAGAACCCAGAGTATAGACGAGGAATAAAAGATCCTAATGCCCCCGATTGAGATGTGGGCCCGTAAGCCACACAACTATGTTAGTAAAAGTTTTTCAACGACTAGACTCAACTTCGGCCAAGGAGTTGGAAAGGGGGCTACCTACAGGCAGTCGGCTCTGATACCAACTTGTGACGCCCCCAATTTCGACCGTACGCTAATCATACACGCAATGCGTACGACCAAGATTAGGGACTCACTGATCGATATCACAACACAACACTAGACACAAATTAAAGTCATACAGCTTCATATTACAAGCCAGGGGCCTCGAGGGCTCGAATACAAAGCTCGACAAGCACGAGTTAGCGGAAGCAAATAATGTCTGAGTACAGACATAAGTTAAACAAGTTTGCCTTAAGAAGGCTAGCACAAACATAACAACGGATCGAAAGAGGCGAGGCCTCCTGCCTGGGAACCTCCTAACTACTCCTGAGCGTCGGGGGCAGCCTCCACGTAGCAGTAGGCTCCAGCGGTGGTGTAGTAGTCGTCTCCGGCGTACTCCATCTCCTGGGCTCCATCGCCTGAACGCAGAATCGTATCGAGGGGGAAAGAGAATGCAAAGCAGCGATGAGTACTCATCCAAAGTACTCGCAAGACTGACATCAAAACTATGCTAAATTATGCATCATTATCAAGGGGAGGGGTTATATCTGGACTGACTGCAGAAAGCAAGAATAGGGAGAAGGCCTAGTCCTATCGAAGACTAGCATCTTCAGCATCTTGCAGCATTAGAAGAGAGTACACTGGTATCTCATATCTAATCATATTAATGTAGCAATTTTATTAAGTAACCACGCCTAGAGATCCTTCCTCGACTCCCTGCGAGGAAGCAATCTCGGAGCCACATTCATTTCAAATTAAATCACAATTATAGTTGTATAAGGTCAAAGTACAATTCCAAGTCGTCCTGTTACCGTGGACACGGCTATTCGAATAGATTATTCATCCCTGCAGGGGTGCACCACATATTCCCCAACACGCCTGAGTCACCTCCGGCCGGACACACTTTCCTAGGTCATGCCCGGCCTCGGGATATCGGCACGTCGTCGCCCCACCTAGGCTCAACGAAGAGGCCAGCCCGCCGGTCTAAATCCTAAGCGCGCAGGTTCGTGGGCCCACTTGCCCTTGCACTCCTGCACGATGCGAACGCGGCCGAGGTCAGTCCTAGCACCCCTTAGTAACAAGCGCGATGCCGTTGCGGACCACTCGGGCGCGCGCCGCTCCATTGCTGACGTCCGAAGAGCTTCGGCTGATACAACGACGCTGAGTGCCCATATCTTCCCCACGTGAAGGTTAGTGCGTATTAAGGCCAACGACCTAACTCAGATCAAGTACCCAACCCATTAGCATTTTATTAATGCGGGGAAGGCGCGACCCATGAAGTGCGGTCCGTCGCCCCGCCTCGAGGACCGTGGCAAGGGCCTCTCCTGCCCGTCCACGCCTCATCAACATCAAACCGTGGGTACCCCTCAGGGCCGACCCAGCACCAACATGTTTTTGTAACCAGGTCATAGTAACCGTGTGTGTAAAACATCAAGGCGGGAACTGAGGAATCACCCTCAATGGTCCCCGCTCGATGTAACCGTCAAGGTGAACCTAGAGGAATCACCCTCGAGGGTCCCACACTTGAGGGGTTGCACGACAGAGTCATCGTCGGGAGTGGTGAAAGAGGAATCACCCTCGATAACAACGACCGACTAGCTACACTACAGAGCTAGCATCATGAGTACTTTACGAGGTGTCACCCTCGGTACTCGATAGTAGCGCTGCAGAGTCGTACAACTAAGGGAAGTGCGGTGATGTGAGGGGCCTGGCTTGTCAGTCGGTTGGCCGAGTCTTCGAGTCTTCGAGTCGTCGAGTCGTCGATGAAGAAGCAGGGGCAACTGGGACTAAGGGGGTTCACAGGGGATTCAGTGATCAACCTATACTAAGCAGTTGATAAGATTGCAGGTATAGTAACAGTTTATCAAAAACAGGCTATGCATCAGAATAGGAGCTAACTAATACAGTAGCAAAAATCTAATGCAAGAATAAGAGGGAAAAGGAATGGGCGATATCGGAATGCTCAAGGGGGGGTTGCTTGCCTTGCTGCTCTGCTGCAAAAGGCTGGTCGTCAGGGGCGTAGTCGTACCCGGCAGCACCGTCAGTCTCGGAGGCTACCGGAGAGAAGAGGGGGAAGAAACAATAAATACAAGCAAACAGATGCAACACGATGCATGACATGGCAATACGCAGAGCTAGGCGTAGGCTAACGCAGTACTACACTTTTCAGATGGAACGGAAGAATATCTGACGATATTTCCCGGGTCTTTGGATTTATCGGACAGACGATCCGGAGGGGAAAGTTCCATGTTTGCTATGCTAGGAGCATGTGACAGACGAACGGATAGCGTATTCGGATTCGTGGGATTTTTCTGATCAACTTTCATATATAAATTATTTTCATCCGAGTTACGGTTTAAAAGATATGATTTTCTAAAGTTTAAATGATTTTTTGGAAGTTCTGAAATTAATTTAAATACTAAATTCGAATTTCAACAGTAACTAGAAATGCTAAGTGTACCCAGAAACGTACCCAGCTGACCAGTACAGAGGCTGACCAGTGGGCCCTTTGACTGGGTCAAAGGTCCAGTCAACGGCCAGCCCACAGAGGCTGACATGTGGGGCCACTGAGCTGAGTCAGCAGCCCAGTCAGCGTTGACTGTCAACGGGTGAACAGTGCATGTGGGCCCCGCGTGTAAGTGACTCTGGGTTAAATTATATTAACTAAAATGTTTTATTAATTAAAGGCTGGGGCCCGCCTGTCATAGAGTGATTAGGGTGCGGGTTAGGCGCTTAATGATGCCACGTCGGCATCATCACCGGAGTTAACTCCGGCGATAACCGGAGTGCGGCGGAGCACACCGGCTGGGCGTTTCCGGCCACGGGAGGATGCGCGAGCGGCGGCGTTCGAACGTGCGCAGCCAGGCGAGTTGAACGGTGGCCGCGGCAGGCGTAGGGGTCGCCGGAATCGAGCACACCGTCGCTAATGGCGGCGGCGGCGCTCGGCTCCGTTTGAAATCGAGGCGGGGGCGAGCTAGGGGGCTAGCTGGGGTTCGGGTTCGGCGTTGCACACGCCCTGGAGCGCGACAGTGGCTGGCGCGGGTGCTCAGGAGTACGCACGGCGCGCGTGCGACGGCCATGGCGGACGACGGAGCACGGCACCACGGCGGGATGGCTACGGCCACGCAAAGGGCCAGGGAAGAGAGGGAGGGGGCGCGGTGCTCACGACGGAGCTGTCGGGGAAGGCAGTGGGCTCGGGGTAGCTCGGAGACGACGGCGTGGTGGCGGCGATCTCCGATGCCCGAAGGGGGAAGGCGGGGTCGAGCGCGGCGATGCAGTGGCTCCGAGCTCGTCCGCCCAGGAGTAGACGACGTAGCCGAGCACGGGGAAGCTCCCGGACTAGTCGAAGGGAAGCGGGGACGGCGCTCGCCGCGGTGGTGGCAGACGGCGGCGACGCAAGCGCTCGGGAGAGGGGGAGCAGAGCGAGGGAGAGGGAGAGGAGTGGCCAGGGGAGGCCAGGGGAGCGCGGGGAGGGGCCCTTATCCCTGCCAAGCGCCCTGTAGCGGCGCGTTGTCGCGCGAGGAGGAGGGGGGCCGGCTGCGGGTGAGTGCGCGTGCGCGGTGGAGGCGACAGCGAGCGCGGGAGGTTAGGGGAGACGCCGGTGTTGGGCTGGGCCTCCTGTGCTGACTTAGGCCCAGGTGGCGGTGGGCTCTTTCTATTTTTCTTTTTCTTCTTTTACCTTTTCTGTTTTCTTTTATAGTTTCTGTTTTGTAAATTGTTTAGCCCCAATTAGACTTTTGTAAAATAGGTTAACTAGTCACATATTTATAGTGCAATATTATCCACTGTTAGAAAATGGTTTGGAGCCAAAGTGACTTCTATTTGTATTTTAATTAATTGCAAAAGGATTAAATAGTGCTGTTTGGTACTGTTTTTGGTTGTTAGAGTCATTTAACTAATTCAATAAATTCTGGTTACAATTTTATAATTACCTCTGGATTATTTTCAATATTATGAACATTTTAGTTTCCCAAATTTGAACAACTTTTATTTGCACTTCATATTTGAATTGGAATTTGAAATGAGTTTTGGTACTAATGATGATTACTCACTGTTGACCATGATGACATGGCATTATCAAAAGGGTGATTACTGTAGCTAACAACTGGGGGTGTTACAACGTGGAAGCAAATGATTCCAGACGTTTAAGAGAAGAATCAATCCTGCTGTCAGTTTCAAATTGTTCCAAAGATGGAAGTCCATTGTTCAGACCAGGTAATGCTAAAACCCAAAGCACAGAATAAACTTCACGAGTCGGGGTCTCGTAACAGCTTTCCGTCACCTCTACCTTAAGTTCTCACCCAGAAAGATTACCGGACTTGTTAGGAACCTTAGCTTCTCTCCTCACTCGCAAAATAAACAACACGCACAGCCACTCTCAAAGGATAGCCAAAGAATAAATGTTGAATGGTCTCTTGTACAGTACAAATAAAAACAAACATCTCTCCGTCTTTGATTTTTCACTCTGACATCTACAACAATGGTCTATACTGATTTCCAATGTGTCTGACCAGATTGTTCTCAAGAATATTGTTTTGGCTGGGTAACAAAAGAAGAAAAAGAAATGCTACCTTGGCTAGGCGGTGGATCTCGGACTAGACGCCGCCGAGGGAGGGCGTGCTGGCCGGGGGCGCCGTTGAGGGAGGCCGGGCTGGGTCACGGCAGGTGGCACGGAGGCGGGGCGCTACCGAGGGACACCGCCCTGGGACGCGGTGGGAGGCACGGGGCTGGGGTGCCGCCGAGGGAGGCCGCGCTGTGGCACGACGACCGGCAAGGAGCCGGGGGCGGAGCCATCGAGGGAGGGCGCAAGGAGCTGCGGCGATTGATGCGGGGCAGGCGTCCGAGCGAGGGCCCAGCAGCCGGCGGCGAGGCGTTGTTCGTGGATCAGGTAGGAGACGCCTGAGCACAGGTGGTTTCCGCGAGTCGTGCGTGGGAGGGGTATTTTTTTGTTGCCAGATAGGATACGCGGATGGCAGAGTTTCGTCCGCTCACGTAAATTGCTAAGCGTACGCAGATGGGGATTAATTTTTATGTAAACGGTTAGATCTAATTTGGTGGGTCGGATCGTGAGGTGGTATTTTATCTAGATTGTTCTGTGTACGTGTTTCCGGGTGCGTTTAGAGAAGAATATGTTGGCTTGTTAAATAATAGTATAGATTGGAGTAGGACTCCTCCACCTCCAATTTCGGCCAACCCTTGAGGGTTTGAGGCTACCTCCTCCCCTCCCTCCCTCCTATATATACTAGAGGATTTAGAGGGGAGAGCTAACCCTAATTGCCACGTGCTCCCTCTTCGTCCTCTAGATCGTTTCTCCTCTAGTCTAGTTTCATCGGTGCTTAGGCGAAGCCCTGCCGGAATAGTTCCACCACCATCGCCGCCGCACCGTCGCGCTGCCGGAGAACTCATCTACCTCTCCGCTCCCTCTTGCTGGATCAAGAAGGCGGAGATCGTCATCGATCTGTACGTGTGCTGAACACGGAGGTGCCATCCGTTCGATGCTAGATCGAAAGGACCGTGATCAGGATCGCGATACGGTTCGTGATTTGATCGCGGGACGGATCGTGATGGGATCGCGGGACGGATCGTGATTGGATCACGAGACGGGTCATGATTGGATCGCGGGACGCTCGGCGATTTGGATCGCGAAGACGTTCGACTATATCAACCACGTTTCTTAACGCTTCCCGCTTAGCGATCTACAAGGGTATGTAGATCCACTCTCCCTCTCGTAGATGCTCATCACCATGGATAGATCTTTCGTGTGCGTAGGAAATTTTTTGTTTCCCATGCAACGTTCCCCAACAGTGGTATCAGAGCTAGGTCTATGTGTAGATGAGATCTCGAGTAGAACACAAAGGAGTTTGTGAGCGTTGATATTCGGATTGCTTCTTCCCTTGGTCTTTTCTTGTTTTGGCGGTATTGTGGGATGAAGCTGCCCGGACCAACATTACCCGTACGCTTACGAGAGACCGATTCCATCAACTGACATGTAACTTCGTTGCATAAAGATGGCTGGTGGGTGTCTGTTTCTCCCACTTTAGTCGGATCAGATTTGACAAAGGCAGTCCTTGAGAAGGTTGAATAGCAATTTTTGTATCACCATTGTGGTTTTTGCGTAGGTAAGAATTGTTCTTGCTAGATACCCGTAGCAGCCACGTAAAACTTGTAACAACAATTAGAGGACGTCTAACTTATTTTTGCAGTGTATGTTGTGATGTGATATGGCCAATTACACGATGAGATATATGTGATGTATGAGATGATCATGTATTGTATAGAATATCACGACTTGCATGTCGATGAGTACGGCAACCGGCAGGAGCCATAGGGTTGTCTTTAATTATTTTTGCCGTTTTGCTTTACTTTATCGCTATGAGTTAGCAATAGTCGTGGAAGCAACAGTCGGCGTGACAACCTCATGGCGACACATTGATGGAGATCAAGATGATGGAGATCATGGTGTCATGCCGGTGACGATGGAGATCATGCCGGTGCTTTGGATATGGAGATCAAAAGCACAAGTTCATGGCCATATCATGTCACTTATGATTTGCATGTGATGTTAATCCTTTTATGCATCTTATTTTGCTTAGGACGATGGTAGCATTATAAGGTGATCCCTCACTTAAATTTCAAGATAAAATTGTGTTCTCCCTGAGTGTGCACCGTTGCGAAAGTTCGTCGTTTCGAGACACCACGTGATGATCGGGTGTGATAGACTCTACGTTCGCATACAATGGGTGCAAGCCAGTGTTGCACGTGCGAAACACTCGGGTTAAACTTGACGAGCCTAGCATGTACAGACATGGCCTCGGAACACAAGAGACCGAAAGGTCGAACATGAGTCATATAGTAGATATGATCAACATGAAGATGTTCACCATTGAAACCACCTCAACTCACGTGATGATCAGACTTGAGTTGGTGGATTTGGATCATGTGACACTCGAATGACCAGAGGGATATCAATTTGAGTCGGAGTTTTTAAGTAATATGATTAACTAAACTCATTATCATGAACATAGTCAAAATGTCTTTGCAAATTATGTTGTAGATTACTAGCTCGTGCTGTAGCTCCCTTGAATTTTTTATATGTTCCTAGAGAAATAGAGTTGAAAGATGATGGTAGCAATAATGCGGACTGGGTCCGTGATCTGAGGATTGTCCTCATTGCTGCACAGAAGGCTTATGTCCTTAATGCACTGCTCGGTGCGCCACCCCCTCAAGCGTCGTCTGTAGATGTTGTGAACATCTGACAGGCACGTTCTGATGACTACTTGATAGTTCAGTGCATCATGCATTACGGCTTAGAATTGAGGCTCCAAAATGTTTTGAACGTCACAGAACATCTGAGATGTTCTAAGAGCTGAAATTGGGATCTCAGGCTCGTGCCCGTGTTGAGAGGTATGAGACCTCCAACAAGATTCTTTGCCTGCAAGATGAAGGAGAATAGCTCAATCGGTGAGCATGTGCTCTGATTGTCTGGGTACTACAATCGCTTGAATCGAGTGGGAGTTGATCTTCCAGATAAGATAGTGATTGATATAGTTCTCCAAGTCACTGTCACTAAGCTACTAGAGCTTCGTGATGAACTATAAAATGCCAGGGATGGAAATAATGATCCCTGAGCTATTCGCGATGTTTGACACCGCGAAGGTAGAAAGCAAGAAGGAGCATCAAGTGTTGATGGTTAGTGAAACCACTAGTTTCGAGAAGGGCAAGGGCTAGGAGGGAAACTTCATGGATGGCAAGTCAGTTGCTGCTCCAGTGAAGAAACCCAAGGTTGAACCCAAACCCGAGACTAAATGCTTCTATTATGAGGAGAACGGTCGCTGAAGCGGAACAACCCTAGATACTTGGTAGATAAGAAGGCTGGCAACGTCGACAGAAGTATATTTGATATACGTGTTATTGATGTGTACCTTGCTAGTACTCCTAGTAGCACGTGGGTATTGGATACCGGTTCGGTTGCTAAATGTTAGTAACTCGAAATAAAAGCTATGGAATAAACGGAGGCTAGCTAAGGGTGAGTTGACGATGAGTGTTGGAAGTGTTTCCAAGGTTGATGTGATCACCATCGCACGCTCTCTCTACATTCGCGATTAGTGATGAACCTAAATAAATGTTATTTGGTGTTTGCGTTGAGCATGAACGTGATTAGATCATGTTTATTGCAATACGGTTATTCATTTAAGTTAGAGAATAATGGTTATTCTGTTTACATGAATAATACCTTCAATGGTCATGCACCCAATGAGAATGGTTTATTGAATCTTGATCGTAGTGATACACATGTTCATAATATTGATGCCAAAAGATACAAAGTTAATAATGATAGTACCACATACTTGTGGCACTGCCGCTAAATGTCATATTGGTGTAAAACGCATGAAGAAACTCCATGCTAATGGATCTATGGACTCATTCGATTGCGAATCGGTTGAGACATGCGGACCATGCCTCATGGGAAGATGACTAAGACCCCGTTTTTCCAGTATGGTAGAGCGGGAAAGTAACTTATTGGAAATGATACATGTTGATGTATTCGGTCCAATGAGTGTTGTAGCGTGCAGTGGATATCGTTATTTTCCTACCTTCACTGATGATTTGAGTAGATATGGGGATATTTACTTAATGAAACACAAGTCTGAAACGTTTGAAAAGTTCAAACAAAATCAGAGTGAAGTTTGAGATCATCGTGACAAGGAGATAAAATGTCTACGATATGATTGTGGAGGTAAATACCTGAGTTACGAGTATTGGTATACAACTTAAGACAATGTGGAATTTGTTTCACAGCTCACGCCACCTGGAACACCATAGTATGATGGTGTGTCCGAACATCGTAGTCGTGCTCTAGTGGATATGGTGCGAACTATGATGTCTCTTATCGATTTGCCACTATTGTTTTGGGGTTACGCATTAGAGACAACTACATTCACTTTAAAAGGGGCACCATCTAAATCCGTTGAGATGACACCATATGAATTTTGGTTTGGCGGAAACCTAAGCTGTCATTTCTTAATGTTTGGGGCTGCGACGCTTATGTGAAAAAGGTTTTCAACCTGATGAGCTCGAACCCAAAGCGGACAAATGCATCTTCATAGAATACCCTAACATAACAGTTGGGTAAATCTTCTATCTCAGATCCAAACGCAAAGTGTTTGTTGCTAAAACGGGTCCTTTCTCGAGAAAGAGTTTCTCTCGAAAGAATTGAGTGGGAGGAAGATAGAACTTGATGAGGTTGTTGAACCTTTGTTTCAACCAGAGAGTAGCGCAGCGCAGAAAGTTGTTTCTGTGGAGCCTACATTAGTTGAAGAGGAAGTTAATGATGATGATCATGAAGTTCCGGATCCAGTTACTATCGAACCTCTTAGGTCGACAAGGACGCGTACTGCTCCTAAGTGGTACGGCAACCCTGTCTTAGAGGTCATGTTGTTGGACAACGATGAACCTACGAGCTATGGAGAAGCGATGATGGGCCCGGATTCCGAAAAATGGTTAGAGGCCATGAAATCCGAGATAGGATCCATGTATGAAAACAAAGTATGGGCTTTGGAAGTATTACCTGAAGGGCGAAAGGCCATTCAGAACAAATGGATCTTTAAAAGGAAGACGGACGCGGACAGTAATGTCACCGTCTATAAAGCTCGACTTGTGGCAAAGGGTTTTTCACAAGTTCAAGGAGTTGACTACGATGAGACTTTCTCACCCGTAGCGATGCTAAAGTCTGTTGGAATTATGTTAGCAGTTGCTGCATTTTTCGATTATGAAATCTGGCAGATGGATGTCAAAACATCGTTTCCTTAACGGTTTCCTTGAGGAAAGGTTGTATGTGATACAACCGGAAGGTTTTGTCAGTCCTAAGGATGCTAAAATGTATGCAAGCTCCAGCGATCCTTCCATGGACTGGAGCAAGCATCTCGGAGTTGGAATATACGCTTTGATGAGGTAATCAAAGTTTTTGGGTTTATACAAAGTTTATGAGAAACTTGTATTTACAATAAAGTGAGTGGGAGCACTATAGAATTTCTGATAAATATATGTGGATGACATATTGTTGATCGGGAATGCTGTAGAATTTCTGGAAAGCATAAAGTGTTGTTTGAAAAGGAGTTTTTCAAAGGAAAACCGGGAATGAAGCTACTTAAATATTGGGCATCTTGATCAATAGAGATATATAAAGACGTCTGATAGAACTTTCAATGAGTACATACCTTGACAAGATTTTGAAAGAGTTCCAAATGAATCAGTCAAAGAAAGAGTTCTTGCCTGATTTGTAAGGTGTGGAGTTGAGTGAGACTCAAAGCTCGACCACGGCAGAAGAAAGAGAAAGGACGAAGGTCGTCCCCTATACCTTATCCATAGGCTCTGTATAGTATGCCATGCTGTGTACCGCACCTGTGTGTGCCTTGCCATGAGTCTGTCAAGAGGTACTAGAGTGGTCCAGGAGTGGATCACTGGACAGCGGTCAAGATTATCCTTAGTAACTAGAGGACTAAGGAAATATTTCTCGATTATGGAGGTGATAAAGAGTTCGTTGTAAAGGGTTACGTCGATGCAAGCTTTGACACCTATCCGGATGACTCTGAGTAGCAGTCCGGATACGTATAGTGGAGCAACCATTTGGAATAGCTCCAAGTGGAGCATGGTAGCATCTGCAGTATGACATATAGATTTGCAAAGAACACACGGATCTGAATGTTGCAGACCGTTGACTAAAGACCTCTCTCACATGCAAAGCATGATCGAACCCCAGAACTCATTGGGTGTTAGATTCATTACAATGTTAATCACATGGTGATGTGAGCTAGATTATTGACTCTAGTGCAAGTGGGAGACTGTTGGAAATATGCCCTAGAGGCAATAATAATTTAGTTATTATCATATTTCCTTGTTCATGATAATCGTTTATTATCCATGCTATAATTGTATTGATTGGAAACTCAAATACATGTGTGGGTACATAGACAACACTGTGTCCCAAGTATGCCTCTAATAGACTAGCTCGTTGATCAAAGATGGTCAAGGTTTCCTAGCCATAGACATGAGATGTCATTTGATAACGGGATCACATCATTAGGAGAATGATGTGATGGACAAGACCCAAACTATGAACATAGCATATGATCATGTCATTTTATTGCTATAGTTTTCTACATGTCAAGTATCTGTTCCTATGACCATGAGATCATGCAACTCACTGACACCGGAGGAGTACCTTGTGTGTATCAAACATTGCAATGTAACTGAGTGACTATAAAGATGCTCTACAGGTATGTCCGAGGGTGTCTGTTGAGTGGGCATGGATCAAGACTGGGATTTGTTACTCCGTGTGACGGAGAGGTATCTCAGGGCCCACTCGGTAATACAACATCACAATAAGCCTTGCAAGCAAAGTGACTAAAGTGTTAGCCACAGGATCTTGTATTACGGAACGAGTAAAGAGACTTGCCGGTAACGAGATTGAACTAGGTATAGAGATACCAACGATGGAATCCGGGCAAGTAACATACCGAAGAACAAAGGGAACAGCGTACGGGATTAACTGAATCCTTGACATAGAGGTTCAACCGATAAAGATCTTCGCAGAATATGTAGGAACCAATATGGGCATCCAGGTCCCGCTATTGGTTATTGACCGTGGAGGTGTCTCGGTCATGTCTACATAGTTCTCGAACCCGCAGGGTCTGCACACTTAAGGTTCGGTGACGTTTCGGTATAGTAGAGTTATGTATGGTGGTGATCGAAGGTTGTTCAGAGTCCCGGATGAGATCCTGGACATCACGAGGAGCTCCGGAATGGTCCGGAGGTAAAGATTGATATATAGGAAGTCTTGTTTTCATCACCGGAAAAGTTTCGGGTACTTCGGTAGTGTACCGGGAGTGCCGGGAGGGTACCAGGGGCCATCGGGAGGGGTGTATCGACCCAAAGGACCTCATGGGCTGTGGGAGGAGTCAAACCAGCCCCTAGTGGACTGGCCGAACCCCCCCACTAAGGCCCATGCGGCTAGGGGTGGGAAAAACCCAAAGGTGGAAAGGTGGAAAGGGTTTCCAAGTGGAGAGGAGGAATCCTACTCCTAGTAGGATTGGAGTAGGACTCCTCCACCTCCAATTTCGGCCAACCCTTGAGGGTTTGAGGCTGCCTCCTCCCCTCCCTCCCTCCTATATATACTAGAGGATTTAGAGGGGAGAGCTAACCCTAATTGCCACGTGCTCCCTCTTCTTCCTCTAGATCGTTTCTCCTCTAGTCTAGTTTCAGCGGTGCTTAGGCGAAGCCCTACCGGAATAGTTCCACCACCATCGCCGCCGCGCCGTCGCGCTGTCGGAGAACTCATCTACCTCTCCGCTCCCTCTTGCTGGATTAAGAAGGCGGAGATCATCATCGAGCTGTACGTGTGCTGAACGCGGAGGTGCCGTCCGTTCGGCGCTAGATCAGAAGGACCGTGATCAGGATCGCGAGACGGTTCGTGATTTGACCGCGGGACGGGGTGATTGGATCGTGGGACGCTCAGCGATTTGGATCGCGAAGACGTTTGACTACATCAACCGCGTTTCTTAACGCTTCCCGCTTAGCGATCTACAAGGGTATGTAGATCCACTCTCCCTCTTATAGATGCTCATCACCATGGATAGATCTTGCGTGTGCGTAGGAAATTTTTTGTTTCCCATGCAACGTTCCCCAACAAAACCTACCACATCACCACCACCTTCATCATCTTCACCACCAAAGGAGATTTGAGTACACGGGTATGGGCACTCCCCTTGGCTTGAGCCAAGCTTGGGGGAGATGCCCCGGTATCGTATCACCATCACTTTTATTTACCTTTACCTATTTTAGTTCGATCCTTAGCTCTTTCGTGATCTAGTTGAATAAAAGTTTAGTATGATCTATTTTCGAGTGCTAGTTTCATGATCTATCTATCCATGTAATTGAGTGAGAGTTATATAATAAAGTTTACTTTGAGTTTTTGCTTCTTTACGTTCTTGTCGCAATCAAAATAAAAAGGAAATAAATGAAAAGGATCGTGTGCTAATCTTATGGTAAGTAATGACACCACATAAGGAAAAATATAAGTTGTAAAATTTATTGGAGATTGACAAACATAGCATTGGTTAATGATGCAATTCATGAAAGAATTAATAAGGGAAGAGAAGATTCACATGCAAATACACTATCTTGGACATCTTTTATGATTGTGAGCCCCCATTAAATATTATATGCCAAAATTGTTGATGTTGGACAAGGAAGATAACGTAATGATTTATGTTTGTTCATATTCACATGGAAGTTATATTGTCATAGATCCTTCAACATGTGGTGCTTGCTCAATATCTTTGCTAGCCAAAAATTCCGCACTAAGTAGAGATACTACTTGTGCATCCAAAAACCCTACACCCGAACTCATGTTTTGAGAGTCCACCATACCTACCTATGGATTGAGTAAGATCCTTCAAGTAAGTTGTCATTGGTGCACTAAGCCAATAAAAATTGCTTCTAAATGTGTTTGATCAATTAGTGTAAGAGAAAATTGAGCGTTGTACGAACTTGTGATGGCAAAGTAATAAAAGCGACGGACTGCATAATAAAGGTTGCTATCATAAGGGGCAATATAACATGACATTCTTTTGCATTAAGGGATTTGGCATACAAACAGAAAAGCTCATGAGAACCTCTGCTTCCCTCTGCTAAGGGCCTATCTTCTACTTTTATGTATTTAATTTTATGCAAGAGTCAAAGTATTCTTCCCCATTCCTTTTTACTTTTTCTTTTTGCAAGCATCATGTGGTGAGGAAAGATCTAGGCACATATATCCAGTTGGATATGAGTGAGCATGAGTTATTATTGTTGGCATCACCCTTGAGGTGAATACGTTGGGAGGCGAAACTATAAGCCTCTATCTTTCTATGTGTCCGGTTGAAACTTTTTGCTCACGGGTATGTCATGAGTGTTAGCAATCATAGAAGATTAAATGATGGTTGAGTATGTGGACTTGCCAATAGGCTCTGACACGAGACCCTTCCTGAAAATATGATGAATTGTAGTTGCAAAGTTGACTGAGAACATAGTTTGTTGGTTTTCAATAAGGTTTATGCTTTATACTTCTATGTTGTGATGAATTGTTACTTGTTCATGAGAAGTTATATGATGAAGTTATATAATAAAAGTTATATGAAAAGGTCCTATGAAAAAGTTTGTTGCTGCTATGATAATAAGCATGATGCTACTATGTCCGTATTTTGTTTTTATCGACACCTCTCTCTCAAACCATGTGGACATGTTTTTCGATATCGGCTTTCGCTTTAGGACAAGCGAGGTCTAAGCTTGGGGGAGTTGATACGTCCATTTTGCATCATGATTTCCTATTGTTATTTATAAGGTTTTTATGCATAATAATGCTTTATGGAGTACTTCTAATGCCTTTTCTCTCATAATATGCAAGGTTTACACAAAGAGGGAGAATGCCGGCACCTGGAATTCTGGACCTGAAAAAGCATATCAGAGACACCTATTCTGCACATCTCCAAATAAGCTGAAACTTCACGGAGAATTATTTTGGAATATATAAAAAATACTGGAGCAAATAAATACCGGAGGGGGACCACCTGGTGACCATAAGACAACAGGGCGCGCCAGGCCCTCCAGGCGCGCCCTGGTGGGTTGTGGTCAGCCCAGCACACCTCCGGTGCCCATCTTCTGGACATGACTTTCGGGACAGAACGCCGCCGTCTCGAGGCGGAACTTGGGCAGTAGCACTTTTGCCCTCCGGCGGAGCGATTCCGCCGGGGGAACTTCCCTCCCAGAGGGGGAAATCGAAGCCATCCTCATCACCAACAGCCCTCTCATCTTTGGGAGGCCAATCTTCATCAACATATTCAACAGCACCATCTCCACCCACATAAGTGGGAGGTTTGTTCAAGTAAGAGCAGCACCCAAGCACCAGTCCACCCACATATCAAATTATCAAAGTAGCGGACGCAAATCAAACCAACATGATGAAAGTGACTAGATGAAATTCCCGTGTACACTCAAGAACGCTTTGCTTATTATAAGAGACCGTTTTGGCCTGTCCTTTGCCACAAAAGTATTGGGCTATCTTGCTGCACTTTATTTACCGTTACCGTTACTTGCTCGTTACCAATTATCTTGCTATCAAACTACCTGTTACCTACAATTTCAGTGTTTGCAGAAATTACCTTGCTGAAAACCGCTTGTCATTTCCTTCTGCTCCTTGTTGGGTTCGACACTCTTACTTATTGAAAGGACTACGATTGCCCCCCTATACTTGTGGGTCATCAGCGTCCACAGTCGACGATCAAGTCGACAATAGCGCGGTTTCCACACCAGAGCTCCCTACCCCGGCTCGACCAGTCGGTCGGGGAAAATTGAGGATTTAACCTCTCCCCGAGACATCGAACTCGATAAATCAGGACCAACCGCTCTTTCCTCGCACAAGACATTAGATCAGGTCGAGGAAAAGCAAGCCATATTTGTCCAAGCACCAACATCAAGTCAAGCTTGGGACGAAAACCATGTCCCACCGGAACAAGCCTGGAGCTCGAATTCGACGAGTCAACGCGAAAGCCAGACATGTCTCGCCCCATAAAATAACCTAGGATTGATGTCAGGTCGGTCCTTAGAAAAATCATCCCTGGTACCGATGTCCGGTCGGATCGGATCCAAAAAAATAATACCACCCACCACCCATGTCAACTATTGCCGAGATAGCACGAGACCAACCGACATCTGGGACCTAGCGCTAGTCGTACAAAAGAAAAGAGAGACCGCCCAACAATTTTGCACATGTTTTTTGTTAAAGAAAAACAAAATTCCACATTGTACGGACGGGGAAGCCTTAGTGGTGTTCCACCTCAATGTTTACAATGAAGGGGGCGGTAGGGAAATTGTTTGTCATCATTTGAGGACGTTTGCTGAACTCTCTGACCTAATGTCAAACTATTGCACCATGGAGGGCACTGGTTTAGCCACTCAATGGCGCCAAGTCCCTAGCTCGGAATTGCCCAAAGCAGAAGGGGAAGGTAGGTGCTCCCATCGTAATCGGCGACCCAAGCACAACGGTGTCGACAGGCACGACGAGCAACTTCCACGGAAGAAAAGTCAGGTACGCAGTAGCGGGGTTAAATCGCTACTAGATACAATACTTGACCAACCATGCGCAATCCACTCCACCTCATTGGACAAACCAGCCACCCACAAACAAATGAACTGTTGGGTCCTGAGGAAGGTGGCAAAAGGAGGCCTGGAGTTTCTCAAAAAAAAAAGAATAAGCTAGGGCATAACAATCAACCACGACCAAGGACAATATCCCTCCATCGTCAAGGACGCGCTTATGATCTATGAGGTGCACTCCTTGCAAAATCAATGAAAGAGAGCTCTTCAAGAGCACGATGACGTCAGATGATAAGTGGTCGGATGTTCCAACCACTTTCGATCATTAGGATCCGCCGATGGGAGTCCATGGCCGAGGATTTGCAGCTCTCTTCCTTGACCCCATAATCGATGGTTACCGTCTGTCCAATGTCTTGATGGACAGAGGCAACAACATCAACCTCATATATGAGGACACTGCAAAAGGTGCAGTTCGACAGATTCCACATCCAGCCGAGCAGGACAACCTTCAAAGGTATCATCCCTAGGAAAGAAGTACATTGCACTAGAAAATTCACGCTCGATGTCGTGTTCGGAACCCCTGATAATTATTGGGTTGAGGCATTAATCTTCGACATAGTCTCGTTTCGGAGCGGCTACAATGCGTTGCTCAGCCGATCATCATTCTCCATGTTTCATGATATTCCCCACTACACATATATGAAACTAAATATGTCGGGGCCCGACGACATGATTATGATAGATGGCAACCCGATCGATCATTCAAAGCCAAGGAGAGGACTACAACTTTGGTCCTTGAGGTTGAATTCGAAGCCATAGCAGCAGTGAGGAGTTGTCCGAACTACGGGCAATGGTCGATAGGGACGATGCCGTTCTCCCCAAATGCTTAAAAATCAACATCCTTTAAACTAGTCAGCGAGATTGTCAAGTTCCAAGTCCATCACGAGGACCTGACTAAAACGGCCTCCACAACTTACTTCGCGAAAACTGCGATATATTCACCTAGCACCCCTCCGACATGTCAGGCATCCCAAGGGACCTCACAGATCAGCCTGAACATAACCAAGGGATTCCAACAAGTCAACAGGCGTTGTGTAGGTTGTCCGAGCCAAAGAGGCAAACAACGAGAGAAGAACTACCAAAACTGCTAGAGGACGGATTCATCCGAGAGGTTACATCTGGACTGGTTATCAAATCTAGTCATGATGCCCAAGAAGGATAAATCCTTACGCTTATGTGCCGATTTTAAGGATGTCAACAAAACCTGCCCTAAGGACCTCTTCGCGTTACCACACATCGATCAAATTGTCGATGCCACGGGCGGGCACGGCCTCTTATGCTTTTTGTATGTGTACTCGGTCTATCACCAGATTAGGATGAAGGAATCTGACCAATAACACTACAAAAAAGACACATCCGTGACATTATAGGCCGAAAGAAAACTTTTTTGTCTTGGATATGACAGTTCCATGAGATAATTGTGACAAAAACACGTATCATCATAGATGTGATGGGCTCCTACTTCCATGAAAAAAATATGACAGAAAATGGGCTTTTCGTCCTGGGCAAGCCGGAGACGCACCTGCATGACATTCTTTGGGTCATCCATGATGTAAAAAATCGTGGTAGAAGTGAGGCCGAGGATTTTTTTGGGGATTTCCCGGTTACGGTGGGCAATCGGTGGGTGGTCGGGCCAAGCGATGCAGTGGTTTGTGTGTTTCTCTCATACACGCGTTGTGTGCGAGGCGTTCGCTAGCTAGCTGCTAACTGAACCCGAGCGAGGCGTTCTCTTAGTGAACCTGAGTGATCTATTGACCCCTTTCGACTATGTACTGAACACGAGCGATCGATCCCTCGCACTATACGTACTGAACCACGAGCAATTCCTTGGCTCCTAAATGAACCCCAACGATTCTTTGGCTGCTATAACTGAACCTGAGCAATCGATCCCCATGCGAGACATGAATCGTTGAGCTAGTAGCCGGTTATTGTTGGTTGCCTCTCGATGGTCAGTGTTCGTTGTTGTCGTGCGTGCGATACATGTAGTACAACGAGACCCTTACGCGAGACGTGGCCGGTGTGTTGAGTTGGTTGGTTGTGGATGAACAGTTCCCGTTGTTGCCGCCAGCTCGCGCGTACGTCCCACCCGAGCCGGTGGGAGTTGGCGCTGGATGAACAGGACCCCATGGTAGTAGTAGCTAGTGTTGGGGTGGATGAACAGGACCCCGAGGAGGCCGTGCTGCGGTATGCCACACCCCAGCCGGTGTTGGGATGGATGAACAAGACCCCTTGGAGGCTGGAGGAAGTCGCCGGTGGATGAACAAGACCCCGTGGAGGTTGAAGGAAGTCGATGGTGGATGAACAATAGCCGTGGACTCCCATTTTGCGGTACGCCACACCCCCAGACCCTGTTTCTTTGATAGTAGTCGGTCTGTTTCCTATGTTTTGCGGTACGCCATACCCCCCGACCCCGCTTCGACTGTAGCCGGTTGAACATAATTATGTTTCCTCTGCTTTGCGGGATGCCACACCCCTCCCATTGAACATGACCTCGTTCCGACTGTAGCCGGTTGAACATAAGTTTATTTCCTCCGTTTTGCGTGACGCCACACCCCCAGCCGAGTCGCTTAGCTCCTCCGTCCTGACCCAACTAGTTGGTTGCCGATGAACAGGACGCCGTTGCTGCCCTCCGTTGACTCTGTCACATTGCCTCTCCATGTACACGAGGGCCGTACATATATATGCGCGAGTACGTGGCCATATTTACTTTCTTGCAGTGTGGCTATACGTACGTGTACACGATTTAGACGGGACTGTGTGACATGCTACGTCGGGGGCTATACTACGACACGTGTCGCTCCTTACTCGACCACGGTTCATCATCATGAGACCGATCGACTAGTATGTGCATACACGTATTGCGATTAAAAATACAAAATATTTATCTTTGTTAGTTTACTTGTTGCTTGCTTTACTTGTTAGTTTACTTGTTTTGCTTGTTACTTTGCTTGCTTGGTCACCATGTCTCAAGATAATACAAAGTTGCGTTACTTCTCGGATACTAATAAGAATGGTTTTATTAGTACTCCTATACCACCCGCCACTAGTGCAGAGTTTTGTGATATTAATGCTGCATTGCTAAATCTTGTGATGAAAGAACAATTTTCTGAAAGTCCTAATGAGGATCCGACTGTGCATCTCAATACTTTTGATGAATTATGTGATATGCAAAAGAAAAAGGATATGGATAATGATGTGGTAAAATTAAAATTATTTTATTTTTCACTAAGAGATAAAGCTAAAGCTTGGTTTTCATCTTTACCGCGTAATAGTATTGGAACATGGGATAAATGTAGAGATGCTTTCATTACCAAGTATTTTCCTCCTGCATAGATCATCTACCTTAGAAATCAAATTATGAATTTTAAGCAACATGACCAAGAACATGTTGCACAAGCTTGGGAGAGGATGAAATTGATGATTAAAAATTGCCCAACTCATGGCTTGAACTTATGGATGATTATACAAAATTTCTATGATGGACTAAACTTTGTGTCTAGAAATCTTCTAGATTCTGCTGGAGGTGGTACCTTCATGGAGGTGACATTAGGAGAGGCCACTAAACTTTTGGAGAACATCATGAAAAATTATCCTCAGTGGCATACCGAGAGAGCTCCAACTAGTAAGAAGGTCAATTCTGTTGAAGAAATTGCTACTTTGAGTGAGAAAGTGGGTGCTCTTATGAATATGGTTGCTAGTAAACATGCTCATGTTGATCCCAATGTATGCCTTTGTCTAACTTGATTGAACAAAATGATGATTCTATTGATGTGAACTTTATCTCACGAAACAATTTCAACAACAATGCTTATAGAGGAAATTTCAAATATTTCAATGCTAGACCGCATCCCGGTAATTCCTCTAATAATTATGGAAATTCTTCTAAAAATAATAATAGGATAGCCTCTGATCTTGAGAACACCATTAAAGAATTTATTAGTTCTCAAAATATTTTTAATGCTATGGTAGAAGAAAAGTTGCATAAAGTTGATGATATGGCTAGGAACATGGATAGGATTGCTCTTGATGTGGAAACTCTTAAAAATAAAAATTTTCCACCTAAGCATGATATCAATGAGTCCATTAAATCCATCCAAATATCTATTAATGAGAGTAAGGAGAGGAGCGAGGTTGAGAGCCAAGCGAGAATTCTTAGAAAAGGCTCTTCCACCCGGTTTTTACCGTAATCATGATGAAGATCTTAAAATGATTGGTACGTATCCCATTGAATCTTTGTTTACTTCTCTAAAAATATATGATAAAGGAACTGAAGATGAGTAAACTTTAGCTAGAGGGCGTCCCGTTTGTTCGGAGGGTGATGATTCTAATGATAAAATTGAAAAAAGTGGGTTTGGAGAGGTCAAAACTTTAACTAGTGATGTACCCACTATCTTGGATTGAAGGAATTTAATTATGATTTTTTTCTTTAGTAGAATGTATTTCCTTGTTTCAATCCATTATTAGCTCACCCAATGCCTATGAACAAAACAAAGCTTTTACTAAACATATAGTAGAAGCAATGATAAAATCTTATGATGAGAAACTTGAACTAGAAGTTTCTATACCAAGAAAATTGCATGATCAATGGGAACCTACTATTAAAATAAAGTTAAAGAATATGAATGCAATGCTTTGTGTGACCTTGGTGCTGCTGTTTCAACTATACCTAAATCTCTTTGTGATGTGCTTGGTTTCACTGATATTCAAGATTGTTCCCTTAACTTGCATCTTGCGGATTCTACCATTAAGAAATCTTTGAGTAGAATAAATGATGTTCTTATCCTTGCTAATAGGAATTATGTGCCTGTAGATTTCACTGTGCTTGACATTTTATGCAATCCGTCTTGCCCAATTATACTTGGAAGACCTTGCTTACAAATTATAGGTGTCATTATTGATATGAAAGAGGGAAACATGAGATTCCAATTCCCATTAAATAAAGGGATGGAACACTTCCCTAGTAATTGTATTAAACCACCTTATGAATCTATCATGAGGGCTACTTATGGAATGAGCGTCAAAGATGACAACACTTGATACCATGCATTATGCCTAGCTAGGGGCGTAAAACAATAGCGCTAGTTGGCAGACAACCAAATACTTATCTTATTTTTCTTGTTTTACTTTATGTTTGTTTTAGATAACATGATTGTTTATATTGTAATTATTGTGTTTTTATGTTTAAATTAGTGTTTGTGCCAAGTAAATCCTTTGGGATGAGTTGCATGATAAGTAGAATTGATACGGTCCAAAAACAGAAACTGTTGCGTCTAGTGCAGAATTTCTCTGATTTTACTGGAACGTCTTTCTGATCTTAATTTTTGACATAGTATTGGTATACAAATTGCCCAGGTTGTACGAAGTTTTCAGAATTTTTCGATTTACAGAAGTATAGTTTCTTTACATATACTTATAGATTGTTCAGTTTTAGACAGATTCTGTTTTTGCTTGCATAGTTTGCTTGTTTTGATGATGCTATGGATTGTATCGAGGGGTATAAGCCATGGAGAAGTTAGAATATAGTACCTTATGAAATAGTAAAATATGAATCAATTTATAACAATACCTAAAGTATTTGATATGTTTATTATACTAACGGATCTCACGAAGGTTTCTGTTGAGTTTTGTGTGCTGAAGTTTTCAAGTTTTGGGTGCTATCACGATGCATGAAGGAATAAGGAGCGGCAAGAGCCTAAGCTTGGGGATGCCCAAGGCACCCCAAGTCAAATTCTAGGAAGACTCAAGCACCTAAGTTTGGGGATGCCCTGGAAGGCATCCCCTCTTTCGTCTCAATCCATCGCCATGTCACTTGGAGCTATATTTTTATTCATCACATGATATGAGTTTTGCTTGGAGCGTCATTTGTTTTAGTTTGATTTTGTTTTTTGTTTTCCACAATCATTGTTGGCTGGACACACCTATTTGAGAGAGACGCATGTTCACCATGATTTATTAGAATATTCTTTGTGCTTCACTTATATCTTTTGAACTAAGCAGTTGCTCTAGTACTTCACTTATATCTTTTAGAGCACGGTGGCGTATTGATTTTATAGAAATAATTGCACTCTCGTTCTTCACTTAAATTTGTTTGAGAGTTAACAAATGGTGACGGTAATTTGCATGGGTTATAACACTAGTCCAAAAATAATAGGTATTCAATGAGTGCATAATCAAAACCACATGTAGCACATAAAAGAGAAATGTGGGTTAATGATATTGATGTGGTAATGTGAAGGAGCGTGAGTGCATGGTTGTCGGTTAGTAGAAATATCGATAGTTGAAGGGTGTTAATTTTCTGTTCAACTAAATATTAGTTATGGCATGGTGATCATGTGTGAGCATTATTATTCCTCGTTGAAAACCTAGTGCTTATTAGGTTGGAGGCACGCGATGGCTAACTCCTCCCAACCTCCTCCCTAGGGGCATGCGAGTAGTACTTTGCTTTGAGAGAGCCAATAAAACTTTGCAATAAGTATGTGAGTTCTTTATGACTAATGTGAATCCATGGATGTACGCACACTCACCTTTTCATATTTGCTAGCCTCTTCGGTACCGTGCATTGCCCATTCTCACCTCGAGGATCGGTGCAAACTTCGTTGGTGCATCCAAACCCCGTGACATGACACACTCTGTTGCACATAAGCCTCATTTATATCTTCCTCAAAACAGCCACCATACCTACCTATCAAGGCATTTCCATAGCCATTCTAAGATATATTGCCATGCAACTTCCACCGTTACATCATATGACTAGTACATTCATTGTCATATTGCCTTGCATGATCATGTAGCTGACATAGTATTTGTGTCAAAGCCACTGTTCATCATTGTTTACATGTTACGCTAGATCATTGCACATCTTGGTACACTGCCAGAGGCATTCATATAGAGTCATATTGTTTAGTAGTTTTTCATATCAAGTTGTAAGTAAATAAAAGTGTGATGTTTATCATTATTAGGGCACTGTCTCAGTGAGGAAAGGATGATGGAGACAATGCTTCCCCCACAAGTCGGGATGAGACTCCGGACGAAAAAAAGAAAAAGAAAGAAAAAAGGAGAAAAAGAAAGAAAAAAAAGAAGGAAAAAGGGAAAGAAAAAAAAAAGAAAAGGAAAAGGAAAAGAAAGGAAGAAAAAAATGAGAGAAAAGAGAGAAGGGACAGTGCTACTACCTCTTTTTCCACACTTGTCCTTTGAAGTAGCACCATGTTTTTCATATAGAGAGACTCATGTGTTTGTCACTTTCATATGCTAGTGGGAATTTTTCATTATAGAACTTGGCTTGTATATTCCGATGACGGGCTTCCTCAAATGCCCGAGGTCTCCATGAGCAAGCAAGTTGGATGCACACCCACTTAGCTTCATTCGATCTTTCATACACTTAGAGCTCTAGTGCATCTGTTGCATGGCAATCCCTACTCCTCTCATTGATATCTATTAATGGGCATCTCCATAGCCCGTTGATACGCCTAGTTGATATGAGACTTTCTTCTCCACTTTTTACCCCTTTTATATCTACCACCATATTCTATCCCACCTATATGCTATATCCATGGTTCACGCTCATGTATTGAGTGAGGAATAAAAAGTCGAAGTGCATTAAAAAGTATGATCAAATTGCCTAACTTAACACCGCGGTGTTTGACATTTGTATTTATGTGGTGAAGACGGAGCCATGCCATGGTAATATGATAAAATGAATGGGGGGTAAACATTCTTTAAGGATCCTATATTTTGAAAGTTGATGATTGTGTTATTTATGCTTATGGATATTACTATGTTAATGTTTATTGACTCATCGTTTCTCAATGATCATACCTGAAAGACATTACATGTTGGGTAGCATGTCACATCAAATTTTTTGCTTTTATCATTTACCTACTCGAGGACGAGCAGGAATTAAGCTTGGGGATGTTGATACGTCTCCAGCGTATCTATAATTTTTTATTGTTCCATGCTATAATATTATCATTCTCGAATACTTTTTGGGCATTTATTTGTTGATTCATATTATTTTTGAGCACTAACATATTAACCCAATGCCAAGTGCGAGTTGTTGTTTTCTGCACATTTTTGGCTTTTTAGGAATACCATACCAAACGAAGTCCAAATACCCCAAAAATTTTTGACGGTTTTTTGTGGACAAAATAAGGACCTGGAAGCTACGGAGGGAGACCTGGGGCCACACGAGGTGTCCCCAAGCCAACAGGGCTTTCCCAGGGGGTGGCTGCACCCTGATGGCTTGGGACCACCTCCCTGCCCCTCTGGCGTTGTTCTCTGGCCTATAAATTCTTATTATTCCAAAAAACCCTAGGGAGCCTCCCGAAACACTTTTTCCGCCGCCACGAGTCTCTGTTCCGCCGTGTGCCCATCTGGAGCCCTGTTCCGGTGCCCTGTCGAAGGGGGGATCGATCACGGAGGGCCTCTACATCAACCTTGTTGCTCCCATGGTGATGTGCGAGTAGTTCACCACAGATATACGGGTCCATAGTTAGTACCTAGATGGCTCTCTCTCTCGCTATGTTCTTTGTTACCATGATCATCGTGATTCCCTCGGTGATCTATGTTATGTAATCACTCTTTGTGGTGCGTTTGTTGGGATCCGATGAATTGTGGGTTTAAGTTTAGATTATTCATGAAAAAGATTTGAGCCTTCTATGAATTCTTATTTGCATGATTGTTATAGCTTCGTAATTCTCTCTAATCTATCGGTTTAGTTTGGCCAACTAGATTGGTTTATCTTTATTGGGAGAAGTGTGATGTAGTGGGTTTAGTCTTTCGGTGCTCTATATCCCAGTGACAAAGTAGGGGACAAGACACATATTTGTATTGCTACCACTAAGGATAAAACAATGGGGTTCATTAATATTAACTATCGTCTACATCATGTCATTATTCTCCAAGCGTTACTCTATTTGTTATGAACTTAATACCTAGAGAGGCAGGCATAGAAGCGCTCTTGAAGTGGAGTAATAGTAGTACATGCAGGCAGGAGTCGGTCTACTTGTTTATGTACGTGATGCCTATATACACATGATCATTGTCGTGAATAAATATTGCATAACTATGCGCTTTTCTATCAATTGCCCAATAGCAATTTGTTTACCAACTGTATGATCTATTTAAGAGAGAAGCCTCTAGGGAACACTATGCCCCTGGGTCTATTCACTTATATATTTATAAACTCTATTATTATCTTGCTGTCATTTATTTACTTTTTGTTTTATTTTGCAGTTTATATTTATCAACTATCATCTACACTACTCATTTGCTTGCAAGTAACGAGTTCAAGGGGATTGACAACCCTCTTGCCCACGTTGGGTGCAAGTGTTTGCTCTTTTGTGTGTAGGAGCTAAAGACGGGAGTTGTGTGATCCTCCTATTGGTTCGATAACCTTGGTTCTCACTGAGGGAAATACTTATCTATACTGTGCTGCATCATCCCCTCCTCTTCGGGGAAAAGCCCAACACAGATCACAGGTATTATGGGGCCTCCAAGCCATCAAGGCGCGCCCACAGGGGTGGGCGCGCTCTGTTGGCTTGGCACCAACAGGTGCACCTCCCCTGAGGTGTTTTCTACTCCATTTTTAAAAAATATTCTATAAAAATTCCTGTAAAATTTTCGTGTCATTCTGAGTCTTTTTATTTTTTGGCCATTTTTATTGCTCGGGTAATTTTAGAAAATAGGATGATCATGGCATTTATTTTATTAAACTAAAAGTAACAGAGAATAAACTAAGGGTACAAAAGGTTGTGCTTACTAGATTCATAGATCACATGCCTCTCAAAAAGGATCCATTAATAAGGTTGATCAAGTCTTATTAATAACCATTTCCGATTGCCATGAAACCAAAGAATTTTCATATAACACTAAGTTACCTCAATGGGGATTTGCATATCCCCAACAATAAGAATATAATATTTCTTCTTGGCACTAGGAAGAGGGAATTTAAACTCTCCAACAGTGATTGTAGCCACTTGTTCAATAGCATTGATATTATTTACAGAAGCTTGTTTCTTCGGAAAGTTCATTGTATGTTGTTTGCCATTGACATGAAAAGTAACCTTGCTTTTGTTGCAATCAATAATAGCCCCTGTAATATTTAAAAAGGGTCTACCAAGGATGATCTACATGTTGTCGTGCTCGAGCATCTCAATAATAACAAGGGATTTTTACATCTGTGCCCCTGGTTCGTTAGTTGTACTCATTCATCCCCACGCTCTTAACTTTTGCTCACTTTTCCCCACTCCCTTGCCCGAAACCCTCAGAACTGGTCACAGCGGACGTTGCCGTCGGGTCAATGGCTTGACCGTTAACTCTGACGAGTGGGGCCGCGCTGGACTGTGTCGCCCGTTGGACCTGCCAAGTGGGGCCGCGTTGGAGTGTGTCGCCCTCCTTTGACCATTCTGACGTGTGGGGCCGCGCTGGACTGTGTTGCCCGTTTGACCTGCCAAGTGGGGTCGCGTTGGACGGTGGCGCTAGTTGGACTGTTGGGCCGTGGTTTTGTTTGGGCCGTTGCATTAAGGGACCCGCGTGCATGCACCGATGCACGCCGCCATGAACAGCCTGCTATGCATGCGCGACATGATCCAGCCAGCCTGCCTGTATGCGCCGATGCGCGCTGCCACGGACGCAGCCTTCCTGTGAGCCGCCACGGACGCAGCGTCTGTCGCTGCTGCCGGTTCCTCCCTTCTCGCACGCGCCTCCTCGATCGATTCACAGTTCACAGTTCACACCGTCTCAGCCTTTGACCTCCGATCGACGTGCGGCATTTGAACGTTCACAGTTCACAATTAAAGTCTAGGGCATACCGATCGACGTGCGGCGTTTGAACGTAGCAAACATGCGGCCGACGCCCTTATTTAAACCGCCCACCCCTCCACCTATTCTCCACACATCCATTTGCGCCGCTCCCCTTCCCTTCTTCACCCCAATCCAGAGCACTCTCCAAGCTAGGTGAAGATGCAGTACTATGGCCCCACCTTCCAGATGCCACCAGTTAGGCCGGAGGCGCGGTACCCCGCCGGCGTCGTCGTTGAGAAGACGCTTCACGTGTGGACGATCTCACGCTGGAGAAATGGCTGGGATTTGGCCCACTGGTTCCTCCGTGCGGGCTTTGCCCACCTCCCGGCGGGCTCGCCGGTCATGTTCCGACTGGAGGAACTGCATCCAAACTCCAGCTCTCCGCCGTCAGGGCTCATCGCCACCTTCCACAACAGGTTCGATGCATTCCACCTACTCGGGAAGGTGTTTTGGTGTGGGTGCGAGCTCATCGCATTCACAACCCACAACATCTTCACGGATGTGGATATGATCTTCTCCAACCACAACGTCATCCACAGCCTCCCCTACCTCCTCGGTGAGAACGGCAGGGAGGCGGAGGAGTGAAGAGGAGGCGCGGAGCAGCTTGTCTTGCCCTAGGGTGTTAGACCCTAGGGCTTTATTTCTATGTTATTTTATGTATGTCGTGTTATATAATGTTTTATGTAAGAGTACTATCTATCTATGTTATGCTTGCTACCCTAAATGAAGAACTATCTATCTATGTTATGCTTGCTAGTTTTCTTTGTTATTTTGTAGCCCATTCGGTGATATTTAGACCTTGGCTTCAAACAACGCATAAAACATGTTCCCTCACCGTATCAAAACATCAAGCAGAGGAGTCCTCTTCTTAAAAAATGATGAAACCTCAAAACATCACCGTATCAACGCATAAAACCTTTTGGCACGCGCGACTAATGGGCTAGTTGAAGTGTAAAAAATGATAGAAATGAGCCATGTCGATGTTTAAAAGAAGAATAAAAAAAGCTAAATTTTTTGAACTGCGCTGGCGGTCTAGGTTTGTAGATCCTGCCGGCCGGGGGGGGGGGGGCAACTGCAGGCTGGGCTTTGGAAGGGTGGAAGCTAATTACACGCGTGGGAATCCGTGGTCATATCTATTATATGAACAAAAAAATGTTTTAGGGCACCCTATGTTTTATGTAAGTACTATGCTATGCTTGCTACTTTCTATGTTATGGATGTATGGTTGCTACGTGAGATATCGGTAGATGGATATGGTGCCGTAGCCGAGCCCTAGACATGCTCTCTAGATGGATATGGTGCCGTAGTCGAGCCCTAGACATGCTCTCTAGATGGATATGGTGGCTAATGGTGCCACCGGACTTTATTTTAGACGCGGTTTCTGATGGATATCATGATCTACATAATCAAATCTGACATGCTCTTAATAATAAATTTGCCATGTTCTACAAAACAAATCGTGTATAAAACAAAAACAAAAACAAAAAATCGTCTATACAATATTTTTGTTGCAACAAAAACATGTTTATAATACCCGCATGTCAAAAAATCATGGGCAAGTTCAAATAAAGAATTAGTCATGGTATGTACAAATAAATTTGACATGGGCAAGTTCAATAAAGAATTAGTCATGGTATCTACACTAACAATGACATGGAAAAAGTTATTCTTAAGTTCACCATGGCAATTATCTGTACAAAAATGCCATGGGAAAAAAGTTGTACTGCTAACAATAAATCGATTTACCATCATGCACTATTTTTGTTCGGCATGGCAATAAATGGATTTACCATGGCAATAATCAAGCAAAAAAATAGAGCCAGCGCGTGCACTATTTTCTAGGCCTCTTTTATCTTTGTGGGCCTTCGACACTCAACGCAATGCGACGGCCCAACCAGAGCTTAGTTTCAATTTGGGCCCTAGAACTACGGTTTTTTTTCTTCTGCGGTCAGTGTTGTCTGACGAAACTGAAGAAACTGAAAGTGTACAAAACTGACGAAACTGACATGATCCACTAATTAAGCAACACAGAGCATAGAGTACATGATCCACAAATTTAAGCAAATCCTAGAGCACATGACACCACACTAATAACATCTCTAACGAGTGATGACCAGCAAGTAAGCAAATCCTAGAGCAACTATACAAAAATAAAATCCTAATGCTATCATATTCGCCTGCTTGTTCAATTGAATCATCTTCTTCAACTTCTTGTTCATCTTCTTTAATTCCCCCTTCAGATCTGCATCCCCAACTGTCAGAGCAGCACTTTCATAGACCAAATTCGTTGGTGCTGACGGCAGATTGAGCTCCCGGGTTGAGGCCCCATTGCATTGAATCCGCTTAACGTAGTCATCCAGCCATTCAAAATGTGTGCATTTGTTCACGATCTGAAACGAAAACATGAACCCTAAATCCCAGATCCAAGGAAATAGAAAAAGAAATCAGAGAAAAATCATGAGATCTAACCTGCCCCTCTGGCTTGCTCTCGCATTTCACGAACTCGCGCCCATAGTTGCCATTCTTGACCTATTTCGAAGTCAACCGTACTAGTGGCGCGCTGCGTGGGCAGTCAGGACATCGCTCCATGGGAAGTGGACCATACCGGGTCCACGAGGGGCGGGAGGCTGAAGTGGAGCTCGACATATCGCCCAAAGTCGCCGGAGAAGAAGAAGCAGAGGAGTGGCTCCTCTCGTCGCCACAGAATACAACTCTCGCGGATCGCCCCACGATCCAACGATGCGGAGCCGTCCATGTGATCTAACGGCGCGGAGCCTGCACGCAGCCTACCCTCGGAATTCCTTCTAGAAGACCACATCTGAGGGCTGTCGCTTGGCGCTAGGGTATGATCGGACGGCTGACGTTCGGAGCTAGGGTTAGGCGGGGTTTAGAGGGGTTTTAAGCTGGTCAACGGGGTTTCCAAGGCTTTGACTGAGCATAACTAATTTAAAAAAAATCGAAAAAATATGAAACCTTCGTCGTTCGTCGTTTTATAAGACACACTAACGAGGAAAAATACTAAACTTTCTCTATGGACATTTTCATGAAAAAACCTTCACACATATGAGCTATCACGTACAACATTTCATAGAGTCCAAGGAGAGGAGGTAGGGTTCCCTTCGGTTTTTGAAAATTTAAAAAAATCAAAAAAATCACCAAAGCTTGATTTCAAAGTGAATAAGAAGGATCTGAACTTAGTTTTCCATTTTCATATTTTAAACGTGTTTTTAATGATTTTCTATTAAAGTATATTTTTTTCAAAAAAAATGTAAAAATATGAAGATTAATTCAATAAATAGTGATACTTCGAAACTACACTATATAGATTGAATAGGTGTTAATAAAAAATATTTGGCTCATTTAGAGTAGGTCCAAAAAAAACTTGATTACAAATGGGGCTGTTTACCCTAGCTTGGGAGCTCATTTGGAGCACATTTCTCATGACTACAAGTTTTACCACGCAAAAGAGATCGGATTGATCACCTAACGTTTATAATAGTTCAGCAAACTTTGCAACTCACACCACAGGGCAATGGACTTCAAGTGTTGGTTCAAATTCAAAGTTTGCCTAAAATTCAAATTTTGCCTCAGTTTTGTATTCTACCTCAAATTTCACATCAAATTACAAATAGAATTATCACACCTTACAAGTTTTCACAGTAGTTCAAATTGACGACAGAATCCTTATTACAAATCCTTAAAGTTCAAAGTTTATGACTTGCATTCAAGTTCAAATTCAAATCTTTGCCTTGCTCCTTGTGTTCCGGGATGGGTTAACCGTCTTGCTCCTGGTTTCCCTAGCTGGGATATTTTGTGCTTTTGAAAGCTTTGTCTTGTTGCTTCTGATCTTCACTTCTGGTGGTGGCGGTTTTGTTGAGATTTGACTGACCGAGCAATTGATGACTAGTTGACGGTCATCTGTGGGTTCACTAATCCTTAAAGGAACTTCAGACAAAATAACTTCCTCCTCTCTTATAGCTTCAAAACCTTCATACGCCATGGTTTCAAATTCTGCATCAGATGATGGTTCAACCGAAGTTTCTTCCTCTCTAGGTCTTTTTTGTCTTGTGCCTCTAATTATCCTAGAGCTGGGTCAAACAGAAATAAGCTTAGCCATCGATAAAAAAGAGAACAAATGCAAAAAAAAGGGAAAGGTTGCACACATACCAAGCTGCAACTTTAGTTGCTTCATTCTGCTCTAAACTTGCTGCATTCTCCTCTGCTGCTGCATTCTCCTCTGCATTTGCTGCTGCCCATTGTTCCTCTTCTCCAAATGATGCATCAACTGGATTGGTACAAATCCTAGCAATATGCCCTAGGATACCACATTTTTTGCACTTACGCTGTTTTTTTACACGACCCTCTTCACCAGCTCTTATCCTGTTTTTCCTTGGTCTTCCTGGTGGTCTAGTCAGTACAGGAGAATGGAGTTTGAACCCTGGGTCTACTATGTTCCATTGGTCTTTTCCCAAGAGTGCAGGCACATTTTCAGCATAAGCAGCCCTAAATTTGGCAACAGAGAAATATTCAGAGCAATACTAATCAACTTCACCATCTTCACCTCCAATAACAGTCATGAGATGTAGGGCATGTATGCACGGCTTCCCGCGGATCTGCCATTGCCTACAACTGCATTCCTTAGTTGCAAGGTTCACTGGATATCTCCATTCCCTATTTTTACTGTCAGTGTATGTCACCTCAGCCTCGTATGTCGACGGTCGAATGCATTTCATCCTTAGTCCTCTTGCCTTGGCATGCAATGCCTTAATCAGAGATGGGAGCATAAGATGGCCAACATATTGTGTTTCTGCAATTCTTTTACGAAGAGCCATCTTTATCATGATCATCTGCCTGATCTTATCAAATGCTTGCCACAATAAAAGCCCTTTCACTGACTTGAACTTTGCATTGAAACACTCAGCGAGGTTATTGGTCACATAGTCTACTTTGCAGATTTCATTGAATTTGCTTCTTGACCACAACTTTCCATGATGTTCATCCATGTACTCCTTCACCAAAGGATTGTGAGCATACAACACTCTCAAATGGTGCTCATGCTTCCTCAAGCTGCATGTGTATGATGCTGGCCATAGGTTCTCATCATAAACTTTGCCTTTGAATTTCTTTTTAAAATTCTGCGCTAGGTGTCGCATACATTCCCTATGTTCCACTCCAGGGAATACAATTTCTACTGCACTCTCTAAACCCTTTCAAGCATCTGTGTGCATAACTAAACCTGAGGGTGTACCTATAATGTTGCGCAACTGTTGCAGAAACCAGACCCAACTCTCCTCGGACTCTGCCTCCAACACACCAAATGCAACTGGGAATAGCCAGTTGTGTCCATCAACTGCAGAAGCTGCTGCTAGCTGGCCTCTCCATCTTCCATTCAAAGCAGTTGCATCGACAGCCAAATAGGGCCTACAACCATTCAGAAACCCCTGCCAGCAAGCCTTGAAACAAACAAAAGCCCTCCCGAAGCACTCCTTCTCCAATGTCTTCCCTTTTATTTTGTACTGAACTGTATGCTTGTCAATATCTACAACACTCCCTGGACTAGCCGTCTCCACTTCAGCTTTGAAGGTGTAAAGCAACTGAAAACTCTCATTCCATGGACCATTAATCCTATCAAGAGCCCTTTCCTTAGCATAGAAAATCCTCATGTAAGGTATATTAATCTTGTACCTATCAAATAGCTTCCCATGGAGTTCTGTTGGACCAATTGTTGGTGTTTCCCTCACCCAATCCAAGATTGCATCTGCCACCCACCTAGTCTTTGCAAGCTTTGATTTGTCCTTTCCCCCTCCCCCTCCAGGCGGGCAAGTGTGCCTGTGTGGGTTTTTTTATCTGAAACAATTAAGAAACAATACACATGATCTGAATATAGAATGGATAAATAATCTGAAAAAAAGATTCAGTTGTAATACCTGAATCAATTTGCTCTTTAGCATAGTGGATGCATGCAACCTCCACCTACACCTATCATAAGGGCAATGAACAGTGAATCTTCTTGGCTCACTCCTATCAACCTCATATGAGTTTTCAGTGAGAATGCAATATGTAGTCACTGCATTATGACAGTCCACCATCGATTGGAATACGGTTCCTGCAGTAAGCTGAGGATTCTCCCTGTTCCACTCAATTGTTGGCATGTCCTCACCATCATATTCTTGTAAAACTAAGGAGTCGATGTTCTCCTCCCTCTCTTCATCGTCAGTGTCATCAAATCTAGCACGGCTGCTAGGCTCCTCTGGATATTCATCTTCCATTGCCTGTTGACTGACTCTATCTACCAGTTCAGGGAATAGAGTCTCATCCTCATCATCATGTCGAGGCACTTCCTCATCAGGCTCTGCATCTACTTCTACATCAGGTGCAGAAGGGAGAGGAGAAGTGGCAGAATTAGCGGCAGCCGACATGTTGTGGCTTTCAGAACCACTAGGTTTACTTGGTATCGACCTACAAGGAGTGCGAGGAAGCTCGCTATCAGCAGAGACAGATGATGTCTGAACACCCTTCCCCTTTGGGATACGTTGTTTGCGTGCCTGAAGCACACCGATATGGATTTTACCGAAACGGCTGTCAGCATTGAAACTAAATAGCAATCCCAGATGCTCATCACAAGTTAATGGGACAAATCTCTGCTCGGTACTGTCGAAATATCTCAGTTCAACAGCATCGGCAGGGCTCCACGGATACTCACAACAGAGTGCCTCGCGGAAATCTGTGAATGAAACGCTGGTTTCTACCACTTTCAGATAGAAAAATCCAGAAATCAGATACCGTTTAGTTCCATGTAGCTTGCTAGTTTCCATTCTAACCGCCAGCCGAAAAGCAAGTGCAGGATCAACCCTATTCGATTGAAATAAAGGGCGCAGTTAGGCCTAAAATTTTCAGAAAAATTGCACTGATTCACGCCAACGGTGGTCAAATACAGCCTAATTTACGGATCTCCTAATCAATTTGAGAGGAAAACGATGCTTACCCAGGTGGAAATCCATGAATTATCCGCCTCTGATTTGACCCAATCATCTCCACGGTCGATGGGCCGGACGGGGTGCTCCCCCGACATCGCTTCCTAATCCTAGATGGGGAGAGAGGGTAGATGCGGCGGAGGCGGCATGACGGCGGCGGAGGGGGCGGCGCGGAAGCGACTCGATCTGATTCAGGTTACAGTGAGTGTCAGTTTTGCGGCCCCACTCGTTAGCATGTAACGGTCAAAATGTGGACTCGGCCCTACGCGGCCCCACTCGTCAGAGTTAACGGTCAAGCCATTGACCCGACGGGAACGTCCGCTGTGACCAGTTCTGAGGGTTTCAAGCAAGGGAGTGGGGAAAAGTGAGCAAAAGTTAAGAGCGTGGGGATGAATGAGTACAACTAACGAACCAGGGGCACAGAAATAAAAATCCCTAATAACAAAGTCTGTTAAGATAGTAACATTTGCAACCACAACAGGTACATCCTCACAAATTCCAATAGGTATAGCGATAGATTTATCAGAAAGTTGCAAATATATTTCAGTAGGTGTGAGCTTATTCAAATCAAGTCTTTTATATAGGGAGAAAGGCATAACACTAACACCAGCTCCTAGATCACATAAAGCAGTTTTAACATAACTTCGTTTAATGGAGCAAGGTATTGTGGGTATACCTGGATCTCCCAACTTCTTAGGCACTCCACCATCAAAAGAATAATTAGCAAGCATGGTGAAAATCTCAGTTTCAGATATCTTTCTTTTATTAGTGATAATATCCTTCATGTATTTAGCATACGGAGGCATTTTCAAAATATCAGTCAAGCGAGTACGCAAAAAGACAGGTCTAATCATTTCAGCAAAGTGCTCAAAATCCTCCTCATCCTTACCCTTAGAAAGCTTGTGAGGAAAAGGCATGGGTTTCTGGACCCATGGTTCTATTTCTTTACCATGTTTTCTAGCAACAAAGTCTTTCTTATCATAACGTTTATTCTTAGGAGGAGGTGGGTTATCAAGATCTTCAGCGGGTTCTATTTCTACTTCATTATCATTTTCTTTATCATTATCTGGTGGAGTATCATCATGAACATTATCATTATCACTAGGTGGATGTTCGTCACCAGATTGTGTTTCAGCATCATAAATAGAAACATCCTTATGACTCAGAGTAGGTTTTTTATAAAAGGTTCACTAGAAGCATGCATAGTCCTATCATTTTTTCCTTTTCTTTCTAGTTTGACTAGGTGCATATTCATTAGTTCTTTGGGAATCTTGTTCAATTCTTTTAGGGTGACCTTTAGGATAAAGAGGTTCATGAGTCATTCTACCCATCTAGTCATTACTCTAACAGCATGATCATTCATGTTAACATTCATTTCAGCAAGCAAATCATTTTGTGACTTAGCAACTTGGTCTAATTGAGTGTGAACCATGGAAGCATGTTTACCTAGACCGTTAACATCATTATCAATTCTAAACATCAAGTCACTCAAGCGATCTATCATTATAGCATTACGTTGTAATTGATCTGTGACATGATTATTATAATGTTATTGCTTCACAATATAATTATCAAATTCATCCATGCATTGACTAGGAGTCTTAGTATAAGGTATATCACTTTCATCTAATCTACGAAGAGAATTTACCTCTACTACCTGTGTAGGGATGTTAAGTCCATGTATTTCTTGAATAGGTGGTAAATTCTTGACATCTTCAGATTTAATACCTTTTTCTTCCATAGTTCACTTGGCTTCTTGCATATCTTCCGGACTGAGAAATAGAATACATCTTTTCTTTCGAATAGGTTTCGGCGGTGGTTCAGGAAGTGTCCAATCATTAGCATTCTTCAAAATATTATCCAATAATTCTTTAGCCTGCCCAATAGTTCTTTCCCTGAAAACACAACCAGCACAACTATCCAGGTAGTCCCTAGAAACATCGGTTAGTCCATTCTAAAAGATATTTTTAATTATTTCATTTTTCTTAAGAGGATGATCAAGCAAAGCTCTTAGTAGCTGGAGAAGCCTCCCCCAGGCTTGAGGGAGATTCTCTTCTTCAATTTGCGTAAAGTTAAATATTTCCTGTAAAGTAACTTGTTTCTTATGAGCAGGAAAACATTTTTCAGTAAAGTAATAGATCATATCCTGGGGGCTGCACACACAACCAGGAGCAAGAGTGAGGAATGATACGTCTCCAACGTATCTATAATTTTTTATTGTTCCATGCTGATATATTATCATTCTAGGATACTTTTTGGGTCTTTATTTACCAATTTAAAATATTTTTTAGCACTAAACTATTGAGCCAGTGCCCAGTGCCAGTTGTTGTTTTATGCATGTTTTTGCCTTTTCAGGTTTACAGTACCAAACGAAGTCCAATTGCCACGAAACTTTTTGGTGATTTTTTCTGGACCAAAACAAGACCGAGAAGCTTCGGAAGGAGGTCAGGAGGCACGCGAGGGCCCCACCACACATTAGGGCGCGCCCTGGGGGGGGCGCCCTGATATGTGGTGGCTCCCTCGTGGCTCTCCCGACGTCCCTCTTTGGCCTATAAACTCTCTAATATTGCAAAAAACCTGAAGGCAGTCCCGAAACCCTTTTTCCACCACCGCAAGTCTCTGTTCCGTCGCGAGGCCATCTAGAGCTCCGTTCCGGCACCCTGCCAGAGGGGGGATCGATCACGGAGGGCCTCTTCATCAACCTTGCTGCCCTCATGATGATGTGTGAGTAGTTCACCACAGACCTACGGGTCCATAGCTAGTACCTAGATGGCAATCTCTCTCTCCTATGATCTTCAATACAATGATCATCACATCTTCGCTTTGATCTATCCGATGTAATCCTATTGTGCGGTGTGTTTGTTGGGATCCGATGAATTGTGGGTTTATGTTCAGATTATTCATGAAAAGTATTTGAGATACCTATGATATATATTGTCTCTTAATTGCATGATCATTATAGCTTCGTAATGCTCTTCGATCTATTGATGTGCTTTGGCCAAGTAGATTGATATTTCATCGGTGGGAGTGGTGCGTTGTGGTAGGTTCAACCTGGAGAGTTTCTATATCCTAATGACAAAGCAGGGGACAAGATGCGTCTTTGTGTTGTTGCTACTAAGGATAAAACGATGGGGTTCATTCATATTGTTTGAGTTTACTTTGTCTACATCATGTCATCGTTCTCCAAGTATTACTCTGTTTTACTTAATACTCTAGATGCATGCTGGATAGCGGTCGATGAGTGGAGTAATAGTAATAGGTGCAGGCAGGAGTCGGCCTATTTGCTTATGGATGTGATGCCTATATATACATGATCATTGTCGTGAACATCGCATAACTATCCGCTTTTCTATCAATTGCCCAACAAATATTTTTATTTGTCACATGATATGAGTTTTGCTTGGAGTGTCGTTTGCTTTTGTTTGATTTTACTTTAAGTTTGCCACAATCATTGTTTGCTGGACACACCTATTTAAGAGAGACACACCTTCATCATAATTTGTTAGAATACTTTATGTGCTTCACTTATATCTTTGATCTTAGCAGTTGCTCTAGTACTTCACTTATATCTTTTTGAGCACGGTGGCGTGTAGATTTTATAGAAATAATTTCACTCTCGTTCTTCACTTATATTTGTTTGAGAGTTAATAAATAGTGACGGTAATTTTCATGTGTCATAAGACTAGTTCAAAAATGTTAGGTATTCAATGAGTGATAATCAAAACCATCATGTAGCACATATAAAGAAATTGTGGGTCAATGATATTGATGTAGTAATATGAAATAGGTGTGAGTTCATAATTGTTCAACCATAGAAGTGTCGATATTAAGAAAGGTTGACCTTTTTGTTCATCTAAAAATTTAAGAGGCATGGTGATGATATGTGAGCATTTCTATTCCTCGTTAAAATCCTAGTGTTATTTCGGGTCGGAAGCGCGCGATGGTTAACTCCAACCAACCTCTTCCCTCGGGGCATGCGAGTAGTACTTTGATATATGATAAACTAATAAAACTTTGCAATAAGTATATGAGTTCTTTATGACTATTGTGAAACCTTGGACGTACGCAATCTCACCTTTTTCATAATCTACTAGCCTCTTCGGTACCGTGCATAGCCCGTTCTCACCTCGAGGATCGGTGCAACTTTCGCCGGTGCATCCAAACCCCGTGACATGATACGGTCTGTTGCACATAAGCCTTATTATATCTTCCTCAAAACAGCCACCATACCTACCTATCATGGCATTTCCATATCCATTCCGAGATATATTGCCATGCAAATTCCATCGTCACTTCACATGACTAGTTCGTTCATCATCATATTGCTTTGCATGATCATATAGAGCTGACATAGTATTTGTGGCAAAGCCACCGTTCATCATAATTTTGATACATGTCACGCTAGATCATTGCACATCCTGGTACACTGCCAGAGGCATTCATACAGAGTCATATCTTCATATCAGTTCTCCATATTGAGTTGTAAGTAAATAAAAGTGTGATGATCATCATTATTAGAGCATTGTCCCAGTGAGGAAAGAATGATGGAGATGATGATTCTCCCATAAGTCGGGATGAGACTCCAGGCGAAAATAAAGATGGGGGAGGCCAAATGAGCCCACCATCCATTCAAAAAATGAGAGAAAATGAGAGAAGGGACTTTGCTACTATCCTTTACCACACTTGTGCCTCAAAGTGGCACCATTTTCCTCATGTAGAGTGTCTCATGATATATCACTTTCATATGCTAGTGGGAATTACATATTCATTATTTCGAACTTGGCTTGTATATTCCTATGACGGGCTTCCTCAAATGCCCGAGGTCTTCATGAGCAAGCAAGTTGGATGCACACCCCCACTTAGCTTCATTTGAGCTTTCATACGCTTATAGCTCTAGTGCATCATTTGCATGGCAATCCCTACTCCTTGCATTGACATCTATCGATGGGCATCTCCATAGCCCGTTGGTACGCCAAGTTGATGTGAGACTATCTTCTCCACTTTTTACCCCTTTGATATCTACCACCATATTCTATTCCACATAAATGCTATGTCCAATGGCTCACGCTCATGTATTGCGTGAAGAATAAAAAGATGATGCATATTGAAAAAGTACGAACCAATTGCCTGACTTGGACACCGTGGTGCTTAACATTTGTATTAATGTGGTGAAGATGGAGCCATGCCTTGCTAATACAATAAGATGAATGGGGGGTAAACATTTCTTAAGGATCGTATACTTTTAAGGATTAATAATTCTGTTTCTTACATTTTAATTATTGCTATGATAATATTTGTTGATTCATCTTTTCTCAATGAGCATACATGCATAAGATTACATAGTGGATAGCATGTCACATCAAAAGTTATGTGTTTACCTACTCGAGGACGAGCAGGAATTAAGCTTGGGGATGCTTGATACGTCTCCAACATATCTATAATTTTTTATTGTTCCATGCTGATATATTATCATTCTAGGATACTTTCTGGATCTTTATTTACCAATTTAATATTTTTGAGCACTAACCTATTGACCCAGTGCCCAGTGCCAGTTGTTGTTTTGTGCATGTTTTTGCCTTTTCAACAGTACCAAACGAAGTCCAACTGCCACGAAACTTTTTGGTGATTTTTTCTGGACCAAAACAAGACCGAGAAGCTTCGGAAGGAGGTCAGGAGGCACATGAGGGCCCCACCACACATCAGGGCGCAACCTGGGGGGCGCGCCGTGATATGTGGTGGCCCCCTCGTGGCTCTCCCGACGTCCCTCTTCGTCCTATAAATTCTCTAATATTGCAAAAACCCTGAAGGCAGTCCCGAAACCCTTTTTCCACCGCCGCAAGTCTCTATTCCGTCGCGAGGCCATCTGGAGCTCCGTTCCGACACCCTGCCGGAGGGGGGATCGATCACGGAGGGCCTCTTCATCAACCTTGCTGCCCTCATGATGATGTGTGAGTAGTTCACCACAGACCTACGGGTCCATAGCTAGTACCTAGATGGCAATCTCTCTCTCTTATGATCTTCAATACAATGATCATCGCATCTTCGCTTTGATCTATCCGATGCAATCCTATTATGCGGTGTGTTTGTTGGGATCTGATGAATTGTGGGTTTATGTTCAGATTATTCATGAAAAGTATTTGAGATACCTCTGATATATATTGTCTCTTAATTGCATGATCATTATAGCTTCGTAATGCTCTCCGATCTATTGATGTGCTTTGGCCAAGTAGATTGATATTTCATCGGTGGGAGTGGTGCGTTGTGGTAGGTTCAACCTGGCGAGTTTCTATATCCCAGTGACAAAGTAGGGAACAAGATGCGTCTTTGTGTTGTTGCTACTAAGGATAAAACGATGTGGTTCATTCATATTGTTTGAGTTTACTTTGTCTACATCATGTCATCATTCTCCAAGCATTACTCTGTTTTACTTAATACTCTAGATGCATGCTGGATAGCGGTTGATGAGTGGAGTAATAGTAATAGGTGCTGGCAGGAGTCGGCCTATTTGCTTATGGACGTGATGCCGATATGTATATGATCATTGTCGTGAACATCACATAACTATCCGCTTTTCTATCAATTGCCCAACAGTAATTTGTTACCCACCGTATGCTGCCTACATGAGAGATGCCGCTAGGGAAAACTATGGCCCTCGGGTTGCTACTTCTTGAGCATGCGTTGGTTCTCCCTTGAAGAGGAAAGGGTGATGCGGCAAAGTAGGTAAGTATTTCCATCAGTTGTTGAGAACCAAGGTATCAATCCAGTAGGAGATACAAGCAAGTCCCCAATAGATGTACCTACACAAATAATCAAACACTTGCACCCAACGCTATAAAGGGGTTGTCAATCCCTTCACGGTTAGTTGCAAGGATGAGATCTGATAGAGATAGATAGATAAGATTGCTAAAACGAAAAGTAAACTAAAAGTAAAAAGATTGCAGCAAAGTATTTTTGGTATTTTGGTTTATAGATCTGAAAATATAATGTGGAAAATAGACCCGGGGGCCATAGGTTTCACTAGAGGCTTCTCTCATGAAGGAAAATAATACGGTGGGTGAACAAATTAATGTCGAACAATTGATAGAAAAGCGAATAATTATGAAGATATCCAAGGCAATGATTATGCATATAGGCATCACGTCCGTGTCAAGTAGACCGAAACGATTCTGCATCTACTACTATTACTCCACACATCGACCGACTCCTGCCTGCATCTAGAGTATTAAGTTCATGAAGAACAGAGTAACGCATTAGGTAAGATGACATGATGTAGAGGGATAAACTCAAGCAATATGATGAAAACCCCATCTTTTTATCCTCGATGGCAACAATACAATACGTGCCTCGCTACCCCTACTTTGTCAGTGGGTGAGGACACCGCAAGATTGAACCCAAAACTAAGCACTTGTCCCATTGCAAGAATTACCAATCTAGTTGGCCAAACCAAACCAATAACTCGAAGAGACTTGTAAAGATATGAAATCATGCATATAAGAATTCAGAGAAGATTCAAATAATATTCATAGATAAGCTGATCATAAACCCACAATTCATCGGATCTTGACAAACACACCGCAAAAGAGTATTACATCGGATAGATCTCCATGAAGATCATGAAGAACATGGTATTGAAGAGCAAAGAGAGAGAAGAAGTCATCTAGCTACTAGCTATGGACCCGAAAGTCTGTGGTGGACTACTCACGCATCATCAGAGGGGCAATGGAGTTGATGTAGATGCCCTCCGTGATCGAATCCCCCTCCGGCAGATTACCGGAAAAGGCTCCAAGATGGGATCTCACGGGAACAGAGGCTTCCGGCGGCGGAAAAGTATTTTCGTGGCTCTTTTTGGTATCCAGGGAATATTTGGGAATTTATAGGCCGAAGAATAGGGTTAGGAGGGCTGCCATGGGGCCACAAGCCAGGGGGCGCCCCCCCCCCAGGGCACGCCCCTGTGGCTTGTCGCCACACGGCGGCTCTCCTGCCTTCATCTCCAAGTCTGTTGGCTTTCTTCTGGTCCAAGAAAAATCATTCCAAAGATTGTATTCCGTTTGTACTCCGTTTAATATTCCTTATCTGCAATACTCAAAAACAAGGAAAAAACAGAAACTGGCACTAGGCTCTAGATTAATAGGTTAGTCCCAAAAATAATATAAAATAGCATATTAATGCATATAAAACATCCAAAACAGATAATATAATAGCATGGAACAATCAAAAATTATAGATACGTTGGAGACGTATCAAGCATCCCCAAGCTTAATTCCTGCTCGTCCTCGAGTAGGTAAATGATAAAAACAGAATTTTTGATGTGGAATGCTACCTAACATATTTATCCATGTAATATTCTATATTGTGGCATGAATATTCAGATCGATTCAAAACAAAAGTCTAATATTGACATAAAAATAGTAATACTTCGAGCATACCAACAAGGCAATTGTGTCCTTTCGAAATAACATGGCCTTAGATAGTTATCCCTACAAAATCATATGGTCTGGCTATGCTCCATCTTCCCCACACAAAGTATCTAAATCATGCACAACCCCGATGACAAGTCAAGCAATTGTTTCACACCTTTTATGTTCTCAAACCTTTTCAACTCTCACGCAATACATGAGCGTGAGCCATGGATATAGCACTATAGGTGGAATAGAATATGGTGGAGGTTGTGAGGAAAAAGGAGAAGATAGTCTCACATCAACTAGGCGTATCAACGGGCTATGGAGATGCCCATCAATAGATATCAATGTGAGTGAGTAGGGATTGCCATGCAGCGGATGCACTAGAGCTATAAGTGTATGAAAGCTCAAAAAGAAACTAAGTTGTTGTGCATATGATGAAAAATTCCACTAGCTATATGAATGTGACAAAATAGGAGACTCTCTATCATGAAGATCATGGTGCTACTTTGAAGCACAAGTGTGGAAAAAGATAGTGGCATTGTCCCTTCTCTCTTTCTCTCATCATTTTTTTTTGGTGGGCATCTTTGGCCTCTTTTTTTTTGGGGCTTCGCTAGCCTCTTTTATTTTTTTGTAAAGTCCGGAGACTCATCCCAACTTATGAGGGATTCATAGTTTCCATCATCCTTTTCTCACACGGGACAAATGCTCTAATAATGAAAATCATCACACTTTTATTTACTTACAACTCGATACCTAGAACAAAATATGACTCTATATGCAATATGAAAGTGATGATGCATGTCATAAAAAATGGAACGGTGGATGTTGCATGGCAATATATCTCGGAATGGCTATGGAAATGCCATAATAGGTAGGTATGGTGTCTGATTTGAGGGAAATATATGGTGGCTGTTTTGAGGAAGGTGGGTTTGATGCACCGGCGAAAGTTGCGCGGTACTAGAGAGGCTAGCAAAGGTGGAAGGGTGAGAGTGCGTATAATCCATATACTCAACATTAGTCATAAAGAACTCACATACTTATTGCAAAAATCTATTAGTTATCGAAGCAAAGTATTAGACGCATGCTCCTAGGGGAGAGGTTGGTAGGAGTTAACCATCGCACGCTCCCGACCCTCACACAAAGGTTGACAATCATTAAACAAATCATGCTCCGACTTCGTTACATAACGGTTCACCATACGTGCATGCTACGGGAATCACAAACTTTAACACAAGTATTTCTCCAATTCACAACTACTCACTAGCATGACTCTCATATTACCATCCCTATATCTCAAAACTATATGCAAGGAATCAAACTTCTCATAGTATTCAGTGCACTTTATATGAAAGTTTTTATTATATCCCTCTTGGATGTCCATTATATTAGGACTAAATTCGTAACCTAAACAAATTACCATGCTGTTTTAAAGACTCTCAAAATAATACAAGTGAGGTACGAGAGTTCAATAATTTCTATAAAATAAAACACCACCGTGCTCTAAAAAGATATAAGTTAAGTACTAGAGCAACATTGCCTAGCTCAAAAGATATAAGTGAAGCACATAGAGTATTCTAATAAATTCACGATTCAGCGTGTCTCTCTCAAAAGATGTGTGCATCAAGGATGATTGTGGAAAACTAAAAAGCAAAGACTCATATCATACAAGACGCTCCAACCAAAACACATATCATGTGGTGAATAAAAATATAGCCTCAAGTAAATTTATCGATGGATTGAAGACGAAAGAGGGGATGCCTTCCGGGGCATCCCCAAGCTTAGGCTTTTTGGTATCCTTGAATATGGCTTGGGGTGCCTTGGGCATCCCCAAGCTTAGGCTCTTGCCACTCCTTATTCCATAGTCCATCAAATCTTTACCCAAAACTTGAAAACTTCACAACACAAAACTCAACAGAAAACTCATGAGATCCGTTAGTATAAGAAAAATAAATCACCACTTTAGGTACTGTTGTGAACTCATTATTTATTTATTTTGATGTAATATCTACTGTATTCCAACTTATCCATGGTTCATACCCCCCGATACAACCCAAAGATACATCAAAATAAGCAAACAACACAAAGAAAACAGAATCTGTCTAAAACAGAACAGTCTGTAGCAATCTATAGACTTCGAATAATTCTGTAACTCCAACAATTCTGAAAAATTAGGACAATCAGGTAAATTTGTATATCAATCTTGTGTAAAAATTTCAGATCAAAATCACGTTCTAGTGAATTTACAAAATTCCTGGACTGAGAGCAAAAGTTTCTGTTTTTCAGCAAACTCAAATCACAAACACCGTAGACCATCCCAAAGGTCTTACTTGGCTCAAACACTAATTAAAACAAGAAAACACAATTACTACAGAGGTAATAATGTGTGGAAAACTCAAAAACAGAAGCAAAAACAAAAGCATAAAAAAAATAAAATTGGGTTGCCTCCCAACAAGCGCTATTGTTTAACGCCCCTAGCTAGGCATAACGCAATAGATCTAGGTATTGTCATCTTTGGTATGCAATCCATAAGTAGCTATCATAATAGATTCATAAGGTAATTTTATTTTATTTCTAGTAAAGTGTTCCATGCCTTTCCTTAATGGTAATTGGAATCTAATATTTCCTTCCTTCATATCAATAATTGCACCAATCGTTCTAAGGAAAGGTCTACCAAGAATAATAGGACATGTAGGATTGCAATCTATATCAAGAACAATGAAATCTACGGGCACATAATTCCTATTTGCAACAATAAGAACATCATTAATCCTTCCCATAGGTTTCTTTATAGTGGAATCCGCAAGATGAAAATTTAAAGAGCAATCATCAAATTCACGGAAACCTAGCACATCACATAAAGTTTTCGGAATCATGGAAACGCTAGCACCCAAATCACACAAAGCATGGCACTCATAATCTTTAATCTTAATCTCAATAGTAGGTTACCACTCATCATAAAGCTTCCTAGGTATAGAAACTTCCAACTCAAGTTTTTCTTCAAAAGATTTCATCATATCATCCACGATATGTTTAGTAAAAGCTTTGTTTTGATCATAAGCATGCGGAGAATTCAACATGGATTGCAACAAGGAAACACAATCAATCAAAGAACAACTACCATAATTAAAGTCCTTGAAATCCAAAAGAGTGGGTTCATTGCTATTTAAAGTTTTGACCTCTTCAATCCCACTTTTATGAATCTTAGTGTTAAGATCTATAAACTCCGAATCATTGGGACGCCTTTTAAATAAAGTTGACTCATCTCCAGTCCCATCTTTATAAAGATTTATATTAGAAAACAAAGATTCAATAGGAGTCACATCAATCACTTTAAGATCTTCATCATTATTATCACGAGAACACACTTTTTCAAGCCATTCACGCTTAGCACGTATTCTAGCGGTTCTTTCCTTACACTCATCAATAGAAATTCTCATAGCCTTCAAAGACTCATTAATATCATGCTTGGGTGGAATATATCTAATTTTCAAAGAATCAATCTCAAGAGAAATTCTATCAACGTTCCTAGCCAAATCGTCAATCTTGAGCAATTTTTCTTCAATCATAGCATTGAAACCCTTTTGCGAATTAATAAATTCTTTAATATTATTCTCAAGATCAGAGGGCATCTTATTATAATTTCCATAAGAATTGTTGTAGGAATTACCATAATTATTAGAGGAATTACTAGGAAACGGCCTAGGATTGAAATTACCTCTAAAGCCTTGAATACCACCTTGGTCACCATATAAACTCCTTGAAACCAACAGATGGACTTCAAGAAGTACCTACGGACAAATCCTTCGAATATAACTCAAGGCAACCGTTAGTCCATAGGGATTGTCATCAATTACCAAAACCACACATGGAGAAATGTGCTCTTACAAGTAGCCTCCACATCACCTCCATGAGTCTCCAGACAATTTGTGTGTATTGCTGGTGCTACAACACATCACACAAGGTGAATCACCAAATGATCATTCAGGACGTGTCTTTACTTGAGAGATTACTTGTAGTTGGTCAACAAGGTCCAACAAGAATCAGGGTCATTTACGCGCCGAAGATGACAGTGTTTGGCTACTCACCTGTTAAATTCTCTGAACTTGTCATTGGATCCACAATCGTCCAAGTACAACGGCCTTCTTCTTCTTCTTCTTCTTCTTCTTGAAATTAACAAAAAAATCTATTTTCAAGACGTATGATCGTTTGTCATCCAGAAAATGATTCCGACAAGCTCGACCCCGTATTTACGCATAGTGAAGGTCTTGGCACTAGAATATATCAGCCCCGATCTGGACCAAGTTGTCAGATTCCTGAGATGCTTTCCGTGCCTGGAGAAGCTATATATTGAGGTGATGCTCCTTTCTTGTTAAATGTTAACCACAAGGGAGTTCAATTTTTTACCCCTTTTCCCAAGTTTACAATGACGAATGTACTAGAATTTCTCAAGGAATTTTACAGGATTTCAATACATAGATGTTTTTTTCCTATAGTGGTTCCTTGATTCATGTGGTTAGAATCCATAAGTATTTCTCATTTGGATTCATGTGTACTAGTTTTCAAAGGAAAATTTCGATCCACTCCGACCTCCTGTGAATAATCCTATGTTTTCCTAGACTGTAATCAAACGCACATGTTAATCCTGCAGGATCGAAGATGGCATGTTGATACGTCTCCAACGTATCTATAATTTTTGATTGTTCCATGCTGTTATATTATCATTCTTGGATGTTTTATAATCATTTTATAGCAACTTTATATCATTTTTTGGGACTAACCTATTGACATAGTGCCCAGTGTCAGTTGTTGTTTTTTGCTTGTTTTTTCACTTCGCAGAATATCAGTACCAAATGGAGTCCAATTGCCATGAAACTTTTTGGAGTTTTTTCGGACCAGAAGGCAACTTGGGGGCCAAGGAAGCACCTGGGGGGAGGCCCGTGGGGCCCACAAGACACCAGGGCGCGCCGGAGGCCCCTGGCGCGCCCTGATGGGTTGTGGGGCCCACGGAGGTCTCCTCCACCGCCTCTCAGCTCTATAAATACCCAAATATTCCAGAAACCCTAGAGGAGTCGACAAAAAATACTTCCAGCCGCCGCAAGTTCCAAAACCGCGAGATTCAATCTAACACCATCACGAAGGGGTTCATCATCCTCATTGATGCCTCTCCGATGATGCATGAGTAGTCCACCATAGACCTATGGGTCCGTAGGCAGTAGCTAGATGGCTTTCTCTCTCTCTCTCTTTTGATTCTCAATACAATGGTCTCTTAGAGATCTATTTTATGTAATGACTTTTTGCGATGTGTTTGTTGGGATCCGATGAAGTTTGAGTTCATGATCAGTTTCTATCCATGAATATTATTTGAGTCTTCTTTGATCTCTTATATGCATGATTATTTATAGCCTCGTATTTCTTCTTCGAATCTTTGGTTTAGTTAGGCCAACTAGATCGATTTTTTTTGCCATGGGAAGAGGTGCTTTGTGATGGGTTCGATCTTGCTGTGTCCTCTCCCAGTGACAGAAGGGGCAGAGAGGCACGCATGTATCGTTGCTATTAAGGATAACAAGATGGGGTCTATTCCTACATGAATAGATCTTGTCTACATCATGTCATCGTTTTTATTGCATTACTCCGTTTCTCCATGAACTTAATACACTAGATGCATGCTGGATAGCGGTCGATGTGTGTAGTAATAGTAGTAGATGCAGAATCGTTTCGGTCTACTAATCTTCGACGTGATGCCTATATATTGATCATCACCTTGGATATCGTCATGATTATTTGATCTTCTAACAATTTCCCAACAGTAATTTGTTTACCCACCGTGTGCTATACTCATGAGAGAAGCCACTAGTGAAATCTACGGCCCCGGGTCTATCCTTTTAATATTTTGCTTTCCGATCTATCTTTTTCTGCTTTTGTTTTCAGATCTATTATTCCAAAAACCCAAAAATACCTTGCTGCACTTTTTATTTGCATCTTTTATTTTGTGTTCTTGTGCGATCTATTTATCCAATCTCATACAAACTAATCTATCTTTTTACCGTGGAGAGATTGACAACCTCTCTTACGCGTCGGGTTGCAAGTATTTGTTCTTTGTGTGCAGGTAGCGTTTACATAATGTTGCTTGGTTCTCCTACTGGTTTGATAACCTTGGTTTCATAACTGAGGGAAATACTTACCGTAGCTGTGCTGCATCATCCCTTCCTCTTTGGGGAAATACTGACGTAGTCTCAAGCCACGTCACATGTCACTCTATTCATGTATTTTAGAAACCCTACAAATGAATGAGATCCATGTGTGTTCAAGCACTAATACATTCTCTTCTTTTGCAGATATGATTAAGCCCGGTAGTGGATAATGTGATGCAATATAACAATTCCATCGAATGCCTTGATCTCCATCTCTCAGAAATAACTTTGAACTCCTACCGAGGGACCTTACCGGAGATTATATTCGCCAGGTTCTTTGTTGTGAGAGCAAGTGTGCTAAAGGTAATGAGATTTGCCCTACATGTATCGTGCAAAAAAGAATGGTTTGCTGATCAGCGCCAGCGACTACGATAGAATGGAATAGGCTCTGCAGAAGCTCAGTTTCAGTTTGGAACTTCAGTTGACAAATTAATCGGAAGTCCTTATGTCAAGCCCATACATGATATGTCAGTGGCGGATCCCTTTGTAGAAATATTAAAATTTCGAAACTAGTTGTAATATCATCTTGAGCCTCGCATATGTTCATGTTCCGCTAATCAGCGTTGGCGTCTAGAGCTGCATCACAAAGTTTCTGCATAAGCTGAATTTCATTTTTAATATTAGTTTGAACCTTGTAATCTTCGAATTTTAGACTTGTAATGCTGGATTTTGAACCTTTGTAATATTTCTTTCAATTGTGATACAATCATTCAAATGACATCGCATGAGACTCGTATGTTGGTAGTACTATTTCTTCCTTAATATGCAATGGACGATTAATATCCGGACCTTAAGAAGCACAACCTTGACCAAAAATACAGAGAGGGTATCCTGTGCGGCTCCACTGGCGCTCCCAGCGGCATGCCGATGACGAGCGCCAGTTCACCATGCATGTCGTAGTGGACACACACAAAAGGTTCACGGATCTCTCGGTGGTGTACACCAACCATCTGATCTGGGTGGAGAACTCATCCACGTTATGGAGTTGTTGCTTGACGCGGACAAGTACAAAGTGGTCGGGTTCGCCTCGAGTCCCTCCGGGCGCTCTGGTCTCGGTCCTCCGTTCGCTCTGCTCTCACGCCCCTCCGTGTGCTCTGCTCTCGTGCCTCTCCGGACGCGCTCTACCAGCGGTTGGGGCCGGTCCACAATCATGTTTGGGGCACCATATGCATGTTGTTGTGTCGCGCGCATCGCCACGATGCAGTTATGTGTGCCACGATGGAATCATGCTCTACAAAAACTGACATCCGGACATGCCGGTTTTCCAGGACCTCCGGCCCCCATTTATACCCGCGGCCATTGACCATAGTATCTTCAACCTTTCGATCACGCCCCATAACACAATAAGCACACCCACGATGACACATACAAAGTGGATGTCCAGCGGCGCTCCAATGGAGTTCGGCGTGCATCATGTGGACACCCACATCAGGAACACGGACCTCACGTGGTGTACACCAACGACCCGACCATGGTGGAGGACTCCATCAACACTACGGAGGATTTGCTTGCTCAGGATGGCAAGTACAAAGTGGTCGGTGATACATCTCCAACGTATCTATAATTTTTGATTATTCCATGCTGTTATATTATCATTCTTGGATGTTTTACAATCATTTTATAGCGACTTTATATGATTTTTTGGGACTAACCTATTGACATAGTGCCAAGTGCCAGTTGTTGTTTTTTGCTTGTTTTTTTACTTCGCAGAATATCAGTACCAAACGGAGTCCAATCGTGATGAAACTTTTTGGAGTTTTTTTTTGAACCGGAAGACAACTTGGGAGCCAAGGAAGCACCTGGGGGAGGCCCATGGGGCCCACAAGACACCAGGGCACACCGGAGGCCCCTGGCGTGCCCTGATGGGTTGTGGTGCCCTCGGGGGTCTCCTCCACCGCCTCTGAGCTCTATAAATACCCAAATATTCCAGAAACCCTAGAGGAGTCGACGAAAAATACTTCCAGCCGCCGCAAGTTCCAAAACCGCGAGATCCAAATCTAACACCATCACAGAGGGTTCATCATCCTCATTGGTGCCTCTCCGATGATGCGTGAGTAGTCCACCATAGACCTACGGGTCCGTAGGCAGTAGCTAGATGGCTTTCTCTCTCTCTTTTGATTCTCAATACAATGGTCTCCTGGAGATCTATTTGATGTAATGACTTTTTGCGGTGTGTTTGTTGGGATCCGATGAATTTTGAGTTCATGATCAGTTTCCATCCATGAATATTATTTGAGTCTTCTTTAATCTCTTATATGCATGATTACTTATAGCCTCGTATTTCTTCTTCGAATCTTTGGTTTAGTTAGGCCAGCTACATCGATTTTTCTTGCCATGGGAAGAGGTGCTTTGTGATGGGTTCGATCTTGCGGTGTCCTCTCCCAGTGACAGAAGGGGCAGCAAGGCACGCATGTATTGTTGCTATTAAGGATAACAAGATGGGGTCTATTCCTACATGAATAGATCTTGTCTACATCATGTCACCGTTCTTATTGCATTACTCCGTTTCTCCATGCACTTAATACACTAGATGCATGCTGGATAGCGGTCGATGTGTGGAGTAATAGTAGTAGATGCAGAATCATTTCGATCTACTAATCTTGGACGTGATGCCTATATAATGATCATTGCCTTGGATATCGTCCTGATTATTTGATCTTCTATAAATTTCCCATCAGTAATTTGTTCACCCACCGTGTGCTACACTCATGAGAGAAGCCACTAGTGAAACCTACGGCCCCCGGGTCTACTCTTTCAACATATTGCTTTCCGATCTATCTTTTGTCGCTTTTGTTTTCAGATCTATTATTACAAAACCCAAAAATACCTTGCTGCACTTTTTATTTGCCTCTTTTATTTTGTGTTCTTGTGCGATCTATCTATCCAATCTCATACAATCTAATCTATCTTTTTACCGTGGAGAGGTTGACAACCTCTCTTACGCGTCGGGTTGCAAGTATTTGTTCTTTGTGTGCAGGTACCGTTTACATAATGTTGCTTGGTTCTCCTACTGGTTTGATAACCTTGGTTTCATAACTGAGGGAAATACTTACCGTAGCTGTGATGCATCATCCCTTCCTCTTTGGGGAAATACCAACGCAGTCTCAAGCCACGTCAGTCGGCTTCGACCTCGCGTACACCGGTGGTCGTGCTGGGCATGATTAGAAGGTTGCCGTCGCCCAGTTGTGCGTGGGCCATCATGTCCTCATCTATCATAACAGCTTGGCCACAAGGCCTTGCGATCGTTTCACCAGGTTTGTCAACATCCCCGATGAAAGGACGTGGATGTCTCCTAGAGGGGTTGCAAGTATTTGTTCTTTGTGTGCAGGTACCACTTACATAGTGTTGCGTGGTTCTCCTACTGGTTCGATAACCTTGGTTTCATAACTGAGGGAAATACTTACCGTAGCTGTGCTGCACTATCCCTTCCTCTTTGGGGAAATACCGACGCAGTCTCAAGCCACGTCAAAGGAATTTCTGGCATTGTTGTCGGGGAGACATCATCAACATCTATCAGGTTCCTAATCACAAATCTCATCTCCTTGCAATTTACATTATTTGCCATTTTCCTCTTGTTTTCTTCTCCCCCACTTCACAAAAATTTGCCGTTTTATTCGCCGTCTTTTTCGTTTGCCTTTTTCTCGTCAGATCTCTTGTTTGCTATCTTTGCTTGTGTTGCCATGTGCCTTCTATTTGCTTGCATCTTCGCTTGCTAAAAATCTATTGATATGGATCCTCATCCACTTGCTAATCTTTTCAAAAGGCCAAATAATGATGAACCAATTGCTAGTGAGTTGAGTGCACTTGATTATCTCTATGAAGTTTTGTTTGAAAATTTTGATGAAGTGTTGAAATAAGAAATCTATAAGGTGATTCATGATAGCTCCTTGATTGAAAAGCATGATTGCAATCATGTTACTATAAATTCTATTAATGTCAATTATGTTAATGATATGCACAACTACAAGCTTGGGGATGATAATTTTGTCATGTCCACTTCTTATTGCAACGATCATGATTGGGGTGATAATGCTTCTTATGATCTTGAAATTTTATTTAAGCCTCATGTTGAATATGTTATTGATAATAATGTTTGCAATAGTATCGAAAGTGGGTTTGGAAGAGTGTCAACTTTAGGTAAAAAGAATCCCACATATTTGGAGAGTGTTCAATCTTATGATTTTTTTGATAAAAGTGGGTTTGGAGAGGTCATAACTTTAGTTGATGATAATCCCACTATTTTGGAAGATGATAAAAACTTTATGCATGTTGATCATAAAGAGAGTATTATTTATGATAGATATATTGTTGAATTTGATTATGATCCTACATGTAATTATTATGAGAGAGGAAATTATGGTTGTAGAAATTTTCATGATACTAAATTACCCCTCTTCATGTTGAGATTGCTATTGTCTCTTTCTTCTTCCTTCCATATGCTAGTTTTTGCTTGCCTTGATAATTTATTTGCTTATAAAATGGATATGCATAGGAAGTATGTTAGACTTAAGTGTATCTTCCATATGCTTCATGATGCTCTATTTGTGTTGCTATTATTATCTTTCATGAGGTCATCATTGAAATCTCAAGCCTATCTTAATGGCTATAAAGAAAGAGCTTGTTGGGAGGCAACCCAATGAATAAATTTATTTTAACCTTTTTCTTTCTTTTCTTGAGTGTTGACACAATAATGCCAATATTATGATTGTGTTTTTATGTTTTAATTAGTGTCTGTGCCAAGTAAAGCCTTTAGGATGATTCACAAGATGAGTAGAAACAATGCTGAATCTGAAACAGAAACTTTGACTCCAGTGCAGGAATTTTCATTTTTTACTGGAGAGTTATAATGAGCTGAAATTTTAACATAGTATTTATATACAAATTCTTTACATTTTCCTATTTTTTCAGAATTTTTAGAGTTACAAAAGTACTGTTAGAGTACATATTACTACAGACTGTTCTGTTTTTGACAGATTCTGTTTTCGTTGCATTGTGTGCTTGTTTTGATGAATCTATGGTTTGTATTGGAGGGTATAAGCCATGGTAAAGTTATAATACAGTATATATAATGCAATAATAAAATATGAATGGGTTTGCAACAGTACTTAGAGTGGTGATTTGCTTTATTATACTAACGGATCTCACGAAGGTTTTGTTGAGTTTTGTGTGATTGAAGTTTTCAAGTTTTGGGTGAGATCACGATGGATGAAGGAATAGGGAGTGAAAAGAGCCTAAGCTTGGGGATGCTACAGCACCCCCAAGATAACATCCAAGGAGAAACAAGCAACTAAGCTTGGGGATGCCCCGAGTGGCATCCCCTCTTTCTTCTAATGACCATCGGTAGTTTACTTGGAGCTATATTTTTATTCGTCACATATCATGAGTTTTGCTTGGAGCGTCTTGTATTATTTGAGTCTTTGCTTGATTTGCTTTTTAGTTTGTCACAAGTATCCTTGCTGGACACACCTATTTGAGAGAGCCAAAATTATGCTATGATTTGTTAGAATTGCTCTATATGCTTCACTTAAAATTTTTGAGCTATGGAATTGCTCTAGTGCTTCACTTATATCTTTTTGAGCACGGTGTGCTTTTAAACTTTGTAAGAAATACTCTCATGCTTCACTTAGATTAATTTGAGAGTTAGTAAATTTTTTAAGAAATTCTCTGATGCTTCACTTATACTATTTTGAGAGATGAAAGTTTTGCTCATGTTCTTCACTTAAAGTTATTTGAGCTTGTCAAAAGCAATGGCAATATATGAAACTAGTCCCAAAGTGATAGATATTCAAGAGGGATATAATAAAAACTTTCATAAAGATCATTGGACAAATTAAACTTGATTCCTTGTAATAGTTTTGAGACATGATGATAGTAATATGTGAGTCATGTTGGTGAGTAACTATGCTTTAGTAAGAATATTGGTGTTAAGGTTTGTGATTCCCTATGCAAGCACGAAAGTCAATAGTTATGCAATGAAATTACATCCTACTTATGGTGCATTATTCGGTGTTAGTTATGCTTAATGCCCGTTTATGTGAATTTTCGTTTCTTGGTTGGTTGCTTCTCAATCTATTTGCTAGCCTCCACTTGTACTAAGTAGAAATACTACTTGTGCATCCAAAATCCTTAAACCTAATTTTGCCATATGAGTCCACCATACCTACCTATATGTGGTATTTCCGTGCCGTTCTAAGCAAATTTGTATGTGCCATCTCTAATTGATACGTCTCCGTCGTATCTACTTTTCCAAACTCTTTTGCCCTTGTTTTGGACTCTAATTTGCATGATTTGAATGAAACTAACCCAGACTGACGCTGTTTTCAGCAGAATTGCCTTGTTATTTTTGTGCAAAAATAAAAGTTCTCGGATTGACCTGAAAATTTACGGAGAATATTTTTGGAATTAATAAAAAATATTGGCGAAAGAATCAACTACAGGGGGCCCACCACCTGGCCACAAGCCAGGGGGGCGCCCCTGTGGCTTGTGGGCCCCCTGTTGCTCCTCCGACCTCGTTTCCACTCCTATATATTCCTATTCGGGGAGAAAAAAATCAGAGAGAAGAGTTCATCGCGTTTTACGATACGAAGCCACCGCCACCTCCTGTTCTTCCTCGGGAGGGCAGATCTAGAGCCTGATTTGGGCCCCGGAGAGGGGAAATCGACGCCGTCGTCATCACCAACCATCCTTCATCACCAATTTCATGATGCTCTCCGCCGTTCGTAAGTAATTCCATCGTAGGCTTGCTGGACGGTGATGGGTTGGATGAGATTTACCATGTAATCGAGTTAGTTTTGTTAGGGTTTGATCCCTAGTATCCACTATGTTCTGAGATTGATGTTGCTATGACTTTGCTATGCTTAATGCTTGTCACTAGGGCCCGAGTGCCATGATTTCAGATCTGAACCTATTATGTTTTCATGAATATATATGTGTTCTTGATCCTATCTTGCAAGTTGTAGACACCTATTACGAGTTATGATCCGCATCCCCCAGGGTGACAATAACTGGGATTCTTTCCGGTGATTACCGTAGTTTGAGGAGTTCATGTATTCACCAAGTGCTAATGCTTTGGTCCGGTTCTCTATTAAAAAGAGACCTTAATATCCCTTAGTTTCCATTAGGACCCCGCTGCCACGGGAGGGTAGGACAAAAGATATCATGCAAGTTTTTTTCCATAAGCATGTATGACTATATATGGAATACATGCCTACATTACATTGATGAATTGGAGCTAGTTCTGTGTCACCCTATGTTATAAATGTTGCATGATGAATGCCATCCGACATAATTATCCATCACTGATCCATTGCCTACGAGTTTTTCACATATTGATCTTTGCTAAGTTACTTTCCGTTGCTACTGTTACAATCACTACAACACTACTACTGTCACTTTTGCCATCGTTACCGTTACTTCCATACTACTTTGCTACTGAATACTTTGCCGCAGATATTAAGTCTTTCAGGTGTGGTTGAATTGACAACTCAGCTGCTAATACTCGAGAATATTCTTTGGCTCCCCTTGTGTCGAATCAATAAATTTGGGTTGAATACTTTACCCTCGAAAACTGTTGCGATCCCCTATACTTGTGGGTTATCACTAATTTTCAAAATGAATTTCCTTTTTGTGTGCCTGTACCGCTCATTAAACGGTAGGGGGTGTCCAATATTTTTCCATGCTAGATGTGTTATTCTCAAGATGAGTGTTTATTCACTTGTCATTGCATGAGAGTACGGCGGTAATAGGGATGCTCAGTCCCGAAATGAAAAAGAAATTTTACTTTATGTTGTCAAATGATAAATTCCTTGGAATGTGTTGGTATGGAAGGAAGCTGTGGATACGGCTAGCCATGGATTGTGAAAGAATGGTGGAAAAGGAATAAACTTTATTTTATGTTTGGGAACCACCTATGATGTATCTAGCATGGAAAGTATTGAGAACTACTCGGTCGTTTTTGTTGAAAGGAAAGGCATGCCACCCAAAATATTTTTCTCTCTCAATTTAAGCTTTGAGCTCTGGCACCTCTACAAATCCCTACTTCCCTCTGCGAAGGGCCTATCTATTTACTTTATGCAATTTTTATTTTTAATTTGAGTCTCCATCTTCTCTTATAAAGCACCAACTAGGGGGCACTATGATCATACTTGTGCGTTAGGTGTAGCTAATATTTGAGTGTGTTTCATGAATGGATCAATGATTGAGATTTTGAAAGACATGGTTGCTTGTTGGCATGCTTGAGTATTAAAGTCTTTATGTCAAAACTAGACTATTGCTTTGAACCATCTAAAAGTCCAAATGTCCATGCTCCAAAAGAAAATAATATGTGATGAACATGTTAGGCAGCATTCCACATCCAAAATTATGTTTTTATCATTTACCTACTCAAGGACGAGTAGGAATTAAGCTTGGGGATGCTGATACGTCTCCAACGTATCTATAATTTTTGATTGTTCCATGTTGTTATATTATCATTTTTGGATGTTTTACAATCATTTTATAGCAACTTTATATCATTTTTGGGGACTAACCTATTGACATAGTGCCAAGTGCTAGTTGCTGTTTTTTGCTTGTTTTTTACTTCACAGAATATCGGTACCAAACGGAGGCCAATCGCAATGAAACTTTTTGGAGATTTTTTTTGGACCAAAAGACAACTTGGGAGCCAAGGAAGCACCTGGGGGGGGCCCATGGGTCCCACAAGACACCAGGGCACGCCGGAGGCCCCTGGCGCGCCCTGATGGGTTGTGGTACCCTCGGGGGTCTCCTCCACCGCCTCTGAGCTCTATAAATACCCAAATATTCCAGAAACCCTAGAGGAGTCGACGAAAAATACTTCCAGAACCGCGAGATCCAATCTAACACCATCACAGAGGGGTTCATCATCCTCATTGGTGCCTCTCCGATGATGCGTGAGTAGTCCACCATAGACCTATGGGTCCATAGGCAGTAGCTAGATGGCTTTCTCTCTCTCTCTCTCTCTTTTGATTCTCAATACAATGGTCTCTTGGAGATCTATTTTATGTAATGACTTTTTGCGATGTGTTTGTTGGGATCCGATGAAGTTTGAGTTCATGATCAGTTTCTATCCATGAATATTATTTGAGTCTTCTTTGATCTCTTATATGCATGATTATTTATAGCCTCGTATTTCTTCTTCGAATCTTTGGTTTAGTTAGGCCAACTAGATCGATTTTTTTTGCCATGGGAAGAGGTGCTTTGTGATGGGTTCGATCTTGCTGTGTCCTCTCCCAGTGACAGAAGGGGCAGAGAGGCACGCATGTATCGTTGCTATTAAGGATAACAAGATGGGGTCTATTCCTACATGAATAGATCTTGTCTACATCATGTCATCGTTTTTATTGCATTACTCCGTTTCTCCATGAACTTAATACACTAGATGCATGCTGGATAGCGGTCGATGTGTGTAGTAATAGTAGTAGATGCAGAATCGTTTCGGTCTACTAATCTTCGACGTGATGCCTATATATTGATCATCACCTTGGATATCGTCATGATTATTTGATCTTCTAACAATTGCCCAATAGTAATTTGTTTACCCACCGTGTGCTATACTCATGAGAGTAGCCACTAGTGAAATCTACGGCCCCGAGTCTATCCTTTTAATATTTTGCTTTCCGATCTATCTTTTTCTGCTTTTGTTTTCAGATCTATTATTCCAAAAACCCAAAAATACCTTGCTGCACTTTTTATTTGCATCTTTTATTTTGTGTTCTTGTGCGATCTATTTATCCAATCTCATACAAACTAATCTATCTTTTTACCGTGGAGAGATTGACAACCTCTCTTACGCGTCGGGTTGCAAGTATTTGTTCTTTGTGTGCAGGTACCGTTTACATAATGTTGCTTGGTTCTCCTACTGGTTTGATAACCTTGGTTTCATAACTGAGGGAAATACTTACCGTAGCTGTGATGCATCATCCCTTCCTCTTTGGGGAAATACCAACGCAGTCTCAAGCCATGTCAGTCGGCTTCGACCTCGCGTACACCGGTGGTCGTGCTGGGCATGATTAGAAGGTTGCCGTCGCCCAGTTGTGTGTGGGCCATCATGTCCTCGTCTATCACAACAGCTTGGCCACAAGGCCTTGCGATCGTTTCACCAGGTTTGTCAACATCCCCGATGAAAGGACGTGGATGTCTCCTAGTGGGGGTGAATAGGCGCTTTAAAATAATTACAGTTTAGGCTTGAACAAATGCGGAATAAAACTAACGTTTAATATGTCAAGCACAAAACCTAAAACAACTTGGCTCACCTAAGTGCACCAACAACTTATGCTAAGCAAGATAAACAACTAAGTGATAGCAAGATATATAGCATGAAACAATATGGCTATCACAAAGTAAAGTGCATAACTAAAGGGCTCGGGTAAGAGATAACCGAGGCACGCGGAGACGACGATGTATCCCGAAGTTCACACCCTTGCGGATGCTAATCTCTGTTTGGAGCGGTGTGGAGGCACAATGCTCCCCAAGATGCCACTAAGGCCACCATAATCTCCTCACGCCCTCGCACAATGCAAGATGTCATGATTCCACTAAGGGACCCTTGAGGGCAGTTACCGAACCCGTACAAACAAGGTTGGGGCAAACTCCACAACTTAATTGGAGGCTCCCAACAACACCACGAAGATTCACCACAATGGATTGTGGCTCCGAGGTGATCTCAAATGCTCGGGGCAATCTCCACAACCTAATTGGAGACACTGATGCTTGCCCGAAGCTTTACACCACAATGATTGAGCTCCGAGGCACCACCAACCGTCTAGGGCGCCAAAGCACCCAAGAAGCACAAGCTCTAGGGTGCTCAAACACCCAAGAGTAATAAGCTTCTCAACTTCTCACTTCCACATATCACCATGGAGAACTCAAACCTATGCACCAAATGCAATGGCAAGGGCACACGGAGTGCCCAAGTCCTTCTCTCCCAAATCCCACCACAACAACTAATGCTATGGAGGAAAATGAGAGGAAGAACGAAGAAGAACATGAAGAACTCCAAGATCTAGATCCAAGGGGTTCCCCTCACAAAGAGGAGAAGGTGATTGGTGGAAATGTGGATCTAGATCTCCTCTCTCTTTTGCCTCAAGAACTAGCAAGAATCATTGGAGGGATTGAGAGATAGCAAGCTCGAAGAAGGTCAACAATGGGGGGCAAACTCGAGCTCAAAGGATGAGATCCATTGGGGGAAGAAGACCCCCTTTATAAGTGGGAAAAAATCCAACCGTTACCCCCACAGCCCGCACACAAGTGGTACTACCGGTCCGGAGAGCGGTACTAGTGCTTATAAGCGGTAGATCCAGGAAAGAACAAGCAAACGGCAGAAACCTCGAGGTGGTAGTTCCGCCGGAGCGATACTACCGCTCTTGCCAGCGGTACTACCGCTTAGTACATCCACCCTACTTCCGCTCTGGTGGCGCGGCGCATCAGACACAAGACAACAGGTGTCTGGTGGCTTGCGCGGACGCCTGAACCACCTGAGTGGTACTACCGCTCCATAGAAGCGGTACTACCGCCTGAGAACTGAAAACTGTCCAGAGAAAGAAACTGACATAACTATCGCATACGAGCTCCGAATTGAGCAAACTCAAGCTTGTTGGATTCAGGACGACAAGAGCTATCCAACAGCGACTAAGAAGAGGCTGTGTAACAATGCCAATGATATAGAGATGTGAAGCCTCTATCAATGAAGAACAGGTAAAAACTCCAACATCGAAAACATCATAGAAGATGCATATGGACTCCGTTTTCGATGAACTCGAGCTGGTCATGAAGATGACCATAACCTCTAAAACTCACAAATAATGCCAATGATATAGAGATGTGAAACCTCTATCAATGAAGAACCGGCAAAAGCTCCAACATCGAAAACATCATAGAAGATGCATATGGACTCCGTTTTCGATGAACTCGAGCTTGTCATGAAGATGGCCATAAGCTCTAAAACTCACAAAGAGAAACACCAAACAAGAACCAAGAAAGATGATGCAAGGATGCAAATGGTTTGAGCTCTCAATGAAAGATACGATCAAGCTACTCCCTTGAGAGCCCCCCTTGATAGTACGACAATCCATCCTATAACCCGGTCCCAACTACCACCATGAGACCGGTAAAATATAAAACATATCATGGGCAAACCTATACCTTGCACATAGTCCACTTGAGCTAGATGATGACGATCTTGACTTTCTCAAGATGGACCACCTTTCTTGATTGTGTTAACTCGATGAAGACTAGTTGATTTCTCCCCCATACTCCACTATGGGTGAGCCACACTTAGACACATCTTCACAAGTCCATTGTCACCATAATGGACGGCAAGCTTCAAGCATGATCTCTTCGTGATGCTCCGCTTGAACTTGCACATCGCAATCTTGATGACAATCACCACTTGATGTCATCCTCCATGAGTTGTTGATACGTCTCCAACGTATCTATAATTTTTGATTGTTCCATGCTATTATATTATATGTTTTGCATGTTTTATATGCATCAATATGCTATTTTATATTATTTTTGGGACTAACCTATTAATCTAGAGCCTAGTGCCAGTTTCTGTTTTTTCCTTGTTTTTGAGTAATGCAGATAAGGAATATTAAACGGAGTCCAAACGGAATAAAATCTTCTGAATGATTTTTCTTGGACCAGAAGCAACCCAGCAGACTTGGAGACGAAGGCAGGAGATCTACCGTGGCGTCACAAGCCACTAGGGCGCGCCCTAGGGGGGGGCTGCGCCCCCTGGCTTGTGGCCCCACGGCAGCCCTCCTAACCCTATTCTTCGGCCTATAAATTCCCAAATATTCCCTGGATACCAAAAAGAGCCACAAAAATACTTTTCCGCCACCAGAAGCCTCTGTTCCCGTGAGATCTAATCTTGGAGCCTTTTCCGGTAATCTGCCGGAGGGGGATTCTATCACGGAGGGCATCTACATCAACTCCATTGCCCCTCCGATGATGCGTGAGTAGTTTACCATAGACATTCGGGTCCATAGCTAGTAGCTAGATGGCTTCTTCTCTCTCTTTGTTCTTCAATACCATGTTCTTCATGATCTTCATGGAGATCTATCCGATGTAATACTCTTTTGCGGTGTGTTTGTCGAGATCCGATGAATTGTGGGTTTATGTTCAGATTATCTATGAATATTATTTGAATCTTCTCTAAATTCTTATATGCATGATTTCATATCTTTGCAAGTCTCTTCGAGTTATTGGTTTGGTTTGGCCAACTAGATTGGTAATTCTTGCAATGGGAGAAGTGCTTAGTTTTGGGTTCAATCTTGTGGTGTCCTCACCCAGTGACAAAGTAGGGGTAGCGAGGCACGTATTTGTATTGTTGCCATCAAGGATAAAAAGATGGGGTTTTCATCATATTGCTTGAGTTTATCCCTCTACATCATGTCATCTTACCTAATGCGTTACTCTGTTCTTCATGAACTTAATACTCTAGATGCAGGCAGGAGTCGGTCGATGTGTGGAGTAATAGTAGTAGATGCAGAATCGTTTCGGTCTACTTGACACGGACATGATGCCTATATGCATAATCATTGCCTTGGGTATCTTCATAATTATTCGCTTTTCTATCAATTGCTCGACAGTAATTTGTTCACCCACCGTATTATTTTCCTTTATGAGAGAAGCCTCTAGTGAAACCTATGGCCCCCGGGTCTATTTTCCACATTATATTTTCAGATCTATAAACCAAAAATACCAAAAATACTTTGCTGCAATCTTTTTACTTTTTGTTCTACTTTTCGTTTTAGCAATCCTATCTATCTATCTCTATCAGATCTCATCCTTGCAAGTAACCGTGAAGGGATTGACAACCCCTTTATAGCGTTGGGTGCAAGTGTTTGATTATTTGTGTAGGTACATCTGTTGGGGACTTGCTTGTATCTCCTACTGGATTGATACCTTGGTTCTCAACAACTGAGGGAAATACTTATCTACTTTGCTGCATCACCCTTTCCTCTTCAAGGGAAAACCAACGCATACTCAAGAAGTAGCAAGAAGGATTTCTGGCGCCATTGCCGACGAGATCTACATCAAGCCTACCAAGTACCCATCACAAACTCATCTCTTGCATTTACATTATTTGCCATTTGCCTCTCGTTTTCCTCTCCCCCACTTCTAAAATGATTTTCAGAAAATACCAAAAAGATTTGCCTTTTTTATTCGCCCTTCTTCCGTTCATCTTTTCGTTTGCTTTTCGTTTGCTTGTGTGCTTGATTGCTTGCTTTGTCACGATGACTCAAGAGAATACCAAGTTGTGTGACTTTTCCAATACTAATAATAATGATTTTATTAGTACTCCGATTGCTCCCGCCACTAGTGCGGAATCTTATGAAATTAATGCCGCTTTGCTTAATCTTGTTATGAAAGAACAATTTTCCTGCCTTTCCAATGAAGATGCCGCATCCCATCTAAATACTTTCGTTGAGTTGTGTGATATGCAAAAGAAGAAAGATGTTGATAATGATATTGTTAAATTGAAGCTATTTTCGTTCTCACTACGAGATCGTGCTAAAACTTGGTTTTCATCTTTGCCTAAAAATAGTATTGATTCATGGAATAAGTGTAAAGATGCTTTTATTTCCAAGTACTTTCCGCCCGCTAAGATCATCTCCCTTAGGAACGATATAATGAATTTATGCAACTTGATCATGAGCATGTTGCCCAATCTTGGGAGAGGATGAAACTAATGATTAGAAATTGCCCCGCGCATGGTTTGAGTTTATGGATGATTATACAAATTTTCTATTCGGGATAGAATTTTGCTTCTAGGAATCTCTTAGATTCCGCCGTGGGTGGTACTTTTATGGAAATCACGTTAGGAGAAGCTACTAAACTCCTAGATAATATTATGGCAAATTACTCTCAATGGCATACCGAAAGATCTCCTAGTAAAAAAGTGCATGCTATTGAAGAAATAAATACTTTGAGTGAAAAGATGGATGAATTGATGAAATTGTTTGCTAGTAAGAGTGCTCCTATTGATCCTAATGATATGCCTTTGTCTTCTTTGATTGGGAATAATAATGAATCTATGGATGTGAATTTTGTTGGTAGGAACAATTTTGGTAATAACGCGTATATAGGTAATTTCAATCCTAGGCCGTTTCCTAGTAATTCCTCTAATAATTATGGTAATTCCTACAACAATTCTTATGGAAATTATAATAAGATGCCCTCTGATCTTGAGAATAATATTAAAGAGTTTATTAGTTCGCAAAAGGGTTTCAATGCTATGATTGAAGAAAAATTTCTCAAGATTGATGATTTGGCTAGGAACGTTGATAGAATTTCTCTTGAGATTGATTCTTTGAAAATTAGATCTATTCCACCCAATCATGATATTAATGAGTCTTTAAAAGCTATGAGAATTTCTATTGATGAGTGTAAGGAAAGAACCGCTAGAATACGTGCTAAGCGTGAATGGCTTGAAAAAGTGTGTTCTCGTGATAATATTGATGAAGATCTTAAAGTGATTGATGTGACTCCTATTGAATATTTGTTTTCTAATATAAATCTTGATAAAGATGGGACTGGATATGAGTCAACTTTAGTTAAAAGGCGTCCCAATGATTCGGAGTTTATAGATCTTAATGCTAAGATTGATAAAAGTGGGATTGAAGAGGTCAAAACTTTAGATAGCAATGAACCCACTCTTTTGGATTTCAAGGACTTTAATTATGATAGTTGTTCTTTGATTGATTGTATTTCCTTGTTGCAATCCATGTTGAATTCTCCTCATGCTTATAATCAAAACAAAGCTTTTACTAAACATATCGTGGATGCTATGATGAAATCTTTTGAAGAAAAACTTGAGTTGGAAGTTTCTATACCTAGGAAGCTTTATGATGAGTGGGAATCTACTATTAAGATTAAGATTAAATATTATGAGTGTCATGCTTTGTGTGATTTGGGTGCTAGCGTTTCCACGATTCCGAAAACTTTATGTGATGTGCTAGGTTTCCGTGAATTTGATGATTGCTCTTTAAATTTGCATCTAGCGGATTCCACTATAAAGAAACCTATGGGAAGGATTAATGATGTTCTTATTGTTGCAAATAGGAATTATGTGCCCGTAGATTTCATTGTTCTTGATATAGATTGCAATCCTACATGTCCTATTATTCTTGGTAGACCTTTCCTTAGAACGATTGGTGCAATTATTGATATGAAGGAAGGAAATATTAGATTCCAATTTCCATTAAGGAAAGGCATGGAACACTTTCCTAGAAAGAAAATAAAATTACCTTATGAATCTATTATGAGAGCTACTTATGGATTGCATACCAAAGATGACAATACCTAGATCTATTTCGCTATGCCTAGCTAGGGGCGTTAAACAATAGCGCTTGTTGGGAGGCAACCCAATTTTATTTTTATGCTTTTGTTTTTGCTTCTATTTTTGAGTTTTACACACATTATTACCTCTGTAGTAATTGTGTTTTCTTGTTTAATTTAGTGTTTGAGCCAAGTAAGACCTTTGGGATGGTCTATGGTGTTTGTGATTTGATTTTGCTGAAAAACAGAAACTTTTGCTCTCAGTACAGGAATTTTGTAAATTCACTGGAACGTGGTATTGATCTGAAATTTTTACACAAGATTGATATACAAATTTACCTGATTTTCCTAATTTTTCAGAATTTTTAGAGTTACAGAAGTATTGGAAGTCTATAGATTGCTACAGACTGTTCTGTTTTAGACAGATTCTGTTTTCTTTGTGTTGTTTGCTTATTTTGATGTATCTATGGATTGTATCGGGGGGTATGAAACATGGAGAAGTTGGAATACAGTAGATATTACACCAAAATAAATAAATAATGAGTTCATAACAGTACCTAAAGTGGTGATTTATTTTTCTTATACTAACGGATCTCATGAGTTTTCTGTTGAGTTTTGTGTTGTGAAGTTTTCAAGTTTTGGGTAAAGATTTGATGGACTATGGAATAAGGAGTGGCAAGAGCCTAAGCTTGGGGATGCCCAAGGCACCCCAAGCCATATTCAAGGATACCAAAAAGCCTAAGCTTGGGGATGCCCCGGAAGGCATCCCCTCTTTCGTCTTCAATCCATCGGTAAATTTACTTGAGGCTATATTTTTATTCACCACATGATATGTGTTTTGGTTGGAGCGTCTTGTATGATATGAGTGTTTGCTTTTTAGTTTGCCACAATCATCCTCGCTGCACACATCTTTTGAGAGAGACACGCTGAATCGTGAATTTATTAGAATACTCTATGTGCTTCACTTATATCTTTTGAGCTAGGCAATGTTGCTCTAGTACTTCACTTATATATTTTTAGAGCACGGTGGTGTTTTATTTTATAGAAATTATTGAACTCTCGTACCTCACTTGTATTATTTTGAGAGTCTTTAAAACAGCATGGTAATTTGTTTAGGTTACGAATTTAGTCCTAATATAATGGACATCCAAGAGGGATATAATAAAAACTTTCATATAAAGTGCACTGAATACTATGAGAAGTTTGATTCCTTGCATATAGTTTTGAGATATGAAGATGGTAATATAAGAGTCACACTAGTGAGTAATTGTGAATTGGAAGAAATACTTGTGTTAAAGTTTGTGATTCCCGTAGCATGCACGTATGGTGAATCGTTATGTAACGAAGTCGGAGCATGATTTGTTTAATGATTGTCAACCTTTGTGTGAGGGTCGGGAGCGCGCGATGGTTAACTCCTACCAACCTCTCCCCTAGGAGCATGTGTCTAATACTTTGCTTCGATAACTAATAGACTTTTGCAATAAGTATGTGAGTTCTTTATGACTAATGTTGAGTCCATGTATTATACGCACTCTCACCCTTCCACCTTTGCAAGCCTCTCTAGTACCGCGCAACTTTCGCCGGTGCATCAAACCCACCTTCCTCAAAACAGCCACCATATACTTTCCTCAAAACAGCCACCATACCTACCTATTATGGCATTTCCATAGCCATTCCGAGATATACTGCCATGCAACTTCCACCGTTCCGTTTTTCATGACACGCACCATCACTTTCATATTGCATATAGAGTCATATTTTGTTCTAGGTATCGAGTTGTAAGTAAATAAAAGTGTGATGATTTTCATTATTAGAGCATTTGTCCCGTGAGAGAAAAGGATGATGGAAACTATGAATCCCTCACAAGTTGGGATGAGTATCCAGACTTTATAAAAAATAAAAGAGGCCAGCGAAGCCCAAATAAAAAAAAGAGGCCAAAGATGCCCACCAAAAGAAAAAAAGAAAAAAAAGAAAGAAAAAATATGAGAGAAATAGAGAAGGGACAATGCTACTATCTTTTTCCACACTTGTGCTTCAAAGTAGCACCATGATCTTCATGATAGAGAGTCTCCTATTTTGTCACTTTCATATAGCTAGTGGAATTTTTCATCATATGCACAACCACTTAGTTTCTTTTTGAGCTTTCATACACTTATAGCTCTAGTGCATCCGTTGCATGGCAATCCCTACTCACTCACATTGATATCTATTGATGGGCATCTCCATAGCCCGTTGATACGCCTAGTTGATGTGAGACTATCTTCTCCTTTTTCCTCACAACCTCCACCATATTCTATTCCACCTATAGTGCTATATCCATGGCTCACGCTCATGTATTGCGTGAGAGTTGAAAAGGTTTGAGAACATAAAAGGTGTGAAACAATTGCTTGACTTGTCATCGGGGTTGTGCATGATTTAGATACTTTGTGTGGGGAAGATGGAGCATAGCCAGACCATATGATTTTGTAGGGATAACTTTCTAAGACCATGTTATTTCGAAAGGACACAATTGCCTTATTGCTTTGCTCGAAGTATTACTGTTTTTATGTCAATATTAGACTTTTGTTTTGAATCTTATGGATCTGAATATTCATGCCACAATAAAGAATATTACATGGATAAATATGTTAGGTAGCATTCCACATCAAAAATTTTGTTTTTATCATTTACCTACTCGAGGACGAGCAGGAATTAAGCTTGGGGATGCTTGATACGTCTCCAACGTATCTATAATTTTTTATTGTTCCATGCTATTATATTATCTGTTTTGGATGTTTTATATGCATCAATATGCTATTTTATATTATTTTGGGACTAACCTATTAATCTAGAGCCTAGTGCCAGTTTCTGTTTTTTCCTTGTTTTTGAGTATTGCAGATAAGGAATATTAAACGGAGTCCAAACGGAATAAAATCTTCGAAATGATTTTTCTTGGACCAGAAGTAACCCAGCAGACTTGGAGACGAAGGCAGGAGATCTGTCGTGGCGTCACAAGCCACTAGGGCGCGCCCTAGGGGGGGCCGCGCCCCCTGGCTTGTGGCCCCACGGTAGCCCTCCTAACCCTATTCTTCGGCCTATAAATTCCCAAATATTCCCTGGATACCAAAAAGAGCCACGAAAATACTTTTCCGCCGCCGGAAGCCTCTGTTCCCGTGAGATCCAATCTTGGAGCCTTTTCCGGTAATCTGCCGGAGGGGGATTCGATCACGGAGGGCATCTACATCAACTCCATTGCCCCTCCGATGATGCGTGAGTAGTTTACCACAGACCTTCGGGTCCATAGCTAGTAGCTAGATGGCTTCTTCTCACTCTTTGTTCTTCAATACCATGTTCTTCATGATCTTCATGGAGATCTATCCGATGTAATACTCTTTTGCGGTGTGTTTGTCGAGATCCGATGAATTGTGGGTTTATGTTCAGATTATCTATGAATATTATTTGAATCTTCTCTGAATTCTTATATGCATGATTTCATATCTTTGCAAGTCTCTTCGAGCTATTGGTTTGGTTTGGCCAACTAGATTGGTAATTCTTGCAATGGGAGAAGTGCTTAGTATTGGGTTCAATCTTGCGGTGTCCTCACCCAGTGACAAAGTAGGGGTAGCGAGGCACGTATTTGTATTGTTGCCATCGAGGATAAAAAGATGGGGTTTTCATCATATTGCTTGAGTTTATCCCTCTACATCATGTCATCTTACCTAATGCGTTACTCTGTTCTTCATGAACTTAATACTCTAGATGCAGGCAGGAGTCGGTCGATGTATGGAGTAATAGTAGTAGATGCAGAATCGTTTCGGTCTACTTGACACGGACGTGATGCCTATATGCATAATCATTGCCTTGGATATCTTCATAAATATTCGCTTTTCTATCAATTGCTCGACAGTAATTTGTTCACCCACCGTATTATTTTCCTTTATGAGAGAAGCCTCTAGTGAAACCTATGGTCCCCGGGTCTATTTTCCACATTATATTTTCAGATCTATAAACCAAAAATACCAAAAATACTTTGCTGCAATCTTTTTACTTTTTGTTCTACTTTTCGTTTTAGCAATCCTATCTATCTATCTCTATCAGATCTCATCCTTGCAAGTAACCGTGAAGGGATTGACAACCCCTTTATAGCGTTGGGTGCAAGTGTTTGATTATTTGTGTAGGTACATCTATTGGGGACTTGCTTGTATCTCCTACTGGATTGATACCTTGGCTCTCCACAACTGAGGAAAATACTTATCTACTTTGATGCATCACCCTTTCCTCTTCAAGGGAAAACCAACGCATGCTCAAGAAGTAGCAGTTGTATGAGATCTTCCTCTTGACGCAAGCCCATGGAAACATACCTAACCCCACATAGAACTCTCACGTAAACCATGGCTTAGTACACAAAGCGTAATGGACAATGCTTGCCATACCATGGGATCACTTGATCCCTCTCGGTACATCTTGTACGCTTTGTATGTTGATCAACTTGATTCACTCTTTGACTTAGTCTTGATCAACTTGTATCTTATCTTCTCTCTTCATACAGATGATGTCTTGAAGGTAAACATGAATGCTCACACAATCTTCTTCAAGATATGCTTGCAATAAGCTCAACTCTCACATGACCAATCTTTGGATAAAACCTTGAATACCAACTTGGTTACCATATAAACTCCTTGAAACCAACATATGGACTTCAAGAAGTGCCTATGGACAAATCCTTCGAATATAACTCAAGGCAACCATTAGTCCATAGGGATTATCATCAATTACCAAAACCACACATGGATAAATGTTCCCTTACACCCGACTACATGTTCACTACGGTGGACACCATCAACGATCTAAAGGTGCTCGAGACTTTGGGCTTGGCCTACCGGAAGCTTGTCGACATCCATCGCCATTACAGGGTATGGGGCAGCACGAAGGACAAGGACTCCCTGGTTGACCTTGCCATGGCGATCACCGACCCTTACTACAAAAACATGAGGGCTAAGTCCGAGAAGAACAAGCTTCAATGGCACAGGGCCTGGGTGAGCAGACTGGATGAAGATCACCTCCATTCCGCGGCTAAGGATGTGTACACATGCTACAAGATGTTCATGCGGATCGTTGACATGAGGAAGTGCCTCCTACCTGAAGACGACGTGGGCTTGAGCCACAAGCAGGGCGGTGACAACAAGCGTCACAAGAAGTAGATGAGTTGATGATCGTTGCTCATAATTTATTATGCATGCGATAGTTTATTGAGGTGTGCTAATGTTATGTGTGTATTCACTTGTGTATTTGGATGCTTAATTAGGTTATGCAATCATGTTGTTATGTGTGTAATAGTTTATTGAAGTGTGCCAATGTTATGTGTGTAGTCACTTATGTATTTGGATGTTTAATTTGGTTATGCAAGCATGTTGTTCTGTACATGGAGCATAGATGTGTGTGCAGACTGAGAAAATCACATCACATACGGATTAAAGTACCGAACCCGTCGGTGATGATTTCATTAACCGCTGACAATTCTTTATCAGAAACCATTTGCCGACCGTTTGCCCACAACACACACACCCTAATAGAATGGATCGTCTGTGTTATTATCGGTCTTACAACACTATTCTTATTACTCACCTGTTTACTAGGTATCACACACATCTTGTTAATACGAATCATTTGTGTTATTTTTTGCTCATCACAGATAGTTCATCCAAGCAACCTGTATGCCATCTATCGCACATAGCTTGATTTGGCTAAACATTTATGTTTTGAGGGATGATCACAAACAGTTCATCCGAGTGACATGTATGTCGTCTATCACACACACCTAGATCTGGCTAACTGTTTCTGTTGTTTGGGCTGATCACAAACTATCCATTCGATTGACCTGTATGTCGTCTATCGCACAGACCTTGATTTGCCAAATCGTTTCTGTTGTTTTGGCTGATCGCAAATAGTTCATCCGAGTGACATGTATGTCGTACATCGCACACATATGCATTTGGTTAATCGTTTGCTTTATGTTGGCTCATCGCAAACAGTTCGTTTGGATCAACTGTTTGCCACATATCACACACGCACCTCTTTTCTGAATCGTATTTTATGGACCCACCATGGCACACAATTCACGTTATTGGCGACTGAGCTAGAACTATATCGTTTGCGATTCATGCATCGCACACAGTTTGGTCGAAGGGTCTCAGATTGATGTGTCGTCTTTGGACCTTCCTATAGTAGTGGATAAACGGTAAAATAAGATTCCTAGTCTCACCTCTAAGACTAGCTCATGTGTTGTTGGTGATCATGTTTTTCGGATCTTAGTATATCGTTAAAATGTAACGATGATCATAAAACAACATTGAGAGTATGACCTTAAAAGAACGATCATATGGAATCGACCCAATCTTGTCTGTTATACTTTGAGACAATATCGTCTAAAATCAATTGTTATAACATAGAGTGTAAACATGTGTTTTATGTTCCTTAGACCATGAGCATATCATAGTCACTTCTTACCATACAATGATCTTTGAGGTTGCTCAAACGCCATCTGTAACTAGGTGATCATAACGACAACTTGTAGGTTCATCGGAAAGTTTGACAAGGGACTAATAAGCTCGAGAGTGGGATTTGCTCCTCCAACAATGGAGAGATATTCTTAAGGCCCTCTCGGTGTGATGGCATCTATTATCGTCTGGCCAGGCATATGTGACTATGTCATGAGGATGCTAGAACACATCAACGAGAAAGAAGAACAAAACCGATAACAAGAATAACGGTATAGTAAGCATGTGAATGACTCAAGAGGATACCGATGCTTCTCATGTTTTGTAAAGTATCGCGAAGCAAAGGGGATGCCACATGGTAACCAATGGTTCACTCGAATATCATTCGTGTACCCATAGGGATCGACATGGACGTCCACAGTTTCGCTATCAGTCATTGAACGAAGGGGCTTCGTTCATGTCTATGAGTTACCAAACCTACAGGGTCAAGCTTAAGGTAATCGCGATCTTTTGAGTTTAAGTAGTGTGGGAGTAATGAGAACATATTTTTGAAATTGTTTCATATATTCAAAACATTTTTAAGAGGACCCGGAAGCGTTCCGGGGTCACCACAAGGGTTTCGGAGACTATCGGGCAATACCGGGTGTTACCGATAAATAATATATAGGTGGAAAAAAATTCCGGAGATGTTACATTAATAATAAAAGGCTATTATAATAGTTAGAAGGCTTTTATATTTAATTTAACATCAACGAGTCTTAAAAGGCCAAGTGGTGGAAGGAGAATTGGTCCACCTGGGCCCATTTGGTGGAGGCGCCCCCTTCCTCCTTCTCGAAGGAAAGGGGAGACCGAATTGGAGGGGTTTCCCCCTCCTTGGCAGGCCAAAGGGGAGGTTTTCCTCCCCTTGTGGCGCCCCCTCTCTCCCTTCCTTCAACCTATATATACACGAGGGTTTGACACTTTTAGACACAACTTTTGAAGTCTCCTCTAGTCCTCTAGTTCTAGTTCTAGTTGATCCTAGTTGGTCAATTAGAGCTAGACCTAGATCCTTTAATCCTCATATTTAGAAGTCAGTGTAGTTCTAATCTTATCCCTATGATTCTCCGGAGACGATTAGCACTGGACGACGAAGCACTGTCGGATCATGAAGACCGTACGCTTGCAACCAAGTAGAGAGGCCGTGCTTTCGGTCTTCGGTTCAATGGATCATTGATCTACGGTTCGATGGACTTCATCAACGATCTACACCAACTTGTCTTCTTCCGTTGCAACTCGAAGTTGGTAACGATCCGATCCCAACCCTTATTGTATCTTCATAGTGTTCCTCGTTGATCGTAGCGCGAAATTTTGTTTTCTACTACGTTTCCCAACACCCACAAGCTCAGGTGGCACCCCCTAGGGCACGCCATGTGAGCTTGTGGCCCTTTCGTAACTCATCTGACCTCCTCCCGAAGCTTCTAGGGTCCCTATTTGTCCAGAAAAAATCTTCGTAAAGTTTCATCATGTTTGGACTTCGTTTGGTAAGTTTTTTCCGCGGAACCAAAAACATGCAGAAAACATGAACCGACACTGAGTTAATAGGTTAGTTCCCAAAAATAATATAAAATTGGGATTTCTATTCTTGTGCCCCTGGTTCCTTAGTTGTACTCATTCATCCCCACGTCCTTAACTTTTCCTCACTTTTCCCCACTCCCTAGTCCGAAACTCTCACGAATGGTCACAACGGAGGATTGATACGTCTCCAACGTCTCGATAATTTATGAAGTATTCATGTCATATTTGCCTATTTTTTTACTATGGTTTTATGATTTATTGGGACGAACCTATTAATGGTTGCAAAAGTGCACAAGTTCTTGTTTCACACATTGATGTGCATGAATTAATTGAAAATTGTCGAAAAAACACAAAAGGAGCCTTGTTGGGGGAGGACTCTGACTTTCCTAAAATCTGTCCACGAACAGTTTTTAGAGATCGTCAGTTTGACCCCAGAAGATGGCGTCAAATGGAAAAAGCTAAAATTAGGAAAGTGTGGGGAATGTTATGGCATTGATTATGGACTCCAAATTCGTCCAAAACGGAGTTCGAATGTGATCTGTAGACCCGTTTTACTGGAGCAAAATATCTCATTACGGGATTACGAGAATTGATGACGTGATTGAGTCCAACTCTTACCATATTTGATGTATTCGGCCAAGCCACGACTTTGAGGACTCATGAGGGCTGTGAGGAGTCCCTAGGAAGGTTCTAGAGGTGCCCAAGAGCCATTGGATCAAGGGTACATCCATCGGAGGGCCATAGAGCACCACATAGGCACATATAAGGAGAGAAAAACCCTAATTTCGGGAGAGCCATCAAAAGGCCACGAATTTGCCTCTCCCTTGGCAGCCGCCAAGAAGGGGAGAGGCTCCTCCATTGCAGCACCAAGACCAAGTGTCGGGGATATTACCCCGTGATATAACCCGGCCTGAAGTATGACCTGGCCGGGACTTAGCGGCTCGTTGGTGACCCGGCAGGCGGGTCAGACGAACGACAAAGACCCAACGGCCCAGAAGGCAGCTCATGGGAGGGCCGACTCACGTTATGGTGGGCCGGCTCACAAAGAAGGCCCAAAGAAAGGAAAGACTCCCTCACAAGGGAAACAAGACCTGGATTAGGATTCAAGAGAGACTAGTCCTAGTCCTACTCCTAGTAGGACTCTACATGTAAATCTACCCCTTCAACCTATATAAGGAGGGGTAAGACACCCCAAGAGAGAGAGAGGTTCAACTCATTAGAGATAGACAGATTAGAAACCCTCGAGACTAGAGGTAACGATTCCGCACCCTTGTAATCGAGATCTATCCATCAAATATACGCAAAGCAGGACGTAAGCTATTACCTTCATCGGAGGGGCCGAACCTGGGTAAACTTGCGTCTCTCGATTCCGACCAACCCCTCTCAAGCCGCCACATAGTTGCGATGGCCTCACACCTAAGTTCTCTAACGAGGACATCTTGCCGTGACAAAACCACGACAGTTGGCGCCCACCGTGGGGCCAGCGCACGGTGGATTTGTGTTCTTGGAGGGAGCTCTCGCACGGATCAAGAAGTTCGCGATCAACCAGATGAGAAAAAGCGGACACAGAAGTATCTTCATCAACACTTTGATCTAATTTAAGATCAATACCAGAAAAAGAATTCGGCATTGCACTCAATTTCGATGGGTTCAATTTTCATCAACAATCTTGACGACTTCTTTGCCAAATCAGCCGCATGATTCGTTTGCGTGGATTCCTCAAAAACGTTGTCGTGGGGCTCGACTACGACACTGCTCTCGCGTACGTATGTTTGATCGTGTCTACCAGATGGAATTTTCCCTACTGGCGTTTGGAGTATCTTTGGTGTACATACTCACGTGAAGAGAAAAGGCAACCGACCAGTCAAATTCGGAAGGAGGAGTATTTTGGTGAGACGCCGTCCATTGCCGGTTTCGACCACAGCCGATGTACGCTACGACGACGATCCGCGAAGACAGTCCTTCCAAATCAATCGATGGACCTCCAGCCACATCTAGTCATCCAAAGCTAAACACGTTAGGGAAAGAGAGGAAAAGGAGTCCACAACCAGGAAGTGGACACGGACGTGGACTCGCCCAGTCGGCCACGATCTAGCAACGGACACGGACTCGGTCTCCACCGCCCACGACGCCGGCTCACCCCCGCCACCGCGGCATCACCTTGTCTCGCCGCGCCGGCCTCCGTCGCCTCGCGTCCGAGCCGCCATGGCTCCGCCTCGCCTTGAGCTGCAGCTCCGCCTCGACTGCCCGCCTCCATGGTGGCCTCGCTCCGCAGCTAGCTCCGCCCTCGCGCGATCTCACGCCCACCGTGTTTTCCTCCGACCGTGCGCACACACTCGTTGCCCGGGACCTGCTCGCCTCGCCCTACTGGCATCCGTGCTCCCGTGCGCCGGCTCTACCTCCGCGCGCAACTGAGTCGCCGCCGCGCCCGCGCCTTGCCTTACCCCGCCCTGTCTGAGCTGGCCTCGATCCGCTACGCTCACCTCCGCAATGCATCGCGCCCCGTCGTGAGCTGCCACAACCACCGGCTACAGCCACCTCGCCCCGCTCCCGCCGGCCGCTGCCGCGCCCTGTCACTGGGCCGCAACCGTCTCTCCTCGCCACGAGTCATCTTCGCGCACGGCGGCTCCACTCTCCCGTGACCGCGCCTCGGCCAGCCCGGCCGCTGCCTCGCCTCACCTCGCCACGCTCTCCTCGCCACGAGTCGCCTCCGGGCTCGCTGGCTCCGCCTGCCACCGCTGCGCCATGGCCGCTTCGCTTCGCCACCACGCCTCGGCCGGTTCGGCCGCCTCCCTGCTTCGCCTCCTGCCTTGAGCCGGCCTCACCTCGCCGTGCTCGCCTCGTCTGGCCCACGTCCGCACCCCTGCCACGCCGGGTCAGCTCCGCCTCCGCTCGACCCGCGCTGCTCCGGCCGCCCTGCGCCCGCTCCAGATCAGCTCCGGCTCCGCCTCACCCAGCTAACCTGTGGACTGTCCGAACTTGAAAAGAAAAGGACAGAGAAAGAGTATGTTGAAAGAAATATTCTACATGTGGGCATGGTGATGATGGAAAGGGTTATCGATCTTGTGTCGGGCGTGATGACTGGGCCCAGCTCCTCGGACTGTCCGCCATTCCACGTCCGGGCAGGATCAAATCTCGTGGGGAGAAAATTCTACATGTTTCATAGGATCTAACTCGCACTTGATGCGACCCATGTGGGATCAAAATAGCATTTGTTGATATCCGTGCGACGGCCATGGTCCGGGAGTATTTGCTGTTATTCATATTCCTGACTGTCATTTTCATCGTGAGCACAAAATACCAGGTGATATTTGCCCTATCTACCTTTCATCATATATTTATTCATTTAAGAATAGTTACTCGTCTGCAATAATTTTTATGCAGGACGATTATTGATTATAGAAGCGGCGTTATATTGCGCGTGGTGAGCTCGTGCTAATGTCACCATGAGCCAGCGTCCGTCCATGCCGCACCACCCAACGGATGCGCGAGAGCTGCCGCCTCCGCAGTCCGGTTTACATCAACATACCGGGGCCGTGCCCGCCCGTACGAGCCGCCAAACGGATGCGTGCAAGATTCCCCCGTGGCCCGGTCTCCATCAACAACACCACGGCCGACTTGCACGTCCGCACCGGCTTAAAACGATGCGGCTGACTTGCACGTCCGTGCCGGTTTATAGCGCCGCGGCCGACTCTCCCGTCCGCGCCGGCTTACAACGTCACGGTCCGGTCTGCATCGACACGCTGGTGTCGTGCCTGCTCACTCAAACTGCCCAACGGACGATCGTGAGTCGCCGCCCCTACGGTCTGGTCTACATCAAACACGCCGATGTCGTGCCTGTTCACTCGAGTCGTCCTACGGACGTACGCAAGCCGTCCCCACGGCCCGTCTCCTCCAACAAACATTGGAGCAAAGGAAAAAATGACATTCAAAAATCATGTCTTATGCAACATCGCCAAAACAAGCGCCGACTTGAACTCACACCAGGTTGCTCAATGGGTAGGCACTTTGGCCTATTATTCCCGCGGTCCGGTCTGCTTCAGTACATCAGAGGAATAAGAATCAGACATGGAGGAAACATCCCTGGAGAAGCTACAATTTGAGTCGGCCATTATCGAGCCGGCAATTCAAAAGTCAGCGGCAAAGAAAAATGGCCTGGGAGGAGCCAGGAGAGCCGGACTACCCGAGAATAAACAAAGCATGGGTCAAGAAGCATATAAACTCAATTTGGCCACGATATTTGCCAAAGACATATGATGAGTATCACGAAGATCATCAGCTCACTATATCGTCTCCAGTTTGGATAAAATCCATCGTTCAGTCGCCAACCTTATGCCACAGCCAAGGACGAAGATTCTTAAGCCGCCTCCTCGAGTCAACTTAAGACTCGGAGGATCCACATACATGATTTGGAAGAGTCAACCGGGCTCAAATATTCTGGAACCCCGGGTCATTACAGAGAAGATAACCCGGTCCCGGGGGCTGCTGCCTTATTAGCAGAAAAATTTAAAGTCGCCCAAGAGGACGAGCCGCCATGATGCGACCATTCAAACATGGGTGCCCTACCTTATTGGCGGAAGATTTAAAGTCGCCCAAGAGGACGAGCCGCCATGATGCGACAGTTCAAACATGGGTGCCCTGATTTATTGGATCATCATAGTATGATCAATGGAATAAAGCCGGCTTATATGAACCCCAGATCTTTTGCAGTAGTAGCATTGGCTCCTGTATATCCTATGGCCAAGCTTTTCCATGATCATAGGTCACTTGGGGGCTTCCAACTCAATGAGTTTAGCTTTCATACCCTCTTGACCGGCTTCTATGCCATATATGGGTTAAACCTGCCTGTTTGCAACTTGCTTCCGCCAAGTGACCCGCCGTACTCTTGACAGTCAATATTTCAATAAGACCATGAACTTGTCAAAGTTAAAACGGCGGCTTATGTCACGAGAGAGTCGGCTTACAGAGAGCTAGGATAAACTCACATGTCCGCTGTAGTCTCTCCGCTATGTGGCCCGTTCATACTCTTAACAGTCAATCTTTTTTAAGACCCTGAACTAGTTAAGGTTAAAATGACTGATTTATGTCACGTGAGAGCCAGCTTACAGGATTAAAGGCGTTCATGCGAAGCTTCTTGGAAGCAAAAAACTTGAGTTTTTTCAAAATAAGAACAAGAGTTGATCTCTTTTGGTTGTGCCTTTAAGGCCGACTTACAAATATTTGAGATATACATGTATATATTCTCTGTTAGTTATCTTTATCATATACATACATCATCCTGCATTGCATCATGCATCATACATGCATATCAAGCCGGTCATCAAACTGGGTTACATCGTAACCTCTGCAGGAACAAATAGATCTTTGATAGCCAAAATGGTTGGATCTTCATCATGGTTTATCATAACCAGTATTAAATGATTGGGGTTTTTTCAAGCCAGCTCGGAAGAAATTACTATTCTCGAAGATCCGCCCTGTCACATAATGCCGTGTCATCTAATTGACTGGCTCTTGGATTTTTTTCAACTTGTGCTGTAGTAAACTACAACACTTATGGATTTCTCAAACATATATTTACCGGGTTGCACCGCAATCACGAGCAGGGTTTTCATTTCAAAGACAAAGGCATTATTCCAGGATATTCATACCAGGTTGTATTACAACCACGGTCAAGGATTCATTCAAATCAGATCAGTATTAGTTCAAGAGAACTTCTGAAGTGCATTATGATGGGTTATATTATTCTCACACGGTCCCAAGTCGCTGCAGGCATACGACCCGGCACTTGGGGCTACATCATATGACGTTTTTTCTTTTCAAAGGAGAAGTGCATATAAGTCCCAAATCACTGCAGGCAAACAACCTGGCACTTGGGGGCTACACTGCTCAGAGCAAAATTTTCTAAAGTCCCAAGTCGCTGCAGGCATGCGACCTGGCACTTGGGGGCTACAGTATCCAGCTGTTCAAACAAATTATAAGGTCTAAATTGAAGACATGGCCCATCACATACTGATGAGCCGGCCCTTGGGGGTTACACATGTGAAATACAAGACACTCAGTTTATATCTGGTGACTCAGATGACAACCCAGATTTCTTAACATTCAACACTAAGTTCAAAGTCCCAAGTTGTTGTAGGCAAGACAACCCAGCACTTGGGGGCTACACTGGCTGAAGTTTTATCTTTACCTAATAATAAAGCGGCTATCGCTTCTGCCCGCTCACCCGTCGCGGAACTTTTACAAAAACATCCTTCTGTTTCTGAGAAATCAACCCGCAGTCCTTTCTTTAGTTTAAAAAAATGTTTCGTTTTTACAAAAAAAAACCTCCCCGCGGTCACCGTCTTCTTATCCACACGCGCCCGCCACCGGCAGCTCAGCTCTCTCCGCGCGGCGAGCTGGAGCAGGGGCAGAGGTGACCACGCGTCGAGGTGAAGCAGGGGAAGACTCGGGCAGGTCGGGGACGAGGCCTTGGCGGGGTCGGGCGCATGTCGTCGGCGGCGTCGGGCGCAGGTCGTCGGCGGTTGGAGCTCCGCTGGTGGGGTCGAGGCAGAAGGGAGCCGGTGCTCCGGTGGCCAGAGGTGGGTCACGGATGTGCGGAGCCTCCAATGGACGCCGGAGATGGCCGGAGGGAGGATGCTCGAGGGGCTCGGGAACGGCGTCGCTGCGCTCGCGGGAGGCAGGCGCGGCTCGTCGACGGCTGGGGCTCCGCTGGTGGGGTCGAAGCAGAAGGAAGCCGATGCTCCGGTGGCCAGAGGCAGGTTGCGGCTGCGCGGAGCCTGGAATGGACGCCGGAGGGAGGAGGCTCGAGGGGCTCGGACACGGCGTCGCTGCACTCGCGGGATGCAGGTGCGGCTGGCTGCGGGGAGCACGCGCCACCGTCACCTGTCCGCCGTCGGCCGCGTTCGCCGGCCGTGAGCATGTGCCACCGTCACCTGTCTTCGCCGTAAGCTTCTCAATATTCTACTTCCCCGTGTCTGATTTGGATTCAAAATTTGAGACCGTGTTCTTCTCCAACATAGACCAAGGGAGAGCCCGAACAGGATTGGACTTCTCTCCTATAAGAAGGAAGGGTCCTCGGCCATATCCTCTATCAGGTTGTGTGCTTGGACCAGTATATCCTTCAAATCCCGAACTACTTGGACCAGAAAAAAGCATTATGTCGCCTTCGAGTTCGCCGAAGGAAGAATCGCCGAGTTCACCGGAGGTAGAAGAACATCCGGCAAGCTGTTCAATATCGCCAACGGTGGATACAGCAGAGGTATGTAGCCCCTTGAAAGCCAAATTACTAACAAGGCCGATGAAATCAAGTTGCCCTTGTTCACGTCCCTGTTTCTCTGTCAACCACCAAATTGCAAAGCTGTTCTTTTATTCAGTTCATAAGTAGACAACGTTTTTAGCAAAGTTTCAGTTTGTTGGTCTCCCAAAACCAGATGTGGTCACCTGCTAAAACAAAGTAGAACAGATCTTGAAACAAATCTTATTTTGAGAACTAATCAGAATATGAGAGAGCATTTGGTTTCATTGCCAAACTAGCTCAGGTTGGCTTTTCTGAGGAGTTTACCTTGCCTGCATGTTTGGCTGATTGGCTAGGAACGATTTTTATTTTAGGTGATACGTTTGTCGTCAAGAGCGAGCAGAATCAGCTCTCCCGATCTGACAAGGTTTTTCTTGCCCCCCCCCCCCCGATGCTAGCTTGCCCGCAAAATTCATCTCCTAGCCTGGCATAACAGATTTTTCCCATCCAAACATATTCTGAATGACTGTATTTTTTCTTACCAAAGTAATGTACCTATTAAGTTTATAAAAGAAAATGAACCAATTCATGTTGAAAATATCTTAGGCATCAAGTCCACCAGGTTTGAGATGTTCACAGAAACATGTCAGTTTCAGGCAACTATAATTCAGAATTGTTTGCCACACTGTAACGTTTCAGGCATTCCGAAACATTGCCCATGATGTTAATACTTGACTAGGGGCCTTTTGTAGCTACTTTAATGAAAATTATAGTACCACAGTGTCCTTCTGCATATATTAAATTGCAAAGTGAAAGTAAAAGAAGAACTTAGGATTTGGTTGTCTATCCGATCCATCAGTAAGCAAACAGGGGCCATGTTGTCAAGGAACAGAGTTCAAAAACCATCAATCTCAGGAACACTCTGACCATGTATTTGATTTTGTTGAAGACCCAATATATGATAAGGTGCTATTTTCATTTGCTAGGCAACCATGAAAAAGTTTCTATCCAATTCATAATTTAAATTACTCTTGTGTGTTCTTTTATTCAGTTATTATAATTTTACTCATGTGTGTTCATTTATTCTGTTCTGTGAGGAAGAAGAAGGGATTACATCGATGTGTAGTATGTTCTTTGTTCTACAACCATACCTACATGGAATTATAGTTCAGTTAGAAATTTGAGATTATTTTCCTCTAGAAATGAGCATTAGCCCTCAGAACAGAAATGAATTGCACAACTATGCTCCTACTTAATTATTAATCTGTATGTTCATTATGACAGTAAGTTCAGAAACTGCATTTGTTTATTTGTACCAAGCTTCTTTGCTCATCTCATTCTGTACTTACCATTTTGTATGTCGGAAAGAAATGGTTTCTATATAAAGCTATAGTTCATCTATATGTTTCTGGTGCCTATATATTATTGATGTGTTTCCCTCACCTGCTATTTGAATGACATAATTATTCAGATCTTTCCCAAGTTTTGTGTTAAAGCTAACAAGACCCCTCCTTCCTGTAAATACAACTTTGAACAAAGGAAAGCAAGACAGGGCCGCGTTTATATCTTGGATTCCTCCATAGCAGGGAGCAAGAGTTGGTACATCCGAGTTTAGATATTCAATCGCCGTTTTGCAATCCATCTCAAGCTCCACGGGTCCTCTGAAAACTTTTGCCAGAGCATGCAGCCGAACCAGGGCTACCCGGGGTACAGCTTCCTCCACACTGTTGGAAACTGGTAACTGACATTATGTTGATAGAAACACCTGGCCTCTGTAATCCCTGGCTACAGCTCCCACCCATCCCGGCCACTGATCTGCTAAAAACTTGCGTCAGTGTAACAGTGTTCAACTAGGCTGTGCCCTGTTCCGGCGGAGCCCCTGTATGGGTGGCAGTGAAAGAGGTATTTGCATCGTAAATGACGGGGTCAGTTGTTCCCTTCCCTTCTCTGAACTCATCTTTTCCATTACATCGCCTATCTCTTCCTCATACTTCTGCAGGAAGCTGTCAGACTGCAGGACAAATTCTTTTCCTTCACGGACTACTACAACGCACGGGCATTTTCACGCAGGACATTATTTTATAAACTCTTTAATAATAATTCTAAACAGCATAATAATCTAGACAATATTTTCCAAAAGATGTTTTTTTACATCTTCCTATATCATTTTGATGTGAGATGGGTTGTAAATACAGGTCTCTAAATAATTTTATCATAGTTGTTACTATTTAACATCCGTAAGCCATCGTTGACAAGGGTGAGATGTGGATAAGTGACATGATGAAATTGAGGACGTGGACCGGTGAAGAGGGTCCTTGTGGCATGCTTATTAGGGTAAGTGTGCGCGCTATTATTTTTGGAAAAGATACCAGTGATGTCTGATCTCGTCACGGCTTATGTGATGATTATGTCATGGATGAGATACCAATGTCTATGTCGTCGCGAATATGCCCATCATGTCATAGTGTTCTATTTTTTCCCATTGCAACGCACGGACATTTGTGCTAGTAAAGTATAAAGACAATTGTAAGTCCCAGGCTGCTGCAGGCAAGACAACCCGGCACTTGGGAGCTACACAATCAAAGATATTATTGAAAAGCACCAAGTCATCAAGGATAAACTCGGAGCTTGTGGGCTACAGGTAATATGGATATATAAAATAGAAAGACACTTTCAAGATGTCAATTGTGAGAGAGACGGGTCTCATTTCTTCATGGAGCGAAAGCATTGAAAGACGGGCTCAAACATCACACGAACTTCTTTATTTCCAATAATTTTATCAAGTCAGCTGGAGTCCAATTGTTTGACCCGGCGTCACCAACAATCATGACCCGGCATTATCAAAAGATCATAACCTGGCAGAGTCTATATAAGCAACCCGACTTCATAAATTGAAAGTGGTTTAACAATGGACGATTTTCTATTCCCAATCAAAGTAATGGAAAGCCGGCTCAACTTCATATGATTTTCTTATCTCTAATATTTTCATCGAAGCCAAAGCAATGGAAGCCGGTTCAACATCATGTGGATTTCTTATTCCCAAAAGTATCTTTAAGCCAAAGCATTGGAGGCCGACTCAACGGCATATGGGTGTTTTATTCCCAATATTTTGCAAAGGACATGGACCCGCAAGATGTTTGTGAAGACGACTCGTTAATATGAAGAAGAAACCCGAATTTTCAAGGAGCTACTCCTTTAACCCGGCCAGTGGAGCAAGCCGGTCCCTTAACATATTTGTTATTTTTTATTTCAGGAGCTTACCATGAATAAATTCAAGCTAACCTGGGGGCTAATGTCGGGGATATTACCCCGTGATATAACCCGGCCTGAAGTATGACCCGGCCGGGACTTGGCGGCTCGTTGGTGACCCGGCAGGCGGGTCAGACGAACGACAAAGACGCAACGGCCCAGAAGGCGGCTCATGGGAGGGCCGACTCATGTTAAGGTGGGCCGGCTCACAAAGAAGGCCCAAAGAAAGGAAAGACTCCCTCACAAGGGAAACAAGACCCGGATTAGGATTCAAGAGAGACTAGTCCTAGTCCTACTCCTACTAGGACTCTACATGTAAATCTACCCCTTCAACCTATATAAGGAGGGGTAAGACGCCCCAAGAGAGAGAGGTTCAACTCATTAGATATAGACAGATTAGAAACCCTCGAGACTAGAGGTAACGATTCCGCACCCTTGTAATCGAGGTCTATCCATCAAATATACGCAAAGCAGGACGTAGGCTATTACCTCCATCGGAGGGGCCGAACCTGGGTAAACTTGCGTCTCTCGATTCCGACCAACCCCTCTCAAGCCGCCGCATAGTTGCGATGGCCTCACACCTAAGTTCTCTCACAAGAACATCTTGCCATGACAAAACAACGACACCAAGGAAGAAAGGGGGGCAAGGGGCCGCCGCTCGTCGCCAGCATCGTGGCCGCCATCGCCTCCATCTCTTTGGGGCTGCACCTCTCCATCAACAACTCTCTCTTTCTCACCATGATAATGTGTGAGTAATCCACCTTGGGGTTGAGGATATGTACCAGTAGCTATGTGTTCAATCTCTCTCTCTCGTTTTCTTGAGATTTCACGATCTTGATGTATCACGGGCTTTGTTAATATAGTCGGATGATATGATGTTATTCCTTCTCTATCTTGTTGTGATGAATTGAGTTTTCTCTTTGAGATTACGTTATGTTGGATTGAATATTGGATTTGAGAACACTTGATATATGTCTTGCATGTGGATACCCGTGGTGACAATGAGGTGTTCTATTGATTCACTTGATCTATGTCTTGATACTCAACTTACGGATTCCCGAGGTGACATTGGGGTAATCTATGCATAGGGGTTGATACACGTTCTTGTCCTACTTTCTCCGATAGAAATCTTGGGGCACTCTTTGAGGGTTTTTTGTGTTGGATTGAGTATTATGAATCTGAAATTGTTTGATGCGTATCGTATAATTAACTCATGAATACTTGTGGTGACATTGGAGTATCTAGGTGACATTAGAGTTGGTTGATGCGTATCATATGGTGTTATTTTACTACGGACTCTTAGATAGATCGATCGGAAAGGATAACTTGGTGTTATTTTAGTACGAACTCTTTGATAGATTGATCGGAAAGGATAACTTTAAGGTGATTTCGTACCCTACAAACAATTTCTTCTTATGTTCTCCTCTAGATAAGAACTTTGGAGTGATTCTTCGTTGCACATTGAGGGATGGTTATGTGATCCAATTATATTAGCATTGTTGAGAGATTGCACTAGCGAAAGTACGGACCCTAGGCCTTGTTTTCAAGCATTGCAATACCGTTTGTGCTCACTTTTGTTACTTGCTACCTTGATGTTTTTATATTTTCAGATTATAAAAACCTATATCTACCATCCATATTGCACTTGTATCACCATCTCTTCGCCGAACTAGTGCACCTATACAATTTGCCATTGTATTGGGTGTGTTGGGGACACAAGAGATTTCTTGTATTTGATTGTAGGGTTGTTTGAGAGAGACCATCTTCATCCTACACCTCCCACGGATTGATAAACCTTAGGTCATCCACTTGAGGGAAAATTACTACTGTCCTACAAAACTCTGCGCTTGGAAGCCCAACAAAGTCTACAAGAATAAAGTTGCGTAGTTGACATCAAGCTCTTTTCTGGCGCCGTTGTCGGGGAGGTGAGTGCTTGAAGGTATATCTTTAGATCTTGCAATTAAATCTTTTAGTTTCTTGTTTTTCACTAGTTTGTTTTTATAAAATAAAACTACAAAAAATGGAGTTTAGGTTGCCTCAATTACTTCGTCTTTTTAAAGTCTTTCGTGAAAATGATGGTTCGGAAAATTGTGCTCAACTGGTAGAGGAAGAATTTATGAAAATACTTAATGAGAATTCCTTTAATGATGAGCATGATAGCAATATTGTTAGTGTGAATTCTCTGAATATTCATGATGCTAATGATATGCAAAGCCACAAATTTGGGGATGCTATGTTTGATGAAGATGATATTTTTTGTCCCCCAAGTCTTGATGAGCAAAACTATTATGATGATAGCATGCCTCCTATATATGATGATTATTGTGATGACATGTATGCTATAGAGAGTAATGACAACCATGAAACTTCTTATCATGATTTGAATATTCAATATGGTTATGTCAATCAAGTGTCTCATGATAGTTATTTTGGTGAGTTTGCTCCCACTATTATGAATGAGAAGAAATTTGCTTATGTGGAGAGCGACACATTTTCTATGCTTGTAGATCATGGAAAGAATGATTTATGAGATAGTTATGTTTTGGAATTTCTTCATGATGCTACTAAAAATTATTATGAGGGAGGAACATATGCTTGTAGGAATTGCAATAATATCAAGTTTCCTCTCTATGTGTTCAAAGTTTTGAAGTTATGCTTGTTTTGCCTTCCTATGCTAGTTGATTCTTGTTCCCATAAATTGTTTGCTCACAAAATCCCTATGCATAGGAAGTGGGTTAGACTTAAATGTGCTTGTCATGAGATTCATGATGCTCTCTTACATGTTTCAAATACTATTCCTATGTGAGCATCATTGAAATCACCATGCCTAGCTAAAAGGCATTAGAGAAAAGCGCTTTTTGGGAGACAACCCAACACTTATACTTTCTGTTTTTGTGTGTTCACATGATTAAGATACTGTAGTAATCATGTTTTCTGTCTTTTATTTCAATAAAGTGCCAAGTAAAGCCTTTGGGATGACTCACAAGATGAGTAGAATTGATGCTGAACCAAAACAGAAACTTCTGACTCCAGTACAGGAATTTTCATTTTTTACTGGAGCGTGATAATGATCTGAAATTTTTACACAGCATTCATATACAAATTATTTAGGTTTTTTTTTAGAATTTTTAGAGATAGTGAAGTATGTCTATACTACAGATCTTCACAGACTGTTCTGTTTCCGACAGATTCCGTTTTGCATGCATAGTTTGCTTGTTTTAGTGTTCCCATAGATTATATTCAGTGATAAAAATTATGGGAATGGTAGAATACAGTAGGTATTATGTGAGAACAATTATGAATCTTGTCTTGACGGTACCTAATTGAATGATCTTTATTTATTATACTAACCCATCTCATGATGTTCCGTTAAGTTTTGTGTGATTGAAGTTTTCAAGTTTTGGGTGAGATACCGATATGAGGTGGACAAGGAGAAGCAAGGACCTAAGCTTGGGGATTCCCAAGGCACCCCCAAGGTAATATCCAAGGAAGACTAAAGTGCCTAAGCTTGGGTATGCCCCGGAAGCCATCCCCTCTTTCGTCTTCAACATTATCGGTATATCTTACTTAGAGCTATATTTTTATTCGTCACATAATATGTACTTTGCTTGGATCGTCATTATATATTTTTATTTTCTGTTAGGTGTTATTTATAATCTTTTTTTTCAATAAAAAGTTCCAAGAATTGTCTTAGGATGCTTCCATTGCAAGTTTTGATGTGTGCTGTGTAAAAACAGAAACTTTTGCTGTAGTGTTTGAATTTTCATATTTTACTGGAACGTGGAAAGTTTCTGAAATTTTTACACGGTGTTTTCATATAAATTCTTTAGCATTTCCTAAATTTTCATAATGTTTTGAGTTACATAAGTACACTGTTTTCATAAATTCCTACAGACTGTTCTGTTTGGATAGATTGTTGTCATAGTTTTGTTATCTGCTTATCCTATAGTTTCCATAGCCTATATTGGTAGATATAAATTGTGGAAATGATAGTAAAAAGTAGATGATGTTTGAAATTATTATGCAACTTTTCTTGGCAGTACATAAAGAGTTGATTTATTATTATGTGTACTAACCTATCTCACGAGTTCTTTTCGAGTTTTGTGTGGATGAAGTTTTTGAGAATAGTTGAAACCATGATATGAGAGGATTGAACAAGATACAAAAGCTCAAGCTTGGGGATGCCCAAGGAACCCCAAGTAAATATTTCAAGAAGTCCCAAGCATCTAAGCTTGGGGATACTACGCATCCCACCTCTCTTCAACAACAATTATCGGTTAGCCTATGTTGAGACTAAATTTTTATTCGTTCACATGATGCGTGCTATTCTTGGAGTGCTATTTTTCTTTTGCTTGCTGTTTAATAAAATACTCAGATCTGAAAATATTTATTGAGAGAGAGAGCCCTCACATAGCAACTTGATTGTTTACCTACTCATTGATCTTCACTTATATCTTTTGAGAGTAGTTTAATGTTTACTATTGTGCTTCACTTATATCCTATGAGTAAATTTTGAATGAATTGAATATCATAAATATGAAATTATCAATGTGCTTTATGCTTAGTAGTAGCTTCACATCTGGTTTAGAAAGTAAAATCTATTGAAGTTTTACAATCACAATATTGGTCATACAAGCAATTCATGAATGATTAGTATAAGGAAGAGAACTTTCACATACAAATATATTATCTTGGACATCTTCTATGATTGTGAATACCCATTAATTATTTTCAAACTTGAGCAAATTAGTTGAAGTTGGACAAGGAAGACAACGCAATGAGTTATGGTTGTGTATATTTACATAGAAGTTATATTGTTATGGATCCTCCAACATGTGGTGCTTGTTTAGAACCTTTTGCTAGCCAACACTTCGTACTAAGTAGAGATACTACTTGTGCATCCAAATCCTTGAGCCAAGTTTCTTCCATAAGAGTCCACCATACCTACCTATATATGGTATTTCATTGTCATTCCAAGTAAATTTGCATGTGCAACCTTTAAAATTTCAAATGAACACCTGTTTTGTGTGCCTAGACCGCTCATGGAGCGATAGGGGGCGGTCAGTATCTTCCATGTTAAGCGGGTTATTCTCATGATGAGTGTTTATTCACTCGTCCTTGCACGAGAAGGGCGGTAATAGGGATTCCTAGTCCCGAAATCAAAAAAATGCAAATAATTAAACAAAACACCCCCAGGAATGTTGTTGGTATGGACGGTACCCGTGGATTCGGCTAGCCGTGGAGTGTGTTTGTTGGTGGAGGGGGAGTAAACCTTTATTTTTACCGCTTGGGAACCGCCGCTAATGTGTTTAGCATGGAAGATATTGATAACTCTTGGTCGTAACATTGACATGAAGGGTGTACCACCCAAAATTATATTTATCTCTGATTTAAGCTTTAAGCTCTGGCACATATGCAAATCTCTTCTCCTCTCTGTGAAGGGCTTATCTTTTATCTTTCAGTATTTACTTTTATGCAAAAGTTAATAGTATGCATTCTCATTTCAACCTCAATTATTCTCTAGCTGGCAAGCATCATGTGGTGGGGAAAGATCTAGGCACATATGGCCAGTCAAATATATTTGATCATGACTTATTATTGTTGACAATTATCTCTATGATAAATGAGTTGGGAGGCAAAGCATTAAGCCCCTATCTTTCTCTGTGTTCGATGGATACCATTTGTTCTAAAAATATGCTTTGATTACTAGCAATCATAGAAGACTATATGATGATTGAGTATGTGGAGCTCTTACTTAGACTTTGTTGAGAATAAGTTGAATTGCAATTGTTTGGTGACTAAGAACATAGGTTGTTAAGTTTTAAGAGAATTCATTGTTTGAACCATAACATGTGAATTGGTTGCTACTTTATCATGATGAGTTTTATGAGAAAAAGTTGCTGGTAATGATGCTAGAAAAATTGATTGGAATTATCATTGATCACACTTATATACTATGCTAGCATTCCCACTTCATAAATTAGTCCTTTTATCATTTACCTACTCGAGGACGAGTAGGAATTAAGCTTGGGGATGCTGATACGTCTCCAACGTATCGATAATTTATGAAGTATTCATGTCATATTTGCCCATGTTTTTACTATGGTTGTATGATTTATTGGGACTAACCTATTAATGGTTGCAAAAGTGCATAAGTTCTTCTTTCACACTTTGATGTGCAGGAATTAATTGAAAATTGTCGAAAAAACACAAAAGGAGCCTTGTTGGGGGAGGACTCTGACTTTCCTGAAATCTGTCCACGAATAGTTTTTAGAGATCGTCAGTTTGACCTCCGAAGACGGCGTCAAATGGAAAAAGCTAAAACTAGGAAAGTGTGGGGAATTTTATGGCATTGATTCTGGACTCCAAATTCGTCCAAAACGGAGTTCGAATGCGATCTGTAGACCCGTTTTACTGGAGGAAAATATCTGATTACGGAATTACGAGAATTGATGACGTGATTGAGTCCAACTCTTACCATATTTGATGTATTCGGCCAAGCCACGACTTTGAGGACTCATAAGGGTTGTGAGGAGTCCCTAGGAAAGTTCTAGAGGTGCCCAAGAGCTATTGGATCAAGGGTCCATCCATCGGAGGACCATAGAGCACCACAGAGGCACATATAAGGAGAGAAAAACCCTAATTTCGGGAGAGCCACCAAAAAGCCACGAATTTGCCTCTCCCTTGGCAGCCGCCAAGAAGGGGAGAGGCTCCTCCATTGCAGCACCAAGAACAAGGAAGAAAGGGGGCAAGGGGCCGCCGCCCATCGCCGGCGCCGTGGCCGCCATCGCCTCCATCTCTTTGGGGCTGCACCTCTCCATCAACAACTCTCTCTTTCTCACCATGATAATGTGTGAGTAATCCACCTTGGGACTAAGGGTATGTACGAGTAGCTATGTGTTCAATCTCTCTCTCTCGTTTTCTTGAGATTTCACGATCTTGATGTATCACGGGCTTTGTTAATATAGTCGGATCATATGAATTTATTCCCTCTCTATCTTGTTGTGATGAATTGAGTTTTCTCTTTGAGATTTCGTTATGTTGGATTGAATATTGGATTTGAGAACACTTGATATATGTCTTGCATGTGGATACCCGTGGTGACAATGAGGTGTTCTATTGATTCACTTGATCTATGTCTTGATACTTAACTTGCGGATTCCCGAGGTGACATTGGGGTAATCTATGCATAGGGGTTGATACACGTTCTTGTCCTACTTTCTCCAATAGAAATCTTGGGGCACTCTTTGAGGTTTTTTGTGTTGGATTGAGTATTATGAATCTGAAATTGTTTGATGTGTATCGTATAATTAACTCATGGATACTTGTGGTGACATTGGAGTATCTAGGTAACATTAGAGTTGGTTGATGCGTATCATATGGTGTTATTTTAGTATGAACTCTTAGATAGATCGGTCGGAAAGGATAACTTGGTGTTATTTTAGTACGAACTCTTTGATAGATTGATCGGAAAGGATAACTTTAAGGTGGTTTTGTACCCTACAAACAATTTCTTCTTATGTTCTCCGCTAGATAAGAACTTTGGAGTGATTCTTCGTTGCACATTGAGGGATGGTTATGTGATCCAATTATATTAGCATTGTCGAGAGATTGCACTAGCGAAAGTACGGACGCTAGGCCTTGTTTTCAAGCATTGCAATACCGTTTGTGCTCACTTTTGTTACTTGCTACCTTGATGTTTATATATTTTCAGATTACAAAAACCTATATCTACCATCCATATTGCACTTGTATCACCATCTCTTCGCCGAACTAGTGCACCTATATAATTTGCCATTGTATTGGGTGTGTTGGGGACACAAGAGATTTCTTGTATTTGATTGCAGGGTTGTTTGAGAGAGACCATCTTCATCCTACACCTCCCACGGATTGATAAACCTTAGGTCATCCACTTGAGGGAAAATTACTACTGTCCTACAAAACTCCGCGCTTGGAGGCCCAACAAAGTCTACAAGAATAAAGTTGTGTAGTTGACATCAAGGATGTCGTCGGGTCAATGGTTTGACCGTTAACTGCTGACGAGTGGGGCCGTGTTGGACTGTGTCGCCCGTTGGACCTGCCAAGTGGGGCCGTGTTGAAGGGTGGCACTGGTTGGACCATTGGGCCGTGGTTTCGTTGGACTATTGGGCCGTTGCATGGAACGCCTGCATGCATGCGCTGATGCACGTCGCCACGATAAGCCTGTTATGCATGCGCGGCATGATCCAGCTGGCCTGCCTGCATGCGCCGATGCGCGCCGCCATGATGCCCCACTGACGCAGCCTTCCTGTGAGCTGCCACGGGCGTAGAGACGGTCACTGCCGTTGGTTCGTCTCTTCTCGCACGCATCTCCTCAATCGATTCATACTAGTTCACATCGTTTCAGCCTTTAACATCCGCAGCATCAATTCAACGTAGTAATTAAAGTCTAGGGCATACCGATCGCCTCGCGGCGTTTGAACGTAGCAACATGCGGTCGATGCCCTTATTTAAACCACCCACCCCTCCAACTATTCTCCACACATCCATTTGCGCCGCTCCCCTTCTCTTCTTCCCCCAGATCCAGAGCACTCTCCAAGCCAGGCGAAGATGGAGTACTACGGCCCCACCTTCTAGATGCCACCAGTCAGGCCAGAGATGCGGTACCCACCCGACGTCGTCGTGGAGAAAACGCTCCGCGTGTGGACGATCTCACGCTGGAGGACTCGCTGGGATTTGGCCGAGTGGTTCCTTCGTGCGGGCTTCGCCCACCTCCCGGCGGGCTCGCCGGTGATGTTCGGGCTGGAGGAACTGCGTCCAAACTCTAGCTCTCCGCCGTCAGGGCTCATCGTCAACTTCCACAACAGGTTTGATGCGTTCCACCTGCTCGGCAAGGTGTTTTGGTGTGGGTGCGAGCTCATCGCATTCACAACCTACAACATCTTCACGGATGTCGATAGGATCTTCTCCAACCGCAACGTCATCCACAGCCTCCCCTACCACCTCGGCGAGAACGGCAGGGAGGCGGAGCAGTGAAGAGGAGGCGCGGAGAAGCTTGTCTTGCCCTAGGGTGTTAGACCCTAGGGCTTTTATATATATTTCTATGTTATGTCGTTGGGTGTAACGTGAACTATTTACCTATGTCGTGTTATATAGTATTTTATGTAAGAATTATGTTATGCTTTCTACTTACCTTACCCTATTTATATATCTATGTTATGATTGCTACTTTTATTTGTTATTTCGTAGCCCATTCGGTGATATTTGTGTTTTGGTCCTATATTTTATGCGTTCCAAAGTTTTGGCACGCGCAGCTAATGGGCTATTTGAATGTCAAAAAGGAAAGGGTACCCAAAAGGAAACTAAAGCTAGAAAAATGAGCCATGTTGATGTTGAAAAGAAGAAGAAGGGAAAAAAGCTAATTTTTTCGAATTGTCGCCGGCGGGCTAGGGTTTGTCATCGGCGGTCTAGTGTTCGTAGATCCTGCCGGGGTTGGAAGGGACAGGCTAGGCTTTGGAAAGGTGGAAACTACTGTCCACGGGTTTCCACTTAAAGAAGGACGACGACCCAAATAGAGGTGGCTGACGACCAGGGCCCGCCGCGCGTGCGCATTTACTTTGGGTTGTGTGGGTACTTGGAAGGCCGCCACGCGTCCCCGAGGCGGACGAGGAGAAAGCGCGTGCACGTCCGTTCGATTGGTGGCCATGTAAAAATTTCAGATTTCCATAATACTAGGCTCATTTTGAGTCTAACTGAGTTAAAATGCTTTGAGTCTCACGCCATATTTAATTCATGCTTTTAGTCTAACTGAGAAGGAGGGTGGTACATTTATTGCTTTGGAAACTAAATATGAGAGAATTATTTCATTGGCTAGTTAAAACTAGTGCCATCCACTTAGAATTCACCTTGGTTGATGAGATTTCAGATTTGAGCCCTATAAACTGGAAAGGAGGGAGTATATCCCTATATATTATGAACATAAATAAGCTTTTTTGAATAGTTTGTGTCCATTTTGCACGCTGTAAACTAATTTTTGGTGGCCATATTTCAAATCAATCAGCAAAAAGGAAAACAGAATCAACGTGCACTCATTCTCTGTAGGTGCAATCAAATCAATAAGCAAAAAAAAAGAAGAACCAGCGCGTGCACCATTTCGTAGACCTCTTTTATCTTTGGGCCTTCGACAGTCAATGCCATGCGACGGCGCAACCAGAGCTGGAGAACCAACAGGGACATAGTTTAAGCAACCCAGGGAGCACATGATCCACAAATTAAGCTTACACCGCAGTAATAACATCTCTAACGAGTGATGGCCAACAAGTAAGCAAATCCTAGGGAAACTATACAAAAATAAAATCCTAAAGCTATCAGATTCGCCTGCTTGTTCAATTGAATCATCTGCCTCAAGTTCTTGTTCATCTTCTTTAATTCTCTCTTCAGATCCGCATCGCCAACTGTCGGAGCAGCCCTTTCAGACACCAAATTCCGCACGGCTGATGGCAGCTTGAGCTTCTGGGTTGCGGCCTCATTGAATTGAATCAAGCCCTTCCCTTGAAGCCTTAGAACGTAGTAATCCAGCCATTCAAAATGTGTGCACTTCTTCACGATCTGAAACGAAATCATGAGCCCTAAATCCGAGATCCAACGAAAAAGAATTAAAAGCAAAGAGGAAAATCATGAGATCTAACCTGCCCCTCTGGCTTGCTCTCGCATTTCACAAACTCGCGCCCAAAGTTGCCATTCATGTCCTCCTTCGAAGTCAACCGTTTCAGTGGCGCGGTGCGTGGGCAGTCAGGACATGGCAGCATGGGCAGTTGATCATACTGGGTCCACACGGGGCGGGAGGCTGAGGTGGAGCTCGACATATCTCGTCGCCGGGGAAGACAAAGCAGACGAGGGGCTCCTGTCATCGCCGCAGAAGAAGAAGGAGAGGAAAGGGGAGGCAATGCCGCAGTGGTGTGCGAGCAGAACCAACCTCTCGCCGTCTCGCGGATCGCCCCAACGATCCAATGATGCGGATCAGTCCATGTGATCCAACGGCACGCAGCCTGCCCTCAGAATTCCTTCTAGAAGACCATATCTGAGGGCTGTCGCTTAGCGCTAGGGTATGATCGGACGGCTACAGTTCGACGCTAGGGTTTGGAAAGATGTTGCGGGGTTTTGAGCCGGTCAGCGGGGTTATCTTAGGTTTGACCGACTTTCAAATGACCTTAACTAATTCAAAAAAATCAAAAAATATGAAACCTTCGCGGTTCATCATTTCATAAGACATAGTTACCATAAAAAATTATAAACTTGGTTCCGGGACATTTTTATGAAAAACTTTTTTTGATGTGACCTACCATTTCCAACTTCAAATGAGTAGAAGTAATTCAAAAAAAATCAAAAAAATGGAAGACCTGCGCACAATGCCGTTGTATGTGACATGGTTATGACAAAAAAAATCTTGGTTTATGGACATTTTCATGAAAACTCCTGTGACGCCCGGATAATTAAGCTACAGTAATCCCACGCTAATGGTGCCATGTCACCACTGTTACTGTTGCTAAATCTCACTTCGTTTAAAACCCATATCAAATTCAAAATTTAATCAAAGTCAAATTTCAGATTTCTCAAACATGAAAACAAAAATGTTCTAAAGGTGTCAAATAATGTATAGGAAATATTGGTGAAGAATCCACATTTTTATAAAATAATTAAATGCACTAAAATGATTTAAATAGCAGCAATAACAATTAATTAAATGCCTTTTCAAATTCATAAAATATCAAACTACTTTTCTTCTGCCCAAAACTTAATGGGGCAGTAGCATATTTATTCACACTAAATTAGGGACTACTTTTATAATTTATAAAACTAATCTAAAAGTGAAACTAAAATAAAACAAAACAGAAAAGAATAAAACAAAACAGAAGACAAAAAGAAAAAGAAAAGGAAAAGACCCCCCCTCCCCCCTGGGCCTCGGCCAGCCGGACCGGCCCAACGGACCAACAGGCCAGCCCACCGAGGCCTCCCCTACCTGCTCCCCTTCCCCCGTGTCGCCTGTGCCATGGCCGAGCTCGCACGGCTCCGGCCGTTGGCAACCCCCGTCCCTCTCCCCTGGCCTCCCTGGTCACTCCTCTTCCCCCCTCCCCGGGTTCGCCCACTCCGCTCCCCTATGTTCCGAGCGGGCTCGTCGCCGTTCGCCACCCGCAGACGCGGCCACCGGCCTCTCCTCGACGCCGCTCCGTGTCCATCCGCTCCGTGGGCGAGCGCCACTTTGCCTGCGCCCAGTCATGCAAGCCGGAGCTCACCGCAGCGCCGGGTCGAGGTCGTCTTCAACCTTCGGCCGCCGAGGACGCCGCCGTCGATTCGCCGCCGCTGCAGCTCCTAAACTTCCACCGGGCCCTCTTGCGCCTACCCAGTGAGCTCCTCCTCTTTTCCCCTCTCTTCCCCGCGCGTTCACGTCGCCGTAGTGGCCGTGCTCGTAACGCCCGAACTGCGCGCCGCCGGCGAGCTCGCCACCGTAGCCACACACGCCGTCGAGCTCAGCCGAGCACGGCATCGTGCTCAGCACGCTCGCAGGAGCCCGACGAACCCTCTAGCTCGCTTTGCCGTGGCCGTTTTCGCCATTGCCAGAACCACCCGAACTCCGGCGCCGCTCCGGTCATCGCCACCATCGTTTCCGTCCATCTCCGGCCCGGAGACCACCCGCGTTGGATGCGTCGTAGCACGCTCGCTCGAACGAGCCTACGCGCGGGTTGAACGGCCCCCTGTGGGCGATTTCCGGCCAGCTCTGGCGTTCCGCCGCCGCGCGCAAGCTCGCCGGAGCAGCTCCGGCGGCTGCGCTGAGCTGGCAACGGTGGGCCCCGCCCCTGTGACACTGCCCGTGGGCCCAGCAGGTCCACCAGTCAGGGTTGACTGGGTCAACCCTGCTGACTGGGCAGCGTGGGCCGCTGACATGTGGACCCCACCGTTTAGTTAAATTAATTAAAACATTTTTTATAAATAAAAGCTAATTAGTTAAGTTAATTAGCCACTGACATGTGGGGTCCAGTAGCTAATTAGTTTCTGTTTAGATTTAATTAAATTCTGTTAAGCCATAGAGGCTGACAGGTGGGCCCTACTGGTCAGTTTGACCAGTCACCCCACTGTCGACCGCTAATGTCATCATTGCGTCATGCTGACGTCACCCTGCACTGTTCTGGATAATGTTGATTTAAATAATTAGAATAATTCCAGAAATTGTTTAAAACTTCGAAAAATCATAGAAAATAATATATAACTGAGATGAAAAAGTTTTATACATGAAAGTTGATCAGAAAATTTCCACGAATCTAACCGTGCTACCTGTTTCCATGTCGGGACCCTCTACGTAGGTGAAACCGCAACTTTTCGCCCGTTTCCGGCAAATGAATAGTGCATAACTACCGACTATTAATTCCAACCTTAATCCAAAAATAGCTAAAATGGTTTAGACGTGATTTTAGGCAACTCTGCACTGCATCCTAGCTGTCCCATGCCTCTAACACCGCAAACCTGGAACATTCCCCCTCCGGTCATCTGTCCGACATTTGTCCGGAACCGGGAAAACTTTCCCGGATGGGTTTCCCCTTTCTCGGTATCGTGTAACACTGCGTTAAGGCACACCCGACACAACTTATTGCCATGCTATGCTTTGCGTTACATTGTTTGCTTGTATTTATCTGTTTTCCCCCCCTCTTCTCTCTCGATAGAGCCCGGTGCCGACGCAGTCCCTGAGGCTGACGCTGCTGCCAAGTACGACTACGCCCCTGACGATCAAGCCTTTACCGCAGAGCAGCGAGGCAAGCAAAACCCCCTTGAGCATTCCGATATCGCCTATTCTTCTCCCTCTTATGCTTGCATTAGATTTTTGCTACTGTATTAGTTAGCTCCTATTCTGATGCATAGCCTGTTTTTGCTGAACTGCTATTACACCTGTTATCATATCAACTGTTTAGCATAGGTTGATCAGTGAACCCCTGAGACCCCCTTAGTCCCAGTTGCCCCTGCTTTCATCGACGACACCGAGGACTTGAAGACAGAAGACTCAGTCGTCATGACTGACAAGCCGTTACCGACACATCACCACACACCCCTTTAAGTATGGCACTGCAGAGCTACTACCGAGTGCCGAGGGTGATACCTCACTTAGCACTCCCGGTGTTAATTCTGTAGCGTAGCTAACGGTCATGGGTATCGAGGGTGATTCCTCCTTCCCATTTACCGGTAGCGACTCTTGCCTTACTCATACCTCGAGTGGGATCCATCGAGGGTGATTCCTCGGATATCCACTTGGTGTATAGACACACAGTTACTATGACCTGGTTACAGAAACATGTTGAAGACGGGTCGGCCCCAAGGGTACCCGCGAGAGTGATATGTGGTGGGGTGCGCCGTTAAGGCACCCGAGAGATATTGGTGGGGTGCGCCGGTAAGGCACCCGAGTGTTATTGGCGGGGCGACAGACTGCATTTCTTGGTTCGCGCTTGCCCCGCACTAATAAATTGCTAATGGGTTGGGTACTTGATCTGAGTTAGGTCATTGGCCTTAATACGCACTAACCTTCACGTGGGGAAGTTATGGGCACTCAGCGTCGTTGTATCACCCGAAGCTCTTCGGACGTCAGCAATGGAGCGGCGCGCGCCGGATTGGACTGGAACACATCGCGCTTGTTACTAAGGGGTGCTAGGTCTGCTTCCGGCCGCCCACGCATCGTGCAGGTGTGCAAAGGGTGATTGGGCCCATGACCCCTGAGCACATAGGATTTAGACCGGCGGGCTGGCCTCTTCGTTGAGTCTAGGTGGGGCGACGACGTGCTGATATCCCGAGGCCGGGCATGACCCAGGAAAGTGTGTCCGGCCGGAGGTGACTCAGGCGTGTTGGGGAATATGTGGTGCACCCCTGCAGGGATGAATAATCTATTCGAATAGCCGTGTCCACGGTAACAGGACGACTTGGAGTTGTACCTTGACCCTATACAACTATAATTGTAATTTAATTTTGAAATGAATTGTGGCTCCGGGATTGCTTCCTCGCAGGGAGTCGAGGAAGGATCTCTGGGCGTGATTGCTTAATTAAAATTGCTGCAACAATATGACTATATATGAGCTGCAGGTCTACTCTCTTCTCATGCTGCAAGATGCTGAAGATGCTAGTCTTCGATAGGACTAGGCCTTCTCCCTATTCTTGCTTTCTGTAGTCAGTCCAGATATAACCCCTTCCCTTGAAAATGATGCATACCTAGCATAGTTCTGATGTAAGTCTTGCGGGTACTTTGGATGAGTACTCACGCTGCTTTGCATTCCTTTTTCCCCCCTTCGATACGATTCTGCGTTCAGACGATGGAGCCCAGGAGATGGAGTACGCCAGAGACGACTACTACACCACCGCTGGAGCCTACTACTACGTGGAGAACGCCGACGTTCAGGAGTAGTTAGGAGGTTCCCAGGCAGGAGGCCTCGCCTCTTTCGATCCGTTGCTTATGTTTGTGTTAGCCTTCTTAAGGCAAAACTTGTCTAACTTATGTCTGTACTCAGATATATTTGCTTTCGCTGACTCGTGTTTATGTCGAGCTTTGTATTCAAGCCCTCGAGGCCCCTGGCTTGTAATATGGAGCTGTATGACTTTTATTTGTGTCTTTTGTTGTGTTGTGATATCAATTAGTGAGTCCCTAATATTGGTCGTACGCACTGTGTGCATGATTAGCGTACGGGCGAGATCGGGGGCGTCACAACTCCCTTCACAAAAATGAGCTATCACGTACGAGGTTGTATAGAGTTCGAGAAGAGAGTGATAGTGGGTATAGGTTTACGGATTTTTAAAAAAATTCAAGAAAATCACCAACCAAGTGTCAATAAGAAGGATCTAGACTTATATTTTCATTATTCAAATTTTGCCATGTGTAATAATCCAAATTGTCGCCAACATCAACAACAACAACAAAGACTTTAGTCCCAAACAATAATTCAAATTTTGCAAACATCACATCACAGAGCAATGGACTTCAAATGTTGCCTCCAATTTCGAATTATTACAAATCCTTAAAATTCAAAGGTTAGTTCAAATTCAAATTTCGCCTCCAGTTTTGGATTATTACAATTCCTTAAAGTTCAAAGTTTACAACTTGCATTCAACGTTCAAAGTTCACATCTTTGCCTTGCTCCTTGTGTTCCTAGATGGTTTAACAGACTTGCTCCTAGTTTCCCTAGCTGGGATATCCACATTTTTCTTCTTCCTTCTGATCTTCGCTTTGGTTGGTGGCTATCGAGGTGCTGACGGAGAACTTCCACTCGCCAGTTGATGGGGTTCAATAGCTTCAAAACCTTCATAAGCCATGGCTTCAAATTCTGCATCGGATGATGATGGAACCGAAGTTTCTTTTTCTCTTGGCATGTTCTCTCCTTTTCCTTTAATTTCCCTAGAGCTAGGTCAAACAGAAAAAAAGAGTATAATCCATCGATAAAAAAACAAAAGAAATGCACAAAAAGGGAAGGTTGTTGCACACATACCAAGCTGCCGGCAGTGCTAATTCAGTTGCTTCATTCCCCTCTGCATTAGCTGCAGTCTGCTCTAATGCCGGATTCTCCACTACATTAGCTACAATCTGCTCTAATGCCGGATTCTCCTCTGCATTAGCTCCAATCTGCTCTAATGTTGCATTCTCAACTGCATTTGTTGTTGTACATTGTTCCTCTTCTCCAAATGAAGCATCCACTGGATTGGTACATAACCTAGCAATGTGCCCTAGGATTCCACATTTTTGCACTTACGCCATCTTTTTACACTGCCCTCTTCACCTCTTCTGTACCTGTTCTTCCTTGGTCTTCCTGGTGGTCTAGTCAGTACAGGAGAATGTAGTTTGAACCCTGGATCTACTATGTTCCATTGGTCTTTTCCCAAGAGTGCAGGCACATTGGAAGCATAAGCAGCCCTAAATTTGGCAACAGAAAAATATTCAGAGATGTATTGATCAACTTCACCATCTTCACCACCGATAACAATCATCAGATGTAGGGCATGTATGCATGGCTTCCCACGGAGCTACCATTACCTACAACTGCATTCCCTAGTTGCTAGGTTAACTGGATATCTCCATTCCCTGTTTTTACTGTCAGTATATGTTACCTCAGCCTCGTGTGTCGCCGCTCGAATGCATTTCATTCTGCTCGGTCCTCTTGCCTTGGCATGAAATGCCTTAATAAGAGATGGGAGCATAAGATGGCCAACATATTCTTTTTCTGCAATTCTTTTGCGAAGAGCCATCTTTATCATGATCATCTGCCGAATCTTATCAAATATTTGCCATATAAGAAGCCCTTTCAATGACTTGATCTTTGAATTGAAACACTCTGCCAGGTTACTGGTCACATTGTCTGCTTTGCATATTGCATTGAATTTGCTTCTTGACCACAACTTTCCATGGTGTGCATCTAGGTACTCCTTCACCAGAGGATTGTGAGCATACAACACTCTCAAATGATGCTCATGCTTCCTCTCACTGCATGTGTATGATGCTGGCCATAAGTTCTCATCATAAACTTTACCTTTGAACTTGCTTCTGAAATTTTGCGCTAGGTGTCGCATACATTCCCTATGCTCCACTCCAGGGAATACAATTTCCACTGCACTCTCCAAACCCTTGCAAGCATCTGTATGTATAGCTAAACCTGGGGGTGTACCTATAAGGTTGCGCAACTATTACAGAAACCAGACCCAACTTTCCTCGGACTCTGCCTCCACCACACCAAATGCAACTGGGAATAGCCAGTTGTGTCCATCAACTGCAGAAGCTGTACAGTTCAAAAAAAACTGCAGAAGCTGCCACCAGTTGTCCTCTCCGCCTTCCATTCAAAGTAGTTGCATTAACAACCAAATAGGGCATGCAACCATCCAGAAACCCCTACCAACAAGCCTTGAAACAAACAAAAGCCCTCCTGAAACACTCCTTCTCAAATGGCTTCCCTTTTATTTTGTATGGAACTGTATGCTTCTCAATCTCTACAACACTCCCTGGACTAGCAGCTTCCACTTCAACTTTAAATGTGTAGAGCAACTGAAAACTCTCATTCCAAGGGCCATTAATCCTGTCAAGAGCTATTTCCTTACCATAAAAAACCTTCATGTAAGGTACAACAATCTTGTACCTTTCAAATAGCTTCCCTTGGAGTTCTGTTGGACCAAGTGTTGGTTTTTCTCTCAACCAATCCAAAATTGCATCTGCCACCCATCTACTCTTTGCTAGCTTTGTTTTAGCCTTCCCCCCTCCCCCTCCAGGTGGACAAGTGTGCTGGTGTGGGTTCCTTTTTATCTGCAAAAAATATGATCTGAAAACATTACACAATGATCTGAAAATAGAATCAGTATATACTGAAATACACAAACCTGAATGAACTTGTTCCTCAACATACGTGATGCATGCAACCTCCATCTACACCTATCATATGGGCAACGAACAGTGAACCTTGATGGCTCACTCCTTTCAATCACATATGTATTTTGTGAGAATGCAGTATGTAGTCACCGCATTACGACAGTCCACCATCGACTGGAATACGGTGTCGACACCAAGCTGAGGATCTTCCCTGTTCCACTCAATTGTTGGCATGTCCTCACCATCATATTCATCTAAAACTAAGCTGCCGATGTTCTCCTCCCTCTCTTCATCATCAGTGTCATCAAATCTAGCACGGCTGATAGGTTGCTCCTGAAATTCATCTTCCATTGCTTGTTTACTGGCAATATTTACAAGGTCAGGGAACATATTCTCATCCTCGTCATCATGTCGAGGCACCTCTTCGTCTGGCTCTCCATCCTGTACTACATCGGCTGCGACAGCGACAGGAGAAGCGGCACAAGAAACGGCAGCAGATATATTGTGACTTTCAGAACCACTAGCTCTGCTTGGTTTCGACCTACAAGGAGTGCCGGGGCGCTCTCCGTTAGCAGAGGCAGAAGATTCCTGAACACCCTTCCCCTTCTCACGTTCATTGCGTGGCTGAAGCACCTCGATATGGATTTTACCGAAGCGGCTTTCAGGATTCAAAGTAAAGAGCAATCCCAGATACTCATCGCAAGTTAGTGGTATAAATTTTTGCTCGGTACTGCTGAAAAATTTCAGTTCAACAGCATCGGCAGCGCTCCATCCATATGGAGAATTTCGGAGCGCCGCGAGCAAATCTTTGAACGACATACTGGTTTCTACCAGCTTCGTATAGAAAAATCCAGTAAGCATATGCGGTTTTCTACCGCGCAACACACTAACTTCCATCCTAACTAACAGCCGGAAAGCAAGCACATGATCAATCCTATTCGATTCAAATAAGGGGTGTTGTTAGGCCGGGAACAATTCAGCAAAATTTGAACGATTCAAGCGACTAACGGTCAAAAAGGGCTGAATTTATGAATTAGCAAATCAGTTAGAGGGGGAAACGACGCTTACCCAGGTGTAATCCATGAATTATCCATCGCCAATTCCACTCAATCCTCTCCAGGGTCGATGGGCTTGAGAGCCTGCTCCCCCGACATCGCTGCTTAATCCAGATGGGGATGTGGGGGTATATCTGGCCGAGGGCACGACGGCGGCGGAGGCGGAATGAGGTTAGAGGTTGGAGGGCACGACGGCGGCGGAGGGGGCGGAGCACGGCGGAGGAAGGGGCGGAGCGGCGCGGTGATGTAGGACTCGAACTCGAGGTTCAGACAAGCCCATCCCGACGTGTCTCAATGCATCCCCACACGTCAGAATGGTCAAAGGAGGAGCCGTTCCGACACGGCCCCACTCGTCAGAGTTAACGGTCAAACCATTGACCCGACGGCATCCTCCGATGTGACCATTTGTGAGGGTTTCGGACAAGGGAGTGGGGAAAAGTGAGCAAAAGTTAAGAGCGTGGGGATGAGTGAGTACAACTAAGGAACCAGGGGCACAGATGTAAAAAACCCTATAAAATTTCATATAAAGCATACAAAATTGATAATATAATAGCATGAAACAATTAAAATTATAGATACGCTGGTGAGATATCAGCATCCCAAAGCTTAATTCATGCTCGTCCCCGAGTAGGTAAATGATAAAAAAAGAATTTTTGATGTTGAATGCTACCTATCATGTCTTAATCATGTAATCTTTTAGGTATGAATATTTTAAGAACCGATGACCTAGTAAATATCAAAATGATAATATAGATGAATACTAGTTAATAACCATTACTTTTTAAAATAACAATGCTAAAGAACGTTATCCCTATTCATTTAATCATATAAGCAATGTCATAACTCAGTCTTCCTTACGTAAAGCATAAATCATGAATACCCCGGTGGTCATGGAACACTTCCGCAATAGCACATGTATGACTATTTTGATTCTGTCATAAAATCGTTACAGATGTGCATGCGTGACAGAGAAAACGTGACCTACCGTGACGAAGACATATGATCACAAAAGTATTTTTTATAGTTGAAAATAAGTTCAAACGGAAAGATGAGGATGAAATAATTGTGTACAAGTACATGTATTGACTAGATATAATAGTATGAAAATGTGCAACTATAACAAAAGAAATTTGCACTGAAGTCTGGTAGGTACATACGTGGATGAAAACTAGGACGAGTCGACAACTTGACATCTACGGAGCCGACTTGGTTGGGAAATAAATTGATGTGCATCTCCTCATTAAATTCATGAGGGAGGTGGTACACATATAAGAGTTGTCTCGAGTCGTTGCGAGTGAGAAAATATTTTTCTTTAGTATTGATGGCATCGACACAAAAACTGAATCCTTGTTTTGTCTCAAAAAAAAGTTGAATTTCAGCGGATCTTGTAATGTCAGCAGGTTTTAAGAAATCATTCCTTGCAAAGCAGGGGATGACATGACGAAAATGGAAGTATAAAAATAAGCATTGTTACAGAAAATTATAAAGTGAATATTCATACGAAAACAGTATTGTATGTTGGTGATATTATTGTGCAAATACTATATTATAAAAAATATGTGACAGAACATGAAAATTAAAGATACGTGGTGGTACAACAGTATGTTAAATGCGACAATGGTGTCATGGGAGAGGAATTCTCACAGAAATGCAGGTGATACACACATAAAAAATCATTACTTGTAAGGTAGGGCATTGTACAGGAAAATATAAGTAAATAAAGAACTGTACATGTTGCGGCCGCAGGCACAAATCAACAACCAACAAAGCATGGCATTATACAGGAAAACGTGACAATTATGAAGTGAATATTCTTACGAAAGTAAGATTGTGTGTTTCTGATATTATTTTGTTTAAAGACTATATTTCAGAGAACGACATGTAGGCTTAATATTAAAATGTAAGAAGTGTCACGTGACAGAACCTCAAAATTACAGATACACATGTATATAAAAACTGGTACTCAAAGAAAATTATGTATCCTTAGGTCATGATCCAACAGTAGGTAAAATATTGGCACGAGTTTCTTGGTTTGAATTTGTATGAAATGAGGATACATTAAAAGAGCATGCAACACGATTAACTAAAATTTTGGAAAGATGATGAAATAAACATAGGTGATTGAAAGACCGTTGGATCTACATTTTATTCAATCAATAAGCAATCCTATAAAGAACTAAGAACTAACAATTAAGTCAAAAATTAAACATTTTATTAAAACTTGTCGTTCTTTTTTTGTAGTCATGTCTCAAAAGAGAGTGAAGCAGTTGTTGTTTAGAATGTTGTTCCCATGGCAAAATCCTCTGCGGTCGTTGCAAAAAGGGCACTACAAAAATCCCAACGGGCAATTTAGAAAAAAAGTAGCCGCAGCTGGTTTGGACGAGATTAAGAAGTCATTTACCTCCACATGAACTGGATTGGGATCAATTGCCTTTTTTTTTCCGTGGCTCGTCTTGCCAGGGGTAATGTTGAACACAACCACATGATGAAGACGTCCTCCTCGTCCACGAGTCTTGCCGTCGACATCCGGCAAGCATTTGCAATGTTTGATAAAACTCTTAACAAAGCAGGTCTGGAGGATGGGACTAGAAAGGAAGAAAAGGACGGGAAAGAGGAGCGAGAAATAATATGAGGCATGATCTGCGCACGACATATATTATTAACGTTAGCTAAGTTGGCGTCCGACTTGTTGCATGTGCGCAGTAATAAATTGACAGCAAATGACCTGAAAGAATAGGCACAAGTTCCAAAGTCCAAAACTGGACGTGCACACTAAGTTTCGTGAGAAAAAGTGTCTATCGTAGACTGAAATTTGATAGAATAAGAGAATACATGTTAGCAATGAGAAAGAAATCAAATAATACAAAAAACCGTGTAATCTGAAGAACAAAACTGAAATTATATGCCGAAAATCATAACTATGGCATCGAAGTGTTTCACAGATCAATATTTGACAGTACACACATGCACGAATTGAAAAATAGAAGGATGCATATTTGAGGCAAGAGAACAGAAAAAGTTGTGAAATGAACAACATCGATTTTGCATGGGAAGAATGACACATGAAACACAGATGAGCGGAAATGACATAAACGATAGCGTTTGGTGGAAGGGAAAGAAGATAAAAGAACAGTAGGAACAAGATGATGAACAATGGTAGGAAGTTGTTTCGTAACAGAACGAGGGTGTAGGATACAGACAGGTAGACATACGTATTTGAACAGAAAGAACACGTATACTTCTTCATATTCAGAAAGTTAACAATTTCCATATATTTTGTGTCCAAAAATGTTCACGGATCACGACGCAGATGGACGGCAGCATGAGTTTGCGCAGATGGGTGCCCCTACGAATTTTCGATGCGACAACCCTTACACACATAGTTTTCTTATCATCAACCCTTACACACATAGTTGCTACTGCAAAAAGGCCTAAGGCAATAAGGCCTAAGGCAATATATTAAGAATCACAAGACCTTACAAACACACCCAAGTAGAAAAGTAAAGTTGCAATAAAAGCCTTGGGGGTGCCGAAGTCTTCCTCCTCATGCATCCATCGGCGGCACATTGAGCAAGGTTGTCGCTTCTCGACCTCCGCCTGGGCGGAGCAAACTTTTTTGAAACCTAGAAGCTTGCAAAAACAGCGGCCCGGAAAGTCATCGATATAGACTAGGAGATGCCAGCGGCCGTGATATGTGCACGAATCGCCACCCTGGATAAGAGAACACCGATAAGGACATGTAGAAACTTTGAAGACAAAGAAAGCCGGCCAAATCCTGACGGATCCACGAGAATCCTAAACCGGGTGGATCCCGTAAGACCCGCCAAAGACACAAAACCACACACCCTCCGCAACTGATAAGCACACCAACAGAACGAGGATAGGGCGAGGAAGGCAATATTCACAGACAGGGAAAGCACCACCGCCACCGCCATGCTATCCCTAACCAGACACGTCTACACTATAAAGAACACCCGAGAAAAAGTTTCCCATGCCGTTGAACGCCAAGTCCGAATCTAAGATTGAACTCGTCGCTATCTAGGGTCCGCCGATATCGTCTTCTTTGGTGGCCTAGCCAGGTCGGGCTTTCGTAGAAGGTTCCCGCTCTGGATTCTTCCGCCCGCCACCGGATTCACCAACACACACTGTTGGGCACCGCGTGACGGAGATTCGAACCCTCACCTCCTTCTCCGCCCACACCAACCAAGTCTTCAAAAAATTTCCCAGCAAGTCACCCTTGGACCGGTCCTCCCCTCCGACGCCGACGCCGGAGCCGCGCGGGCTTTGGCTAGTGGCTCACCTTGGCGACGATGAGAGGGTGAGGCGGTGGGAGGCGACTAAGGTTTAGCGATCGCCTTAACCCCTCTCTCTCATGCCGACAATTGTTATACTTATAACCAAACATATTAGTATTACTAGATCATTAATGGCGCGCATTGCTGCGCCCCTCGGTTTGATGATTGAATGATGGAATATTTAAAATATAAAAGCAGACATGGAAAGCAAAAGGTTAAATATGCACGGACCTATGCGTTCTTTTGAACTTCTTCATGTTGATGGACTAAAAATTGATTTGCTACAAGTGATTTAGAAAGTGTCTTACACAAACTTTTTAATTCTAACATCTACCTGAAAATTATGTTGATAATGAGGGGAATTCCTTAGTTAATGGTATGCATTGAGTAGGTAACAAACATAGTCAAACGATTAGCACACATAACAACATAAATGTTATATTATTTTTAGAGGGATCTCATTGGTGGTAACGCATAGTACAACTAAGAACTTAGCCAAGATGTCAATATTGAAAACACTAAACTGGTTATGTTAGTGACAATACATTGCAATGGAGGATACTACCATGTCAAAAATATAATGATGAGCAAGAATGAATACAACAAACCCAGGCAACGAATCAATAATCTTCTTAGCTAACAAAAACGCTTTCTACACCTCGCAACAGGCAGCAAACATGCTCACCCATCTACAAGTGATTTATAAGCAGCTTCGATGACATGGGCGTCTGTAGAAAATTAGATAACAATGAACTTCGATGAACATGATTTTGTACAATGCTCTGGAGTCTGGATAGATGCTAGTTACTCTTTTCACTCTGATTACCTAAATTTTCCATGCTTTTGTACTAAGTTCTGAGAAGACATTAAATGTGAAAACTCACAAGCTCTAAGCAGTTTACTATATGGTGAATTGAAATGACAAATTGGAAAGAACAAAATAAAGTAGAAATATTGATCAAGAAGTTCCATGAGCCACGTAGGATTGAAAATAATCACTGCACAATCATTGAAAGCCTTCAGTTGAAAAAATGATGCGAGATAGAAGGAAGCAAATCCAAACTTGAAACATCCGAGTAGCTTCATGTAATACAAGTTTTTATAAGACTGTATATAATGATGTCCAACGACATCTTAATGTCATCATAATTTATGTTCCGTGGATGACCTGACAGAAAACGCTGATGTGCATAATAACTAACCTAACTACATCACATGTGTATCGAGCAAAATAAGAAACTAAATGAGCAACATAGTATTGCACAGAACAAGAAAATACAAATGGCAGAGCAAGAGTAGGAAACGATCAGAGGAAGAACGCACGTACTTGGAAAGAAGAAATTCTAACAAACATAGACCAGGCCATGTGGCACGCTCCTAGATGTCCATTTGAAATAGAGAAAATAAATGAGTGAGCAACAAAATACCTGAAACAAAGAATTTGAAGTAAGCCACTGTGTTAGTTGGAGCTCAGGCGGCAGTACATAGAGGAAGAACGATAAGGTCGAGCATGCCTGATGCTCGCGGAAGGAGAAAATTGTTCACTTGCGAGTTGTGACTTGTGACTGTCATCCACACGTTAATTATGACAAATCAATGGGCAAAACTTGCGCCAACACACTCAATCAAGAAAGGAATACTAAAGATGAAACTTGAGTCGGGTACAAAACAAACGAGCCAGGCGGCGTGCGTGTACGTACCTTGTCAGAGGGAGGAGGTCAGGCTGCTCGACCGCAACGTGACATCCTTCCTGCCTCAATCTGTTCAATCCAACTGATCGAGCGACTCTCCCTCAATAGTCTTCGGCACTCCCTGATTCCCCATCCCGTTGCCTCAGATGATAGTCACAAATGAACAAATGCAACCGTTGCTTCCTCTTGAAGCTTCTTTCCTAGCACTCACGTGACACCCTTCCAGCCTCGGTCTGTACGATCCAACGCGCAGATCATGTGACACCCTTCCTTCTTAGTTGTAGGGTTCTTCTTCAGTTCCTCCTCTCTAGTGAATAGGGAGGATGTCCGATCCAGATCCACTACGGCGCGACAAAGAAGTGATTTCTAGATGGAAATAGATAAAACAAGACGTAGGGGAGCAAATTATATGGAGGATTTGAGAGGTAAACGAGGCAAACATGGTAGTAACGTACTTCCACTACTAACGACAGTTACAGGAATTCGACGGATGAGCTTCAATAGCCATTATTGGACGCCGCCGGTCGCTTGAAATACTAGTAGGTAGCGATGGAAATTGCCGTGGGAAGATACCATGCACCTCTCGCTCCATACGGGCATTTATCTTGGGCGAAGTAGGAGGTTGATCGTCACGCTGTCTTCGCGCATTGTCTCGCTTCACACCGCTACGTCGTGCGGCGCATCCAATCGTCTGCATTCGCGGGAGTCGCTAGACATTTTTACCTCTTCAAACGGATCGATTGGATCGAATCAAAGTAGACTTTCTTGATGAGCTTTCTACGACATTACGGCCCAGTTAACCAAAAGCGATGGATTTTGCCACGGGAGTAGCTTCCCCTTAGGACAGTTGGCCCACTTAGCGGTTAACTATGACATTAGGCAGCCATCCAACGCCCAGGAATATCCGCTGGGTGGAATCCAACGGCCAGAACCACTAATGACGTGAGAGGGCTCTAAAGATGCCCAGTTTTACTATCCTAAAATTTCAAAGAATTGACCAATATTATGATTATTTATTTGAACACACATTTAAGACAAGCAATCTGGTACAGAGGTATCTATTTCGAAGCGCTTGGGAAAGCTGAACTACGAAAACACATCATGAGTCAAGTTAATAGCTTGAGAGATAATACCCCGCAAAAAAAAAGCTTGAGAGATAATAAATCATTTGAATTTTAGATTTTGATATTAATGCCGTTGAAAGAAAATTGGAGCATGTGGTAAAGTTAGGATCCCCGCAAAACCAGTACCCGTAACCGTCATAAAAAGAAGAAATAGCACTGCAAACTTGCGAGCCAAGTACTACTCCAGACTTTCAAAATTCAAATCTGTACAACTATTTCCATATGTACCCCCGCGATACCGTGTACATCCAGCTCAACCACCGTCATACTCCCAGCTTTTCCTTCGGTGCCTCCCCCTGAGCACCTATAAAAGCGCCCCACCTCGCCCACACATCTCCCCCTCCCGTTCCCCTTTTTCGAATCGAGCCCAACCGCATCGTGCGTGCGCACCCCACTCCCCCCTCCTAGGGTTTCGACGTTCTCCGACGATGTCGCTGCGGCCCAACGAGCGGGCCGAGGTGCGGCGCAGCCGCTACAAGGCGTCCGTCGACGCGGAGGACGGGCGGCGCCGGCGGGAGGATCAGATGGTGGAGATCCGGAAGAACCAGCGCGACGCGAACCTCCAGAAGAAGCGCCGCGACGGGTTCCCGGCCGGCGCCGCGTCCGCCGCCGGTGGCGCGCCCCAGATGGGACACTCCTCGGCTCTCCAGCAGAAGGTACGCCCCCCGTCGCTCGTTTTCTCTCTCCCGATCTGGTCGGTTTGTTCGTCAGGGCTCGGGTTGGGGATTCTCGATCTGACTGGTTCGGATCTGTGTTCGCGTGCAGCTGGAGGGCTTGCCGGCGATGGTGCAGGCGGTTCTCTCGGACGACAACGCCGTGCAGCTCGAGGCCACCACCCAGTTCCGGAAGCTGCTCTCCATCGGTGAGACTCGAATTTAAATCTGCTGATGTCCCTGGAGAATTATTTTTGCCCTTGTTGAACTATAGGGGATGAAATCAGGATGGTTTTGGGCGAAATCGTGGATTAATAACGCGAGAGGTCCGCCAGTTCTAGATTTGCTCGTGGCTAAACCACGAGTATAGGTCTTTCTATAGTAGTTTACTTGCGTATTAGGTGAGGGCAAAATTAATTACTTGTCCCCATGTTATTTTCTGAGATATAAAATTCACTGAACATGTCAATTCTATTCATCTTTTGGATGCTCCTGTACCGTATCAAATGTTACTACTCCATATAGTGATCGATTTAACTGTTGCCTTTTTAAATCAATTTTCTGCTCATCTTCTGAGTCAACTGTTTGTTGATCTAGGTAACATTGTTTCAATAATGTGATCCTGCAATTTGTATGGCAATAATAATTAGAGAAACAATGGATCCCTGTTTTTTGGCGTACACCATTTGTTGAACATTCGACACTGATTAATTTACGATCATTTCACGTATTTTATTTTGTGTAAAAGTCGTACCTGCTTCTACTTCAATATTGTGACGAGTTCACCTGCTGATATGTTGCTCAATGTTTGTAGAGCGAAGCCCTCCAATTGAGGAAGTAATCAACACAGGCGTGGTGCCTCGCTTCATTGAGTTCCTCACACGGGAGGACTATCCCCAACTCCAGGTGAGAACAATCATAATAATGAAGATACGGTTTTGCTAAAACACATCTAGATGTGAGATAAATATTGCACATCTAAGTCCTATATCATTGATTTTGTGTGAAGATTTGTGCGGATTTTTTCTTTTTCTTTTTTATGCTTGATTTAGTCATTTAGATGTGGAATAGCTATGTCACATCTAGATGTGTCCTAGACACACCCATGAAGATATGTTAATTTGCTTGTAGTTGCATTTAATCACTCAAACTGGCACGCGTTCTTTTCTGTTACAGTTTGAGGCTGCATGGGCGCTCACCAACATCGCGTCAGGCACATCAGACAACACCAAAGTGGTGGTTGAGTATGGTGCTGTACCCATCTTTGTCAAGCTACTCAGCTCTCCTAGTGAGGATGTCCGCGAACAGGCATGAGAACAACTCAGAAGAATTTTTTCTTTCAGAGGCTTTACAGCATGATGTTAATGTTGTATGTTTCATCTTTGTATTTTCAGGCTGTTTGGGCTCTGGGGAATGTTGCTGGTGACTCTCCAAAGTGCCGTGACCTTGTGCTTGGAAGTGGTGGACTGTTCCCATTGTTGCAGCAGCTCAATGAGCATGCCAAGCTCTCGATGCTCAGGAATGCCACATGGACACTCTCCAACTTCTGCCGTGGGAAGCCACAGCCAAACTTTGAACAGGTTTAATTCTGGGAAGTTTTCTCATTGATTTAACTTGCTGTGAAAAAATGACTTATGAGTTGATCTGTGTGCGCCTGTGCAGGTCAAACCGGCTCTCTCAGCACTGCAGCGACTTATCCACTCTCAGGACGAGGAGGTGCTCACTGATGCCTGCTGGGCTCTCTCGTACCTGTCTGATGGAACTAATGACAAGATCCAATCTGTGATTGAGTCTGGTGTTTTTCCTCGGCTTGTGGAGCTTCTCTTGTAAGAGCATTTTTCATGTGCACCGTTTTCCTCGTCTAGCATGACACATGGTCGATGTGCTAACTCCTATTATTTGATTTAGGCACCCTTCGGCTTCTGTTCTCATTCCAGCTCTGCGCACGGTGGGTAACATTGTCACTGGTGATGATTTGCAGACTCAGGTAATCCCATTTGAGTGCTGTTCTTTTTTATATATGACCTGCTGTTACTTCAACGATTAAAGCTGTAATTCCTGGTTGTTTCCATGTGTAGTTAGTAGTACCATGTGTGCTCAATGTCTATTATTTAAAAAATACTCCCTCTGTAAACTAATATAAGATCTTTTAAATCATTAAAGTAGTGATCTAAAAGATCTTATATTTTTTTACAGAGGGAGCAACTTGCAGCTTGTAAAAGTGATAAAAATAACTTGACAGCTAGTGTATTCTAAAATACTCCCTCCGTCCGGAATTACTTGTCCCAAAATTGAAAATCCATAAAAATGGATGTATCTAGGACTAAAATACGTCTAGATACATCCATTCCCATGACAAGTAATTCCGGACGGAGGGAGTATTTGTTTGCGTTGGAGCTTATTTAGCTATGTTGGTTGTTGAATGGCAGTGCTGGTTCACGGAGTGTATGATTCTTCGATGTGTTCTGTTGAATAGCAGCTCATTTATTTAGCTTTGTCTGTCCCTCTCTTCATAATTTTGAGGAGCTGTTTGACGATTCCTTTTCCTGCTGTGTATAATCAATTCAAACTGCCAAGCTGGATTGCCATCTGGCTTCTGTTACTTGAATAATGTTTGGTTCTTGTGTCCCCACTTATGGCAACTGTTTTAAATGCTTGTTGCTATGACTCATGTGAGCCATGCTAGATGAATGTGCTATCAGTATTTATCTATTTTTCTGTCCAGTGCTTTAGTTATTTGATGTACTTATCTAGTTTTGCATAAAGGCTTACATAGTGCAGCATTGTGCTGGCTATTTATATTATTTGAATGCATAGCTGTTCACGTGCATCAGTGAACTAGGTTCATAGTACCATATATGTGTTTGCAATTTCACTTTACCTGATATCTTGTTTGTTCTCTGTTTGTTTTTAATATTTTATCTCTTAACAGTGTGTCATTGATCACCAAGCGCTTCCCTGTCTCTTGAACCTCTTGACTACCAATCACAAGAAAAGCATCAAGAAAGAAGCATGCTGGACAATCTCAAACATCACAGCTGGTAACCGGGACCAGATTCAGGTTTGTGCTCTCTGTGTTATCAGTTTGTATAATGATATTCTCTAAAAAGAAAAAGACACCAGCTTGTATTGCTCAGGACAAATTCCACAATCCTGTACATGCAACCTTGTTTTGAGAAACCAGTTTCTCCTTTTTCATTGTTATCTAGATAAATTACCAAGGGATCCATTGTTAATGTTCATGCTTATGTTGTTTTCTTTATAGAGCAATACCACAGGTTCTAATTTTTGTTTGTCTGTCTCTAGGCTGTTATCCAGGCAAACATTATTGGTCCTCTGGTCCATCTCCTGCAAGGTGCTGAATTTGACATTAAGAAGGAGGCAGCTTGGGCAATTTCAAATGCCACTTCCGGTGGAACACACGATCAGATTAAGTATGTGAACTTCAGTTTTTTTTGCTTCTTTTTGTGCTTTGTTATTGTTATCAGTACATGTTTTCATGCTGATATTCTAACAACATTTGCATCTGCATGAAATGTTTTGCAGGTACCTGGTTGCCCAGGGTTGCATCAAGCCGCTCTGTGATCTGCTCATTTGCCCGGATCCCAGAATTGTAACAGTTTGCTTGGAAGGTCTTGAGAACATCTTGAAGGTCGGGGAGGCAGAAAAGAACCTTGGGGCAGGGGATGTCAACAACTATGCACAGATGATTGATGATGCTGAGGGACTGGAAAAGATTGAGAACCTTCAGAGCCATGACAACACAGAAATATATGAGAAGGCAGTGAAGATGCTCGAGACCTACTGGTTGGAGGAGGAAGATGAGGTCATGCCCTCAGGTGACAATGCTCAGAATGGCTTCAACTTTGGAAGTCAGCAGAACACGGTTCCATCGGGTGGGTTCAACTTTGGCTGAAGGTATGATATTTCTGTTGAGCAGTTCAAATAAATTTGATGGCGTGTGTGCTGAATAGGGTCGGTCATGGTGTCGTGGTTGGATTCTGATGTTACATTATTCATGCAGATACCCGGTTGGACGGTGTACCTTAGCTACTTGCTTGGGACTAGTCAGATTTGGGGGAGGTCTTTGTCGTTCGAGTCATTGTTGGGTCCTGTCGGTCTGGTCTCAAGCAGTCGTCAAGTCAGTCTAAGCAGGGTCAGTCCTTGGGCTTGCATCGTCAGTGGTGCAGCTTGGTCAATGGTCAGTCTTCAAGGTCAACCGGTCGGATCATTTGGGTTCTGCCTCACCCTGTGGGAGAGGACGTCCAGAGCCGCATGTGTTGTCGGGAGAGTCGGGTTTTGCCTCCTATATAGCTCGAACCAAAATTATATTTGATATATCTGCGTGAGGTAAAAAGAACCTTGAAAGATAGGGTATTCACGGTTGTCGGTTGTGTCGGTTTTTGTCAGAAGCGTTTCTGTGCTGTATTAACTTGTCGAAAGAGTATTGAGCACACCTTATAAACATCAATAGCAACTGGGTTTTGGGAGTCCCATGCTGGTCTATTCGTTGGTTTGTTGTATGTTCCACAGGTTTTGTCGTGTCAAGTCGTTTCCACACTCTGTTTGGAGATTGTTCCACGTCTGTCTAGCGAAAGAGTAGTTGTATCACCTATTGTGGTGATGAGATTGAGTATATGGTTGGAGAGCAGGGATTAAGTTGGTTCCCACTTTTACTGCGGAACCTGGTTTAGTGTTGTATGATTATGGTCATGGAACATAGACGCAAAAGAAGAAATTTCTTGATTACATTTGGCCATGGTCCTGTTGATTTTTCTGCACCATGTTTTTTCTTTTGAAGGTCTACGAGCTCACAAGCAAATTTTTGTTTTGACCTTTGGTGATTGTTTCTGGTCGTGCCTGATGTATTCGATCATTGCGTCTTACCTGTATCCAATCAATCACGGATGATGATTGACGGCCATGTGTCTGGCGGCCGTCTATTTTCAGCGCGGGATGTGGTCGCTCCGCTGTATCCGATCGGTATCATATACGTCATTTATACGTCATCCATCACCTCTCCCACCGTCAGCGACTGCAGCAAACCCCCTTGCGATTTGAGCCAACTCCCTCCCTTCTCACCAGTCTCCCAAGATGCCTGACGTGGTTCCATGGATCTTTCGTGTGCTGCCGTCCTCGGTGGCGAAGAGACTGGGTTTGTGCGGGAGTAGCTAAGCACCCAATTGCAATCTAATCAGCCCTTTGGGTCCTTGTAGAAGTCAGGGAGGTTTAGGAAAGGAAACACAAACGTAATGTTTTGGTCCTGTAAACTAAAAATGGAAATTGTTTAGTTACTCCGTAACGTTAATCAATACAGTAGCGTAGGAACTCCCCTGTCACCACTGTTGTTTCGAATCAAACTGATCGAGAGCCATTCATTGATGCATTACAGAGAGTATATATATCTCCTGAAGAGATGCGACAGTCTGAGAAGACTCGTCGGTTCCAGGACGAGAGGGAGTCGCGTCGGTAGCGGGAGGAACCGCCCGACTGTTTGGGCAAGGGGAGATTTCCCCCTTAGTTACATCCTGTAATTAATCTTAACACTCCCCCTAATCTACACTTGACCATGTAGAATCATCGATTGTCGGGGTAGCGCTATCATCTCAAAAGGATTCTCCTCCAAAAGTTCTTCATGAAAACTTGATGAGAACCTGAAACGTAAACTCACAAAGAGATAGCATAATGTGATGTCATAAAACAAGGATATCTCAAGAAGAGACTCCCTCTGACACTTGCAAGTCCCTAAGTCGTCGCATACCAATTTCATGAACATATTTCTGGAATGTTGAATTTGGTAGAGACAAATCAGCAAGGTTGTCGCATGATTTGACTTGCATGATGCTTATTTCCCCGCTTTTCTGAAGATTATGGGGGAAAACCCATTTAGGAGAAATATGCTTAGTGATATTACTCTTGATGTATCATGTTTGCATCTGTGCAACACATGCCGCAATATCCTCATAGATAATGGTGGGTGATTCTATCGAACCAATTCCACATGACTGTTGTATGTGGTTTATCATTCCGCGAAACCATATACATTCACATGATGCTTCAAATAATGAAATTATTTCAGAATGATTGGTAGATGTTGCCACCAGAGTCTGTTTTGAAGACTTCCATGATATACCAGTACCAGCATGTAGGAACACAAAGCCGGTCTGAGATCTTGCATTATGGGGATCAGACAAATAACCGGCATCTGCATATCCAGTCATATCAGAGTCCTCATTTCTCCTGAACTGGAAAAATAGGCCAAGATCCTTTGTGCCCTGGAGATATCGAAAGATATTCTTCACTCCCGACCAATGACGTTTGGTAGGAGCTGCGCTATGTCTAGCAAGTAGATTCGCTGCAAATGCAATATCAGGTCTTGTGCAATTTGCAAGATACATAAGCGCTCCAACGGCACTGAGGTATGGAACTTCAGGTCCCAACACCTCTTCTCCATCATCCCTTGGCCTGAACGGATCTTTCTCTACGTCTGGAGATCAAACCACCATAGGAGTTTTAGATGGATAGGATTTCTTCATATTGAATTTCTCCAATATTTTCTGGAAAACACATGAGCAATCAATGCTATTGGAGTAACCTGAAGAAGGAACTCACTGAGTCGGTTGTACCACATCCGTCCCGACTGTCTTAAGCCATATAATGACTTATTCAGCTTTACACAATACATGTTGCGTTTTGCATTTTTATTCGGGACAGAGATTCCGTCAGGAACCTTCATATAAATGTCCGAATCTAGTGACCCGTAAAGATATGCGGTCACGACGTCCATCAACTGCATGGATAGACAATTTTGCACTGCCAAAGATATAAGATATCGGAAAGTGGTTCCACTCATTACTGGAGAGTATGTTTCATTGAAATCAATGCCGGGTTTCTACATGAAACCTTGTGCTACGAGCCTTGCTTTATATCTCACCACCTCATTGTTCTCATTCCGTTTCCGGAGAAAAACCCATTTGAATCCCACAGGGAAAACATTGGGAGGTGTAGGTATTGCTTCAGTGAATACCTTTCTTTTGTTAAGCGAGGCAATTTCTGCTTGGATTGCATCCTTCCATTTACGCCAGTCGGAGCGTCTTTGGCACTCAACGATAGACCTTGGATCATGATCAGTGAGAAGGGTATATGCAATCTTTTCAGCAAAATATATGTCGGCAGTCGTAGTCTTACGGTCAAATGATTCTCCAGAATCAACATAGTTGATGGAAATTTCCTGCACCCCTAGAGACTCTTCATGATTTCCCAATACGATTGAGTCTGGGTGTTCCCATGTTCTAGCCAGTTTGTGCACACTGGAGCTGGGTTGTGGAGGTTGCCCTTCCACTGGGTGTATACTACTCATCAGGTGTTTGTCAACGTTGAGTTGAGCTGCATTTACTGACTCCGAGGATTTTCTCCTCGATTTCCTTTATTGCTTGCTAGAAGCTAGCTCCAGGTCAGAGGCCATACTACTCCTCTTTTTAGGAACAGGGAGTTGAGTGGTTTTTATTGGTACCCCCACTCTTTCTGGCGCGTTTCTGGCCGAATTTAAGGATTTTGTAACACCTTTCAGATCAGTAAATGAATCTGGCAGATTATTTGCAAGATGTTGCAAATTAATGATCTTCCGAACTTGAAGTTCGGTCTCATGGGTACGTGGATCAGAGGATGAAATGGCATGAGCATTCCAATCAATTTCCGGGCATTCTTTCTGGTACTTGAAATCTCCCCCTAATGTCGGAAAATGTTCCTCATTGAATATGCAATCAGCGTGACGGGCTGTGAACAGATCCCCAATAAGGGGTTCCAGGTACTTGATAATCGACGGCGATTTGTACCCCACATAGATCCCCAACTTTCTATGTGGGCCCATAGATGTCCGCTGTGGTGGTGAGATCGGGATGTATGCAGCACATCCGAACTTACGCAGATGGGAAATGCTTGGAGGATTTCCACGTACCAATTCCAGAGGGGAAGAACTGTGATATGTAGTTGGCCTCAATTGTATCAAGTCAGCAGCGTGTAAAACAACGTGACCCCAACAAGAGGTTGGCAAGTTGCAATTCGTCAACAAAGGTCTTGCAATGAGTTTAATCCTCTTAATCAATGCTTCAGCCAAACCATTTTGTGTATGGACATATGGAACAGAGTGCTGAACTTCAATCCCCAAAGCCATGCAATAATCATTGAAAGCACGTGAGGAGAATTCTGCAGCATTGTCCATTCAAATTGACTTAATTCAACTTTCTGGATAATGGGCTTGCAACTTAATGACTTGCCTCATTATCTTGGCAAATGCATGGTTTTGTGTGGATAGAAGACACACATGTGACCATCATGTAGATGCGTCAATCAGAACCATGAAATACCTGAAAGGTCCAGATAATGGCTGAATGGGACCACAAATGTCTCCTTGAATACGTTCAAGGAACTGAAGTGGTTCATCTTGTATTTTGAGGTGCGAGGGCTTCAAAATTAGCTTTCCCGTGGCACAAGATGTGCACACAAAATCAGAAGATTGAGGAAATTTTGACTCAAGCAAATTATGACCAATGGAATTGCTAGTAATTTTTCTCATCATGCCTATTCCAGGATGGCCTAGGCGATCATGCCAGGTTTGGAATGCGTTAACATTCTGAAAAATTACTTTGTATGCAACATGTTCCACGGGTTTGATGTACGTATAGTACAAACCAGACGATAGAGAAGGAATTTTCTCATGTACCTTTTTTCCATATCCGTGATCTTTAGTAAAGAGTAGATACTCCTCTTTGTTGTCTTCATAGGTTTCAATATGAAAACCATTCTTACGGATATCTCGATAACTAATCATGGTACATGATGAGTCGGGATACAATAAAGCATCCTCAATCGTCACTTGTGTACCACTTGGGAGGGTGAATATGGCACGTCCAGTACCAACAATCACTATATCGCGTCCAGCGATAGTTAGAATATCTCCATTCATCTTTTTCAGAGTTTGGAAATATTTCATCTCCCTCAGTATGGAGTTTGTGGTACCACTGTCCACAAGGCATAATTCCTCTTCCATCGGATTGTCCCCGTAGAAAACTATATAAAACAAAAGAATTTTCAATAAGAAAACCTTATGTTAATACATAGAATACAATCTTATTATATCAAATGTGCTGATACAACATAATATAAAGAAAACAACAAACTTATGTTCTTATTACAATCATCACAAATGGACATAATTAAGTAGATCACTAAGGAGATCGAGGGACTAGTCAAAGTCGCCAAACACATTGTTTGAGGTGTACTCAAGCAACATGTCCTCCGTTTCAGCATGGTCCTCAAGTGGATAAGGAATCATGGCGTTGCTCGGTCCAGGAGGAACATTGTGCGAACCACCAGCTCCATTTGCGCTATGCGGATGAAGGTTGAAGTTGGCTTCAAACCTTTTCCCTTGAGTTGCTTTGCGTCCATGAGATTGCTGGTACAACATGACCAGATGCTTGGGCATTGAGCACTTTTCAGTAGAATGCGTGTAGCATCCACACTTGTTGCAAAGCTTAGATTTATCAAACCTGGGATTTACAGTGCCTTTTCCCTTGCCTGTGTTTCTGAATTTTCTGTTCCCATTGCGCTTGTGCTTGTGCTCAGAATTGGAATGTTTACCTCGAAAGGTACCATTAAACTTTTGTCTATTCGCGACATTTAGATGAACTTCAGGTAAAGGTTGCGCCCCAACTGGGCGCTGAGAGCCATTCTTAGCGACTAGCTCATCATGCTTTTTAGCGTGAAGTAACATGTGAATAAGCTCAGAATAGGCAGTGTAGTTACAAGCACGGTATTGCTGTTGGAGAATAGTAGATAAAGTTTTTTCTATTTTCTCCCCCTCAGTAGGTTCCTTCTCACAAAAGTGCAGTTTGGAACATATCTTATGAACAACATGATTGTACTCATCAATGGATTTGAAATCCTGAAGGCGGAGATGAGTCCAATCATGGAGTGCTTCTGGCAGGACTACTGCCTTCTGCTCTTCATACCTCGTTTTGAGGGCTAGAAACAGAGTACTAGGAGATTCCTCCTGTAGATACTCAGACTTGAGATCTGGATGAATATGGTGCCTTATGATGTATAAAGCAGCATAGTTTTGCTGTTCTGTCAGCGGTGTGGCCCCACCCGGGAGAGGAGTCTCCGGGGGTTGTATTGCACACGCTATCCCACAGGAAGCAAGACTGATCTTGATGTCCATAACCCATGTAGGGTAATTGTGGCCATTGAGAGCAAGCTCCTCAAACTCTTTGACAGTCATCTTTGCCTACATGGTGAACCAGAGATAATTAATTTACGGGCGGTAAATTAAAAACCATCATGGTTGTAATAAGAATGCAAAAATTTGATACTCAAGTGAAAACTTGAAAATTTCTCAACCTCAATTGTGTGAACATAACACATTGAAGATCACTTAGATCTCACAGTAATAGGCTACATGGCCATTACCTTGTGTATGCTACAATTTAAATATAAGGAATACACGTTGAAGGTAATCGTTTGTCGAGATTGACAAAGCGTAGACCTCACAGTAAGAGAGGATAGTCTGCAAATGAGCAGTAGATCCCAACTCATTACCTTGTGATTCCAAATATAATGAGGGAGAGATATTCAAAAATTTGCAAGTTTGATATGCGAGAGAAGATGATCTCAATCGCAAAAACATGTTCAAGAGATATGTGGTAAAAACATGGAACATGTCATTCTTCCCGGATGAAATCCGGTACTTTATTTATATTATCAATCCACTGCATAATATAAACACACTAATAATTACACAAGTCCTAACCTAGAATAAATCTAGAACTGAACTAAATGTAAGTAGCAGTCAAACTAAGTACTAAACAATACTAAACATAGTCTAAAATTGCAATATACAATAATTAGTACTAGACTAATAAAAACAGAGAGAAAAAAAAACTGTCCAGGGAAATTGCCCGAACAATTCACGAGTTCCTCCGCCTAGATCTTCCCAGTTCATCAACTTCTCCTTTGAGTTGGATGCTGTCGCTGCTCGCTCAGGCCGTCACCTTTTAGGCTAAACATTATTTCGGTTTTCTTAATAAACAAAAAAAATCATGCATAAACTTAATTGTACAATATGACGAGATTATGATTGAGTTATATTATATGATTTTTTCTTCAGAATTTAGGGCCCCATTTTGCTTTTTCGCACGGGGCCCCGAATTTCTGGAGACGGTCCTTAGGCCAACTCTAGATGATGCCCTAACATTCTATAAAGGAAAGTTCATCAGTCCCAAATTCCCCTTCCTCCCGGGTTGCACGCACGTGTGGCTACGGAGGCTCCTCAAACCCTAGCTCCCAGGACCTCAGATCCCCCTTCCTCGGCCTACGCCGGCGGTGGCGACCATGCCCGACGTACAAAGGCTTTGGGCGCTGGCTGCACCCTCTCGACGAGCCCACTTTGCGCGGAGCAGGATGTCCCTGAGGCGGCCATGGTGGTCGGGTGGCTAGTTCATGTCGGGGAATGCGACAGTGCGGCGGCGCGAGCGGATCTAGGGGGGCAACAGGGTGGCGGATATAGGTGGAGCGCCGACTCTGTTGGTGGAGGCGACGTGAGCTCAGCCATGGTGGCGGCGGCGCCGAGGAGGCCCTGCCAGGAAGGGATCTTTGCAGGCAGCGGGTGGCCGGGTGCCGCCGTGTGAGGAGCGCGCGGTGATGCCTTGGTTGAGTTGGCGCCATAGTGTGGCTGGAGGTGCGGGGCAACACCATTCTTGTGGCAGTCCCCTGGTTCGGGTGAAGGCCGACAATGGTGGATCTGGCCCTTGCACGACTTGGTGGGATGCTGTTGTTCCTCGTCTGTGTTGTTCATGGTGGTGTGGGTCGCACTCTCTTAGAAAGTGAGGGTGTGGGAGGACCACGGTTGCGCGGCCTTGACGGCAACTTGCTGCGGCGGCGACGGTGCGAGGCATCATGGACTTCCCAATACCTCGGAGGAGTGGAGTTACGCGGCATTACCGAGGAAATCCTGTCCGGTTTTGGATGGGCCGACGATGATGGCATCCGTGGGTGTCATTCCCCTCCTTGGAGGCGTCGCCGAGTGTGTCACCAAGTCCCTCGCTTGCTTGGTGTTGGCAGTTGTCTCTGCGCGAAAGCCTTGATTCGGTGGTGGATTGGCACGATGGTGGTGTCCTCGACGTCGAGTCTCTATGTGGGAGCATCGTGCTGAGAGACTTGGAGTTCCTATGTTGCGCTCCTCCAGTGTTTGCCGTTGCCCTGATCATTCTTCCACGACGCAATGTACGGTCGTCGCTGGTGATTCCAAGATCGTGTCTTTCTCAGGTCAGATCGAGTCCTGCCATCCTCTTGCCACCTCCTTTTAGCGTTAAGGGGGATGGTGCATTGACAAGGGAAGCTTGGCGGGAGCGGCTGTTCTTCAGAGGTGACCGATGTCGGTCGAGACGCGACGAGGTTCTCGGTTTTGAGTAGGCTCTTTTGCGTTGTAGTTGTGTTGTCGTGGGTGGCTATCCTAGGACTAGCCGGATGTGGAGTTGTGCTATGCTCGTTGTTCGCAGCGAGTGGTAGTCGTCTTGTACTTGCTATTCTCTTCTTCTATAGATCTATGGTATGCAATTTGCATACTCTCGAAAAAAAAACATGTTCTAAAGGAGTAACATTTATATTTTACTCCTAACTGGCACCTAACCGATCCCCTAAATAGAATAGCGGAGTATTTTTTTACTCCAGCTCCTATTTGGCACCTAAATATGCTCAGCCGCGATAGCGTGGAGTAATTTTTCTTGCCTCTTGCATACACCTGTTCATGGACAACCCGACCGAAGGCCCGAACCCGAAGCCCGATATTCGGGCCGGGTTCGGGCTCCATTTTCTTGCCCAAAGCCCGACCCAAAAGCCCAAAAATTGTGTATAAATAATTTTTATTCAAAATATAGGTTTAATAAATTAATAAAATATCCAATTAAAAAACACTAGTGTTCATGTGCTTCGGGCCGGGCCGGGCCGGGCTCGGGTTTGGGATTTTTTTTCGGGCTTTGCAAAGCCCGACCCGAACCCGACTCGACCCGAACAATGATCAGGTATACTCTTGCGACCTTCCTACTCCCATTGCCTCTTCGCTGGTGCTCCTCCCGGCACCGCCGCCTCCGCCGCTACCTCACCCTCTCCCTTGGCCCTCGTTGCCCTTCTGCCCGAGGCCGAGCCCCTCACCGACCGTCGCCATCGTCGGAATCGAGGTGAATCGCCGCCGCCAATGCCTTAACTAATTCGTCGGATTGCTCTCGAATCTTCTTCCTCGTTGGCAGCCGCCACATCTGACCGTGCTTACGCACCGTTGCAGGTCATTCCCATGCGTCACCACCCACTGGTTTGGCCTAAACGTCATCGGCCGGACGGTTTATCACCACCGCCTTGCAAGTGTTCGACGGTTTACCTAGGTGAGTTTTTTCATTTTTCTTCTTTTTTCATTTTGTACAATCGAATTGAACCGATCCGTTTGAATTGAAGATGAAGAGGTTGAGAGAAATGAGACATCACCAACGGGACTCCTATTGGGCCAGAGTACGATCTAAATAGGATCCAGGCATTCCTTGAAGGGCATCGCAGGATCGAGAACCAACAAGTTCAGACTCAGCTCCAAGAAGATCTTATTGAGCATCATTGACAACTTCATATCACTTCCTAGTTGTGATTTTACATTTTTTTCTACATTTGAACCATTTGGTGTGTTTAAATTTGAATAATTCGGTTTGCAAACTTTGAACTCGATTTGTAAACTATATTCATGATTTGCTTGAACCTTCATATTTATCTTTAGTTTCTATAAGTGTGCTAATATGTTGTTCCTATGTAAACTGAAATTGCATAAGTTAGAAAAAACAAAATTATACTCTGTTATATTTAGGGGATCGGCTAGGTCCGGCCAAAAGTTAGCGGTGTAAATATACTCAACTAAGTTTTACTCGACCGGTCCTCCTCTATTTTATAGGGGATCAACTAGAGTTGGCCTTATCCAGAGGCTCTGATGGAGCAGAAGAAGGCTGAGTTTCTCAACCTCACACATGGCAAGCGCTGAGTACAACCGGGAATACATAAGCTGACATGCATGCTGGAGATGAAGTATGGGCTGTTTGGTTGCTAGCATACAACTCAGCTAGCTTTGCACGGTGTAAAAGTGGCCCGTTTGGTAGCTTGTATTCACTGTTTGGCATGCATAGCATGAATCTTAAAGCACCCCCGCTAGGAACCGTTTCCCTTGAGCCAGGCTCGGGTGATGTACGGGAGGGTAACACGACGCCGAGCTCATGCGATCACATAGATGGAGTGAGCTCGCGCATGTCTCCATAAAAACGCGGTAGGAATCTCTGAGAATTTGGATATGTAAGCATTCTCATCGCAATTTACCACACAAAACATAAAGATTTCTCTTAGAATATTTTAATTGAATATGTGAGAATGAATGCTTCAAACCAACAACTTTTATGTGTTAATTCTTCACACCCCAAAAATAGACTAATATTCATTATAAAGTTCAAGGGTGATCATTTAGTCACAATATTTGGCCATGATTCGATAATGATAATATATGCATTAGAAATTAAGATGACCAACTTCACTTCAAAGTTCATGGGATAAAGAGAACACATTTTTATAGCATAATCATCTAATTTCTTAAGCCACATTCTAGTTCTATCATATCTATGATTCTTGCAATATTTTTCATCCCTAATTTGCATACTTTCACAAGGTCTATGTTCTCCACAAAAATTGACATGCTTATAATTTTTTCTTCAGAATTTTTATCATGACTAGTGCAACCATCATTAGCATTAATCACACTCATGGAACATACTAATAACATTGCACTCACTATTAACACCCAATATAATCAAATTAATCGCCTTTTTAAATTCACCCCTGGATACATCTTCATTTCTTTGCTCAAATTCAACGTTTTGAAGATAAACTTTATAAAGATAACCAAGTGCACTCATCTTCATTTTGTATTTCTTTTATAAACCAAACTAGTTGATAAGGATATCCCTAGTCCGTTACCATCTTTTCCCATTGATGATGTTGTTGCACACGACAAGTCCAATGAAATCAGAATTAGACCAATTACAAGAGCACATGCAAAGCTACTAGAACAACAGGTGAATTCACTCTTAGAATTTTATACTACCTAAGTCTTCGCATTTGTATGATTAGATTTGAAGAAAAGAGAAGCTTAGCACGTGGAGATGAAGAATTGTAGCAAGAAAAATGCCCACCGATGTCCAATTTCAGAAAGCACATGAGGGAGGAGAGGGAGGCAGGTGCACAACATAAAGACAAGGAAAACCAGAACCAGAATCGGATTGATTGCAAGGAGGCCCGAAATTGATATACGTGCAGAATTCGTGTCCCTGCTTCAAATAAGGAGTGTAAATTCAATTTGAAATCTTGACTCGTGTGCTTTCCAAACTGTATACCCGCAACCCGCGATTTCGAGGTGACAGTGTCGGAGTCGTGAAAACAATACAACGCTTGTTTCTGCCAGTTTTTCAGATAGCCATTTAAGTTAGGAAACTTAGAGGTAAGGTTGTTTTTGACCCCAACACTAGGTTGGACGTCCATGAGTCTTTATATACCCTTGTAAGTCATGGCTTTTAGGGTTAGACCACATTTTGATTTAACCTCTACCAGATTGAATTGCTTTAAGCATTCCTCTGAAATTATATTCCTCTTTGCATCGATCAGGAATATCTATCTACACCAAATTCGTTTTGATAGGGTGTATTTGCTACTGAAAGTCAAGTGCTATATGTTGTTCCATTGGGAATTGGGAGATTGCAGAACCGCTTCATGGTCGGCGGCTACGTGCGCAAGTGTGGCATTGCGAATATCCATAGGGTTGAAGATCCGTCGCATTGGCAATGGGGGAACATCCAGAGAGTTCGTGAGCGTCTCACAAGTTATCCAACAAGTTCATCATCGACACCATCAGCTCACTAAGAAGATCGGGCCACCCCTTATCATCTTGGTATCATATTTCTAGCGTTTACTCGGTGAGCATCCATCAATCCCTTAGATTACTTTTGTTTTCATCCTATATAGAAAAATACATACAATAAGATTAGGTTTGGAGTTTTTGCCATAACCTAGATAACATTTGTTCTAAGTTTTAGTTGCTGATCGTAGTCTTTTATTTGTGTAACTTATTTTCTGATCTGAGTCATAATAGTTGTCTAGAATTTACTTCCACAAGTCAAGTCCGTTCGTTCGAGTCAGTTTTATTTTCTTTAGATTACCAATCCAAATCAGTCTGTGTTTCCATTTGATAATCATAGTCAGCCTATCTTCTTTTTGCGCAACACTTTCCTATTGAGACTAGCATATCCTTTGCTCTATGAGATGCTCATATAGGAATTTGGAGAGTGCACCATTTGTTGTGGAAAATTTAGATCGGTTACTAATTGCTCAGGTTTCTGTTGATAAAAAAAAGAAAAAAGAAAGAAAAAAAGAAAAAAGAGGAAAGAAAAGGGATAAAAAGAAAGCTATACGTGAAAGTTGGGTACAGTTTTGGAGATGTGTTTCAGTAATTCTGCCACATTCATTGCACTAGAAGATTGAGCAATCTTGTGCCCGTATACATTGAGCGTTTTGCTAGCATCTCTCTTGTGCATTTGCAACACGAGTATCTCCGACATTCCAGAATTTTGAGCTCAGTTCCAGAGTTGCATTTGCCCCATTTATCTCCATCGTGTGTGTCCCCGTGGTTCCTTTTGCCATACGATCATCACTAGGATTTATGAATTGGTGTTGTTATGTATCCAAACAAAGCTCCACCATATACACTGGTTTGTTATGTGATAGTTTTCACCCTCGGTATTTGCTACATCACACCCGTGCATGTTCTGCCCATATAAGTTGGTAAGCGTTTCTAATTCACTTTGGAACGGTAAGATACCTTGTTTCTTCCAGTTTTGAGTGAGTCGAGAGTTTTCCACATACACTATATTTTATGTGAGTACTAATCACCTAATCATGCCATAAGAGTCTTTTGATGTACAATAGAAAATGATCCTAAATCCATGGTCCATTGTAATGAATATGAAGCTCTTGGTGATCATCTCCAGCGACAAATTTAGTGTGCAAACGATCCTATAAATGAGAATGTGCAGAAAATCGAGTTGGACCTGAAGGATGCCACTGAAACCATAACATCAACACAACGACAAGTTACTGAAATTCAGGGGACTCTAGTTACCTTGCAGTAAGCTTTGGCTGCGTTGCAACAGTCCGTTGATCGCCAACAAAATCAGCAGCGTGATGAGGATGATGGTGAAGCCAGCGTTCATGGTGATAATGGTGGCGTCACAACTAATGCCGCCAATGTTGCGGGCGCTGCAGCTCGTCGTGCACAATTACAATAAGCTGACCGCGACCGACAAGCTCAAGATGAGCCGATTGTTGCTGGCCAAGATGGTGGTCGTGGTAATGGAGGCCATAGTGGTGGCCGCAATGGTGCCATGCCCGTAGGCCGTGGATTTGCTCCTCTTGGTGCGTGCCGTCGATATGATGATGATGCTTTTGCACAACCACCCAACCGTGATGACGATGGGTTGGGAAAACCAGAGTTCACCGTACTCAAGTTTGTTGGTTCTACTGATGTTGAAGAGTACATCAATTGGGAGCTGAAGGTGGAAAAATTATGGCGCATGCATGAGTACACCAAGGACAGAAAAATAAAATTTGCATCTTCCGAATTTGATGACTATGCTTTGCTTTTGTGGGATCATATGTACAGTCCAGAATTGAAGATGGGGAACGTCCCATTGTTACATGGAGAGCTATGAAGGAAGAGATGCGTGCTCGCTTTGTTCCACTCAATTATATTCATTCTCTCTATGACAGATTGTAGAATTTGAGGCAAAGTACTTCTTCTATGGATGAATATTTTCATGAGATGGAGCTTATTATGCAGCATGCTAGAGTGCGTGAAGAGCCTGAACAAATAATGCAGCGATTTCTCTCTGGTCGAAACTACAACATCAAGTGTATTGTTCAGCTTCACCAATATTATGACATGACCGATTTGTTACACCAAGCACGTGAGGCTGAATTACAAGTTGCCGAGGATGCTAAGAAATATCGTTTTACACCACAGACAACACCTAGTGTGGAGCCTACTCCTAGTTCCACTTCTTGTTTCCGTGGTAATGCTTCTTCCAAATCAGATTCGGTGATCTCTAATGCGAAGAAACCGACGCAACCTGCTCCTATTGCTGCTGATTCTACTAATTCTACAACAAGAAATAGGGACATGAGATGTGATACATGTGGTGGAAGGGGTCATTTAAGAGAGATTGTCCCAATAAAAAGGTTATGTTGATTAATGAGGATACAACATAATACGAAACCGGTGATGATGCTGACCCTAATTCTGAAACTTGGGAGGAAGATGAAGATGGTTCAATAGATGCTTATGCTACACACTATCCTACAATTGTTTGCTCGCTCAAAGTGCTAAGTGTTACTCCTAGTCCTGCAGAAAATCAGTGCAATTTGTTTCAAACAAAGGTTGTTGTTGGTCCTGGTAAGGCATGCAAGGTTATAACTGATGGTGGTATTTGTCACAATTTGGCTAGTAAGGAGTAATGCCAAAAGCTGAAACTGAAATGTTTACCACACCCCAATCCATATTTTATTCAATGGCTAAATGATAGTGGAGAGATGAAGATCAGCCACATGGTGCATGTGGAATCTTAGATAGGACCATACAAAGACACCAATGAGTGTGATGTGGTTCCTATGACCGTGTGTCACTTGTTGTTGGGCCGCCCATGGCAGTATGATAGAGATGTTGGTCACAATGGGAGAGCCAACACATATCATATGAATTGGCGTGGCAAGGAGGTTACTTTGAGGCCTATGACACCGCAACAAATTGCAAATGAATCTCGTCAAGAAATTGAAATGAATCTTGAAAAAGAGAGTGAGAGATTAGATAGGCAAGAGGCTACACTTACGGTGAGCGAGAGCCACAGACCAAACCTGAGCGGTAAAAATAAAAGTGAGGGAGTGAATTCCTTAGTTGTGTTAGCCACCAAATCTGATTTGAGAGAGTTTCGTCCCTGCTGTACCACTTGTGCTGATGTGCAAGGGTCAAATTTGGTTTCTAATGACATGACCGCTCTCTCTATTGGTGTTTCTAATGTATTACATGAATTTAGCGATGTGTTTCCAAAGGAGGTACCCGCTGGTTGACCACCATTGCGAGGTATAGAGCATCAAATTGATTTGATACCAGGAGCATCGCTACCCAATCGATGACCATACTGCGCCAACTCCTAGGAAACAAAGGAAATTCAGAAACAAGTACAAGAGCTTCTCGATAAAGGTTATATTCGTGTAAGCTTAAGTCCTTGTGCTGTTCCTGTAATTTTAGTTCCTAAGAAAGATGGTACATGTTGCATGTGCGTAGATTGTAGAGCTATAAATAACATCACTATTCGATATCGTCATCCTATTCCACGTTTAGAAGATATGTTAGACGAATTGAGTAGTGCTGTTATTTTCTCTAAAATTGATTCGTGTAGTGGTTCATTAAATTAGGATGAAAGAAGGGGATGAATGGAAGACAACCTTTAAAAACAGTTTGGTTAATATGAGTGGTTAGTCATGCCTTTTGGGTTAGCTAGTGCACATAGTACTTTCATGAGATTAATGAACCGTGTTTTGAGGCATTTCATTGGTAAATTTCTGGCTGTATATTTTAATGATATACTTATTTACATCCACAATGAATCCAAACATAGTGATCATATTTTAGAAGTTTTGCAAGTGTTGCGTGATGCTCAACTTTATGGTAATCGTGATAAGTGCACATTTTGCAAAGATAAGGTCATATTTCTGGGATATGTTGTTTCTAAGCATGGAGTTGAGGTAGATGAATCTAAAATTGAAGCTATTAAAAATTGGCCTACTCCTCTTAATGTTAGTCAAGTACGAAGCTTTCATGGTCTTGCTGGTTTCTATAGATTTTTTGTGAAGGATTTTAGTACCATTGTTGCAACTTTGAATGATCTTACTAAAAATAGTATTGAATTTGTGTGGGGCGCAACCCAAGATAATGGATTTGATGAGCTGAAACGTTGTTTGACTGGCGCACCTTTGCTTGTACTTCCTGATTTCACTAAACAATTTCAGATTGAATGTGGTGTTAGTGGAATTGGTATTGCAGGTGTGTTGATGCAAGAGGGTAAACCAATTGCATATTTTTCTAAAAAACTAAATGGTGCACAATTGAACTATCCTGTTTATGATAAATAATTGTATGCTCTAGTTCGTGTTCTTGAGGTTTGACAACATTATTTGAGGCCAAAAGAATTTATGATATATTAAGATCATGAGGCTCTGAAATATTTGAAAAGCCAATCCAATATGAATAAACATCATGCTAAATGGGTTGAATTTATTGAATCCTTTCCATACATCATTAAGTACAAAAAGGGTAAGGAAAATGTTGTTCATGATGTTCTTTCTAAGAAAAACATGTTGTTGACACAATTAGATGTTCAAGTTCTTGGTTTAGAGAGTTTACATGATTTATATGCTAAATATTCAGATTTTTAAGCACCATATAAATTGTGTTCTGATGTGAAAGCATGGGACAAATATCACATACATGACGGCTATTTGTTTAGAGCTAACAAACTATGTGTTCCAGAATCGTCAATGCGTTTGCTATTGTTGCAGGAATCTCATGCCGGTGGTTTGATGGGTCACTTTGGACGTGAGAAGACTTTGCGTATGCTCGCTAATCATTTTTATTAGCCTAAGATGAGGCGCGATGTGGACAGATTTGTGAAGCGTTGCATTACTTGTAATAAGGCAAAGTACAAGCCGAAACCACACGGTTTGTATACTCCTCTCCCAGCTCCTACTACACCATGGGAAGACATCAACATGGATTTTGTGTTAGGATTTCCTAGGACTAGGAGAGGACATGATTCAATTTTTGTGGTAGTTGATCGTTTTTCTAAGATGGCACATTTTATTGCCTGCCACAAAAGCGACGATGCGCCACACATTGCTAATTGTTTTTTCAGGGACACCGTGCGCTTACATGGAGTACCAAAGACGATTGTTTCTGATCGTGACGACATGTTTATGAGCTACTTCTGGAAGACACTTTGGGGAAAGCTGGGGACAAAGTTATTATTCAGTACTACACTACTACTTGTCATCCCCAAACAGATGGTCAAACGGAGGTGGTGAATCGCAAACTCTCCACAGTGTTGCTATCCATGATAAAGAAGAACATGCGTGTATGGGAGGAGTGTTTGCCGCATGTGGAGTTTGCATATAACAGGGCGGTACATTCCACAACTCAGCTTTGTCCATTTGAGGTGGTATATGGTTTTAAACCCATTACGCCATTTGATTTGCTGCCTCTTTCAATTCAAGAGAGAGTGAACATGGAGGCATCCAAGAGGGTAGATTTTGTGAGGAACATACATGAGAAGACTAAAGAAGCAAGTGAAAAGAAGGGCAAGTACATCACTGATCGTATTAATAAGAAGAGAAAGGAGGTGCTGTTTCAGCCGGGCGACATGGTGTGTGTTCATTTTTGCAAAGATATATTTGTTGAACAACGCAAGTCCAAGTTAAAGCCAAGAGGTGATGGACCATATAAAGTGTTTTCCAAGATTAATAATAATGCATACAAAACTGATCTTCCACTAAAGAGTTTGGCGTGAGCAATACATTCAACCTCGCTGATTTGACGCCATATCATGGAGTAGACCTTGGTGCATCGAGGTCAACGCCTTTTTAGGGGGGGGGGGGGTGATAAGGACATCCCTAGTCCTTTACCATCTTTTCCCATTGATGATGTTGCTGCACGCGATGAGTCCAATGAAATCAGAATCGGACCAATTACAAGAGCACGTGGAAAGCTACTAGAACAATAGGTGAATTCACTCTTAATTGAAGGCCTAGGACACCCATATTGGTACCACCGAGATTCATATACCGGTCTCACCGAAAAGGCCAAAGTTGCCACATTTTGCACTAGTCGGTGCAACCGAGTTTTCACTTTGGTTTCACCGAGTTGGGCAATAATGTTGTAACGGTTGGATTTTTGGAGAAGCCTATATATACCCCTCCACCACCTCTCATTCGTAGAGGAAGCACTCAGAACAGATCTACACTTGCCATATCCAATTTTCTGAGAGAGAGCCACCTACTCATGTGTTGAGATCAAGACATTCCATTCCAACCATATGAATCTTGATTTCTAGACTCCCCAAGTTGCTTTCCATCCAATCAATCTCTTCTACCCATGCCAAACCCGTGAGAGAGTGATTGAGTGTTGAGGAGACTATCTTCTGAAGCACAAGATCAAGGAGTTCATCATACTACCACATCTATTACCTTTTGGAGGGTGGTACCTCCTAGATTGGTTAGGTGTTACTTGGGAGCCTCCTTCATTCTGATTGTGGAGTTGAACCAAGAAATTTGTATGGGCAAGGAGATCGCCTACTTCGTGAAGATCTACCCATAGTGAGGCTAGTCCTTCGTGGATGGAAGCCGTGATGGAATAGACGAGGTTGCTACTTCGTGGACCCTAACGGGTGGAGCCCTCCTTGGACTCTCGCGACCGCTACCCTCCGTGGGTTGAAGTCTCCATCAGCGTGGACGTACGATAGCATCACCTATCGGAACCACGAGAAAAATCTTCGTGTCATCAATTGCGTTTGATTCTCCTATCCCTACCTTTACTTTCATGTGCATGTCTTCACTTTCCGCTGCTATACTCTTAGACTTGCATGTGTAGGGTGTACTTGACTTGCTACAATTGCTAAAACTTGCCAAGACTTAACATTGGGACAAGGCTAGATTTTTAATTGGTCAAGTAGTCTAATCACCCCCTCTAGACATACTTCGGATCCTACACCACATTGATGGGGACTTCAACCCACATAGGGTAACGGTTGCGCGAGTCCACGGAGGGCTCCACCCACGAAGGGTCCACGAAGAAGCAACCTTGTCTATTCCACCATGACTTACGTCCATGAAGGACTAGCCTCACTTGGGGTAGATCTTCATGAAGTAGGCGATCTCCTTGCCCTTACAAACTTCTTGGTTCAACTCAACACGATCTGAAGGCTCCCAAGCGACGCCTAACTAATCTAGGATACACCACTCTCCAAAAGGTAATAGATGGTGTATGGATGATGAACTCCTTGCACTAGTGCTTCAAAACATAGTCTCCTCAACACTCAATCACTCTCTCACAGAATTTGGCTAGGTAGAAGAGGATGATTGAGTGGAAAGCAACTTGGGGAGGCTATAAATCAAGATTCATATGGTGGGAATGGAATATCTTGATCTCGACACATGAGTAGGTGACTCTCTCTCAAAAAATGAATGGTGGAAGTGTTGGTTTGTTCTGAGTGCTCTCTCTCCGAATGAGAGGGGGGGAGGGTGTGGAGGGGTATATATATAGCCATCTCCAAAAATCCAACTGTTACAACATTATTGCTCAACTCGGTGGAACCGAAGTAAAAACTTGGTTACACCGATTAGTGCAAAATGTTCTAACTTTTAGGTTTTCGGTGAGATTGATATATAACAACTCGGTGAGACCGATTTGGAGGCTTAGGGTAGATCTGCATCTCGGTGGCTCCGAGGTATAAAACTTGAAGGTTCCAAAGCAAAATATCCCGTTTCCAGATAGTTGGCACTGCTTTTCGGTTGAACCGAAACCAATCTTGATGGTACCGAGGTGCTAGGGTTTTGGCTTGGGTTCTATTTTTGGTAAACTCGGTGGGGCCGTTTCTGAAAAGTTGGTGGCACCGAATTTGGTAGTTCAGGTTTTTGACAGAATCTTTTGTGAGAGTTTGGTTGAGGCTTTTGGTGACAAATCTCTAAGCACTTTGAGCAACCAGATCATCATCAATACCTCATCCCCTTTTAATAATATTGGCTTTCCTATGGACTAAATTGGGATTGCTCACATAAAATAAAATGTAGAGTTTTGAAGCTTTTTCCAATAGGATTCCTTTCCATCTTGGGGATTCTTCTCACAATTCCCAACCACTTCTATCTTTGGACCTTGTCTGAAATAGACTAGATAAAACTGTTAGTCCAAGGGATAATGTATGTTTTCATTAATTATCAAAACCTCCAAGGGAACATTTGTGCTTTTAGCGTTACCGACAAGCGAATCTAACTTGGCCCGAGAGGTCAGCGGGGTGTGGACGAGCGTGTAAAGTGGTCGGTGGGGAAAGGAAAGAGGCGGACTCCCTGTCGGGGTGGAGGGCGTCGAGCGATATGGGATCAGCACACAAGAGGAATTTTTGTTGAACTTGTGGCGGACACTCAAATTGAAGATCTGACGGAGGGTTCTCCTCAATTTTTTGAGGAGTTAAAAGCTAGGTGCGTCTTAACTCCTCGAAACAAAATATTTTGATGAGTTAGTACTTTTATGGGTTTGGTTACCGACACTCTTAAAGCTTCTCAAAGCATCTCTAGCCCTTCTTATAAAATATATTACTCTCTAAAGGCTGAAATAATAGGAGCGATAGATATCTAACACTTCACCTATAACATTTTAATAACAATGCAATACAGAAAATATACGTCAAACTTTTTACCCGTTATTCCTATGCTCGAGAAGGTTTTAACCCCCCTTTCCCTCTAAAAAGAGGCGAGAGGAAGTTTCCTTCCCCAACCCCTACCTTCGCCGCTGTCCAAATGTTTTTTTTCATTTCCCTTTCCCGCAGTAATATGAAAAATATATTTGATGTGGTTTTTTTCTGCATAATAATTTGTGAATTAGCAAAAGAAACTTCCTTTTCAAAACATTTAAGGGTATGTCATGGTCCAAGCCTCTCAACCCCCTCAACTTTTAGAAATAAAGAGTTAAATTTTAGGGTACTGCTAGGCGCTGGCGCGTCGACCCTAATTTAGGCTGGTCGCATCGCAGCCCCATGATGCGTGCGTCCCCGGCCATACGATTCAGCGCCTCCTTCCCCCGCGTTATCCCCTCCTCCTTCCTCCTGGCTTTCTTTTTCTCCCACGTCGTCAATCGGAAAAAGGGGAGTAGCCACCGCATGTTGGAGAGAGAAAGGCTGTGGCGAGCGTCGGTGACCCTCATCGTATTCCCCTCGCCAGAGATCAAAGCGCCACCGCACACCCAGGCTCGCCGCCATCGCAGACCATGAGCACCCAACCCCCCTGCTACAACGGCGCACTCCGACGGCGGTGTTGCAACCAGCTGATGAGGTCACCTACTAGAGGTAGGGTCATGGACCAGACATCCAGGGCCCACCTAGGGTCCTGCATTGTCATTAAAGTCTTTGGACTATAGATGCATTCAGATGCATACTCAGGATCCACTCGGATTCATCAAGTAACTCGGACAGCGTTTGCAGCTCTATTGGAAATCGAATTTCTATGTCCGTCCATAAAAAGCATCAACTTCTAAGAGTGCCATACGAAAAAACAAAAGCAACTGTGGGTATAGACCAATTTCCTGCCCCAGAAGAGGCTCAGCCTACCAAACCCTGCTCTTTGCCTGCTTACCGAGCTCTCCTCATACCGAGTATCTAGGCATTTCTTCTCACAGACCGGTTGGGAGAAAGTTGGCATTCTTTAATATGTCACTGGGGACCCGTACTTACTTGATGGAATGGATGGGATGATGTGTTTTAGTTCAGCCAGTAGTGGAGGTTTCCTCGGCCTAGTCGCGTAAGAGCCCCCTTCTTTTTCTAGTTAGTTGAAAGAAAAGCACCCCACCAGTCGGCCTCATACCAGCACTCAGACAGAGAAGGCGTATGGACGGCAAGGGAGCTATAACGTTCGAGGGACCTAAAGTCTGACATGAAGCGCCGTCAAGACAAACGTTACCACTAACACCCTTAGTTAAGACGGCAGTTTCTAGTAACTCCTGTAGTTACTCTCATTTAATGCTCTTGTAATGGCGCCCGACTGGTCTTGGCGCACTCTATATAAGCCGACCCCGAGCTCCTGGACAAGGGTTCAACACTCTATTGTAATCACACCCCCAGAGAAAACACAAGCCTCCGTGCACGAGACGTAGGGTTTTTACCTCCTCCGAGAGGGGCTCGAACTCGTAAAATCCGAGTGTTACACCTGTGCCGTAGCTAGGCTCCGCCCCCTTGTTCGTACCTCTCGTACTATTGTTAGGATCACTCCCACGACAGTTGGCGCCCGCCGTGGGGCTGCACGTTTAGCAAATTCCAGCGCAGGTGGAGTTTTTCCCAGTCATAATGATGATCCTTAGCGGAGAGATTCTGTTCGGTTGCCTCAGCATCATCGCCGACGATTCGGCGTGGCTGCAGGAAGCTCCGCTTGACACGGACGCGCTGCCCGCCTGCAGCGCACTTCCGTGCATCAACGTTTGGAGTCCTACTCCGGCTGCCATTGGTTCCGTATCGCTCGGCGCCCCTTCACTCCGCTGTACACCGTCGCAAGCGCTCTGGGCGCACACAGCTCCAGCGGTGGATTAAACACGCCATGACACTTCAGGCCACGACTGTGCAGGCGGCCACACTCGATTCCGACGAGCCCACCCTCAACTTGTTCCCCTCCTCGTGCGACGGCTCCTTCGACGAGTCCGAGTGCGAGAGTAGCAAGTCAGCTGCAGAAGTTCTGATGGCCGGCCCGACCAGAGGACCGCCTGGGTTCTCCGTGGGTAACTCCCACGGGCAGGATGGAGACGGCCGTGACGGCGGTGCCGAAGACGGCTACATTCCCCAGCCTCTCTCTCGGGAGAAGCTGGAAGAGCTCAGGTAGAGGAATGAGCACGCTCTACTCACTCCCATCATCGGGATGACCCCGAAGGAGATGGCCCTGGAGGCCACGTGCCAAGCCATCTTGGGTGAATGCGAGCGGCTCGAGCGGCTCCAGAAGTCACTCGACAACCGTGTGGCTTGGGAGCAGCCTAGCTCCAGCCGAAACCGCAGGCGGTTGTTTCCAAACGACCGTCCACGTAATTACCATGTGATGCATACCCCGCTGCAGAACTTGGCTGCAGCCACTCGGATCGTTGATTCAATTCAGCCGTCTGATTCTACGGATGGGGAAGGCAGTCGATAGATCCAGACGCTCCTAAAAACTACTCTAGAACAAAATTCCGCGGTGTCGCAGTCGCACAACCACATTCATAGCAAGTCCGTCTGGGCGGACAGGATGCAGTCGGCCCATAGCCCACTCGCACGAGGAAGACATCGGTGATGTCCTCCTTCGAGAGGCCAGTACGGAGATCGGAGGCACGAGGACCGCTATCGTAGTCGGACGCCCCCTCCGAGGGGTGGTTCGTACGGTCAGCACTCCTATGATGATAGGCGACCTTATGTAGACGACCGAAGGCGTAGCCCCGTTCGACACAGAGGCTATGGGGATGAAGACTTCCGAGCGCCCCCGCTGAATACAAGATCCATCATTGCCCACGGCGTGGTTGACAGAGCCAGGGCAAGCAGAGAGCGACCGAGTGGCCGGGGCACTTCGGGCCTCAAGTGTTTCAGCAGATACATTTGGGAGGCAGGGATACCCTCTAACTATAGGTTGACAATAGGAATCAACAAGTTCAATGACGAGTCGAAGCCGGAAACTTGGCTGGAAGATTACCGAGTGGCAGTCCAGATCGGTAGTGGAAATGACTTCGTTGAGATGAAGCACTTGCCCCTCAGGTTGGAGGGATCGGCGAGGGCATGGCTGAATCAGCTGCCCGCCGGCTGTATTTACAGTTGGGAAGACCTAGACCGAGTGTTTATCAAGACATTCGAGGGCACCTACAAGCGCCAGGGTGGATTGACCGAGCTGCAACATTGCGTGCAGAGGAACACCGAGACTCTCCGTGAGTACATCCAACGTTGGACCACACTGCATAACATGGTGGAAAATGTGACAGAGCATCAGGTCGTTTGTGCCTTCAAGGCTGGCCTCCGGTGCCGCGAACTCATCCTAAAGTTCGGCCGGACTGGCGATCTGTCCCTTAGTCGGGCGATGGACATTGCCAGTCTGTACGCCAACGATGAGGAATAAGTCCGCCTCCATAGCGGCAAGGGACGTACAAGCAAAGCCCTTCACTCGGAGGGCGACGTGGGAAAGAAGCAGAAGCGGAAAGCCGAACCCGTTGGCACGGCAGAAGCTGCTGTCATCCCAGGGAAGAGCAAGAACAAGCCGAAGCAGAAACAAAAGAAAGACTAGGTCGTCAAGCAGAAGAGCGAGCCCAAGGGCGACATCCTGGATTAGCCCTGTCAGATTCACACCAAGAGGGACAAGGATGGCAACCCCATCTACCCTAAGCATTCCACTCGGGACTGTCGTCTACTCAAGCAGAAGATGCGAGGAGGGCCTTCCAATGACAAGGACGACGATGATACTGAGGGGGAAGAAGCCTCCAGGTACCCCAACGTTGATGTAACGCCCAAGATGCGTTCCTATCCTTATTTTGGCAAGAGGGCCTCGACAGGGATAGAAGCGCATCTTGTCGTTTCGCAAGAATGGATATCATTACAAGTACATGTAAAGAAGAGATGAGTATATGGAATTGGCTTACACTCGCCACAAGCTACATCAATATCACATCAATACAACAACATAACAATCATCATACAGAAGAGCAGGGTCCGACTACCGACGAAATCAAACGATAAAATGACATCCATCCTTGCTAGCCCAGGCTGCCGTCCTAGAACCCATCCTATGATCTAAGAAGAAGAAGGACTCCAAATCAAACAAGCATCGCGCTCACGTCAAATCATCGCATTACCAGTACCTGCAACTATTGTTGTAGTAATCTGTGAGCCACGGGGACTCAGCAATCTCATTTCCAAGGGTAACAAGACTATTAAAGCTTAATGGGTGAGGTATGGATAAGTGGTGAGGCTGCAGCAAGCACTAAGCATTATTTGAGTGGCTAACTTACGAGTACAAGAATAAGGGGGGGGATGATCGTCGTATAAACGGGCGTGAACTAGTAATGATCTCTAAGAGATACTGAACACCTACTTACCAACAAACATAAACCCACCGTGTTCTCTTTCGGAGCAGGCCTCACGAGAAGAGGCGGTCACGGTTACGCACACGGTTGGTGTATTTTATTTGAGTTTACTTTAAGTTTGCTATGACCGGGTGCTAAACAAAGTTTCCAAGTTGCCACATAACCGCGGGCACGGCTTTCCGAAAGATTTAACCCTGCAGGGGTGCTCCAACTCATCCATGACAAACTAACCACACGCCGCGGGAATAACCTCAACCACGAATCCCGTGATTTCCTAGGCAATTCCATTGGAAAACCTCAACCTCGAGATAGCCCGAAGTATTCTCGGAATTCCTCGCACAAGACGTTCGAGGAAGGTAAAACAAATCCAGCAAGGCCTCCCGCTGAGCCAGATCCGCATCTAGAGCCACGCGCTCTCTATCTACGGGCATCATCCGTCTATGCGAAGTGGACGGTAGCCTGAAAATGCCTCGAGTTGCCCCGAGGTGGCACCGCCGACTGCTAGGTAGGTGGACCAACACTCATGAGGAGCACTGGCCCACTTTGTTGATTAATTATCCACGGAGTCCGGAAAGTCCCTATGCAAGTTTTATTAGGTTGGCGAATGGTAAAACCAATGTTGGGCCTTGCCAGAAGAGTTTTATCCCAAAACGAAAATCGAGGGGGTCCCCATAACAACCCCGAGCATGTTAGGAGTGCAAAATATGGAACATAACACCGGTACTCGGAACTAGTGCGGCAAAAGTGGAACAAAACCGGGCAAAAGGCCAAGCCTTTTACCTTTTACCAAGTATATATGTGCATTAAATTAAATAGCAATAAAATTGTGATATATCAAAAATATCCATGTTGCACATGGAAGGAACTGCGCCTGCAACTAGCAACACTATAAGAAGGTTGAGCAAGCGGTAACATAGCCAAACAATGGTTTGCTGGGATGTGGAGGGGTTAGAGGCTTATCATGGCATTTTTTGAGGCTTGACAAACAAGTGGTAGGTAACGAGACAGCGATAGAAGCGAGACAACTAGCATGGCAATGATAGTAGTGGTATCCAGGGAAATGATCATCTTGCCTGAGATCCCGCTTGGAAGAAGATCGAGTCCATGAAGAAGACGAACCAACGTAGTCGAACGGATCCTCACACTCCGAAGCGGTTTCGGAAGTCTATCGAGAAGAAGCAAATCGGCAACAACAATCAACACACGATAAACACCACAACATATACATGACATGATGCGCAAACAAATATGATGCATGTCCGGTTTAATTATGCAAGGCATGACAATCACAACAATCAAATACTACACATTAAGTGAAGCTCAATATGCAACGAGTTGCATAGTGACAAAACTCCACATTCGAATTACTTAGTTCAGTCTCGTTAGGTACACGACAATATTAAATGTTGTTAAACATGTCAAGAGGTGAAGCATAATGAAACAACACTATCTAGGCATCTTAAATGAGGCCGGAGACAACTTATAGTGTTTCCGAAACGACCCCATATGCATATTATGAGTTTGGTCCAGATCTGTCCTAAACACATTTTATATTTGTTAAACATCAAAATAAAGTGCTTCACGTGATTCTACACGTCATTCTAGTCGATTTACATATATGGATCATACGAAACGGAGCTACGGTCTAAAAGATACGACACGCACAAGGTGAACATGACATGATTGCAAAATGCATGAAAAAGACAACCACAAGCATTTCAAAACATGGATGCAACATGATAATATGATACTACATGATATTGTAAGCAAGTTTCATATAGGACATGCTCAAAACGGAGTTACGGTTCAACCACAACAACCAACACAAGTTTTATTTGAAATCTGCCCAAAACAGCAACATAGCATATTGCACACATGAATACAACAAGCTACAAGATTCTAAAATGCACAAACTAAGCATGGGGCAGTAGCATATAACACACACTTCATTTCATCTTCACATTTAACACTCAAAAGAGTCATGGATCACATGGTAGGAAGCTCACAACATGGCAATAAAATATAGCAGATTAGGACTTAGTGAAAATAACAGTTTTTAGCATAGCAGATTTTCATGGAGGCATATTGGCAGCAGTAAAACTATATGCTACAGGTCATATATTGGCATGAAACTTAACAGCATGGTAGTAGACATGATGCACTACAATTCATTCCATGGTGGCAAGGTCTAATTATGCATAGAATCATGGCTAGCCTCAACACAATATGGCATTAAGAAGAAAACAGATTATCAGACTTGGTGAAAATTAGGCTAGGCATGAGTAGTAGTTTTTTTTAACAGATTGACATATTGGACAACATACAAAATATGATGCAAATGCTATACATGGCAACAAATGGTACAACCTGGTAGACAACAACATGCTTAACAAAAGACTCCTTTGGAGCAACCACAAAAGACTCCTAGATCAATAGCAAATCACATGGCAACAAAATAACAGTTTCAGACTTGGAATTATTTGGACCCCTCAAAACAACACTATTTTTATAGCAAGTTGGCAACAAGAAAATAACACCTAAGCATGGATTATCATGGCAAACAAAAAGACTAGGGGCTAGTGCACATGTCAAAGGGCACATCTCATGTTCAAAATTATTTCATATCATGCATGGATTAAATCACACAAGATAAACAAAGGGCATCACCGCAAAAATAGCATGCACGCAAAAATGCTCAAATGACTAAACTAATTGCACAAATAAATTCCATGGATTTTTGTACCCCAAAATCATATATAATATGTGGGCTTTTGTTAAGGAAACAATGACACAACAATTATGCGAGATTAGGACATAAACCGTTTTAGCAAGTCATATATGCAATTTAAATGCAAACATCACATTACATATTTTTATCATGCATGAAAAAGGCATATAAAAATGCTACACATTTTACATACACAAGTTTTGTAACCGATGCACCGTTTAATAAATATGTGCAATGCAAAACATGGCTTTTACGCAAAATAAATAAAACAGCATGTTAAACAACTTTAAACATGGATTAAAGTGGGATATTGTGAATCTACACGAAATTCTAATCATTTTACATATATAAAGTTTTTAAATGCGATGCATGGTTGAAAAGTTATTGTATGCAAGAAATCTAGGACCTTTTCTGCAATTTTTATAATTCACCGGTTAATTGTTAAATTCACAGCACAAAAAAAACGTACGTGGGCCGAAACTAGCTAACCCAACAGTGCACATGTCGCTGCAAACAATACAACGCCCGCGGGTGGGAGATAGCAGGGGGGGTCTGGCCTCACCTAAATGGCCATGGGCTGGCGGATCTGGGGAGCTGGGCCTGGGTTGACGGCGAGGCGCTGGGAGGCCCAAGCGGGGCTGCGGCGAGGCTGGGCCTGCTGGGGGGGAGGGGCACGAGGCCGGCCCAGCTCGCGCGTGAGGCGAGCGACGCTCTGGAGGCGTCGTCCTCCCGCGAACAGGAGCGATGTAGGGGGGAACCTGGCCGGCGGCGCGACGCCTCGACGAAGTTGCGGCGGCCTAAGGCAGGATCTGGCGGGGAGACCTTGGGGGCGGCCAGATCTGGTCAGGATCCGCCGGATCCGGATGTCGGCGTCGGCCATCCCTGCGAGGAGAGAGAGAGGAAGAGAGGTTACGGGAGAGAGAGCAGAACGGGAGGAGGTGGGGAGAGGACAGGGCGCGGGGGCATGGTGACCTGGGGAGGTCCGAAAGCGACGAGGCTCGCCGGCGGGATGCCGAGGACGGAGGCAAGGTCAGGCACGGCGGCGGGGAGGCGCGCTCCGGCGGCAAGGTCGCGGGGCTGGAGACGTGGGGAGCTCGGGCTCCCCTGGCTGCGGGCGGCGGCTCCCCTCTGGCCCGGGCAGGCCGCGGATGGGCTCGGCGGGCCCGGCGGCTGGAGGGGGTGGAGCTGGCGGCTACGGGTTGGGGAGGCTGGCGGCTGCATGGAAAATGAGGCGAGGCTAGGTTTTTTTCTAAAATAGGTAGGCTATGGCGTCTATTTATAGCAGGGGAGGTTAGGGGTTAGGGTTTTAGTCCGTTTTCGAACCGTTTGATTACGATCGAACAGTCCGAAAGCGGAGGGGTTGTTAGGTGGGTTGGTGGGCTGTGTAGATAGGTTTGGTCTGAGAAGAGAGGGAGATGAGCGGCCCGACACAAGTTTTATAAACCGAAACATCCGACGAATAAACCGATGACGGTGCCGCTGCGGTCGACCGTTCGGGTATCAAACGACCTCCGATTGCGACGAAATTTGGCAGGCGGTCTACCTACAATATAACAAGACCGCACACCAACTTTCGACCCAATCCGAGAATATTTTTCGCGCACCTTTTAAAACATTTTTTTATCGATGCCGCGGGCGCGTGCAAGTGTGGCTGGTCTCGAAACGTTCAACGACAGAGCAAAGAAAACCGGCAACTACGAACGGATGCAAGTTTTCAAAAATGAGTGACGATGATATGCAGATGATGCGATGATGAATGCGACAACCAGACGAAACACACGATGACAGCGGAATAAAAGGGGAATCTTCTGAAGCGTCGGTCTCGGGCTGTTACAACTCTCCTCCACTTACAAGAGATCTCGACCCGAGATCTTAGAACGAGAAGGGGAAGAGGAAGAGGAAAGGAAGAGGTAAATTTAGTTGCATCTTGACAAACGAGTGAAACCACATCTTGAAGGTTGCAAGGAGATGAAGAATGACATGAGGAACAAGCCCGAATTCGAAAGAAATTTGGGCAGCACTTCAGTTGAAATAGAAGGAAAAGATAACATAGCAAGAACTTGAAAAGAGGGCACAACACTCCGGTTAAATGGAAATGCAAGGAAAGAACATGATCTTGACAAAATGATATGATGGTCGAAGAGAGCACAACACAATGCCTCCAGAACAAAAGAATAGAAGATAGATCGTTGGGAAGAAAAGAATGGAAACCAAAATGATAGCTTCTGCCACAATTGAATTTGGAAAGCATCATTACAAGAAGGATTGAACGGAGTTGTTGAAAATCAACAACGAAAAGAATAAGCTTGTTGTGGACTTATGGAAAACATCCCAACATTATGAGGTGAGAACCAGCCACAAATGGAAAACAATTGATTGAGATCAACAGAGATGCAAAAATCCATTCATCGAGAGCATTTCTTGAGAATGTGGATCATTGATGAGCACCATGATAGCAACAATCCTAAGGAAATGCTTTAGGTGAAATCTAATCCAAGATAACTCCAAGGAAGAAAATGATGGGTTTAATTATGTCATCCTTGACAAATTCTCTTCGAGACTCCTCATGAATCAAGAATGCTATAACACCATCTCAAAAGATAAGGGAGAAAGAATTGCACTTTGGAATGAAGATAAAGAATACTTGAGATCCTTCAACAAGAATCTTGAAGAACACTTCGAGAAAGAATTATATCCTTAACGAACCACCATGAAGAACCCTCGGGAAGAACTCCGAAATGAAATGATGATAGAAAACAAATGAAGGTTGAAAAGAACAAGAGTTGAAGCCTTGCAAAGATTAAGATGGAACTTCGTGAAGAGATATTTGAGACAACTTGGAACTCCGAAAACGAAACGAAGAGCACTTGGGATAAGGAATTGATATCATGACCAACCTCCGGAAGAAGGATTGAAATCACCCTGATAAACAAGAATAAGAATTATGTTATGCTTATCCTTCATCAAGTTAAATTGATGACAGGCAACGGATTTGGCATACTACTTATTCTTCTTTAAAAGATTGGGGAATATCATGAACATGAAGAATTCTTGAACGAACCACCGGTTAGAATTTGAAACGAATGAGGATGCTACATGAGAACGAAGAGACCATGATCCGCCTAATAGAAAAACTTGATTGAAGCACCGGAATAATTGAGATACGATCGAAGGGACAACAATTGAGAAGAATTTGAGGACGAAAGCTGAAAGCTGAGAGCGAAGAAATCTTCTGAAATGATGGCCTTCGGAGGATCGAGAAATGAAAACAACTCTGAAATGCTCCGGATAGATATGGGAGGAATTCCTCACAAATGGAAACAATTTGGGTGGATAGCATGAAACTTTAACCATGAATCTTCATGAGAATGGACAAAGATTTAAGAGAAACGCTCCTTCGATCTTCAACATTGAGAAAGATGACGAGGAACAACATTATGAATTACTGAGACACTCCAGAACAATGAATAAGAGAAGGTTGAGCCAATGCTGAAATAATTTGAAGCGATCTTGGAAAAGGAATATGACTGATGAAATTCATTCTTACGTCATATTAAAAAGAATTTGAGGACATCTCCGGAAAATATTAGAAGAGCCAGGTAAGATCCCGGGGAAAAACCTGTGGGTTCTGAGCCCACTCAAAGAGACCACCATTGAAATGACTGCTTAGAAGGAGATATTGCACTGGTACAAATAAAAACTTGATGAGATGAGAACCTCAAAATAATTAGAAAGGATTGAATGAAAACATGAATCTTCTGAGATAACTTGCCACTCCGGATAGAATAATGAGAGATGAATAAACAAGAGAGGCTTGATAAAGAATTTCCAACATGGGACATCATTTGAAGGATGAAACGGATATGACGAACACCGAGAGGTTGAATCGAATCCACTGGGGAAAAAACGGAAACGAAGAAATGATGAACTTGAAGCTCCTGAGCATCTTCACAAAGAATCACCGGATACAACATGGGAGAAAAGCTAGCGGAAGCATCACATGAAAGAAAGACACTTGGATGAGAATTTAATTATTGACGAAAAAGGGTGGGAGGGTGGGGAAAAACAAAGACAACTCAGATAGATGAAAAGAACTCCAGAAGAAATAAGAGGATAGATCTTGCTAATATTGGAAGGAATTCAATTCACTTGAAGAGAAGCACTCCGGATGGAAAGGAATTACATGACAACTCCGGTTGAACAAAAGGACTAGCATTCTCGTAGAAATATGAGAACACCACTTAGAAAAGATATGAAATCACCACTTGACATCGAAGCAACTCAAATTACCATACTCCAAAACAAAACAAAGGGTGAGGCTTGCAAATTAAGCCGGAAGCAAATACTTAACCCATTGCATTTGCTGGAAGGATAATCCTAGGTAACTACTTGAATTCCCACCTAAGAACTTCCGAAATCTTGGTTATGCAATCGGGTACATGGATACACGGAGTATTTATCCATCACTTAACTCCTAGCAGTAATACTACTCCCCAGTGTATCACATCCCTCAACACACAACCGAAGGTCTCGGAAACTCATCTACCTCAGATCCTCGTAATCACCATGATACTAAAGATGGCAGTACATGTGATCCCGCTCCCCAGTACTGGGTGCCGCCACACTCTTCGCACCACGAATAGTATTGAAGCAATTTCGAACATCCGCGTCCTGAGATACTAAGGAAACTGAACGATAGCGATGTGTCAAGAACCCCTTGGATCTCAACACCCCGGGTCCAATCCATACGTACGGGAGGCACCAAGAACAGAATTCCGATCACATCGACATCATAGAGGTTCCAAAATACCCGCGTGATCCTAATTTTTTTTCAGTGAGAAGAGGGGTAGAATTAAAATTCCTAAGTTGTAATTCCTCACCAGAGCATAGAAGAGGAGTAAAAAGAATCCTACTCTCCGATATAACTAGACTCAAAATAGTTTTTTTACTAGACTCGACTCGGCCAAGTTCGATCAATCAAGGGGGCTCCTAGGTCGGTACAGGCTCTGATACCAACTTGTAACGCCCAAGATGCGATCCTATCCTTATTTTGGCACGAGGGCCTCGACAGGGATAGAAGCGCATCTCGTCGTTTCGCAAGAATGGATATCATTACAAGTACATGTAAAGAAGAGATGCGTATATGGAATTGACTTACACTCGCCACCAGCTACATCAATATCACATCAATACAACAACATAACAATCATCATACAGAAGAGCAGGGTCCGACTACCGACGAAATCAAACGATAAAATGACATCCGTCCTTGCTAGCCCAGGCTGCCGTCCTGGAACCCATCCTATGATCGAAGAAGAAGAAGGACTCCAAATCAAACAAGCATTGCGCTCATGTCAAATCATCGCATTACCTGTACCTGCAACTGTTGTTGTAGTAATCTGTGAGCCACAAGGACTCAGCAATCTCATTTCCAAGGGTATCAAGACTATTAAAGCTTAATGGGTGAGGTATGGATAAGTGGTGAGGCTGCAGCAAGCACTAAGCATTATTTGAGTGGCTAACTTACGAGTACAAGAATAAGGCGGGGATGATCGTCGTATAAACGGACGTGAACTAGTAATGATCTCTAAGAGATCCTGAACACCTACTTACGAACAAACATAGCCCACTGTGTTCTCTTTCGGAGCAGGCCTCACGAGAAGAGACGGTCACGGTTACACACAGGGTTGGTGTATTTTATTTGAGTTTACTTTAAGTTTGCTATGACCGGGTGTTAAACAAAGTTTCCAAGTTGCCACGTAACCGCGGGCATGGCTTTTCGAAAGATTTAACCCTGCAGGGGTGCTCCAACTCATCCATCACAAACTAACCACATGCCGCGGGAATAACCTCGACCGCGAATCCCGTGATTTCCTAGGCAATTCCTTTGGAAAACCTCAACCTCGAGATAGCCCAAAGTATTCTTGGAATTCCTCTCACAAGACGTTCGAGAAAGGTAAAACAAATCCAGCAAGGCCTCCCGCTGAGCCAGATCCACATCTAGAGCCGCACGCTCTCTATCTACGGGCATCATCCGTCTATGCGAAGTGGACGGTAGCCTGAAAATGCCTCAAGTTGCCCCGAGGTGGCACCGCCGACTGCTAGGTAGGTGGACCAACACTCATGAGGAGCACTGGCCCGGTTTGTTGATTAATTATCCACGGGGTCCGGAAAGTCCCTATGCAAGTTTTATTAGGTTGGCGAATGGTAAAAGCAATGTTGGGCCTTGCCAGAAGAGTTTTATCCCAAAACAAAAACGAGGGGGTCCCCATAACAACCCCAAGCATGTTAGGAGCGCAAAATATGGAACATAACACCGGTACTCGGAACTAGTGCGGCAAAAGTGGAACAAAACACCGGGCAAAAGGCCAAGCGTTCCACCTTTTACCAAGTATATATGTGCATTAAATTAAATAGCAATAATATTGTGATATATCAAAAATATCCATGTGGCACATGGAAGGAACTGCGCCTGCAACTAGCAACACTATAAGAAGGTTGAGCAAGCGGTAACATAGCCAAACAATGGTTTGCTGGGATGTGGAGGGGTTAGAGGCTTATCATGGCATTTTTTGAGGCTTGACAAACAAGTGGTAGGTAACGAGATAGCGATAGAAGCGAGACAATTAGCATGGCAATGATAGTAGTGGTATCCAGGGAAATGATCATCTTGCCTGAGATCCCGCTTGGAAGAAGATCGAGTCCATGAAGAAGACGAACCAACGTAGTCGAACGGATCCTCACACTCCGAAGCGGTTTCGGAAGTCTATCGAGAAGAAGCAAATTGGAAACAACAATCAACACACGATAAACACCCCAACATATGCATGACATGATGCGCAAACAAATATGATGCATGTCCGGTTTAATTATGCAAGGCATGGCAATCACAACAATCAAATACTACACATTAAGTGAAGCTCAATATGCAACGAGTTGCATAGTGACGAAACTCCACATTCGAATTACTTAGTTCACTCTCGTTAGGTACACAACAATATTAAATGTTGTTAAACATGGCAAGAGGTGAAGCATAATGAAACTACACTATCTAGGCATCTCAAATGAGGCCGGAGACAACTTATAGTGTTTCCAAAATGACCCCATATGCATATTATGAGTTTGGTCCAGATCTGTCCTAAACACATTTTATATTTGTTAAACATCAAAATAAAGTGCTTCACGTGATTCTACACATCATTCTAGTCGATTTACATATATGGATCATACGAAACGGAGCTACGGTCTAAAAGATACGACACGCACAAGGTGAACATGACATGATTGCAAAATGCATGAAAAAGACAACCACAAGCATTTCAAAACATGGATGCAACATGATAATATGATACTACATGATATTGTAAGCAAGTTTCATATAGGACATGCTCAAAACGGAGTTACGGTTCAACCACAACAACCAACACAAGTTTTATTTGAAATCTGCCCAAAACAGCAACATAGCATATTGCACACATGAATACAACAAGCTACAAGATTCTAAAATGCACAAACTAAGCATGGGGAAGTAGCATATAACACACACTTCATTTCATCTTCACATTTCACACTCAAAAGAGTCATGGATCACATGGTAGGAAGCTCACAACATGGCAATAAAATATTGCAGATTAGGACTTAGTGAAAATAACAGTTTTTAGCATAGCAGATTTTCATGGAGGCATATTGGCAGCAGTAAAACTATATGCTACAGGTCATATATTGGCATGAAACTTAACAACATGGTAGTAGACATGATGCACTACAATTCATTCCATGGTGGCAAGGTCTAATTATGCATAGAATCATGGCTAGCCTCAACACAATATGGCATTAAGAAGAAAACATATTATCAGACTTGGTGAAAATTAGGCTAGACATGAGCAGCAATTTTTTAAACAGATTGACATATTGGACAACATACAAAACTATGATGCAAATGCTATACATGGCAACAAATGGTACAACTTGGTAGACAACAACATGCTTAACAAAAGACTCCTTTGGAGCAACCACAAAAGACTCCTAGATCAATAGCAAACCACATGGCAACAAAATAACAGTTTCAGACTTAGAATTATTTGGACCCCTCAAAACAACACTATTTTTATAGCAAGTTGGCAACAAGAAAATAACACCTAAGCATGGATTATCATGGCAAACAAAAATACCAGGGGCTAGTGCACATGTCAAAGGGCACATCTCATGTTCAAAATTATTTCATATCATGCATGGATTAAATCACACAAAATAAACAAAGGGCATCACCGAAAAAATACCATGCACACAAAAATACTCAAATGACTAAACTAATTGCACAGATAAATTCCATGGATTTTTCTACCCCAAAATCATATATAATATGTGGGTTTTTGTTAAGGAAACAATGACACAACAATTATGCGAGATTAGGACATAAACCGTTTTAGCAAGTCATATATGCAACTTAAATGCAAACATCACATTACATATTTTTATCATGCATCAAAAAGGCATATAAAAATGCTACACATTTTACATACACAAGTTTTGTAACCGATGCACCGTTTAATAAATATGTGCAATGCAAAACATGGCTTTTACGCAAAATAAATAAAACAGCATGTTAAACAAGTTTAAACATGGATTAAAGTGGGATATTGTGAATCTACATGAAATTCTAATCATTTTACATATATAAAGTTTTTAAATCCGATGCATGGTTGAAAAGTTATTGTATGCAAGTACTCTAGGACCTTTTCTACAATTTTTATAATTCACTGGTTAATTGTTAAATTCGCAGCACAAAAAAACATACGTGGGCCGAAACTAGCTAACCCAACAGTGCACATGGCGCTGCAAACAATACAACACCCGCGGGCGGGAGATAGTAGGGGGGGTCTGGCCTCACCTAAATGGCCATGGGCCGGCGGATCTGGGGAGCTAGGCCTGGGTTGACGGCGAGGCGCCGGGAGGCCCAAGCGGGGCTGCGGCGAGGTTGGGCCTGCTGGTGGGGCACGAGGCCGGCCCAGCTCGCACGTGAGGCGAGCGACACACTGGAGGCGTCGTCCTCCCACGAACAGGAGCGATGCAGGGGGGAACCTGGCCGGCGGCGCGATGCCCCGGCGAAGTTGCGGCGGCCTGAGGCGGGATTCGGCGAGGAGACCTTGGGAGCAGCCGGATCTGGTCAGGATCCACCAGATCCGGGTGTCGGCGGCGGCCATCCCTGCGAGGAGAGAGAGGAAGAGAGGTTACGGGAGAGAGAGCAGAACGGGAGGAGATGGGGAGAGGACAGGGCGCGAGGGCACGGCGACCTGGGGAGGTCCAGCAGCGGCGAGGCTCGCTGGCGGGATGTCGGGGACGGAGGCAAGGTCAGTCGTGGCGGCGGGGAGGCGCACTCCGGCGGCAAGGTAGCGGGGCTGGAGACGTGGGGAGCTCGGGCTCCCCTGGCTGCAGGCGGCGGCTCCCCTCAGGCCCGGGCGGGCCGTGGATGTGCTCGGCGGGCCCGGCGGCTGGAGGGGGTGGAGCTGGCGGCTGCACAGAAAATGAGGTGAGGCTAGGTTTTTTTCTAAAATAGGCAGGCTATGGCGTCTATTTATAGCAGGGGAGGTTAGGGGTTAGGGTTTTAGTCCGGTTTCGAACCGTTTGAATACGATCGAACGATCCAGAAGCGGAGGGGTTGCTAGGTGGGTTGGTGGGCTGTGTAGATAGGTTTGGGCTGAGAAGAGAGGGAGATGAGCGGCCCGGCACAGGTTTTATAAACCGAAATGTCCGACGAATAAACCGATGACGGTGCCGCTACGGTCGAACGTTCGGGTATCAAACGACCTCCGATTGCGATGAAATTTGGCAGGCGGTCTACCTACAATATAACAAGACTGCACGCTAACTTTCGACCCAATCCGAGAATATTTTTCGCGCACCTTTTAAAACATTTTTTTATCGATGCTGCGGGCGCGTGCAAGTGTGGTTGGTCTCGAAACGTTCAACGACAGAGCAAAGAAAACCGGCAACTACGAACGGATGCAAGTTTTCAAAAATGAGTGACGATGATATGCAGATGATGCGATGATGAATGCGACAACCAGACGAAACACACGATGACAGCGGAATAAAAGGGGAATCTTCTGAAGCGTCAGTCTCGGGCTGTTACAGTTGAGAAGGTCCTTATGATCTTCGCGGACGTCGAGAGTAAGAGCCGGTTGAAAGTCATCAACCGAGAGGTTAACATGGCAGTTCTGACCGTCACCATGTACCTGGATTGGGCAAAGATGCCCGTCACTTTTGACCAGTCAGATCATCCAGCCCATATACCGACCCCCGGGCGGCAGGTGCTGGTTGTCGATCCCGCGGTCAATGGGGTCCGACTATGCAAATTCCTGATGGATGGCGGCAGCGGACTCAACATCATCTACGCCGAAACGCTTAGTGCGATGGACATCCTGCTGTCCGGTTGAGCAGGAGCAACATGTACTTTCACGGGGTCATCCTCGGAAAGAAGGCCAAGTCACTCGGCAGACCGCCTTGAATGTTGTATTCGGCGGCGAGAAGAACTACCGCAAGGAGCGACTGACCTTCGAGGTGGTGGACTTCCGTAGTGCCTATCATGCCATCCTGGGTAGGCCCGCCTACGCACGTTTCATGGCCCAACTGTGCTACGTGTATCTTAAGCTTAAGATGCCAGGTCCGTAAGGCGTGATTACGGTCACGGGCAATCGGAGGATCGCCGAAGAGTGCCTCCAGCAAGGCTCCAAGATCGCTGACGAGTAGATAGCTATCGCTGAGCTCGACGAGATCAAGAAGACAGTGGATGCAGCATATCTGCTTTGGTCAAAGAAGCCAGCGACAGAGTCTGCTTTTCAGTTGGCTGGCGAGACGAAGCAGGTTCATATCCACCCGTCGGATCCGAGTGCGGCAGCGACCAACATCTCCACTACATTCAGTGAAAAATAGGAAGGCGAGCTCATCCAGTTCCTCCATGAGAACTGGGACATCTTTGCATGGAAGCCGTCTGACATGTCGGGTATTCCCAGGGAGCTGACTGAGCATCAACTCCGTGTCAACCCGAAGGTCAAGCCTGTCAAGGAGCATTTGCATCATTCCTCTATGGAGAAGCGCAAGGCGATTGACGAAGATATCGCTCGGCTCCTAGCTGCCGAGTTCATTCACGAGGTCTACCACTCCGAGTGGCTCGCCAATCCCGTTTTGGTGCCGCGAAGAAGGACAAGTCCCTCTCGATGTGCATCAGTTTCAAGCATCTCAATCGGGCCTGCCTGAAAGATCATTTACCTTTACCGCACATAGACCAGATAGTAGATTCTACTGCGGGATGTGAACGCTTGTCGTTCTTGGATGCGTACTCTGGGTACCATCAAATCCGAATGTATGGCCCCGATGAAATAAAAACGGCCTTCATCACCCCATTCGGGTGTTTCTGCTATATCACTATGCCATTCAGTCTGAAAAACGCCGGAGCTACCTTTCAGCGCATGATTCAGAAATGCTTGCATAAGCAAATCAGTCGGAACATGGAGGCATACACTAGTAGAGAAATGGCTAGCCACAACTCTTGTTGGTGGCGCACCATTTTCACGCAACGCCAGCACTATTTTTTTGAAATAGTGTTGGCGTCGGCTAAATTGGTACGTCACCAGTAGTAGGTTACTGGTGGCGTGCCGCCTAAAACCCACGCCACCAGTAATTGGGATCCAAAAGTTTGGCCCAGCGCAAGTTATTAGTGGCGTGTGAAAATATTCCACGCCATTGATACTATAAGCAGTGGTGGCGTGAGTGAATAGTGCCATGCCACCAGTAATCAGACCGATCTATTTTAAAATTTGATTTTGTTTAACCAGTTACTGGTGGCATGAGTGAATAGTACCACACCACTAATAATAAAATCCATGTAATTCTGCTCACGCCACCAATAAAATTATAATTTTTTTAGTAGTAATAATAATTTTGTAGCTGGAAAAGGCCAAAATTGCCATGAGGCCCAACCCTGCCGACAAAGCACATATTTCTTTTCTCTCTCGTTCGCTCTCATCTCTCTCTCGATCGACCTCTCTGTCCCCAACTCCCAAAATCACCACCGCCACCTCAATCGCTACCCACATCGTATTCCACTCCTAGCTCACCGCCAGCCGGCCCTCTCTCCCCCTTCCCCTTGTTCTCTCTATCTCACATCACGTTCCTCTCCATCTCTCCCGCAACCCCTCATTGCAGCCACCAACGCCGGCCGATTCCGATGAGCCTCGACGGCTATGGCCGGCCTGCAACTCGGCGCGGACCTCGCTTACCTTGATGTGTCCTTCCCTCCTGCCAGATCCACCGCGCACGGCCTCTAGTGCTCGTGCCCAACCCCTCCGTGCAGCTAGGATTTCGGGCTCGGCGTCGCCTTCGTCATCGATGTGGCTTCGGTGTCCCTGGCGGCTCCTCTACGACGGTGGATGTGCACGACATCTGCTACAAAATTGCCATGGTGAGCTCCTCTCCTTCCTTCATTCTCCTGCAGTGTGTGTACGCCATGTAGTTATGCTTATTGCCATGTTGATGTTCATGTAGGTGTAGATGTGTGTACACTACCTTAAAACAGAATCATCTTCCTTCCTTCGTTCTCCGACAGTGTGTGTACACTATATGGATGAATGTATGAATTATATAACTGATACATATATATATATATATATATGAATATATGGTTCAATGTATACATATTTGGATGCATGAGTAAATTGTATAACTAATTTTTTAAATCCATAAATACATAGTGGTGGCGTTGGTTGGTTTTGCTCACGTCACTACTAGTAGTTAATAATACTGACGTGTATAAATGTCAACGCCATTGCTATTTTAAATAGTGGTGGCATGAGGAACAGTGCCACACCACCAGTATGTGAAATACCTATGGTGTGGCGGCAGGAATGTCATTGGTATTTTGTTAACAATGGAGACATATTGGTGGCGTCACGTGTCTATGCCAGCAAGGCCCTTTTTAGAACGCCGACACTAGGCTTTTCTGCACTTGTGATACATGGATGATATCGTGGTCAAGTCTAGGCAAGGTTCTGACCTTCTGACTGACCTCGCTGAAACCTTTGCAAACCTGCAGCGCTTTGGAATAAAACTCAATCCGGCCAAGTGCACTTTCGGGGTCCCCGCATGCAAATTATTCGGTTTCCTCGTTTCCGAACGTGGGATCGATGCCACCCCCGATAAGATTGGCGCCAGAGCATCTCCACGACGTACAAAGGCTCACAGGATGCCTTGCGGCCCTGAGTCGATTCATCTCAAGGCTCGGTGAAAAGGCACTACCTCTTTACCGACTGATGAAAAAATAAGATAAGTTCGAGTGGACAACCGAGGCGCAAGCCGCATTCCAAGCATTCAAGACCTTGCTCTCCACCCAGTCGGTGTTAGCTGCTCCGGACAGCCGAGAGCCTTTACTCTTGTACATCGCAGCCACGAGCCAAGTGGTCAGCACCGTCCTCACTATGGAGCGCGAAGAACAGGGGAAAGCATTCAAGGTCCAACGACTCATCTATTACATTTCAGAGGTTCTGACCCCCTCCAAGGAAAGATATCCGAACTATCAAAAGCTGGTCTATGACATTTACCTGACGTTAAAGAAGGTATCCCATTACTTTCAAGACCACTCGGTCACAATGATCAATGATGCTCCCTTGTCGGATATTTTGAACAATAGAGACGTCACTAGTCGAGTGGCAAAATCGGCGATTGAGCTCCTTCCGCTGGAGATCAAGTTTGAAGCCAAGAAAGCAATCAAATCCCAAGCCCTAGTGGATTTCCTGGCCGAGTGGATTGAGCAAGAGTAACCAATCCCAAGCCTTCCCGAGCACTGGACTATGTTCTTTGATGGATCTAAGTTGCTCCACGGCTCGGGGGCTAGAGTAGTCCTAGTTTTCCCCAGGGGAAACCGACTGAGCTATGTGCTTCAAATCCACTTCGAGTCTATCTAACAATGAAGCCGAGTATGAAGCTCTCCTATACGAGCTGCGTATGGCCATCTCACTCGACATTCGCCAATTGATGATGTACGGAGACTCGGACCTCGTTGTGAACCAGGTGATGAAGGAAGGGACGTTCGGAGCCTAGAAATGCTAGGCTAATGCAATGCCGTCAGAAAATTGGATAAGAACTTCATGGGCTTGGAGCTACACCACATACCTCGAGCCAAGAATCAGGCAGCAGATGACCTAGACAAGATCGGTTCCACTCGGCGAGTTGTTCTGAAAGATGTATTCCTTGAGCATCTACACGCCCCGACAATTAAGGAAGATCCCTTCACGGAAGATCCCCCGCAAGCAGTTGGTTTGTCCGACCCATCTGAGGTTGACGTCCCAGCAGTGGTTGACTTGGTCCACTTGATGTTGGTGATAACTCCCGAGTGGACTCAACCTTACATAGCACACCTGCTCCGGCAGGAGCTCCCTGAAGATGAAATGGAGGCATGCCAGATTGTCCAACGATCCAAAGCCTTCACTGTGATGGGAGATCTGCTATACAAGAAAAGCACTACTGGAGTCACCCAGCGCTTTATTTCCCCAGAAGAAGGGCTGCAAATCCTGTATGAGATTCACTCGGGAACTAGTGCAATCACGTGTCCTCTCGGACATTGGTCGCCAAGGCCTTCTGAGCGGGTTTATATTGGCCCCGTGCCAACCAAGCGACGAGAGACATCATAGAGCTGTGTGTTGGTTGCCAGTTTTACAAGAATCAGTCACACAAGCCTACATCCGCGCTGAAAACAATTCCACTCACTTGGCCGCTCGCTGTCTGGGGCCTCAACATGGTCGGACCCCTTCAGACAGGGATGAGTGGATTCACCCACCTGCTTGTGGGAGTGGACAAGTTTACCAAGTGGATTGAAGCGAAGCCAGTAAAGAGCATGGACTCGATGACTGCCATCAGCTTCGTCAGGCAGATCATCTTCAGGTTTGGGGTCCCCCATGACATCATCACTGATAATGGGTCTAACTTTGACTCGGACGAGTTCCGCGGGTTCTGCTACACCCAAGGCACTTGAGTCAATTACACCTCCATGGCTCACCTCCAGTCGGACGGGCAGGCAGAAAGGGCTAACGGGATGATCTTGCAAGGATTGAAGCCGCACCTCATTAGAGATCTGAAATATGCCCCTGGAGCCTGGGTCGAAGAACTGCCGTCAGTATTATGGGGCCTACAGACAACTCTGAATCGTTCCACTAATCGCACCCCCTTCTTCATGGTATATGGATCCGAAGCTGTGTTGCCGAGTGATTTGCTTCACAATTCCCCCCGAGTGGAGCTCTACTTTGAGGCTGAAGCTGAAGAAGCATGCTAGGACAATTTGGATCTCCTAGAAGAAGAAAGGGAGTTAGCCCTCATCCGATCAATGCTTTATCAGCAAGATTAGAGGTGCTACCATGACAGACAGGTCAGAGGACGAGCCTTTCAGGAAGGCGACCTTGTCCTCCGACTGGATCAGCAGAAACCCCATAAGCTAGCGCCTCCGTGGCAAGGGCCCTTTGCAATTTCCAAAGTTCCAAACAACGGAGCATATCAGCTCTATAACTTTGAGAAGAACATGAAGAGCCCCGAGCTTGGAATGCGGATCTGCTCCGCAAGTTCTTTACTTAGAACAAAAACAACCTCCATTTTTGTAATGAACCTCAAAGTGATTTTGATGAATAAAAGTGTTACTTTTTCCATATTTCGTCAAAATTTATCAAAATTTCATTTTCACTCCGGCGATTCTCATAACATACTTTCCATTGCCCCCAGTGGGTGAAATGACTTAGTTGCGAACATGACTTCGTCTAATTTAAAAAATCCTGAGTATGGAAGATTTCCACACTCGGGTGCTTAGCTCCGACCTCGCTGTCGTCTAAGCTTTAATGTTCCGAGTGGGGAAGATTTCCTTACTCGGGGGCTCTGCTGCGAACCTGATTTCTCCTAAGCTGTAAATGTTTCGAGTGTAAGAAGATTTCTTCACTTGAGAACCTTAGCTGCGAACCTGACTTCGTCTAAGTTAAAAAATCCTGAGTGTGGAAGAGTTCCACACTCGGGTGCTTAGTTGCGACTTTGCTGACATCTAAGCTATAATGTTTCGAGTGGGGAAGATTTCCTCACTCGGGGGCTCCGCTGCGAACCTGATTTCGCCTGAGCTTTAAACGTTTCAAGTGTAAGAAGATTTCTTCAATCGAGAACCTTAGCTGCGAACCTAAATTTGTCTAAGTTAAAAATCCTGAGTGCGGAAGATTTCCGCACTTGGGGGCTTAGGTGCGACCTTGTTGTCGTCTAAGCTATAACGTTCCGAGTGTGGTGGATCTCCTCACTCAAGGGCTCACCTGCGAACCTAGATTCGCCTCAGATTTAAACGTTTTGAGTGTAAGAAGATTTCTTCACTCGAGAACCTTAGCTGCGAACCTGATTTCATCTAAGTTAAAAAATGCTCCGAGTTTGGACATCATCCTCACTCAGAGGCTTAGTCGCGATTCCATAATCGCCTAAGTTAAAAAACACTCTTAGTGTGGATATCATCCTCACTCCGGGGCTTAGCCGCGATTCCATAATCGCCTAAGTTAAAAAACGCTCCGAGTGTGAACATCATCCTCACTCGGGGGCTTAGCCGCGATTCCCCAATCACCTAAGTTAAAAGACGCTCCGAGTCTGGACATCATCCTCACTCGGGGACTTAGCCCGATCCCGTAATCGTCTAAGTTAAAAAAAACGCTCCGAGTGTGGACATCATCCTCACTCGGGGACTTAGCCGCGATCCCGTAATCGTGAAAGTTAAAAAAACGCTCCGAGTGTGGACACCATCCTCACTCGGGGGCTTAGCCGCGATCCCATAATCGCCTAAGTTAAAAGGTGCTCCGAGTGTGGACATCATCCTCACTCGGGGACTTAGCCACGATCCCATAATCACCTAAGTTAAAATACGCTCCGAGTGTGGACATCATCCTCACTCGGGGGCTTAGCTGCGATTCCATAATCGCCTAAGTTAGAAGACACTCCGAGTGTGGACGTCATCCTCACTCGGGGACTTAGCCGCGATCCCATAATCGCCTAAGTTAAAAGATGCTTCGAGTGTGGACATCATCCTCACTCGGGGGCTTAGTCGCGGTCCAGCAACCGCCTAAGTTAAAAATGCGTCGAGCTTACGCTCAGAGACTCGGCCTCATCCTCTCAAGGCACGAGTGAAAAAAATTCAAGAAACTGAATGAAAGTAAAGCAAATGGATAGAATGTGTCCAAAAGCAACCGACGGGAGCCCCAGTCTCACTTAAAGTTTACAGTTACACAAACCACTCGGCATTCCGAGGCAAATCAAATTTAAAGTTTTTCCGAGAATCACTCGGTTGGCGAAGGAGCTGCAGCTTCGACGAAGGTGTCAAGATCAATGCCATCAGCGATCCGAGTGACAGCCTCAAGGAAAGTCTCCACGAAGTCTTCAAACTTGGCATGCTTCTTGTTGACTACCTTGAGCGACTTCAGCTTCTCTTCATTGATGCCCTTGCAATGGACACAGATGAGCGAGAGGGCGATGTCAGCTCAACATCGAGCCGATGACTTCTTCCACGAGTGCACTCAGCCTGGCACATCCCTCACTCGGTCTAAGATAGACTCCAAGTCATTCGAGAACTCCTCGCCGGGGGTGACCTCTTGGTCGATCTTCAGGACAACTGAGCACAGTCGGTTGAGGTAGCCCGTCACCTTCTCGATGCGTTCTTCCAGTCGGAGAATGGCCAAGGCCGAGCTGTCCCAGAGGATTTGCCGAGATGGATCCAGCTCTTTCTCAATCTTCTCCGTCTCGAACTCGACGTTGACGTAGAATTCTGGGCATGAAACAATGGAGAAAATCAATAACGAGCCAGACATCGAAGACAATATTCGGGTTGACAATTACCTTTCAGCTTCTCGCTCATATCGTTGACGAACTCCTTAACATATTGCTCTAGTTCGAGCTTCTTGGCAGAGAGCTGCTGGAGTCTAGATTCCCACTCTGCATAGTGCTACTTGAGCTCAGCAAGCTTCTCTGCGGATTTCTTCGCCACGAGCTTCAGGGTCTTGTTCTCCTCTTCAAGTGCTTCAACTGACTTGAGCTTGTCCTCGGCCGCCTTGGTCTTGGCATTGACTACCTTCCACGCAGACGCCAACTCCGTGTCCATCTTATCGAGTGCCTCTTTCATGGTGTCTAAAGAAATAGAAGTCCCGAGCCTCTTAGCAAGTTGAATTTTTTTTGCTACGAACATCTGGCGGGACAAACTCAGTCAGATTGGGAGAAAAAAAAGTTCCGGAGACAATCGGACGAGACATGCTTACCATCGAGTGAGCGCTTCTCCTGTTCCAGACACGTACCCCTAGCCCTCTCGGTCTCCAAGCTGATCATGAGGTCCCGCACCTCCTTCTCCACGATGTTGTAACAGGCTTCGAGCTCACAAACACTCTGTCAATGGGAAGCAAAGAAACACAAATGACATCAGTCGGATATGAAAACCACTCGGTTATTCGAGCAAAAAAAAACAAATATCTCTAAGACTCATGCCGACTGCCACAGTCAATGACAACCTCCGGGACTACACCCAGTGGGTGCGCTTAGCGCGCCCCCACTGGAAGGGTAAATGGCCTGTATACAAGTACCACTCCGGCTTCTCCGCCAAGGTTGACATGAGGTACTTCCACAAGCTAAGCAACATGTTTTACACAGGTGACATGAGGTACTTCCACAAGTTTAGCAATAAGTTCTACACCCCAACGGACAATGTCGAGAGACGCTGGTCCATGGACCATCACCGCATCCTCTTCGACAAGTACCACTCCCGCTGTCATGGTTTTGTCACGCCAGATGTCCTCGTGCAAGGACTTAGGTGTGAGGCCATCGCCGCTAGGTGGCTACTCAAAGGGGTTAAACGGGAACGAGAGGCGAGTTTACCCAGGTTCGGCCCCTCCGATGGAGGTAAGAGCCTACGTCCTGCTTTGTGTCTATATTGATGATGATCTCGATTACAAGGGCGCAGAATCGCTAACGTAGCTTTCAAGGGTGTCTAACCTAAGTCTTTCAACCCTAGGGGCTTGCCTTTATATATAGGTCAAGACCCTAGGGTTTATAACAGAGTCCAAGTCATATTACAAATCGTAACCTTTCATGTCTCTAACACGCCTTGCCTCTTGAGCAAGGAATTCCCCGGCGTCTTCTGGCCTGTGGACTGTGAGTCGCCGTCTCCATGTGCTTGGGCCGCCCGGCGGTTTACTTAGTAACCGCCTTACTATTTTCATCTTCACGACACGAACCATCTTGAACATAGTTCCAAAGCCGCCATTATACTGACCCGACCTAGTAGGGCGGGTCATACCGTGGGGTTATATCCCCGACATTAGGCCCCAGATTGATTTGAATTCATTCATTCCCTTACCTTTTCTTGGCGGCTTATCATCCGCTCCCATCCATGTTTTTCGCGGATCCCGAAGTGCCAACTCGTAATGCTTCCAGACTTGTCATTTTTCCAGTGTTTGCCTGTCGAGGACGTTATCCTTGCTGACCGTTGTTCTTCGGAGTCATCATGATGTATCTTTTGAAAACTGCGCCAAATCCAGGCCGATGCGAAAATGGAGGCGCACTCCTAGCCACAAATTTACCACAACCGTTTCGTCTTTCCTGGTGCCGTTCCGTATTCCCTTATTATAAATAAGTCCACTGAGCCCCCGTAGTAACTTTCCGTCATCTTCTTCCTCTCGCTCCTTCTTCGGCCGAACACCACCGGAGCTTTGGAGGCGTCTTTAGGGTCCCTAGCTCCATCGTCGACACCATCAAGCCTTCTCGTAGCCGCCAGAGCAAGCGCGATCATCTCCGCTTTCGTCCCAACACAATCTGGTACGAATCCCCTCCATTTAGGGTTTGTTACTTCCGGCGTTTATGCCATGTTCATCGTGTTCATCCGAGACGTAGCCCGTAGATCCATGCACTCGACATTTCTCAGTATTTGCGTAGTTTTAGTATGACCTCTGCCTTATTTTCCTCATAAGCAGATCCGAAATGAGCCACCGAGGCTACCCTTTGAATGCCGTAGTTTCGGTCTTTCCGTCAGTTTAGAACACATATTTCATTGTTTTTCGTCATTTAATTAGATTCATCTGAAAGAAAACTTTCGTAGAAACCTGTTTGTGAGCCAACATGCTTGCTAAGTGTTGCGGAGATATGTCTTTGACCTCCTTCGATTTTGCCGGCTTATTTTTCTTATGGCCCTTGTAGTTGCTCTATAACCCGCCATGGCTTCGAAGAACTCCAAAGTCTGTAACGGGGCCAAGACCAAAGAATCCAAGCTCACCTTAGATAACCTCGTGGATCAAGGTTTCTTGCCGGCTCAAAAAGTCATAGAGTGGCAGGTTCCCAAAGAAGAGTCGTACCCACAACCGCGGCAAGGAGAAGTTGTTGTCTTTACTGATCATCTGCGTAGAGGTTTCCGTCCCCCCGGCTCAAAGTTCTTCAGGGACCTTTTGCATTTCTTCAGACTCAGGCCTCAAGACATTGGTCCAAATTCTATGACCAATATTTGTCAATTCCAGGTGTTATGCGAGGTATATATCCAGATTGAGCCATCCGTGACCCTTTTTAGGGAATTCTTTTATCTCAACTGTCAAACTGAAGTGAAGAATGGTGCTGCCTGTGAACTTGGTGGGGTTTCCATTCAGAAGAGGAAGAACAACGCCTTTCCTGAATCAAAACTGGCGAGTCACCCAAAAGGATGGAACAAGACCTGGTTTTACTGCAAGAATACTGCACCCGAGGGAGAAAACCCCCTGCCGGGTTTCAGATTGGAAAGACTCAGCAGCAAAGTGGAGTTTTCGGGTTGGCCAACAGATGAAGAGAGGGCTCCATTAGCTCCTCTTCATACAAAATTGAGAGCTCTGACCACACATAGCTTAACTGGGATTTATCTAATTCGTTGCTGGCTAAAGTGGCGGATCCAACCTGTCAGTGTAAGAGGCGGCTTGATGTGTGATTACTCAGGCGCCTCATCTGATCCTCAGCGTGTCGGCATTCTGGGATCAGGGGTACCCAGACCCGCCTGCCTGCGGCCCAACGCATGGCCCACCTCGACGGCCCAGTACGGCCTGATAGCAGACTCCCCAAGACAAGACCCTCACGAGGGCCCTAGCCTCGCGAGGCGAACAATGCCAAGATCTCCAGAGAAGCGGCCTCCCCAGGCTGCCTCCTGTGGAGCGGAGATTTCTATGCAGGTACCTGGCCTTAGGAGGCTGCGATGACGTGAGCCATAACGACCAAGGCCAGGCGGGCGCCAGCGGGCGCAGAGGGGACAATTTCCTCTTTTGTGCTAAGGAGGCAAGGACGTACGTGGGTTCCCAAGGAATCCCCCAAAGGTTTCCATTCCAGTGCAACAAGACCAAGACCATGAGCTCATCAGGACGGATGTCATCGCCGAGCCCACCTCTGCGTCGCGCCCAGAAGCTTTGCAGGCGAAGACCACCTTTAGTCAGGATAAGATGTACCACTTGTCTCCTTTCAAAATTGGCCGTTGTGGGATCCCTTCCCGCCTGTGCGATAAGGGAAGAGGACCAAGGCCACTATAAATAGGGACCAGCCTCCACCGTAGAACGAGGAGACCAATTGATCCTTCCTCACCTTAGAGCCCTTGCGAGGTCGCTCAACCACTGTACCAGTTCATCCCCAACCTCCTCGTGAGGCCAATCCACCAAAAGCAGGAGTAGGTTCTTACACCGCAAGGTGGCCCGAACCTGGGTAAATCTCTGTGTCCATCTTCTTGTTCGCTCGCACGCATTCGACGAGGCTTGGCCACGGGGTGACGAGCTCGAGGCTAGAGCTGGTCGAGATGTTCGTACACGCCCTAGAGTTCAAACCTTCTTGGGTCCGCGGAACCCCGATTCCGACATTTAGCGCGCCAGGTAGGGGCGTGTCGAAGCTCCGCCTCTTCATCAACCACGCCTTGTCCTCGCTCCGGCTCACCCATGGCCAAAGCTCGCCGAGCTCGTGCTGAGTGCCGGGCTGCTCGTGTCGCCCAAACGGCGCCCCTGGGCCGCGGCATCCCGCGCCGCTCCGCCTCTCCTGCAACTAATGCCCCAACCAACCCAGCTGCTCACGCGCAGCAGGACTCGTCGCTGCCACCCACCGTGCGGCGCAATGGCCGCACCACTACTCCGTTCCTCGCTCCCGCCCCGGTGCCGTCCTACCATGCTCGCCGCGGGCCGGCGAACGCGCAGGCTGCACTGCTCATGGCGCGCGAGCTGTTGCGTTACCGCCCCGCCAACGATCGCTACGACGACTGGCTTGGTCACATCGTCGAGCCCGTCAACGTTGCCGACGAGGCCCCGGTGCTCTCCCTAGGAGCAGGCTCGGGGGCTTGCACCTGGAGAGCTTCCAACCTGACCGGAGCGATGAGGGAGGCGCTCGGGCACCGCTTGGGGGCATGCTTCGATGCGCTCCCCCACAAGCAAGGAGCACGGCGCGAGGCGCCAGGCTCATGGGGGTTCATCACCAACGCGATCGAGGAGCTTCGGGAGGTGCGGGCCATGCATGGCGAGCGTCACCCCACACTACCCAGTGTGGCTGCCGCCCCCGACGTGGGTGGCGGGCTGCACGTCTGCGTCGACATCCCAGGCCCCAACAGGGCCGCATCACAGGGCCTCTCCTGGCCATTGCGTGTCGGCCGCAGTGGGGGCTACTCCTGCTGTCGCGACACGCGTGCCCACAACACTGAAGACTGCCAGGAGCTCAAGTCCCTCCATCATGAGCATGTAGGCCGCCGTCCAGACCGCAACGACCATAGCGCCGGTCGTGGCAACGACGGGTGGAACAACCGTGGCCTCGCGAGCGACCTCTGCCAGGGCTGGCGCGAGCGGCCTCGCGAGGCCAACTGGCACGGTCAGCCTTGTGAGGATGCCTGGCGTGGGCAACCTCGCGAGGCACGCCCTCAGGCTGGGGCTATCACGAGCAGGCGCCCATTTCTCCGGGCCGGGTGTTGCCCGCCTGGAGACGGAGGGTGGAGCAGGCGCCCATGTCTCCGGGCCGGGCGTTGCTCGCCTGGAGACGGAGGGTGGAGCAGGCACCCATGTCTTCGGGCCGGGCGTTGCCCGCCTGGAGACGGAGGGTGGAGCAGGCGCCCATGTCTCCGGGCCGGGCGTTGCCCGCTTGGAGACGGAGGGTGGAGCAGGCACCCATGTCTCCAGGCCGGGCGTTGCCCGCCTGGAGACGGAGGGTGGAGCACTTGCCCATGTCTCCAGGCCCGGCGCTGCCCCCCTGGAGATGGAGGGCGGAGTACCCGGGCAGGGCGCTCGATCACCCCGGCGAGGCACGCCGGGGACCAACCTCGCACTGGGCGAGACGGTCCGGTGCCGCGCTCCGTCCGCGCCGCGAGGAGTCACGGCGCTACCACGGCGGCGGCGTCCGCCTCCAGGCCCTCGAGAGACGGAGACCACGTCCCGAAGCAGGTCCTCCCCAGAAAGGGCGCCCGAGGGCTCCCGCCACGCGGGATGACCCGTTCGGAGCCAACAACACCCTAGGCCCACCGCCGCGCGCCTAGGGACAGGGGATGGGGTCCGCGCCCCGGAGGCATGGAGCACCCTGCACCTCCCCAGGCTCTACCCGTGACACTCTCACGTAATAATGAGTGGGCTGTACACGCCCGGAGCCCCCCGAGGAGTGCCGTACGAGGCCGCGGAGGGGCTCCCACCCACGCCCAAGTGGAAGCCCCATGCTCCGCGCTGGCGGACGACACGGTCGCTCAGCGGCTATGCCCACACCCAAGTGGAAGCCCCATGCTCCGCGCTGGCGGATGACACGGTCGCTCAGCGGTTATGCCCACGCCAAGTGGAGGCCCCATGCTTCGCGCTGGTGGATAAACAACTGAGGGCGCCCTAGCGGCTACACCAGCCTCAGGATGGCCTCTCGGCTCTTCAAATGGCCCTGTCACGTAGTGTTCCCCTGGGATGCACGCGCGAGGGGGCTAGACGGATGCTACGCTCAGGCCGTGCCTGGCGCGTGCCGCCTCACCAGATCCCTGGCACCCGTTCTTCTCGTGTCCCTCCCAGGCAAAAGCTGGCGAGGAAAGGTATGGGAGCTGCTCGCACGTCAAGGGGGACCCCTGAGCATCGCGACTCAGGGGCCTCAGTAGTCACGTAGCCCCTCGCCCCTTGGTCTCGTCCTGTTGATCTGGACGCCCCAACGGCAGTCGAGGTATGCGCGGGATTGGGCCCTGCCGACGCAGAGTACTAAGACACTCCAAATCAACCTCGTCGTCACCATGTTTCCTTCATGAGGGCTGCTCGCACGTCAAGGGGGACCCCTGAGCATCACGACTCAGGGGCCTCACTAGTCACGTAGCCCCTCACACCTTGGCCTCGTCCTGGCGATCCGGACGCCCCAACGGCGGTTGAGGTATGCGCGGGATTGGGCCTTGCCGACGCAGAGCACAAAAGCAAGCAGGGAGGAAACAAGGCACAAAAGGAAATCACAGAGTTCAAATAGTTATTACAAGCACTGAATGTTTTGCGAATTCAAACAAGTCTTACGCCTCCATGAGGCATGATAAATGTCGCAGGTCGAAATCTAGGAGGAGGGGTCGTCATCGCCATAGCCATCGCCACCGATCGCCCCAGGCACGGCGAGCTCATCGTCAACATCGCTACCGCCGCCGTCATTGCCACCGCTCGCCTCCACCGTAGGGGGCCCGGCGTCGGGGACACAGGCGAACTTCTTCACCATCGCATCCACCAAATCCTTCACGGCCGCCGCCGCAGCGGCGCGATACTCACGGGCAACCGGGGTGATCACCGCGTCGAAATCAAAGCCGGGCTCGCGGACGTAGAGGTGGCTGAAGACACACGTCGCGGCCATGAAGAAAAGGTCGCGGCACTCGCCCTCCAGGATGGCGTCCACCCTGACGGCAGCACCCTCGAGCACCTCAGTGAGCTTGGAGGAGAGCCCTGCGTAGCCGCCCTCAGGAGTCGCCAGTGGCTCCTTGAATCCTCCCCTGCAGATGGAGTCCAACGCCTGGCGAAGCCTGAGCTCGATGGAGGGGAAGACATCTTGCTCCGCGGCTGCCTTCTCCTCAGCAGCGGCAAGGGCCTTCTCCTTGGCATCCAGCTGGGCCATCGCATCGGAGACATTCCGGGCATGGGACGTCTGGGCTTCTACTACCTCCTCCTTCAGCTTGGCCAGACGCTCGCGCTCCGCGGTTTGGTCAGCAGCCGCCTGGGACAGCATGGAGTCGCGATCGGCGAGCTTCGCCTCACGGGCCTTGAGGTCCTCCTCCCGCTGGTGGAGCCGTTGTGCGTGCACGGCTTGCTCCTCCTGAAGGGCCTTCAGGTTGGCCTCTGCCTCACCGCAGCGCTTCACGGCAGACGCTGCTTTAGCCAGCACCGCGTCGCGAGCCGCCTTGGCTTCGGCGGCCTCCTTCCTGCTCTCCGCGGTGGCAGCCTCAGCCCAACCCCAGGCCATCTTGGTGGCTGCGTCAGCTTGGAGCCACCCAGAAATAAGCCCCAGGCGGTCCCTCGCGAGGGAGCTCCTGTCGGCGTCTTGGAGGTCGGCCCAAATCCGGCCGAGCGCGGTATAGGCGTCATCCAAGGTGCCGGACCTGATCAGAGGGCCGCGGTTCGCAAGTGCAAAGGGCCTGACCAGGAGCCGGCACCAGCACGTCGGCGGGTGCTGTGTCCAAGGGGGCAGTGGCATGGCAGACTTGGGGCGCTGGAGACTTCCGTTTCTCCTCGGGCACGACAAGGGCGTATGACTTCACAGCCTGCTGGACCATGGGGGCTGGCTCCTCCTGAAGTTGCGTCGCTGCGTCCTCAGGGGCAGATTCCGCCAGAAGGGGGCGGGAAATCGTCCCCTCCACCGGCGCTGGGGTCACCACGACCGCGGTAAGGAGTGCCGCCTTGTGAGCCTCCACACTCCTGGCGCCCGGCCTCCCAAGCGGCACCGGCAAGGCACTAGGAGTAGGCATCACACCCGTGTGCCCGGGTGCGATGCTGTTGGGGCGCCAAGGGTTGCGCTGAGTTGGTGTGATTCGCTTCTGCCCCCGCCGCGTCCGCGACCACAGGCTGACGGCGCCCTCTGGACAGGGGGCTCCTGCGGCTCGGTGCTCGCCTTCCTCTTCTTTGGCACGTCGACGCCCCTGGTCATCGAGAGGAGAAAGGGGCCGTGAGTACGCGCGCAATCTATAACCGGCCAAAGGCGAGGCAGGTTACTTACTCCTCGAACGCAATCCACTTCCTCTTCCTCTCCACATTGGCGATGGTCGGGACGCTCCCGCCCTTCTTCGGCATGGCGCTGCTGCCCGGAGAGGTGGCGAGATCGCCCTGAGGGGCCATGGCCGGAGAGGTCACGTCTGCCCCAGGAGCGGCCGCCGGAGTCTCAATCGCCTTGCTGGAGCGTGGGGAGTCCACCGGAGGAGGCGCGACCGCGCATTTCTTTGGGGTCGCCCGGCCAGATGCCTGCGTGGTCTGAAGGGTAGGCCCTGACTTCCTGAGGACCCTGGCGAAGCGTGGGGGGGCCGTGGCCGGGGGCTTGTCAGTACCGTCGTCGTCTTCAAGATCGCGGAGGAGCTTGCTCTGTGACGGGGGGGGGGGACACCTCTTCCGGGTCATCGTCCTCAGTCTCCTCCGAGTCTTGCTCGCCGCTGGTGTCGTCAGAGGACACCGGCACGGGGGAATTCGGGTGCTCGGGCGGCGTGAGCCCCTGCTCGTCAAAGGAAGGCATGGCGGCAACCGACTCCTCCCTGTCGTCACGGGGGTACAGCGGGGCGTAGGCCTCGGGGAGGTCCCCAGGGTCACTGTGGAGCAGGGTAGCCATGGCCCTGCCTAGCTCCTCACCTGTCAGGCAGGCGGATCAAAGCTTGATGTTGTCCTCCACACCCTCGTACTCCCACATGGGCCTCGAGTGCGACTGGAGTGGCGCCAGGCGTTGCATCAGGAACTCCTTCACTATCATCGCCCCGGTCAGTTGCTTGGCCTCCATGTCCAGGGAGATCCGCTCCAAGACGGGCTTCGCCTCGGGATTGGTGAGCTTCACGGAGCCCCACACGAGGGTCTTCTTGGTCAGCTCCGCCAAGAGCCCCAGGCGCGGATCGAGGCCCTGGGCATCCAAGAAGACCCAGCGGTGCCTGAAGCCTTCCACCTTCTTCCTGGCCTTTAGGAGCATATTCCCTCTCTGGACCACGACGAAGGATGCGCACGCCGATTGGTGCGCACCAACATGGAGCCGCAAGCTGAAGTAGTGGCGGAAGAGGGCCACTGAGGGCCTCACGCCTATGAAGGCCTCACAGTAGAAGGCAAAGACAGACATGAGTAGTATGGCTGAAGATGGAGGGCCTAGATCCCGTAGTGCTCAAGGATGGCGGCGAAGAACACCGAGAAGGGCGGGACGAGCCCGAAGAAGACACTGTGGAGGAAGAAGGGGTAGACTATTTTTGTGGCGCCCCGCCTGATTACCACTGTAGCCAGACGATCGCCACGCATACCAGCCCAGGAAATCACTCTGGCATGCGTATTTACAACAAGTATCTTGAACACAGGCATTTCTATTAATGGATATATAAGTCTTACATGGTCTATTACAGAGGTGATGGCAGCGGAAAAGCTCTATCTAAGGCAGCATGGTCTTGGTGCGGCTCCAATCCACAGGGATCTGACTAGGTTACTCTTCTAGCCCGCGAACGCTCCGGCTCCTCGACGACGGACGACGGATCCTTATGTGAACCTGGCCATGTTAAAGGCCGCTGAGTACTTTTGAATGTACTTGCAAGCAAACCAAACTAACATATACACCAAGCAAAGCAATCCATGGCATTCAAGCATGCATTTTTTATTAGAGAAATATTAATTATCATGGCATAACAGGATTATCTAGCAAGATAACTACTGAAGTAAATACAGTAAAGTAAAGCATACTAAGTAAATATTACATACTCCGAACATTCTCACGATCCAATCTGAGTCTGATCCAAATCCAATCCAAATCATGTGGTCATCCGACCACTCATCTCATAGCCATCCCATGGCTAACATATCATATTCCTGACATCATCTGATGTCTGCACAAGACGAGTTCTTCCATCATTATTATCATTACTACAGTTGACCACCTAGTGAGGTCTGGATGGGCTGTCCAATACCGTGGACGGGGCTATTCGAATAGATTTTTCACTCTGCAGAGGTTGCGCACTTTACCCACACCATGGAGCACCTGACCTCATGATCCCATTCGGGTGGACCAGCGTTGCTCCAATGAAACCTGCCTGACCCGTGACTCTCCCATCGTACCACCGGCATTCATCCTCCCCCGGAGTCCTGCCCTGGGTGGCCCCTGTGTCCTCATGACACCTGCCATCGTCATGGCCCAACTAAATTGTCCCAAACGGGGACCGAGCGCAAACAAACAACTGGACTCATAGGGTTATCGCCGCCTACCTGATCAGGGTAGCGCGCATGCATAACCCTCCCTCTTTGGTGGTACCGGTGAAACAGCACGCGATCAGACCAAGTGAAGGCCGTCCCATACCGGCAAATGTGGCTGCACGGATAAGCCCGGACAGGTGACTCTAGATCAACCGGCTAGGTTGCATTAAGTGAGCATGTGGTTTACCACAATAACTTATGAGGGCAGCAACTAGGCATTTAAATTATTTACTATGAATCATTATATAAAAAGTTTAATTATTTCTATCACAAGCATATCATTAATTAAACACGCAAGAATAACACAGAGCGATGCTTTAGGGCATATATCAGATGGTCGGCTTGCCTGGGGTCGAAGAAATACTCCGGAAGAAGTGCGGAAAGTCCGCGGGAAGGATCGCTGGAAACCGTTCTCCCTCAGAGGGGGTTGATTCGAGGCAAGGGCAAAATGGTCATTTCCACTGTGTAACCATCTTGTGAATATGATACCAAAAGAATGGGCTCGACGAGACGAAGATGTGGGCTTTGGAATCACCGGAATCGGAGTCACGGTCGCGGAGATACGGACGTTCATTCGTTAGGCAGAAAATAAATAAAAACTATTTATTTCTACTCTTAACCAACGAACTTTCCTAATATAGCAGATTCGACCGGCTGGTTAAAACTGAAAGCGTATTCGCTGAAATACGCTTTCCACAAAGGGAAAGCGCACTTCAGTCGGTAGCAGCAGTTGCTTACGCATTCGGAAGCAGAAAGCGTATTCTGGTGGAATACGTTTCCACTTAAACAGCGTGGGCCCAGGGGTTGACTTGGCTACTAGGCTGACAGGCGGGTCCCACCCCTGACCTCTCTCTCTCTCCCCTGCCTCCTTCTTCTTCCTTCGCCAGCGCCCGTCGGAGCAGAGGGAGGGGCGCGGCGCCAGCGCTCGCCCGGGCGGCTCCGGCCACCTCCGGCGGAGCTGGGACCGCCGGAGCGACCAGCGCGAGGAGGCGAACCCGCCTCTGGGTGGCGCAGCTGCCGGGGAGATTGGAGGCGTGCAGAGCATCACCCGCGGCGGGTGACGGCGTCGGTCGACGAAGGACCCTAGGCCACGGTTGCTCCGCGGACGAGGCGAAGGGGCAGGGAGGTTCTGCTTGCTCTGGCAGGTCTGCTGGAGGTGAAAGCAGGAGGGGAGGATCTCGGGCCTACCCGAATTTAGGCGGCGGCGGTTGGTGCCGACCTGACTCGCTCAGGGGGAGGGGACGGCTCGGGGAGGAAGAAGCCAAGAGGGAGGTGACGGCTCGGGGGGGGGGGGGTCACGGGCGAACAGAGCTCCGGCGAGGCTTGTCCGGGCGCACTAGAGATGAGAACGGAGGGGGAAGCTACGGGAGAGGGGATACGTGGGTGCTGCGGAGACGATAGACATGGCCGGACGTGCGACGACTGGCCGGAGGTGACCAAACGGGGCTGACAGAGTGCAGAGCGCCGTTTTGGCGTGCTCTCTGCGTGGTCACCCCGGGCACCACGTGTCCAGGCTACCCACGAGCTGTCACACCTTGTCACGACGACGAGTCAAAGCTTAGGGAGGCTATTTATGAGATTTTGGGTGGAAGTGGAGGCAAGGACTGACTGATTTGAGCTCACAATGGTCCTGTCATGAATGTGTTTGTGGTTGTTTCTGGATGGATCTCTGAGTGAAATGAGCTGGGGTTTGGCATGGAGTAGTCATCTACTAAGGTGGTCATTATGCCAAAATTTCAGCACCAATGGACCAGTGTAGATGGTACTTCCTTTGTAAACTTACAAACTGCCCATAAATGGAAATGAAATTGCTGGGACAAATTGGCTATATGAATTTGGCTCAAATTTGGTGTAGAGAGGTTATATGAATATATGAAGCCACTGTAAAAGTTTCATACCATTTGGGTACACCAAAATGGTACTTCCTTCACAGAGCTTTCAAATGGACAGGGACTTAGGAAAATTGCTGGGGATGAATGGATAGATGGATTGAGCTGATTTTTGGTATCCATGAGTGATTTATCAATATTAACCAGCATGAAAAGTTTCAGCTCAATTAGGTAAAGGAATAGAGCACTTCCTTTGAACTTGCCCATCTGGACCGAATCTGCAAATTGATGTTGTGCTCAAAATTTGAACTATGAAACTTAGGATCTTGATGGAAATGGGGAAGATATGGATAGGAGAAGCTCCACAATTTATTTGGGATTTTTCCTGGCTACCAAAATGGTAGTTCCTTTAGAAAGTGCCCAAAATGCAATATTGGCATTAAATAGGAAAAGACAATTTTCCTTATTTAATTATGGCCAATATTTTTATGGGAGCTCAATATGATCACAAATAATATCTCCACAAGTTTTCATGAACTCTGGAGATGGATAGATACTTTCCTGGATTTAATTCCTTTAACTGGCAGAAAAAGGAATTAATTATAAATGAAAAATATTGCAAATGACTTGGCAATATTTTTACATATCCAGGGTTTATAGATGAAGGATGATCTCTGGGAAAAGTTTGGGAGGCAACATATTAAAGGAAATTGGGGTTCCTTTGAAACAGGAGAGATCAGGGTTTCCCTTCCGGCAACTCGGAAGGTAGGGTTCTGACGGCAAAACCCTGAGAATATTTCCTGGGTAGCAAGGTTGGACTGGAGAGAATCTCTAGTTGGATAGGGAAGGCAAAGCTAAATGACCATCTTCATATACCCAAGAGCTAGAGAAATCCGATAACACCGAGAAAAAAGACGGGAGTCAAATCCCGCGAAGGAAAAATCCAGGAGCGAAAACCAGGGTGTTACAAACCTACCCCCCTTAAGAAAATCTCGTCCTCGAGATTTCTAGGCTTACCTCCCGGGGAAGGTGGGACTTACCTGTGTGCGACTTGGATCCATCAGCGGTCTTGTCTTCGTTGGTTCACTGGCCTTTCAAGTGCTTCTTCTGATGGACCATGTGTGGTCTTTGCACACAATTTTTTCCTTGAATCCTTCTCTTTCCTGTCAAGTGTACCTTTATTCTGATAGTGGTGTTGCTGGGTGGGGTAGCGGGTAATAACAATAGACAACTCGACTTCCAGGGCCTGGAAGTATCTGCTTCGGGTTTTATTGCGATGCTTCGTACCCTGACTGTCATGGGTAAGACATCCTTTCCTGGTACCAGGCTTACGTGCTCATATGGCCTCGAGTGAATGGGAGTGGCTTTCTTTTGCCGTGTCAGGGTGCTCAGTATGGTTGTAAGTTCCTTTTGTCTTTGGCATCCTGGCCTTGTCCTTAGGTGACCCGTAGTTTAAGGAATCAACATGACTGAACTATGGCTGCTATGTCTTCAACTGAAATGTCAGGCATGATCACAAAATAATCATAGACATTAATCTCTTATTCTCATGATGTCATGATGTCTATGAGCTGTTGATGCTGATGTGCTTTGCGCCATTCTATCTGAATGTCCTGTTTCAACTCTGCCGCTTGTGGAGAGGGCTCTTCCATATATAGACTTGGTAGTCCTTGTTATGACCACTGAGCTGAACATAGTATGGCCCTCATCCGGTGTATCTTTCGGAGCATATCTTCTTATCTAGGTTGATGGCCCGTATTTAGGATGAGTATGACATGCTGGCTGCATTGTTGTGGCCTTATATGCAAGAGTTTGACAAGGATTGACAATACCTCTCTATGTGTGAAGCTGTATTTTGCTGACCGTCATGGAGGTTGTTTGTTCACCACTTCTATGTTCTTGAGGATTCCTTTGATGGACCTATAATGACCTGCCAATGCGACTCCTTGATTGTTTTCCCGGCTTGTCGGGCTTATTCTCAGAACTTACTCTTGCATACCTCGTAGGGACCGCTGTGGTCATATCCTTCTTTGAAGTATGGGGCCATTGTTTCTCTGAACACAGTCATACCCTACGAGTGGCTCGCATGAACTGATCCATTGGACTGCATGCTCGCAACATATGTAGGTGTAGGATAAATCCTTTCATAACCACTGAGTTCTGAGGCAGACGGGTGTGTCCGGGCTAGTTCGGGTTTCTGACAAGCTTGTTGTAGGTATGATAGCGTGTTGAGAAAGGCTGAATTCCTTATGCTCGAAGCTTCTGCCAGGGTAGTGTGCTGAGGAAGACTGGGTATCGTGCCTCAAAAGTTTTCCTTCATGTGGCTTACTGCGGAAGGTCAAATGTCTTATGCCAGAAGTTTTCCGCGGTAGCACGCTGTGGAAGATGGGAGTGCCGTATCCCAGAAGGATATCTCACCGAGTGGCGTACCGAGGAAGATTGGCAGTCTGGTATCGCAAGCTCTTCTCGGTAGCTTGCGGGGGAAGGCTCGGTTCCTTACACCAGAAGCCTTGTATACACAGTCGGATCTATGGCCGATTCTGGCTTCCTTCCGAAGTATCCCGAATTTTACCCATAGCAGAGCCAAACTTGGTGTAGGCCATACCTGGACTGAAGATATTCCGATGGTCACGCACATCGCTTGTCTTCTGCTGGTCTGATCATTGTTGCTGTAAAGGCTGCATGACTGATGCGGACCTCATGTTGACAATTAATTCAGGATACCCTTTGCATTCAAACCAAGTGTTGTTGATATTAGGCAGTTGACGGATAATTCCATTCGGTTCAGCTGAGCTTCCAAACATGTGAAGTTCTCGTTGATTCTAGGCAACCGTAAACTTATCCATATTTCTTGTAGACTTTGTTTACAGTGCCCAGAAAACTTTGTATTTGTACTGGTGAACTTCAAAATATGCTTTGAAATTTGTACCAACGTACCGGAGTTTTGTTGCTGCTCTTGGCACATTCACATTCTTGAAATATGTCTCCTGTGGGTAATAAATGATTCTTGGGTCCATTGAGAGGAGACTCAGGGTTCACCTCGCTGACTGAAATAGTCCTTGTATCGCGGACGGAATCATTTGTCCTTCCTGATGTTCATTCCTCATAACTCAGCTGACTGTTCCTCAAGTGTGTTCTCTTATGAGGCCAACTTCCTCATGTATATTCTGGCCTTGTCTGTTGCACACATATTCTGCTTTTGACTCATTCGTCATTCCTGACAGATCTGGTGTTGCTATTCTGAATACCAGGTAGTTGGCTTGGCTTGACTCTTGCTGAATTTGGATTATTGGGTATTATCCAAGTTGTATGCTGATCTTCTTGACGACACTTGCGGATGGATCCAGTCGGAGCGAAGAAACGAAACCGACAAAAGAAACAAAAACCACGAAAAACCAAAAAGCAAATAAAGCTCAAATTTTTGCGGACCTTACACATGGCTGAAGATTCACTAGTATAACTAATATAGCACACTCGATGCACCTCTAAGGATTTTAGAAGCGAAACCACACAATGCTCCTGGTAGCACTGGTGTCAAGCTCCTACTACTTCCTTAGAGAACATCACACTTGACGCAGGACCATAGCCAAAGTGGCTTAGTCAACGTTCCTAAGGTTATCGAAGAGAGATAGAATTTATAAGCGTTTCCCAAAGGAAACTAGAGTAAGAAGAGAAATGCCATGGTTAGCAAGCAGGGTAAGGGTATCTGGTTTACCTAGGGGTTTCAGGGCTCACGGGTCGTTGCCGGGTGCGAGTATTTCACACCGGAGGCAAAGGCCACGAGAGTTGGGGTCTGATCGAGCCAAAGACCTATAGGGTTGCCTTATGATCAATAGTAGCCGTGCTAGGTGGCAAAGATGGCTGAAATCCATCTGGGCTTTCTACTGAACACAAGACAGTGAAGTCTGGCTAGGGTAACCAATAGTCAGCCTGGCTCTGATACCATTCGTTGTGGCGCCCCGCCTGATTACCACTATAGCCAGACGGTCGCCATGCATACCAGCCCAGGAAATCACTCTGGCATGCGTATTTACAACAAGTATCATGAACACAGGCATTTCTATTAATGGATATATAAGTCTTACATGGTCTATTACAGAGGTGATGGCAGCGGAAAAGCTCTATCTAAGGCAGCATGGTCTTGGTGCGGCTCCAATCCACAGGGATCTGACTAGGTTACTCTTCTAGCCCGCGAACGCTCCGGCTCCTCGACGACGGACGACGGATCCTTATGTGAACCTGGCCATGTTAAAGGCCGCTGAGTACTTTTGAATGTACTCGCAAGCAAACCAAACTAACATATACACCAAGCAAAGCAATCCATGGCATTCAAGCATGCATTTGTTATTAGAGAAATATTAATTATCATGGCATAACAGGATTATCTAGCAAGATAACTACTGAAGTAAATACAGTAAAGTAAAGCATACTAAGTAAATATTCCATACTCCGAACATTCTCACGATCCAATCTGAGTCTGATCCAAATCCAATCCAAATCATGTGGTCATCCGACCACTAATCTCATAGCCATCCCATGGCTAACATATCATATTCCTAACATCATCTGATGTCTGCACAAGACGAGTTCTTCCATCATTATTATCATTACTATGGTTGACCACCTAATGAGGTCTGGACGGGCTGTCCAATACCGTGGACGCGGCTATTCGAATAGATTTTTCACTCTGCAGAGGTTGCGCACTTTACCCACAGCATGGAGCACCCGACCTCGTGATCCCATTCGCGTGGACCAGCGTTGCCCCAACGAAACCTGCCTGACCCGTGACTCTCCCATCGTACCACCGGCATTCATCCTCCCCCGGAGTCCTGCCCTGGGTGGCCCCTATGTCCTCATGACACCTGCTACCGTCGTGGCCCAACTAAACTTCCCCAAACGGGGACCGCGCGCAAACAAACAACTGGGCTCACAGGGTTATCGCCGCCTACCTGATCAGGGTAGCGCGCACGCATAAACCTCCCTCTTTGGTGGTACCGGTGAAACAGCACGCGATCAGACCAAGTCAAGGCCGTCCCATACCGGCAAATGTGGTTGCACGGATAAGCCCGGACAGGTGACTCTAGATCAACCGGCTAGGTTGCATTAAGTGAGCATGTGGTTTACCACAATAACTTATGAGGGCAGCAACTAGGCATTTAAATTATTTACCATGAATCATTATATAACAAGTAAATGAGAGTAATGTAAACAATAAGTGCAATCTAGCAGAAGTTTAATTATTTCTATCACAAGCATATCATTAATTAAACACGCAAGAATAACACAGAGTGATGCTTTAGGGCATATATCAGATGGTTGGCTTGCGGAAGAAGTGCGGAAAGTCCGCGGGAAGGATCGCTGGAAACCGTTCTCTCTCGGAGGGGGCTGATTTGAGGCAAGGGCAAAATGGTCATTTCCACTTTGTAACCACCTTGTCAAAATGATACAAAAAGAACGGGCTCGACGAGACGAAGATGTGGGCTTTGGAATCACCGGAATTGGAGTCACGGTCGCGGAGATACGGACGTTCATTCGTTAGGCAGAAAATAAATAAAAACTATTTATTTCTGCTCTTAACCAGTGAACGTTCCTAATATAGCAGATTCGGCGGGCTGGTTAAAACTGAAAGCGTATTCGCTGAAATACGCTTTCCACTAAGGGAAAGCGCACTTCGGTCGGTAGCAGCAGTTGCTTACGCTTTTGGAAGCAGAAAGCGTATTCTGGTGGAATACGTTTCCACTTAAACAACGCGGGCCCGGGGGTTCACTTGGCTACTAGGCTGATAGGTGGGTCCCACCGCTGACCTCTCTCTCTCTCCCCTGCCTCCTTCTTCTTCCTTCGCCAGCGCCCGTCGGAGCAGAGGGAGGGGCGCGGCGCCGGCGCTCGCCCGGGCGGCTCCGGCCACCTGCGGCGGAGCTGGGACCGCCGGAGCGACCAGCGCGAGGAGGCGAACCCGCCTCTGGGTGGCGCAGCTGCCGGGGAGATCGGAGGCGAGCAGAGCATCACCCGCGGCGGGTGACGGCGTCGGTCGACGAAGGACCCGAGGCCACGGTTGCTCCGTGGACGATGCGAAGGGGCAGGGAGGTTCTGCTTGCTCTGGCAGGTCTGTTGGTGGTGAAAGCAGGAGGGGAGGATCTCGGGCCTGCCCGAATTTAGGCGGCGGCTGCCGGCGACCGAGGCGGCAATGGCGAGCAGGGAGGGCTCCTGGGCTTGGGGGAAAAGGCAGGAGTGAAGCTAGGAGGTAGAGGGAGAGGCTGATGGGGTTGGGGATGCCCGGGGAGCTCCAGGCCGCGGCTATTTATAGCCGGTCGGCGGGGATCGATAGGCATGGCCGCCGTGGCATGCCTATCGGCGTCCTCGCGCCTCCGGCGAGGTGGCTAGCACCGGTTGGTGCCGACCTGACTCGCTCAGGGGGAGGGGATGGCTCGGGGAGGAAGAAGCCAAGAGGGAGGTGACGGCTCGGGGGGGGGGGGTCACGGGCGAACAGAGCTCCGGCGAGGCTTGTCGGGGCGCACTAGAGATGAGAACGGAGGGGGAAGCTACGGGAGAGGGGATACGTGGGTGCTGCGGAGACGATAGACATGGCCGGACGGGCGACGACTGGCCGGAGGTGACCAAACGGGGCTGACAGAGTGCAGAGCGCCGTTTTGGCGTGCTCTCTGCGTGGTCACCCCGGGCACCGCGTGTCCAGGCTACCCACGAGCTGTCACACCTTGTCACAACGATGAGTCAAAGGTCAGGGAGGCTATTTATGAGATTTTGGGTGGAAGTGGAGGCAAGGACTGACTGATTTGAGCTCACAATGGTCCTGTCATGAATGTGTTTGTGGTTGTTTCTGGATGGATCTCTGAGTGAAATGAGCTGGGGTTTGGCATGGAGTAGTCATCTACTAAGGTGGTCATTATGCCAAAATTTCAGCACCAATGGACCAGTGTAGATGGTACTTCCTTTGTAAACTTACAAACTGCCCAGAAATGGAAATGAATTTGCTGGGACAAATTGGCTATATGAATTTGGCTCAAATTTGGTGTAGAGAGGTTATATGAATATATGAAGCCACTGTAAAAGTTTCATACCATTTGGGTACACCAAAATGGTACTTCCTTCACAGAGCTTTCAAATGGACAGGGACTTAGGAAAATTGCTGGGGATGAATGGATAGATGGATTGAGCTAATTTTTGGTATCCATGAGTGATTTATTAATATTAACCACCATGAAAAGTTTCAGCTCAATTAGGTAAAGGAATAGAGCACTTCCTTTGCAACTTGCCCATCTGAATAGAATCTGCAAATTGATGTGGTGCTCAAAATTTCAACTATGGAACTTAGGATCTTGATGGAAATGGGGAAGATATGGATAGGAGAAGCTCTACAATTTATTTGGGATTTTTCCTGGCTACCAAAATGGTAGTTCCTTTAGAAAGTGCCCAAAATGCAATATTGGCATTAAATAGGAAAAGACAATTTTCCTTATTTAATTATGGCCAATATTTTTATGGGAGCTCAATATGATCACAAAGAATATCTCCACAAGTTTTCATGAACTCTGGAGATGGATAGATATTTTCCTGGATTTAATTCCTTTAACTGACAGAAAAAGGAATTAATTATAAATGAAAAATATTGCAAATGACTTGGCAATATTTTTACATATCCAGGGTTTATAGATGAAGGATGATCTCTGGGAAAAGTTTGGGAGGCAACATATTAAAGGAAATTGGGGTTCCTTTGAAACAGCAGAGATCAGGGTTTCCCTTCCGGCAACTCGGAAGGTAGGGTTCTGACGGCAAAACCCTGAGAATATTTCCTGGGTAGCAAGGTTGGACTGGAGAGAATCTCTAGTTGGATAGGGAAGGCAAAGCTAAATGACCATCTTCATATACCCAAGAGCTAGAGAAATCCGATAACACCGAGAAAAAAGACGGGAGTCAAATCCCGCGAAGGAAAAATCCAGGAGTGAAAACCAGGGTGTTACAGTTTTTGCCAAGGTGCGCTGCTCCGCAGAGCCGCACCAGATCAAGGTCTGCCCCCACTCATTGGAGTCACCCGCCGTCAACGGAAGTGTTGGGGCGAGGTCCCCCTCCTTGGCGATGGTGGATGCCGTAAGCGCCGGCAAGGGGGAAGAGGAGGCCGAGGCCTGAGCCTCAGACTTCGACTTCCCGGCGGGCGCCATCTGAAGGATCCTTGGGGTTGGGGGAGCAAGAGGAAGGACGGCACTGCGCTGAGATTTGGAGGAGGTCCTCGCGAAGGAAAGGGGATCTGAGCTGGGGAGCAAAGGCGCAAGGAAGAAGAGCAATGATGGCTCGGCAGCGGGCGCAAGGCTTTTGTCAGCCTGGGCAGTTGCCGAGGCGACGTGGGAGCGGAGGCGTCCGTGTCCTGCCACGTGCCACACGTCGAGCCTGGCCCGCAGGCGATTGGGGGCCCGCGGCATTTTCGCCCTTTGCTCCTTGCATTCGCCTCGAAGCTAGGACAAGCACGCCCTGGGCCCGGGGGCTACTATCGGCGTTCTGGGATCGGGGGTACCCAGACCTGCCTGCCTGCGGCCCAGCACGTGGCCCACCTCGACGGCCCAGTACGGCCTGACAGCAAACTTCCCAAGACAAGACCCTCACGAGGGCCCTATCCTCGCGAGGTTAACAACGCCAAGATCTCCACAGAAGCGGCCTCCCCACGCTGCCTCCCGAGGAGCGGAGATTTCTATGCAGGTACCCGGCCTTAGGAGGCTGCGATGATGTGAGCCATGACGACCAAGGCTAGGCGGGCGCCAGCGAGCGCAGAGGGGACAATTTCCTCTTTTGTGCTAAGGAGGCAAGGACGTACGCGGGTTCCCAAGTAATCCCCACAAAGGTTTCCATTCCAGCACAACAAGACCAAGACCACGAGCTCGGCAGGATGGATGTCATCGCCGAGCCCACCTCTGCGTCGTGCCCAGAAGTTTTGCAGGCGAAGACCACCTTTAGTCAGGATAAGATGTACCTCTTGTCCCCTTTCAAAATTGGCCGTTGTGGGATCCCTTCCCGCCTGTGCGATAAGGGAAGAGGACCAAGGCCACTATAAATTGGGACCAGCCTCCACCGTAGAACGAGGAGACCAATCGATCCTTCCTCACCTTAGAGCCCTCGCGAGGTCGCTCAACCACTATACCAGTTCATCCCCAACCTCCTCGTGAGGCCAATCCACCAAAAGCAGGAGTAGGTTCTTACACCGCAAGGTGGCCCAAACCTGGGTAAATCTCTGTGTCCATCTTCTTGTTCGCTCGCACGCATTTGAAGAGGCTTGGCCGCAGGGTGACGAGCTCGAGGCTAGAGCTGGTCGAGATCTTCGTACACGCCCCAGAGTTCGAACCTTCTTGGGTCCGCGGAGCCCCGATTCCAACACAGTGCTTCTCTCGTGAGAACCTGACTGATGATGCCCTTAACAAGGAAACGAAAAAGTTCTTTTCCGATTTGAAGGAGCAGTGCAGTGTTACCGGCTTGGGTCTATTTTATCTGCTCAACCCGCCACCTCCGGTACTTATTATTTTTACTGTCTTTTATAATTTACTGTGACCCGCCGTTCCTTACCACATGCTTTTGTATGAGAACTCTATTTTCTGGAAAGTTACACCTCAAGCCCCTGTTTCTTCGTCGGGTAGGAAAGATAACCCGACCCATGTGTCATCTTCTGGAGAGGAATCCGAGGTAGAACTTGATTCTCTTGGCCGCCTGTTTATCGAGCTTGCTGACGCGCCTTCATATTAGGGCGACTCGGAATCTAGCCAAGCTGGCGAAATTGAGGTAACTCGTACATCCTCCAGTTTAGAAACGTTTGTTCCCAGAAAACCAAGACAAGTCATCTGGAAGATTAAGTTAACACACCCATATGCTCACTTGGCTCCCAATTTTCTTTTGAAGAAAGCACAATTCGCTGGCTCATCAAAACATAAGACCCGGAGTGGTTTGGGCGACTTAGACTATGATTTGTCTGATGCACCACTGGCTCACAAACCATGCTTCGAGGTGCCTCATAGTCCAACCAATTCTCATCCTAGAACCGGTTTATTTAAGCAACCTCTTAGCCCTTCGAATTCGCTTTATCAGGCCTCCCCTTCATCTTCGGACGACTCAACTGCAACGCAACTTCCCACTTTCAACGTCAAACGCAGGTATGCCCCTGAACTTGCACTTGTTGACTTATGTCATTTTAAACCTTGAGCTATATCTTCCTTAGCATAATATTTGATATTTGCAATTGTAGGGCCAAGGCCAGTTCATCAAGGAGGGCTGGCGGGTCATCTTCTGGCAGTGTAAACCAAAACATGTCAGACCCCCGCCAGTGAAAACAGCAACAGGAACAGACCCCTTTGTAGATAAAGACACATACATGAGTGCTGAGGCGGCAATCGATGTTGAGGCTCCTAGGCCGGATGAGCCTGTTTTTATGGATATACCACCTGAAGTCCAGGATGTATTGGATGAGCAATTTGCCCGGCAGCCAAGCCCGGTTCGTCCTTCCAGCCCGACGACTCATTTGGATGATCCCAAGGCGCCAGCAGAAACAAATCTTCCGGATGTTATCATTGTGAAGGAGGGTTTTCAAGTTCCCATTGCTTCCACTTCCTTGGCTAAGATTGTGGCTAAGGATGAACCGGTTAACTTGGACAAAAGGAAAGCAAAACTGGAGATTCCAGAGTTGTCTGCACTTGGCATTGAAGATTTACACCAGCAATACTTGACCCGGCCGTTTGAGAGCCGGGAAATTGAAATAAGCATGATAAATGCTATGAAGGAGAAGTATGAGGTAAACTTCTTGATTTACCACTATCTTTATACTGTCATTAGCCTCCAAAGACCAGCTTATTGTGATAAGCTGGTTTCTTTAAAATAACTGACCTGTAGCTGTAGCCCCCAAGGGCCGGCCCATCTTCTTGAGATAAGTCGGGTCTTGGTAATATGTTGAATAATTCGACCTGTAGCCCCCAAGGGCCGGCTCATTTTCTTGAGATGAGTCAGGTCTTGGTAATACGTTGAAGAATTCGACTTGTAGCCCCCAAGGGCCGGCTCATCTTCTTGAGATGAGTCGGGTCTTGGTAATATGTTGAAGAATTCGACCTGTAGCCCCCAAGGGCCAGCTCATCTTCTTGAGATGAGTCGGGTCTTTTCTAATACTTGGAATTCGCCCTGTAGCCCGCAAGGGCCAGCTCATTTTCTTGAAATGAGTCGGGTTTGTCCATGCTAAGATTTTTAAGAAAAAACCCGACATGCATTAGCCCCCAAGTGTCAAGGATATTGCTTGCAATCCGCTTGGGACTTTGATAGGAAAAAGTAATTCGTCATAAGGCGGTTTGAAACTTTTGTAGAAATAGTTGCTGATTCTTCTTATACATCTGTCAGGAATATGTTGAGGATGCTGAGTCGGTTGCTATGAAACTGCAGAAACGGCTCAAAGAAGAAAGAAAGCTAAAAGCTAATGCTGAGTCCATGGCGGCTCGTTTTGAAGATTCTGCACGTCAGGTGAATGAATGTCTTGAACAAGCCATAAAGCTGTTTGAAGCAGAAAAGGCCACTATTGTAAAACGTGCAGAAAAGGCTGAAAAGAAACTTGATCCATTGAAGGAAAAATATGCCACTCTTGTGAAACAGATCAATGAAATGTTGACGTCAATCTTTGGTATGTGTTCTATCTCTCTTTTGTAGTTTACCGGCTTACGATTGTATGGCAGCTCATTGTTTCTCCTTTATTTGCAGGGCGGAAAGACCATAATCTTGTAGAGCTACCTATTGTGAAATTGAAGGCTATATTCACATATGTAGAGCAATTGTTCACTGGATCTGTTTACTCCATCATGGCGGTGAAGAATCTAAGACACCCGCCAAGAAGCATCAAGGACATGTTGAAGCAGCTTTCTACCATTCCACAATGGGTGACCGAGACCCGGAGGGCGGCGGCTCGAGGAGGGGCAAACATGGCGCTTGCTCGGGCAAAGGCATATTTGCCTGAATTGGATGTGGAGCTTTTGAAGGGCGGCTTTCCTGAGTTCAAACTCGACGGCTCCACATTCACTCATTCAGACTATGCAAAGTGCATTACAGAGACTCGGCCGTTGGCAACTCTGATAGCTGAAGAGATTGACCTTTCGAAATATCATCCTACATATACCAACGATAATGAGTGCATTAACCCGCCCAAGGATGAGCCATCTGAGTTGGTTCCCCCCCGACGTAAGAGACCTTTTGCCCCTGATGTTGACGCATCTTGTCTTGTTGAGGGAACATCAAATTTTGAATCATTGAACTCAATTCGATGGCAACAGAAGGGCCAACAGGTTGATGAAGATGATGAGCTGGTGGAAGCAGATCCTGAGGCGGCCTATGAGGAGAAGGCATGAAGGCATCTCCGAAGTTGAATGAGTCGCCAATCTTGAGCTAGCCCCCAAGTAAAGTGGGAAAACTTGAGTATTTCGTGGCCTTGTTATAGGCCTGTAATAGGGGTAGTCTTTAAAACTTCTTTGACTTGCTTGATCATGCCATCGTGCATGTATGCATCTTTATTGGTGTAGAACTCCAATCTTTCGAGCTGTTTTGCCGAGATAGGATTGATGCTGCTCTTGTGCTTATCTTTGAATATCTCTGTTGTTGTGCTCAATGAGTCACTTGATTAAAAACAGAAAAAATAAGTCAAAAATAAGCCGACAAAAGGTCTTGACTTTCGAGGCCCAGATCTGTTGAACCCTTCCATGATGATATTGGGAATAGGCAATTTTTAACCTGGTCATAATAGGACCGTGGTTTGTTAACCAAGGCACTTATATACGAGCCGGTTATAGGGACATATTGTTCCTGAAAATGCAAGATGTGATAATAAAGAATTTTATTTATATGAAGTAGTAAAAATAGGCCGGCTCAATGAGACTCGGCAAAGAGAGACTGGCTTTCGAGGCTCAAGTCTTGCTTCAGTGAAGCGGGTATAATAACCCATGGTTTGTCCTAGTTTCTGTATGCCGGATCTCACGTGACTCAAGCCGGTGTTTTAACATTGAAGTTCAGGGTCCTAAAGAGGATTGACTTGCAAGAGTACAAGGGGTCACCTGATCGGAGTCGCATCAAGCATACAGGCAGGTTTAACCATATATTGTGGCAATTTTGCCAGGTCAAAAGGGTGAGAAAGCTAAACTCGATGAGTTGGAAGCCCCCAAGTGACCTATGTTGCAAACAATAAAGACTCATGCTCAATTTATAGGCTGAAACGACAGAGACCCCGAGTTTCGAGGGTGCCGGCTTTATTATATTTGAACATAAAGAAGTATATACAGAGTTTGCAGGGGTGGGGGGGGGGGGAATTACATAAAGGGAGGCGGTGGCTCTTTTAAGTATAATAAGGCCGCATGTGACCAATGTTCCAGGGCCGGGTTGTCTCCTCCTCAGAAGTGCATGATCCTTCTCGCAAGTCCACCAGATAATATGACCCTTTGTTAAGGTTTTTGCTGATAACAAAAGGACCTTCCCAAGGTGGAGAAAGTTTATGCATTCCTGTCTGATCTTGAATCAGACGTAGCACCAAGTCGCCTTCTTGAAAAGTACGTCTTCAGACTCTACGGCTGTGATAGCGGCGTAGGTCTTGCTGATGAATGGCAGATCTGGATGCTGCTAAGTCACGCTCATATTCCAAGGCATCCAGGGAGTCTTGACGTGCTAGCTCATTGTCCGCCTCAACATAAGCGGTAACCTGAGGCGAGTCATGGCGAATATCACTTGGTAGAACTGCCTCAGCTCCATACAACAGGAAGAAAGGTGTGTATCCAGTGGATCTATTTGGAGTTGTGCGAATACTCCAAAGCAATGCGGGGAGTTCTTCTACCCAATAGCCTGGAGTACGCTCAAGCGGCACCATAAGCCGGGGTTTGATCCCTCTGAGGATCTCCTGATTAGCTCGTTCGGCTTGTCCATTGGATTGTGGGTGTGCAACTGCTGCCAGGTCAAGCCGGATATGTTCTCGCTGACAAAACTTTTCCATGGCTCCCTTGGATAAATTGGTACCGTTATCAGTGATAAGGCTCTGAGGGTAGCCAAAACGGAAAATCAATTTTTTCACGAACTTGACCGCAGTCTCTGCATTGCAACTACTAACTGGCTCTGCTTCAACCCACTTTGTGAACTTATCAACTGCCACCAAGAGGTGGGTTTTCTTGTCAGAATACGCCTTGAACGGGCCAACCATGTCAAGCCCCCAAACCGTGAACGGCCAAGTAATTGGGATCATACGCAATTCCTGAGCCGGGACATGGGCCTGTCGACCAAACTTTTGACATCCATCGCACTTGCGCACAATCTCTTCTGCATCTGCGTGAACCGTCAGCCAGTAGAACCCATGTCAAAAAGCTTTTGCCACCAAGGACCGTGAGACGGCATGATGCCCACAATCACCAGCATGAATTTCATTAAGAATTTCCTGGCCTTCCTCAGGGGAAACACAATGCTGAAACACACCTGTCAGGGATATAACCCCGCGATATAACCCGGCCGGAGTATAACCCGGCCAGGACTTGGCGATTCACTGAAGACCCGGTCACCAGCTTGGCAGTTCATAGTCAAGACCCATAAGGTGGGCCAGAAGACGGAGACCAAGCCACATGGCGGGTTACCAAGTGGGCCAAGAGGAAGACAAGACATGAAGACCAGGCCATATGGCGGCTTGCCAGATGGGCTGAGGTCAAGGCCCAAGAGGCATGAGGCGACTCATGGGCCAGAAGATGTAAGCCGCCATAAGATGACTTGTTCTGTAAGACTAAGGAGTTGGAACCAGGATCGGTTACATTGTATAACCCGACCCGGACTCGTGTAAGCCTAGGGCCTCGACCTATGTATATAAAGGTGAGCCCCTACGGCGGGTTAGACAGGTTAAGTAAGACAGAAACCAAGTATCGAGAACTAGGGCAAGCAAGCCGCCTCTTGTAATCGATACACCAGTTAATATAGCATAAGCAGGACGTAGGCTTTTACCTCCACGGTGAGGGGCCGAACCTGGGTAAACTCGTGTCCCTTGTCCCGTTTAACCCCTTTGAGTCCACCTCTTTAGCGATGGCCTCGAACCTAAGTCTTCGGACATCTGCCGTGACAAATCCACGACAGTTGGCGCCCACCGTGGGGCAAGCGCTCGGTGGTGTTGAGTTCTCAAAGGGTTCTCTCTCTGGGAGCGAAGGGTACGTCAATGGTGAGATAACCAAGAGTCGCCATGGGAGACTCTACCTCGACGACGTCGGCTGGGGTCCTGAGGCCGACTCAATCGAGCATGGTTTCCGGGTCCCCTTCGGTGGGGTCAACATCTTCATCGGCAAGATCGGCGGATCTGAACCCGGGCCGGACATCTGCACCGACATTGTCGAGCCGGCCCGGCATGAGCAAAGCGCCCAAAGCATGCAACCCGCCTGTGTTGACCCGGGCAGGGAGCACGTCTTCGTTGGCTTTACTCAAGGCATGGATCTTGAAGGTTCTATGTCACAGGAGGAAACTCTGGTCTACTCAGAGGAAGGATCCTCGAGTGGAGAGACGGAATCGATCTATCAGCTTCATAATGGTGGACTTGGGGGCTACGACGAGCCTTACCCCGAGTCAGAGTATCATGAGCCGGAGGAGGATGAGCCGCCAAACCACGCTGCCGTTTTTATGGCGTGTTCCGCGGCGGCTCCGAGCGGTACAGCCGCCGGTGCGACCGGGTCTGGGTCAGGCAGGCCCCCGGTTCAGGTTCTTCTAGATCTGATGAACGAGTTTACAACCCTAATGGAGACTGAGGTCACTACTGAAAACCAAGCGGCCCGTAATGCGGAGATCGCGAGGTTAAAGAATCAGATGGCCGGAGTCCAATAGGAAATCAATGAGCTGAAGGCTCAGATGGATGCTGAGGCGGAACGCCTTAAGGCGGACGCTTTTCGCCTTGAGTTAGAACAACAGTCAGCAGCGGCGGTTTATCGCATGAGACATCAATCCCGCTTGCCGGAGCAATATGAAGCTAGGAATCTTTTTAACACGCCAGGAACGGGACGGAACGTACCTTTGACCGTAACCCGGACGGTGGAAATACCTGGAAACCGGGCGGCGGCTCAGCGTCAGCAGCTAGACCCGCCCCGACGGAACCAAAACCCGCTACCACTTTATGCAACACCGCCGGGTCATTATGCTAACCCGGCGGAGAACATGGTGGCAGCGGCAACCAGGCTTGATACAATCCCAATCCCCGATGAGGCGCCTTATGCAGAAGAGGTGCGGAATGCCATCAGATACCTGCGAACGGCGATGGCCCAGCAGGAGAAACATAATTACAGCCGGAGTCGCGTGCACTCAACCCCCATCCACAGACGTAGCTACAGCCGACGTTATGAGTCGCCGGCTGTCTCTAGCATTAACCCGCCTCAAGCTCATCGGGCGGCTCTAGATGTTCAAGCACGGGTGGAACGGGCAAAAGCACAGCAAGAAGCGGCGGCTCAGGCGACGGCGGCGGCTCATCAAGAACCCACAGTTGCACCCTCCGTCTCATTAGGAGTAGAAATAACCTCCAGGGCTGTGGGAGTGCCCTGTTTGGTGCCGACTCTGCGGAATGAGCGTTTGCCGAAATATTTTAAGGGTCCTCGAAAGGTGCCCAATTACACGGCTGACTTACCTCCCGAGGCTTGGGTTGAAAGCTATGAGCTAGCCATGGAGATGTTAGACGTCAGTGATGCAGTCTGCGCAAAGTATTTCATCATGATGCTGGAAGGGCCGGCTTGCACATGGTTGAAGGGTTTACCACCCAACACCATTACTTCCTGGGCCGAGTTAAGGGTGAAATTCATCAAAAATTTCCAAGGAACGTGCAAGCAGCCCATGACGATTGTGGATTTGGACCATTGTGTACAACGTACTGATGAGTCGGCTCATCACTGGGTCCGGCGAGTCTCCGAAATCATCCACTCTTCTGAGCAGATTACGACGTCTCAGGCGGTTTTGATTCTAGAAAAGAATTGTCACTTCACGCCTTTGAAGCAGAAGCTTGGCCGGCTCAAACGGTCATGTCAAGACATGGGGGAGCTCATGACGGCTCTCACCAAATATGCAGACTCCGACAACACGAAAGACCCGGGCTCTGATGATGAGAAATCAGGTCAGGGGAAGAAAGGCAACAATGGCAAGGGCCAACAGCAAAGTATGGCTGGAAGCAACCCGGGCAAGCGAAAGCACCCGGACGGCGGGTCAGAACTGGTGGCAAACACCAACACCAGGAACACCCGTGCTAAGGGTAAAGCTCCTATCAACCTGGAAGAGATGCTCAATAAGCCTTGCCCAGAGCACAGCCGGCCCGATAAGCCGGCACGAAATACCTGGGGAGATTGCTACATTATGCAACAGTTCCGGGATTACAGCCTTCAACAGCATCGTGATAACGGTAATGGTCCATCAGGCGGCTCAGCACCGGGCGGCTCAGGGGCCGGCTTTGGTGCTGGCGGCTCAGGAACCGGTTACCAAGATCAGAGCGATCATGGAGGTCATAATCAACAGTTTGGCGATGGAAGCCAACAGCAGAATAACCAGTCGGGGTATCTGATTAACCCGAAACAGCTCGGCCAGGGTTAGTACCATGCTTAAAACCCGGCTCAAGAGAAGACCGTCTCTCACAAAGCTTTGAGACCTTGATAGCCGGCTCAGCTTCCGGTTCAAAGGAATTCATCTCTCGCAAGTTCGAGTTTTCAAGAATATTGTAAAGTCGCCCAAGAGGACGAGCCGCCATGATGTACCATTCAAATATGGGTACCCTGGTTCATTGGATAATCATAAAGTCATTAGGGGGCTTCCAAACCCACCGGGTTTAGCTTTCATACCCTCTTGACCGGCTTTTAAGCCATAACTAGACTAGAGTAATCCTGCCTGTTCGCCAAGATGCTACTCCGATCCCCTGTACTCTTGATAAGTCATGAACTTATCCAGGTTAAAACATGATGGGTCATGTGAGAGCCGGCTTACAGAAAGCGAGGATACTCCATGGGCTATTAAGCCGCCTTCGTTGAAACTTGGTTAAACCTGCCTGTTCACCAAGATGCTACTCCGATCCCCTGTACTCTTGATAAGTCATGAACTTATCCAGGTTAAAACATGATGGGTCATGTGAGAGCCGGCTCACAGAAAGCGAGGATACTCCATGGGCTATTAAGCCGCCTTCATTGAAACTTGGTTAAACCTGCCTGTTCGCCAAGATGCTACTCCGATCCCCTGTACTCTTGATAAGTCATGAACTTATCCAGGTTAAAACATGATGGGTCATGTGAGAGCCGGCTTACCGAAGCATGGACAAACCAGTGGCTATCACGCTAGTTTCATTGAAGTAAGACCCGAAGTCAGACTATAAAAGGTCGTTTGGGGGCTTTTTAACCCACCGGGTTAAACTTCAACCCTCTCGATCAGGCTCTTCAGCTACCCTCGCAAAGATGAAAGACTTAACAGTTCCGGGTTATGCTTCTTCAAGCCGCCCTCACAGCAATGCAGAGCATGCTCTGTATTGTTTATTTTTGCAGGTCTCGTCTCTTAAGACAAGCCGGTCACCGAACCGGGTTACATCGTAACCTCTACAAGCATAATGAAGACTCTAAATAGCCGACCTGGCTGGATATTCTTGAGTCGCCCTATTAATTATAATACCGGGTCATCTAATTGACCGGCTCTTGGATTTCTTCAAACAGTGCCCTGTAGTATACTACAGCACTCATGGATTTCTCAAGCACATATTTGCCGGGTTGCATCGCAACCACGAGCAGGGATTTCATTATTAATACCGGGTTACAACCACGGTCAAGGAATCACAATATTCTTATACAGTCCTGAGTCGCCGCAGGCAGGCAACCCAGCTCTTGGGGGCTATATTATTCAAATCCGGTTTATATCAAGTACGCAAGTCCCATGTCGCTGCAAGCATGCGTCACGGCACTTGGGGGCTAATGCAAGCCGGTTTTCAAGTCAGTACATTCTCAACAAGACCCTGTTATCTCAAGGAGATGAGCCGGTTTTCTGCGATCCTTCTAAGTCCCGGCCCAGTACATATTACTGACCCGGCACTTGGGGGCTACACCGCTCAGATCAAATTCTCTGAAGTCCCAAGTCGCCACAGTCATGCGACCCGGCACTTGGGGGCTACAGTATTCAGCTGTTCAAGCAGATTATAAGGTTCTCATTGAAGACCCGGCCCATCACATGCTGAAGAGCCGGCTCTTGGGGGCTACACCAGTTGAAAGCTTTATAAGGTATAAGACAGTTATAAGTCCCAGGCTGCTGCAGGCGAGACAACCTGGTACTTGGGGGCTGCACAGTCAAAGATATTATTGCAAAGCGCTAAGTCATCATGGATACACTTGGAGCTTGGGGGCTACAGGTAATATGGATATATCAAAAAAGTTGAAAAGAGTTATCAAAGTCAGCTGGAGTCTGGTTATCTGACCCGGCGTCACCAACATTACATGACCCGGCGATTCAAAGATTATAACCCGGCGGTGATAACCTGCCGAGAGTATTAGAGGCCGACTCAATGGCATATGGGTGTTGTATTCCCAGAATTTTACTTCGAAGGACACTGACAAGCAAGACGATTGAGAAGACGGCTCGAGCTTAGCATGAATAAATTCAAGCTAACCTGGGGGCTAATGTCAGGGATATAACCCCGCGATATAACCCGGCCGGAGTATAACCCGGCCAGGACTTGGCAATTCACTGAAGACCCGGTCACCAGCTTGGCGGTTCATAGTCAAGACCCATAAGGTGGGCCAGAAGACGGAGACCAAGCCACATGGCGGGTTACCAAGTGGGCCAAGAGGAAGACAAGACATGAAGACCAGGCCATATGGCGGCTTGCCAGATGGGCTAAGGTCAAGGCCCAAGAGGCATGAGGCGACTCATGGGCCAGAAGATGTAAGCCGCCATAAGATGACTTGTTCTGTAAGACTAAGGAGTTGGAACCAGGATCGGTAACGTTGTATAACCCGACCCGGACTCGTGTAAGCCCAGGGCCTCGACCTATGTATATAAAGGTGAGCCCCTGCGGCGGGTTAGACAGGTTAAGTAAGAAAGAAACCAAGTATCGAGAACTAGGGCAAGCAAGCCGCCTCTTGTAATCGATACACCAGTTAATACAGCATAAGCAGGACGGAGGCTTTTACCTCCACGGTGAGGGACCGAACCTGGGTAAACTCGTGTCCCTTGTCCCGTTTAACCCCTTTGAGTCCACCTCTTTAGCGATGGCCTCGAACCTAAGTCTTCGGACATCTGCCGTGACAAATCCAGGACAACACCAGTGCTGCTTCGCCGATGTAACTCGCCATTAACGATAGTCATTGATTTGGACCGCCGAATTATCTGTCGAGCTATGGTTTCCTCAGCTGGAAGCTCGCCTCGAGTCAGATAAGCCAGATATGGAATAGCCCAGTCCGAAGTAGCATGGAGAGCCACCACCAATTGTGCCTCCAGGTCAGGGATAGCTATGTCCTCCTCAGATGGCAGCTTTACCGAAGGATTATGAAGGACGTCTAAGAAAACATTGGGGGGAACCGGCTTCCTCTGCGAGCCGAGTCGTGACAGGGCGTCGGCCGCCTCGTCGAGCCGGCGATCTATATGATCGACCTGATAGCCTTGAAAATGACCTGCCACATTAGAGACCACCCGTCGGTAAGCCGCCATCAGGGGGTCCTTAGAGTCCCAAGTCCCTGAAACTTGTTGAGCCACCAAATCTGAGTCGCCCAAACACCCGACCCTTCTCAAATTCATCTCCTTAGCTATTCTGAGCCCGTGTAGGAGGGCCTCGTATTCAGCTGCATTGTTAGTACAAGGGAACATGAGCCATAGAACATAACAAAATTTATCACCTCGTGGAGAAGACAATATAACTCCAGCCCCCGAGCCCTCCAACTTTCTAGATCCATCAAAGTGTATAGTCCAGTAGGTGTTATCTGGCCTATCCTCTGGAATCTGCAACTCTGTCCAGTCATTGATGAAATCTACCAGTGCTTGGGACTTGATGGCGGTTCGGGGCACATACTTTAGATGGTGATCGCCAAGTTCAATCGCCCACTTAGCAATCCGTCCAGTAGCCTCCCGGTTTTGCATGATGTCGCCAAGGGGTGCCGAACTAACCACTGTGATTGGATGCTCCTGGAAATAGTGTTTCAGCTTCCGGCTTGCCACAAAAATTTCGAAGACAAGCTTTTGCCAATGCGGGTACCGCTGCTTGGACAAAGTTAAAACTTCACTAACGAAGTAAACTGCGTGCTAAACCGGATATTCCTTCCCTCCCTCTTTCTGCTCAACAACAACTGCTACACTCACTACTTTGGAATTAGCGGCGATGTACAGGAGCATTGGCTCTTTATCAGCAGGGGCATCTAAGACGGGCAGATTAACAAGCTGTTTTTTGAGTGCTTCAAAAGCCTCGTTAGTGGCATCAGTCCACTCAAAGTCGCATGTCTTCTTCAGCACTTGATAAAAAGGGGTAGCTTTTCCCCCAGGCGGCTTATGAAGTGGCTTAAAGCTGCGATGCGACCCGCCAGGCGTTGACCCTGGTTTATATTTGCCGGCTCAGCTAGCGAAGTTACTGCCTTAATCTTGTCCGGGTTAGCTTCGATGCCTCGCTCAGAAACCAGGAAACCCAAAAGTTTGCTTGCAGGAACACCAAAAACACACTTTGCTGGGTTAAGTTTCATCTGGTACACTCGAAGATTACCAAACGTCTCCTTGATGTCCTCCAAAAGCGTCTCCTTCCTCTGAGATTTTGATAACCCACAAGTATAGGGGATCGCAACAGTTTTCGAGGGTAGAGTATTCAACCCAAATTTATAGATTCGACACAAGGGGAGCCAAATAATACTTGAGAGTATTAGCAGTTGAGTTGTCAATTCAACCACACCTGGAGATTAAATATCTGTAGCAGAATGATCAGTAACACAGTAATATGATAGTTTGATAGCAGTAGTGACAGTAACAGTAGCAACAATAGTTTTGTAGCAGTTGGAACAACAGCAACAGTAATAGTAACTTAGCAAGAATAATAAGTGGAAAGCTCGTAGGCACTGGATCGGTAACTCGTTGGATGATATTCGTCATGTAACAGTCATAACCTAGGACGATACAGAACTAGCTCCAGTTCATCAATGTAATGTAGGCATGTATTCCATGAATAGTCATACATGCTTATGGAAAAGACCTTGCATGCCATCTTTTGTCCTACCCTCCCATGGCAGCGGGGTCCATAAGGAAACTAAGAGATATTAAGGCCTCCTATTAATAGAGAACCAGAACAAAGCATTAACACATGGTGAATACATGAACTCCTCAAACTACGGTCATCACCGCGAAGTATCCCAAATATTGTCACTATGGGGTTGAAGGATCATAACACGTAATAGGTGCATATGACTAGGCAAGATCGGATCAAGAACATAGATATAGAGATGATAACATAAACGGTTCAGATCTGAAATCATGGCACTCGGGCCCTAGTGACAAGCATTAGGCATAGCAACATCAATCTCAGAACATAGTGGATACTAGGGATCAAGCCCTAACAAAACTAACTCGATTACATGATGAATCTCATCCAACTCCTCACCGACCAGCAAGCCTACGAAGGAATTACTCACTCCCGGTGGGGAGCATCATGGAATTAGCGATGGAGAAAGGTTGGTGATGACGAAGACCGAAGATTCCCCTCTCCGGATCCCCAAACGGGCTCTAGATCTGGCCTCCGAATGAAGAACAGGAGGTGGCGGCGGCTCCGTATCGTAAAACGCGATAAAACTTTCTCTCTGATTTTTTTCTCCGAAAATAGGAATTTATAGTGGCGGAATTAGGGCAAGTGGGGCCATGAGGTGGGCACAACCCGCCAGGGCGCGCCCAGGGGGCCTGGCGCGCCCTGGTGGGTGATGCTCACCCTGCCCCCCCTCTTTGGTGGATTTTGGCTCCAATAATTCTCATTTATTCTGAAATAATTCTCCACAAAGTTTCGTTCCATTCCGAGAACTTTTATTTCTGCACAAAAACAACACCATGGTAGTTCTGCTGAAAACAGCGTCAGTCCGGGTTAGTTCCATTCAAATCATGCAAATTAGAGTCCAAAACAAGGGAAAAAGAGTGAGGAAAAGTAGATACATTGGAGACGTATCAACTCCCCCAAGCTTAAACCTTTGCTTGTCCTCAAGCAATTCAGATGACAAACTGAAAGTGATAAAGAAAAACTTTTATGAACTCTTTTGTTCTTGTTTACATATATACGCTTAAGTAGCACCCAGGTTTTTAGCAGAGATTATGACTAACCATGTCAACAATAACTCTTAGAAATTATATTTACTCATAACAATAACATAAGCAACTAGCGAGCAATAATAAGATATCTCAAGCGCCAACACTTTGTCAAAGCAATCATGATACAATATGACAATAGTGGTATTTCGCTAGCCCTTTCTGAGACCGCAACACATAAATGCAGAGCACCTCCAAAGTTCAAGCAGCGACTAAACATTGTAATTCATGGTAGAAAAGATCCAGTCATGCTGCACCCAACATCAACTATACACGATGCATGAGGATGACAATAGTGCTCTCAGGTCTGGCGCTTATTTGAGAAGGTGATGACTCAACCTAAAAGTAAATAGAAGGTCCCTTCGCAGAGGGAAGCATGGATTAGTAGCGGTGCCAGAGCTCAAAGTTTTAAAACAGAGATAGATATAATTTTGGGAGGTACACCCTTCCTGTCAACGTCACGACTAAGAGTTATCAATATCTTCCATGCTAAACAAATTAGCGGCGGTTCCCAAGCGGTAAAAGTAAAGGTTTACTCCCCCTCCACCAACAATCACACTCCACGGCGAGCCGCATCCACGGGTACCGTCCAAACCAACAACATTCCTGGGGGAGTTTTGTTTAATTATTTTTTATTTTTGATTTCGGGACTGGGAATCCCTATTACTGCCCCTCTCGTGTAAGGACAAGTGAATAAACACTCATCATGAGAATAACCCGCTTAGCATGGAAGATACTGACCGCCCCTGTCGCTCCATGAGTGGTCCAGGCACACAAATAGTTGTTCATTTGAATTTTTAGAGGTGGCACATGCAAATTTACTTGGAACGGCAGGGTAATACCGCATATAGGTAGAGATAGTGGACTCATCTGGCATAACTTGGTTTAAGGGTTTTGATGCACAAGCAGTATTCCCGCTTAGTACAGGCGAAGGCTAGCAATTAGATTGAGAAGCGGCCAGCTAGAGAGCGAAAACGGTCATGAACATGCATTACATATGATGAACATTGAATACTAGCATGAGTAGGATATGGACACCATGAACATAAATATCATGAAAGCTATGTTGGTTTTGATTCAACTACATGCATGAACATGTGCCAAGTCAAGCCACTTGAAACATTCAGAGGAGGATACCATATCATCACACCGCATCACAACCATTTTAATGCATGTTGACACCCAAGATAAATCATTATCCACTCCTAGCTACTTAAGCATGGCATGAATAACTATAATCTCTAATGGTCATTTCAAACATGTTTGATCATAATGAGCTGAATCAAGGGACACTAGGTTAAACATATTTACAAAAACAAAAACAAGTTGAGTTCATACCCACCTTTCTCTGCCACAGTCAATTCATCAAATGTTGTCATTATTGCCTTTCACTTGCACAATCGAATGATAAGAAGATAATAATAGTGCAAGAGTGCTGTGGACTAAGCTGGAATCTGCAAACATTTTATTCAAGAGGAGAAGACAAAGTAACATGGGCTCTTTGTTAGATAAACGATAATGCAGATGAGAACGACTCAACAATTTCATCGTGGTCTTCTCCTAGGTACGACTCAAGTAAAAAGAAAAGAATTTCAGAGAAACACACTGAAATATTTTTGGAGTTTTCGGTTTTTCTTGCAGAAAGCAAATTAAAGAGGAAAAACAAAACGGGAAAAACTATTTACACGGGAAAGCTCCCAACATGTAAAAGAAGAAGTGATAAATCTTTTTGGGTTTTCTTTTGATGCTACAATTAAACTAAGCGAGAAAGAAAAACTAAAAAGAAGTAGGAAATATTTTTTTTGGGTTTTCTCAAAGTTTTTCAAACACACAAGAAGAAAGCGAGAAAACAAATCTAGCATGGATATTACAATGAAAAAGTGTGAATACCGACAACTGGAATGAAATGTGTAAACATGAATGTAAGTGTCGGTGGAAATACGTACTCCCCCAAGCTTAGGCTTTTGGCCTAGCTTGGTAATCACCATCCGTAATAGCCGTCCGGTCCCAAGTCATAGTGAGGCAGAGGCGGCACCTGAGCATCCCACCCCTGGGGCTCCTCCTCAGCAGCTGCTAGGTTGTTCCGGTAAGCTATAATGCCATCTGGCATAATCCTGTATCCGTTCCTGGCAATAGGATCAAACAAAGCAAGTGCGGGCAACGGAATAACATCACGTGTTTCCTTGCTAAATACTAGGTTATAATGAATATCACGTGGAGAGTCAGTTACAACAAGGAATTGGTGAGCATGCAGTGACTTATGATCAAGGTAAACTCAGGATAAGAGATAATCATGTGGGCGAAATGGAATTCTAATGTGTCTCGCTAAGCGAGTAGCATAAATACCACCATGTATCTTTCCCTTAGTTTTGTTAAGATGTAAGCGTCGAGCAATAATAGCTCCCATACTAATAAAGGTGTGATCATCATAAAGTGCACGACGTAAAATAGCAAGGTCAGGAGCACTGAGTGCGCCGACCTTCTCCCTAGCGGTTAAACACTTTGTGATGACCAAAGCGAAATAATGTACTGAGGGAAACTGCAGGCTAGTAGCAGTGGCGCTCGAAACGCCTCTATCCTCACCCACGGTTAATGCGAGGAGAAAATCCTCAAACTCAGATGGCCTAGGTTCTCTAAAGTCCCCATCAGAAGATATCAAGCATATGTTACAGAAGTCAGTTAGCGACATTGTGTAAGTTTCAGCATAAAGATTAAACTGCACTTCAGGAGGGTTGTTTCTCCCTAGATAATTAAAGCTTTGTACAAAGGAATTTGTAAGGATGTGATATTGGTCACACTTAGCTGCGAGGAACTAGGTTAACCCAGCATTTGCAACAAACTGAGCGAACTCTTGATGGAACCCGGCCTCCTCCATGAAGGCATCATGCGGCCATTCACACGGCCGCACCTCCACCTTTCTTGGGGTGTGAAGGTCATTGTCCTATGATTCCCCAATGACTCCCTTGGCATTTTTCTTGGAGGAGAACTTCCTAAAGATTTGCATTTTATTCCTATAAAAATTCTGAAAAATTTTAGTCCACAAATTTTTTGTCAACAAAACTTTGTAAGATTGTTAGCAACTACTCCTAAGCATGCATAGAGGCCATATTGAGCATTCAAACTACTTAGAGCTCTAAGAATTCAATATGCAAGCTCATCTACAGTAGCACCAAGAGTAGCTAATTACTCTAAAAATAACCCACTAAAACAAAAACTAATTGGAGCAATGGAGGAGTCACATACCAAGTAGCAATCCCTCCAAACAGTTTCGAAAACGGAGCTTCGAGCAAAGATATCGAAATCCGCAGGTTTGAGAGCAAGAACACAAAAATGGTGGCTGTGGTGATTTTTTGCTGGAGGTAGGTGATGATGTGGGCTAAAGAGATAAGTGAGGGGGCCCACGTGGGGGCCACAACCCACCAGGGTGCGCCTGGGGGTACTCGCGCGCCCTGGTGTCTTGTGGGCACCAGGTGCACCCCCTCTGGTGTTATTTGCACCATAAATTCATAAATATTTGGAAAAAAATCGTGTTAAATTTTCAGGGCATTCTGAGGATTTTTATTTTTGGGTCATTTTTTTATTGCACGGAGAAAACAGAAAACAGGATAAACATGGCATTTTATTTTATTTGACTAACTAAAACAGAAAATATAAGGTGGGAGCAGAGAGTTCTGCTTACTAGATTCATCCACTTCATACCTCTCAAAAATGATCCATTAATAAGGTTGATCAAGTCTTATTAACAACCACTTCCGATTAGCATGAAACCGAAGAACTTTCGTAAAACACTAAGTTACCTCAATGGGGATGTGCATATCTCCAACAATAAGTATATCATATTTCTTTTTAGCAGTAGGTAGAGGTAATTGAAAACTTCCAATAGTGATGGTCGGAGATTCTTCAATAACATTTATACCATTCACTTGGAATTGTTTCTTCGGAAAGTGCACCGTGTGCTCATTACCATTAATATGAAAATTGACTTTGCTTTTATTGCAATCAATAACAGCCCCCGCAGTATTCAAAAAGGGTCTACCAAGGATAATCGACATGTTGTCGTCCTCGGGCATCTCAAGAATAACAAAGTTTGTTAAGATAGTAACATTTGCAACAACAACGGGCACATCCTCACAAATACCGATAGGTATGGCCGTTGATTTGTCAGCCATTTGCAATGAAATCTCAGTAGGTGTGAGTTTATTCAAATCAAGTCTTTTATATAAGGAGAAAGGCATAACACTAACACCGGCTCCCAAATCACACAAGGCAGTTTTGACATAGTTTCTTTTAATGGAGCAAGGTATAGTCGGTATCCCAGGATCTCCAAGTTTTTTAGGTACTCCATCTTTAAAAGAATAATTAGCAAGCATGGTGGAGATTTCAGCTTCAGGTATTTTTCTTTTATTTGTGATGATGTCTTTCATATACTTTGCATAAGGGGCCATCTTTAGGATATCGGTTAAGCGGGTACGCAAAAAGACTGGCCTAATCATTTCAGAAAAGCGCTTAAATTCTTCATCATCCTTTTTCTTAGATGGCTTAGGTGGAAATGGCATGGGTTTCTGAACCCATGGCTCTCTTTCTTTACCATGTTTCCTAGCGACAAAATCTCTTTTATCATACTGTTTATTTTTAGGTTGTGGCTTATCAAGATCAGGAGCAGGCTCTATTTCAACATCATTATCTGGTTCTTTATCATTAGTAGGTTGAGCATCATCGTGAACATCATCATTATTATTATCACTAGGCGAATGTTCACTACCAGATTGAGTTTCAGCATCAGAAATAGAGACATCATTACTATCAGGAGGTTTTTGTGTCTCAGGTTCACTAGAGGTATGCAAAGCCCTATCATTTTTGTTTTTGTTTTTCTTCTTAGAGGGACTAGGTGCATCAGGATTAATTCTCTAAGAATCTTGTTCAATTCTCTTAGGATGACCCTCAGGATAGAGTGGTTCTTGGGTCATTCTACCTCCTCTAGTTACTACTCTAGCAACAAAATCATGCATATTATTATTCATTTCACCAAGCAATTCTTTTTGGGACTTAGCAACTTGTTCTAACTGAGTTTTAACCATAGAGGCATGCTTTCCTACACCTCTAACATCATTACTGATTCTAAATAGCAAGTCACTCAAGCGAGCAATCATATCAAAACTCATATAAGCACTGACTAGGATGTTTATTGTGAGGGATATCACCTTCATTAAACTTTAATAAAGAATTTGGCTCTACCACCTATGGAGGTGGTGGTGTGTCAAGGCCATGTATTTCTTCAATAGGTGGCAAATTCTTAACATCCTCGGCTTTAATACCTTTTTCCTTCATAGATTTCTTTGCCTCTTGCATATCTTCAGGACTAAGAAATAAGATACCCCTCTTCTTCGAAGTGGGTTTAGGCGGTGGTTCAGGAAGAGTCCAATCATCATAATTCTTCAATATGTTATTCAATAACTCCTCAGCTTGTTCAACAGTTCGTTCCCTGAAAACACAACCAACACAACTATCTAGGAAGTCCCTAGAAGCATCGGTTAGTCCATTATAAAAGATATCAAGTATTTCATTTTTCTTGAGAGGATGATCAGGCAAAGCATTAAGCAACTGGAGAAGCCTCCCCCAAGCTTGTGGGAGACTCTCTTCTTCAATTTGCACAAAGTTAAATATTTCCAGTAAGGCGGCTTGTTTCTTATGAGCAGGAAAATATTTTTCAGAGAAGTAGTAAATCATATCCTGGGGACTATGCACACAACCAGGAGTAAGAGTATTGTACCATGTCTTAGCATCACCCTTTAATGAGAACGGAAATAACTTAAGGATGTAATAGTAGCGAATTTTCTCATCATGAACAAAGAGGGTGGCTATATCATTCAGCTTAGTAAGGTGTGCCACTACAGTTTCAGTTTCATAACCATGGAAGGGATCAGATTCAACCAAAGTAATTAACTCTGGGTCGACAGAGAACTCATCATCCTTATCGATAACAAAGATAGGTGAAGTAGCCAACTTAGGATCACATTTCATTCTAGCATTCAAACTCTTTTCCTTATACTTGCATAGCAATTTCTTAAGATCGTCTCTGTCCTTGCAAGGAAGAATTGCTCTAGTTATCTCCTCGTCCATAACATAACCTTCATGTATCTTAGGCATTTCAAACTTAGGAGAGCTAGGACTAATATGTGTTTCATAATCATCATCAGTTTCATAGACTTCATCAGTTTCAGCAATCTCATCAGTTTCAGTAGTTTCATTCCCTTTAGCTCTAGCAATTTGTTCATCAAGAAATTCTCCTAGTGGCACATTATCATCAAGCATGGTACTAGCATCATCAATAGCATAATGCATAGCAGAGGTAGCATCATCAATAATTTGCGACATATCAGGATTACTAGCATGTGGTGGTGTTGCAAGCTTACTCATAACAAAAGGTGAATCTACTGCAGAGTGTGATGGCAGTTCCTTACCTACCCTCGTAGTAGAGGAAAAATCATGGTCTTAGTATCCTTCAGATTCTTTATAATGATAGATTGATATAAATCCCAAGTGACTCAACAAATATTGCTATGCTCCCCGGCAATGGCGCCAGAAAAAGGTCTTGATAACCCACAAGTATAGGGGATCGCAACAGTTTTCGAGGGTAGAGTATTCAACCCAAATTTATAGATTCGACACAAGGGGAGCCAAAGAATACTTGAGAGTATTAGCAGTTGAGTTGTCAATTCAACCACACCTGGAGATTAAATATCTGCAGCAGAGTGATCAGTAGCACAGTAATATGATAGTTTGATAGCAGTAGTGACAGTAACAATATCAGTAACAGTAGTAGCAATAGTTTTGTAGCAGTTGGAACAGCATCAACAATAATAGTAACTTAGCAAGAACAATAAGTGGAAAGCTCGTAGGCACTGGATCGGTAACTCGTTGGATGATATTCGTCACATAACAGTCATAACCTAGGGCGATACAGAACTAGCTCCAGTTCATCAATGTAATGTAGGCATGTATTCCGTAAATAGTCATACGTGCTTATGGAAAAGAACTTGCATGCCATCTTTTGTCCTACCCTCCCGTGGCAACGGGGTCCATAACGAAACTAAGGGATAGTAAGGCCTCCTTTTAATAGAGAACCGGAACAAAGCATTAACACATGGTGAATACATGAACTCCTCAAACTACGGTCATCACCGCGAAGTATCCCAAATATTGTCACTATGGGGTTGACAGATCATAACACGTAATAGGTGCATATGACTAGGCAAGATCGGATCAAGAACATAGATATAGAGATGATAACATAAACGGTTCAGATCTGAAATCATGGCACTCGGGCCCTAGTGACAAGCATTAGGCATAGCAAAGTAATAGAAACATCAATCTCAGAACATAGTGGATACTAGGGATCAAGCCCTAACAAAACTAACTCGATTACATGATGAATCTCATCCAACTCCGCGTTGACCAGCAAGCCTATGAAGGAATTACTCACTCCCGGTGGAGAGCATCATGGAATTGGCGATGGAGAAAGGTTGGTGATGACGAAGACCGAAGATTCCCCTCTTCGGAGCCCCAAACGGGCTCCAGATCTGGCCTCCCGATGAAGAACAGGAGGTGACGGCGGCTCCATATCGTAAAACATGATGAAACTTTCTCTCTGATTTTTTTCTCCAAAAATAGTCATTTATAGTGGCGGAATTAGGGCAAGTGGGGCCACGAGGTGGGCACAACCCACCAGGGCGCGCCCAGGGGGCCTGGCGCGCCCTGGTGGGTGATGCTCACCCTGGCCCCCCTCTTCGTTGGATTTTAGCTCCAATAATTCTCATTTATTCTGAAATAATTCTCCAAAAAGTTTCATTTCTGCACAAAAACAACACCATGGTAGTTCTGCTGAAAACAGCGTCAGTCCGGGTTAGTTCCATTCAAATCATGCAAATGAGAGTCCAAAACAAGGGCAAAAGAGTGAGGAAAAGTAGATACGTTGGAGACGTATCAGATTTCACCACGATGTCATCGACATAGGCGAGAACAGTGCGCCCAATCTGCGGCTGAAGGCAATTCTAGACGCAGCGTTGATAAGTAGCCCCTGCGCTCTTAAGCCCAAAGGGCATAGAGACATAGTAGAAAGCACCAAAGGGAGTGATGAAGGCCGTCTTTTCTTGATCCTCAATAGCCATCTTGATCTGGTGATAATCGGAGTATGCATCCAGGAAGCACAGGCGCTCACAACCCGCCGTAGAGTCAATAATCTGATCGATACGCGGGAGAGCAAAATGATCCTTCGGACAAGCCTTATTGAGATCTGTGTAGTCTACACACATGCGCCAGGTGCCATTTGTTTTCAGAACAAGCACCGGGTTAGCCAACCACTCGGGGTGAAAAACTTCGACGTTAAACCCGGCAGCTAGGAGCCGGGCCACTTCTTCTCCAATTGCCTTGCGTCTTTCCTCATTAAAACGACGAAGGTATTGGCGTAATGGTTTCATCTTCGGGTCTACATTAAGGTGGTGCTTAGCGAGTTTTCTCGGAACTCCAGGCATGTCAAAAGGTTTCCATGCAAAGATATCCCGATTCTCATGGATAAACTCGATGAGCGCGCTTTCCTATTTGGGATCCAAGCCGGTCCCTATAGTGAACTGCTTGGACAAATCGCCTGGCGTGAAATCTATTTGCTTAGTATCTTCAGCCGGCTTAAATTTGAGTGAAGGCTCCGACTCGGTATTGGGCTTCTTGAGGGGGCTCATATCAGCCGGGTCAACATTGGCGGTATAGAACTTCAATTCCTCAGCTGCGCAAGCCGACTCGGCATAAGCTGCGTCTCCTTCTTCGCACTCCTGGGCTATCTTTCGGCTTCCGTCCACGGTAATCGTGCCCTTTGGTCCAGGCATCTTGAGTTTGAGATAGATATAACAAGGCCGGGCCATGAAACGAGCATAAGTCGGTCGCCCTAAGAGGGCATGATAGGGGCTCTTTATCTTGACTACCTCGAACATCAAAGGCTCGCATCTGTAATTATACTCATTAACGAAAGCAACATTGAGTTTGATCCGCCCGATCGGATAAGCTGACTTTCCAGGAACAATTCCGTGAAACACCGTCATTGAGGGAAGCAGCGTGCTCTCGGGCAGGTTCATTCGGCGAAAAGTTTCATAGTATAAAATGTTTATGCTACTGCCTCCATCCATAAGGACCTTGGAAAAAGTGTAACCACCGACTTGAGGTGCCACCACCAAAGCTAACCCGCCAGGGTTGTCAACCCGGGGGGGATGGTCCTCCCTGCTCCAGGTGATCGGGTGTTCGTACCAGTTGAGATACCTAGGCACTACCGACTCTGCCATATTGATAGCCCTGCTCTTGACTTTACTGTCTCGCTTGCAAGTACTAGTGGTGAAGACATGATACTGGCCGTGACTTAGCTGCTTAGGTTTGCTTTGGAAAGCCTGGTTACTGTGCTGCCGCCGGACTTCAGCCATTGAACCGCCTCGTGGCAGGTCTGATCCGCCTGATGCTCCAGCCGCGGATGGGGTTCGGGCCACCGTGATCCCTGTTGCAGGAACAACAACTGGATGAGGCGACTCACGAATCATACCCAGGACCTTGGTCTCGTGACGTCGGCCGGGTTGGGCGCGCCGAGCCGGCTCGACGAAGTTGGAGCAGATGTCTGACTTGGGCACCGACGCGCCGATCTGGCCGTTGAAGACGTGGATCTTGCCGAAGGGGACCCGGTACCCGTACTCAATTGAGTCGGCCTCGGGGCCCCAGCCTGAATTGTCGATGTAGATCTTGCTCCGGCGACTCTTGGTCATGCGACCGGCCACATAGCTCCCGAAGCCCGGAAGGGCTCCCTTTGAGAACTGAACTCCACGGTGGGTGCCAACTGTCGTGGTTTTGTCACGGCAGATGTCCTTTTGCAAGGACTTAGGTGTGAGGCCATCGCCGCTAGGTGGCGACTCAAAGGGGTTAAACGGGAACGGGAGGCGAGTTTACCCAGGTTTGGCCCCTCCGATGGAGGTAATAGCCTACGTCCTGCTTTGTGTCTATATTGATGATGCTCTCGATTACAAGGGTGCGGAATCGCTAACCTAGCCTTCGAGGGTGTCTAACCTAAGTCTTTCGACCCTAGGGGCTTACCTTTATATATAGGTCAAGACCCTAGGGTTTACAACAGAGTCCGAGTCATATTACAACTCATAACCTTTCATGTCTCTAACACGCCTTGCCTCTTGAGCAAGGAATTCCCTGGCGTCTTCTGGCCTGTGGACCGTGAGTCGCCGTCTCCACGTGCTTGGGCCACCCGATGGTTTACTTAGTAACCGCATTTACTTAGTAACCGCCTTACTCTTTTCATCTTCACGACACGGCCCATCTTGAACATAGTTCCAAAGCCGCCATTATACTGACCCGACCCAGTAGGGCGGGTCATACTGTGGGGTTATATGCCCGACATCGAGAAGTTGAGCTTGGCGAATTTGATCTTCCAAAGTCGGAGAAACTTGAAGGTTGGCAAGAAACCCTTGAGGAACTACTTGGAGGTTGAGCTTGCAGAAAGCTTCACAAAGCTCAGGTTGGAGAGGCTTGAGAATAAGACTATTGCAGACACCCGCCGACTGCCACAGTCAACGACAGTCTTGGGGACTACACCCAGTGGGTGCGCTCAGCGTGCCCCCACTGGAACTGGAGAACACCCAGTGGGTGTGCCCCGTGCAAACCCACTCAGGACCAAAAACTTAAAAAAAACTTGATGCAGATCGAAATTCCCGACTGAAGTTGGTACTTACGATAGTACTTACTCGGATATTCTTCTTCAAGGCTTCACTGACATCATATGCTTCCTTCAGCCGGTTGTTCATCAGCTCCACCTGGATCAGGGCCTCCTTGCCCGCGCCCACCTGATCTTCCGAGACATGGTGTAGCGTAAAGATGTTGGTTGCTGGGGAGATCGGCAGAGCGGCTGATGTGCCATCTCCGAGTGCGGCTTCGACCCTTAGAGTAGCACTCCGAATGGGAGTGAGAGCCTTGGCCGGAGAAGTCCTGTCCACTCGGGGTGGTTAGGCATCTCGCATCACGACGTCCGCATCATCCGAAGGGTTCGGCGGGTCGACCTTGTCATTCCCGTCGAGCTCGATCACCTCGTGTGGCCCTACAGTTTATTAAGAACACTCGGGCGTTGGAAGCACAGAAAGACATGACAAACGGACAAACCCCAAGCAAATTCGGAAATTACCTTTCGAGGATGCCGCGTCTACCTCTGTCTGGCCCTTCTCAGGAGCCTTGGGGTCGAGCGAAGCGGTTGAAGTATCAGCACTGCAACCAAGCAAGTCACTCGGTCAACGATCACTCGGAAGGAAAGAGTACAAAATGCGAAACAAAATGAACATCTCAGGAATTTACTTCGACGCCACAAGCACCTCCACCCTCATTCACGGCAGGGCGGCCTTCCGGGGTTTGACTGCCATGACCTTGGGCTGCTTTGTTACCCTCTCGGCCGGCTCGACAGCCTTGCCTCTCGTGCGCTTGGAGGTACGCATGGGCGGAGCTAGAGCAGCTGAACGGGCAACGCCTGATCCACTGGCACGCGCACTCAGGTCTTGCCACATCTTCGAGCGGCACTCGGTCAGGACATTCTCCGACGGAGACGACTCCGCCTCGCCCCCCTCTTCGGAGTCATCCTCCTCGGCCGATTCCTCCTCCCCCTTGTCATCATCATCGTCCGAGATCTCCTGGCGCTCGGTGTCGCTGGCCACCTCCTTGGGCTCTCGGTTCACGCCCGACACTGGAATGATGAATGATTGGAAAACTTATCGAGTGGAAGGAGAAGTTGCATTAAATTCAGATAGACATAAACTCTATACACACCCTGATTGAGGAGGTTCAAACTTACGTCGACCGACGGATGCTCTAAGTCGAAGGGAGGAACCAGCCGGCTGCCCCACGGGTTGTCGCGCGCGGAAGTGATGGATTTGATCTTTGCCTTCACCATCTTCGGGTCGAGCTCCTCCAGGTGAATGCGCGTGGAGTCACTCGGCCCCTCGTATGTCTACAAGAGTCGGACCCTGGCCGGCAGAGGCTGAATTCTCCGCTGAAGGAAAACCTCCAGAAGATCCAGCCCATTGATTCCTTTTGACAATGGTCACCACCGCCGTGACCAGGATGTCCACATCCGTATTCTCCTCCTTGTCCACGAGCAAGGTCGGAGGGGATCGCACTCGCTCCGCCGAGTACGGTGGCAGGCCCGACTGACCACCGGCGACAGGGACGTCCTTGCAATAGAACCATGAATCCTGCCACCCCTTCACTGAATCGGGGAATGACATGGTGGGGAAGCTAACCTTACCCCTGAGTTGTATGCCTAAACCCCCACACAGCTGGTTGACATTACTCTTCTCCCCACTCGGAGAAGACTTCTTCACGGTCACGGCGCGACAAGTAAAAAAGATGCTTAAAGAGTCCCTAGTGTGGGTGACATCCTATGAAATTCTCGCAAAGGGAAATGAAGGCGGCCAGATAGGAGACAGTGTTGGGGGGAAGGTGGTGGTTGCACTCCGAAGTAAGCAAGAAAAGCACGAAATAATGGATGCGGCGGCAGGAAGAAACCTCGCTCGACGTGGGTCACGAGGAGGACCCGTTCATCCCCTCGCGGCGACGGCTCGTTCTCCCCTGCCCCCGGCAGCCGCCAGCTCCCGGCGGCTAGGAACCCTTGGCTCTCCAGCTCTCGCAGGCAGCCCTCGGTGACCCGCGGCACCATCCAGTCGCCCTGGATCCACCCAGCCTGCGCTCCGACGCTCGAGGACGACCCACGTGACCCCTTCTTCGCCCGCTCTGCCTTCATAGTCGAGCTCCGCATCATCTCTTTCGGGTGGGTCAGCGCTGACGACGGGTCGAAGACGAAGAACAGGCGGAGGGTCTTGGCGGAGTGTTGGAGGAGTCGAGGGGGGGGGGGAATGTGATCTGATCCTCTCTCTTCCACTACTCACCTCTTTTTATACGCCGATCCGGCGTATCTCCATCCGTCAATCCGTGGGCAGCGCGAGATCCTGTGAACAACGTTTTGGGGACACATGGCGACATTCACGATGCAGGAATTGAGGCGTCTCACCCACTTGCCCCACTTCCGCGGTGCAACCGCTCCCACGCTCGTGCGCGCGTCGCCCATGATTTCAAACCCGCGAAAATTTCGCAGCGAGTTGGCCCGAGTAGTCTCCATGCCCACCTGTCCATTCCATCGCATATCTGTCCGCCGAATATCCGTCGCAGGTCTCCGTTCACTTGGACGCACACAAAAGTGATCATGGGAGTTCCGCAAGGACACTTGGAAGGTCAACCTTTGCTTCTATGATGTCACTCAGAGTTCCTGACGAACTTGCGCATGGGCCGTTGGGTTGTTTCTCCCGAGAGATAATCTGATACCATCCGACTGCGCCCAACAGTCAAATTGTTCCGATCAGCCGAAATTCTTAAATAATGAATCCATAGTGGCTTCATCTTGGACCGAGTGGGAATCGCTCTTAACCGCTTTCCAGGCACCCCCGAGGTGTCGGCGACGCTCCGGAGTGTCTTTCACTCGCCCTATCAAACCTCAACCGATTCGGGGGCTAATGACGAGGTCACCTACTAGAGGTAGGGTCACGGACCGGACATCCAAGGCCCACGTAGGGTCCTGCATTGTCATTAAAGTCTCTGGACTATAGATGCATTCGGATGCGTACTCAGGATCCACTCGGATTTATCAAGTCACTCGGACGTCACCCCACCAGTTGGCCTCATACCAGCACTCAGACAGAGAAGGTGTATGGATGGCGAGGGAGCTATAACGTTCGAGGAACTTAAAGCCTTACATGAAGCGCCGTCAAGACAAACGTTACCTGTAACACCCTTAGTTAAGATGACAGTTTCTAGTAACGCGTGTAGTTACTCTCATTTAATGCTCTTGTAATGGCGCTCGGCCGGTCTTGGCTCGCTCTATATAAGCCGACCCCGAGCTTCTGGACAAGGGTTCAACACTCTATTGTAATCATACCCCCCAAAGAAAGCACAAGCCTCCGGACACAAGACGTAGGGTGTTTACCTCCTCCGAGAGGGGACCGAACTCGTAAAATCCGAGTGTTACACATCTGCCGTAGCTTGGCTCCGCCCCCTCATTCGTACCCCTGGTACTATTGTCAGGATCACTCCCACGACACCAGCACCAGTAGAAGCTGGAGACGACGTCCATGGGTGTTTCAACCGGCACCGTATGATGCTGGAGCGAGGTGTGGTTGGTACGACAACTAGTTAAGGGTGCTTCAACCGACTTGAAAAAAAGCTTCAAATGGCATCGGAAAAAGCTTCAACCATGAAAAAAAAGCTACAACCGGCATAGAAGAAAAGCTTCAAACAAGGAAAAAAAGCTTCAACCGGCATCGAGGAAAGGTTCACCCGGTGTGAAAAAATATTTCAATCGGAATGGGAAAAAGCTTCAACCATGGCAGAAAAGCTTCATCCGGCATGGAAAAAAGCTTCAACCGGTATGAAAAAAAGCTTCCACTGTGAAACTTTCAAAAAACGAGCATTGGCGAGAGCTACGGGACGACGATGAAAGCTGCAACCACTAGTGGAGAAACGGGCTTTAGTCCCGGTTGGCGGAGGCCTTTAGTCCCGGTTCGCCAACCGGGACTAATAAATCGGGACTAAAGGCCCCCATCCTTTAGTCCCGGTTGGCCACGACCCGGGACTAAAGCCCTCCACGTGGCCGCCTGTGCACGCCAGGGGCTGGAGGACCTTTAGTCACGGTTGGTGTCACCAACCGGGACTAAAGGGTGGTGATTTTATTTTTTTGGTTGGGTTTAGGGTTTTAGGGGTTTAGGGGTTTATGGTTTATGGTTTATTTTTCCTTTTCATTTTGTGTTTTCCATTCTATTCTTTTTCATTTCAAACATATTTTACGCTACTACATACTGTACACGTTGTGCATACATAATATAATTTCTCATATGACCATACATATATCATATAATTTCTCGTACGACCATGCATCACACACACACACACACACACACACAAACACACACACACACACACATATATATATATATATACAATTTGGTATATACAATTTCTCCAACAGTTTGCAGATCATTACATGCAGGCATTAGGCGTAATGGTATTCTCCTCTTTCATCTATGACATCCGTAAGCAAAAATCCCACAATTTCCTCTTGAATTGCTCATAGGTGGTTCTCTGGTAGGAGCCTATCCCACATCTCTATCATCTTTAAAGAAGGAGATCAATATGAATATATTAGTTGTGTGTATATATATATTAGATCATGATAAAAGAAATTGTGAATAGTGTTTACGTACCCGAAGTGCTCTTTGATCTGTGCGCCATTCGGTCGTAATGCGAATGTTCTCGCAAATGTAGTATGCACATAAATTCGTCCCTTGTTGTTGTTTCATGCACTTTGCGAGAATAGAATTCAATCAGATAACAATCAAGCATGATAATGGTATTGATACTGGAATTAAAGAGGTGCACGGACCTAGCTGGTACTACTTAATTACCTTGCCCCGTCGCCATGTCAGCTTCGGTTTCCATTCACCGACAACCTCTTTGGTGAACCGTTTCCAAACCCTGCCCGAGAAAGAAAATGAATAAAGGAGTTATTAATTACTTGATATCAAAAAATGAACGAAAGAGGCCGATACTGATTGAACTTACCTGCCGAGCATCAAATACACACTTTTGTACTCTTAAGGGTCTTTACCTAGTGAGTCAAAGACTTCAATAGTTCCAACGTCAACTTTAATGTCCAGCAGGATCCAGTGGAACCTGCGCACACATTTATATAAGCAGGCATGCATAACTCAACTACACAACATCGAGTAGCAAAATAGAATTTGTAGTACAAGACAGTAACACTCACTTGAAGTTGTAAGGAAATAGTATATCTGTTTTGGTATTTTGTTCCTTCAAAAACATTAGCAAGTTATCCTCTGTTTCATCGGCGAAGTCTCTTATCACTATTTCATGAATGATATATGGGTCAATGAACCCAATGTCAAAGATTCCCTGTTTCTGGCATTCGAGAATCTTCATTCTGCATAATAGCGTACAAAAGAATATAGTGAGGATAATTACAGGCAATGAACGAGCTAAACTAGAGACTTAAATTAGAGAAATAAATCACTTACAGACAATAGCAACTGATGATAGATTTGTCGAGTGCATCTAGATTGTATAACTGAAAAATTTCTAAAAGCTCAATCATTATCTCTGAATCAGTGAAGTAATGATCTTTCTTGACCCTCACCATGAGCATCTATCTCCCCTTCTTTGCTTCTGTCATGTACCACTCATGCAATCTTTGCATTTGTGTTGATAGAAGCAGGACCTGCTCAGGTCTGACCAGAGGGTTCCCGGGGACATATTTCCATGTTAATTCAGCCATGGGGAATTCCTCGGTGCCTCGGACTTGTTCAACACTGCAACCAAATTCTTTAGCAACCTCGGTCCTTACCTTATCGGTACTCACCTTAAGCGGGGGATCGATTGCACTGCCTGTTCTCCGATCTGGGGAACTATTTTCCCACTTTTATTACCACTTGTATTTCTCGACGAGCTTCGCATTTGTTCATGATATGACTTGCTAATAGAGCATTCATAGTCTCAAGGCTTATTCTATACATGTGCTGGGGGTCACTCTAGAAGATCCATAAAGTGCTCTATGATTTTCGTAGGTATTTTCTCCTTTGGTGGCGGGACTTGCTTCGGTGCAAAATGGGCCTTCACTTCGGCAGCCACGGTCGCATCGGTTTCCTCATCACTCATCTCTTAAGCTAACTTCTTTTTGGCAGGAGGCTCGGGTTTCTTGTTTGGTGCTCTCTTCCGCTTTAGGCCCTGCTGCTAGGACATAAGGGGTGGAGTCGGCTGACGCGGCGCAGATCGATATTGCGGACTCGCGCTGGGCTCCGTCTCGAGGTGGGGTGGAGTTGGCTGACGCGGCAGACTTAGAGGTGTATTGCTAGGAGAAGTCGGTGGCCTTGGCGCCGAGTTTGGAAACATGATGCATTCCTTTCTCCATACAATGACACCACGTATGACTTTTCCCAGTGTATGCTCCCCTTCACCTCCAGGGAAGTCAAGCTCAAGTGAGGCATATCCCGACAGAACTTCATCCACCCCGACACGAGCATAGCCAGCTGGAATCGGATTGCCATGGATGGTTGCTTCAGGTGCATTCTGTAAAGCAAAGCCGACCGCCACCTTCATGGATACGTTCTTCAATTTCATGTGTAGCTCACAACTTGTCCTCTCTTCGATATCATCCACGGGGTAGCGAGCCAGCAGTGCATCATCGGCCGGGGCCCTCGTGGAACCCATGTCGCTTTTCTGCAAAGACGAGATGGTACTATCCAATGGTGGATCTGCTTGCTCCTGCCGCGTAGACGGAATTTGCTGGCTAATGGTGGCCAGTTGCTCGTCATGCCGCTTACACATGCGTTCCAATTCCGCGTTCTTTCTTTCTAAATTTTGAAGCCGGTCTGCATCCTGTTTCTTTTTTCTCTGACGGCTTCTGTAAGTGTCGTTCCAGTCCGAAAACCTGAACCCACGGAACAACGCCTTTGCCTCGTGTTCGTCCTCCGTGTTCAGGATCCCCGAGGGCGCGTGTAAGCTCGTCGTTCTCTCCCTCGGGGGTGTACACCCCATTTTGAGCATCTTCTATTGCTTTAAGTAAAGCCTTCGAGGCTTCTTTAAGAGATGCCTTTTCAATAATCTCCCAAGTTTTTGGATCCAACTTTCCCCCATGTGCATAAAACCAAGTCCTGGACCTCTCGAGCCAATTCCGTGTTTTTGGAATGACCCCTTCAGCAAGCATCTTGTCCTCAGATAAATCCCACTTAGGCATGCCTATCTTGTAGCCACCTGTCCCCAGAACATGGTGATACTTTTTTTGTCAGCATTTATCTATTTTTTTATCGATCTTTCCTTAGCTTTAGCCAATTCCTTGTACTTCACAAATTCATCCCAGTGATCTTTTACCTTCTCTAGTGCTCCAGTGAATTCTGGAGTCTTCCTTCCTGCCTTGACGTACTCGGTGTATAATCTTTTCTTATAGGTCTGGAATTGTGTGGCCATCTTCTTAAGAGCCCACTTCTTGACCTTCAACCGTTCGCCATCTGTGAAACCCACTGGTAGGTTGAAATGTGATATTAGCTCTTCCCAAAGAACATCTTTCAATCTTTCGTCGACATAAGAAACTTCTCGATCTTGCTTTGGCTTATTCCATTCTTGAACGGTGATCGGGATGTTGTCCCTAACAATAACTCTACATTGATTTATAAATTTACGGGCATTATCTAAAGGAGCAATCGGTTCGCCATCGACTTTGACTTCATCGATGTTGTACTTTATGCCATCAGGCAACTTTTTGGTCTGGCCTCGTACTGCTCTTATAGAAGATTTGCTCGAACCAGAGGGCTAAAAGAAGAAAGATTCATTAATATATATATATACAAATCAATTAATATATCTAATGATCACCAGAGGCCTAATATATATATATATATATATATATACCTCGCCGGACTTTGTTAATTAGAGAAAATTTTCTTTGCCATCATTGTTTGTTTCCCCTTCGTCTCTTGGTTCTTCCTCAAGTCCCTCACCGGATGTGTTAAGATATTGTGAGCCATCATCTGCTTCTTCATTCTCTTGGTTTTGGGGGGAGCATATCATGTCGAAGATGAGATCCTCTTGATCATGGTCTCTGATGCTAGCGTCCATAGCTTAACTAATCCAGAAGAAAGATAAAACATTTAGAATGCATTCAATAAGCCAAAAACTGAATCATAGTATCGAGAAGAACAATACCGGAGATGCAATCAATACACAGCAATGCAACAATATGATCATATAATATTATCATATAATATCACTAATACATCTCGAATAATCCAGTTAATGCATCATCGAATATTATCACTAATACATCTTGAATATTATCATATAATATCACTAATACAGATCGAATATTATCGAATAATCCAGTTGACTCGCGGTTCCTGAGTCGCGGCCAGTGGACACCCGAAGAGAAGGAACCATCATAGGATCATAGCTCGGGTGAGATCCCTGAAGAAACTGTCAGGTATTGCAGAACCTCACGTCCAACGCAACCATGTAGCGACAGACGTGCTCGTCCTCCTCCCTGACATGACGACGTACCACCTCCTCGGGGGCCGGCTCCCTCCGCACTGATAGTGGCCCATGCGACTGCCACCAAAGAAGCTCCGGGTCGACGATGAGACCATGATTCCTCACCAAGCTGCGCGCCCCGGAAGGTAGCACCTCCCAGTGCCAGCCCGACGGAGCCCAGTCCCGGACATGGCGCCTCTCAAGGATGTCGCCGACGAGTCGACGACGAGGATGCGGGCCGAGCATCGTCGACGTCAAGAACAAATTAACAATGGAGGGGCTAACAAATTAACAATGTATACGACAAATTAACAATGGACGGGCTAACAAATTAACAATTTATACGACAAATTAATAATCGACGGGCTAACAAATTAACAATGTGTATGACACTGGCGGGGATAACAAATTAACAATGTATATGCCAAAGACATAGAGTGGCTAATGGTCTGCCATCTTTTCTTTCTTTCTTTGTTTCTTTTCGATTACATTTTCATTTTCTTCTCCACCCTTTTTTTACAAATGAACAAACTAACAAATTAACAAATTAACAATGTATACAAATTAATAAACTAACAAATTAACATAGAGTAGCCGGCGGCCATGAGGTCTTGCGCGTGTGTGTGTGTGTGCGCGCGCGCACCGGCGGCCATGAGCTGTTGCGGCGGCACCGGCGGGGCTCCTACGCCGGAGATGGACGGGGCTGCGACACCGGCGGGGCTCCTACGCCGAATTTAGGCCGGGGACGGCGTGACGGCATGGCGGCAATGGCGGACGGGCTCGGCGAGGTCGAGGCGAGGGAGGAGAGGGTCTCACAACGGGCTCAGCGAGGTCGAGGCGATGCTCAGCGGGCTCGGGAAGGGGCCGGAGTGAGCGGGACGGCGTCGGCGATCTCCGGCGGTTGGCGAGGTTGAAGACGAGCGGCCTGGCGGCGTGGTGGTTCTCGATCTATTCTGGGTGGTGGCTGGCCCCGGGACTCCACTTATATACGCGAGCCTTTAGTCCCGGTTCCAGCCCCGCACCGGGACTAAAGGTCATTTTCGGCGGCCCAAAATACGTGCGGGAGGAGGACCTTTAGTCCCGGTGTGTGGTGGCAACCAGGACTAAAGGTGTTTTTCATGTCTGTTTTTGTTTTTTGCTTTATTTTTTACTTTTGTTTAATTCTAAGTTAATATTATTTTGATAATAACTAGAGTTTTATAAAAGCTTTTTAGTTGATTCTTTTTGCTATTGAAGAATATTATAAAATACTTTTTGTTAACCTAATAATACTAGTTTGTGAATAACTTTAGTTTAAAAATAGATTTTTGAGTGATTCCTTTTCCTGCTATTTAATATTAGTATGTTTTAGGATAATTTAATTTTACATAACAATTTGAAAACTAAACCAAATGAGTTGGACATAATTGCATTGATTAACTCCTCACAAATCATGTTTCAAATGCCAAAATGCCCTAGCTCTTACAAAGATTCCCTCCGGTGAAGCCGGTCACATCCTAGAGTGTGATCCAGGGGTATAGAACTTTTTCTTCGTGTGTGTCCCTTGCTTATGATTGTGCCGTAACCATGGAGAATCTTCATCATTTAACAGGATGCTTGGGTCAGTCTTCACCCTAAAGGGAGGAATTTCATCAAACTTTTCATAATCTTCTGACATGTCTGTCTTGTTCTCCACTCCCACGATGTTTCTTTTCCCTGAAAGAACTATGTGGCGCTTTGGCTCATCGTATGATGTATTCGCTACCTTATCTTTTGTTTTTCTCGGTTTGCTAGACATGTCCTTCACATAGAAAACCCGCGCCACATAATTGGCTTGGACGAATGGTTCCTCTGTGTACCCAAGATTGTTGAGATCCACTGTTGTCATTCTGTACTGCGGGTCTACCTTTATCCCACCTCCTATCAGATTGACCCATTTGCACCGAAACAAAGGGACCTTAAAATCACGTCCATAGTCAAGTTCCCATATCTCCTCTATGTAACCATAATATGTGTCCTTTTCCCTATTGTTGTTTGTTGCATCAAAGCGGATACCACTGTTTTGGTTGGTGCTCTTTTTATCTTGGGTGATCGTGTAAAATGTATTCCCATTTATCTTGTACCCTTGGAAAGTCAATACAGTCGAAGATGGTGTCTTGGCCAACAAGTACAGCTCATCTCCAACAGCGATGTTATTCATGAGATGTGTTTGCAACCAACCGCCGAAAGTCGCCATGTGTGTACGTTTAATCCAGGGGTCAGACTGCTCCGGGTTCTTGGACCGTACAATATCCATGTGTTCCTCGATGTACGGAGCCACCAAGGTGGAATTTTGTAGAACTGTGTAGTGTGATTGACTGAAAGAATGCCCGTCCATACATATTACTGCTTTCTTTCCTAGCATTCCTTTTCCACTCAGTCTCCCCTCATGCCGCGATTCAGGAACACCAATCGGCTTAAGGTCAGGAATAAAGTCAACACAAAACTCAATAACCTCCTCTGTTTCATGGCACTTGGAGATGCTTCCTTCTGGCCTAGCACGGTTATGAACATAATTCTTTAAGACTCCCATGAACCTATCAAAGGGGAACATATTGTGTAGAAATACAGGACCTAGAATGGTAATCTCTTCGACTAGGTGAACTAGGACGTGCGTCATAATATTGAAGAAGGATGGTGGGAACACCAACTCGAAACTGACAAGACATTGGACCAAATCATTCTGTAAACTTGGTAGGATTTCTGTATTGATTACCTTCTGAGAAATTGCATTGAGGAATGCACATAGCTTCACAAGGGCTAATCGAACATTTTCCGCTAGAAGCTCCCTCAATGCAACCGGAAGTAATTGTGTCATGATCACGTGGCAGTCATGAGACTTTAGGTTTTGGAATTTTTTTCTCTGCCATATTTATTATTCCCTTTATATTCGACGAGAAGCCAGACGGGACCTTCATACTGAGCAAGCATTCAAAAAAGATTTCCTTCTCTTCTTTGGTAAGAGCGTAGCTGGCAGGACCTTGATACTGCTTTGGATGCATGCCGTCTTTTTCGTTCATACGTTGCTGGTCCTGCCGTGCCTACAGTGTATCTTTTGTCTTCCCATACATGCCCAGGAAGCCTAGCAGGTTCACGCAAAGATTCTTCATCACGTGCATCACGTCGATTGCAGAGCGGACCTCTAGGACTTTCCAATAGGGTAGCTCCCAAAATATAGATTTCTTCTTCCACATGGGGGCATGTCCGTTAGCGTCATTCGGAACAGATTGACCGCTAGGACCCTTTCCAAAGATTACTTTTAAATCCTTGACCATATCAAATATATCATCACCAGTATAGTGGCCAGGCTTCTTCCGGTGATCCGCCTCACCTTTGAAATGCTTGCCTTTCTTTCTTAAGAGATGCTTGATCGGAAGAAATCGACGATGTCCCAGGTACACAACCTTCTTACATCTATCCAAATATATACCTTCACTCTCATCTAAACAGTGCGTGCATGCATTGCATCCCTTGTTTGTCTGCCCTGAAAGGTTACTAAGAGCAGGCCAATCATTGATGGTTACAAACAACAACACTCGTAGGTCAAATTCCTCCTGTTTGTGCTCATCCCACACACGTACACCTTTTAAATCCCACAACTGTAAAAATTCTTCAACTAATGGCCTTAGGTACACATCAATGTCGTTGCCGGGTTGCTTAGGGCCTTGGATGAGCACTGGCATCATAATGAACTTCCACTTTATGCACAACCAAGGAGGAAGGTTGTAGATACATAGAGTCACAGGCCAGGTGCTATGATTACGGCTCTGCTCCCCAAAAGGATTAATGACATCTGCACTTATACCAAACCATAAGTTCCTTGCGTCATCTGCAAACTCCGGCCACTTTCTCTCGATTTTTCTCCATTGCGACCCATCAGCGGGTACTCTCAACATCCCGTCTTTCTTACGGTCTTCCTTGTGCCATCGCAACAACTTGGCATGCTCTTTGTTTTGGAACAAATGTTTCAACCGTGGTATTATAGGAGCATACCACAACACCTTGGTAGGAATCCTCTTCCTGGGGCGCTCGCCCTCAACATCATCAGGGTCATCGCGGCTGATCTTATAGCGCAATGCACCGCATACCGGGTATGCATTCAAATTCTCGTACTCACCACGGTAGAGGATGCAGTCATTAGGACATGCATGTATCTTCTACACCTCTAATCCTAGAGGACAGACAGCTTTCTTTGCTTTGTACGTACTGTCGGGCAATTCGTTGTCCTTTAGAAGCATCTTCTTTAACATTTTTAGCAACTTTTCAAATCCCTTGTCAGATACACCATTCTCTGCCTTCCATTGCAGCAATTCCAGTGTGGTACCCAAATTTTTCTTGTCATCTTCGCAATTTGGGTACAACAATTTTTTGTGATCCTCTAACATGCGCTGAAACTTCAACTTCTCCTTTTCACTTGCGCAGTTTCTCTTTGCATCAGCAATTGCCCGACCAAGATCATCAGCGGGTTCATCTGATGCCTCTTCTTCAGCTTTTTCCCCCATTGTAGTACCATCATATTCAGGGAACCTAGGATAGTTGTCATCATCCTCTTCTTCTTCATTGTCTTCCATTATAACCCCTCTTTCTCCGTGCTTGGTCCAACAGTTATAGCCGGACATGAAACGGGACTGAAGCAGGTGGCTGTGAAGGACTTTTGAGGTAGAGTAATTCCTATCATTCTTATAGACACCACATGGACAACACATAAAACCTTTCCGCTTGTTTGCCTCAGCCGCACGCAGAAAACTATGCACGCCATTAATGAACTGGGGAGAGCGTTGGTCATCGTACATCCATTGTCGGTTCATCTTCATTATACAACATCGAAGTGACCAAATTAATATAAGTTCATACATATAAAGTTCATACACACTTATTCTCATGAAAAAACATACAACTATCTAGCTAAAGCATTTAAATGCAACAACAAATGTGATCAAAATCGCAACTAAGGTAATAATTGATCCAACATCATAATGATACCAAGCCTCTTTATTATGGCATATTTTCTAATCTTTCTAATCTTCAAGCGCATTGCATCCATCTTGATCTTGTGATCATCGATGACATCGGCGACATACAACTCCAATTTCATCTTCTCTTCTTCAATTCTTTCAAATTTTCTTTCAAATAATCCTTTTCTTATTCAACTAAATTTAACTTCTCGACAAGAGGTTCGGTTGCAATTTCCGGTTCACATACCTCCTAGATAAAAATATCTATGTCAACTTGATGGGCATAATTGTCATAAACACGAGATGAAACAAAATAGTTATAAAAGATAATATACCACATCCGAATCATAAACCGGACGAGGGCCGACGGGGACGGATATCAAAACCATGGCACTATATATAACAAACAATCATACAAGTAAGAAAATTATACAAGTAACTATCTAGATAAGATTTTTTTTTTACAAAAAGGATAAGAACAAGAGGCTCACCAAGGTGGTGCTGGCTGGCGACGGGAAGGCGCGGGGCGATCGACGGCGGTGAGGGCGAGGACGGGGACGGGAAGGCACTAAGTAAACCACACCTACACATATGCAAACTAAGAAGTTAATTTGAGTTCAAATTGCATATAAATCAAATAAACTCCCACATAATTACTTCCAAACTAAAACCCACAAATCACTATACTTATAGAGCATGAAACGAGCTAAACTAGCAATGAGAGATGAAGTTGCTAACCTTTTAGAACCCTTGGATAGATGGGGTGCCGCCAATCTTGAGAAATCTTGGTAAAAATGGAGGATGAACTCGAGCTTGGGGAAGGAAACAGAGAGGAGAGAAAGCTTGGACTTGGGCTGGGACGAAGCAGCTTTATATAAGGAAGACTTTAGTCCCGGTTGGCTATACCAACCGGGACTAAAGGTCTATCTCTAGTCCCGGTTGGTGATACCAATCGGGACTAAAGGGGATCGCAGGGGCCCCAGCCTGACGCAACCCTGCCACAACCCTTTAGTCCCGGTTGGTATCATCAACCGGGACTAGAGATGGTCCTGCCCCCATCCGCTCCTAGCCGTTGGAACCGGGACTAATGGTCACATTAGTCCCGGTCCCAAACCCGACCGGGACTAATTCTTTAGACGAAAGGTCCGTTTTCTACTAGTGAACGAGCGTTGACAAGAGCTAAAAGCGGCCATGAATTTTTTCAACCGGTTGCATCTCCGGCGTGACCGGGTCCGATGAGGCAGGCAGAGCTCCGGTGTGCGCGGATCCGAGCAGATCTGGCCGAGGGCGCTGGATCGGCTGAGTCCGGTGACGATGGAGTCTTGGGAGGCTTGCAGGCGGCGATGGTTGACCATGACGCCGGGGCCTGAGAAGGAAGAGAAAAGGGACAATTGCATTTTTACCCCTAGTTGGAACCTACCCACGGGGTTTGCCCTTACTTTTTGACTCTGCTCAGTTTTGCCCTTAGATTTGCCCGCGAGGTTGCCCAAATGCCCTTTGACCGTTTGACCAATACTTTGAAAATTCATAAAAAATCATATTAACTCGGAAAAATGCAAATAAGGTATCAAAATGTTTAGATAAACATTACATTGATGTGTATGTCATTTGCATTCAGGATAAAAGTACCATTTAAACTACCCGAGGATATTAATGTTATTAACATTATTATAAATAAAATTGTATAAACAATAAAAATTTCATGAATAAAAAATACATGCAAATGAAGGTAATGTTTTTTGAACATTCTGATATCGTATTTGCATTTTTCTTAGTTCATATCAACTTGTTATGAATGTTCAAACGACTTTGACCATTATTTTGAAACTTCATAACAAGTTGATATGAACTCAGAAAAATGCAAATAAGATATCAGGATGTTCAGAAAACATCAGCTTCATTTGCATGTAATTTAAATTCATTAAAAAGTATTGTTTATACCTTTTTAATTTTAATAATGTCAATAACATTAATAACCTCGGGAAGTTTAAACGGTACTCTTGTCCTGAATGCAAATGGCATTCACATAAAGGTAATGTTTATCTAAACATTTTGATATCTTATTTGTATTTTTCTGAGTTCATATGAATTTGTCATGAATTTTCAAAGTATTGGTCAAACGGTCAAAGGGCATTCGGGTGATCTCGGGAGGAGCAGAGTCGAAAAGTAAGGGCAAACCCCGTGGGTAGGTTCCAACTAGGGGCAAAAATGCATTTGTCCCAAGAGAAAAAGGAGAGAGAGAGAGAGCGACGAAGAAGAGAAAAAAGGAAGGAGAAGGATAGGAGGGACGTCTGCATGCGGGTCCTTTGACGTGATGCGTGCGTGGACGCGTGACCCGCCGAGCGTTCGGCCGGCGCGCCGTTCTCAAATGTTTACCTGAATTTTACTAGTTAGTCAGACAAGAAAAGAGTTAAGTTTTAGAGGACGGGCCTATGACAGTAACCGAAGAGTGAGCAAGACGCGTCGCCGTAGTGCAGACTCAGACAAACTCTAGTGCATTCCTTTCCACGGCAGACTTCTCAAGTTGACTAAAGCTTGTATTAAGCCGTACATGCGCATCAAACTAAACAAATACTCCATCCGTTCCACAATGTAATGCGCCCGCGCTTCCCAAAATCTAACTTTGACCATGAATTTGACCAACAAGACCGATTGCGGTGGGAGCAAAAACTATATCACTGAATTCGTATTTTCGATACGAATTCAGTGCTATAGTTTTTACCCCCGCCGCAATCGGTCTCGTTGGTTAAATTAATGGTCAAAATTTAAGCTCGAAAACCGAGGACGCATTACATTATGGAACGGAGGAGTACTCCCCGGCGAATCTTTTGCTGGGACAACGACACCCGGGAGAGGGAGGCGTGCTCTGCTTTTGGCCTTGCCTTTCCGTTTGCTCTTTCCCCTGTTTTGTTGTGGTTTCGTTATTATTATTTCCTGTTAAAGGTTGGTGCCCGGCCTAACCGCAAAACTAAGCTTGTGTTTTATGCTTAGGCCTTTTGTTCTGTGTCGATGGGTGGATGCCGTGGTTGTTCCATGGGGGATTGCCCGTAAAGGCAGGGGACAGGATGATTGGGCGGAAGAAGAAACTTCCATTGATCTGTTCTGTTCCTTTTCCGGCTGGATTGATCTAGTACCACATTGCTTTTCATTGTGATAAACCGGAATACATTATGCAGGAATCATGTAGGGGCACATAATAACAAGTGCACGCTTGAATCTTGGAGTGATCAGGGAAGTGGGGGCAATTGTACCGTTTACTGAGGATCTAGGCCATTATTGCTTTAGATTTTATATAGATTGTTAGTACCTGAATGGCTAAAGTAGTACCTACTTTGCAGTGAAGATTTTGCACATTCTCCTTCTTTATTAGTCCAAGTAAAGAAACATCCTTCTATTCAGCAGTTTCTGTTTCCAAACTCCAAAGCAACACCTCCTGGCAGGGCCTCTTTTACCTTGCTGCCTAGTTCCCTCCGTCTATTCAGCCTCATGTTCGACACCTTGTCCCTCTCTTTCGTGTTGGTTGGTGTTTATGCCTCCTGTCCTTTACATAACATGTTTGAGCTGGTCTTGTCTAATCACTTCTCTATTTTTTGTTAGGGATTTTTTCTCTTTGTTTGTTTGTGTAGTGCATGGATCAGGTACATATCTTTATAACACTAAGCTTTCTAGTTTTAAAAAGTCCACATTCGATTAAGGTTTCCAATTGAAAATGGGTCACCCGATTTTGACCGAGTCAACAATTTCTCAAAGTTCTCCCATTCAATTCTTTTATACTATACACTATGCTTCATAGTCTTCAGACATCACAGTTAATTTAGTTCTTCAATATAGTGTGGGTTACCCGATTTTGATCGGGTCAACAATTTCTTAAGAAGCTCTCCCATCCAATTCTTTAAATCCCATAACTTCTCTAATTTTGAAGCTTTTTCATTCAGTTGAGTTATTCAATTCTAGATTTGTTTTACGATTTTGATCGGGCCAATGATTTTTCAAATCAATCAGCAACAATCGGCATATAAAAACATATTAATACTGCGCACCCTCTCACCACCTATAAAAAAGATAGCCACCATGTGATATTGTAGTACCAACATAGTACATGCAATCATCGATGTAGAATTTTTTTGACATAAATATATGTTGGTTAGCGGATATCACATGCCACACTACGAAAGTTCCATCAAACCACCACATTATAAATAAAAATAAGCACACTCCATCATCTCCTCCACCCGCCAAACTAAATATACCATAGGTTGCAAAATATAACGGGTATTAGTATTTTGAAAAATCAAATTTCTTTCACTTTGACCAAGTTCCGAGCGAAAAATACCGACATCCACAATATTAAACAAAAAAGTATGGAATTTCATTTCATGATGTATCTATCATACTGATTTGGTATTATGGAGTCTGATACATTTTTCTATAAATTCGATCAAACTTCAAAATTTTGACTTCTGATTTGGTATTATGGAGTTTGATACATTTTTCTATAAATTCGATCAAACTTACAAATTTTGACTCCTGATTTGGTATTATGGAGTCTGATACATTTTTCTATAAATTCGATCAAACTTCAAAATTTTGACTTTTGATTTGGTATTATGGAGTTTGATACATTTTTCTATAAATTCGATCAAACTTACAAATTTTGACTTCTGATTTGGTATTATGGAGTTTGATACATTTTTCTATAAATTTGATCAAACTTAAAAAATTTGACTTTAAGAAAGAGTTATACACCTTATATATTTTAAAACAGAGTGAGTTATTTTAAGAAACCCAACAACACGAACCATGCAGCAAAGCGCGTCCAACACTTCTAGTATTGATTATATCTTGTGCGGTTTTTTGTGTGGTTGACTCATCTAAATGTTTTGAGATTTATGTATATTGATCTATCAACGAAAATAGTTAGACGCTCGGTTGGTTAGGTTTCTTGTGATGAAGTCTGCCCATCCGGGTTTAAGTCATAGACTTGACATAGTGTTTGCACTTTCCTGTCAGCTCATTCTCCTGGAGATGCTTTTAGGGATAGGATGTGCGTGGATGTATCCATTTGGACGAGTGTTTGTTCGTATATATAAACGTCCGTCTTTGTATAGTGGTCCCCCAAAAAAGTTTGATATGCATAAACCACCAGCAGCAATCGGCCCCCCCTGTGGGTTAATCATGGCTTCTCCATAGGAAGTTTCTCATCTCCAATTCATAGAAGTGTGAACTTCCAGCCACACGAACGCTATGGATTATTCTGAAGATATACGCGCACTGGAAACTTGTCCGCTACTCCAACAGAACATATAGATTATGCATTGACCCGTTGACCCTTTCTGCTATTCACCCTCCACCCCAGACGGGCCCTAAACTATCCAATATATGATTTTGTGTGTGGCAAAATAACCATTATATACTTGTCCAGCCAGTTGGATACGTTCGGAAACTAGTGCAATCAAGCATCAAGTAGACGTACATAACATGGTGACTGAAGCGGACAACTTGAGAATTATGTGTCACGCACTTGCATAATATCCTTAGATAATTTCGTTCTTAGAGGAATGTCCGCAATTGAACTTTGTTGGGATCCATCGGTGATTGCTCTCTCTCTCTTTCTGGCGCGCGGAAGGGCGACTCGAGGGGAGGCGCTAACAAGGGCCGGTGTGGCTGCGTGGCCGCCGCTGGGAAGGGCCCGGGGCGGTCGAGGCTGCCGGTGCAAGCTCCCCACCAGGTCAGGGAGACCTTGGGCGGGCGTTTCTGGGCTCTCGCCGTCTCGGGTGATGGATCTGAAGATGAAAACGATCTAGGTCTAGAGAAAGAGGAGGGCACAGATCTAGGTCGCTCTTCAGAGCAGGGCGCACAACTCGGCGACTTACTGCATGAGGGGTGGATGAACATCGTCTCCAAGAAGTCTCATAGGGCAGCGTTCACGCCACGGTGCAAGGGGGGCGGCCGGAGGGCCGCGACTGTTCTTCTCTGGTGGTTGTGGTGAGATTTGCTCCGACACGACCTTTTCGTCCCGTATCTGGAGTCCACTCGCGGTGTGGTTCCCCACAGGGAAGGAGATGGGTGGCTTGGATATTGTGATGACGTTGGCATCGACGCCTTGGTGGGATATGACAAACATGATGGGGCTGCCCTGCTTTTCAAGCTCGGCGACAGCGGCGCCGGGGACCAGACGGGGACCGTGGACAATGAGGTGCCTCCTCGGGTTCTTGGGATGTCGGTGGCCCCCAATGGGCCTCTTGGGCTGGGCCGGGAGGATGCAAGCCCTGACATGGGCAAGTTGGGCCTGATTGGGGGTCCTTTCGGTGAGGTCACTCCGGTCGGTGGTGAGCCTGAGTTAGGTGCGGTCACACCATTGGGTGGCGTGGCCGAGTCGACGTCGGACACATCATCTGGTGAGTTGGTTGGGTTGAACCAGCCTATCATCGTGTTGGGTGCAGGCAGGTACAAAGTGGGTGCAAGGGGAGCGGAAATGGACTCGGTTGGTACTTAGGGCGGTTCGGTTTGCTCGCAGACTGGTGCGACCGCACCAGCTCGCAGCGTCTATACAGGGTGGATGTGGACCTCGTGGGGTGCCACATCTCTCGAGCTACGGTCACGTTGATTTCAGACTTGCGGCGGCGATGGTGCCCTCCTAGATCTGTGCGTTGTGCTCCTCCCCTCCCCTCTCTCGTTCCTTTGCTCAAGTGGTGGCTATGGGTAGCCGCGGCAACGACAGATCTGGCAAGAGACGGTATGACGACCTCATCTCCAATGAAGATAGGTCCATGGAAGCCGAGATGCGAGAAAAGTTGCAGCGTGACGCTGCCCGATGGCGTGAGGGCTCAGATGTGTCTAGGGGGACGAGTGGAGTGCCACAGGAAGCCACATCTGGCGTAGATCTCCCGGGAGGAGACCAGATCCAGCCGAGACGTGGTGGATATGGCCATTCCAATCTGGGTGGCGGCAATTCCTTCCAAAAGAACTACAAGCGCAATGACGGAGGTCGGAACTATGACAGGGGCTACAACAGTTGAGGCAAAAAGGCAATTCAACATGCATGACGGAGCAAAATACCGCCAGATCCCAGGCTGATGACAAGATCAGAAGTATCGGGGAGGAGTATGCATACATGGTTTACCTAGGTTCGGGCCTGATACTTGTCATCTGCGTTGGGTTTTCCATGAAGAGGAACGGGTAATTGCAGCACAAAGTGGGTAAGTATTCCCTCAGTTACGAAACCAAGGTTTATCGAACCAATAGGAATATCAATCCTCAACTAACTTCAGCTGTTGCACACAAATGAACAAACGACTTGCACCCAACGCGGGCAAGAGGGCTGTCAATTCCCTTGATCTCGTTATTTGCAAGCAAATGAATTGTGTAGATAATTATTGATAAATATAAATTGCAAAATAAATAAAAACTAAATAAAGGCGGGGAGGTAATTGTAGCATTTGTAAATATATAAGTGAATAGACCCGGGGGCCATAGTGTTCTCTAGCGGCATCTCTCATGTAGGCAGCATACGGTGGGTAACAAATTACTGTTGGGCAATTGATAGAAAAGCGGATAGTTATGCGATTTTCACGGCAATGATCATGTGTATATAGGCATCACGTCCATAAACAAATAGGCCGTCTGCCTGCACCTATTACTATTACTCCACTCATCGACTGCTATCTAGCATGCATCTAGAGTACTAAGTAAAACAGAGTAATGCTTGGAGAACGATGACATGATGTAGACAAAGTAAACTCAATCAATATGAATAAACCCCATCTTATTATCCTTAGTAGCAACAACACAAAGACGCGTCTTGTCCCCTACTTTGTCACTGGGATATAGAAACTCGCCAGGTTGAACCTACCACAACGCACCACTCCCACCGATGAAATATCAATCTACATGGCAAAAGCACATCAATAGATCGGAGAGCATTACGAAGATATAATGATCATGCAATTAAGAGACAATATATATCAGAGGTATCTCAAATGATGTGTGGTGGCGCCCTCGTGTGCCTCCCGACTTCCTTCCGAAGCTTCTAGGTCTTCTTTTGGTCTAGAAAAAATCATCAAAAAGTTTCGTGGCAATTGGACTTCATTTGGTACTGGCAACTGGCACTGGGCACTGGGTCAATAGGTTAGTGCTCAAAAATATTATAAATTGGTAAATAAAGACCCAAAAAGTAACCTAGACTGATAATATACCAGCATGGAACAATCAAAAATTATAGATATATTGGAGACGTATTAAGCATCCCCAAGCTTAATTCCTGCTCGTCCTCGAGTAGGTAAATGATAAAAATAGAATTTTTGATGTGACATGCTATCCATTATGTAATCTTATGCATGTATGCTCATTGAGAAAGGATGAATCAACAAATATTAACATAGCAATACTAAAGTGTAAGAAACAGAATTATCAATCCTTAAAAGTATACGATCCTTAAGAAATGTTTACCCCCCATTCATCCTATTATATTAGCAAGGCATGGCTCCATCTTCACCACATTAATACAAATATCAAGCACCACGGTGTCCAAGTCAGGAAATTGGATCGTACCTTTTCAATATGCATCAACTTTTTATTCTTCACGCAATACATGAGCGTGAGCCATTGGACATAGCATTTAGGTGGAATAGAATATGGTGGTAGATATCAAAGGGGTTAAAAATTAGAGAAGATAGTCTCACATCAACTAGGCGTACCAACGGGCTATGGAGATGCCCATCGATAGATGTCAATGCGTGGAGTAGGGATTGCCATGCAAATGATGCACTAGAGCTACAAGTGTATGAAAGCTCAAATGAAGCTAAGTGGGGTGTGCATCCAACTTGCTTGCTCATGAAGACCTTGGGCATTTGAGGAAGCCCGTCATAGGAATATACAAGACAAGTTTGTAATAATGAATAGGTAATTTCCACTAGCATATGAAAGTGATATATCATGAGACTCTCTACATGAGGAACATGGTGCCACTTTGAGGCAAAAGTGTGGTAAAAGATAGTAGCAAAGTCCCTTCTCTCATTTTCTCTCATTCATTTTTTTGAATGGATGGTGGGCTCATTTGGCCTCCCCCATCTTTATTTTTTTCGTCCGGAGTCTCATATCTACTTGTGGGAGAATCATCATCTCCATCATTCTTTCCTCACTGGGACAATGCTCTAATAATGATGATCATCACACTTTTATTTACTTACAACTCGATATGGAGAACTGATATGAAGGTATGACTCTGTATGAATGCCTCTGGCAATGTACCAGGATGTGCAATGATCTAGCGTGACATGTATCAAAAATATGATGAACGGTGGCTTTGCCACAAATACTATGTCAACTCTATATGATCATGCAAAGCAATATGACGATGAACAAACTAGTCATGTGAAGTGACGATGGAATTTGCATGGCAATATATCTCGGAATGGCTATGGAAATGCCATGATAGGTAGGTATGGTGGCTGTTTTGAGGAATATATTATAAAGCTTATGTGCAACAGAGCGTGTCATGTCGCGGGGTTTGGATGCACCGGTGAAAGTTGCACCGATCCTCGAGGTGAGAATGGGCTATGCACGGTACCGAAGAGGCTAGAAAATATGAGCAGGTGAGATTGCGTATGTCCATGGTTTCACATTAGTCATAAAGAACTCATATACTTATTGCAAAGTTTTATTATTTTATCATAAATCATAGTACTACTCGCATGCCCCGAGGAAAGAGGTTGGTAGGAGTTAACCATCACGCGCTTCCGACCCAAAACAACACTAGAATTTCAACAAGGAATAGAAATGCTCACACATCATCACCATGCCTCTTTAATTTTTAGACGAACAAAAGAGTCAACCTTTCTTAATATCGACACTTCTACGGTTTAACAATTATGAACTCACACCTACTTCATATTACCACATCAATATCATTGACCCATAATTTCTCTATATGTGCTACACGATGGTTTTGATTATGATTCATTGAATACCTAATATTTTTGGACTAGTCTTATGACCCATGCAAATTACCGTAACTATTTATTAACTCTCAAACAAATATAAGTGAAGAACGAGAGTGAAATTATTTCTATAAAATCTACAAGCCACCGTGCTAAAAAAAGATATAAGTGAAGTACTAGAGCAACTGCTAAGCTCAAAATGTTAGAGATCAAAACCTCTCTCTATCCATTAGATGAAGTGCTATATATAGCACTGGAACACGCGTTTACAAGGGGGCATCGTTTCAGTCCGAAACGACGCAATGGTTGCGCAAAAGCAACTGCCAATGGTTATTACAAGCAGGGATTAATCCCTTAATGACTATGTTAATTAATCGTAACACTCCCCCTAATCCATGCTTGTCCAGGTAACATCATCATCTTGAAAGAGTCTCCTTCCGTATCTTGAGTCGGTCACGAATCAGCTTGACCTTCTCTTTAGAATCTCAGATAAGATCGGGACCAAAAAAATTTCGGTCTCCAACACCATCCCACATCAATGGTGTTCTGCACCTCCTTCCGTATAAAGCTTCGAAAGGGGCCATTTTCAGACTGGTCTGATAACTGTTGTTGTATGAGAACTCTGCATAAGGCAAGTTATCGTCCCAGCTAGACCCATAGTCTAGCGCACAAGCTCTCAACATGTCCTCGAGAATCTGGTTGACTCTCTCGGTCTGTCCATCTGTCTGCGAATGAAAAGTTGTACTAAACTCCAGCCTCGTACCCAAAGTTTCATGTAACTGATGCCAAAACTTTGAGGTAAATTGTGTTCCTCTATCTGACATGATACTCCTCGGAACTCCATGCAGACATACGATCCTCGTCATATATATCTTGGCTAACTTAGCACTGGTATAGGTGGTCTTCACTGGAATGAAGTGAGCTACCTTGGTCAAGTGATCGACCACTACCCAGATGGAATCATAACCTGAACGGGTCCTGGGCAATCTTGTGATGAAGTCCATACCAAGCTTCTCCCATTTCCACTCGGGTATCGGCAAAGGTTGAAGTAACTCAGCTGGCTTCTGATGTTCTGCATTTACTTGCTGACAAACATCACATACTGCAACATGCTCGGCAATATCCTTCTTCATACCTGTCCACCAAAAACTTTCCTTCAAGTCCAGATACATCTTGGTGTTGCCTGGGTGTATCGAGTACGGTGAATCGTGGGCCTCCTAAAGTATCAACTTCTTGGGTCGTTGGGCACATAGATACGGTCCTCAAACCATATAGTTCCGTGTTCATCCTCACGAAAACCATTGGCTTTCCCGTCCTTCATTCTTTGCTTTATCTCAGCTATTTCCTTGTCCGACGTCTGGGCTTCACGGATTCTTCCAGTCAAAGTGGACTGAATCTCCAATGTGGCAACATATCCTCTTGGAACTATCTCCAATTTGAGCTCTCTGAGATCGTCGGCTAACTCCTGGGGTAATCCTCCCGCTATGAGTGTGTTCACATAACTCTTACGGCTCAATGCATCTGCTACAACATTTGCCTTCCCTGGATGATAATGCAATCTCATGTCATAGTCCTTTATCAACTCTAGCCATCTCCTCTGTCTGAGGTTCAACTCCTTCTGCGTGAAGATATACTTCAAGCTCTTGTGATCAGTGTAAATGTCACAACTATTTCCGATAAGGAAATGTCTCCAGGTCTTGAGTGTGTGCACTACAGCTGCTAACTCCAAATCATGTGTGGCATAGTTCAATTCATGAGGTTGTTGCTGTCTGGATGCATAGGCTACAACTTTTCCCTCTTGCATGAGTACTCCTCCAAGTCCTCAACGTGAAGCGTCACAATATACCTGGAAGTCCTTCCGAATGTTCGGCAAAATCAACACTGGGGCTGTAACCAAACGTTTCTTCAACTCCTGAAAACTAGCTTCACATTCCTTGGTCCAAATATACTTGGACTCTTTCTTCAGTAACTCCGTCATGGGCTTGGAAATCTTCAAGAAGTTCTCGATAAACCTCCGGTAATATCCGGCAAGTCCGAGAAAACTACGGATTTCCTTAACTGAGGTGGGTGACTTCCACTTGATGACTGCTGCAACCTTAGCGGGATCCACTGCTATTCCATCTCCAGAAATGATGTGTCCACGAAATCCGACTTCCTTCAACCAAAATTCACATTTGCTGAACTTGTCATATAACTGACGCTCTCTGAGCTTCTCTAGAACTAAACGCAAGTGTTCCTTGTGTTCTTCCTCGCTCTTGGAGAATATCAATATATCATCGATGAAAACCACGACAAACTTGTCCAGATATTCCATGAATACCTTGTTCATCATACTCATAAAATAGGCAGGAGCATTAGTCAAACCAAAGGACATGACTGTATACTCATATAGTCCATACCTTGTGGTGAAGGCTGTTTTGGGTATATCCTGTTCATGAATTTTCAACTGATGATACCCTGATCGAAGATCGATCTTGGAGAACACTTTGGCTCCCACTAGTTGATCAAACAAGTCATTAATCATCGGCAGAGGGTACTTGTTCTTGATAGTGACCTCGTTCAGTACACGATAATCGACTACCATTCTCAAGGTTTTATCCTTCGTCTCTACCAAGAGAACTGGGGCTCCCCAAGGTGACGAACTTGGGAGAATATACCCTTTGTCCAATAACTCCTTGATCTGCTTCTTGATTTCTTCTAAATCATTTGCGGGCATCCGATAGGGTCTCTTGGATATTGGGGCTGTCCCTGGCAATAATTCAATCAGGAACTCAATCTCTCTTTCTGGTGGCATGCCTGGTAATTCCTCCGGAAATACATCTGGGAAGTCTTGTACAACCGGCACTTCCTCCTGAACAACACCTGTGAGGGAATTCACCCGATTACTCTTTGGTGTGTGTTGGGATACATACTTAATCCTCTTCTGCTCCGGGGTGGTGAGAAAAATCGACTTATGGGCACAATCGATGTTTCCTTCATACTTGGTCATCCAATCCATGCCTAGGATCACATCCAATCCCTGTGACTCTAAGACGATGAGGTCGGTGGGAAATACATGGTTTCCAGTGTTGAGGTTCAATGCGTGGCATCCTATCCCTGCCGTCATCATGCCTCCTGCGGAACTGACCTTAATGGGCTGACTAAGGGTTCTAGTGGGCAAACCGTACTTTTCCACAACTACCCTTGATTTGAATGAATAGTTGCACCCGAATCAAAAAGTACCAATACTGGATGTAAATTCAATAAAAACTTACCAACCACAGTCTCGGGCTGATCATAGAACTCCTCCACATCAATGTGGTTCACCTGAGCATGGGGAAAAGGGTTGGGCTTCATTGCTGATGAGTTACCATTGCCGTTGTCATTTCCATTCCCCTGCTTGTTCTGGGGACACTTGGTGGCATAGTGCCCTGTCTTCTGGCACTTGAAGTAGGCGATATGGCTCAGATCCATCTGAGCTGGAGCGGAACGGTGCTGGTTGCCATTGCCTCCATTGCCGTTCTTGAAGTTGCTGTTGTTGGGACGATTATTCCCATTTCCTCAATGGTTGTGGCCTCCATGGTTATGCACGGCATGGTTATGGTGAGTGTGTCCTCCAAACTTACCGAATCTTGATCCGGTATTTCCTGATTACGGGGAGTAATGGGGCTTCTACTGAGCTCCGGAATTGGACTTCTCCTGTCCATATTTCCTCTTGCGGTTCTCGATCTACTGCTGCTTTCCCTCCAGGATGAGGGCCTTGTCTACCAGCTCCTGGTAGTTGTTGAAGGTAGCCACCATCAGCTGAATGCTCAACTCATCGTTGAGTCCCTCCATGAATTTCTCCTGTTTGGCTGCATCATCAGCCACATCTCCTAGTGCATAATGGGCCAACATGCTGAATTCATCCACATACTGAGCCACAGAGCTATTCCCCTGGCGTAAGTTGCGAAACTCACGCTTCTTCAAACTCATGGCTCCAGCTGAGACATGAGCGGAGCGGAAAGCCTGCTTGAACTGCTCCCAAGTCACACCAGCAATGGGGTATGTGGTGGTGTAGTTCTCCCACCATGAAGCCACTGGTCCTTCAAGTTGATGTGCGGCAAAACGCACTTTCTCAGCTTCAGTGCATCCAGCGGTGATAAGTTCCCTCTCCATCTTGCAGAGCCAGTCATCTGCCACAATGGGCTCAGTGCTGCTGGAGAAGGTCGGTGGATTCAGCCTCATAAAACGGGTGAGGTTGTCGGCCTGGGGTGGAGGGTTGTTGTTGTTGGCCTGGTTCTGGATCAACAGTTGCATCAGGGCATTTTGTTGCTGGATGAGTTGGGTGAGCTCCGGGGGAAAGTTGGTTCCGGGGTAATGTCTCGGAGGCGTCTGGTGTTTTAGAGTGATGAGAAATTAGAATAGAACAAGGGTCTAAAGAGAAAATTCACTACCCATATGCAATGCAACAAACGTTAACACACCAAACACTCATTCATTTATTCAACTCAAAAGGTTCAAACTCGAGATACAAGTCTCATGACAAAACGAAACATCGGCCTACGAATTAACGAGAAAATAAAAGATACATGGCGGTCATGACTAAAGTTCTCCTCAGAAGTCCATGGTGGTGCGTCCTCCTCCGGTGGTGCTCTCCTCGTAGTCATCCTCGTTGCTGATCAAGGGGGCATTGTTGCCTTCCGGGTGAAGGTTTTCTCCCATGTCCAGTTGCTCCTCCAGATTTGCAATGAGAGTCTTCAGGTTCTTGATCCTCTCTAGGAATTCCTTCACTTCATCCTCGTGCTCGTAGTTGGATTCTCGTGCATCAGCTTCGAGTTCAAGTTCATGGACCATTAGCTGCTTGATCTTCTTCGTGTCTCTTCTTACACGGAGCTCCAGGGTCCTGATGTGTGCCTCCAGTGTTTGAACATAGGAAAGGACGGAGTCGTTGGTAATGGTGCTTATGCTATCTCCCTTGGCATCTCCGCGAGAGATCATGACAAGGTTTGGATTAGTGGAAATGCCTTTAGACCTCCTTGATATGTCCGAGTGCACAGTGAATCGCCATGTTCCTCCCGAGAATCCAGTCGGGAGCAACGAACTTGAAGTCAATGGGCTCTGCGATTCCCAAAGGTCCTTCCGGGGATGTGTACTTCAATCCTGTAGCGAGTGTCTCCCGGAAGAGCCATGGTAGGGGTCCCGGTGATAGTCGGCAAATCAATCATTACGTCCTTGACGAGCTCCACCATCTCTTTGTCGAAGGGCATTGTTGCGTCGGGTTCGCAAAACTCCGTCATCTGAACTGGGGTGAAGGTGGCCAGCTAAAAACATTGGAAATCGGAGAGGAGTCAGAAATGAGCAGATGAGAATATATAGAATTTTTTTAAACATAAGTAAAAAATTATTTTCTTCCTAAGGCTTTTCCAATCCTAGAGGTTACGTCCTACGGTCAGCGTGTGCTCTGATACCATATCTGTAGCGACCCGGCCTGAAACGGTCAAGTCTCTGGTGTTTTCGTACCATCCCAAGATCATGCTGGTACACACGCAGTACATCAATGTATATATCAAAGGGAAATCACACAACTTTATTAATCGAATCTCATATAGAGTCTTTATTACAATAAATTCGGCCGAAGGTCAACTCATGAGATAAAACTAAATGCGGAAGACGTAGACGCCAGCGAGTCCATCTGACTCCAAGGGCATATCACCTAGCGTAGAGCGTGTCCTCACTCCTGGTCGAAAAAGTACTCTGCAACATGACAAGTTGCAGCCGTGTAGGTCAGCATATTGAATATGTCGGCAAGTCACAAAAGAGAGGGGTGAAAATATCATCTATACTATATGCATATATGGCAGGTGGGCTGTAAGTTTAAGTTTAGCGTAAAGCAAATTTTTCCTACAACGAGAGGGGGCAAAAGCAAAATTATTACTACATTGTTGGTTGTTTAATGAGAAGGTTCCACAAACCATTTCTCATACCCAAGTTAACAATAATACCCACATCATTAATATTATTTTGTGTTGAGAGTTCCTGATAATTTCAGTTCCTTTGGCTCAAGTTGTCCGTAACCATGGACACGGCTAATCGATTAGGTTTGGTACTCCGTAGAGTTTTGCACACTTTCCCCACAAGATTCGATCGCCTCCGTTGAAGTCCTCGCACCGCATGGTGTTTGAGAACCGGATGATCGAAACATGGTCTTCCAAAGGGTTCCTCTGAGCCACTACCGGTGCCCATCCAATCCTACTGTTCTTCTACATCTTGTAGCACCGTCCGTCCAGAGTTGCCATGATGTCCAACCAAGCCAGAGCCCATAATGGCTTGTGGCTGTGCAGGTAAGCCTCGGGTCTTGAAGTATCCATTCGTCTCTTCGTGCCTGGGTGGAACTTTCCGCGTGAATACTGGCACTTCTCCAGCAACACCTAGGCTACCACTGGGTCCTCCAGGGTGCCATTCAACCATCTTCCACCCAGAGGTATATTGCATCATGAGGTCTTGAAAATTCTTGAAGTCTTGGGGTCTTGATCATAATTTAATTCTCACAACTCTCATGATAAACACTCAACCAACCCCGTCTACTAAAAGCATAGCAAAAATAAAATAACGTTTCCCGGGCCAAATTGACAAGGGTTTATGGGGTGCCTACCACATGATACTACTCAAGAACCAAGTTTCCAAGTACCTACTTTGCATGCAATGGTGGAGAGGTTGAACTAATGCAATAAAAATCATAGGTAAAAACATGATCAATGTGAACTTGCCTTGCTGACGATCTTCGAACATGAGTGACTCTAAGTAGCAAGCCTCGCACTCCGGATGATCAAACGAAACAAACAATTCACACAATAAGCATAAACATATCACAACTTACAATAACAGCAAGGAAAGCTAATCATACTAAAATAATCAATATCACAAACAAAGAAAAGAAAACAATAACAAACAAAGGATCTATCCAAAACTCCATTGCAAAACTTCTACTAAAGTGAAATAGTTATAAATAGTTTTCAGCAACAAAATAAAATCTTAATAGAGAGAAAATAAAAGTTTTAATAAAATGACAGAAATTATTTCACCTAAAATATTCTATGCAAAAAGAAATACTATAAAGCTTATTATGAAACACTACATATAATCAAAATAATGTTTCCTACTAAACAAAGAACAAAACAATAAAAATAATTTTTATTAAAATAAAATATACCACCTAATGCTAACCAATAGAAACTAAAAATAATAAAACAGAAAGTTAAAATAAAAACGAATCAAAACAAAAGAAATAAAAATAAACCTAAAAGAACTAAAACAGAATCTGTTTTGCTCAAAATCCTAATTTAAATACTCCTAAAAATTCCCAAATTGAACAGGATGATAAAACTAACTAATACAAACCAGTAGCAAAAAGAATCAATCAAAATATGTTTTTAGACTAAAGTTATTCAAATTCTAGTGATTTGAGCAAAATTCAATAAATTCAAATTTAAATAGTTCAAATTTGAAACTAATTGCACTGGCAGAAAGTTCATAATATTTATGAGCTACTGCGAAAAGAATCACTCAAAAACTCCAAATATCCTAAGAGATATTCAAAAACTAAAATCAGGATCTTCTCTGTTTTTAAAACAGAAAACACTGAAAAGAAAAAAAACTAAACTACGAACAGGCTACGTGGCCGCTTCTAAGTGGTTGTGGGTGTGCGTGTGTTAGCTAAACGAGCGAGCACTCACTAAATAAAAGAAAATGGTTCAGCTATAAGTGATCTAATCGTGGCCCTAGATCTCTGATCGGACGGCTAAGAGAGAGAGGGGGGGCTCACAGAGAGTTGTCGCTGGCGGTGGAGGTTTCCGGCGAGGCAGGGAGCTCTGGGTCATCGGGAAGGGCGTTCCGGTGGTCTCCGACGAAGATGGATGGGTCCAGGCGACTGCGGAGCTTCTCCGGCGAAGGTTGGCGGTGTCAGAGAAGTCTAGGAGTGGCGAAGATGAGCGCTATGAGCTCCAGGAGCTTCGAGTGGAGGTAGAGCTTCGGCGAGGCGTGGCGGTGGCGTTCTGGCGAGGGGCTCTTTTGGTTTGGGGGGATAGGAGTGCGGTAGGAGTGCGGGGTATTTATAGGGGGTCGGCGTGACAGATAAGGTAGATGGAGAGGAGATTGACGCGGATCTGGCCGGCTCCGGCAAAGGAAGGTGGAGGTGGTGGAAGGAAGGTGATGACCGCAGGGTGGATGCGGTCGGGCGGTGGGTCCAGGGTGCAGAGAGAGAGAGGGACCGGCGAGTGGATCGGGCGGCCGATTTCGACAAGATTCAGGTCTGGCGAGGGCAATATGGGCCAGATCCTTTCCTTTTGGGCCTCAGTGGGATTCCTTAGTGCACAGAGTTTTCCTTTTAAATCAAAACCTTTTCCTTTTAAATCAAAACCCAAATATGGAAGTATTATATATCAAAATCATCAGCAAAATAAATGCAATCTGATTAACATTTTCCACGGCCAAAATAATAATTTTAAAAAATTATTTTCAGAAAATGCCCAAAATGATTTCCTTTCTATTTCAAATATTTCTCAAATAAACCCCCTGGGTCAAAAGGTCAAATGAATTCACAAAATTATCCCTGACATGGAGGGTCATGTTCCTCCTCTCAAATTTGAGATTTTCAGAGGTTTAACTATTAAGATTCAAAAGAAAGCAAATTTTGAAATGAGGTTTCAAACAAACATCAAGAAGCTTTCCACTTCCATCCATTTCACCAAAGCAAATACAATCAACATGTATGGATGCATAACTATTTTCATAACATGCCAAAATGAAATTTTGGGATGTTACAAGATGGCGGCGCTTCGTCCCGAAAGGTTGCTTATGATTTTTTCTAGGGTAAAACACACCATATAGGAGAACATGGGCGTCGGGAGGCCAGCCAGGGCCCCACCATACATCAGGGCACGGCCTGGGGGGCGCGCCCTGATGGCTTGTGCCTGGCTGGTGGCCCTCCTCTGGTATATTTTTGGCCCATAAATTCACATATATTCAATAAAAATTCCTCGTGAAGTTTCAGGTCATTTGGAGTTTGGTGATTTTTCTGCCTTTTCTCGGTTTTCCGGCCCAGAATTTCAGTTTTCAGATAATTCCCTCTTTGTGATGTACCTTGCATATTCAGAGAGAAAGGGCATAAGAATTGTATGATAATAGGGAATAATGGACAAGAATAACGTAAATATGCATAGGAAATCATGATGCAAAATGGACGTATCACTGTCCACCTTGAGTTCTGGGTTGTCTTGGCGGTGGTGGAGGCAGACAAGGTGCAACATAAGAAGGCCTCGGTGCTGGGACGGAGAATCCACACTCAACGCTTCTGAGTAGATGGTCCCGAAGATGAGCCAACATCACGAGTGTGCTTGATGGTCTCCTAATGCTCAATACGACTGTTCTCAGCCGAAATGGCCTTGTTGACAAGAGTGGCGAAGTCGTCGAACTCATGGAGGCAGAGCGCAAGCTTCAGGTCAGGGGTAAATCCATCATGTAACTTCTCCTGCTTGCGGGCATCAGTGAAAACATCATCTTCAGCATAACGAGCCAAGTTGAGGAACTCCCGCTGATATGCATCAACTGTCATCCTACCCTGAACGAGGTTGCGGAATTCCTTCTTCTTCCTTTCCATCAGTCCTTGGGGGATGTGACGTGCATGGAAGGCGGTCTGAAATTTGGCCCAGGTGATGACGGTATCGACAGGCAGCATACGCCTGTGGCTGTCCCACTATTGTGCAGCTGGACCCTTCAGATGGTACGCAGCAAAGGTGACGTAGCTGGTAGGGGCAACACCGGCGGACTCCAACTCAACGGTGATGTCACGAAGCCAGTCATCAACATCGAGTGGGTTCGTTGAGCTGCGGTAGATAGCTGGGTTGAGACTGACAAAGTCTTGCAGTGTGACCGGACCAGGATGATGTTGATTGTTGTGGTTCGGGAACTGGTCCATGATCCCGGCAATGAACTGACGGTTCAACTCAAACTGCGCCATCATGGCGGCAACATATGATGGAGGTGGTGGATTGTCATCACCACGACCACGACCACAACCACGAACACGATTGCCTCTCCCAGCCATTCTGAATAGAATAACATGGACAGGTTAACAATAGTAATGGCAGGCAAGTAAGAACAACAAAACTATGAGGAATGCAACGGAATACTTAGTAGTAATCATGTCTTACAAAAGGGATCATACTTAGAGTTTAAGACATGGATTAGTGACATCGCAAGCGGCATGCAGGCACGCGAAGAATGTATCTGCTACACATAGGTAAGGCTACATCAGTCCTAGAGGAAACTACGCAAATGGGTGAATCATGTCAACTGTTGGTGCTGCGCCGAGAAATCCTCGATGGAAGGATCCTGCGGTCCATGGATACTTTGATGTGGAAGCTAACGCTCTGGTGGTAGAAGAGCACCACGAGCGGGAGTGTAGCCTCCAACCTCAGGCTAACCGATACCATGAAGCATCACAGTCCTAGTGGGGTAGAGCACCGAACGAGGAAACTGTCCAGATATGGCACAAGGGAGCAGGTGCATCATAGCATCATAGAGGCGCACACGGGTGGCATACAGCTCGCAGCGAAGAGCTCGGTTAGCTCAATCCACACCATCGGCATGCCAGACCAATACCTGATGATAGAAAGGCTCGCGGGTGAGGGTGCTATATGCACTAGTGTGCTACCCCTCTTCACCCTCACGGGATGCAATCACAATGTGTCTGAAGGGGGAATTATTCAAGTCCCGATACACTCCACGAAGACATGTCAGACTGATACGTCTCCAACGTATCTATAATTTTTTATTATTCCATCCTGATATATTATCATTCTAGGATACTTTTTGGGTCTTTATTTACCAATATATAATATTTTTTGAGCACTAACCTATTGACCCAGTGTCCAGTGCCAGTTGCTATTTTCTACGTGTTTTTTACTTTTCAGGTTTACAATACCAAACGAAGTCCAATTGCCACAAAACTTTTTGACGATTTTTTCTGGACCAAAAGAAGACCTAGGGGGCGCCATGATATGTGGTGGCCCCCTCGTGGTTCTCCCGACGTCCCTCTCTGGCCTATAAATTCTCTAATATTGCAAAAACCCTGAAGGCAGTCATGAAACCCTTTTTCCGCCGCTGCAAGTCTGTTCCGTCGCGAGGCCATCTGGAGCTTCATTCCGGCACCCTGCCAGAGCGGGGATCGATCACGGAGGGCCTCTACATCAACATTGCTGCCCTCATGATGATGTGTGAGTAGTTCACCACAGACCTACGGGTCCATAGCTAGTACCTAGATGGCAATCTCTCTATCTCTTGATCTTCAATACAATGGTCATTGCATCTTCGCTTTGATCTATCCGATGTAATCCTATTGTGCGGTTGTTTGTTGGGATCCGATGAATTGTGGGTTTATGTTCAGATTATTCATGAAAAGTATTTGAGATACCTCTGATATATATTGTCTCTTAATTGCATGATCATTATAGCTTCGTAATGCTCTCCGATCTATTGATGTGCTTTGGCCAAGTAGATTGATATTTCATCGGTGGGAGTGGTGCGTTGTGGTAGGTTCAACCTGACGAGTTTCTATATCCAAGTGACAAAGTAGGGAACAAGATGTGTCTTTGCGTTGTTGCTACTAAGGATAACACGATGGGGGTTCATTCATATTGCTTGAGTTTACTTTGTCTACATCATGTCATCGTTCTCCATGCATTACTCTGTTTTACTTAATACAATAGATGCATGCTGGATAGCGGTCGATGAGTGGAGTAATAGTAATAGGTGCAGGCAGGAGTCGGCCTATTTGTTTATGGATGTGATGCGTATATACACATGATCATTGCTGTGAAAATCGCATAACTATCCGCTTTTCTATCAATTGTCCAATAGTAATTTGTTACCCACCGTATGCTGCCTACATGAGAGATGCCGCTAGGGAAAACTATGGCCCCCAGGTCTATTCACTTATATATTTACAGACATTACAATTACCTTGCTGCCTTTATTTATATTTTATTTTATTTTGCAATTTATATTTATCAACAATTATCTACACAACTCATTTGCTTGCAAATAACGAGATCAAGGGGATTGACAACCCTCTTGCCCGCGTTGGGTGCAAGTTGTTTGTTCATTTGTGTGCAGCAGCTGAAGACGGTTGAGGGTTGATATTCCTATTGGTTCGATAAACCTTGGTTTCATAACTGAGGGAAATACTTACCCACTTTGTGATGCAACTACACGTTTCTCCTCACGGAAAACCCAACGCAAATCACAAGTATCACAGACCAGCATAAGCAGCGTCGTGGACTGACATATCAATGGTCACTCCAACACCATGAGAGGTGTGTTAAATAGAGGGGGAGTCCTCCTCTCGAGAATAGAAGCGGACGGTGGCAAGGTACTGCTCCTGGTTAAAGTCCTGGTACTGCTCGTACACGGTGTACTAAGGATGCCAGCGATAACCCAAGTAGGCCAGGAGCTCAACTAGCACAACAGGTGAGCCTAAGACTCCAGCAGTGATCGTGTGGCGTATGACCTGTCTCATAGGATTCAAACTTCGAAAGCTGAAGGTATAGCGAAACAAAGGGGTAACTGAAAGTAATTAGGGCTCTGGAACAAAATCATTGCGTGAACCTAGAGTTAGCGTTAGTAAAATTTATAACCCAGAGAGAAGAGAGATCAGAATCCCAGAGTAAAGAAGAATAATAAATGATCCTAATCCCACCCATAGGTGATGTGGGCCCGTAAGCAACACACCATAGTTAGTAGTTTAGAAAATAGTTTTTCAGGTCTAGACTCAACATCGACCGGGGAGTTTGGAAGGGGTTCCTACACGCAGTCGGCTCTGATACCAACTTGTGACGCCCCTGTTTATAATCATGCACTAATCATACACGCATCATGCATGATCACACGGTGACTCACGTTAATATCACAACATAACTCTACGACACAAATATAAACATAAATCTTTATATTACAAGCCAGCGCCACGAGGACCCATAATACATAAGTCATGAAAGCAAATATTATCTGAGTACAGACATAGTTAGACAAGTGTTTGCCTTAAGAAGGTTGAGCATAACAGCAACAACTAGATCGAAAGGCAAGGCCTCCTACCTAGGACCTCCAGAGTGCTCCTGGTCAAACGTCCTCCACGTAGTAGCCTCCTGGAATAGGACCTGCATCCTTGGTGCCACCATCTGTTGCAGCAACCGAGTCGAAGCGAAAAGAGTAGCAAAGCAACGGCGAGTACTCATACAAAGTACTCGCAAGAATTACATCAGAACTATACTGGATATGCATCGGTATCAAAGGAATGGGATAATATTAGTGGACTAAACTATAGAAATGCCAGAATAAGGGGGAGAAGCCCGTCCTATCGAAGACTACATCTTTCAGCAGTAGAAGAGAGGAGCGTATGTAGTATCATCTTGCACATACATATTGTAATAACCTACCCAGAGATCCTCTCCCCGACTCCCTGCGAGAGAGCAATCTCCATAGAAATATGTCTGTTATCTGGGGGTGTTTTATAGAGTATCCGGTTCAAGTATTATAAGATCGGGATACATCTCCAAGTCGTCCGTTATCGTGGACGCGGCTATCCGAATAGTTTAACTTCCCTGACGGGGTGCACGAATCTACCCGATATGCTCGATTACCTCTGGTCGGACACACTTTTCTGGGTAATGCCCGACCTCGGGTGATCAACATGCCAAAGTCCTAACTAAGCTCTCCAAAGAGGTCAACACGTCGGTCTACATCCTAAGCGCAAAGGGGTCATGGGCCCATCGCCCTAAGCGCTCCTGCATGTTGCGCGATTAGTCGGGGACCAAGCCCACCTCTATTGGAAATATGCCCTAGAGGCAATAATAAATTGGTTATTATCATATTTCCTTGTTCATGATAATCGTTTATTATCCATGCTAGAATTGTATTGATCGGAAACTCAGATACATGTGTGGATACATAGGCAACACCATGTCCCTAGTGAGCCTCTACTAGACTAGCTCGTTGATCAGAGATGGTCAAGGTTTCCTGACCATAGACATGAGTTGTCATCTGATAACGGGATCACATCATTAGGAGAATGATGTGATGGACAAGACCCAACAGTAAGCATAACATTTGATCGTGTTAATTTATTGCTACTGCTTTATCCATGTCAAGTATATGTTCCTACGACCATGAGATCATGCAACTCCCTGACACCGGAGGAATGCCTTGTGTGTATCAAACGTCACAACGTAACTAAGTGACTATAAAGGTGCTCTAAAGGTATCTCCGAGGGTGTCTGTTGGGTTGGCGTGGATCGAGACTGGGATTTGTCACTCCATATGATGGAGAGGTATCTCTGGGCCCTCTCGGTAATACAACATCACAAGAAGCTTGCAAGCAATGTGACTAAGGAGTTAGTCACGGGATCTTGTATTACAGAACGAGTAAAGAGATTTGTCGGTAACGAGATTGAACTAGGTATGGAGATACCGACGATCGAATCTCGGGCAAGTAGCATACCGCTGGACAAAGGGAACTGAATACGGGATTGACTGAATCCTTGACATCGTTCGACCGATAATGATCTTCGTGGAATATATGGGAACCAATATGGGCATCCAGGTCCCGCTATTGGTTATTGACCGGAGAGGTGTCTCGGTCATGTCCACATGATTCTCGAAGCTGTAGGGTCCGCACGCTTAACGTTCGGTAACGCTAGAGTAGTATTGGGATATGTACGTTGGTGACCGAATGTTGTTCGAAGTCCCGGATGATATCCCGGACGTCACTAGCAGCTCCGGAATGGTCTGGAGGTAAAGATTTATACATGGGAAGTCATATTTAGGGTTCCGGAAAATGTTCGGGATTTTTCGGTATTGTACCGGGAAGGTTCTAGAAGGTTCCGGAGTGGGGTCCACCTGCATGTGGACCCACATGAACGTGGGTAATGGGGAAAGTCCCCACACCCCTGGTCTAGGTGCATCAAGATCCCCCCTTAAAAGGAATAGGATCATATCCCGAAAGGATAAGATCGAGATCCCTAAAAAGGGGGAATAGTGATCGGTGTGGAAGGAAAGGAGGGATTTCCTTCCTCCCCCTTGACCAACGACCCTAGGGGCTTGGAGGGCAAGACACCAGCCCCTCCCACGCCTATATAAAGGTGGGGAGGCGCAAGGGGGCTGAAGACTCTCCCACGGTCGCGGCCCTCCTCCCGTCTCTTCCGTTTCTTCCTCGTACGTCGTTCCGGAGGCGCTTGGCAAAGCCCTGCCGGCACTGCGACACCAGCATCTCCACCACGTAGTCGTGCTGGTTGAGATCCCATCTACTTCTCCTTCCTCTCTTGCTGTATCAAGAAGGAGGAGACATCATCGAGCCGCACGTGTGCTGAATGCGGAGGCGCCGTCCGTTCGGCGCTGGATCGGATTGGATCACGATTGGATCGTGAAGAGTACGCTACATCAACCGCGTTATATACGCTTCCGCTTAGTGATCTACAAGGGTTTGTAGATACACTCCCCCTCTCGTAGCTATACATTTGCATGGATAGATCTTGCGTGTGCGTAGGAAATTTTTTTGTTTCCCATGCAACGTTCCCCAACAGTAGTATCAGAGCTAGGTCTATGCCTAAATGATATGCACGAGTAGAACAGAAAAGAGTTTGTGGGCGTTGATGTTTAGATTGCTTACTTCCTTAGTCTTATCTTGATTCGGTGGTATTGTGGGATGAAGCGGCTCGGACCAACCTTACTCGTCCTCGCACAAGAGACCGGTTCCATCGACTGACATGCAACTTGTTGTATAAAGATGGCTGGCGGGTGTCTGTCTCTCCCACTTTAGTTGAATCGGATTCGACAGAGGCGGTCCTTGTAGAAGGTTAAATAGCAAGTTGAATATCACCATTGTGGCTTTGCGTAGGTAAGAATGGTTCTTACTAGTTGCCCATAGCAGCCACGTAAAACTTGTAACAACAAAGTAACTTGTTTTTGCAGGGCATGTTGTGATGTGATATGGCCAAAGACATGATGTGATATATGTGATGTATGAGATGATCATGTTTTGTATAGATTATCATGACTTGCATGTCGATGAGTACGGCAACCGGCAGGAGCCATAGGGTTGTCTTTAATTATTTTTGCCTTTTTGCTTCACTTTATCGCTATGAGTTAGCAATAGTTGTAGAAGCAATAGTTGGTGCGACAACCACATGATGACACGATGATGGAGATCATGGTGTCATGCCGGTGACAATGGAGATCATGCCGGTGCTTTGGAGATGGAGATCAAAAGCACAAGATGATGATGGCCATATCATGTCACTTATATGATTTGCATGTGATGTTAATCCTTTTATGCATCTTATTTTGCTTAGGATGACGGTAGCATTATAAGATGATCCCTCACTAAAATTTCAAGATAAAATTGTGTTCTCCCCAAGTGTGCACCATTGCGAAGGTTCGTCGTTTCGAAGCACCACGTGATGATCGGGTGTGATAGACTCTACGTTCGCATACAACGGGTGTAAGCCAGATTTACACACGCGGAATACTTGGGTTAAACTTGACGAGCCTAGCATGTACAGACATGGCCTCGGAACACAGGAGACCGAAAGGTCGAACATGAGTCATATAGTAGATATGATCAACATGGAGATGTTCACCATTTAAGCCACCTCATCTCACGTGATGATCGGACTTGGGTTGGTGGTTTGGATCATGTCACACTTAGACAACCTGAGGGATGTTGATTTGAGTGGAAGTTCTTTAGTAATATGATTAGTTGAACTCATTATCATGAACATAGTCAATATGTGTTTGCAAATTATGTTGTAGATCAATAGCTCGCGATGTAGCTCCCCTATATTTTGATACGTTCCTAGAGAAAAACTAAGTTGAAAGATGGCAGTAGCTATTATGCGGACTAGGTTCGTCATCTGAGGATTGTCCTCAGTTGCTGCACAGAAGGCTTATGTCCTTGATGCGCTGCTCGGTGCGCCACCCCCTCAAGCGTCATCTGTGGGTGTTGAGAACATCAGACAGGCACGTTTTTTATGACTACTTGATAGTTCACTTCGTCATGCTTTACGGCTTAGAATTGAGGCGCCAAAGACGTTTTGAACGTCACGGATCATATGAGATGTTCCAAGAGCTGAAATTGGGATTTCAGGCTCGTGCCCATGTTGAGAGGTATGAGACCTACAACAAGATTCTTTGCCTGCAAGATGAAAGAGAATAGCTCAATCGGTGAACATGTGCTCAGATTGTCTGGGTGCTACAATCGCTTGAATCAAGTGGGAGTTGATCTTCCAGATAAGATAGTGATTGACACAGTTCTCCAAGTCACTGCCACCAAGCTGCTAGAGCTTCGTGATGAACTATAACATGCCAGCGATGGAGATGATGATCCCTGAGCTATTCGCGATGTTTTAGACCACGAAAGGTAGAAATCAAGAAGAAGCATCAAGTGTTGATGGTAAGACCACTAGTTTGAAGAAGGGCAACGGCAAGAAGGGAAACTTCGAGAATGGCAAGCCAGTTGTCGCTCCAGTGAAGAAACCCAAGGTTGGACCCAAACCCAAGACTGAGAGGGGAACGGTCACTGAAGAGGAATTGCCCCAGATACTTGGTAGATAAGAAGGCTGACAACGTCAACAAAAGTATATTTGATATACATGTTATTGATGTGTACCATACTTGTACTCCTAGTAGCACCTGGGTATTAGATACCGGTTCAGTTGCTAATATTGGTAACTCGAAGTGAAAGGTACGGAATAAACGGAGACTAGCTAAGGGTGAGTTGACGATGTGTGTTGGAAGTGTTTCCAAGGTTGATGTGATCACCATCGCACGCTCCCTCTACCTTCGGGATTAGTGTTGAACCTAAATAAATGTTATTTGGTGTTTGCATAGAGCATGAACATGATTAGATCGTGTTTATTGCAATACGGTTGTTCATTTAAGTCAGAGAATAATGGTTATTCTGTTTACATGAATAATACCTTCAATGGTCATACACTCAATGTGAATGGTTTATTGAATCTCGATCGTAGTGATACACATGTTCATAGTATTGATGCCAAAAGATGCAAAGTTAATTATGATAGTACCACATACTTGTGGCACTGCCGCTAAGGTCATATTGGTGTAAAGCGCATGAAGAAACTCCATGCTGATGGATCTTTGGACTCACTTGATTTCGAATCACTTGAGACATGCGGACCATGCCTCATGGGCAAGATGACTAAGACCCCGTTTTCCGGTTTGATGGAGCGGGCAAGTGACTTATTGGAAATGATACATGTTGATGTATGCGGCCCAATGAGTGTTGAAGCGTGCGGTGGATATCGTTATTTTCTTACCTTCACTGATGATTTGAGTAGATATGGGTATATTTACTTAACGAAACACAAGTCTGGAACGTTTGAAAAGTTCAAGCAATTTCAGAGTGAAGTTGAAGATCATCGTGACAAGTAGATAAAATGTCTATGATATGATCATGAAGGTGAATATCTGAGTTACGACTTTGGTATGCGACTTAAGACAATGTGGAAATTGTTTCACAACTCACGCTGCCTGGAACACCATAGGGTGATGGTGTGTCCGTACGTCGTAGCCGTGCTCTATTGGATATAGTACGTACTATGATGTCTCTTACCGATTTGCCACTATCATTTTGGGGGTTATGCATTAGAGACAACTACATTCACTTTAAAATAGGGCACCATCTAAAGTCCGTTGAGATGACACCGTATGAATTATAGTTTGGCAGAAACCTAAGCTGTCATTTCTTAGAGTTTGGGAATGTGATGCTTATGAGAAAAGACTTCAACCTGATAAGCTCGAAACCAAAGCGGACAAATGCATCTTCATAGGATACCCGAAGGAAACAATTGGGTATACCTTCTATCTCAGATCCGAGGGCAAAGTGTTTGTTGCTAAAAACGGGTCCTTTCTCGAGAAAGAGTTTCTCTCGAAAGAATTGAGTGGGAGGAAGGTAGAACTTGATGAGGTTATTGAACCGTCACTTCAGTTGGATGATAGCACGACGCAGAAAGATGTTTCTGCGGCGCCTACACCAAATGAAGGGGAAGCTAATGATGATGATCATGAAACTTCAGATCAAGTTACTACTGAGCCTCGTAGGTCGACAAGGAATCATACCGCTCCTAAGTGGTACGGCAATCCTGTCTTGGAGGTCATGTTGTTAGACAACAGTGAACCTACGAGCTATGAAGAAGTGATGGTGGGCCCGGATTCCAACAAATGGCTAGGAGCCATGAAATCCGAGATAGGATCCATGTATGAAAACCAAGTATGGACTTTGGTAGACTTGCCCGTTGAACGGCAGGCTGTTAAGTACAAATGGACCTTTAAGAAGAAGACAGACGCTGATGGTAATTGTCACCATTTATAAAGCTCGACTTGTCGCAAAGTGGTTTCCGACAAGATCAAGGAGTTGGCTACGATGAGACTCTATCACCCGCGGCGATGCTAAAAGTCTATTGGAATTGTGTTAGCAGTTGCTGCATTTTTTGATTATGAAATCTGGCAGATGGATGTCAAGACAGAGTTTCCTTAACGGTTTCCGTGAGGAAAGGTTGTATGTGATACAACCAGAAGGTTTTGTCGGTCCTAATGATGCTAAAAGGTATGCAAGCTCCAGCGATCCTTCTATGGACTGGAGCAAGCATCTCGGAGTTGGAATATATGCTTTGATGAGGTAATCAAAGCTTTTAGGTTTATACAAAGTTTATAAGAAACTTATATTTACAAGAAAGTGAGTGGGAGCACTATAGAATTTCTGATAAGTATAAGTGGATGACATATTCTTGATCGGAAATAATGTAGAATTTCTGGAAATCATAAAGGGTTGTTTGGAAGGAGTTTTTCAAAGGAAGACCTGGATAAAGCTACTTAAATATTGGGCATCAAGATCTATAGAGATAGATCAAGACGCCTAATAAGACTTTCAATGAGTACATACCTTGACAAGATTTTGAAAGAGTTCAAAATGGATCAGTCAAAGAAGGAGTTCTTGCCTGATTTGTAAGGTATGAATTTGAGTAAGACTCAAAGCTCGACCACGGAAGAAGAAAGAGAAAGGACGAAGGTCGTCCCCTATGCCTTAGCCGTAGGCTCTGTATAGTATGCCATGATGTGTACCGCACCTGGTGTGTGCCTTGCCATGAGTCTGTCAAGGGGTACAAGAGTGATCCAGGAGCGGATCACTGGACAGCGGTCAAAATTATCCTTAGTAACTTGAGGACTAAGGAAATATTTCTCGGTTATGGAGGTGATGAAGAGTTCGTCGTAAAGAGTTACGTCGATGCAAGCTTTGACACCAATCCGGATGACTCTTAGTAGCAATCCGGATATGTATAGTGGAGCAGCCATTTGGAATAGCTCCAAGTAGAGCGTGGTAGCAGCATCTACAGTATGACATAGATATTTGCAAAGTGCGCACGGATCTGAATGTTGCAGACCCGTTGACTAAAACCTCTCTCACAAGCAAAACATGATAAAACCCATAACTCATTGGGTGTTAATCACATGGTGATGTGAACTAGATTATTGACTCTAGTGCAAGTGGGAGACTGTTGGAAATATGCCCTAGAGGCAATAATAAATTGGTTATTATCATATTTCCTTGTTCATGATAATCGTTTATTATCCATGCTAGAATTGTATTGATCGGAAACTCAGATACATGTGTGGATACATAGACAACACCATGTCCCTAGTGAGCCTCTACTAGACTAGCTCGTTGATCAGAGATGGTCAAGGTTTCCTGACCATAGACATGAGTTGTCATCTGATAACGGGATCACATCATTAGAAGAATGATGTGATGGACAAGACCCAACCGTAAGCATAGCATTTAATCGTGTTAGTTTATTGCTACTGCTTTATCCATGTCAAGTATATGTTCCTACGACCATGAGATCATGCAACTCCCTGACACTGGAGGAATGCCTTGTGTGTATCAAACATCACAACATAACTGGGTGACTATAAAGGTGCTCTACAGGTATCTCCGAGGGTGTCTGTTGGGTTGGTGTGGATCAAGACTGGGATTTGTCACTCCGTATGACACAGAGGTATCTCTGGGCCCTCTCGGTAATACAACATCACAAGAAGCTTGCAAGCAATGTGACTAAGGAGTTAGTCACAAGATCTTGTATTACGTAAAGAGTAAAGAGACTTGCCAGTAACGAGATTGAACTAGGTATGGAGATACCAACGATCGAATCTCGGGCAACTAGCATACCGCTGGACAAAGGGAACTGAATACGGGATTGACTGAATCCTTGACATCGTGGTTCGACCGATAATGATCTTTGTGGAATATGTGGGAACCAATATGGGCATCCAGGTCCCGCTATTGGTTATTGACCGGAGAGGTGTCTCGGTCATGTCCACATGATTTTTGAACCCGTAGGGTCCGCACGCTTAACGTTCGGTGGCACTAGAGTAGTATTGGGATATGTACGTTGGTGACCGAATGTTGTTCGGAGTCCCGGATGAGATCCCATATGTCACGAGGAGCTCCGAAATGGTCCGGAGGTAAATATTTATATATGAGAAGTCATATTCAGGGTTCCGGATATCTTCGGGATTTTTCGGTATTGTACCGGGAAGGTTCTAGAAGGTTCCGGAGTGGGGCCCACCTGCATGTGGACCCACATGAATGTGGGTAATGGGGAATGTCCCCACACCCCTGGTCTAGGCGCATCAAGATCCCCCCTTAAAAGGAATAGGATCATATCTCGAAAGGATAAGATCGAGATCCCTAAAAAGGGGGGATAGTGATCGGTTGGGAAGGAAAGGAGGGATTTCCTTCCTCCCCCCTTGACCAACGACCCTAGGGGCTTGGAGGGCAAGCCACCAGCCCCTCCCACGCCTATATAAAGGTGGGAAGGCGCAAGGGGGCTGAAGACTCTCCCACGGCCGCGGCCCTCCTCCCGTCTCTCCCGTTCCTTCCTCGTACGTCGTTTCGGAGGCGCTTGGCGAAGCCCTGCCGGCACTGCAACGCCATCATCTCCAGCACACCATCGTGCTGGTTGAGACCCCATCTACTTCTCCTCCTCTCTTGCTGGATCAAGAAGGAGGAGACGTCATCGAGCCACACGTGTGCTGAACACGGAGGCGTCATCCGTTCGGCGCTGGATTGGATTGGATCATGAAGAGTACGACTACATCAACTGTGTTATATACGCTTCCGCTTAGAGATCTACAAGGGTATGTAGATACACTCCCCCTCTCGTAGCTATACATCTCCATGGATAGATCTTGCGTGTGCGTAGGAATTTTTTTGTTTCCCATGCAACGTTCCCCAACAACCTCTGTATACATGCATAACCGACTCACCCCAACAATCAGCCCACTCCATTGTGACATCTAACAGAGCTCTCGGTAGGAACAAACGACGCTGAGGGCCCCATAAGCCATTATCCCGCGCAGCGGTTAGTGCATATATGCAAGTGGTAGTCTCAGATTCAATACTCAATTTTCGTTAAGCGTGTTATTATGAAGTAACCGCGGACACCGACCAGGGCCCAGGCCCACCTCTCTCCTAGGTGGTCTCCGCCTGCCATGTCGTTCCGCCACAATGAATCATTCGGGCGCCATCAAGAGAATGCCCTTTCAACCCCCATTCCAAATAGTATCATAAGTATTGTAGTAATATATAGTATATTCATAATCATCACCCGAAAGGATCACATCCCAATAATATAGCATGGCAAACAGACAAGAGTGTAGGGCCACTGATGATACACTAGCATATATATACTAAGCATATAGGAGAACAAGTATGGTATCAACAGTAGTAGCAAAGACAGGCTATGCAGCATTATAGGATCTACCGATAAAGCGGTAACAGTAACACTACTCTAATGCAAGAAGTAAAGAGAGGGAATAGGCGATATCGTAATGATCAAGGGGGTTTTGCTTGCCAGGAAGCTCTGCTGAGAAGGATGGATCGTCGTCGACGTAGTTGTTCTTGGGGTCAGCGGCAGTCTCTGGGTCTACCAAAAAGAATAGACGAGAGGGAGAACGAAATAAATAACAGGCATACAAATGCAACACGGATGCATGTCATGTCAATACGTGTTGATGATATGCTCTAATGCATCACTAAGAATTTAAAAAGAAAGGGGAAAATATCTCGTAATATTCCCCCGCTCCAGGTATTATTCGGAGAGATGATTCCGATGCAAAATGTCCATGTTCATTATGTTAGGGGGTTGTTACAGGTATGTGGATGGCATATTCGGATTCGTTATATTTTTCTGAGCAACTTTCATATATAAATTATTTGCATCTGAGTTACGGTTTATTTTATATGATTTTTTGAAGTTTAAATGATTTCTGGAATTTTTATTATTTAGAAATTAAATAGGAAATTGCTAAATGCACACAGAGAGTGTACACAGCCGTCTGTGTTCGAGGCTAACAGTGGGGCCAGTCTGCTGAGTCAGCAGGTCCACTGTTGACCAGTTGACTAGTCAACAGGGTCATATGGGGTCCACATGTCAGTGACTGGGACAAGCCCAGTCAGCAGTACAGTCAGCAGTCAACAGAGCGATTGACTGGTCAAACCTGACCGGTGGGACAGTGACTCGCGTATTTAACAGGGTTTTATTTAAAGTAATTTTCTTAATTACCTAGTGGTTCCCATATGTCAGTAGTACATTTTAGTTAACAAAGTTTTACTTAAGTTAATTAGAGTTATTAGTAGGTGGGTCCACTGTCAGTGGCGGCGATTAGTGCTACTGTGGGACGACATGTAGGACCCACCTGGCAGCGACACACCGGCGTATTAAACACGGTGGCGCACCGACGGTGACCAAAATAGCGTCTGAGCACGTGGAACTCGCCGGAAAACGGCTACGGAGCTTCGTTGGATGTGCGGTTGGGCGCGTTCGAACATGGGCAGTGAGCAGCTTCTAACGCGGTGGCAGCCGATGTGGTGGCCGGGAGCGGCACCGGCGGTGAGCCGAGGCGGAGGCCGCTTCGGGAGCTCACCGGGGATGACGCTAGGGGGCATGGCGAGGCGAGCAGGGGGCTCGCCGACATCATAGGAGAACCAGGAGCACGGCGCAAGGCTCGGGTGCGAGCTGTGCACGCGGTGGCTGCGATGGCGAGGTGAGCGGCGGTGAGCTTCGGCTCCGATGGCGACGGCAACTACATGCACCGAAACGACGCGCAGGGAGATGGCTTTCGGCTGGGAGCTCACCGTGGAGCGCAAGAAAGGCTCGTCAGGGGCTAGTAGCAGCAAACGACGTCGGATTCGAAGAAGATCACCAGCGGGGCATGGGGAGGAGACGGCGTCGATTCGATCGATGCGGCGACTCCGGGCTTGAGCTCGTGGGCGAGGAAGAAGCAGCGATCGACGTCGGAGCTAGCGAACATGCTCGCAGGGCGCGGGGAGCTCGGTGGGCGCGAGGACGACAAAGGCCATGGCAACGGCGGCTCGGCTTGTCGCGGTGAGGAAGAAATCGGCGCGAGAGGGAAGAATGAGGGCTAGGGTTTGTGCCCAGGGGAGTCGAGGGTGACCTAGTACACGTCAGGGAGGGTTCGAATGGCCGGTACGTGGCCATCCGCGGCCACGGACGGGGGTGCAGCGTCCACCCAGCCTCTGATGAACAGAGGTAGGGGACAACCTAGAGATGGGATGGGCTTGCACTGTGCACTTGAGGCCCAAGTGCACAGCGGGGGCTTTTATTTTTCTTTTATCTTTTCTGTATTTAAGTTAGCTACTGTTTTGCAATTTATTTGCATACTAAATGATTTTAGTTGACTACCAAATTTGTCACATAAATAGTATACAGTGAGTTGAGCTATCACAACAAGTCCCAATTTATTTTGAATAGTTTAGATATTAGTTTAAATTGAATTGGCTCAATTTAATGTTGTTGGTCTTGTTTTAATAGGTTGAGGTCATCCTGGTCATTTAGGTGATGTTGTTTTCCTTAACATAATTACTTATGGATTATTTGCAAAATTATGAACACTTTTGTTTTATTGTTTGCAGAAGTAATAATTTTACTTGTTATTGGAATTTGAATTTGACTAATGTTTCAACTAAGGGGCAATTAAGTTTAGCAAAAATAAGATGACATGGCATCATTAGTCAAAGATCGCTGTAGCTTAATTACAGGGGTGTTACACCGCTGAAAGCATAGAAAGATACGATCCAAGATCGGTCTCCAACCAGCGCAGCCCGTGCCTGGCGCACCAACTGACGGTGCAAAATACGGTCAGATCCCTCGGCAGGGGTCCAAGCGCAGCTGGGAGTCCTAGATCAGAGGTCACACGAGGGGTTTATCCAGGTTCGAGCCTTCGGAGAGTAATATCCCATGTCCTGCTGATTTTCATTAATCATGATGGAGAGATACCTCGTGCGAGGAGTCACAATGGTGTGCGATATTGCTACCAAGAGTTGCCTATTTGTGGATAGATAATAATGGGGACCATAAATCTCTTTTATATAGGCAGAGGAGGTCTACGGTTTTACATGACAACGGATGCGATCTGGGAGCCGTCGCCTCTTCTTTCCTTGTAGCTCCCGAAGATCTCTTGTCTTCTAGGGTTCTCTCCTTGTCTTGGGCCTTTCGGGCCCCGTGTAGTTGATGAGACCGGGCTCCCTTCCATCAGCCACCGCCGGTTCAGGAGCCCCGTCACTCCCCTCTGGTACTTGGCCTCCATGGCGCCCGGAGGGGAGAGAGCCCCTCTGTGATAGGATCTACCTCTTTGTTTTCTTTCTGCTTCATTGTTGTTTTCTGGCCTTTCACCGTTTCCTTTTTTGCCGGAGATCCATAACTCCGACAGTGCTAGAATTTCGAGGGAATTTTCCTTCGGAATTTAGCTGTCTTGTGGCGAAAGAAGGGCTCCAACTGACCTAAGGGCTGTCCACATGGGCCCAGGGCACGGCCAAGGGGTGGCCGCGCCACCTGCCCATGTGGGGGCCCTCAGGCATCTTTTTGCATTGATTCCTTCGCCCAAAATCACATATATTCTATAAAAACATATTAAATCACCAGGGTGTTTGACCTTCCTAGATACTGATTTTCTGTAAAACAAAAGGCATCCAGAAAACAAGAACTGGCACTAGGCACTAGATGAATAAGTTAGTCTGTAAAAATAATATAAAATTGCACCAGAACCATATATAATTGATGTAAATATAGCATGAATACTTTATAAATTATATGTACATTGGAGACCTATCACTTTGTCACTCTTTCTTAATTGCCATTCTATTACAACATTTTGCTTTCTTGATTGCGCTCTACTTTAAGGTTAATTTCTAATTGTAGTTTACATACTCTTAAAACATGTCTATAAATAAATAATTGGCATATAATTACAATTTGTGTTTCCTACCCATTGACCTTCACCACCTCGCACATATAATTCATAACCGCAAACAATGTTCTATGAGCTCACCTTTTGGCCACAAACTTATATGTCACTTTTCTGTATGTTCTATCTTTCTAACACTTCACCGTGTAGTTCAGTTCTATTATATTCTTTGATTCTTATCCATTATATTAGTTCACCTTCTTCTTCGTTCATTCAGGTCATGGGAGGGCGAGCTAGTCCTTCTCTTGCTTTTGTGTTGCGGGTGATGTCTCCGCCCTTCTTTTATGGCTTTGAGCCACCTTACCCCCAATGGAATCCTCCACGTCACTTTCTTCATTGCTCTATGCGAGTGTTTCTTAGGGGCCTAGCCGTATTTTGATATGTGGAGAAAATACTTCTGTGTGAAGGTGCAGAAGAATGGTGATGATCTCTGCGAATGTGGCTATGCTCTCGTTCAGTTCAATCCAAAGGTCAAGTACTTTGATCTGGGGCTTCCTGACGCTATGGAGAGATGGCAACAAGGATGGTTCTACTTCTCCGACGTTTCGATTAGGTGAAAGCACATGTGCTCCCTTGGTGGTTTTGATAATTCATGACAACATACAATGTCTCTTGGACTAATATTTCTACCTAGTTTATTTCAGGTTTAGTCCACAAAGATTGTGGGCAAAAGGGTGTGAGGAGATTCCCCAAGAAGAAGAAGAAGAAGAAGAAGAAGTATAGGATTGGCCAAGTTACAAGCATGGATACTCTACATTTTACTTTGTGAGAAATCACTTTGAGTCCATAGGAAAGCCAATACTATTAAAAGGGGGTGAGGTAATGTTGGTGAACAAAATGCTCCACGTGCACAAGTGCTAGCCACCAAAAACACCCACAAGCTCTCCCACAAAAATACTCTGTCTAAACCCTACTACACAAAATCGGTGCCACCAAGTTTTTCTACTCGGCCCAACTGATTTTCATCTCAGACAGAACCTAGCCAAACCCTAGTTTCTCGGTACAACCAAGTTCTATATCGGTGCAACCGAGTTTTGGTGACCAACATTCTGGTGTCCCATTTTATAAAATCGGAATTTTCGAGTTTTATGATTCCGTGTCACCGAGTTTGGAAACTGCCCTCGGCCACTCATATCGGTACTACCGAGAATCATATATCGGTCTCACCGAGATTCCTAAAGTTGCCACATTTTGAACAAATCGGTATGACCGAGTTTTACTTCGGTCTCACCGAGTATGTCAATAATGGTGTAACGGTTGGATTTTTGGAGATGCCTATATATACCCCTCCACCACCACTCACTCGCAAGAGAAGCACTCAGAACAGTTCCCCACTTCCCATATCCAAATTTTTGAGAGAAAACCACCTACCCTTGTGTTGAGATCAAGATCATCCACTCCAACCATATGGATCTTGATTTCTAGCCTCCCCAAGTTGCTTTCCACCCAATCAATCTCTTCTACCAAGCCAAATCTGTGAGAGAGTGATTGAGTGTTGAGGAGTCTATCATCTTGAAGCACAAGAGCAAGGAGTTCATCATCACTATCAAGCATATTACCTTTTGGAGGGTGGTGCCTCCTAGATTGGTTAGGTGTTGTTTGGAAGCCTCCTACTTCCTGTTGTGGATTTGAACCAAGAAGTTTGTAAGGGAAAGGAGATCGCCTACTTCGTGAAGATCTACCCATAGTGAGGCTAGTCCTTCGTGGACGGAAGCCTTTATGAAATAGTCAAGGTTGCTACTTCGTGGACCCTTATGGGTGGAGCCCTCCATGGACTCTCGCGACCGCTACCCTCCGTGGATTGAAGACTCCATAAACGTGGATGTACGATAGCGCCACCTATCAGAACCACGGGAAAAATCTTCATGTCGACAATTGTGTTTGATCTTCCTATCTCTACTCTCTTACATGTACTTGTCTTACTTTCCGATGCCATACTTGTTGACTAGCATGTGTAGGGTGCATTAGACTTGTTATAATTGCTAAAATCTGCCCACCAATTAACTTGGGAAAAGGTTAGGTTTTAATTCTTGCAAGTAGTCTATTCAACCCCCCCCTCTAGACGTCTCTTCTATCGATCCTACATTAGGAGTGATTGGATAGGGGTGCCGCTGTTTACGGCCAGTCGACCTATGCGCTTGTCCTGGGGTACCCCAATTCAAGGTGGCCACTCAGAGGATACTATGTATCTTACACAAGCAGTGCAGAAGCATATTGATTCCGAGATGCTCATTAGCAACGAGATCATGGTTGCTTGGATGAGCAGACGGATACAACCACTTCGTGCAAGGGATCACGCGATGTACGAAATACGTCAAAGAGGGCAACATAGGGTATTCAACTGCAAGTCTGAAACGGTACTACGAGAAGAGGACTCTGGAAGTGATGGTGGCCTTCCTGGTGAAGGAGAAGATGCAAAGTTACTAGGATACCCACGTGTGGCCGTATTCATCGAGCTCCCCCCCTACAAATGTTAGTGTCCGGGCATGTGTTTTTATTTGCGTTGCCTCCTCCTTTCTTCTTTACAACATTGTAATTCCTTTTTTCGTACGAGGCGTATCGGTCAATACCGTCGCTCCCTGGAGAGATAATTTCAATACGACATGGCCTCATAACCAATCATGTTCTCCAACATGGCCTCTCACTTTGGCATTTAATCATGTTTAGCTCTGATTGCCTCCAAGCTATTCATGTTCAACTACCAAACTGCGATTCATCAAACTCATTCGATGGATCAAGACTCAAACTCCATTAAGCATGACTAAGCATAGCACAATAGGTAGAGGCTGAGAACTAGTTATAGATAAAGCAACTCCTAATCATGCTAGGATTGTAATGAACATGGATTTAGGGTACAAGATCGGGTATGCAAAGGGTAGGCTTAAATACCATCTAATATAACATGGCCCTTTAATCATAAGGGTTTAAAACCAGGGAAATATGAGTTTGATTTTCGCCATAGTAGCAACAATAAGAAAGAAAAAAGACGGAACCACATTATCTCCAACGTCAACAGGTAAGGAGGGACAAAAGGTGGTGAGCAAACTAGATAATGATTTTTATTTGAAAATATGGAACTATGAGTTTGATTTTTGTCGTACTCACAATAATAACAATAAGAAAAAGTTGGAACACATTAACACCAACGTCAGCAGATAAGGAGGGACAAACAATGGTTATCAAACTAGATAATACATTTTTATTTGAAAAATAGGCAACTATGAGTTTTATTTTCGCCTTACTATGAATGAACAACAACAAAATAAAGAGATGGAAACGCATTAACACACATTGACACCAATATCAACAGATAAGGACGGACAGAAAGCGGTGAGCAAACTAGATAACGGCCGCACCACGTATTAACTTATACATATAGTAAAACCACATGTTTCACACTCCTACAAAAAGGGTCGAGCATTCATTTCCACTCCAATATTATGTAAGAAAATTTTCATGATCTTTACCAGAAATTTGATGGACTTTTCCGCCTCGTAATCTGATGGAACTTTCAACTATGTTGTTGCTACAATGTTATCAACAAATTTCAATATGAAAGTAATTATAGCAACTTTAGCTGATAGACATGGGCAGTGAGCTACTATGCAATGTGTGTTAATCCCACATGTATTGAACTTATTCGTCATAAAACAACATGCTTCAATGCTCGGCTAAAAATGTCGAGCATTCATTTTTGCTCTGCCGCAATCCGTAGCGAGACCGTCAATTTCATATTTACCGGAAACAGGGGAATTTTTTCGCTCCGTTTTCGCCCTTATTGCGCAACGGATAAGGAGACTAAGTGCATATTAATACAGGGGCTAGAAGATAAGGAGGGAACTGGTACAAGTACCTGGCCAACTTGCAGCCTAGCCAGAGATCAAAAACAAAACTTGCAGCCTAGCCTTGGTTGCTATCTCTTCTCCCCTCCCCTCCCCTCCCCTCCCCAACTACTCCCTCTCCTCCCACATACGCTTCTTCAAGAGAGCAGAGCAAACCCAGCACGACACCCTCAGCTCCGACCAAGATCACCGCCGAGCAGACCACGCGTCCAGCGCCGCCGATGGATTCGTCTCACCACAAGGTTCGTCTCTCTGCCCGGCCGTCTTCTAATTCAAAAAAGAAAGATTTTCTTATGCTCTGTGGATGCTGATGTGTTCGTGGCCTCTGCCTCGTCTTCCTCAGGTGATCGGGGTCGCTCCGGCGGCGGCGGAGGGAGGGAGGATGTGCTGCGTCGAATGCCGCACCACCACCACTCCCATGTGGCGCAGCGGGCCGACGGGGCCGAGGGTGAGTTCCCCCACTTCTCCCCTCTTTTTCCTCTCTTTCTTGTTTGTGCTTGTGGCCTGTGGGGGAGGTGATCGGTGGTGTCAACCATGGCCTGATCACCACAGTTCTTGCGGTTCATACTGTGATCGTGTGATTGATTCTTGATTATATCGTTCCAACTGTTCCTAGAGCGACCATGCATGTTAGGAATTATTTGCGTCTCTGGTTTTGGCAGAGTAAGATCATAAGATAGGGCGGCGATTTTAATCCGTGTGTGTGGAGGGGAGAGGAAGATCATAAGATATGGCGGCGATTTTATCTAAAAAATATATGGTGATGATTGTTCTAATCAGAGCAGCTTGGAGCTTTGGATAAAGTCCTACGGCAAAGGAAAAAAAAAAGGGAAGAATCAGTGTGTGTACTCAGTTTTGATTCCATTTGGAGGTTAGGTGAGCTGTTCCTTGCAACAGTGCTAACCTCCAATCCCCCCTAATATTCCCAAGTGGCATGTGTGAGATAGGATATTTAAAAAGGGGCCAGCTTTTCTCTGGTTGTTTTCTATTGGTTGGGCCAATTCTTCAAGGGATATCCTTATCACCATGATAGTTTTTCACTTCATTGTGGCACTGAGCCATGCACCCATCACCCAGTAATCTCTCTTTTTCCGTAGGCAAAACTGATATGTTTCTCTGATCTGAAAAGTAACAATGGAGTTAGTGGTCCATACTGTGGTCCTAGTTTGGCAACAAAAATAAAATTGAATGTGCATTGAACATTTTTCATTTTTGATTGTAGACGCTTTGCAACGCGTGCGGGATCCGGTACAGGAAGAAGAGGAGGCAAGAGCTAGGTCTCGATAACAAGCAGCAGAACCAGCAGGAGAACCAACAACAGCAGCAGCAACAGAACCAACAAAAACAGCATCAACAACAGCAGCAGCAGCAGCAACAACAACCACAACAACAACAACGAGAAGATCACGGGGAGGCAACAAGTGCAGTAAAAGACAGCAGCAGTAGTAGCAACAACAAAAGCAGCAACCTCCAAGTGGTGAAGAAGAAAAGGAGGGTGTCAATGGGAGTGGAGGAGGCTGCATTCTTGCTCATGGCCTTGTCCTCCTCATCTACACCCCCACTACTACATGGCTGACGGACCCCCTCCCCACCATTGGTGCTCCGTGTACATACATACATGATATACAAGGCAGACTAAACAGACCACCCAGTGATTCCAAACCAGTCATACAGATTTCTTAGATGGGTTATCAGGATGGAGCAGCAGGGAAATGATGTCTCTTTCGGGTTGATGATGTCGATGTGATGGGGGGCTGGATTTTGTATTTGGATCCACCTGCGCCGTAGATCTTGGATCATGTCAGTGTGTCGCGTTCGAGACCGAAAGGGAAGGTGCTCCGGGGGAAATGTTTGCTCCGGAGAGGGAAAAGGCTGGTCAGTGGCTGTATGTTGTTCGTCATGGTAGGCTCAACTGTTATTAGTCAAGAGTTTGTTTTAATTTTACCCCTGATTCATGTGTTCCCCATTTTCTGTTTATTTCCGTGTAAATGTTTTGTTTCCATTGTTAATTGAGAAGGATGGGTGATCAAAAGCAGACATTGCCATCCTTCATGTGTAATAAGGATCAAATCAATAAAAATGATTCATTCGTTTCAATTCAATCAGTGGAAATCAAGTCAGCAAATTTGTGTTTCTTACGCTGATTGATGCTGATAAAACCAGATTTTATTTGCAGCCATAACCATTCTTGCAGATGCAAATGCAAAACATACAGTTACATACAAAGCAGGAAAACATATGCAGAAATAGCCACCATGAAATTACACCTGTCATGCCAAAGTGATAGCCTTTGCTATTAGTTAGAGACAAGCTCCGCATATACAGAGTTGGACAAAAGGAAAGATCAATCCAACTATCACTTTATTCAGCCCTACTGCAGTCGATGTTGGTCTAGGCTACTGCTGGCTCATGGACGAGAGTCTGCTTCTTGCACACATTTGATCAAAATTACAACCATCTAATCATCACAAAAAACTTCAGGCTATTCCTGGTTTATCTCACAAAATATAGTGGTAACCTATGGTTTTGGGAGTGGTTCAAATTCTCCAGCACCTTTCATGCGTAGCATGGTTTCCCTGAAAGCATGTGACAGGGTTGTGATTTAACTGTAAAAACTCATTCCATCTGGCTAGACAGTTCAGCTTCCTCATCACCATCAAACTCCTGCTCCACTCCTTTTACCTGCCAAAGGTGAAACATTGAAGTCTGTGAAGCATGCCAACAGCAATATATCAATTGAAGATGAACAAGTTGCACTTTTAAGCAAGCTGGCCATAAGAAGCAATAACAATTGCAACAGATTTCTTGAATAGTACCGGATTACCAGCATTCTAGCTATCAAATAATGGACAACCTTTTTCACTGAAGACACACACAGCTGTTTCTAGAAGCAGGAAACAAAGCACTGAATATTACCTCGGGCACATAGTGCATGAGCATGTTCTCTATGCCAGATTTCAACGTGACTGATGAACTCGGGCAGCCACTGCAGGCACCTTGCATTTTTAGCTTCACTATCCCTGTTTCTCTGAAAGAATAAGTATCACAGTGAGACAATGTAGTCAAAATTCTTGAAAATCAGCACCATACATGAACATCAGGAGAGGGGAGGTACTAACGGCTCAAATCCTCGGTATTCAATGTCACCACCATCATCTTGAACAGCCGGCCGAATGCGGGTCTCCAACAGTTCTTTTATCATAGCAACTATTTCTGAATCATCCTTTGGCACAGACAAATGTTGCATGGCAGATTTAGAATCTCAAGCACAGGTTTTCAATTATTCATGATGCAAATGTTATTTTGCTTCCCCACAGAGAACAAAAATTATTGTGTCAGTGCTGCTGCTACCTACTCCTACCTTCTTATCACACGCAAGAATTAACAGTATGAACATTCCGGACTTAGTTTGCAGTATATATTTGTAAAATTATAAATTCATTAGCAATATTCAGAGATATTGTGCTGGTGGTGTCAACCTTGATTCACAACGGGATAACTGCAGTGCTGAAGATAACCAGACGGCACGGATGTGGTGCTCAGGACCCTGTCTCCTAATATGATTGGACTTGCAAGATCTTTCCTAATACACCTGGATTCTTCCATAATTCTATGCTTTCCTCATGGACTCTTAGTATTTTTCTCTCAAGGACTTATGTCTTATCTTGTTATTGTATTCTTATATCTTGCATAAAACCAATACCGTTTGTACTTCACACACTAGATGATCACTTTTGCAACAAGTGATATGACTAGAAAGCCAAAAAGTTTTGCCAACAGTATCCTTTTCTTATAACTGTAGTTTAAGCTTTTTGTATGGCACAAGGAATGACCATGCTGCAGAAGAACAAAGCTATAGAAACAAACCACGAAATAGAAAGAATGTGTATGAATACCTCATGAATTGCTGTGTCCATAGCAGCTGCAGTGTTTGAGTCCAGAAAAAGTGGCTGTCCAGATGAGTAAAAATCCATTATCGCAGCAAAGACCTCAGGCTTAAGATAATCCCATGAAGTCTCGTCAGATTTTGTCACAGTTACAAAATCAGATCCAAAGAATACTCTTGTAACTCCTGCATAGAAATTGCATCCAGTCAATATCATGACCAAATGGAACATTTCACTTAGAACATTTGGCGCCAATTTCAGATGTTGTGCTGTGAAATATGTACTGTTACACATTTACTGATCCTAGCATTTATTTATGGTTCCAAAGAATATAGTTGAAGCAACTAATATTTTCAAAAGTAGTAAATTAAAATGTGAAATTGTAGGCCATCAGAATGCCAAACTAAGCCTAAAGCATTTGCATGGACGTGCTATTTTGTAAGAAGTCAAATCCCATATTAAACAATGACAAAGTTGTATGTCCGCATCATGGTGACGCATTTTGAAAAATAAAGAATCATCAGTTCCAAATATGTCTTTCCTAAGAAATTTGAAGATAAGATCAGGATTCTTGCTTTTGGAGTGACTTCCTTTGCCATATGGACCATTCCAACTGTGTATTTTTTTGCATACCATTCTTCAAATTTAACCCAGCTCAATGCCTGCATGAAGTTATCATGCCCTTTGCCCACGTTAAATAGGTCACCCTCAATTTATGTTTCACCAATTTATTGTATTCAAGTCCCCTTACTGTGCCCAAATGGTTGCCTGGCTATCCAACAAACCACAGTGCTTACTTGGTAGCCAATTTATTCCGTAAGAATTAGTGAATAGCTGTTTGTAGTTTGTACGCCAATTTTTCAGTAACATCTCATAGTAGTTCCCTTTAATAGCTAAAGGGCTTTGGGTAATTAGGTTTAATGCAAACTAAAAGGTAATTTAACAGAACGAATAGTCAACATTGATCCACTGAATAAAACTGTTACCAAACATGGAAGACTAAAAAGATCTGTTCTTCCAACTCAATTTCGGGGCACAATCTCATATGCCCTTACAAGTAAACCTTATATACACCTAGGCTAGCATGTCAAAGACACAGAGCACCTGCTTGTAATACACAAGGGGGGTGGGGGTAGGTTTTTCAACTTTGCAGGGGCATGTCAGAACCAAACCCAAATTTAATACTACCTCCGATCCATAAAAAGTGTCGCAGTTTTGAAATAAACCCAGTTCAAAACTGTGACACTTATTTTGGATCAGAGAGAGTACATAGCAACACCAACAGATTGCCTTGTTGTAAATACAGTAACTAACTGATTAACAGGAGGACTGGAAGATCAGCAAAACAAATACGTAAACGGAAACTGAAATATAAAACAACACAGTAGATGACTAGGACATCAGACATGATGTACCTTCGATCGCAAACAGCGCCTTTGCCAAAGGAGATGTCATGGCGGTCCGAGCATTAGGGAAATCAGAGCTCCCAACTTCCATAACCGGCTTTCCAGGATGGAACATGAGCGACTGCGGGTTGGGGGTCGACTGCGTCTGGATGAACATGGTCCTCTTCTGCCCTGTAGACGACACCATTTTTGCAATCAAATAAACATGTGCACATGAGCTAAGGCACTGACACCAATATACTCGCGAGCAATCAGGTCGTCTAATGCAAGAACAAGATCGCCTAAGCGGAGCCCATTTCAGCTCAAAATGTACAATAAAGCTGAGTATGCAATGCAAGTAATCACAGAACATTTTGCTGGCCTACAAACGAACGCCTCGTCGCTCAGATGAAGAAACCGACCTACCAGCTACCACGTGCAAAACTGATTCGCTAGCCGGCCATAAAATTCACATCTCCACGCGTCCAACCCATGAATCCGACCTCCCTAGCATGCCAACATCGCAGCGCCAAATTCGACAGACTAGGAGAAGGGGAGCGGCGAAATCTAACCTCCGAGCCGATCCCATGGGGAAGGGGGAGCGGGGTTCCTGTGCGCCGCCGGGCGCGCGAAGGGCGGCGAGTTGAGGCGGTCGAGCGCGCCGGCGGCCGCCGACGAGAGGAAGCGGGGCGCCGGGAGAACCCGCCTCTGGAGGAGCTGGGACGCGAGCGCGAGGACCCTCCTCGCCATCGCCATTTTTTTTGCCTCTGCTTGCGTTGCGCTCTTCCCTTCCTCTTCCTCTTCCGGCTAGGTCGTGTCGGCTCACAACAAATTGGTTCCTTCTTCTTGGGCCGGTGATTAGATTCTCGGCTCGTATACGATCTGGACCCTTGTGGGCCCAATGGTTGGGCCTTCCGGTCGAATGAAATACTAGCTCACGTTCTCGCTAGGAAGTCTGAAAACGGAGAAACTCAGCGGTTCCTCGTGTGCGGCGGCGGCGGCAGATCGAGGACGGCGGCGGCGACGGCGACGGCAGATCGTCTGAACCAGGTACCTCCTCCCCTCCCCCCCCCCCCCCCCCCCCCTCTGCTGCAAACGGCCTAGTTAATGCCACCTCCCGCCGCCGCCGCCCTGCTCCGCTCTTGTCTGAGTCACCATCGCCGACTAATAGTGATAGGCCCATCAGCCATCTTAGCTCTGGTGTATCACTTTTTGCAGGTTCTTGCGTCTGTTGCTATCTAATGGACGACAAGAGTAACGTGAAGAAGGAAATAGATGGCTCCCTTCCACCCCGTCCTCGCAAGGTTGGTGTTCACTTTCGTTGTTCCTCGTATATATTGCATTGTTTCGATTTGATGGTTACGGTTTTTGCTTCCTGCATGTTAAGGGAGGACTTAAATTCGCGCCCAAAAAGCCTCCAAAGAAACCTGCAAAGGTTGTCCCAAAAACGTATGTTTCTTCTGCCTAGATTTTCTTTCGTAATTTCCCCTTGTTTAAGGCTTTCTAGATGGGATTTAGTTACTGAAACTGCCTCTACAGGGAGCCTGCTGAGGAGAGCAAGGATGAAATCATTGACAAGGAGTTGTTGATGAAACTCAAGACATCACAGGTGCCTATATTTGTCTGTTGGCCGTTTGCTGTATCTGCAAGCTTTTTGTTTGATGGCTGATTGGTGTGTGTTATATTTGTTTCATCTGTAGATCACTGATCCATTTGGAAGAAGACCCAAGATTGAGAAAAAGGGTAAATGTGGTTATCTGACATTCTGTTCCATGATCCTACTCTTTGAGCATGCTCCGCGCCTATTTTCTCCCATTTGCATTGGCTCATCAGTCAACTCTTGTTGCGAAAGAAGAGCCTCTTAAGTTCTAAATTTCCGTACTTGACTATATGTCTGGTGGCTGTTACTTGAGGAACTCGGCATCTAATTCTTCATCACTAGACAAAATTGACCAATCAACTTCCCTTTCAAGTCATGGAGTTCTTTGGACAATTTCTAGTTACTAGTTTATGCGTGTTTCATCCCTAATATACACATCACTGTTCTACCAATACACCGATACAACAACAACAACAACAAAGACTTTAGTCCCAAACAAGTTGGGGTAGGCTAGAGGTGAAACCCATAAGATCTCGCGACCAACTCATGATTCTGGCACATGGATAGCAAGCTTCCACGCACCTCTGTCCATGGCTAGTTCTTTGGTGATACTCCAATCCTTCAAATCTCTCTTTACGGACTCCTCCCATGTCAAGTTCGGTCTACCCCGGCCTCTTTTGATATTCTCAACATGCTTTAGCCGTCCACTATGCACTTGGGCTTCTGAAGGCCTGCACTGAATATGCACAAACCATCTCAGACGATGCTGGACAAGCTTCTCTTCAATCGGCGCTACCCCAACTCTATCTCGTATATTATCATTCCGGATTCCGTCCTTCCTTGTGTGGCCACACATCCATCTCAACATGCGCATCTCCGTCACACCTAACTGTTGCACATGTCGCCTTTTAGTCGGCCAACACTCACCACCATACATCATTGCGGGTCGAATCGCCGTCCTATAGAACTTGCCTTTTAGCTTTGTGGCACTCTCTTGTCACAAGGAATGCCAGAAGCTTGGCGCCACTTCATCCATCCGACTTTAATTCGATGGTTCACATCTTCATCGATATCCCCATCCTTCTGCAGCATTGACCCCAAATATCGAAAGATGTCCTTTTGAGGCACCACCTGCCCATCAAGGCTAACCTCCTCCTCCTCCTCATGCCTAGTAGTACTTAAACCGCACCTCATGTACTCGGTTTTAGTTCTACTAAGTCTAAAACCTTTTGATTCCAAGGTTTGTCTCCATAGATCTAACTTCATGTTGGCCCCCGTCCGACTATCATCGACTAGCACCACATTGTCCGCAAGAGCATACACCATGGGATATCTCCTTGTATATTCCTTGTGACCTCATCCATCACCAAGGCAAAAAGATAAGGGCTCAAAGCTGACCCTTGGTGCAGTCCTATTTTAATCGGAAAGTCATTAGTGTCGCTATCACTTGTTCCAACACTTGTCTCAACATTATCGTACATGTCCTTGATGAGGGTAATGTACTTTGCTGGGACTTTGTGTTTCTCCAAGGCCCACCACATGACATTCCGCGGTATCTTATCATAGGCCTTCTCCAAGTCAATGAACACCATATGCAGGTCTTTCCTTTGCTCTCCCTGTATCTCTCCATAAGTTGTTGTACCAAGAAAATGGCTTCCATGGTCGACCTCCCAGGCATGAAGCCAAACTGTTTTTGGTCACGCTTGTCTTTTTTCTTAAGCGGTGCTCAATGACTCTCCCATAGCTTCATTGTATGGCTCATCAGCTTAATTCCACGGTAATTAGTACAACACTGAACATCCCCCTTGTTCTTGAAGATTGGTACTAATATACTCCGTCTCCATTCTTCTGGCATCTTGTTTGCCCGAAAAATGAGGTTGAAAGCTTGGTTAGCCATACTATCGCTATGTCCCTGAGGCCTCTCCACCCCTCAATGGGGATACAATCAGGGCCCATCGCCTTGCCAATACACCGATCCTGGAAAGAAAACTGCAGATAGTTGCCAAGCACAAATATGTGGTACTGTGGTTTTGTTGGCCTCTGAGGATGAAAATATGTTGCGAATAACTTGCGAGGTAACTCTAAGTGTATGAGTGGGTTGATACCCTACTCTCACCGGTACAAGGCTTCATGTGCTCATCTTCAGGAATTCAATATGCAGAGGTTGCATCAAATTAGAATCTTGTTCTCTTGCATAGTGTAAAATTACTGCATGCAGTAAAGTGTATCTTATTATAGAGTAGTAGTATTAAAGAATTTATGTTAGCTTGGCCCTTTCCTCTGTGATATGTTAGATTATTACAACCATCAAACTAGTGTGGTCTTGTTAATGCATTTAGCCACTGTTCCTAATATTGCTGGCACTTTCTCTGTAAATTTGGATATTTTACTAACAATATATCAATCTGCTGGCACAACAGAAATCAATACGCAGGTTGCATTTGGGCAAGGGAACTCTTCTTATGCAAGATCTTTTCCTACGCGGAATTATTCGGCAGGTATTGTTGCGAGATATTTATCTACATCGGTCTATGCTTAGTTAAACCCTTAGTTAAATGTTCCACTAAATGGTAATATCTGTTTCTGAAAATTGGACAAAGAAAATACCTTGCACTTTTTGGTAGTTTGTTGTCTGGCATTGCGATTTTGTTTCTCCTTTTGAGCAAAACAGAGCATATGGAATACTTATTTTTCTACTCATATTACTGTATTTGGATGAAGACCTTGCACTCTTGTTGTCTGGCATTGCAATTTTGTTTCACTTTCAGAATGGAACACGGACCATGCAACGCTCTTTTAACTGTACATATTGCTGTATTTGGATCTTTAACACCCTTTCTTTTCATGCATGCTCTGTATGATGTTACAGCGCCAAAAGCACCAAAAGAATACGTCGATCCATGGGTGAGTGGAGTTACCAAGTGCGCACCAATATGAATGTCTTCCTTTGCACGCGTTATTCATTTGATTAATTTCCATCTTTTACAGGACTATACCCATAGCGACTATCCTATAACTCTGCCACTTAGGAGGCCCTACTCTGGAGATCCTGGTATTCTATTGGTCCTTCTGGTCTTATGTTGTAAGATAATTTTTCTTCAGCCGTCCATTATTTCTCTCCTATCTACGTGATGTAGAGATTCTTGATGAAGAGGAGTTTGGAGAGAATTCTGCCAGCAGAGCTCATTATGGCGAATTTACGGCAGCAGATGAACTTGGATTAACGGTAATTTATTATCAAATTGTTACAACATGTCATTTCTTGTCCTATGCTTTAGAACAAAATCAGAATTTTGAATATACATATTATTAGTATGCAATCTGGTGTCTAACTGCTTGAACCTTTTAAGGCTGCGTTTGGCATTGCAGTGGATTGTGATAATCCCATTTGCCCCACCAGATTTTGTATATTTTAGTGTTATATTTCACCTGTGTTTTTCTACTTTTATGATTAAATTTCTACTGAAGATTATAAATAAGCACAGCATAATACAATTCAGCAACCACAAACAGAGGACTGTGGCTGCTTTCTTATATTGACTGTTCTGCTGACAGGATTGGTCCGACACACCACAGTTGCTCCTCTTCCAGTTACCTGCGTCTCTTCCTTTACCAAAGCAAACAGAGCCTGCCGAAGAACCAAATACTGGCTCTGAGGAGAATGTTGAACCTGCCACAAGCTCTAAAGTGGCACGTGGGCAAACACTCCCTGGCTCTAAGATGAAAGATTTGCCAGGAGGTCTCATGGGGAAGATACTCGTTTATAAAAGTGGTAAAGTGAAGATGAAGATAGGAGATGCACTGTTTGATGTGAGTATGAAAACTGTAAAGTGCTGCATTTTGTGTTTGTGTGTATGTTTTCCGTGCAACACTGACAATAACAAACTTCCCAGGTATCTCCCGGTTCAAATTGCATGTTTGTCCAGGAGGCTGTGGTGGTTAACACCAGAGAAAATCATTGCTGCGCCCTGGGAGAGGTCAGTAAGCGCGCGATTGTTACCCCCGATGTTCCCTATCTGCTTGGTTCTACTGACAAGATGGAAGAATAAGCCCATGTTTGCATGGGAAATTCTTCAGGAGAACAACCTGTGAGTATACTTGCCCTTCCTGGACTTCATTCTAGGAGGGAGGTATCAGCCTTTTCTCTGTCTCAATATGACAATCATTGGTTTTCGAGGAAATGCACTGAACAAAGTTGAATTGATCAGTCAGTGACAAATAGATCAGTGCTGAAGTCGCAGTTTTGGTAGGAAAGATAAGCTCGTGAAGTGATTTTTGTGCCTTGTTCAGGCCATTCGAACAAGTTTTCTCAGTAAAGTGAAGGTGCTTATATTTGCAAATATGCTCTCTTTTTTCATCTTACCATGCGTGGTAGAATAAATGCAATTTAATGTGTCAGGAAGAAACTTGATGCTACTGTTTGTTTTTCTTGTTGAGAGGATCATAGGGATTTTATTTATTAGTGAAGTTTGCAGCAGCATGTGTAAGGCCGGGCTGGCCACACAGGCCTGCAAAATCCTAGATTATGAGCTTACTTTGCTAACAGATGTGCATCTCCATTCGAGTCACCAAAGATGCAGCCAATCATAATGTGATCACAGCAGCAATTCCTAGGTGTTTTTCACCACGTTAGGCTTTGTTCGTTTGCGGGTGATCCCCACTTCCTCACCCATTACATATAGGGATTATACACCTCTGAATTCCCCTCAATCCCTCCCTGGATTCTTGTTTGGTTAAACCCTCCCAACATGCACCTATTAATACCACCCGTGTACACCATGCAGCAACATAGAGTTATGTTTCAGTGTCCTCATTTGAACTGAAAAGAAATGCATTAGAGAAGGTAATCATTCAGAATCAAGTTCAGCAGGAACAAATATTTTGCCTCCGTTTCGAAAAGAAAAAAAAAACAAGCAAACGGTTCCTTTGAAAATCCACACTGTATTGTACAAAAAAAAACATTTTACTGTATATAACAGATAAGTACCAGATCATGATAGAATAACCAAAACATACTTGTACGATTGAAAAAAAAACTTTCATTTGCAAAATTGCTACTGTGAAGAAATGAAACTGAAGTGGCAGGAGGTAAAATGAGGGTATCCATCATAATGAGTTGCACGGCACTTGGAACATAAGCTACCAAAACTGTGTTAGCTATAGCAGTCTTGAATTGAGTGCACCCTAACAATCCACAACAGTGTTTGCTATAGCTCCTTGGGGGGGAGGGGGGGCAATGTTTGGTGATAAGCTATGATATCTACCTCAACAAATGCAGAAACAACAGCATCTTTTGAGTTTCGCTGGACCAAAGTAAGGAAGCAGCAAGCACTGAGGTCATTTGACTGTACTATATGTGGTAAACACTGGAGCAAAGTGTTCAATTCGAGACTGAAGTGAATATCAAATGGTTTTGGAATTCGCTATCTAAAAGTGCTAGTTCGTCTTTTTGATATGTTAGCTAGATGCTATGAACATGATCAGGACTTCAGGAGTGGTGATTGCTGTAGTAGCACCCTGCTTGCATTATACTCCCTCCGTCCCAAAATAAGTGACTAGTCGAGTCACTTATTTTGGGACGGAGGGAGTAGCACCCTGCATAATAAACTCCCTAGTGTAGTTTGCGGCAAAGCTGCAGTTTGTGTAGGTTACCCTTTCGTGTAGTTTGATGAAGCATGCTTATTTTATTTTATTTTATTTTTGAGAAAAGTTAGATGAAGCATGCTGTAGGGTGCTGATTTTAGTGCAATCCAGTTATTGCCCCCCGCCCTTAAAAAAATGAGGGAATTGCGCATGCTTTCTGGTTTCATCTTTGTGCAATTATACTGAATCCGTTTAAAAACACACACGCACACAAGGAACAAAAGAGAATACAAATGAAATTGTACGATACCATTTCCGAGCAACACAGATTAAAGGAAATGAAGACCCAAAGGGTCAGACAAATATATGTATTGAATTCGGATGGAATCCGTCATACGCATTGCATTGCTCATCATAAAACCTTTGACGAACAGGGTCATCTGAACTACTGCCAATCTTTAAAAAAAAACGAAAAAGATTTAAGTAGTGCAGGCATATATTCTGAATTAGGGAAGCTGATCTGAACTACTGCCAATCTTAAAAAAAATCGAAAAAGATTTAAGTAGTCCAGGCATATATTCTGAATTAGGGAAGTTCACGGCAAAAGGTCAGAACATGATGACTGCCTCTAACTGTCGTCAAATGATATTTCCGCTCAACTCGGCAAATTAAACCCCTCGCAAAAACAAAAACAAAACTCTGCAAATTAAACGAGATGAGCAATCAGGATTCACCTTGACTAACGTTGACAAACTCCCTAGTGTCATTTACCATCGTTCGGGTTTCGATTTTGACAATTTCAAGAACAACCACTACTCAGCTAGGCAGCCAACTCAAACAGCTGAGATTTAAGGCACGATTGTGAACCAATATGACCAAACATACTGCTCAACCATAACCACCAAGCCACTAACGACACGTGTATACTCGGTTTATTTTGCCTGCTCGAGTATAACACAAGGGCATCTACAACCGGTTGCATTCACATACCTTAAATTCCAGTCCTCAAATCCATACTACTTCATGGAACACACATAACCTACGTACTACTTCATACTACATAGATAAACCTAGCCTACTCCTACTCGTCGTCGACGATGTAGACGACGTCCAAGCAATGTCGGACGGGCCTGCCTCCTGATGGATGGTCGCCGCCCGCACCTCCGACTCCTCGCCGTCGGATAGCTCGGAGAAGATCTCTTCAAGCTTCGCGTCCGCCTGGTGAAGGAAGCGGCGGTTGGCCTCCGCCTCCATCACTTCCTCCGCCGCCTCCTTCACTTGGGCCACCTCGAATTCCGCCAACACATCGGTCATGACGAAAGCCTGTATCCGAAGTCACCGAATCCACCTCGCATGCATCCTCTCAGGCCCGGTCCTGGGGCGGGGTGAGCGGGGCGGTCGCCCCGGGCCCCCCGAAACCAAGGGGCCCCCTCCCAGGTCTGTTCATGTACGCTCTTAATTCTGAAGGCCCATGCTTAAAGAAAAATAAAACGAGGCCCAGGCTCATGTTGGCTCGTACAGAGAGATGCTATAGCGGTCACATCAGGAGGAACGCCGCACCCTAATTCGATTTCGCCTGGAGTCTAGGACGTCAGCGCCGCCAGGTAGGTACGTCTGCCTATTCGTCTTTCTTCCTCCGAACGAGGCAGCAACCTTCGCGTTTTTGATTCTAGACTTGTCCAACAATTTGTCTGATTGTTTCTCCTCTCTAGTCTCTAGTTTTCAATCAGGTCGTTAGCTCTGCCGTCCAGGTGATAATAAACGGCGTCCCCACAAGGAGAGTCCAGAGGCAGACTATAGAGAAGGTATGTCCTAGCAGAATTTGTCATAATATTTGATGAAGATTTTTTGATTGATCTAATATTTTCATAGCTCTGTGCTAATTTACAAAACTAATTTTTCTTTGCAATTTTAGTACTGGCATGCCATCTAGAAAGTATGCACTGAGAAAAATTGTTGTATGAGATTGATATAGTTACTATCATTAGTAATTTTGCATCTCGAAATGTTAGAAGAAAATTTTAAGGTCACATGTATATATTATTTGATATGCACTTATTTTTTTGGCTTAAAAATTGTAGCTACATACAATGATTATTTAGACCTTTATATACTAAAGGCCCCAAATTTTAGTTTCGCCCTGGGCCCCAAAAATCCCAGGACCGGCCCTGCATCCTCTTCCTCCTCCTCCGGCTCCGCGTCCTTAATGGTCGTGTCCCGCTCCTGCTCCTACTCCTACTCCTCCTCCTGCTCCATCGAGTCCGGAGGTGGGTTGGTTGCAATCTGTGCTTTGCTCCTAGCCCGGATCTGCTCAAAGAGCTTGAGCCGCCGCTCCATCGCAAGCATGGCGTATGTTGTCATCATCGGCCGAGCCATGGTGGAGGAAGCGACGGACGGCGAGCGGATTGGAAGGTGACGGCGTGGAAGGGACTGATAGGGTAGAAGTGGGGACGGGATAGGGGTTCGCGTGTCATCGTCCGGCTTAAATAGCCGGACTAGGACCCTCGGGCGACGCGCCGGAGCGGTGCCACGTGGCGCCATGAATGCATCCTCACTACCGTCATCGCTAATCGGAGGAGACACTCTTGCGTGTTTCCATGTGGGTCCGTGCGGTCGGTCCAATGTGGCGGACGCACCCGGGTCCCCCCATTTTCGGCCTAGATTTGGATTGGATGTGAGGGGTGCCGGACAGCCTGAGCGTATAGGGCTGGTATGAGGAGTCCGTCTGGGTCGATTGTTTTTAACTGGTCAGTGACCGGGCCATTTGCCCGAGCATACAAGGGGGTTTGGGGAGCTCGGTTGTAGATGCTCTAACATATCCCGAAATTTATACTAATAGGAAACATATCATCTGTTTCTAATGATATAGTAATTTGTGTATAGTAATTTGTGTGACATATAAATCGTATTACGCAGGTCAGATTGTAATTATAGGAATGTGTACATGCCTAAGGGCATTTCTAACCGATCATTGATAAAATAGTGGAGTATCCGGTGGAGTAAACCCTTAGTGGAGTAAATTTACTTCACTAAGTTTTGGTCAGACAGCCGAACTCCTAAATTTAGTGGAGTAAACTTACTTTTTTGGTTTATGGCTTTATACATTTCCTCGAACGTCTATTATGCGTGTCCGCGACGATGGTGACCACGCCGGAAATGCCTCGATGCGCATGTTACGAAGCTTCTTTAAGGAGCGGAGGATCTGCCCATCGACGCAGCGGAGACCATCTACACCGACTTGCTCGAGGCCGCCTCTTCAACTGGCTCGGGCTGCTCGCGGGCGCCATCGACGTCGCCTTCTACTACCCAAGGCCAGAGGGCGTGTCACTCCTGGGGGGGCCGTCGCAAGCTCGGATAGCTCATCGATGTCGTCCACGCCGACGCCGGGTACCACTTCAGCCTCTACGCCGTGACTCTCGGTCTCGATGCCCTCGCCGGTGGCAAAGGCGCGTTCGAGCTCTGGGTCGCTAGCTGAGTGCTGGTCGTGCTGCACGGAGTGCAGAGCATGGGAGAGGCAAGCAGGAGCAGCACGGGCTGCGTGGCGGGGGTGGTGGTGCGCAGGAGTACGGTGCGCTGCCGTAGCTCGTCCATGGCGGCTGCGGCACCAGTATGGGTGCGGGGGCAGCTGCGCGCACGGGCAGGGGTGGGGGTGGGGAGGGGGCGGGCAGAGGTAGGGACTCGCCGCCGACGACAGCGGGCGGGGGAGCGAGGAGGTGGGGCGGGCAGAGGTGGGAAGGAGGGTGGATGGACGCAAAAAAATTACTCCGGACCGTTTTGATGGAGTATATTTAGGGAAATGGTTGGGGTCGGAGTATAATTTTTACTCCCTTACAATGGATTGGGGATCGGTTAGGTGCACATTTGAGGAGTAAAACTGATTTTTTACTCCTCTAACGTCGAATAAGGGATCGATTAGAAATGCCCTAATAAACCAAAAGAGATGATATTATTAGTGTTGCCTCTGTGTCGGTGTCAAAACCGGCGGATCTCAGGTAGGGGGTCCCGAACTATGGATCTTGGATCGATGGGTAACATGAGACAAGGGAGACGATGTTTACCCAGGTTCGGGCCCTCTCTATGGAGGTAATACCCTACGTCCTGCTTTGTTTGTATTGATGATGGTGTATCGAGTAGAGAGTTGATCTACCTCGAGATCATATGAAGTGGTCTAAAACCTTAGGAGTAATGATCCTAATCTGTGATGATCTGATCTTCCTCTATGACTAGCCTGGCCTCGACTTATATAACACACCAGAGTCCTAGGATAACAAGAGTCCTAGTTGGCTACGTCGGTGGATAGGAGTCATTGTCTTGATCACCAAGTCTTGTGGAATCTTTCTCGTATGCATCATGGGCTGTCCGAACTGGCCCATTCGTGAACCGCCCTGGGGATCCTCGGCCCGACCCACTGGTCGGGAGACGACGTGGTGAGTACCCCCTAGTCCAGGACACCATCAGTAGCCCCCTGAACCGGTCTTCAAGTTGGGGACGCTCCTCGGTTCTTCCAAACTGTTTTTCGTCTTCTGTCGTCGATCTTGAAAACTGGTTCAACAAATCTTCCCATCTCCGATCTTGAGGATCGCCGAGGTGTATCCTAAGAGTTCACACGTCGGGCATACGAGGAGCCCCTTAAATTTCCTGGCCTTTATCAATGCCTTATTATTTTTTACGCCACACCTTGGGTTTGAAGTGTTTCCCATGCGGCGGTGCCCTCTTGCGTCCGAACTCCAACGTCGAATTGCACCCGAGGTGTCTTTTTGCAACCGAGCTCCAACGTCGAACTGCATCTGAGGTGTCATAGATTAACTCGGTCTTGAAAAAGTTGAAGGAGTTTATCCGAGCTTAATGCCGGATATAGTCTTTTATGGAGCGAGCCATTCGCATCTGAGCTTTATGCCGGGCTGCTTTCAAGGTGTCTCCGATCTTGAGCTTTATGCCGGACTGCTTCCGAGCTCCAACGCCGGACAACATCCGAGTTCCAACGATGATCAGCGTCCGAGGTGTCATAGATTACCTCGGTCTTTAAAAAATTGAAGGAATTCATCCGAGCTTAATGCCGGAAATGCCCTCTATGGAGTCAGCCACTTGCGCCCGAACTTTATGCCGGGCTGCTTCCAAGGTGGTGCACCACCCCGACCGTGGGCTGATTTTTTGTGGATATTTTCGATTAGTGCTATTTATTCTCTGCCAAGATATATAGCCAGTAGCCCTCAAGGTGCATGTCGGTCTAAAACCTAGGATACTCCTGAAGGATAAAATAAAACAACTAATCCCAGTAGCCCCTGAGACTCGGGTCGATTCGCGAAATCGGCCTGAGGATCAATTCCTTGCTCGGCAGCATACTTTAGGAATTAAAATGCGTTGTGCAGTAGCCCCCGAGACTCAGGTTGGGTGCGGCTGACCAACCCGAGGATCGTAATCTCGTCGGAAACTATTTTGCACTTAAATTTTCTAGATTGAATCGTCAATGCAGTAGCCCCCGAGCCTTAATTTGGGCACGGGTGGTTGAATTAAGGATCAATATTTGTTTGACACAAACTTTGTTACGTTTGACCTAATTTATTTGTAATGATTCTATGTATCCAAGTACTTTACATCATTAATGCTTGAATCCACATTGTACACGACTTTGTTGACCGACCATCGGCTTCAACCTCCTTGGCTAGTAGCCGAGGAGTGTTTGTCCTACTTTATAAAGCCTTTATAAGGGCAAATATTTACGACATACAAGGTAATCCGGCCATACGATTTATAAACAAAGGTACGCGGAGATATATGTTATATTACTATGTAAGAAACATCTTCTGGGAAAAATAGTTCATTTATAAGTTCCTTTTCCCAGGATATCATGTTGACCATGATCCTGAAACCTCAAGTCCGATCAATGTGGGAGGAAAATATTGAGGATTTAGTTCGGGGAATGTTCCCGAACTCTATGGTCTTTAACGAACCGAAATTTTCACTTCCGTCGTTGCCGACCAATTATATTCTTAAAATGGCTAGCTTTCGGCTTCACCCAGTCTGAGATACTAATCCAGATGACCCGGAAATAACAATCACAAAGGTGCTCCCTTTACCGCCTAGCCAAACAATCGGGAACGTAGGGGGTAAGCACAGGAGCTAGGCAACCCAGCTTGGCCAAAATCTTAAATAAAATTGATGCATATTATGGCTTTATAACGATGATTATGGAAGGCGGCACTCGCATATTAAATACAAATGCTTTTATGCTATATGCTATTTTGACTCTTTTGTGACCGTTTATCAGTTGAGAGTGGCCCATCGTCGGCTTCTAACCCTTTGTAGATGCTACGCAGGGTGTTTCCGCAGTAATAAGACAACCCTTAGCCGACGTCTCGGTACACGGAGGCGGTTGTGTTAGCGAAAACGAGGCAATCAGATATCTAGGCTTTATAACTTTCACTTAGTCAGAGGAGCTTAAAGTTTGGGAGGCCAGTTACTAGCCCCCGGTTAGTGTTCGGCGTCAACCGAGGTCAAGCCACTAACACTCCGGCCAAATTTATGAAAGGCCCACGGAGTAACCTCTGTCGGTCCATAGTTTGACAGAGTCATCGGATCGCCGACCAGTTTACGCCTATCATGACAGTCAGTCTTCTGCTTTCTCCGTTGAGGTACTTAACCAGTCGAGCTGGAAATACAATCGCAGTGATTCTCCCTTTACACCCTTGGGCGAACAATGTGGAACGCAAGGGGCAAGCACATGAGCCGGGCAACCCGACTATTGACCAAAGACATGATTCGAAACTGATGCATATAAGGCAATATTCGAGATGCCGAGGTGCAGGTCGGCAGGGAAGATGCCGAACTGCGGGTCGGTAAAGATTTCCCCAGCTGAACTATTACGTGGGGCACCCCAGTCAAGAGAATGCCCCGCCTCCTAAAGGAAAAACATACAAATGGCTTAAAAGTGCCATAAGCTCGAAAAGTCAAAAAAATAAACTTTGACGTCCGAACTAAATCAAGTTTTTTTGGTGTCAATCCAAAATTGGTCTTAAAATTAATACATGCTTCAGTCATGCTTTAACATGATACATCCGATCTCCGGACTCCAAGCAGGTCAGCCTTTGGTTTCAACCTCCATATCCCGAAGGCAGAGTGTTTCTCCGAGGCCTGTTTAGCAAACTAAACTCGAGCGGCTTTAGAAAGAAACCAGGCTATCCGGCTATTGACCACACATTAGCGTCGGAAAAAGGAGTAGTAGAAAAAGACTTTGCAACGACCAAGAAGAAAACATTTATTATAAAATGGCTCATATAAATTTAAGAGCCCCCAGTTAAATTGGGTAAAGAAAGTTGTTTTTTGAACAAACAACATTTTTAACGAAGAAAGTTCTTGTTTTGAAACAAAACCATAACGCTCGGTTGAACCGAACAAAAATTTACAAACTTAAGAAATTTGAGCATGAAAGCGACTTAGCTGGTTAATATGCTCGGTGTGGATGACGTCGTTCGAGCTACGACGGGACAAGGTCCCAGCCCCCAAGCCGGTCACGAGGTAGCCGACGAAGAGCTCGGCTTGATGAAGTGACAACACAACACTTCCGAAGGGCCGAGGTGAAACCCTCGGTCCAGCCGAGGAGACAGAGCAGTTTGGCAGCATGTCGATGAAGCCCCCACGTCAGTCGACCATGTCGATGACTCGATTTGGTTGATGGAGGAGGGACGACGATGTCGGCACGCCGAGGTGACAACGTGACACAGCCAAAGTCGATTACCTACACGCATGAAGTAACACAAGCCAGATAATAATAAAATAAAAAAAATTAAAGAATTAATTATGCGAAATAAATTATTTAGAAGAGATGCGTCCTGGCGTAATGCAGATGTCGACACAGGGCGTCGGCACAGCGAGGTGAAAAAAATCTGAATTCGCAGGGTCACCCGAATTCGTGCTAGGGTGACAACAGAATTTGGTCAACGAAGGCGGGACAACGACGTCGGTACACCGGGGTGACAATGCCATCCGATCTAAATCCTTTACATGCACACATAAAACAATGCAAGCCGGACATAATAATGATTTTTTTTGCATAATCAATTTACGCAGAGTATGAATAATAAATCAGATATGGCCTTTGTGCAACGTAAGTAGAATTGACAGCTTAGGGACGCCAATGCGGATCAGAGTCTATCAGCTCAGCACGGATAACCTGCGCACAAAATTATACAAACTACAAGTACAAAGATCTTTTATAGTACTAATAAGCAGGAACAAATTTAATAGGAGAAATAGCACCTAATTGTTCGTAGTGGTCGAAGTTGGCTGGTCTCTCGTAACTTGAGCGTCTCGCGTCTGCTGCCGCGGGGCGAGAACAGACTCTGCCGAATTGCATTGACAAAGCCAGTTGCCGAGAACTGTTCAGAAGCCTCTGGTCCAGCCAACATGATGAAGCTGGTCGGCTGGTGACGTTGAAGTCCCCGAAGCAGGTTCATGAAGAGATGGCGAAGCCCCCGGTCTAGCCGAGGTGACGGAGCAGGTCGGCTGGTGATGCCGAAGTCTCATGTCAGCCGAGAAGTCGAAGCAGGTCGGCATGGTGGATGTCGGCTTTAAGAAGCGACGACGCGGCGATGCCGACGCAGGTCAGAATTTGTGACGCGGTCAATGCTGGCTTCATGAAGCAACGACGCACCCGACCCATGCAACCCGTGGGGTGACGATCTTGTCTAAACGATTATTTGTCTTTCATGATACTGAACTCTTGGTCGGCTCGCCGAGGTGATGATCCGAGGTGGTGGTTTTCGTCGGCTCGATGGAGCGACGACGCAGTCGATGTTGACGCAGGTCGGTAGCCGGGGAGCAACATGGTCAGACCGGTTTGACATCGACGCGATGATGAATATCGCCTCGGAAAAGACTTAAAACTTATGGGCACCTGTTTGAGAACAACACACAATACCCTAGAAAAAAAATCCTTCAAGAAGATGTCCAATGTCCAGTTCATGAAGAAAGATGAGTTCGGGTTGGATTCGTTCTCGCGCAGAAAATAGATCCGAAAACTGATGCACTCATCGGATGTTTCCCGGAGTTTGAACGGTAGGATCGAGCTGAAATTTTGGGGGGGGGGGTCGGTATAGGAATTCCGCAGTCGATGAACGGTGGGATTTTCCAACGGATGTCCGAGCTAGATACTGGACACCTCACTCCAAACTCGTCCAGATTCCCGTCCAAATTCGACATGGCTCCGGTATATCGGAGATTGCCGGAGATTCCTCCATCGGAATGCGATGAAATTTTGCAGGGTTGTTGTAGATACAATTATGCACAATTCCACAGAAGCAATCGTGAAAGCGACGCTCGATAAAACGGGAACGACGAACACAAATTCGTTGTCCAGATAAAACTGCTGCCAAACTGCACACGAGCCATCGATCCTTCTGGCGATCCCACAGCGGTGTTGGGGAACGTTGCATGGGAAACAAAAAATTTCCTACGCACACGCAAGATCTATCCATGGTGATGAGCATCTACGAGAGGGAGAGTGGATATACATACCCTTGTAGATCGCTAAGCGGAAGCGTTAAGAAACGTGGTTGATGTAGTTGAACGTCTTCGCGATCCAAATCGCAAGCCGTCCCGCGATCCCATCATGATCCAATCACGATCCGTCCCGCGATCCAATCACGGTCCTTCCAATCTAGTGCCGAACGGACGGCACCTCCGCGTTCAGCACACGTAGAGCTCGATGACGATCTCCGCCTTCTTGATCCAGCAAGAGGGAGCGGAGAGGTAGATGAGTTCTCCAGCAGCGCGACGGCGCGGCGGCGGCGGTGGTGGAACTATTCCGGCAGGGCTTCGTCTAAGCACTGCCGAAACTAGACTAGAGGAGAAGCGATCCAGAGGAAGAAGAGGGCAGCACGTGGCAATTAGGGTTGGGGCTACCCTCAAATCCTCTAGTATATATAGGAGGGAGGGAGGAGGAGGCAGCCCCTAGGGTTTCCCCTAGTGGCTTCGGCTGAACCAAGGAGGAGGAGGAGGAGTCCACCTCCAATCCTACTCCAAGTAGGATTCCAATCCTACTTGGAAAATTCCTCCCCCACTTGGGGTTTTTCCTTCTCCCACCTCCTAGCCGCATGGGCCTTGTGGGGCTGGTTTCCTAGCCCACTAAGGGCTGGTGCACCACCCCTCAGGCCCATGTGGCCTCCCGGCGTGGGTGGCCCCTCCCGATGGCCCTCCGGCACTCCCGGTACACTACCGGAAATACCCGAAACTTTTCCGGTGGCCAAAATGGGAATTCCTATATATCAATCTTTACCTCCGGACCATTCCGGAGCTCCTCGTGACATCCGGGATCTCATCCGGGACTCCGAACAACCTTCGGTCACCACCATGCATAACTCAATACTACCAAAATGTCACCGAACGTTAAGTGTGCAGACCCTGCGGGTTCGAGAACTATGTAGACATGACCGAGACACCTCTACGGTCAATAACCAATAGCGGGACCTGGATGCCCATATTTGTTCCTACATATTCTACGAAGATCTTTATCGGTTGAACCTCTATGTCAAGGATTCAGTTAACCTGTATGTTGTTCCCTTTGTTCTTCGGTATGTTACTTGCCCGAGATTCGATCGTCGGTATCTCTATACCTAGTTCAATCTCGTTACCGGCAAGTCTCTTTACTCGTTCCGTAATACAAGATCCCGTGACTAACTCTTTAGTCACTTTGCTTGCAAGGCTTATTGTGATGTTGTATTACCAAGTGGGCCCTGAGATACCTCTCCGTCACACGGAGTAACAAATCCCAGTCTCGATCCATGCCAACTTAATGGACACCTTCGGAGATACCTGTAGAGCATCTTTATAGTCACCCAGTTACGTTGCGACGTTTGATACACACAAGGTATTCCTCCGGTGTCAGTGAGTTGCATGATCTCATGGTCATAGGAACAGATACTTGACATGCAGAAAACAATAACAATAAACTGACACGATCATATGCTACGTTCATAGTTTGGGTCTTGTCCATCACACCATTCTCCTAATGATGTGATCCCGTTATCAAATGAAATCTCATGTCTATGGCTAGGAAACCTTAACCATCTTTGATCAATGAGCTAGTCTAGTAGAGGTTTACTAGGGACACTTTGTTGTCTATGTATCCACACATGTATTTGAGTTTCCAATCAATACAATTATAGCATGGATAATAAACGATTATCATGAACAAGGAAATATAATAATAACCAATTTATTATTGCCTCTAGGGCATATTTCCAACAAGCGGAACTCTCAATGAAAGCATCAATGTCGGTGTCAAATACGGCGGATCTCGAGTAGGGGGTCCCGAACTGTGGATCTTGGATCGATGGGTAACAGGAGACAAGGGAGACGATGTTTACCCAGGTTCGGGCCCTCTCTATGGAGGTAATACCCTATGTCCTGCTTTGTTTGTATTGATGATGGTGTATCGAGTACAGAGTTGATCTACCTCGAGATCGTATGAAGTGGTCTAAAACCTTAGGAGTAATGATCCTAATCTATGATGATCTGATCTTCCTCTATGACTAGCATGGACTCGGCTTATATAACACACCAGAGTCCTAGGATAACAAGAGTCCTAGTCGGCTACGTCGGTGGAGAGGAGTCCTTGTCTTGATCACCAAGTCTTGTGGAATCTTCCTCGTATGCATCATGGGCTGTCCGAACTGGCCCATTAGTGAACCGCCCTGGGGGTCCTCGGCCAGACCCACTGGTCGGGAGACGACGTGGTGAGTACCCCTTAGTCCAGGACACCATCAGTAGCCCCCTGAACCGGTCTTCAAGTTGGGGACGCTCCTCGGTTCTACCGAACTGTTCTTCGTCTTCTGCACGTCGGTCTTGAAAACTGGTTCAACAAATCTTCCCATCTCCGATCTTGAGGATCGCCGAGGTGTATCCGAAGAGTTCACACGTCGGGCATCCGAGGAGCCCCTTAAATTTCTTGGCCTTTATCAATGCCTTATTATTTTTTATGCCACACCTTGGGTTTGAAGTGTTTCCCATGCGGCGGTGCCCTCTTGCGTCTGAACTCCAACATCGAACTGCACCCGAGGTGTCTTTTTGCAACCGAGCTCCAACGCCGAACTGCATCCGAGGTGTCATAGATTAACTCGGTGTTGAAAAAGTTGAAGGAGTTTATCCGAGCTTAATGCCAAAAATAGTATTTTATGGAGGCAGCCATTCGCATCCGAGCTTTATGTCGGGCTGATTTCGAGGTGTCTCCGGTCTTGAGCTTTATGTCGGACTGCTTCTGAGCTCCAACGCCGGACTGCATCCGAGTTCCAACGATGATCAGCGTCCGAGGTGTCATAGATTACCTCGGTCTTTAAAAAAATTGAAGAAATTCAGCCGAGCTTAATGCCGGAAATGCCCTCTATGGAGTCAGCCACTTGCGCCCGAACTTTATGCCGGGCTGCTTCCAAGGTGGTGCACCACCCCGACCGTGGGCTGATTTTTTGTGGATATTTATGATTGGTGCAATTTATTCTCTGCCGAGATATATAGCCAGTAGCCCTCAAGGTGCATGTCGGTCTAAAATCCAGTTTGCTCCTGAAGGATAAAATAAAACAACTAATCCCAGTAGCCCCTGAGACTCAGGTCGATTCGCGAAATTGGCCTGAGAATCAATTCCTTGCTCGGCAGCATACTTTAGGAATTAAAATGCGTTGTGCAGTAGCCCCCGAGACTTAGGTTGGGTGCGGCTGACCAACCCGAGGACCGTAATCTCGTCAGAAACTGTTTTGCACTTAAATTTTCTGGATTGAATCGTCAATGCAGTAGCCCCCGAGCCTTAATTTGGGCACGGGTGGTCGAATTAAGGATCGATATTTGTTTGACACAAACTTTGTTACGTTTGACCTAATTTATTTGTAATGATTCTATGTATCCAAGTACTTTAAATCATTAATGCTTGAATCCGCATTGTACACAACTTTGTTGACCGACCATCGGCTTCAACCTCCTCGGCTAGTTACCGAGGAGTGTTTGTCCTACTTTATAAAGCCTTTGTAAGGGCAAATATTTACGGCTAACAAGGTAATCCGGCCATACGGTTTCATAAACAAAGGTACGCAGAGAGATATGTTATATTACTATGTAAGAAACATATTCTAGGAAAAATAGTTCATTTATAAGTTCCTTTTCCCAGGATATCATGTTGACCATGATCGTGAAACCTCAACTCCGATCAATGTGGGAGGAAAATATTGAGGATTTAGTTCGGGGAATGTTCCCGAACTCTATGGTCTTTAACGAACCGTAATTTTCACTTCCGTCGTTGCCGACCAATTATATTCTTAAGATGGCTAGCTTTCGGCTTCACCCAGTCTGAGGTACTAATCCGTATGACCCGGAAATAACAATCACAGAGGTGCTCCCTTTACCGCCTAGCCAAACAATCGGGAACGTAGGGGGTAAGCACAGGAGCTAGGCAACCCAGCTTGGCCAAAATCTTAAGTAAAATTGATGAATATTTATGGCTTTATAACGATGATTACGGAAGGCGACACTCGCATATTGAATACAAATGCTTTTATGCTATATGCTATTTTGACTCTTTTGTGACCGTTTATCAGTTGAGAGTGGCCCATCGTCGGCTTCAACCCCTTTGTAGATGCTACACAGGGTGTTTCCGCAGTAATAAGACAACCCTTAGCCGACGTCTTGGTGCCCGGAGGCGGTTGTGTTAGCGGAAACGAGGCAATCAGATATCTAGGCTTTATAACTTTCACTTAGTCAAAGGAGCTTAAAGTTTGGGAGGCCAGTTACTAGCCCTCGGTTAGTGTTCGGCGTCAGCCGAGGTCAAGCCATTAACACTCCGGCCAAATTTATGAAAGGCCCACGGGGTAACCTCTATCGGTCTATAGTTTGAAAGAGTCATCGGATCGCCGACCAGTTTACGCCTATCATGACAGCCAGTCTTCTTCTTACTCCGTTGAGGTACTTAACCAGTCGAGCTGGAAATACAATCGCAGTGATTCTCCCTTTACACCCTTGGGCTAACAATGCGGAACGCAAGGGGCAAGCACATGAGCCGGGGAACCCGACTATTGACCAAAGACATGATTCGAAACTGATGCATATAAGGCAATATTCAAGATGCCGAGGTGCAGGTCGGCAGGGAAGATGCCCAACTGCGGGTCGGTAAAGATTTCCCCAGCTGAATTATTACGTGGGGCACCCCAGTCAAGAGGATGTCCCGTCTTCTAAAGGAAAAACATACAAATAGCTTAAAAGTGCCATAAGCTCGAAAAGCCAAAAAACTTATGTAAAAACTTTGACGTCCGAACTAAATCAAGTTTTTTGGTGCCAATCCAAAATTGGTCTTATAATTAATATGTGCTTCAGTCGTGCTTTAACATGATACATCCGATCTCCGGACTCCAAGCGGGTCAGCCTTTGGCTTCAACCTCCATATCCCGAAGGCGGAGTGTTTCTCCGAGGCCTGTTTAGCAAACTAAACTCGAGCGGCTTTAGAAAGAAACCAGGCTATCCGACTATTGAGCACACATTAGCGTCGGAAAAACGAGTAGTAGAAAAAGACTTTGCAACGACCAAGAAGAAAACATTTAATATAAAACGGCTCATATAAATTTAAGAGCCCCCAGTTAAATTGGGTAAAGAAAGTTGTTTTTTGAACAAACAACATTTTTAACGAAGAAAGTTCTTGTTTTGAAACAAAAACATAACGCTCGGTTGAACCGAACAAAAATTGACAAACTTAAGAAATTTGAGCATGAAAGCGACTTAGCTGGTTAATATGCTCGGTGTGGATGACGCGGTTCGAGCTACGACGGGACAAGGTCCCAGCCCCCAAGCCGGTCACGAGGTAGCCGACGAAGAGCTCGGCTTGATGAAGTGACAACACAATACTTCCGAAGGGCCGAGGTGAAACCCCCCGTCCAACCGAGGAGACAGAGCAGTTCGGCAGCATGTCGGCGAAGCCCCCACGTCAGTCGACCATGTCGACGACGCGATTTGGTTGATGGAGGCGGGACGACGATGTCGGCACGCCGAGGTGACGACGTAACACAGCCGAAGTCGATTATCTACACGCATGAAGTAGCACAAGCCAGATAATAATAATAAAATAGGTTAAAGAATTACTTATGCGAAATAAATTATTTAGAAGAGACGTGGCCTCGCGTATTGCAGATGTCGACACAGGGCGTCGGCACGGCGAGGTGAAAAAATCCGAATTCGCAGGGTCACCCGAATTTGCGCTAGGGTGACAACAGAATTTGGTCAACAAAGGCGGGACAAAGACGTCGGTATACTGGGGTGACAATGCCATCCGATCTAAATCCTTTACCTGCACACATAAAACAGTGCAAGCCGGACATAATAATAAATTTTTTTGCATAATCAATTTACGCAGAGTATGAATAATAAATCAGATATGGCCTCTGTGCAACGTAAGTAGAATTGACAGCATAGGGACGTCAATGCGGATCAGAGTCTATCAGCTCAACACAGATAACCTGCGCACAAAATTATACAAACTACAAGTACAAAGATCTTTGATAGTACTAATAAGCACGAACAAATTTAATAGGAGAAATAGCACCTAATTGTTCGTAGTGGTCGAAGTTGGCTGGTCTCTCGTAACTTGAGCGTCTCGCGTCTGCTGCCGCGAGGCGAGAACAGACTCTGCCGAATTGCATTGACAAAGCCAGTTGCCGAGAACTGTTCGGAAGCCCCTGGTCCAGCCAACATGATGAAGCTGGTCGGCCGGTGACGCTGAAGTCCCCGGAGCAGGTTGATGAAGAGATGGCGAAGCCCCCGGTCTAGCCGAGGTGACGGAGCAGGTCGGCTGGTGATGCTGAAGTCTCATGTCAGCCGAGGTGTCGAAGCAGGTCGGCATGGTGGATGTCGGCTTTAAGAAGCGACGGCGCGGTGATGCCGACGCAGGTCGGAATTTGTTACGCGGTCAATGCTGGCTTGATGAAGCAACAGCGCACCCGACCCATGCAACTCGTGGGGTGACGATCTTGTCTAAACGATTATTTGTCTTTCATGATGCCGAACTCTTGGTCGGCTCGCCGAGGTGATGATCCGAGGTGGTGGTTGTCGTCGGCTCGATGGAGCGATGACGCAGTCGATGTTGACGCAGGTCGGTAGCCGTGGAGCAACATGGTCGGGCCGGTTTGACATCGGCACGACGATGAAGATCGCCTCGGAGAAGACTTAAAATTTATGGGCACATGTTTGAGAATAACACACAATACCCTAGAAAAAAAATCCTTCAAGAAGATGTCCAATGTCCCGTTCATGAAGAAAGATGAGTTCGGGTCGGATTCGTTCTCGCGCAGAAAATAGATCCGAAAACTGATCCACTCATCGGACGTTTCCCAGAGTTTGAATGATAGGGTCGAGCTGAAATTTTGAGGGGTGATCGGTATAGGAATTCCGCATCTGATGAACGGTGGGATTTTCGAACGGATGTCCGAGCTAGATACGGGACACCTCGCCACAAACTCGTCGAGATTCCCGTCCAAATTCGACATTGGTCAGGTATATCAGAGATTGCCGGAGATTCCCGTCCACGAAATTTTGCAGGGTTGTTGTAGATACAATTCCACCGAAGAATTCGTCAAAGCGACGCTCGATAAAACGGGAACGACGAACACAAATTCGCTATCCTGATAAAACTGCTGCCAATCTGCAGACGAGCCATCGATCCTTCTGGCGATCCCACAACGGAACTCTCAATGAAAGCACCAATGTCGGTGTCAAAACCGACGGATCTCGGGTAGGGGGTCCCGAACTGTGGATCTTGGATCGATTGGTAACAGGAGACAAGGGAGACGATGTTTACCCAGGTTCGGGCCCTCTCTATGGAGGTAATACCCTACGTCCTGCTTTGTTTGTATTGATGATGGTGTATCGAGTATAGAGTTGATCTACCTCGAGATCGTATGAAGTGGTCTAAAACCTTAGGAGTAATGATCATAATCTATGATGATCTGATCTTCCTCTATGAATAGCCTGGCCTCGGCTTATATAACACACCAGAGTCCTAGGATAACAAGAGTCCTAGTCGGCTACGTTGGTGGAGAGGAGTCCTTGTCTTGATCACCAAGTCTTGTGGAATCTTCCTCGTATGCATCATGGGCTGTCCGAACTGGCCCATTAGTGAACCGCCCTGGGGTCCTCGGCTTGACCCACTGGTCGGGAGACGACGTGGTGAGTACCCCCTAGTCCAGGACACCATCATAAAATAAAATTTGCGTGGATTCAATCCTCATAAAGTTTGACTAACTTTATGAAAAAAAAATCACAGTGCAAAATCAATACTCTCTCCGTACCGGTGTATAAATCATATTACATTGTGCACTGCGACCAAGGCGAAGGGGAAAACGGGAGAACTTAATGTTTATTTGCTAATTAATACCATTGAATGCAATGAACTGACCACTGCATGTCATGCTAGGTAGTCTCAAGTCATTAAAAACATACCCGCCCCACGCCTCTTATTGGTTGATTCCTTTATTCAGGTCAAAAAACAAGAAACGAGACGGGAGTTAATGCACCGTGGTTAAGTGTTTTGAGATTATTTGGTTTTCATAAAATGACTTATACACCAGTATGGAAGGAGTATCATTAGATGGGCCATGAATTTAATTTCATATTGTATAACTTCACTAGTATTATAAATGTTGATATTTTTCATATAAATATGATCAAACTTTACAAAGTTTGACTTCATACCCCGAAATCGTATATGTGAAGTAAAAATGACCGAGGGAGTATCTATGGCTGTTTATTGTTCACAAGGCAAAAGGGCATGTAAGCAGAAATTCATACCAAATGTGATCAACCATGCATATAGCAATTAACAGGAAAGTTAAATTTCATTATCTCCATACCATTTGTTCCATCCTTTCAGACTAACACTCCAACTAGGCATACATACATGATACATACAGGAACAGGAAGACGAAGCATGGTAAGTCAAGCCTTTACGGGCTTACGGCGGCCGTGCCTTCCTCTTCCTTCTTCTTCTCGGCCACCTCGGCCTCGTCCATGGCCTCGACGAGCGCCTCGAGCACCACTGACTTGGGGTTCACCATGGGCGGGCCCTTCTCCCGGCCCTCGAGCTCGTCGACGCCGAAGGTGATGAGCCTATCCCAGTTCCCGCCCTCGAACAGCACCCCGACCTTCCCATCGGTGACGCGCTGCACGATGCCGCAGTACATGTGGTACGCGTTGTTGGGGTTCTTGACGAGCACCACCATGCCGGGGAGGAACAGCGGAAGCTCCGGCGGCCTCGGCCGCCCCGCCGGAACCACGGCGGAGGACGCTTTCCCGTCCGCCTGGGCTCTCTTGGGGGGAGGAGGCGGGTTCTTGGCCACGAAGTCCTTGAGCCCGACCTCGCCGCCGGGGAAGCCGCCCGTGAGGCCCATCATCTCCTTCTCGAACGCGTCCGGGTCCACCGCCGGCGGGTCCGCCTCTGCGCTTCCTGATGAGGAGTCTCCCGAGGGCGTGGACGGGGCAGGTGAGGGCGGGGTGGGCGAAAGGAGCTCCTTGCGGATGCCGACCTCGCCGTTGCAGAGGCCGCGGCCGCCGAGGATTTCGGAGAGGCGGAAGGACGCGGAGGGAGGAGGGGCGGGGAGGCGGACGCGGTGGGGGTGCAGCGGCGGCGGCCGGAGGAAGGAGGGGGTGGTGGGCGCGGGCGCCATTGGAGGGAGAAGAAGAGAGAGGAGCAATGTGTGGAAGTGGGGGCGGGGGGGGGGGAGAAGAGGTGATGAGGCGGCCCGTGTGCTTCCTGACACGTGGCGCTGCTGATCAGTTGGAGTACTTCTGTGAAGGGCGTGGGTGTGGCTGAGAAATGGGGGAGAAACACTCGCTTCCTCTGCGACGACAATGCTGTTTAGTGCTGATAATGTATTTTACATTAGCAAATTAGTCTTGAGTAAATTTTACATCACAAAAAAAATTACATCATCAAAAACACTTGGGCCTCCTTTGGTTCATAGGATATGATTATCGTAGGAATAGGAAACTTGTAGGAAATGAGATGACATGCATCTCAAATCCTATGAGTAGGATTAGGAAAAGATATGTCATTTGGTTCACACCATAGGAATTTTTCCATTGAGTCTAGGCTCTTTTTTATTTTCCTTTGAAATATGAAGGATAGAAATCAATCCTATGTAGGAATAGGAATGCATTCCTATGAACCAAAGGACACTAAAGGAAAAAATCCTACAAGAATCCTATCCTATAGAATTCCTGTGAAATTCCTTCAAACCAAAGGAGGCCTTAACTTCATCAGATGATGTAAAATGGAACACTAGTGCTCCAACAGATAATGTAAAACTGCAACACCAGATCATTTCAAACATACTAAGAGCATCTTAAAATACATCACAAAAAAGTGGTTAGAGTAAAATTTACATTATTAAAAAGTGATTTTTACATCACAAAAAAAAATACCAACTTCAACAGATGATATGAAATACATCAGCCGCGCGGTCGTCGCTCCATCAGGTGATGTAAAAACGGCCAACGACCGTGCGGCAGCAGCGCTACAGCTGCAACAGGAGCACTACAACCACACAGTTTCGAATCAAAATCATCCCAAATTAATACATAATTTATCAAATTCACAACATGAAATGCGACACAGATACAAGAAAGTTCCTGCACAATAAAACAAGCATAGAGATGAAACATTACCTTTATATGAAATGTCTGATTTTATTGCGTGGAGCCCTACCAAGAACGGGATTTTTTCAGTGCGATCAGCCTATCAAACTGAATGGAATTTTCAGTTCGGTGCTCTGACTCATGTTAATACGGGCCCTTCATCACCTGATGAGAAATGGAATTTGATATGGAGCTTAGAATGCCCAGCAAAAATTAAAATCTTCATATGGCGGGTCCTACATGCTGCTCTTCCATGTCGGGCAGTCCTAGCTTCTAAGCACATGAAGGTTAAAATCCAATGCCCAGAATGCAGGTTGGGGCCTGACAGTATACGCCACTTGTTTGAATGTCCAAGATCAGTAGAGGTTTGGAGACAATTGGGGCTGTATGAGATAGTAAAGAAGAAGTGCACAAAATACAAGTCTGGAGAGGAGGTGGTACACGAGCTGTTGCATATGGAAGATACAGAATTCTATATCTTGGGGTTTCCAAAAATGAGAGAGATGGTAGCCACCGCAGCTTGGTACTTGTGGTTCGAACATCGTAAAGTTTACCATGGAGAAGAAATTCAAACATCTACTCGGATCGCCCTAGCTGTAAGCGGACTGGCGGCGAATTTCAGTATCGCATGTTCACCAAAAGCCAAAATTCGGTCTGGAGTTTGGGAAAAGCCACCAAAGGGATACATGAAATTAAACGTTGATGCGGGGTTTGATCAAGATCTACTTGAAGGATCCGTGGGGGCAATCATTCGCGATCAGAGTGGACAATTCATTGCGGCGGCGAACGAAAAAATAGGCATTTGTTTTGATTCTTTCACAGCAGAGGCTCTGGCCGTCAGGTTTGGACTGAACCTTGCAAGAACTGTCGGATGTAGCAGGATCGTGGTAAGCTCGGACAGTTTGGAGACTGTGGAAGCCCTAAAAGACGGCAATTCTTCTTCGGTTGCTTCTACAATTATTGACGATTGTTTCTTCATGTCCTCTGATTTCAACCATGTTATTTATGATCATTGTATTAGAGAGAGTAATAAAGTAGCCCATGAACTTGCTAGGCTAGTTAAGTTTTCTCCTCCTAGTTGTTGGTTGGATTCAGCGCCTCCTGAGGTGCTCTCATTACTTGTAAACGATACCACTGTTCTCGTATCTGAATAAAGGAGGAGATAGTTCTGTCAAAAAAAAGCATAGAGATGAAACCAGGAGGCGTGATCCCCATGCCATTTTCACCACTCCTCCATGGCATATTTTTGAAGATCATTGTGCGTATCGACCTCTCTGATGTCATGGTACACACATGAAACGCCTGATTCGGTCCTCTCTTCTAAACGGCCGAACGCGTACAACCATGAGATCATAGAAGGTGTAATCCAAATTTTGTCAATGCTCGTCCTCAGTGATTATGTTGTGCATGATCACGCAAGCAGTCATGATGTGCCAAAGGTGTTTCTGGTCTCAGAATCTAGCCGGTCCTCGCACAATAGAAATTTGGGATTGCAAAATCCCAAATGCCCTCTCCACACCTTTCCTAGCCCTTTCTTGAGCATTGTGAAAATAGAGTTCTTTCTTACCTTGGGGGTTGGGGTTGGCTTCACAAAAGTACTCCACTTCGAATAGATCTCATCCATAAGGTAGTACCCATAGTTGTAGGAGCGGCCATTTGCTTCGAAAGTCACTGATGGAGCTTCTCTATTGGCTAACTTGGCAAAAAGAGGTGATCGGTTGAGCACATTGATGTCCTTGCAAGATCCAGGCATCCCAAAATATGCATGCCAAATCCATGCCTCCTTTTCGGCAACAGCCTCGAGAATGATGGTGGCATCCTTGGAGCGTCCTATGAACCGTCCATGCCATATTGTAGGACAGTTCATCCACTTCCAGTGCATGCACTCGATAGACTCAAGCATACATAGAAACCCACGGGCTTTGTTCACCTCCAAAAGCCTCCGTGTATCCTGAGCATTGGGTGCTCTCAAGTATTCCAGACCAAATACTTCTACCATAGTCTTTGCAAATTGTTTGACATAAAAGATAGAAGTGCTCTCTCTCATTATCAATTTGTCATCAGTGTATGCTCCTTATATTCTAATAGGAAAATGATGTTTTTCAATATAAGCAATGGGTACAACAACATGATTAGCAGAGTAAGCTTGTATTTTAGTTTTGGCAATAATAGGTTCTTCACTAATGTCTTTAATGACTTCTTGATATTTAAGCCACTTCTCCTTAGAAATCTCAACATGAGTAGCAAAATATTTACAAAAACTAACAACTAACTCAGAATCAAGTCCATATTATGCACTAAGCTCATGAAAGCATATGTTTCTACAAAATACTTAACACAATTATATTTAAGTTTTATACCTGACTTTTTACCTTTGTTGACCTCCCAATCTTCAGAGTTGCATTTAATTCTTTCAATAAGATCCCATGTGAAATCAATTTGTCGACTTGAGAAAGAACCAGCAGAAGAAGAATCAAGTATTTCTTTATCGCGAATAGAAAGCCTAGCATAAAAATTATGAACAATAACATCTCTCGAGACCTTATGATTGGGGCATTTGAGCATTATGTACTTAAGCCTCCCCCAAGATTGAGCGATACTTTCTCCTTCACGCGGCCAAAATTTATAGATGTAATTCCAATCACGGTGAACCAAGTGGATAGGATAAAATTTATGTTGTAATTCCAACTTCATTCGGTTCCAATCCCATGAATAAGAATCTTCCAATAGCCTATACCATGCCAATGCTTTTACCTCCAAAGATAAATGGAATAACTTCTTTTTAACTCCATCCCTCGATAATCCTACAAGCTTAAATAGTACACATAATTCATCTATAAAACGTAAGTGCATGTTGGGATGAACGGTTCCATCTCCTGCATAGGGATTAGCTCGCAATTTCTCCATAATACCAAGAGGAATTTCATAACAAATAGTTTCAATAGGTGGAGGCTCATCTCTTAACATTTGTGATCAAGGTGAAGATACCCCGAACAATCCTCTCAAATGATTGTTTTCCATTGTAACAAGTGTAGATAAAATTCAGCACGTGTGATAAATGTTTCCTTACCAAATTACACTTACAAAGAGCACTACACTCCCTAGCAATGGCGATGGAAAAGAGTTTTGATGACCCACAAGTATAGGGGATCAATCATAATCCTTTCGATAAGTAAGGGTGTCGAATCCAATGAGGAGCAGAAGGAATTGATAGGCAGTTTTCAACAAGGTATTCTCTACAAGTGTTGTAAGATAGTTTTGATAGATAGTTTGGTAGCGGGATAATTGATAACAACTAGCAAGTAACAAAAATTAGCAAGGTGCAGTGACGTGGCTTGAGACTGCGGCGGTATTTCCCCAAAGAGGAAGGGATGATGCAGCACAGCGACGGTAAGTATTTCCCTCAGTTATGAAACCAAGGTTATCGAACCAGTAGGAGGATCACCACCACCCAATAAGCAGCACCTGCACACAAATAACAAATACTTGCAACCCGACGCGAAAGAGAGGTTGTCAATCTCTCTACGGTAAAAAGATAGATTAGGTAGTGATAGATAGGAGAGATAGATCTCTCAAGAGCACAAAATAAAAAGAGCAAATAATATATGCAGCAATATGTTTTTGGGTTTTTGGTTTTCTAGATCTGAAAACAAAGATGCAAAAAGATAGATCGGAAAGTAATATGTTGAAAAAGTAGACCCGGGGGTCGTAGGGTTCACTAGTGGCTTCTCTCATGAGTATAGCGCACGGTGGGTGAACAAATTACTGTTGGGCAATTGATAGAAAATCTAATAGTCATGACGATATCCAAGGCGATGATCATTATATAGGCATCATGTCCAAGATAAGTAGACCGACTCCTGCCTGCATCTACCACTATTACTCCACACATCGACCGCTATCCAGCATGCATCTAGTGTATTAAGTTCATGGAAAAACGGAGTAATGCAATAAGAACGATGACATGATGTAGACAAGATCTATTCATGTAGGAATAGACCCCATCTTGTTATCCTTAATAGCAACGATACATGCGTGTCTTGCTGCCCCTTCTATCACTGGGAAAGAACACCGCAAGATCGAACCCATCACAAAGCACCTCTTCCCATGGCAAGAAAAATCGATCTAGTTGGCCTAACTAAACTAAAGATTCGAATAAGAAATATGAGGCTATAAGTAATCATGCATATAAGAGATCAAAGAAGACTCAAATAATATTCATGGATAGAAACTGATCATGAACTCAAAATTCATCGGATCCCAACAAACACACCGCAAAAGTTTACATCAAATAGATCTCCAAGAGACCATTGTATTGAGAATCATAAGAGAGAGAGAGGAATCCATCTAGCTACTGCCTACGGACCCGTTGGTCTATGGTGGACTACTCACGCATCATCGGAGAGGCACCTATGAAGAAGATGAACCCCTCCGTGATGGTGTTTAGATTGGATCTCGAGGTTTTGGAACTTGCGGCGGCTGGAATTGTGTTTCGTCGACTCCCCTAGGGTTTTTGGAATATTAGGGAATTTATAGGCATCGGAGGCGGTGGAGAGGGGCCCCGAGGAGGGCACAACCCATCAGGGCATGCCGGGGCCCCCCTAGCGCGCCCTGGTGGGTTTTGGTCTCCACGGCCCACCTCTCCGGTACTTCTTTGGCCCACTGGGTGTCTTCTGCTCCAGAAAAAATCTCCAAAAAGTTTCCTCGCTATTGGACTCCGTTTGGTATTGATTTTCTGCGAAGTAAAAAACAAGCAAAAACAGCAACTGGCACTTTGGCACTATGTCAATAGGTTAGTCCCAAAAAATGATATAAAATTGCTATAAAATGATTGTAAAACATCCAAGAACGATAATATAACAGCATGGAACAAGCAAAAATTATAGATACATTGGAGACGTATCAGCATCCCCAAGCTTAGTACAATGATAAAAACAGAATTTTTGATGTGGAATGTTGCCTAACATGTTCATCGTATTCTTTTCTTTTGTATAATATGGACATTTGGACTTGTAAATGATTCAAAGCAATAGTCTAGTTTTAACATAATGACTTCAATACTCAAGCATGTCAACAAGCAACCATGTCTTTCAAAATATCAACACTAAAGAAAGTTATCCCTAGCCCATCATGCTCAATCATTGATCCATTCATGAAACACACTCAAATATTAGCTATGCCCAATGCTCAAGTACGATCATAGTGCCCCCTAGTTGGTGCTTTATAAGAGAAGATGGAGACTCAAAGTAAAAATAAAAATTGCATAAAGTAAATAGATAGGTCCTTCGCAGAGGGAAGTAGGAATTTGTAGAGGTGCCAGAGCTCAAGGTTTAAATTGAGAGAGAAAATATTTTGGGTGGCATGCTTTTCCTGTCAAAAAAAACGACAAAGTAGCTCACAATACTTTCCATGCTAGATATATCATAGGCGGTTCCCAAACAGAAAGTAAAGTTTATTCCTTTTTTCACTAAACTTTCACTTTCCATGGCGGGCCGTATCCACGGTTGCCTTCCATACCAACAGTTTCCAAGGAATTTATTATTTGACAACATAAAGTAAATATTTTTTTTCTTTTTCATTTCGGGAATGGGCATCCCTATTACCGCCGCACTCTCGTGCAATGACAAGTGAATAAACACCCATCTTGAGAATAACACATCTAGCATGGAAAAATATTGGACACTCCCCACCGTTTCATGAGCGGTACGAGCACACAAAAGAGAAAATTTATTTTGAAAATTTAGAGATGGCACATACAAATTTGCTTGGAACGGCATGGAAATACCGCATATAGGTAGGTATAGTGGACTCATAAGGCAAAACTTGGTTTAAGGATTTTGGATGCACAAGTAGTATTTCTACTTAGTACAAATGGAGGCTAGCAAATAGATTGGGAAGCAACCAAACCAAGAAACGAAAATTCACATAAGCGAGCATTGAGCATAACTAACACCGAATAATGCACCATAAGTAGGATGTAACTTTATTGCATAACTATTGACTTTCGTGCATGCATAGGGAATCACAAACCTTAACACCAATATTCCTACTAAAGCACAATTACTCACTAACATGACTCACATATTACTACCATCATGTTTCAAAACTATTACAAAGAATCAAGTTTAATTTTCCCAATGATTTTCATGAAAGTTTTTATTATATCCTCCTTGGATATCTATCACTTTGAGACTAGTTTCATATATTGCCATTGCTTTTTGGCAAGATCAAACAAATTTAAGTCAAGCACATGAGCATAAAGATTTCATCTCTCAAAAAGGTATAAGTGAAGCATGAGAGGATTTCTTCAAAATTTACCTACTCTCAAATTAATCTAAGTGAAGCATGAGAGTATTTCTACAAAAATTTCCAAGCACACCATGCTCAAAAAGATATAAGTGAAGCACTAGAGCAATTCTAACAAATCATAGCATAATTTTGCCTCTCTCAAATAGGTGTGTCCAGCAAGGATACAAGTGACAAACTAACAAACAAAGCAAGCAAAGATACAAGATGCTCCAAGCAAAACTCATGATATGTGACAAATAAAAATATAGCTCCAAGTAAAATACCAATGGTCGTTAGAAGAAAGAGGGGATGCCACTCGGGGGCATCCCCAAGCATAGTTGCATGTTTCTCTTTGGATATATCTTTGGGGTGCGGTAGCATCCCCAAGCTTAGGCTCTTTTCACTCCTTATTCCTTCATCCATCGTGATCTCACCCAAAACTTGAAAACTTCAATGACACAAAACTCAACAAAATCTTCGTGAGATCCGTTAGTATAATAAAGCAAACCACTACTTTAGGTGCTGTTGCAAACCCATTCATATTTTATTATTTCATTATACCTACTGTATTTTAACTTTACCATGGCTCATACCCTTCAATATAACCCATAGATTCATCAAAACAAGCACACAATGCAACGAAAACAGAATCTGTCTTAAACAGAACAGTCTGTAGTAATATGTACTCTAACCATAGTTCTGTAACTCTACAAATTCTGAAAAATTAGGAAAACGTATGGAATTTGTATAGAAACACTGTGTTAAAATTTCAGCTCAATATCACGTTCCAGAAAAAAAATGAAAATTCATATACTGGACGCAAAGTTTCTGTTTCAGATTAAGCATCGCTTCTACTCATCCTATGAATCATCCTAAAGGCTTTACTTGGCACAAACACTAAATAAACCATAAAAACACAATCATAACAGAGGCATAATTGTGTGAACACTCAAAACAGAAAAGAAAAAGCAAAAAATTATTTATTCATTGGGTTGCCTCCCAACAAGCGCTATCGTTTTACGCCCCTAGCTAGGCATAACACATAGATTCAAGTATTGTCATCTTTGGTTTTGGATCCATAGGATGCCCTCATGATTTATTCATATGGTGGCTTAATTCTTGTTCTATGGAATTGTTCCATACCCTTGCTCAAGGGAAACTGAAAACGAATATTGCCTTCTTTCATATCAATCACGACACCTATAGTGCGTAAAAACGGTCTACCAAGTATAATGGGACAAGACGGATTGCAATCAATATCAAGCACAATAAAATCTATTGGCACATAGTTCCTATTTGAAAGAATAAGAACGTCATTAATTCTTCCCAAAGGCTTTTTAATAGTAGAATCCGCCAAGTGCAAATTAAGAGAACATTCTTCGATATTGGTAAGACCAAGCACATCACATAGAGATTTCGGAATCGTGGAAACACTAGCACCCAAATCACACAAAGCAAAGCAATCATAATTTTTAATCTTGACCTTAATGGTAGGTTCCCACTCATCATGCAATTTTCTAGGAATAGAAATCTCCAACTCCAACTTTTCTTCAAAAGATTCCATCATGGCATCAACGATATGTTTAGTAAAAGCTTTATTTTGCTCATAAGCATGGGGTGAATTCAACATAGATTGCAGCAAAGAAATACATTCAATCAAAGAGCAACTATCATAATTAAAGTCTTTGCAATCCAAAATAGTGGGCACATCACTAGTTAAAGTTTTGACCTCTTCAAACCCACTTTTATCAAAAATTTCATCAAGATTTTCACCCTCCAAATTATTGGGACGCCTTCTAGCTAAAGTTGACTCTGCTTTAGTCCATTTATCATCAATCTTAATATTACTAAACAAGGAATCAATAGTAGAAACACCAATCACTTTAAGATCTTCATCTTTTTTATGAAGGCAATCACTAGAAAACGATTTTTCTAAGATTTCTCTTTTAGCTCTAAGCATAGCGGTTCTTTTCTTACTTTCATCCATAGAGACATAGAAATCTTTAATGGATTCATCAATCTTAGGCACAAAAGCTTTCAACTTGAGATTTTCAACATCATGAGAAATTATATCAATGCTTCTAGACATATCATCAATCTTATTCAACTTTTCTTCTATCGTAGTATTGAAAGCCTTTTGCGCATTGATAAATTCTTTAATATTACTCTCAAGATCAGAGGTGTTCCTATTATTATTGTAAGAAGAATTACCACAGGAATTACCATAATTATTAGAGGAATTTCCAGGAAAAGGCCTAGGATTAAAATTACCTCTATAAGCATTGTTATTGAAATTGTTTCGCGAGACAAAGTTCACATCTACGGAATCACTATTTTGCTCAATCGGGGTAGACAAAGGCACATCATTAAGATAAATAGGAGAATTTTTACTAGCAACCAATTTCATCAAAGCATCAACCTTATCACTCAAAGTACTAATTTCCTCAACCGAATTAACTTTCTTACTAGCAGGTGCTCTTTCGGTATGCCATTGAGGATAATTAGCCATGATATTATCTAGCAATTTATTCGCTTCACCCAAAGTAATCTCCATAAAAGTACCACCCGCGGCGGAATCTAAAAGATTTCTAGAGACAAAATTCAATCCCGCATAAAGAAAATTGTATGATCATCCAAAGATTTAAACCATGAGTAGGACAATTTATTAGCATCAACTTCATTCTTTCCCAAGATTGTGCAACATGTTCATGCTCAAGTTGCTTAAAATTCATGATTTGTGTCCTAAGGGAAATAATTTTCGCGGGCGGAAAATACTTAGTGATAAAAGCATCCTTGCACTTATTCCAAGAATCGATACTATTGCGAGGCAAAGAGGAAAACCAAATTTTTGCACGATCCCGCAAGGAAAAAGGAAATAATTTCAACTTCACAATATCATTGTCCGCATCTTTTTTCTTTTGCATATCACACAATTCTACGAATGTGTTTAGATGGGACGCGGCATCCTCATTAGGATTACCGGCAAATTGGTCTTTCATGACAAGATTCAAAAAAGCGGCATTAATATCACAAGACTCCGCACTAGTGGCGGGAGGAGCAATCGGAGTACTACTAAAATCATTGTTATTAGTATTGGAAAAATCACACAACTTGGTGTTTTCTTGAGTCATTGTGACTACGCAAACAAGATTGCAAGCAAGGAAGAGATCTGGCGAGAAAAAGGCAAACGAAAAAGAGGGCGAATAAAACGGCAAATTGGTGAAGTGGGGGAGAGGAAAACGAGAGGCAAATGGCAAATAATGTAATTGCAAGGAGATAAGATTTGTGATTAGGAACCTGGTAGATGATGATGGAGTCCCCTCGGTGCCTACGATAGGCACGTAGAAGAGACCGCTTCCTCCCCGGCAACGGCGCCAGAAATTCCTTTGACGTGGCTTGAGACTGCGTCAGTATTTCCCCAAAGAGGATGGGATGATGCAGCACAGCGACGGTAAGTATTTCCCTCAGTTATGAAACCAAGGTTATCGAACCAGTAGGAGGATCACCACCACCCAATAAGCAGCACCTGCACACAAATAACAAATACTTGCAACCCGACGCGAAAGAGAGGATGTCAATCTCTCTACGGTAAAAAGATAGATTAGGTAGTGATAGATAGGAGAGATAGATCTCTCAAGAGCACAAAATAAAAACAAAAATATAAAATATGCAGCAATATATTTTTGGGATTTTGGTTTTGTAGATCTGAAAACAAAGATGCAAAAAGATAGATCGGAAAGCAATATGTTGGAAAAGTAGACCCGGGGCCGTAGGGTTCACTAGTGGCTTCTCTCATGAGTATAGCGCACGGTGGGTGAACAAATTACTGTTGGGCAATTGATAGAAAATCTAATAGTCATGACGATATCCAAGACGATGATCATTTTATAGGCATCACGTCCAAGATAAGTAGACCGACTCCTGCCTGCATCTACCACTATTACTCCACACATCGACCGCTATCCAGCATGCATCTAGTGTATTAAGTTCATGAAAAAACGCAGTAATGCAATAAGAACGATGACATGATGTAGACAAGATCTATTCATGTAGGAATAGACCCCATCTTGTTATCCTTAATAGCAACGATACATGCGTGTCTTGCTGCCCCTTTTGTCACTGGGAAAGAACACCGCAAGATCGAACCCATCACAAAGCACCTCTTCCCATGGCAAGAAAAATCGATCTAGTTGGCCTAACTAAACCAAAGATTCGAAGAAGAAATATGAGGCTATAAGTAATCATGCATATAAGAGATCAAAGAAGACTCAAATAATATTCATGGATAGAAACTGATCATGAACTCAAAATTCATCGGATCCCAACAAACACACCGCAAAAGTTTACATCAAATAGATCTCCAAGAGACCATTGTATTGAGAATCATAAGAGAGAGAGAGGAAGCCATCTAGATACTGCCTACGGACCCGTAGGTGTATGGTGGACTACTCACGCATCATCGGAGAGGCACCTATGAAGAAGATGAACCCCTCTGTGATGGTGTTTAGATTGGATCTTGAGGTTCTGGAACTTGCGGCGGCTGGAATTGTGTTTCGTCGACTCCCCTAGGGTTTTTGGAATATTTGGGAATTTATAAGCAAAAACAGCAACTGGCACTTTGGCACTATGTCAATAGGTTAGTCCCAAAAAATGATATAAAGTTACTATAAAATGATTGTAAAACATCCAAGAATGATAATATAACAGCATGGAACAAGCAAAAATTATTGATACGTTGGAGACGTATCATGCAGCAAGTGGCCCAATCCCTAATTATGCTAAGGACAAGCCGGTGATACTTCTTATAGTGGTTAAAATGCTCTTGAAGATAGACGGGAATATCGTCAAGTTATTTTCACCACTATTCATCAACTTCACATTCATTGCCTTTGTAAGTGTTATGTGGGTGGACCGAAGCCAAGGTATTGTCCTTACTTGAACAAACACCTACTTATGATTATGCCCTCCATGCAAGCATCCGCAAATACAAGAGAAGTAATTAAGATATATCTAACCATAGCATTAAACATGTTCATCCAAAATAGGCCCTCACGAAACAATTCATAAACTGGGGTTTCGGCTTCTATCATTCCAGCAACCCATGATCTACAAACTGCTGTCTGTTCGTTTTGTCTCCCTCTTTTGCTTCGCCTCCCGTCGTTGCCTGTTCATCTCCTTCGGTTGTTCCTGTAAAAGGGAGGTCGCTCATCTCTAGAGAGACACATTAGAACATCATCTCCCTCACGCCATCGAGTTCCAAACTCTGAGTTGCTGCTAGGTTCTTCCCCATCCCGACTTGCGGCGTGCACCGCAGGTCGGGACAGTAGGCCTCCGAAACCCCGCCGCTTCGAGTCCTGTATGGGAGAACGGTGATAAGATTTTTGGGGAGCGCTTTGCGCGACTACTGACTTCTTCACCTGTAGGACCGAAAGTATGTCTAGAGGGGGGGGTGATTAGACTACTTGACTAAATAAAAATCTACTTTTTCCCAATTTTAAGTGTTGGCAGATTTTAGCATTCATAGCAAGTCAAGCACACCCTACACATGCTTGTCTAAGAGTATAGCAGCGAAAAGTAATAACAAGCATGAGTAGTAAAGGAAGGGTAGGAAGATCAAACGCAATTTGTAGACACGAAGATTTTTCCCGTGGTTCCGATAGGTGGTGCTATCGTACGTCCACGTTTATGGAGTCTTCAACCCATGGAGGGTAACGGTCGCGAGAGTCCATGGAGGGCTCCACCCATAAGGGTCAACGAAGTAGCAACCTTGACTATTCCATAACGGCTTCCGTCCACGAAGGACTAGCCTCACTATGGGTAGATCTTCACGAAGTAGGCGATCTCCTTGCCCTTACAAACTTCTTGGTTCAACTCTACAACAGGAAGTAGGAGGCTCCCAAGCGACACCTAACCAATCTAGGAGGCACCACCCTCCAAAAGGTAATAGGCTCGGTAATGTCGATGAAATCCTTGCTCTTGTGCTTCAAGATGATAGACTCCTCAACACACAATCACTCTCTCACAGATTTGGCTTGGTAGAAGAGATTGGATTGGTGGAAAGCAACTTGGGGAGGCTAGAGATCAAGATTCATATGGATGGAGTGGAATGGCTTGATCTCAACACATGAGTAGGTGGCTCTCTCTCAGAAAATAGGATGGGGCAAGTATGGAATAGTTCTGAGTGCTTCTCTCTCGAGTGGGTGGTGGTGAAGGGGTATATATAGGCATCTCCAAAAATCCAACCGTTACACCTAAAATGACCAACTCGGTGACACCGATGTGTGAATCTCGGTGGTACCGAGTTGCTCCAAAGGTAGCAACTTTTGAATCTCGGTGAGACCGATATATAAATCTCGGTTGCACCGATTAGGTGACCAATGGTCAGATTGCCCAATCTCGGTGACGCCGATTCAACAAACTCGGTGGTACCGATTTTGTGAATCGGGGTAACAGAAAGTTGGCAACCCAAACTCGGTGGCACCGAAGTGGAATCAGTTGCACCGATGTGCTAGAGTTTGGCATGGGTTTGTCTGAGTTTGAGAATCGGTGGCACCGAGTGGAAAGTGTTAGTTGCACCGAATTTGGAAATTGACTTTGGACAAACTTTTGTGGAAGAGCTTGTGGGTGTTTTTGGTGACTATCACTTGTGCACGTATGAGCATTTTGTTTCACCAACAATACATTACCCCCTTTTAATAGTATTGGCTTTCCTATGGACTCAAAGTGATTTCTCACAAAGTAAAATGTAGAGTCCTCTTGCTTGAAGCTTTGCCAATCCATTTCCTTGCATCTTGGGGTATTTCCACAATCCTTTTGCCATCCCTATCATTGAACTTTTCCTAAAATATGCTTAGTGGAAACATTAGTTCAATGACATATATGTTGTTATTAATTACCAAAACCACCAAGGGAGCAAATGTGCTTTCAATCTCCCCCTTTTTGGTAATTGATGACAACATATAGATCAAAGCTTCGACATATGATATAATCAATGAATATAATCGTCGCTTTGAGAAGTATGTGATAAGCAAGAGCTCCCCCTAAATTTGTGCATTATTTTAAAATTTGCATTTGAATGCAAATGCACAATCGATTAGGTATATGGGGCACTTCTTCCATGTCACATACATCTTGGTGGTGTGCGAGAATAATTAGAATGAACATCATAGCACAACACAATCAAGCAAAGGTGAATGATCATCTCATAAGCATTAAAAGATAGGAAATAGTAGCAACACACATTAAGCGTATGATCAAACACCACTTAGTTCAACACAAACAAACCAAAAGACCAAATGTTTTTGAAAAAGCGATAAAAAACAAACGCTCTCTCACTCGAAGCCTATAGATCTATATACACTTCTCCCCCTTTGGCAACAAGTTACCAAAAAGTTCAAAGAGATATAGCTAATCGTTCTTGGGCTGATCTCCTCTGGTTGTTGATGAAGGAGTTGAGAGAACTGCGTCGGCGAAGATGGCGGCTGATGTCATGGATGGAGTTGGAGTAGCAACGGGAGGCACTGGAGGAGCTGATGGAGCTGAAGTGACTGTAGCAGGAGCTGATGAAGAAGGCCTCAACTCTGGAACTGGCACTGTGGCTGATCTGGCCTGGGTAGTGAAGTGAGTGCCTGGCCTGAGAGGAGAGTCATACTCATCATCATCATCATCATCATCTGTAGAGTGAGGAAGAGGCACAGAGTCAACTTCCTTCTTGAGCTCATTAACTGTCTTGGTCAGCCCATCCACCTTGTCATTTAGGGTCTTGACTCTATTCTCAAAGATCCTGACAAGACTGTTCTGGTTCTCCAGTATGTCCTTGATGTCCTTCTGCATGCCTTGAACGGTTGAGATCAGGAGATCCATTTGCATAAGGATCAATTGCTCTCCATGCCCTCAAACCAGAATCCTTCCTCTTCTTCATGTCTTCAGCAAGTGGATGGCTGGCATTGTGCTCTGGAAGGTGTGGTCTAAGCTTCATCAAAGCAGACATGGCATCCTCATCTATATCTCTGGAGGTAGTTCCCTTGTTCTTCTCAGAAGCTGGAATCTGTCTGGATGACCTCTTGGACTTTTCAGCAGCAGCCTTCTTGGGGGCAGACTTGGTGCTCTTGGAGGGACCTTGCTTTGGCATAACATCTGCCAAAAGCTTCTTTTGCTTCTTCTTGGGAGGGGCCTTGACAACTTGCTCTTCCTCCTCCTCAGCAGCAGCAGCACCAGCTGTCTCCTCTGGGTCCTCATACATGGATGTAGCCCTGCCTGTGACATAGACAATCCTCTTTCTGGCATGCTTCTTCTCTCCTGCCTTCTTAGGCATTGACCTCCTTGGGGGCTCAATGGTCATGGTAGCCCTATCACTCTCAGGTGCTCTCATAGCCTCAGAACTGGCATATGTCTTGCTGACTACTCTCTTGGAAAAGGTGGCTTCATTTGCAGACTTCCTAGCAGCTTTGTCTTGCTTCTTGGCAAGAACTTCCTCTGGAATAAAATCAGAATCCTCCTCATCTGAATTCAACTTCTTCCTGGCCCTAGTAGCAGCCTTGGGCAACCCATGAGAACTGGGGGTGCCTGGATCTGAAGAGGAACTAGACTCAGGACTAGTGCCTGAATCCAAATCAACACTCTGCTCTCTGAAGTTGTTCTCACTGTCCTCAGCCTCTGACATATCTGACCCTGTGAATAGAGTGTAGAGGAGTAGAAGAAGATAAGTCATCACAAAATGCAGCTATTTTTGAAAGTTTGAACAGAAAAATCTTAGATGTAGTTCACAGCAAAAAGGAATTTCGGTGTCACCGAGTCAAAACTTTCGGTGCTGCCGAGACCCACAATACTCTTAACAGAAACTTGGCAGCAGTTTCGGTCGGACCGAAAACTACCACTTGGTTTCACCGAGTACTGTCCTCAGTAGCACAAAAATAAAATCGGTGGAGCCGATTTTTCTGACTCGGTATCACCGAGATGCGATTTTGCGGGCAACTAAACCTAAAATTTTTCGATTCGCTAATCTAATGAGATTTCCAGTGGATGGAGAGGTTTGCAAATGGTGGATTATCGATGGAATAAACTTCAGTGCGCAAGATTCGGACGGGGAGCGCAAAGAAGGGCCGGATCCATACCCTAACTTGGCGACGGATCCGCTACGACGGCGACGGGGGTGAAGATTCCGTCAGCGGCGGCGATTCCCAACGGCGGAGACGCACGGGGAAGCAAAGGCGATAACCAGGGGTCACGAATCGGCAGAGTAGGGTTTTGGAGGGGGCGACGGTTTGAAGGAATTTTCAAAGGTCGGGTCCGCCTCTTATATACCCTCGGCTGTCGGTGACACCGATTCTAAATTTTCGGTGTCACCGAGTTCCTCAACTGTCAGCTGACAGGGAAACTCGGTGTAACCGAGAATATGGAATCGGTGGTACCGAGATTGAAAAACAGATCAACCCTAGGCATTCGGTGAGACCGAGATTTTGGGTTGGTTCCACCGAGATGCACTTGGGAGGTTTTAATGGTCAGTCCTTTGTCGATACGGAACTCCGAGTGCTTCTCACACAGAGGGATCGAAAAGTACTTGTTCAAGTTTTGTGATGCAACATGAATAGAATATGAGGTGAGAAAGCATAGATAGCTAGAGAGTGGTCCTAGGCATTCTTGTCCATCCAATTGGCAAAAGAGAAAACAAAAGCCAAATAGCAACAAGTGGATGTCCTCGAATGGATAAATAAATGCAGACCAACATGCTCACACAATAAGATGTCAAATGAAATCATGGCAAACATGCATAAACATACTAGCATCTATCAAGCATTTTGGCGATGACGGAGTCATCTATATATGAGTATATTGACTTAGGAGCCAAGTAAGAATACTCGATCATAGGTCATACTCATTGTTTAAGCACAAGTGGGGTTACCATTTTTACATAAAGCATTTAATGTTGTCACATACTAAGAGATGCTTTGACTCAAGTCTTAGAGTAAAGCTCCCCCTTGATGTGACATCCCCCCATAGGAGGGATAAACTAACCTTGGGTTTTGTCGATGAAGACTTCATGTTGGTGAGGTAGTGGTGGATGCTCAAGTTTGATGAAGATCACCATGAGTTGGGAGCATCCTTGTTGTTTCCTTACTCTTCTCACCTACATGGGTTAGTCCCAACACACAAGAGACAAATACAAGGATATCTATGGACATGGAGTGCAAAGCATGTGAGATGATGTCCATTGATTTGTTGATTACCTTGTCCCTTGCTTACCTTTGAGGGAATGTGTGACTCCTTGAACTATTGCATAGAGTTGATGTTGATTGCAAATAGTTCTTGCCAATAATGAATGTGAGTGAATTTCATTGGCGGAGTCACCCCTCAAGAACTCTCTAGTTCTTCTTCTTGGGGACCCACATCAACTTGATGGGGATCCTTGGTGTTGAAGTAGCCCTTGTAGAAGTTGAGCTTGAAGTAGCCTTGGGAACCCACTCCACCAAAGCTTGGGATTCATGTTCATATGAGTCAATGTCCTCTTGAAGCTTGTTCTTGCCCTTGAGCTTGTGGTCTTGTGGTGGAAGGTCATCTTGAGTGTTTGTTCCCTTGGGAAAAGTATGTTCATACTTCTCCTTTTGAGGAACAAACTTGGGCTTGGGGTATTGACCTTCTTCCCATTCAACTCCATTAGCGTTGAAATAGCCAAAGCCATGGTTCTTCCGGTATCCTCCGTGCTTGCGTACAATTTCCTCAAATTGCTTACATCCGGCAAGACTCTTGTAGATACCTTTCTCTATAATTCCTTTCAATAAAGCATTTTCTTGCTCAAGTGTAACTTGGCTAAGAGAATCATCATTAGTGGAATCAATAGAACTACTAGAAGCAACATCATTAGGTTTGGCATTTTTATTGTTGCTACTAGATGAAGAACCTTTCTTGCCTTTGTTACTAGTTTGTCTAGATTTAACTTGTGGCATGAATGTAGACAAGAGTAGTCGTTTGGCTAGATAAGATGAAGTCTTCTTTCGGAGATCGTCATTGATAGCTTTAAGAAACTCATGCTCTTGCTCCAAGTTGAGCTTCTCGAAGCGTAGCTTCTCATGAATCCTTACAAGCTCTCTATGATCTTCGAGAGTAGATTCATGGGCTAACTTAAGAGTGTTTAGTTCTTTAGTTAGTTGTTCTATTTTCATCTTATCATCATCAAATGACTTATCTTGACTAGCATGAGAATTATCAAGTTCATTTTGACTAACATCACTAGTTTCATCAAAGTGCAAGTCATCATCACAAAGCAAATCATCTTCATCACTATTGAAATCAAGATACTCGGGGTGTGATACCTTGGGGCCTTTAGCCATGAAGCAACTTCCACTCCCTTCGTTTGGTGAATCAAATAGATCATAGGAGTTGGTAGTCACTAGTGCAAGTCCGGTAACACCTTCATCTTGACTATAGTCGGAGTTGGAGTGATAGCTTCTCTCGGAGTTGTTGTCGGAGTCGGAGCCGGAAACCCATTCACCAACATGGGCTTGATGTTTTCTTCTTGTGTAGATCTTGGTGTACTTGTCCTTCTTCTCCGAATCCCTACTTCTCCTTGAGGGTCTTCGTTCATAACGATCATCTCTACTCCTTCTCTCTCTTTGAGGTGATTCATTCCTTGAGCTTCATCTTCTACGTGACTCTTCTCTTCGTTTGTAGGGAGCCATGCACTCATTGGAGTAGTGTCCGGGCTTCCCACAATTGTAGCAATTGCGGTCACGACTTGATGAACGCTTCTCTTCACATCTTGAGTTGGAGCTTCGTTCTTTGCCTCTATTCTTGTAGAACTTGTTGAATTTCTTGACCATGAGGCTTATCTCTTCATTGGTGACAAGGTTGTCGCTTGAAGTTGCGGGAGCATCACTTGTGGCTTTGTAAGCACCGCTAGACTTGTTGTGAAGCTCTTCTTTGTCTTTGAGTGTCATCTCATGAGCAACAATCCTTCCAATGACTTCCGTAGGCTTGAGATCTTTGTAGTTGGGCATCATTTGGATCAATGTGCACACGGTGTCGTATCTCTCATCCAAAGCTCGAAGTATCTTCTTGATCATGAATTTGTCGGTCATTTCTTCGCTTCCTAAGCCGGCAATCTCATTGGTGATGAGAGCTAGCCTAGAGTACATCTCTGCGACTCCTTCACCATCCTTCATCTTGAACTTGTCAAGCTGACTTTGAAGAACATCCAACTTGGATTCTCAAGGACTCGGTTCCTTCGTGCATATCAACCAAAGTATCCCAAATCTCTTTTGCATTCTCAAGACGGCTGATTTTGTTGAATTCTTCGGGGCATAGGCAGTTGAAGAGAATGTCGCATGCTTGAGCGTTGTATTGCAACATCTTCAATTCATCCGCGGTCGCTTCACGATCCGGTTCCTTTCCATCACCAAAGAATTCACCTTGCAAGCCAACACGAACAACAGCCCATACGGCGAGGTTATGACCAAGAATATGCATTTTCATTTTGTGCTTCCAACTAGCAAAATTAGTGCCATCAAAGTACGGACCTCTATGGTGATAATTTCCCTCACTAGACGCCATACTCTCCTAGGTTGTGAAACCAATGCAATGGAGACCAAAGCTCTGATACCACTTGTAGGACCGAAAGTATGTCTAGAGGGGGGTGATTAGACTACTTGACTAAATAAAAATCTACTTTTTCCCAATTTTAAGTGTTGGCAGATTTTAGCATTCATAGCAAGTCAAGCACACCCTACACATGCATGTCTAAGAGTATAGCAGCGGAAAGTAATAACAAGCATGAGTAGTAAAGGAAGGGTAGGAAGATCAAACGCAATTTGTAGACACGAAGATTTTTCCCGTGGTTCCGATAGGTGGTGCTATCGTATGTCCACGTTTATGGAGTCTTCAACCCACGGAGGGTAACGGTCGCGAGAGTCCATGGAGGGCTCCACCCATAAGGGTCCACGAAGTAACAACCTTGACTATTCCATAACGGCTTTCGTCCACGAAGGACTAGCCTCACTATGGGTAGATCTTCACGAAGTAGGCGATCTCCTTGCCCTTACAAACTTCTTGGTTCAACTCCACAACACGAAGTAGGAGGCTCCCAAGCGACACCTAACCAATCTAGGAGGCACCACCCTCCAAAAGGTAATAGGCTCGGTAATGTCGATGAACTCCTTGATCTTGTGCTTCAAGATGATAGACTCCTCAACACACAATCACTCTCTCACAGATTTGGCTTGGTAGAAGAGATTGGATTGGTGGAAAGCAACTTGGGGAGGCTAGAGATTAAGATTCATATGGATGGAGTGGAATGGCTTGATCTCAACACATGAGTAGGTGGCTCTCTCTCAGAAAATAGGATGGGGCAAGTATGGAATAGTTTTGAGTGCTTCTCTCTCGAGTGGGTGGTGGTGAAGGGGTATATATAGGCATCTCCAAAAATCCAACCGTTACACCTAAAATGACCAACTCGGTGACACCGATGTGTGAATCTCGGTGGTACCGAGTTGCTCCAAATATAGCAACTTTTGAATCTCGGTGAGACCGATATATAAATCTCAGTTGCACCGATTAGGTGACCAACGGTCAGATTGCCCAATCTCGGTGACGCCGATTCAACAAACTCGGTGGTACCGATTTTGTGAATCGAGGTAACAAAAAGTTGGCAACCCAAACTCAGTGGCACCGAAGTGGAATCGGTTGCACCGATGTGCTAGAGTTTGGCATGGGTCTGTCTGAGTTTGAGAATCGGTGGCACCGAGTGGAAAGTGTTGGTTGCACCGAATTTGGAAATTGACTTTCGACAAACTTTTGTGGAAGAGCTTGTGGGTGTTTTTGGTGACTATCACTTGTGCACGTATGAGCATTTTGTTTCACCAACAATACCTTACCCCTTTTAATAGTATTGGCTTTCCTATGGACTCAAAGTGATTTCTCACAAAGTAAAATGTAGAGTCCTCTTGCTTGAAGCTTTGCCAATCCATTTCCTTGCATCTTGGGGTATTTCCACAATCCTTTTGCCATCCCTATCATTGAACTTTTCCTGAAATATGCTTAGTGGAAACATTAGTTCAATGACATATATGTTGTTATTAATTACCAAAACCACCAAGGGAGCAAATGTGCTTTCATCACCACGGACACCGACGACCACTTCCCAGACGACGACTTCTTCCCCGGCGTCGACAACCTCTTCGATGACATGGCCGGTGACAATGCCAATGCTACTGCCACTGCTCAGTACGTGTTTGTTTCTTTTTTGTTCGATGTCCTGCTATAGTTTCTTGGCCTAGTCTCTGCTCTACATATGTTTCGATTGAGTTCACATGTTCACATAATTTTTCCCTACTATCCTTTAGTCTGCCTGATGAGTCTAGTTCCTATTATTGAGACCTACTCTTATCTAGTTTGCATGACTAGGGTTGTTTCTGTTACTATGATCATGTTTTATCTACTGCTTATTACTTTTAAATCAATCGGTAAATTGCTCATATATCCAACAGTTCTCCCAACAATTTTTCACTTGGCACTTAGCATAAGGAGTAGCAAAAGAAACATGATGCTCATACAAGTCTTTGATATGCTCAAAATCAATGACATTCAATTCAAGTTGAGTAACTAGCATGCATTTGTGGGAAAGAGCATCCGCCACAACGTTTTCTTTGCCCTTAATGTATTTGATGACATAAGGAAAAGACTCAATAAATTCACACTATTTAGCATGCCGTTTGTTCAACTTAGTTTGACCCTTAAGGTACTTGCGAGTTTCATGATCGGTATGAATGACAAACTCATGAGGTCACAAATAATGTTCCCACACATGTAAAACTCTCACCAAAGCATACAATTCTTTGTCATAGATGGGATAGTTAAGTTGAGCGCCGGAAAGTTTCTCGCTAAAGTACGCTATTGGGCGCTTCTCTTGCATAAGCACACCACCTATTCCATTACCACTAGCGTCACAATGCACTTCAAATGTTTTATCAAAGTTGGGCAAAGCAAGCAAAGGTGCATGAATGAGCAAATTTTTAAGTTCATGGAATGTGGTGTCTTGGGAAGGACCCCAAATAAATGGTGCATTCTTCTTGCTCAATAGTGCTAAAGTCCTTGACAAAACGTCGATAGAAACCGGCTAGTCCTAGGAAACTACGCACTTGTTGCAAATTTGTTGATGTAGGCCAAGTTTTAATAGCATCAATTTTAGTTTCATCTACATGAACGCCCTTAGAAGATACTGCAAATCCTAGGAAAATGACCTTGTCAACACCAAAAGTGTATTTCTCCATGTTTGCATAAAGTTGTTCTTTCCTAAGAATTTGCAAAACATCTCGAACGTGGGTCGCATGCTCCCCAAGAGACTTGCTAAAGACAAGAATGTCATCAAAATAGACCACAACACAATATCCTATGAGGGGTCGCAAAACATAATGCATGACGCGCATGAATGTACCCGGTGCTTCGGATAAGCCCATGGGCATCACTAGCCATTCATAGAGACCAAACTTAGTCTTGAACGCTGTTTTCCACTCGTCACCCTCTTGTATGCGTATTTGGTAGTAACCACTTTTTAAGTCAATCTTAGAAAATATAGT